>OZ014523.1:425347853-427747853 GCA_963966055.1 Lathyrus aphaca | reverse complement strand
CCCCTAAGGATGAATATCCTATGCCAGTAGCAGAAATGCTTGTAGATTCTGCAGCAGGCCATAAGTATTTAAGTATGCTTGATGGATATTCTGGCTATAACCATATTTTTATTGCTGAAGAAGATGTTCCAAAAACAGCTTTTCGGTGTCCAGGGGCAATAGGAACATATGAGTGGGTAGTTATGCCCTTTGGTTTAAAAAATGCTGGAGCCACTTACCAAAGGCAATGAATTCTATTTTTCATGATTTCATTGAAACATTTATGCAAATTTATATAGATGATATTGTGATTAAATCTACCTCAGGCTCAAACCATATTGACCACCTTCGACAATCCTTTGAAAGGATGAGGAAGTTTGGTTTAAAAATGAATCCCTTTAAATGTGCTTTTGGTGTGCAGGCAGGTGATTTCTTAGGCTTTGTGGTCCACCAGAAAGGGATTGAAATTAATGAAAACAAAGCCAAGGCCATAATGGAAGCGAAAACGCCATCGACAAAGAAGGAATTACAGTCTCTACTAGGGAAAATTAACTTTCTTAGAAGGTTCATTTCCAACCTTAGTGGAAAAACACAAGCCTTATCACCTCTACTTCGACTGAAGAAGGAGGGCTTCACTTGGGGGCAAGAACAGCAAGATGCCTTCGACAAGATCAAAGAATATCTGGCAAGTCCTCCAGTTTTAATGTCTCCTTGTCGAAAAAGAAGTATGAGGCTCTACATCTCAGCATCCGACAGAACATTGGGAAGCATGCTTTGTCAGGAAGATCAACATGGCGTCGAAAGAGCCATCTATTATCTCAGCAAAGTCTTAAATGATGCTGAAACTAGATATAGTATGATAGAGAAATTATGTTTATGTGTATATTTCTCTTGTACAAAGTTAAAGCATTATATAAAACCCGTTGATGTATATATATCTTCTCATTTCGACGTAATAAAACATATGTTGTCTAAATCTATTCTACATAGTCGAATTGGAAAATGGGCTTTAGCCTTGACTGAGTATTCTTTAAAATATATGCCTCTAAAAGCTGTCAAAGGACAAGTGGTTGCTGACTTTATAGCTAACCACTCCATAGTTGGAGATGAAATAAAATATGTCGAAAGAGAACCTTGGAGATTATATTTCGACGGTTCCAGTCATAAGAATGGAACAGGTGTTGGGGTATTAATTATTTCTCCCAATAGAATTCCAGCAAAGTTCAAGTACAAAATAGAAGGTTGTTGTTCAAATAATGAAGCAGAATATGAAGCTTTAATTGCTGGACTTGAAATATTGTTGGAATTGGGGGCAACAGAGGTCGAAATAATGGGTGAATCTGAGTTGGTAATAAAACAATTGACAAAAAAATACAAATGTGTCAAAGAAAATTTGATCATGTATTTTGTGATAGCCAACAGACTCCTCAAGAGATTCGACAGTGCAGCCTTTAGACACATTCCTAGATTAGAAAATCAGGAAGCAAATGATTTGGCTCAACTAGCATCAGGCTACAGAGTGTCGAAGGAAAACCTGGAGAAAGTTGTCGAAGTAAGAGGAAAAGTATTATCCACTAGACTGTCCCCATCTGATTTGGAGACCATAAGACTGGGATATGGTGATGAAGAAAATTTTGAAATTTTCAATGTAGATGATCCAGGGGTAGGAGATTGGAGAAAACCTATTAAGGATTATTTACAAAATCCAAACCAGACAGTCGAAAGAAAGATAAAGTATAGAGCTTTAAGTTATGTACTCTTTGGAAATGAGTTGTTTAAAAAGACTGCAGAAGGAGTCTTACTAAAGTTCTTAGGTGAGACTGAAGCTTATATAGCTTTGTCGAACGTGCATAGTGGTGCATGTGGTGCACACCAGGCAGGGCACAAGATGAAATGATTACTATTTCGACAGGGGATGTATTGGCCAGCAATGTTGAAGGATTGTGTCGAATTTGCAAAGGGATGTCAAGAATGCAAAATTCATGCAGGCATACCTCATGTGCCTGCGAATGAGTTACATTCTATTATAAAGCCTTGGCCATTCAGAGGTTGGGCTTTAGATTTGGTTGGTGAAATTCGACCAGCTTCTTCAAAAGGGCAGAAATACATTTTGGTTGGAGTAGACTACTTCACTAAATGGATTGAAGCCATACCACTGACAAATGTAGACCAATAAGCATATAATCTATAGGTTTGGAATACCAGAAACTATAAACACTGATCAAGGATCTGTGTTTAATGGAAGAAACATGCAAGCATTTGCAAAAGAGACAGGTTTTAAGTTACTAACTTCGACACCTTATTATGCTCAAGCAAATGGACAGGTCGAAGCAGCCAATAAGGTTGTGATAAATCTGATAAAAAAGCATGTGGGTAAAAAACCTAGGAATTGGCACAAGACTCTGGATCAAATCCTTTGGGCTTGTCGAACGTCTCCTAAAGAGGCAACTAATTCTACCCCATTTAAATTAACTTACGGACATGATGCAGTATTACCAGTCGAAATCTGTTTACAGTCAATACGAATTCAAAGGCATCATGAGATTCCATCTGAGATTTATTGGAGTATGATGATGGATGAGTTGCTTGACTTAGATGAGGAGAGGTTACGTGCTTTAGAATTAATAAAAAGGCGGAAAGAAAGAGTCGAAAAGTTTTACAATAAGAAAGTAAAATTTAAAGCCTTTTTAGTTGGTGATTTTAGTTTGGAAAGTAATTTTGCCCATGGAAAAGAAAGATAGATTGATGGGAAAATGGTCTCCTAAATGGGAAGGATCTTTCAAAATTTTAAGAGTTTTTTCAAACGGCACATATGAAGTCGAAGAAATGGAAAAAGACAGGAGAGTGCTGAAAATAAATGGCAAATATTTGAAGAAGTATAAACCAACATTGCAAGAAATAAAAATAGGAATAGAATAAAATTGCAAACAAAAGCTTGTCTTCGCCAAACAGATGGCGTTAAGTAACATTACATATGAAAGTGCTAAAATTCTTAGAGCGATAAAATTTCCTATTTTCTATTACAAACTACTGTTGAAGGAAAGTTGCTTTGAGTTCGTCAAATTTCTTCTTTTGAAGCTGAATTCGACGTCCGCAGAGACTTTTACTAACAGTCAGTTCGTCAATTTCTCTATGGAGTTGTTGGGCTGTTTCTGCATGTTGAAGACCTTTTTGAAGCTCCCTGTCAATTTATTCTTGGTTGGGTTGTTGGAGGTTGGCTTGACGTTCCTTCTCTTGGAGGATCTTCTTCTGAAGTTCAGCAATCTGAGTTTGATAAGCCTGGATGTTGTTTTCGCACTCAGCAGCAGCTTTGGAGTAATCTTCAGAAAGCTTGTTTAGCTCTGAGATTCTGTCTGTCGAAGAGGCTACAATATTCCATTCTGAGACTTGTTCTTCAGATTTGGCTGTGATGTTCTGAGAAAATTCTTTTTGACGAACCAAGTCAGCACTTACAGAATCAATCATAGACATCGGGTCCATCACCAGACGACTCTCTTCAGTCGAAGCCTCCAGGAGATTGGCTTGTTTTAGGAGTCTCTTCAAGTCATATTGTGCAGAAGGGTTTTCATCCAGAGTCTCAAATAGGTCCACCCCAAGGATTTTTCCCTTTGGAATACCAGATACTATAACCACTGATCAAGGATCTGTGTTTACTGGAAGAAACATGCAAGCATTTGCAAAAGAGACAGGTTTTAAGTTACTAACTTCGACACCTTATTATGCTCAAGCAAATGGACAGGTCGAAGCAGCCAATAATTTGTGATAAATCTGATAAAAAACATGTGGGTAAAAAACCTAGGAATTGGCACAAGACTCTGGATCAAATCCTTTGGACTTGTCGAACGTCTCCTAAAGAGGCAACTAATTCTACCCCATTTAAATTAACTTACGGACATGATGCAGTATTACCAGTCGAAATCTGTTTACAGTCAATACGAATTCAAAGGCATCATGAGATTCCATCTGAGATTTATTGGAGTATGATGATGGATGAGTTGCTTGACTTAGATGAGGAGAGGTTACGTGCTTTAGAATTAATAAAAAGGCAGAAAGAAAGAGTCGAAAAGTTTTACAATAAGAAAGTAAAATTTAAAGCCTTTTTAGTTGGTGATTTTAGTTTGGAAAGTAATTTTGCCCATGGAAAAGAAAGATAGATTAATGGGAAAATGGTCTTCTAAATGGGAAGGACCTTTCAAAATATTAAGAGTTTTTTCAAACAGCGCATATGAAGTCGAAGAAATGGAAAAAGACAGGAGAGTGCTGAAAATAAATGGCAAATATTTGAAGAAGTATAAACCAACATTGCAAGAAATAAAAATAGGAATAGAATAAAATTGCAAACAAAAGCTTGTCTTCGCCAAACAGATGGCGTTAAGTAACATTACATATGAAAGTGCTAAAATTCTTAGAGCAATAAAATTTCCTATTTTCTATTACAAACTACTGTTGAAGGAAAGTTGCTTTGAGTTCATCAAATTTCTTCTTTTGAAGCTGAATTCGACGTCCGCAGAGACTTTTACTAACAGTCAGTTCGTCAATTTCTCTATGGAGTTGTTGGGCTGTTTCTGCATGTTGAAGACCTTTTTGAAGCTCCCTGTCAATTTATTCTTGGTTGGGCTGTTGGAGGTTGGCTTGACGTTCCTTCTCTTGGAGGATCTTCTTCCGAAGTTCAGCAATCTGAGCTTGATAAGCCTGGATGTTGTTTTCGCACTCAGCAGCAGCTTTGGAGTAATCTTCAGAAAGCTTGTTTAGCTCTGACATTCTGTCTGTCGAAGAGGCTACAACATTCAATTCTGAGACTTGTTCTTCAGATTTGGCTGTGATGTTCTGAGAAAATTCTTTTTGACGAACCAAGTCAGCACTTACAGAATCAATCATAGACATCGGGTCCATCACCAGACGACTCTCTTCAGTCGAAGCCTCCAGGAGATTGGCTTGTTTTAGGAGTCTCTTCAAGTCATATTGTGCAGAAGGGTTTTCAGCCAGAGTCTCAAATAGGTCCACCCCAAAGATTTTTGCCTTTGGAATACCAAAAACTATAACCACTGATCAAGGATCTGTGTTTACTGGAAGAAACATGCAAGCATTTGCAAAAGAGACAGGTTTTAAGTTACTAACTTCGACACCTTATTATGCTCAAGCAAATGGACAGGTCGAAGCAGCCAATAAAGTTGTGATAAATCTGATAAAAAACATGTGGGTAAAAAACCAAGGAATTGGCACAAGACTCTGGATCAAATCCTTTGGGCTTGTCGAACGTCTCCTAAAGAGGAAACTAATTCTACCCCATTTAAATTAACTTACGGACATGATGCAGTATTACCATTCGAAATCTGTTTACAGTCAATACGAATTCAAAGGCATCATGAGATTCCATCTGAGATTTATTGGAGTATGATGATGGATGAGTTGGTTGACTTAGATGAGGAGAGGTTACGTGCTTTAGAATTAATAAAAAGGCAGAAAGAAAGAGTCGAAAAGTTTTACAATAAGAAAGTAAAATTTAAAGCCTTTTTAGTTGGTGATTTTAGTTTGGATAGTAATTTTGCCCATGGAAAAGAAAGATAGATTGATGGGAAAATGGTCTCCTAAATGGGAAGGACCTTTCAAAATTTTAAGAGTTTTTTCAAACGGCGCATATGAAGTCGAAGAAATGGAAAAAGACGGGAGAGTGCTGAAAATAAATGGCAAATATTTGAAGAAGTATAAACCAACATTGCAAGAAATAAAAATAGGAATAGAATAAAATTGCAAACAAAAGCTTGTCTTCGCCAAACAGATGGCGTTAAGTAACATTACATATGCACTAATTCTTAGAGCAACAAAATTTCCTATTTTCTATTACAAACTATTGTTGAAGGAAAGTTGCTTTGAGTTCGTCAAATTTCTTCTTTTGAAGCTGAATTCGACGTTCGCAGAGACTTTTACTAACAGTCAGTTCGTCAATTTCTCTATGGAGTTGTTGGGCTGTTTCTGCATGTTGAAGACCTTTTTGAAGCTCCCTGTCAATTTCTTCTTGGTTGGGCTGTTGGAGGTTGGCTTGACGTTCCTTCTCTTGGAGGATCTTCTTCCGAAGTTCAGCAATCTGAGCTTGATAAGCCTGGATGTTGTTTTCGCACTCAGCAGCAGCTTTGGAGTAATCTTCAGAAAGCTTGTTTAGCTCTGAGATTCTGTCTGTCGAAGAGGCTACAACATTCCATTCTGAGACTTGTTCTTCAGATTTGGCTGTGATGTTCTAAGAAAATTCTTTTTGACGAACCAAGTCAGCACTTACAGAATCAATCATAGACATCAGGTCCATCACCAGACGACTCTCTTCAGTCGAAGCCTCCAGGAGATTGGCTTGTTTTAGGAGTCTCTTCAAGTCATATTATGCAGAAGGGTTTTCAGCCAGAGTCTCAAATAGGTCCACACCAAGGATTTTTGCCTTTGGAATACCAGAAACTATAACCACTGATCAAGGATCTGTGTTTACTGGAAGAAACATGCAAGCATTTGCAAAAGAGACAGGTTTTAAGTTACTAACTTCGACACCGTATTATGCTCAAGCAAATGGACAGGTCGAAGCAGCCAATAAGGTTGTGATAAATCTGATAAAAAAACATGTGGGTAAAAAACCTAGGAATTGGCACAAGACTCTGGATCAAATCCTTTGGGCTTGTCGAACGTCTCCTAAAGAGGAAACTAATTCTACCCCATTTAAATTAACTTACGGACATGATGCAGTATTACCATTCGAAATCTGTTTACAGTCAATACGAATTCAAAGGCATCATGAGATTCCATCTGAGATTTATTGGAGTATGATGATGGATGAGTTGGTTGACTTAGATGAGGAGAGGTTACGTGCTTTAGAATTAATAAAAAGGCAGAAAGAAAGAGTCGAAAAGTTTTACAATAAGAAAGTAAAATTTAAAGCCTTTTTAGTTGGTGATTTAGTTTGGAAAGTAATTTTGCCCATGGAAAAGAAAGATAGATTGATGGGAAAATGGTCTCCTAAATGGGAAGGACCTTTCAAAATTTTAAGAGTTTTTTCAAACAGCGCATATGAAGTCGAAGAAATGGAAAAAGACAGGAGAGTGCTGAAAATAAATGGCAAATATTTGAAGAAGTATAAACCAACATTGCAAGAAATAAAAATAGGAATAGAATAAAATTGCATACAAAAGCTTGTCTTCGTCAAACAGATTGCGTTAAGTAACATTACATATGAAAGTGCTAAAATTCTTAGAGCAACAAAATTTCCTATTTTCTATTACAAACTAATGTTGAAGGAAATTTGCTTTGAGTTCGTCAAATTTCTTCTTTTGAAGCTGAATTCGACGTTCGCAGAGACTTTTACTAACAGTCAGTTCGTCAATTTCTCTATGGAGTTGTTGGGCTGTTTCTGCATGTTGAAGACCTTTTTGAAGCTCCCTGTCAATTTCTTCTTGGTTGGGCTGTTGGAGGTTGGCTTGACGTTCCTTCTCTTGGAGGATCTTCTTCCGAAGTTCAGCAATCTGAGCTTGATAAGCCTGGATGTTGTTTTCGCACTCAGCAGCAGCTTTGGAGTAATCTTCAGAAAGCTTGTTTAGCTCTGAGATTCTGTCTGTCGAAGAGGCTACAACATTCCATTCTGAGACTTATTCTTCAGATTTGGCTGTGATGTTCTGAGAATATTCTTTTTGACGAACCAAGTCAACACTTACAGAATCAATCATAGACATCGGGTCCATCACCAGACGACTCTCTTCAGTCGAAGCCTCCAGGAGATTGGCTTGTTTTAGGAGTCTCTTCAAGTCATATTGTGCAGAAGGGTTTTCAGCCAGAGTCTCAAATAGGTCCACCCCAAGGATTTTTGCCTTTGGAATACCAGAAACTATAACCACTGATCAAGGATCTGTGTTTACTGGAAGAAACATGCAAGCATTTGCAAAAGAGACAGGTTTTAAGTTACTAACTTCGACACCGTATTATGCTCAAGCAAATGGACAGGTCGAAGCAGCCAATAAGGTTGTGATAAATCTGATATAAAAACATGTGGGTAAAAAACCTAGGAATTGGCACAAGACTCTGGATCAAATCCTTTGGGCTTGTCGAACGTCTCCTAAAGAGGAAACTAATTCTACCCCATTTAAATTAACTTACGGACATGATGCAGTATTACCATTCGAAATCTGTTTACAGTCAATACGAATTCAAAGGCATCATGAGATTCCATCTGAGATTTATTGGAGTATGATGATGGATGAGTTGGTTGACTTAGATGAGGAGAGGTTACGTGCTTTAGAATTAATAAAAAGGCAGAAAGAAAGAGTCGAAAAGTTTTACAATAAGAAAGTAAAATTTAAAGCCTTTTTAGTTGGTGATTTAGTTTGGAAAGTAATTTTGCCCATGGAAAAGAAAGATAGATTGATGGGAAAATGGTCTCCTAAATGGGAAGGACCTTTCAAAATTTTAAGAGTTTTTTCAAACAGCGCATATGAAGTCGAAGAAATGGAAAAAGACAGGAGAGTGCTGAAAATAAATGGCAAATATTTGAAGAAGTATAAACCAACATTGCAAGAAATAAAAATAGGAATAGAATAAAATTGCATACAAAAGCTTGTCTTCGTCAAACAGATTGCGTTAAGTAACATTACATATGAAAGTGCTAAAATTCTTAGAGCAACAAAATTTCCTATTTTCTATTACAAACTAATGTTGAAGGAAATTTGCTTTGAGTTCGTCAAATTTCTTCTTTTGAAGCTGAATTCGACGTTCGCAGAGACTTTTACTAACAGTCAGTTCGTCAATTTCTCTATGGAGTTGTTGGGCTGTTTCTGCATGTTGAAGACCTTTTTGAAGCTCCCTGTCAATTTCTTCTTGGTTGGGCTGTTGGAGGTTGGCTTGACGTTCCTTCTCTTGGAGGATCTTCTTCCGAAGTTCAGCAATCTGAGCTTGATAAGCCTGGATGTTGTTTTCGCACTCAGCAGCAGCTTTGGAGTAATCTTCAGAAAGCTTGTTTAGCTCTGAGATTCTGTCTGTCGAAGAGGCTACAACATTCCATTCTGAGACTTATTCTTCAGATTTGGCTGTGATGTTCTGAGAATATTCTTTTTGACGAACCAAGTCAACACTTACAGAATCAATCATAGACATCGGGTCCATCACCAGACGACTCTCTTCAGTCGAAGCCTCCAGGAGATTGGCTTGTTTTAGGAGTCTCTTCAAGTCATATTGTGCAGAAGGGTTTTCAGCCAGAGTCTCAAATAGGTCCACCCCAAGGATTTTTGCCTTTGGAATACCAGAAACTATAACCACTGATCAAGGATCTGTGTTTACTGGAAGAAACATGCAAGCATTTGCAAAAGAGACAGGTTTTAAGTTACTAACTTCGACACCGTATTATGCTCAAGCAAATGGACAGGTCGAAGCAGCCAATAAGGTTGTGATAAATCTGATATAAAAACATGTGGGTAAAAAACCTAGGAATTGGCACAAGACTCTGGATCAAATCCTTTGGGCTTGTCGAACGTCTCCTAAAGAGGAAACTAATTCTACCCCATTTAAATTAACTTACGGACATGATGCAGTATTACCATTCGAAATCTGTTTACAGTCAATACGAATTCAAAGGCATCATGAGATTCCATCTGAGATTTATTGGAGTATGATGATGGATGAGTTGGTTGACTTAGATGAGGAGAGGTTACGTGCTTTAGAATTAATAAAAAAGCAGAAAGAAAGAGTCGAAAAGTTTTACAATAAGAAAGTAAAATTTAAAGCCTTTTTAGTTGGTGATTTAGTTTGGAAAGTAATTTTGCCCATGGAAAAGAAAGATAGATTGATGGGAAAATGTTCTCCTAAATGGGAAGGACCTTTCAAAATTTTAAGAGTTTTTTCAAATGGCGCATATGAAGTCGAAGAAATGGAAAAAGACGGGAGAGTGCTGAAAATAAATGGCAAATATTTGAAGAAGTATAAACCAACATTGCAAGAAATAAAAATAGGAATAGAATAAAATTGCATACAAAAGCTTGTCTTCGTCAAACAGATTGCGTTAAGTAACATTACATATGAAAGTGCTAAAATTCTTAGAGCAACAAAATTTCCTATTTTCTATTACAAACTACTGTTGAAGGAAATTTGCTTTGAGTTCGTCAAATTTCTTCTTTTGAAGCTGAATTCGACGTTCGCAGAGACTTTTACTAACAGTCAGTTCGTCAATTTCTCTATGGAGTTGTTGGGCTGTTTCTGCATGTTGAAGACCTTTTTGAAGCTCCCTATCAATTTCTTCTTGGTTGGGCTGTTGGAGGTTGGCTTGACGTTCCTTCTCTTGGAGGATCTTCTTCCGAAGTTCAGCAATCTGAGCTTGATAAGCCTGGATGTTGTTTTCGCACTCAGCAGCAGCTTTGGAGTAATCTTCAGAAAGCTTGTTTAGCTCTGAGATTCTGTCTGTCGAAGAGGCTACAACATTCCATTCTGAGACTTGTTCTTTAGATTTGGCTGTGATGTTCTGAGAAAATTCTTTTTGACGAACCAAGTCAGCACTTACAGAATCAATCATAGACATCAGGTCCATCACCAGACGACTCTCTTCAGTCGAAGCCTCCAGGAGATTGGCTTGTTTTAGGAGTTTCTTCAAGTCATATTGTGCAGAAGGGTTTTCAGCCAGAGTCTCAAATAGGTCCATCCCAAGGATTTTTGCCTTAATCTCAGCCATGATAACACTGATGGGTTGAATTTCAGAGGTAGCCCCTGAAGCTGTCGAGCTGCTGTGGGAAGAGTCTTGGAAGTTGTACCTGGAACTGAGTAAAGCTTTTAAATATTCCAGAGGCTTTCTTACTTTCTAGCTTTCAATTTCCTCATGTGACAAGCTTGTCGAACCCGTATTTAAAGGGGTTTCTGCTGGAATTTCTGTTGGAATAGGAACAACTTGGGTACTTCCTCCAGGGTTCAAGTTTGTGTCTGGTTGCTTCGACAGATCTTCTTCTTCTTCGACAGATTCCTTATCAGCATTTGTTGTGTCAATTGGCCCTTGAGGTTGTGCATCCTGGTCTGGGGAAGTCTTTTCTTCCACAGTAAAATCTGGACGGAGAGGAGAATGGTTGTCAGAAGACTCAGGGTCACTAATGTCGAAATCACTGAAGGTCTGAGGGCCATAGACACCAGCATCTGGAGTGGCTTCTTCTTGAAGCCGTTCAGCTAAAGTCTTCTCGGAGTCAGAAGGAATAACCTCTTCTTGAACCTTGGAAGTTTCTTCGACATCAATGATAACCTGAAGAAAACAGAAAAGGGAAGTTTAAAATAAAATAAAATAAAAACAATACAGTTAAGACTATGAATATTGGCAATCGAAAATAACACCTGGGGAATCTCAGTGTGAGTGCTTAAATCTCCACTTTTTTCACTTCTTGAAGGGATTTTGTTGGTTGGACTAGTGGGAGGAGTTCGTCTCTGGACAAGGGACCTCTGGGAGGCCACTGTCTTTATTCTCATACCTTTTTTTCATTTGAGGGGTTGAGGCTCAGGAGATTCATCCTCAGATTCTTCGACATTCGCCTCTTTTTCTTCTTGTTTTCTTTTTGTGGCTGGTGTGCGAGTTAACTGAGGTGTGCAAAAAGGACATGTATTCAGTATTGAGAATATTGGAATTTATATAAAAGAAGAAAATTGAGGTGTCATTATTGGTCGAAACCTTTTTAGCTATGGGTGATTTTTCGACTGGTTAGGAGGAGGTCCCTTCACCAGGAGTTTTCTTGATGATTCTAACAGCTGAAAGAGAAAAAGTTGGATGAACATTTATATAAAACATAAAAAGAGTTAGAAACAAGAAGAGGAATTTAATTTCTTCGACACCTTCAAGAATAGGTTCTTCCACACTAACATGTTCTATTCCAACATGAAGGTGCCCAGTGAAGTTGCCCAAATAATACTTCGTCGGAACCACACGTTCGGCAAGTTTTTTGCTGGACTTGCGAAGCAGCTTTAAGTGGGATCCACACACAAACCAATCTGGAAAGGGAGGGCACAAGGCCACACCAAATTCTGCAGAAGGGAGTGGGGGAAACTTTGGGGGAAATGAAGTATAAGCAAAGTTGTAACGTGCATGTGGTGGAATGTATGAAGGCACCCCCAACCTGTCCAACTTTTCTGAAAATTTTTGTTTTAAAGTCACTGCTGCTTCGCCTTTGGTTCGACGAAGATCATTGGGCCTGTAAATAGTTTAAAAATATTTTTGAAATTTTTGAATTTCTTTGATATGATAATCTGTACCTTTCTTCTTCTTATCCTGCACAAAAGCAAAGGCATTCGTCAAGAGAGTGTTGAAAGTTGATACATCAAAGAATTTGTTAATATAATACTCCTTCCACCAAACGTCGAAGTCTTCAGTGCATAAGAAGTTTGGTCGAAATATGGTGGGGTAAACCTCCAAAGATGCGTCGAAAAATTTGTTGTACAATTCTAAACTTCTCTCAAAATTTTGAAATGAGTTGTAGAACAAAATGGAGCCTTTCTTGTGGTAGATGGGTTTTGTCTTCGTTTGTGTTAGCCCAAATTGCCTAGCCACCAGGTTAGGTTGATAGACAATGAGAGAGACTTTAGTGTTGTTAAGGCTGTGATGGGAGAAAAGGTGTCTTGGCATAAGGAAGGCCTTCCAGATGGAGATGTAGGAGTCTTCTTCTTTTTGGTTTTCCACTGGGAGTTGTCTTGTGAACCATCTGGGACCCACAGTCCTATTGGCAAAGGGTGCCATGGATGGAGTAAACTTGTAACGTTTGGCGAACATCATTATATAACTAGTGAAGGCTTGTCGAATACCTATGCTTTCGTCAGTAGGTGTTAGTTGGACTAACCTAGGCCATTCGACGCGCCTGTCTTTCACCTCTTCTTCATCAACTGGCATCTTGATAGGGATGCAGGCTTCGAAGGTTGCATTCAGCCATAACTGTAAGAGCCAGAAGGGGCCTATGAGACTGATGGTTCCTTTGTCCTTGATGGTTTTTAAGTTTCTCACACTCTCACTCAAAGATTCATAGAGATTTTCCAGAAGCAATTCACTTAGACAAAATGCAACTCCATTATGAAGTTGATTAGCCATGATAATATAGCTTCTGGCAACCTGGAGTGATCTAGTACAGAAGACGAACTTGGCTAGCCACAGAGTAAGGAAAGCAATATGTTCTCTGTCGGACACTTCTTTAGTGCCTTCGCCTTGGTGATAAGCAATGAATAAGGAATAGCTAGCGTGTTTGGTGTCGAATCCTATTGGATCCTTATTTAGGTGCTCATGATTAAAGATTTCTCCTAGGGGACTGAGGCCAGTGATGGCTGCTATGTCGAAAAGGGTAGGAGTGACCATACCACAGGGGAGATAGAAGTTGTTGTAGGTACTATCCCAGAAATATAAAGAAGCCAGCAGCATATTCTGACAATAGCGTGGGCCTTCTTTCGACAGCTGAATCAGGTCGTAAATGCCAGTCTTCTTCCAGAATTTCTCTTTGACCTTTTCGACTCTAGTGAGCCAAGCTAAATAGTCTGATGGGTCTTTTGTTAGGGGAGGGCTCCTAAAGATCCTAGTTTGATTTAAGTAGGACAAGTCTAATTCTATCGAAGCTATGGGAATTTCAGGTTTCTTAGATGATGTTTCGACAGACTTAGGGTTCTTACTAGCAGCTATTGGTTTAGAGGCAGAATAGCAAGGATAAAAATCCTTTAAACGATTTGGGTCAGCATTAGGATCAAAGATGGGACCTAACATTGCATGGTGAACTCCAGAAACTGAGATAGGGATCATTACCTGAGATCTGTAGATACTAGTTTTCTCCCTCTCATTTGGAGGTTCTGGGATGTACTGTTGTTGATTCACTTGTGTGGGTCCAGACAATGTATGAGCAGGAGGGAGATCAACAATCTTCTTTGCTTTCTTAGCACTACGGTCAGCAATGTTCTTTGGAGGCGCCATTGTTATGAGAAGCTTAGAGTTGGAGTAGCAGAAAGCTAAAAAGGGTTTTAATGGAGGTTTTCTGTGTTAAGAAAGGAAGAGTTTGAGAGTGTGAAAAGGAAGAAAGGTTGTAGAAGATGGTATTTATAGAAGGTGATAGGATATAAAAAATAAATAAAAAAGGAAAAGAAAAGACTTTTCAGTTCAGGTCATGGGGGACATGCGTTTGATCCAATGGTGGTGATTAAAGGTGACGGTTGGTAGGGAGCCCATGATTTAGCTAGAATATAGGGTTATGGAAGATTGTGTAAACATGGGCTATATGAGACGTTTTTTCAGAAAGTTGGAATCATGGTGTTTCCTTGGGACTCAACAAAGTCACTTTATAATTAATGAGACTGACATAATGTCAGAAGTTATTTCGACAGCAAAGGACATTTCTCCAAAATTAGTCGAAAACATCTTTGCTGGGGGGCAATTTGTAAGCTCATAATTTCGACACGTTGAGATTTGGAACTTGAAGTCATTTCTGTTGCTGAGAGGATGATCAGTAGAGAAGAATAAGAAGAAGGGAAGATGTTCAAGAGATGTTGACAAGGTTAAAAGCTCAAATGTTTCGACAGGAGGGCAAATAGTATTCTGGCAAGCCAAGTTTGGGAACCTGTTAATAATTGGGTGTTCGACAAGCTGAGTGCGTCATTCGACATTTCGACAGAAGGAAGGTGTTTGACAGAAGCGTTGGTTTGTAAAGTTTCAAGAGTTTCTTCTTCTTCGACGTTTCGACATATGAAGAGATGTAATGTTTCGTCACCAAAGGAAAGAGTTAAAAATTTAAAAGTTGCAACCTTTGGCAGTTGGACACATGGAAGTTTCAAGGAAGGAAATTGCATGCAGGCTGACACTTGTCAGTTAATTATAATTTTTCCGTTCTAGGAAGATACTTTGTTTTATATATAAATAGGATAGTTTGTGTTTAGAATGTGTGTGTGAAAACTTATACAAAAATCCTGTAAATACTCTAAGTACCCAGTGTGAGAGAAAATGAGTCTGATATTTGGAACAATGTATGTGTTGAACACCATTTTTCTTTCAAGTTATTTAAATTATTAGTTTGTTTCATCAAGTTATTTTACCTTCAGTTTTATTTACTTTTCTACAAAGTTTTACATCATTTCGCCATTTTCTTACTTTTGTTCAAACTTTAACTTTATTTTACTTTCAAAATCAAAGCATTTAACACTTTGACATTATTGACAAAACAAACCACAAATTGTAAACACCACAAATTTGCCCTCACCCATTCACACCATGGCTTGTGATCATCCTCATATGCATAAACACAATCATATCATCTCATATCTCATTTTTGATTCACTGCATAGTTTCTAAGGCATCTGCACTTAGGGTTTGTGATCTGAGCAATCCCAAAGCATCTTGAGCCATTCCAAAGGCCACCAATCAACTCAAAGGGGTCCATGTGTGTTCTTATAACATATTTCATCTCCTCAAAGTCAAAATTGCAGAGGAATCACAAGAACTAGGGTTTGAGTGGATGCAGGGCCAGGTTGGACTGCACAGTTGACTGAAAATTAGGGTTTTGGTTTCAGAGGCCATAACTCCAATTTTTTTGGTCATTCTTGTTTCCATTGATCTCTATATGGTATAGGGAGTATGCATATCAATTTTCATGAAGAAATTCCATGGGGAAGTCATCTGATCAAGAGTTGACTTTTCAGACAAGTCAGTGCAAAATCAGGGCATCTGAGGCCCCCAATGACCCAACCAATGGTTGATCTTCATCATTTTGAGTGTATATGATCTTTATTTGATCATGGAAGAAGGTTGAAGTTCATAGAAATCAAGAATTTAGGGTTTTTGCAAATGTTGACTTTTTGGGCATAGTTGACTTTTCAAGAATGCATCATTTTAGGTCATTTTTCAAGCCTTGATTCTTGATCCAAAAAGGCTTCAAATGGAAAAACTTTGGTCATGAAAGTTGTAGATCTCATTTTTCCCTTTTCAAAAAGTACAAGAACATGATCAAACTCTTCTTGAATCAAAAGTTATGGCATGGCAAAGTTGGCTAAAATCATTGATTTTCAAGGCATGTTTCAAATGGAAATTTTGCAAAGTCATGAACCAATGCCTTTTGCAGCCTCAAGTTCACTTCAAACCAATGTGCCAACATCCTACAAGTCATAAAATTCAGAATGGACTAGGAATTTCTCATGTTTTATGGTTCATGTAACAAGATTTTTCACATGTGAACAAAAGAGCAACAACTTGCAAAACTCATGATCACATCTCACCAACTTGAGGCATTGGCTGCTGAACCAAGCTAGCTTCATACACACACCATGCTGCGCAGCCCCTAGGCTTTGTACCAAGCTAGCACTTCACCATACTTCTCTTACACATTATTTGACTTTTTGCAAAAGGCAACTTACCAATCAATAAAGCACATGTCCAATCAACTGACCAATGAGAGAGAGTTATGTGGACAATTTGCAAGCCATTTCATGTACAAGGCAGGCCTGAAACATCCTCATTCATCACATACACAAGAACACTCCATTTTGCTTTTGCCTTAGAAACTCTCTGCCCAGCTCACATACATCCAAACCATCTTTACCAATCATCTCACCATGTCTCATTGAGCCCAAAGCAACCAAGAACCAAGCCTTAAACAAGCTACAACATCACTGCACCATTTCCACACCAGCTTGCAGTTTCATTCGAAACTCTCATCCTAGCTCACCAACAGTCAAACAAACCTTGCAAAGCTTCTCCATTCACCCTCAGGACCACAAACCATCATTCACTATGGCCTGAAACCTCCAGAAACTCCATTGCCATTTCTGACTGAGCTGAAGCAGGAGCTTTCGAAACTCACTATCCAGCCAGCTTAAATTCTCTTTGAGCATTCAAACATCTTCTGGGGACCAAGTGGAGTAGTTTTCACTGAAGGAAGTGGCCAGAAAGTCCTCAAGCTGAAAGCTTCGAATCTCAGGTAGCATGAAATTTATTTTTCCAGAAATTGTTTTTCTTGTTACAAACTTGTTCTATGTGCTTCACTGATCATCCTGGTATCATTGGTTTTGAAAATGGCTTTGATTTGAGAGTTTAATTTGTCTCTGAAACCTGCGTGCCCTAGAACTTGTTTTGTTCGATTCTTGCTTATGGGGAAAAATAAATGAATTTGAACATGGGGTTTTGGTTCAGTAGGTTGTGGGAAACATTTCCATGGTTTTAGATTTTATTTTAGTGACCTAAGGAAGGATTTGGAAGTTTTCAGGGGAGAAGGTCACCGGAGAAGACGACCGGAGCTCGTCTCCGGTGACCTGAGAGTCATTAATATGTGATTAGGGTTAGGGCTCCCAGTTTGAATTTCAGGCGTTGGATGAGTTGACTGAGTCTTTTCCCGCGCGCATCCAACGGCTCAGATCATGTCATTAATTCTAATTAGGTTTAATTTAGTTAATTAATTCAGATTAACTCAGTTTGAATATGGGCCTTTGATCTGCGCGCGCAGTCAACCCATCCACTGCCAGAATCAATCTCAGCCGTCCTTCCTGATTACTTCATTTAAAATTCATTTTTAATCATTTTTATTTCATTTAACTTGCACAATTATTTTAAAATAGCAAAAATGTCTTAAAAATTATGAAACTTTTTCTTTAAAGTTTTATTAATTTTTAAGACCCAAAAACATTTTTATTTTATTTTTTATCATTAAAAAAGTATTTTTAAATATTTAAAAGATTATTTTTAATTGATTAATGGAAATTAATTTATTAAAAATACTTTTAGGTATTTAAAAATTACCAAAAAAATTCATGAAATGTTCTAAGACATTTAGAAACATTGTCCAACCTTCAAACCAAATTTCTTTTTTGATCTTGATGCATTTTAAGAATTTTTCATTGAATTAAATCATATTTTGTGCATTATTTTGATCATGGATTCAAAAATTCATTTCTGTCTATTGGAGAAGGTTGAGACATTGATTCTTCTTGCATTGTTTTATGTTTAGCATGTAGTTTCTAGGGTTAAATGGCCATGATTTGATCTTGCATTTTCCAATTGTTTGGCATTTCTTTTGTTAAGAACCCTAAAAAACCCTAATAACTTAGAAAATTCATATCTTGAGTTTGGTTGAGAGTTGAGAGCTCCCCTTTGGGCAGTGGTTTATTATAGGTTTAGGGTTTCTTTGGATACCATTTTCCATTTTTTATCTTAGGGTTTGCTTCTGTTTTGGGTTTTGGTTTGATGTATGATTCATGAACCCTAATTTGGGCATCCATTTGCATCCTTCTTGCATTTCCTTGCATAACATGACTTGTCTTTGCATTTTGTGCATTCTTGTGATCCATTTGACATCTTAAGACATATAGAAAGCATGTTTGATCATTGCATTGCATATTTGCCATGTCATTTGTCTTGTATGCTTCATAACTTTTCATGTTCATTCATGCTCCTTAACTTGCATCATTTGCATCCATGATCTTGTACAAACATCTCCATGCCTTGTCTCATGTTTGCAGCACCTCATAACATCATAATCATCATCAACATGCTTCTGGTTTTGCTTTGCATCATACCATCTCATCTCATCTTGCATTGCATTGCATTTCTTTCTAACATTTCAGGTGGTAGGTAAACTTGGGAAGTGAATTTGCCTTCACTTCTCATAACTTCTCTTCATCTCTTTTCATGCATCCTTGCTGCATTTTTGCTTGTGTTTGAGTTTGAGTTTGCTCATTCTCCTTCTTCCCACTTTCTTTCTTCAAGTGACTTGACTTCTTGAATGAAGCAAGTCACTTTGCTTCTCTTGATCTTGTTCATTTGCTTCCTGGTGGCTCCTTTGAAGATTTCTTCTTGCAAACCTCACAAACCTTAGGATCAACCAAGCATGACAATGAATTAGGGTTTTGATTAGTATCCCCTCATAGTTTTACCTTTGTGTCTCTCTTTGAGTCTTCTCTTCTCATCTCATAATCAGGGACTAAACCCTAAAGGCTTTAAGACTTTGTGATTAAGCTTATGCCTGCATCCTTCTCTTAGGATGGAGTGTATAACTTTAATCCTAAGTATTAAACCCTTAATGTGTTTAAATCTCTTAATCAATTCACTTAATAAATATCAAGACATCACACTTGTAACTTGGGCCTTGCATTAGGGTTCTAATTCTTCCTTAAGTGGTTAAGAAGGACTAACCCTAGTGTTAATGGACAAGTCCCCCTCAAGTTGTCTTACAAACCATAAAAATCACTTCATCATCATACCATTAAATAAAATCCATTTAATCAAAGGCTTGTTTTGTCATGAGTTTAATCCCTAATCTTGGATTAAGTTGAGGAGCTTTCCTCAACTTAAACATTCTCATCTATCATCCTTCTTTTAGGATGGTGTAATGGGTCTGTTTAATCCATGATTATGGCTTAACCTCATTACTTAACACTAAACAAAAATCACAAAAACATCTAAATAATCACCAGTAGGTTAATGATCTCAATCCTACACCAAAGGTGATTAAGTGTGAGAATCTGACTTCACACTTAAGGTATTCTCATTACCCCTAATCAGAGGGAAGATGTGATGAGTTTACTAACCCATTGGTTTAGGCTTAAGCTCATTATCTTATGACAAACTTTCAAAAGCAATAAAAGACTGAAAATACAAAAACAAACAATAATCGTCTCCTCCGGGATTCTTTTCTCATCACCTCCACTCACAAACGAGAACTTGCTTCTTCCGTCTAATGCAAGACAGTTAGCACCTGAGCCAGACAGGTCATACACTTGAGCATAGGCAAGTAAGCAGTTCACAAGTCAATTCACCTTTCAGTCTCTTTGGGTCGAACTACGGTGTTCTGACTTCCTCATTGCACGAGAGGATACGTAGGCATAACTTAACAGTTATCGAACAAAAGTCTCTGTATATTCCCCCTCTTTCAGCTTCCTTCTTTAAGCCTCATAATCTTGAGCAATTCATTCTTGTTCCTGCACTGACACTGACACTTTCATACTTCACCTCACTTTCTCTTACACTGACACCTGTACATTCTTTTCCAGCTATTTTATACACAGATTGCACTGACACTACCCCTTTAAAACACAAGTCTTTTAAGCGTGGATCCCGTCGAGTACGACGGACAATCTGGGTGCTAATACCTTCCCAGGTTGTAACCAACCCCCTTTCTCAGTCTCTCTGGTTCGCAAACCGTCTTGTCCATCTTTTTCTAGGTCTATGCAGCATTGCCTTTCCTCCGGGATAAAAATGCCTAGCTGGCGACTCTATTCATTTCCAGTGAGTTCACGGCTGTGTGTTCTCACTGTCCCTCTCGCCGACCGTTCGCGTCTGTACCCTTATCTGACCCTGGTGTCACTTATCGGGAGCGACAGCTTGGCGACTCTGCTGGGGAGCTTATACTGCAACCAGGGCTTCTGGTTCTTTTTGTGGGTTCCTCCTAGCGCTTGTTTGATTTGTGTTTACTGGGGTGTTATGTGCTTGTTTGTGCTTGTATTTATTTTTGTTTATTGCTTTATGAACAGTTACTTTACTGCTTTCTTTACTGCATTTATATATCATATTGTCATTGTTGCTGGCTGGATCTGTTGTTTGCCTTGGTGGGTGGGTGATTCATTGAGAGTTAAGGTCCTATACCTGGGACCTGAGTGACACCTAGGCTAGAGTGAATCATATTCTTTCCCATTCCATTTCGGTCTGGTGCGGGAATATGAAACACGGTTCAGATATGGGTTTCTTCTTGAGAACTCTGTGTTGCAGATTTCCTGCAATGCTAGGGCTATCTGGGAAGCCTGCTAAGTCTGGATGACCTTTTAGTATTGACCTTCAGAAACTGAGGTGAATTAGAGGAGGAATTGTTATGGTTATTGTAAACACTGTACCTCCGGGTTAGAAGTGTTTACACTTCTCATAACTGATCCAAGTCTGAGGATCCTTGTTCTAGATCACCACCTGTGAGGGGGTTGGGCTGTTTACAGGTTTGCAGGTACCTTGACCTCAGAATACCCTGTTACTTTGACTTTGTTAAGAATGCTCCATGTTGGATAGTTCTTGTGATTCTAAAACCCTGGACATGTGGCTCTTTATTTGAGTCCCCCACCTTGGTTACTGGATTTATAAACCTCCATCTGGAATTCTTGAACACACATGGATCTATACCAAGGCAGTTAATCAGATACAGCTCAGTCACAAATCCTTGCATTTCATTTGCATACATACTCATTGCATCATATTAACATTTGCTTATTTGTGTTTCAGGGTATCCATCTTCATCTGGTTTTTGGTTTTGACCCCATCTGTAGTATTGACCTATCTCCACCAGCACTTGCTTCAGCTTGTCAGCCATATACTTCAGTTACTTGCACTAGCCAGCCAGTGGCCCACCCTTAGCACCTTCATCAGCACTTATTCTACTCAGTCTCAGCATCATGGCTCCAAAGAAAAGCAACATCACCTATCATTTCTTCCAACCAGACTTATCAGACATCAGGAGGATCCAAACCCTGATCACCCCAGATTACATACCTTTATTCAGGGAGCATTATGGGGATATACTTGACTTGGTCATGGATTTGGACCCATCTCAGAGGAGCCTGATCCATACCTGCATTCAGTTCTATGACCCCCCATTGAGATGTTTCACCTTTCAAGACTTCCAGTTGGGGCCTTTATTAGAAGAATACTCATCTTTGATTGGTTTGCCTATCAGGAGAGAAATCCCTTTCAACCCTGAAATGGTCTTTCCCAGCAATGGAGAGATAGCAAAAGCTTTGCACCTGGAACCTGCTTTGATTGAGCAACATATGACCTCTAAAGCTGGGATCCCTGGTTTTCATCTGGACTTTCTAATTTCTCAAGCTAGTCTGAAGGCTTCCCTGGGGGAGTGGAGAGCTGTTTGTGCTCTGTTAGCCTTAAGTGTATATGGAATTGTATTGTTTGCAGATGAGCCTCGATTCATTAGCAAAAATGCAATCCATTTGTTCATCCTGAAGAACCCAGTGCCAACTTTGCTGGGTGATCTCTATTACTCAGTACATCAGAAGAATGAGAAGCAGAGGGGGAGGCTAGTGAGGTGTTGTGCTCCATTATTTCATGCTTGGCTTCTCAGGCATTTACCCAGGACAGATGCATTTCTAAATCCTCATCAGCAAAGCAACTGGGCTAAGAGGCTCACTACTCTCACTTCAGCAGACATCAGATGGTGTACTCAAAGCACCAAGGGCAGAGATATAATCACCAGCTGTGGGCACTTTCCCAATGTGCCCTTAATAGGAGTTAAGGGAAGTATCAATTACAACCCTTTGCTGTTCAGGAGGCAATTGGGCTATGCACTGGTTCATACTCCTAGGGAATAAGACTTGGTTGAGACCCTCTACTGTGAGAACAAGGTTAGTCTGGCAACTGTTAGGCAGGCTGCTTGGGCCTGGGATCATGTTCAAACCAAGGGAGTCACCATTCTGGGGAAGTGCAATAATGTGGCATCAGTCCAATATTATGAGTGGTCCCATGCTAGGGCCCAATTCTCTGGAATGCCCTTTACCATAGGAGACATGCCTGAGTCATCTTCAGCACCCCCCCCTGCCACTATCAGTTTGGAGGAGTTTGAGAGCTTGAAGGAAAGAAATGAGAAGCTAACCCAGGCTTTGCAGAAGACCCTCCGGGAGAGGAGTGAAGGTGTGAGGGAGATTGAGAGATTGGAGAAATTGAGGGTGGAACACTTGACTAAGATTGAGAGGTCTGGAGATTATATCAACAAGTCCAAAGCTGGTGAACAGATTCTGAAGAATGCTTGTAAAGAAGCCCAGTTCCAGAGAGCAAGAACAGACTTGTACCTGAAAGAGAGTCAGGCCAGGTGGGTCCGGATCACTGAGGCCCGTACTCTAGAAGACAAGAGAGTCCAGGACAAGATGGAGCAGATGGAAAAAGCCCTGGCAGCAGCCCAGAAGGAAATATCAGAGCTAGAAATCAGAGCTGGAGTGAAGAGGTCTAAGGACCAAAGTCAGAACAAAAAGTTGATTGCAGCTGTTGCAACAAGAAACCTTCTCATCAGAAATCTCACGGAGCATCCGGCTGATCCTGTGACCGAAGCACTTCTTAAGGAAGTTCGTGAGGATGAGTTTGGCCTTGGAGTTTGATCATTTGCTTGTTGTTATTCCTACTCCATGTACTTTTGCTTTTTTGTGATGTATTTTGACCCCTTTGAGGGCTTGTGTTGTAAAATGAACAGGTTGTATTATTTCGCATTTTGTAATATATTTGTGTTAGTTTCCATCTGGGTTACTTCAAAAGCAACTTCAACAGCAGCATCTTCAAGGGTCTGGAAGGGTCAAAACTGAAGGCCAAACCGGATACCTTGAGAACAAATAAGCATAACTGCATTGCATGCTAACCCTTTTGTTTGTTTTGTAGGTTTTTGTTTTGTTGTTGCTAACCTCTGTTGTGATCTCAGGAATTATTGCTCGCCGCCGGGTATTTCCTCTCAACAGGCCACACAGGTACCCAACTAGAAACAACCTTCCGGGAATTCAGATGGATCAGATGCAACAAGACCTTACGGAGGTCAGAAACCAGATGGAAAACGAAATACTGGAGATGAGAACCCAGATAACACAATTCATGGAAGTGATGAACAACTTAGCTCAAAGCCAGGAGAGGCTCAGAGCTTTGGTAGAAGGAAGGAATCAAGAGGAGCCCCATGTGGGGACTGCTGGCACAAGTAACAATGAAAGGGTGCAACCACATGTTAACCCCCCTGTGTTTGGCCCACATCTCCATCCTGAAGTTAATATTCCTGCAAACATTCAAGGGACAGCCACAGCAGGGAGAGTACTTCAAGAAGATCCTCAGGAGGACCAATTTACAGTAATGGGTGCTGGAGAGGAAACTTATGATAGACGATTGGAAGAAATAGCTGAGAAGTTGAGATCACTGGAGTCTCAAAATTCTTTGGGCTTCGACGTCATGGACATGGGATTGGTAGACGGGGTCAGGATCCCCCATAAGTTCAAACCTCCTTGTTTCGAAAAGTATAATGGGACTTCATGCCCCCGGACTCATCTACAATCATTTCTGGGAAGGCTGAAGGCCTATACAATGGATGAGAAATTGTGGATGTTCTATTTTGAAGATAGCTTGACCGGAGCTTCGAGGGAATGGTATTCCCATTTGACAAGGGCAACTGTGAGATGCTGGAAGGACCTGGCAGAGGCCTTCATCAGACAGTATCAGTATAATCTAGATATGGCACCCAACAGGACCCTCCTAATGGGAATGTCACAGTCATCTAGGGAGAACTTCAGAGAATATGCTCAAAGATGGAGACAGCTTGCTGCTGCTGTCCAGCCACCTATGTCAGAACGGGAAATGGCTGATATGTTCATGAATACCCTTCAGGGAACCTATATTGACAGGTTGGCTGCTTTCTCTTCCACTAGCTTCGCAGATGTTGTCATAGCTGGGGAGAGAATTGAAAGCCTGTTAAAAATGGGAAAGATCTCTGATAATGGTGCCAGTTCGTCCAGTGGTACAAGAAAGCCTTTTGCAGGCCCGAGAAGAACTGGCGAGACCAATGCCATTCACACCCACAGAGGTAGGCCCCAATATGTTCAAAGGACAATAGCAGCAGTCACTATCCCTGCTCCAGCTCATCCTCAGCCAGTCTATCAACCTCCTCAACAAAACTTCCAACAACAACCTCAGTATCATCAGAATCAGTACCCTCCAAGAAACTTCAACAGCAACAACACCAACAACAACAATCAACAGAGGCCATTCCAGCAGAGGCCATCCCAAGCTAACAGAGTGATCGACCCGATCCCAATGCCGTATGCTGCCTTGTTGCCACAACTTCTGAAACTCAACCTAGTTGAGCTAAGAACGTTGGCACCTCCGGATCCCAACAGTCTACCAAGAAACTATGACTCTAATTCTAGGTGTGCTTTTCATTCAAACGCACCTGGTCACAGTACAGAAAAATGCAGAGCTCTGCATATGAAGGTACAAGACTTGGTAGACTCCAAGGCTTTGAATTTTGCACCTCCGCCCAATGTCAATAAAAACCCAATGCCAAACCATGGTGGTCCTCGAATTAACGCTATTGAAGAAGACCAACCGTCTTATTTAATAACAAGTATGGATCAGATCCGGACGCCATTGGTGGAAATCAAAGCTCAACTCCGTGAAAACCAAATATTTCCGGGGTGTGAACTAGGGTGTCCCTATTGCAATATTTCATGGAATGGGTGCGAGGACCTGAGGAATGGCATTGACAGCCTTATTCAGAGTGGCCTGCTACAGATCACTACATCATTCCCGACAAATCCGGCAACTTCATCAACAACGGTTTCAGAACCTCCTACAACTGCAACAACTATTGTTCCCGACAATTCACCAGCAACATCAACAAGTACTTCATCTGTCCTCCCAAATGATCAGTTTTCAACAGTTTCTCCTGCTACAACTTCAACTTCATTCCATTTCAAATCTCCATCAACAACAACAGCAGTCCTTCCAACAGAACCTCCTACAACACCAGCAATCAATCATGAAGATGTCTCTACTGTTACCATATTCTACGATCCTGAAAATAACTCCGCTTACCATTCAGAAGGTGCTGCTCCCACCAGAGCACCAGTTACAATCTTTTATGATCCACAAACAATTACAGTCCCTTCAGCAGCAGCAATCAGTCCAGTCACTGTCACGGTGCCTGGACCAGTACCATATGAAAACAATAGGGCCATCCCTTGGCACTATGGCTCTGACGTGTACTGTGAAGGGAAAAGAATCACTCTTGAAACATCAGCACCTGCACCACAAGTAGATAATGTGGGGGGAGGCGGAGGCTTCACTCGAAGCGGACGTCTCTTTGCTTCACAAGTTCAAAGGCCTACAGCCGAAGCAGAAGCTGCTGCTAAGGCAAA
Source organism: Lathyrus aphaca (assembly GCA_963966055.1). Lineage (NCBI taxonomy): Eukaryota > Viridiplantae > Streptophyta > Magnoliopsida > Fabales > Fabaceae > Lathyrus > Lathyrus aphaca. The sequence goes on along the minus strand of OZ014523.1, from coordinate 427,722,017 downwards.
AGGAAAGAGCCCTGTGCAGGAAGATCAAGCTGTTAAAGAAGCCTTGAAAACTCCATTTGATCAGGAAGTTGATGAGTTTATGCGAATCATCAAAAAGAGTGATTATAAAATTGTGGATCAGCTTCACCAGACGCCATCCAAAATCTCTATCCTCTCACTGCTTATGTGCTCCGAAGCCCATCGGAATGCACTACTTAAAGTCTTGCATGCAGCTTACGTGCCTGAGGAGATTACTGTCAACCAATTGGAAACCGTGGTTGGTAATGTTACTGCTAGCAATGGGCTAGGGTTTACCAATTCTGACTTGACAGCGGATGGCCGTAACCACAACAAAGCCTTGCACATAACCATGGAATGCAAAGGAGCTGTCCTTTCTCATGTGCTGGTGGACACAGGTTCTTCCCTGAATGTCCTACCAAAGAAGGCTCTGGTGAAGTTAGAATATGATGGATTGGCATTGAGACCCAGCAACCTGGTGGTAAGAGCCTTTGATGGTTCGAAGAGATCGGTTCTGGGAGAGATTGAGCTGCCTGTGACAATTGGCCCACAGACTTTTAAAACTATCTTTTATGTGATGGACATTCAGCCCGCCTACAGCTGTTTGTTGGGTAGACCCTGGATTCACGCCACCGGCGCAATAACGTCTACCTTTCACCAAAAGTTAAAATTTGAGTGGGAAGGTCAAGTTGTCACAATCTGTGGGGAAGAGGATATTTTCGTTAGCCATCTGGCTACTTACAAATACATTGAGATGGATGGAGAGATCCATGAGACGATGAGCCAAGGTTTTGAAGCCTTGAATGTCAATGAAGCATCTGCTGTGTCAGGTATCTCCATGTCATCTTACCAACAAGCCCGGAAGGTTGTTGAGGAAGGAACTGCCCTAGGCTGGGGCAAGGTCTTAGCTGTGGAGGAGAAGAAGGACAAATTTGGGTTGGGTTACAAACCAACTCAACATCAAGCAAAGGCTGCTGCAGAGCCTGGTTTTGTCAGTGGGGGGATGCTTACCCCCGATGCTATCAACTGTCTGGAAGACGAGCTGGAAGAGGAGCGCAATCTGGAGAATTGGATTCGTCCAAAGATCCCGGGGAGCAGTGTCTCGAACTGGTCTTCCCAGGAAATTATAAGAGTTACTCATGCAGAGTAATTATTATTTCCTGTATTTTTATAGCATGCATCAAAGTCTTGCATCTTGCCCAAGATGACAAGACTCATTTTGTAATCAGGGCCATCTGTACTTTTGTGCAAACAAGATTAAATTAATGAAATATCAGACATCTTTTTGCAAACGAGTCTTTTTCTTTTCTGCTCACTGTTTTTTCCATTTTTCTTTTTGTACAAAAATAAATGGCGGTGTTTTCAAAATGATAACTTCATTTCACTTTTTTCTAAAGCAAGATTAAAATCAATCACTAAAATGAACAAACTTAACCCTTGCAGAGAGTGCCCTCCAGACAGCACCGACAACAGCACGGCTATGACATCGTATGACTTTGACAATCCAATCAATCAAGCTGATGAAGGGGTTGATGAAGAATATGAGCTTCCTGAAGAGCTAGCAAGGTTGTTGAGACAAGAGGAAAAAGTCATTACCCCTCACCAGGAGGAGGTTGAAGTGATTAATCTTGGTACTAAGGAAGACGTGAAAGAGGTTAAAATCGGGGCCTGCCTGCATGACTCAGTGAAGAGACAACTGATAGATCTGCTTCAAGAGTATGTCGATGTGTTTGCTTGGTCGTATCAAGATATGCCAGGGTTGGATACCGATATTGTTGTGCACAAGCTGCCTTTGAGGGAAGAATGCCCACCGGTCAAACAGAAGCTGCGCCGAACTCGCCCAGACATGGCTATGAAAATCAAGGAAGAGGTACAAAAGCAATGGGACGCCGGGTTCCTTGCTGTGACTAGCTATCCGCCGTGGGTTGCTAACATAGTACCTGTGCCTAAGAAAGACGGCAAAGTAAGAATGTGTGTTGACTACCGGGATCTGAACAGAGCCAGCCCGAAAGATGATTTCCCATTACCTCACATTGATGTATTGGTGGATAACACGGCTCAGTTCTCGGTATTCTCCTTCATGGACGGATTTTCAGGATATAACCAGATCAAGATGTCACCTGAAGACATGGAGAAGACTACATTCATCACACCTTGGGGCACGTTCTGTTACAAAGTGATGCCATTCGGACTGAAGAATGCTGGTGCCACATATCAACGGGCTATGGTGACATTATTCCACGATATGATCCACAAGGAAATCGAGTGTTATGTGGATGATATGATCGCCAAGTCCCTTACAGAGGAAGATCACCTGGTAAATCTGCTGAAGTTATTCAAGCGTCTGAGGAAATACCAACTAAAGCTGAACCCCAACAAATGCACATTCGGGGTGCGATCCGGTAAGCTGCTGGGCTTTATTGTGAGCGAGAAAGGGATTGAAGTTGACCCTGATAAAGTCAAGGCTATTCAAGAAATGCCTGCACCGAAAACTGAGAAAGAAGTTCGAGGGTTCTTAGGTCGATTGAATTATATCTCACGGTTCATATCTCACCTCACAGCAACCTGTGAACCCTTGTTCAAGCTGTTAAGAAAGGAACAAACGGTCAGGTGGAACGAAGATTGCCAGAAGGCTTTTGACAAGATCAAAGAGTACTTACAAGAACCTCCAATCCTCATGCCTCCAGTAGAAGGAAGACCTCTGATTATGTACTTGACAGTGTTAGAAGAGTCGATGGGGTGTGTGCTGGGCCAGCATGACGAGTCTGGTCGAAAAGAGTATGCAATATACTACCTAAGCAAAAAGTTTACCGACTGTGAACAACGTTATTCACTTCTCGAGAAAACTTGCTGTGCTTTAGCGTGGGCTGCTCGCCGACTGAGACAGTATATGTTGACCCACACTACCCTATTAATCTCAAAAATGGATCCAGTTAAGTACATTTTCGAGAAGCCAGCTCTTACCGGACGGGTTGCAAGATGGCAGATGATTCTCACAGAATACGACATACAGTACACATCTCAGAAAGCCATCAAAGGCAGTGTACTATCTGAATATCTTGCTGAGCAACCCATTGATGACTACCAGCCTATGAGGTTTGACTTCCCGGATGAGGACATCATGTTCATTAAAGCAAAAGATCACGAGGAGCCTGTTCACACTGAAGGGCCTGACCCGAAAGAAGAATGGACTATGATGTTTGACGGGGCTGTTAACATGAATGGTCGCGGTGTTGGTGCAGTACTCATTACACCTAAAGGAGTTCACATGCCTTTCTCGGCAAAGCTCACTTTCAACTGCACTAACAACGAAGCTGAATACGAAGCTTGCATTATGGGTCTTGAGGAAGCCATTGACCTCAGGATCAAGACATTGACCGTATTCGGAGATTCAGCTTTGGTAGTCAATCAGACCAACGGGAAATGGTACACCCACCAGGATCATCTGATACCTTATAGGGATTATACAAGAAGGTTATTGACTTTCTTCACAACAGTCAAGCTTGAGTATATCCCTCGGGACGAGAATCAGTTTGCGGATGCTCTTGCTACCATTTCATCCATGATCAAAGTTCAAGCTGCTAACTTTGTACCTCAGATTTCAGTGTCCAGACTTGATAGACCAGCATATGTGTTCGCAGCAGAAGTTGTCGAAGACGATAAGCCTTGGTTCCATGACATTAAGTGCTTCCTGGAGGATCAGACATACCCACCTGGGGCATCTTCCAATGATAAGAAGGCTTTAAGAAGGCTTGCTGGTAGTTTCTTTCTGAATACTGATGGGTCTTTATACAAGAGGAACTTCGACATGGTACTCCTCAGATGTGTTGACAAGACGGAAGCAGATTTGTTGATGCATGAAGTGCACGAAGGATCTTTTGGTACCCATGCAGGAGGGCATGCCATGGCTACGAAATTGCTAAGATCAGGCTATTACTGGATCACAATGGATGCAGACTGTTGTGCTTACGCCAGAAAATGCCATAAATGCCAGATTTACGCAGATAAGGTGCATGTGCCTCCCAATCCTTTGAACATCATGTCTTCACCATGGCCCTTTGCTATGTGGGGTATTGATATGATTGGCAAGATTGAGCCGACTGCTTCAAATGGTCACAGATTCATCCTGGTCGCCATTGACTATTTCACCAAGTGGGTTGAAGCAGCCTCATATGCAAATGTTACTAGACAAGTGGTAGCCAGATTTCTGAAGAGAGATATCATCTGTCGGTATGGAGTGCCCGAGCGAATCATTACTGATAATGGTTCCAACTTAAACAACAAAATGATGGCAGAGCTGTGCCGGGACTTCAAGATCCAACATCACAATTCTTCTCCTTACAGGCCAAAGATGAACGGCGCTGTTGAGGCAGCAAATAAGAATATCAAGAAGATTGTGCAGAAGATGGTAATCACATACAAAGACTGGCACGAAATGCTACCATTTGCTTTGCATGGGTACCGCACGTCAATCAGAACATCCACTGGGGCAACACCGTATCAGTTTGTATATGGTATGGAAGCAGTCCTACCTGTTGAAGTTGAACTACCCTCGTTACGGGTATTGATGGATGTAAAACTGAGTGAAACAGAATGGGTACGGTCCCGATTCGAACAACTGAGTCTAATTGAAGAGAAAAGGTTGGCTGCAATTTGTCATGGGCAGTTATATCAGAAGAGAATGAAGAAAGCCTTCGATCAGAAAGTCAGGCACCGAGGGTACCAAGTAGGGGATCTTGTGCTGAAGAGAATCCTCCCTCCTCATACAGACCACAGGGGCAAATGGACTCCAAATTATGAAGGACCATTCGTTGTAAAGAAAGTTTTCTCTGGTGGAGCACTGATGCTCAGCACCATGGATGGTGAAGACTTCCCATCCCCTGTGAATTCAGATGCAGTTAAAAAATACTTCGCATAAAATGACCCGCTGGACGTAAAAACAGAATGTAAGTCCAGGCAAAAATAGGGCACCCCGGCGAGTCAAAAACAGAATAAAAGACTCGGGCAAAAGTAAGGGAAAATGAATAAAAAATGTACACCCGCTGAGTTGAAAAGCCGCATTGGACAGCTCAGGCAAAAATGGGTATCCCGATGGATTGAAACCCGAAAGGGAGATCCATGCAAAACAAGGGAATAAGCGAACAACTGCATTCTGAATTCGTCTGTATCACCTACAACTTGGTAAGCTCCAAAGGATCAAGCTTCAACCAGAATCAACTCTCTCCAGAAAGCAAGACAAGAAGAACGTCATTGTCATACGAGTCATAGCAGAAGAGGAAGCTCCTTGGAAGCATCGTCAACACCGCCAGCACTTTGTTTCTCAATTTGTAACAGTCTCTTCATTTCGGGAGATATGTTTCCTTGACTGTATTTTGCCAATTCAGGGCACATGAATTAATAAAATCAGATCTTCAGTCATATTTCGTTTTTTACATTTATGTTTTGCAAAGATTTGTCTGATATCTCTGAAAATACAATTGCATAAGTACAGATGCCTTTCTCTAAAAATAAAACACATGCTTACGGGGAATATACTTACTCTCGAAAGTACTTAACTCCTATGACGGAATCCAGTAAAGGATACCTCGGGACCATTTGCGCGTTTCCTTATCTTTGCAGGATTGCAGGTATCCAGAACGCAACTTGGGGCATATAAGCTACAGTCCAGCAAGCTGGCAAATCAACAAACAGGCTTAACACTCAAGATGTTTTCTCCCCAGCCGAGTTGCCTCCCTTTGCTCTCCCCAGCTGAGTGACCAACAACCTTCCCCAGCCTCTATTCAGAAGAGCAACGCGCGAAGAAGTCACAACAGAGAGGGAGAAAGCTTCTACAAACCCCAGCTAGGTCCCGTATTATAAGGATATGTCAATCAGTGACTTATATCCCCAGGCAGATACGTCGTCAGATCTACCAACGATCTCATCCCCAGCTGGGATGTTCACTTCAAGCAGATCATCCAGAGATCTTCGCAGCAATGGGATCCGAATCCCGGATCAGTCCCTTTGCATAATCATGGCATTCGCATCATATTCACCCCCCAGAGCGTAGCATTCCGTCTAATACGGAGCATTACGGCAAAAATCAAATGCATAGCATAATCATGAGTCATGTTGTGAATTGAACACTTGTGAATAATGACAATCTGTCAGTATACAGAATACAGTACACAAAAAAAATCCCCACCAGGGTTCCCAGCAAAAAAAAACAGTTGCCTCACAATCACGAACACCGGTATATACTCATTTTGACACCCGTCCGTGTCATCATTCCCCAGTAAAGTCGCCAGAACACTCTTTACAAACAAGATCACCCGTATTACAGATACTTCCTGACACCCGTCCGTGTCATACTCCTAGCAGAAAGCCAAAGACATCCTCTTTGCACTCACATATACCTATATATACACTTTTCTTGACACCCGTCCGTGTCATATCCCCAGCGCAGTCGCTTACACTTTCATCAACCCATACACTTGTTAATATTATACTTTTCTCTTTTGACACTCGTCCGTGTCACTCTCCCCAGCAGTTAAAACACTCGTCTATACAATGCAATACTCACTACTCATGGTACACTTATACAGATACTCGTCCGTATCTTGTATACATCATCACTCATGTCCCCACAGATTCGACAGTAGTCCTTGTTCTTTGTTAACCGGTTGGTACTCGTCCGTACCATCATCTCAGAACATTGCGTCTAGTGTTTGTTTCTACATGATACTCGTCCGTATCATAGTCTTAGGGATGCTCGTCCGCATCTTTAATCCATACACCGTGTCAAACACTTATGTCTCCTTGAATATAGATACTCGTCTGTGTCTACTATTCCCCAGAAGAGTCCTTTCAGATGCAACACTCGTCCGTGTTCTTTGTTAACCAGTTGATACTCGTCCGTATCATCATCTCTGAGCATGTTTCAGTTTGTTTCTACATGATACTCGTCCGTATCATGGCCTTAAGGATGCTCGTCCGCATCTTTAATCTATACACAATACCAAACACTTATACCTTTTGTTTCTTGGATGTAAACACTCGTCCGTGTTTACTATATCCCCAGTAGATCGCCAAATTTTCTTTTATCTAACACTCGTCCTGTGTTATGAAACCCTGAGAGCAGCCGTACCCTGCTGAGTGGTCGTCCTCCACTTCTTGATGGTCGTCCTCCATCATGCTCATCCGATGGCCGTCCCCATCGTTGATTTTAGCAGTCGTCCCCTGCTAGGTGGTCGTCCTCCACCTCTTGATGATCGTCCTTCATCATTTTATCCAATGGCCGTCCCCATTGTTGATTTTTTGGTTATCTAGCACTCGTCCTGTGTTATGAAACCCTGAGAGCAGCCGTACCCTGCTGAGTGGTCGTCCTCCACTTCTTGATGGTCGTCCTCCATCATGCTCATCCGATGGCCGTCCCCATCGTTGATTTTAGCAGCCGTCCCCTGCTAGGTGGTCGTCCTCCACCTTTTGATGACCGTCCTTCATCACTTTATCCAATGGCCGTCCCCATTGTTGATTTTGGTTATCTGACATTCGTCCTATGTCATGATAAACCTTGAGAGCAGCCGTCCCCTGCTGAGTGGTCGTCCTCCACTTCTTGATGGTCGTCCTCCATCATGCTCGTCCGATGGCCGTCCCCATCGTTGACCTTTTATCCGATGGCCGTCCCCATCGTTGATTTTGGTTATCTGACATTCGTCCTATGTCATGACAAACCTTGAGAGAAGCCGTCCCCTGTTGAGTGGTCGTCCTCCACTTCTTGATGGTCGTCCTCCATCATGCTCGTCCGATGGCCGTCCCCATCGTTGACCTTTTCTATCCGGCATTCGTCCTATGTCGCGATATTTTCGGCAGCCGTACCCTGCCAGGTGGTCGTCCTCCACCTTTGATGGCCGTCCCCATCATATTTCTTTTATCCCCAACAGAGCAGCCGTCCCCTGCTAGGTGATCGTCCTTCACCTTTGATGGCCGTACCCCATCATCTGTTTATTTCATTTATTCTTTAACCCGATGGCCGTCCCCGTCGTGGTCCCTTTTCCTTTTAGCCCGATGGCCGTCCCCATCGTTGTTTACTTTGCCTTATGAACTTGATGGCCGTCCCCGTCATGTTTCATTAATCCCCAGAGAATTTTACAGCTTTATCTTGATGGCCTTCCCCATCATGATATTTTATTTTGCCAGCTAGTCGGCCGTCCCCGTCTTAGCTCTACCTTTTATCCCCAGCATGTCGGTCGTCCCCGTCATTGCTATTTACCCAGCAGTCGTCCTCTACTCGACGGTCGTCCTCCGTCGCCCACACTTTACAATATACTTTACTTTCTTTTACAATCTATATCCCTTTTCTTCTTCATTCTGTGAGTGCAAATTTTGGACTGTCTTTGGTATTCAACCACAAGTTATCTTGTTTGCCTGTTAAGCCGTCGCTTACATCCAGCACAGCTAACTCATGTTTGAATAGGGGCAGCTGTAAACACCCCAAATTTGCCCTCACCCATTCACACCATGGCTTGTGATCATCCTCATATGCATAAACACAATCATATCATCCCATATCTCATTTTTGATTCACTGCATAGTTTCTAAGGCATCTGCACTTAGGGTTTGTGATCTGAGCAATCCCAAAGCATCTTGAGCCATTCCAAAGGCCACCAATCAACTCAAAGGGGTCCATGTGTGTTCTTATATCATATTTCATCTCCTCAAAGTCAAAATTGCAGAGGAATCACAAGAACTAGGGTTTGAGTGGATGCAGGGCCAGGTTGGACTGCACAGTTGACTGAAAATTAGGGTTTTGGTTTCAGAGGCCATAACTCCAATTTTTTTGGTCATTCTTGTTTCCATTGATCTCTATATGGTATAGGGAGTATGCATATCAATTTTCATGAAGAAATTCCATGGGGAAGTCATCTGATCAAGAGTTGACTTTTCAGACAAGTCAGTGCAAAATCAGGGCATCTGAGGCCCCCAATGACCCAACCAATGGTTGATCTTCATCATTTTGAGTGTATATGATCTTTATTTGATCATGGAAGAAGGTTGAAGTTCATAGAAATCAAGAATTTAGGGTTTTTGCAAATGTTGACTTTTTGGGCATAGTTGACTTTTCAAGAATGCATCATTTTAGGTCATTTTTCAAGCCTTGATTCTTGATCCAAAAAGGCTTCAAATGGAAAAACTTTGGTCATGAAAGTTGTAGATCTCATTTTTCCCTTTTCAAAAAGTACAAGAACATGATCAAACTCTTCTTGAATCAAAAGTTATGGCATGGCAAAGTTGGCTAAAATCATTGATTTTCAAGGCATGTTTCAAATGGAAATTTTGCAAAGTCATGAACCAATGCCTTTTGCAGCCTCAAGTTCACTTCAAACCAATGTGCCAACATCCTACAAGTCATAAAATTCAGAATGGACTAGGCATTGCTCATGTTTTATGGTTCATGTAACAAGATTTTTCACATGTGAACAAAAGAGCAACAACTTGCAAAACTCATGATCACATCTCACCAACTTGAGGCATTGGCTGCTGAACCAAGCTAGCTTCATACACACACCATGCTGCGCAGCCCCTAGGCTTTGTACCAAGCTAGCACTTCACCATACTTCTCTTACACATTATTTGACTTTTTGCAAAAGGCAACTTACCAATCAATAAAGCACATGTCCAATCAACTGACCAATGAGAGAGAGTTATGTGGACAATTTGCAAGCCATTTCATGTACAAGGCAGGCCTGAAACATCCTCATTCATCACATACACAAGAACACTCCATTTTGCTTTTGCCTTCGAAACTCTCTGCCCAGCTCACATACATCCAAACCATCTTTACCAATCATCTCACCATGTCTCATTGAGCCCAAAGCAACCAAGAACCAAGCCTTAAACAAGCTACAACATCACTGCACCATTTCCACACCAGCTTGCAGTTTCATTCGAAACTCTCATCCTAGCTCACCAACAGTCAAACAAACCTTGCAAAGCTTCTCCATTCACCCTCAGGACCACAAACCATCATTCACTATGGCCTGAAACCTCCAGAAACTCCATTGCCATTTCTGACTGAGCTGAAGCAGGAGCTTTCGAAACTCACTATCCAGCCAGCTTAAATTCTCTTTGAGCATTCAAACATCTTCTGGGGACCAAGTGGAGTAGTTTGCACTGAAGGAAGTGGCCAGAAAGTCCTCAAGCTGAAAGCTTCGAATCTCAGGTAGCATGAAATTTATTTTTCCAGAAATTGTTTTTCTTGTTACAAACTTGTTCTATGTGCTTCACTGATCATCCTGGTATCATTGGTTTTGAAAATGGCTTTGATTTGAGAGTTTAATTTGTCTCTGAAACCTGCGTGCCCTAGAACTTGTTTTGTTCGATTCTTGCTTATGGGGAAAAATAAATGAATTTGAACATGGGGTTTTGGTTCAGTAGGTTGTGGGAAACATTTCCATGGTTTTAGATTTTATTTTAGTGACCTAGGGAAGGATTTGGAAGTTTTCAGGGGAGAAGGTCACCGGAGAAGACGACCGGAGCTCGTCTCCGGTGACCTGAGAGTCATTAATATGTGATTAGGGTTAGGGCTCCCAGTTTGAATTTCAGGCGTTGGATGAGTTGACTGAGTCTTTTCCCGCGCGCATCCAACGGCTCAGATCATGTCATTAATTCTAATTAGGTTTAATTTAGTTAATTAATTCAGATTAACTCAGTTTGAATATGGGCCTTTGATCTGCGCGCGCAGTCAACCCATCCACTGCCAGAATCAATCTCAGCCGTCCTTCCTGATTACTTCATTTAAAATTCATTTTTAATCATTTTTATTTCATTTAACTTGCACAATTATTTTAAAATAGCAAAAATGTCTTAAAAATTATGAAACTTTTTCTTTAAAGTTTTATTAATTTTTAAGACCCAAAAACATTTTTATTTTATTTTTTATCATTAAAAAAGTATTTTTAAATATTTAAAAGATTATTTTTAATTGATTAATGGAAATTAATTTATTAAAAATACTTTTAGGTATTTAAAAATTACCAAAAAAATTCATGAAATGTTCTAAGACATTTAGAAACATTGTCCAACCTTCAAACCAAATTTCTTTTTTGATCTTGATGCATTTTAAGAATTTTTCATTGAATTAAATCATATTTTGTGCATTATTTTGATCATGGATTCAAAAATTCATTTCTGTCTATTGGAGAAGGTTGAGACATTGATTCTTCTTGCATTGTTTTATGTTTAGCATGTAGTTTCTAGGGTTAAATGGCCATGATTTGATCTTGCATTTTCCAATTGTTTGGCATTTCTTTTGTTAAGAACCCTAAAAAACCCTAATAACTTAGAAAATTCATATCTTGAGTTTGGTTGAGAGTTGAGAGCTCCCCTTTGGGCAGTGGTTTATTATAGGTTTAGGGTTTCTTTGGATACCATTTTCCATTTTTTATCTTAGGGTTTGCTTCTGTTTTGGGTTTTGGTTTGATGTATGATTCATGAACCCTAATTTGGGCATCCATTTGCATCCTTCTTGCATTTCCTTGCATAACATGACTTGTCTTTGCATTTTGTGCATTCTTGTGATCCATTTGACATCTTAAGACATATAGAAAGCATGTTTGATCATTGTATTGCATATTTGCCATGTCATTTGTCTTGTATGCTTCATAACTTTTCATGTTCATTCATGCTCCTTAACTTGCATCATTTGCATCCATGATCTTGTACAAACATCTCCAGGCCTTGTCTCATGTTTGCAGCACCTCATAACATCATAATCATCATCAACATGCTTCTGGTTTTGCTTTGCATCATACCATCTCATCTCATCTTGCATTGCATTGCATTTCTTTCTAACATTTCAGGTGGTAGGTAAACTTGGGAAGTGAATTTGCCTTCACTTCTCATAACTTCTCTTCATCTCTTTTCATGCATCCTTGCTGCATTTTTGCTTGTGTTTGAGTTTGAGTTTGCTCATTCTCCTTCTTCCCACTTTCTTTCTTCAAGTGACTTGACTTCTTGAATGAAGCAAGTCACTTTGCTTCTCTTGATCTTGTTCATTTGCTTCCTGGTGGCTCCTTTGAAGATTTCTTCTTGCAAACCTCACAAACCTTAGGATCAACCAAGCATGACAATGAATTAGGGTTTTGATTAGTATCCCCTCATAGTTTTACCTTTGTGTCTCTCTTTGAGTCTTCTCTTCTCATCTCATAATCAGGGACTAAACCCTAAAGGCTTTAAGACTTTGTGATTAAGCTTATGCCTGCATCCTTCTCTTAGGATGGAGTGTATAACTTTAATCCTAAGTATTAAACCCTTAATGTGTTTAAATCTCTTAATCAATTCACTTAATAAATATCAAGACATCACACTTGTAACTTGGGCCTTGCATTAGGGTTCTAATTCTTCCTTAAGTGGTTAAGAAGGACTAACCCTAGTGTTAATGGACAAGTCCCCCTCAAGTTGTCTTACAAACCATAAAAATCACTTCATCATCATACCATTAAATAAAATCCATTTAATCAAAGGCTTGTTTTGTCATGAGTTTAATCCCTAATCTTGGATTAAGTTGAGGAGCTTTCCTCAACTTAAACATTCTCATCTATCATCCTTCTTTTAGGATGGTGTAATGGGTCTGTTTAATCCATGATTATGGCTTAACCTCATTACTTAACACTAAACAAAAATCACAAAAACATCTAAATAATCACCAGTAGGTTAATGATCTCAATCCTACACCAAAGGTGATTAAGTGTGAGAATCTGACTTCACACTTAAGGTATTCTCATTACCCCTAATCAGAGGGAAGATGTGATGAGTTTACTAACCCATTGGTTTAGGCTTAAGCTCATTATCTTATGACAAACTTTCAAAAGCAATAAAAGACTGAAAATACAAAAACAAACAATAATCGTCTCCTCCGGGATTCTTTTCTCATCACCTCCACTCACAAACGAGAACTTGCTTCTTCCGTCTAATGCAAGACAGTTAGCACCTGAGCCAGACAGGTCATACACTTGAGCATAGGCAAGTAAGCAGTTCACAAGTCAATTCACCTTTCAGTCTCTTTGGGTCGAACTACGGTGTTCTGACTTCCTCATTGCACGAGAGGATACGTAGGCATAACTTAACAGTTATCGAACAAAAGTCTCTGTATATTCCCCCTCTTTCAGCTTCCTTCTTTAAGCCTCATAATCTTGAGCAATTCATTCTTGTTCCTGCACTGACACTGACACTTTCATACTTCACCTCACTTTCTCTTACACTGACACCTGTACATTCTTTTCCAGCTATTTTATACACAGATTGCACTGACACTACCCCTTTAAAACACAAGTCTTTTAAGCGTGGATCCCGTCGAGTACGACGGACAATCTGGGTGCTAATACCTTCCCAGGTTGTAACCAACCCCCTTTCTCAGTCTCTCTGGTTCGCAAACCGTCTTGTCCATCTTTTTCTAGGTCTATGCAGCATTGCCTTTCCTCCGGGATAAAAATGCCTAGCTGGCGACTCTATTCATTTCCAGTGAGTTCACGGCTGTGTGTTCTCACTGTCCCTCTCGCCGACCGTTCGCGTCTGTACCCTTATCTGACCCTGGTGTCACTTATCGGGAGCGACACAAATCATTAACTATACTAAGAGTATTTCGACAAACAAATGCACATGTGTCCTAGGACTTGTTTGGTTGGTCCTACAAGTAACCCAGTTTTCTAAGAGATTGGTTAACCAGAGGTTGTTCGTCAGAAATCACTGCGAACAGTTACGACTTGGGAAGGTATTAGCACCCCAGATCGTCCGTCGTACCCGACGGGATCCACGCTTGCAAAGAAACTGTTTCAAAGGATGAAGAAATGAAAGTTGCTGCAAAGAAAAGGAACTGAACTAGATAAGAAAAGAAAAGAATGGGGAAAATGTAGGGAAAATAAAAGAGTGCTTGAACAGGCCCTACCCTGCTACCTACGTACCTCATCTGGACATGAGGATCAGAGTCGACGTAGTTCCCCTAACTAGGAGTGGAAAAAAATTCTTGTGTTTTAAGCTTGAACTGCTTATGTCAATGATCAAGTGTTGCAGGCTCGGACGACGAGTGCGGAATCGTCTTGCAAAGTGACAAGTAGGAGAAACTTCGTACGTAAAGAGTGAGGATGATGAGAAGAGAACTCCCGAAGGCGACGCTTATTCTTTGTCCAGTGTTTTTTATGAGCTTTTTTACGAGTGTGGCACAAGGAAGTGAACCCAAGCTCTTTTCCATGGAATGTGCACTTGCTACTACATTCCAAGATGGAATAATAGAACAAGCACACCAAGTAAGGATAATTTATCCAAGACTTATTTCCAAGGGAAAGGGCCTAAGCTCACTAACTTGTTGAACTTATTAGATGTTTTAATGATTAAGAATGAAGAAGTATTTTTTATGGTTTTCTTGATGAAGATGACCTCTTGATCAGACTTGTGCATCATGCTAGACAAGTCTACTATTCCAAGATGGAATGAATACATATGCCCCATGGAATAAGGCTATACACAAGAAGTCAACTCTTTCTTTATTAAGGTATTTTAAGTTTTTGTTTGAAGATGAGAAGAGAGAGAGAGAGAGAACAAAAGAGGATCTTAAAGGTAAAATTCTAATGGGGAACTAACAAATCCTAATGTTATCATGCATGGATGAACCTAGGTTAGTGTGGCTTAAAGATATCCTATGAGAGAAAGAGAAGAGAACAGAAGAAGAAGAAGAAGAAGAAGAAGAAGAAGAGATGAAGAAAGAAAGCTAGAGAACAACTTACTCCTTTAAAGGAGATAAGTTGCTTCTAAAGGGGGAAGATGAAGAATTTAAGCACAAGATGGCATAATGCACATCAACAATCACAAGATAGAAAGTAAAGTAAGAGAGGAGATGAAGAATTGAAATGTGGATAACATCCACACTTCACTTACCATGAGCCCCTGAAATGGTTAGTACACACTTAGATGAACAAACTTGAACCAAATGAAATGTAAGCAAACCATAATCTCAACCCTACTCATAAAACCAGAAGCAAAAGCAACCATTTATTGCACTAAGATCCACCAATCAAAGCAAATAGAGAAAAAGTTAAAGCATACAAACTATTACCAAGTTTCACAAGCTCTTATGAAGAAACAAAACACAAATGAAGCACAAAGGGTCAAGAAGGTTAGTCAAGCACTATACAACTCAAGAACAGAACCTTATCATCACAAGAATATGCCAAACAAACACAAAAGATCAAAGAAAGGTTCATATAAGTTCAATCATAATCATCACAAGAATGAGAAGTGAAGTGAACATGTGCACAAGTGTAAGGACAAACAAATGAAAATCAAATAAAGGCATAAACATCACTTAAAAACCAGGGACCTAATCATGTTAAAATTTTCCTAAGAAGCATAATCAATCATGGGGGAGAAGCATACAAACTCAAGCATAGGCATCATGGAGAGTAAATTAAAAAAGAAGGTGAAGTGAACATGCATACATTTGTGAGAAACTTCAAAGACAAGTAACAAAAACCCTTCCAAAGAAAACACACCAATCAAGTACCAAGGATAAATCCTCATACAAAAATAGCTCTAAACATCCTATAGGAGTTGGCACAAGTGCCCTCCTAGCCTAAGAACTAATCATATGACCAAAAAGAATGCAAAATAGGGCAAGCAAACAAGAAAACTCACATTAAATCAAGATTGCACTAAAAAATTCTACAATTAAGTACAAAGGTTTCTTAAACATGTGATAACATCATACCAAAAGAGAAAAGTCAGAATCAAAAGTAAACTAGGTCAAAGGACCTCATGAACACAAATTAGGGTTTTGAAACTTCAAGCTCAAGTCAAATGCCAAAAGTATCCATGCAAGCTTCTAACAATCAGAAGAAAAATCATCAACAAACTAAATCCTAATATGAATCAGATGAAAAAGAACCAACTCAAAACTCAAATTAATGATCAAGATAGAAAATCCACAAGTCAGCATGTAATTAAAGTGAATTAAAAATAAATAATAAAAGTGAAAATTAATTCCAGTGTGGAAAATAAAAATAAATGAAAACTAAAAATTTCAAAAATTAAAGAAAATTAAAAGAATCAGTCATGAATTATTTTAGAATTTTATGAAACATATTACTATTTTTAAAAATAAAAAAAACAAATAGAAAACAAAAGAAATAAAAGAATTAAATAATTAAGTTGGGGGTGCAATCAGCAAGTAAACACAGTTCAAAACCATGGGCCCGATAAAATAAATAAACAAGCAGAACCAACCAGCGGCTTCCACCACATCATCTTCTTCATCTAGCCATGAAGAAGTCGCGAAGAACAAGCAAACAACACCAGAAAACGCAGCAACAAGGCCATACACTCAGATCACCACAACTTTCCCAAACCTCAATGAAAATCAAAACTATAAATGCCAAAGTTGGAGTCCGAAACAAGAGGATTACGAATATGCCAATGGTTTTCACAAACAAGTAACACAGAGAGTAGATCGACCGAAACAAGTTCAAGTATCAAAATTGACATTCACAATTCACAACATATACCAATTCTATTTTACTTCAAACAACTTATATGCACCAATTGCAAGTCAAAACAATCAAGATTGAAGCAAACCAGAGATCTTCGAGCCTACCTTATGCTTCTTTAAGCATCTCCAAAGCCACATAAAGGTGAAACAGCTTGAGAATGATACACACACCACAAGAAATATGAGGCAACTCTGCGAGCTTCAAACCTCCATGTGAGGTTTATAAACTTTGAATCAATGTTGATGAAAGGATTGCAATGTGATTATAATGATGGCAGGGAGAAGAAGATTGTGCAGAAGGAGCTATGGAGATATAAACTTTTCTTGTTGATCCCCCCCGAGAGAATGAGAGTGATTTTTTAGAGTGATAAATGTGATCTTCTCTTTGAAAATGTGAACCCAACCTCTATACCAAGGGTGTGAGTCTTTCTTTGAAGGTGTTTGCACCAAATTGGTTGTAACCGAAAATGCGGGGAGTATGCGTGTAGGTGCTTTAGCTTTTTTCCAAATTTCAAATTCGATCCTGTATGAGGTGGTGCAGTATAGTATGGTAGTCTTGCATGTTTTGGCAATGTTTTATTTGATGATGCGATTTTGATGAAAAAGCCAAAATAATCAAAGGTGGTGATTGACTGCTTTATGAGGTTGCATGGTTCTTGGTCTCACGTGCAATTTTTTATCCCTTTTTGGTGCAATTCGTGACATGTTAATGAGGATCCCCAAAAGTGAGTTTGTGAGATAGTAAAATAAGAGAGAGAAAGTGGATTGAGGTGTGTATGGTGGTGGTGTGGATGGTATATTGCTTGCTGACATTTCCCTCACATGATACCACCTCTTTGTACCTTCTTTTTTTTCACTTTTTCTCAATAAAAAATAATAAAATGATAACAAAACCAATATCCTTAACCTACACACATGGGGTCACGTGAATTATATGTGGGTGGACATAAAAATTGTGTAGTGAAAAAAATAACAAAGGTGACATAAAATAAAGAATAAAAGGACCAATGGTATCGTGACACGTGCACACTTCAAAAACCCTAAAAAGCATAAATCTTCAAAAATTTACATCTTGAGTTTTACAAATGCTATGAAGGCACTCTTGGACTTTTTGGAAAGGAAAAATCGCGATCTACAACTTTCTAGTTTGAGGAAAAATCATCTGGAACTTTTTTGCACATGAAATAATAGCTCGAAGGTTTATGACAAATATTTCCAAAAATGGAAACTTCTAAATTTCCAAATTTAGCAACTTTTTGCATATTCCCAATTTTGACCTTTGAGTTCATCCAAACCATTCACTGATCCAATATAGCTTCAAAGTTGATGAATATGATCAAAGCCCTAAAAATCCCTTGTTTGACTTTTGGACTGAACAGTTGACTTTCTTGCTTTGCCAACAAGTAATTGCTCAAATACATGAGTTCTTTAATGAATTTTTGTCTCAAATTTCACACATAAGCCTTGTAGATCATATAGGAGCCTTTGACCACAAGAATAGTTCAAAGCTAAGAGGATTCCCTGGTTTGGGCAAAACCCTAGTTAAGGTTTGTCTGTGCAGGACCTCTGAACTTTTGATGAAATTTCTCCCTCCTAAGACCTTGAGGATGACTTTGGGCTTTTGTAAGCTATGATGAGACCTTGTGGGCTTCTTGTAATGTCACATGGCTCATGTACTTGACTTTGAAGATCATGAATTTCCAAATGACTGATCATATGCCTTATGCTAGAACATGTGAATGTTATGCCTCATTTTTCTATGTTAAATGTTAGAATATGGGATGCTTATGCTATGCTTATGATGATGAAAAGGAGAGAACAAATTTTGGGTGTTACAGCTGCCCCTATTCAAGCAACTGTTAATCTGAAAAGGACGGTAGCACGGGCTATCGACCGTTCAAGATAAACTGTGGTTGAATACCAAGAAAACCTGAAATTTGCACTCTGCTGGAAAACACAGAAATGGGAAATAAACCCAACCAAATAAATCTCTGGGTAACTGAAGTGAAGACAAAGCAGACGAGCTCCTTCCAAATTGAATTGTTATGCCGGATAAGAAACTTAGACAAACGAGTCTTCTTCAAGTAAACCTGCTACGCCAGGAACTGGACATACGAGCCCTCTTCAAGTAAACCTGTTACGCCAGGAACTGGACATACGAGCCCTCATTTTACAAAAATATATGACTTGAGACAGACGAAACTCCTTCGGATAACCCGTTACGCCAGGATCGGTGATGCACTTAAGTCTGTGGGATAGACATGCATAATTAGGATAGACGAACCCTATTCATATATCCTCCGTAGATATATGGTCTAAGACAGACGAGCCTTCTTCAGATAACCTGTTACGCCAGGTGCAACATTAGGATTGGACGAACCCTCTTCACGAATCTTGTGTAGATAAGTGGTGTCTGAGACAGACGAATCTCCTTCGGATAACCCGTTACGCCAGGACCGGTAACCATTTTGATGTTTAATCCCACCATCAGGACTTCAAACCTCTTCAACATAGACGAGCGTTGGATGACCATCAAGAGAACACAGACGAGTGCCACAAGTCAATGATACAAACAAATATCAAACGATGATCTAAGAAACACAGACGAGCGCTTCAAGTGATCATACAGACGAATATCAGCCACTGATACAGACGAATACCAGAAATCCACTGCAGACCAGCATTTGGAGTAGCAATACAGACGAGTACCAGAAATCCAACACAGATGAGCATTTGGAGTATCAATACAGACGAGTATCAGAGTGTTTATCAAATCAACACATATGGATATTAGCTAACACAGATGAGTGTGAAGGATGATACATACGAGTATCCAAACAATGCAAACGAGCTTCAACCAAATAACAAACACAGACGAGTGCCGGGGAATGCAGACGAGCAACAAGCAAATATCAACATAGACGAGTGCTGGGGCGTGCATACGAGCAAAAACGACTATCAAACACAGACGAGTGCTGGGGAGTGCATTCGAGCAAAAGCAACTATCATACAGACGAGTGTTAGGAAGTGCATACGAGCAAAAACAGGTGCCTGATTGGCAATAAGAATCACAATCCTACAGGGGAGAGCAAGGTCAAGAGGCTTTGACGACGCTTAACTCTGGTTGGGGAGATGAATAAATGTTTGTGTCATCACAATGGCCAAAAATAAATTGGCGACTTCTCTGGGGAATATTTCAATGGTGGGAATAAATCCCAATCATGAGCTCTATGGGGAAATCAGGCGTTCAGCTGCCTGCTGGGAACACTTCACTTGTGGAAAGATAATCCGCTTTGGGAAGAAACCTCTTCAATTAGCTTTGGAGTCCTGCTGGGGATTCCACTTGCTCTAACTCAGCTAGGGGATATCCTCTGCTTGGAGACATATAACACCATCCTGCAAAACCTGCAACAACAATATACACACATGTGCCCCAGGGACTTGCATGGTATGATCTGTTCATCCATTGTCACCTGACACTCAAAGATAGTTTTAAATGTTTCCCTGCAATGTCATTTTTAGAAAAATCAACATGTTTCAAATGTAATGTTCTTTTTGCCAAAAATTCAGGACATTTTTGCAAACAAATTAAACACAACACAACACAGCTTTTGACTGAATATTCATTTATTGAGAGGCCTCTGAATATGCAAAGTTTTACATCAGGAAGCAACTACCTGGAAAGAGGTAGCTACCATAAAATTGAGAAAAGAAATTATCCTAATGGCAATGTACATGGTATTCCAATGCATTTCTTTCCTGCTATGACCAACATGTCTTCAAGACTTTCCATTCTTGCCTTTGCCTTCTGAAGAAGAAGAGGGGACTGATTCCTACCCTTCTGATATTGCTAGACTGTATGAAATGATGAATTAGTTCAGATTACCCGGATCGCAGTTGTTCGCTTATTCCCTTGTTTTGCGTGGATGGCCCTTTCGGGTTTTCAATCCACCGGGATACCCTTTTTTGCCTGAGTTGTCCGATGTGGCGTTTCAACTCAACGGGTGTACATTTTTTTCCCTAACTTTTGCCCGAGCTTTTTATTCTGTTTTTAGCTCGCCGGGATGCCCTTTTTTTCCTGGACTTTAAATATGTTTTTGTGTCCAGCGGGTCCTTTATGTGAAGTATTTTTTAACTGCATCCGAGTTAACAGTGGATTGGAAGTCTTCTCCATCCATAGTAGTGAGCATCAGTGCCCCACTAGAGAAAATTTTCTTTACTATGAATGGGACTTCGTAATTAGAGATCCACTTTCCCCTCTGATCTGAACCTGGAGGAATAATCCTTTTGAGTACAAGCTCGCCTACTTGATATTCTCGAGTACGTACTCGTTGGTCGAAAGCTCGCTTCATTCTCCTCTGATAAAGTTGACCATGACAGATGGCTGCTAATCGCTTTTCCTCAATTAGGCATAACTGAATATATCAAGCACGTACCCACTAAGCCTCATCAAGCTTCACATCCATCATCACGCGTAAAGAAGTAATTTCTACCTCAATAGGCAGGACTGCCTCCATGCCATATACCAGGGAGAAAGGAGTTGCCCCGGTTGACGTCCTTACTGACGTTCGGTACCCATGCAACGCAAATGGTAACATCTCATGCCAATATTTATAAGTGATAACCATTTTCTGCATAATTTTCTTAATATTCTTGTTAGCTGCCTCTACCGCACCATTCATATTTGGCCGGTAAGGAGAAGAATTGTGATGCTGAATCTTGAAGTCCCGGCACAGTTCTTCCATCATCTAGTTGTTCAAATTGGAACCATTATCAGTAATGATTTGCTCGAGCACTCCGTATCTGAAAATGATATCTCTTTTCAGAAATCTGGCTACCACTTGGTGAGTGACATTAGAATAAGATGCTGCTTCAACCCATTTGGTGAAGTAATCAATCGCGACCAAGATGAAACGATGACCATTTGAAGCAGTGGGCTATATCTTCCCGATCATGTCAATGCCCCACATGAAAAAGGGCCAAGGAGATGACATGACGTTGAGCGGGCTAGGAGGAACATGCACCTTGTCTGCATATATTTGGCAGTTGTGGCACTTACGGGCGTACGAACAGCAGTCTGCATCCATTGTTAGCAAATAGTTCCCTGATCTCAATAACTTCTTAGCCATTGCATGTCCTCCTGCATGAGTACCGAAGGATCCCTCGTGGACTTCCTGCATTAACAAATATGCTTCTTGTCTATCCACGTATCTGAGCAAGACCATGTCAAAGTTCCTCTTATACAGAACCCCATTTGCATTCAAGAAGAAACTAGAAGCAAGTCATCTCAAGGTCTTCTTGTCGTTAGATGATGCCCTAGTTGGGTATTCTTGTTTTTCCAAGAAAAACTTGATATCAAAGTACCAAGGTTTCTCATCAGACATTGCGTCTACAAAGAAAGCATAAGCTGGTGCGTCAAGCCTGGAAATGTCAATCTTGGGCACATAGTTCCAACACAAGACTTTAATGGACGAAGAAAGAATGGCCAATGCATCGGAAAATTGATTCTCATCTCGTGGTATATATTGGAGCTTAGCCGTTGTGAAGAACGTCAACAGTCTTCTGGCATAATCCTTATAAGGAATTAAGTGTTCTTGATGTGTATACCACTTGCCGGTAATCTGGTTGATAACGAGGTCTGAATTTGCGAATATATCGAGGGTCTTAATCCGAAGATTAATAGCCTCCTTTATTCCCATTATGCATACCTCGTACTCCGCTTCGTTGTTGGTGCAGCCAAAAGTAATTCTGGCAGTGAAAGGAAAATGAACACCTTCGGGAGTAATAAGAACAACACCAACTCCACGTCCATTGATATTAACTGCCCCATTAAACATCAACTTCCATTTGGATTCAGGGTCAGGCCCCTTCTCCGGAAGTGGTTCCTCGCAATCTCTTTCCTTGAGGTACATGATGTCCTCATCAGGGAAATCAAACTTCATTGGATAGTAGTCATCTTCAAGTGGTTGATGTGCAAGATAATCTGACAGTACGCTTCCTTTGATGGCTTTCTGGGAGGTATATTGTATGTCATACTCTGTTAATATCATTTGCCACCTTGCAACCTTTCCGGTTAATGCTGGTTTCTCAAAAATATACTTGACAGGGTCCATTTTTTAGATTAGCAATGTGGTATGAGCCAACATGTACTGTCTTAGTCGGCGAGCAGCCCATGCCAAAGCGCAACATGTTTTCTCGAGCAGTGAATAACGGGATTCACATTCGGTAAACTTTTTACTAAGGTAATAAATAACATGCTCTTTTCGACCAGACTCGTCATGTTGGCCTAGAACACACCCCATCGACCCTTCTAACACAGTCAAGTACATGATAAGTAGCCGTCCTGGAACGGGAGGAATTAGAATCGAAGGCTCCTGCAAATATTATTTTATCTTTTCAAAGGCTCTTTGACAGTCCTCGTTCCATCTGACCATTTGTTCTTTTCTTAACAATTTGAAAATTGGCTCGCATGTGGCAGTTAGATGAGATATAAACCGAGAAATGTAGTTCAATCTCCCTAAATAACCCACGCACTTCTTTTTCTGTTTTTGGTGCAGGCATGTCTTGTATTGCTTTTACTTTTGCAGGATCTACCTCAATCCCCCTTTGGCTAACAATAAAACCCAGCAATTTACCAGAACGCACTCCGAAAGTGCACTTGTTTGGATTCAACCTTAACCTGTACTTTATCAATCTGTCACATAACTTTTTGAGATTGACCAGGTGTTCTTCTTTGTCTCGGGACATGGCAATCATATCGTCCACATAGCACTCAATTTTCTTGTGTATCATGTCGTGGAACAAAGTTACCATAGCCCGTTGATACGTTGCCCCGACATTCTTCAACCCAAAGGGCATAACCTTATAACAAAATGTACCCCACGGGGTAATGAACGTCGTTTTCTCCATGTCTTCCGGTGCCATCTTAATATGATTGTACCCAGAGAAGCCATCCATGAAAGAAAATACCGAGAACTGAGCAGTGTTAACTACCAGCACATCAATGTGAGGTAATGGAAAGTCATCCTTTGGACTTGCTCTGTTTAGATCCCGATAATCGACGCACATCTGGACCTTGCCATCCTTCTTTGGTATAGGCACAATGTTAGCTACCCAATGTGGATAACTAGTTATAGCAAGGAACCCGACATCCCACTGCTTTTGAACTTCGTCCTTGATCTTCATTGCCATGTCAGGGCGAGTTCTTCTCAGCTTTTGTTTTACCGGAGGACAATCTTCCTTTAGTGGAAGCTTATGTACAACAATGTCAGTATCCAACCCCGACATATATTGATACGACCAGGTGAAGATATCCACATATTCACGTAGCATACTAATCAAATCCTTCTTTACCTTGGCCTGTAGACTGGCCCCAATCTTTATTTCTTTCTTTACATCCTCAAACCCGATGTTAATGATCTCTATTTCTTCCTGATGAGGCTGAATGACCCTTTCCTCTTGTTTCAAAAACCTTGCCAGTTCTTCTGGGAGTTCACAGTCTTCCTCAACCCCTTCATCAGCTTGGTAGATAGGGTTGTCGAAGTCATGCATGGTCATAGCAGGAACATTATCAGAGGAATCCAAATGATCAACACTACACAAATGATGTGCGTATTTCAGAATAAGTTCTTTTTCAAAAGAGACGCAAACACACAAAAACACTGATAAAAGAAAACATTGCCATTTTATTTGTTTTTGTGTGAAAAATTTTAAAAACGAAAGAAAGAGAACACAATTTGCTTGAAAAATGTCATTTATTTCACGGTAAAAATAAATGCATTAAAAACATGGTGGCCCTACTATCGCTCCCTGGATTTCCATCCTGGTACAAACGCGAAAGTGGCACGGAAAGAGGTTAGAGTCGCCAGCCATGCATTTTTTTCCCGAAGGAACGGGAATGGTAATGCTGCACAAACCAGAAGAAGAGAAAGGAAGGACACGGGTCCTGTGAACCAAAGAGACTGGGTTCGGGAGTCGGTTACGACTTGGGAAGGTATTAGCACCCCAAATCGTCCGCCGTACCCGACGGGATCCACGCTTGCGAAGAAATCTGCTTCAAAGGGTGAAGAAATGAAAGTTGCTGCAAAAGAAAGACAGGAACTGGAATGAGAAAAGAACTGAAAAGAAAACAAAGAGAAAAAATGTCGGGAAAAATAAAGATTATGCTCGAACGGGCCCTACCCCGCTGCCTATGTACCTCATATGGACATGAGGATCAGAGTCTCCGTAGTTCCCCTAACTAGGGGTGGAAAGATTGCTTGTGAATTAAGGCTTGAACTGCCTATGTCAATGCTCAGGTGTTGCAGGCTCGGATGACGAGTGCGTACCCGTCTTTCAAAATGACAAGTAGGAGCAAGTTTGCTGATGGAGCGAAGGAGATGAGAAAAGAAGTCCCGAAGGAGACGCTTATTGTTTCTGTGTTTTTTATGATCTTTTTATTTGGTGTGGCACAAAAGAATGAACTCAAGCTCTTTTCCATGGAATGTGTACTTGCTACTACATTCCAAGATGGAATAATAGAACAAGCACACCAAGCAAGGAGAACTTATCAAAGACTTGTTTCCAAGGGCAATGGCCTAATTTCATTGACTTGTTGAATTTATTAGGTATCTTTGTGATTAAAATGAAGAAGTATTTTTTAGGGTTTTTCTTGATGAATATGATTTCATGATCCGACTTGTGCATCATGCTAGACAAATGTACTATTCCAAGATGGAATGAATACATATGCCCCATGGAATAAGGCTATTACACAAGAAGTCACTTCCTTCTTTATTAATGTTTTTTAGGTTTTGTTTTGAGATGAGAAGAGAAAGAACCAAAGGAGCAAAAAGGCAAAAGTCTAAAATGGGGAAAGACTAATCCTAATATTAGCATGCAAAAACTGGTCTTAAGGTTATTAAGGTTTCAAATATCCTAAGAGAAAAGACGAACCAAAGAGGAGCAAAAGAGAGGAAAAGAAATCTAGCAAGCAACTTACTCCTCTAAAGGAGATAAGTTGCTTCTAAAGGGGGAAGAAAAAAGTTGCATCACATGATGGCATAAGGCACATCAAAAACACAAAGAGAAAGCAACTTAAAAAGGAAAGAGGAAGAGTTGAAATGTGGATGAACATCCATACTTTACTTACCATGAGCCCCTGCAAGTGTTAGCAAAAATCCAGCACATGTTCATCAATATAATCATGGAAATGGCATGCTAAAAGCTCACATCAACAATGATCATACAACATGTCAAATTACGCACACAAGCATTTACGCGTCGAGAACATGGAAGCATGCATCAACCAGCAAGCAAATCACCCTAAACTAGCATATTCAATGATCACACAATGATCCATTACAATCAAAACATGTAAGGGGATCAAACAAGCTCAAAATAACTCAAATATGGCATTCTGCATCAGTGTTAACCGGTTAACCAAAGCGTTAACTGATTAACCAGTTCAAAACTGCAGTAATTTACACAGAAAAGGGATGCATTAACCGGTTAACCAAAGTGTTAGCCGGTTAATATTGTTAAAACAACAACAATTCCTGCAAAAAATCAGCTCAAAACCAGCTTATCCAAATAATCACACACCAGACCAGCAATTAATAATGCATGAAATAAATGGATCAATTCACATTAATTAACATCATTAAGCTCATGAACATTAGCGCACGGATCCGGTTACAAATCAACCAAACAATTCAAGCAACACAAACAAAAACGCAAGCACATGGTGGATCTAAAGCACAAGCATGCAAATAAGCTAAAACAGAGCTAGATCTGAAATTAACCAACCTACAAAGCTGAGGTATGCTTTGGTAATTGTTGATTGAGCTTGAAATGAGAGATCTCACGGAGAACTTTGAAGATCTGGTGCTAAGCTTCACACTCCATGCAAAATAAATGCAAGCAAAGGGTCTTGATGCAAAATTTTGGATCCAAAAGCACTTCTAAATCCCAAACCAGATCTGAATCACCAATTAAATCAACAAAATGATGCCAATAAGCTATGGAAGGAGGTCTAGTTCTAAGATCTACACACCTTAAGGCAAGGTTATATGATCTTCAAAGAGGAACTCTTAGTGAATTTGGAAAATATGGGAGAGAAAATGAGAGAATAATGAGAGAGAAGAGTGAAAATTCAGAATGAAGAGTGAAAAATGAGAGAGCCCCCCTCTTGGTTTGGAGGGAAATGGATTAAATATGGTTTAGGTTTGGGGCCCAAAATTTATGCTTAGGATCCAAAAAATATTGTTTGGGAAAGTGATTAGGATTTAGCAATGGAATTAGGCTTGGATTAATGATCTAGATTCTTTTCCATAATTCAAAATGAATAAAAATCAGAATATTGAAAATTGGAGCCAAAAACACATGTTGAATTTGCTGCTGGAATTCAAAATTCGCAGCCGTTAACCGGTTAACCAAAGCGTTAACCGATTAACGCCAGTGAATTTTGAATTTTCCCTCCATTTGGTGGGAAACCTCAATAATAACCCGACGCCAACCGTTCTGATCAGATTTTGATCCTCACTCTTTTTAGGGGCCTTGACCATGATACAGAGCTTGTATAACATGCCTTGAGAGCTTCTTGCCAGGTCACCATGCTTTTGATTTTGCCTTGTAGTGCTTCAAATTTCCCGGATAGCTGATCATATGCCTTATGCTAGAACATGCAAGTGATATGCTTCATCTTTCTATGAAAAATGCTAAGGACATGACATGCTTATGATGATTATGATATGATGATGATGCTAAAAAAGAGAGGGAAATTTTGGGGTGTTACAGCTGCCCCTATTCAAGCAACTGTTAATCTGAAAAGGACGGAAGCACGGCTATCGACCGTTCAAGATAAACTGTGGTTGAATACCAAGAAGACCTGAAATTTGCACTCTGCTGGAGAATGCAACTAATGGGAAATAAACCCAACCAAATGACGCTCTAGCAACTGAAGTGAATACGAAGCAGACGAGCTCCTTCCAACCTGAATTGTTACTTCAGATAAGAAAAACATAGACAGATGAGTATTCTTCGAGCGAACCTGTTACGCCAGGACCAGTAAACATTTTGACGTTTAATTCCACCATCAGGACTTCAAACCTCTTCAACACGACCGAGTGTTGGATAAGATCAAGCGATCTGCTAAGGAAATGGCATCAAGCGATCCATAACCAGGAAGTAGAGAACGTAACATCAAGCGATTTACGACTCAAACCACGAGGAGTAACATCAAGCGATTTACGACTTAGACAAAATCAAGCGATCTGCTAAGGAAATGGTATCGAGCGATCCATAACCAGGAATATGAGCACGGCTCAAACAACAAGGAGTAATATCAAGCGATTTATAACTCGGACAAGATTAAGCGATCTGCTAAGGAAATGGTATCGAGCGATCCATAACCCGGAAGACGAGAACGTAGTATCAAGCGATTTATGACTCAAACAATGAGGAGTAATATCAAGTGATTTACAACTCAAACATGATCAAGCGATCTGCTAAGGAAATGGTATCGAGTGATCCATAACCCGGAAGACGAGAACATAATATCAAGCGATTTACGACTCAAACAACGAGGAGTAATATCAAGTGATTTACAACTCACACACGATTAAGCGATCTGCTAAGGAAATGGTATCGTGCGATCCATTACCAGGAAATTAGAATGTAATATCAAGCGATTTACGACTCAAACATCCCTTTTGGTATGACACCAGGCGACTACTGGCCTTCCACAGTGACGGTGGATTTTAACGGCGTTGCAATATCGAGCGATTTGCAAACCAAACAAGATCGAGCGATCTGATAGGAGAATGGTATCAAGTGATCGTTCCACAATAGGCCCGTTGTCAAGGGACAACGCGGTCAATACAAGATTAGTTGATTTGAGAAGAGAGTAACGACTCTGCAAGGGAGAATACCATTTGTAACTCCGTTGGGTATGAGATCATTCTGACCAACGTTCTGCTGAGGAAATGACCAAGATATCCTGGAAATACTTGGTTGAGGAGTGAAGTGTGAACAAATGTCTGCATTACTTTGTCACGTCGGCCAAAAATAAATTGGCCACCTCACTGGGGATATTTCAATGATGGTTGCGGACCAATCCTGAAACTTTGTGAGGAAATGACGATCTTCCGACCCGACTGGTGGAGTACTTGGTCAAATAACCTTTGCTAGGGAAAGAGTTCTGACAATCATAACTCTATGGGGAATTAGGCATTCAGCTGTTTGCTGGGAATAGTCCACTCCGATACAAAGACTCCACTCGGAGATGAGAATTGTTCAACTGGCTTTGAAGTTCTGCTAGGGATAGCACCCTACTCTGACTCAGCTGGGGGAAAGTACATCTTAGACTTTACTGGGGATGTTGGGATCACCCTCTGCTGGAGATAGGAATTGCAAAGTGTCTCTTGCTAGGGAGACCAAACTACTTGGGGAATATGTTCTGGTGACATCCTTTTTCCTGTACTAGCTGCCTGTTCAAATGTCGACTCAAGAGGATTTTACAGAAGACTTGGCGCCCTAACTTCCCTGGTTTCTTCAAACTCTTGGAGAGATTCGTTGAATCTTGAAACAACTGCCCCATACCTCCTGGTCTACAAAGGGATTTGAGCGAAAGAGACTCACGCCAGATCCTACATCATCGTGAGATATTCTGCCTAAGTATCCTGCATCAAGGATAAATTGAATAAACGCTTGCAGAGACTGACTTCATCTGCTCTTGAGAGTGACCTGCCCCAACATGGGCCCTAAAATGATTTCTTCAGACTATCCATGCTCTGATAATTGCCCCAACTTGGCTTAATTGTGAGAGATTTGTTCAATGTGATTGCCCCGGATTGGCTGCATCTGATCCAATTGGTTAGAAGAATCTTTATCTCACATGAGTTTCTCGGAAAAAGTGCACTGTGACCTGATTGTCTTTCAGAATTTTCAGACTCCTCAACCTGGCAAGATTTAAGTTTCTGGGCTGAAATTCCTCATGTGAACTTCTGTGATTGCTTAACTAATGTATGCAAGCAGAAAACGTTTTATTCTGAGAATGAAAATTCTAATGCAACACATATACTAATCTTGAAGTTTTTATTGAAAAGATGTTATTTATGAACAAGCCACTATTTAAGATAGACACAAGATTTTCTGAAATAAAACATGCATATGCAAAAAAAAAACATAACATTTATAAGTAAAATACGAATGAATTACTTCAAGAAAAAAACATTTTCTTCAAGAAAATGTTATTACTTCAAGTAAAATACTTCAAGAAAATGTTATTACTTCAAGTAAAAAACATAACATTTGATGAATTACTTCAAGAAAATGTTATTACTTCAAGTAAAATACGAATGAATAACATTTTTACTTATAATTCTTGAAGAATCAGAGCGACGTAGTTCCCCTCAATAGGGAGGAAATGCAATGAAGAAAACAAATGACTGCCATTACTGATACTTCTAGCTTTATTACTTTAATTCTTCTCTGACACACTCTGACCAAGACAAAATCCTCTGCTTCATATGTACATAGCGAAATTGACAGCCTTCGAATCAATCAAATCTTGTACCTTGCGGTGAAAAGCTTTACATCCATCAATATGGTGTCCTGGTGCCCCATAATGGAAATCACAATGGGCATTGGCATCCCATCCCTCTGGCAATGGATAAGGAGGTGGGGACAGCTTACGAAGCTCGATCAGTTTCAACTGAAGCAAATGCTGAAGTACATCAGTATAAGACATTGGTAGAGGGTCAAGAACTAATTCTCTCCTTTGCTGACGTTGACCCTGTTGAAGGTTCCTTTGTCTTGTCTGACGCCTCGGATGATTATTCGGGGTCGTAGCCACAGAAGATACTTGCTGAAGACGTGGATGATATCCTCTACCTTTTCCACATTGATGAGATTTTTCCCCAACTTCCCCTTCATTCTTGCTCTGATCATTGGCGAAGGGCTTCTTGGTGCCTAAACATGACGCACTATAGTCTTGAATCTTCCCGAGCTTTAGCAAAATATCAACCCAATATCAGCAAATCCAGTAGATGGACAAGCAGATAGACGGTCCAGAAATACACCCTGTAAAGTGCTCATGAATATGTCAGCCATTTCCCTCTCAAACAGTGGAGGTTGTACTCGGGCGGCCACCTCTCGCCATCTCTGAGCATACTCTTTGAAACTTTCAGACTTTTTATGGGAAAGACTCTGGAGTTGAATGTGGTTAGGCGCCATGTCAAGATTAAACTGGTATTATTTCATAAAAGCTTCAGCCAAGTCCTTCCAGCTTCAGACAACATTCTTGTTCAGACTCATATACCAGTCCAAAGATGCCCCAAATAGGCTGTCTTGGAAGTAAAACATCCATAACTTCTCATCATCCATATGGGCAGAAATCTTCCCGAAGTAAGACTGGATGTGCGTTTTCGGACAAGAATTGACGTTGTACTTTTCAAAAGTAGGGGGCTTGAATTTGTGAGGAATCTTCACTCCAGGAACTAACCCCAAATCCGCAACATCAAAACCTAGAGAGTTCTGAGATTTAATGGCCTCTATATTCTCAGCAAGCTCGTTGAAACGACGATCCACAACAACATTAGGTTGATCCATCTCATCATCAATCAAAGTAAACTGATCTTCTTGTCCGTCCATGTAACCAACATTACGGTCATTGTCTCCGCCCGGAGCTCCATTATGATTTCTATGATTTCCATCTTCAGGAATCTCATTCTCTAGTCGCTCGACCACCAACCTTAGTTGTTCTTGCCTCTGGTCCATCCCCGTCATCAGGGTCATGAACTGCTCCATACGATTCTTCAACTCTACGAGCTCAGCTTGTACTTGATCTGCCATTCCGGTTCTGCTTTGCTAACACTGTTGCCTGAAATGGAATAGAGATGAGAAACTTCCAGGGTACTTTAAAAACAAAGATAGAATGATATGGTATGCAAGATGTTATGCTATGCAAATGCTCAGAAACACCGCAAATGAGAGAACACTCTCAAGAGAAACCCTGCAAACAAGATCCAACATAAAAACCATCCTACAACCAAATGCCAGGGCATGAATAAGGAAACCACCGCCACAGAAATCCAAACACATAATATGAAAAGGCCCGCAAGAGAAAAGTCATACAAGGTACTGAAAACCAACACGAATAAGTACAACAACAAAGATTCCCTCAACAAGCCTGAGGGTAACCAGATACATGAAAGAGCTAAAGCCTACAAGCATCAATTCTAGTCCATGAGTCTTTGCCTCCCTAGCTGACCATCTGGTGTGATGACCTTCAAGTCGATCAGATCTTGAACATTTCATTGTAAAGACCTGCATTCTTCTGTTGCATTCCCAGGGGAACCTGAGTGAAATTTGCAACGCGCATTTTCATCGTATCCCTTTGGAAGATTTCCCGTTGGTGGGGTCAAAGTACGCAACTAGATTAAATCAAACCTCAGCAATTAACACAACATGGTAGTGTAGGATATTGATATGGGATCAAGAATACAATCAACTTGTGAAACTCTCTGTGGATAAGGCCTTCGTTGTGGTTGAGCAGACTGTTGCTGATGCTGCTTCGAACGCCTAGCAGGCTACTGCACTTTCTTACCCAGATTTGGACGAGGAACCAAAGAAGATCGTTGTTGTAGCCTTTTAGAAGATTCAGCCTGAGTGATAACTTCGGAAGAATGAAACTTGGCCATCTCTTCAGTGTTCACCTGTGACACTTTAAAATTATTTGGCTTAAAGTTAATTACCCCGTCATCAACCAAGACTTGCACCTGATACATAAATGCCCTGCAATCATTGATATCATGTCTTTGAGCTCCATAGTGAAAGACACAGTAGGCATAGGGATTCCAACCTTGGGGAGTTCACCAGTAGGAGGAGATAATTCACGGCATTCAATCAATCCCATTTGGAGCAACTGTGGGCAGAACTCAGCATAAGAAATGGGCACCTGATCAATAACTCTCTCTTTCTTTTTTCGGGAACGGGTTTCCACCACTGGAGGAGATATACCTGACATCTACTAAAATCCTTCTTTGGGAAACTAAGGTGTAGGAGCTGAGGAAAGTCCTTGATACGGAAAGAAAGTGCTCACTTCTTTGGCCGTAACTGGCATAGGACCATTCATCTCATTTGAATCAGGCAAGGAAAGATTAATCTCTGTCTTGGGCTCTTCTAGACGACCAAGTGGTGACTGATGGTGAGGAAGCTCAAACTATGGAGAGAGTCCACCTGATAACTCTTGGTTAAGTGGAAATCCCAAAGAGATGGGAGAAATGATACCTTCTGGTGGAGAAGTGGACGCCTGGCCATTTTCTTTCTTTAGCAAGGCATTCATGATCCCTGTCAACAGCTTCATTTGAGTTTTCATCATGTCAAACTCTTCCTTCAAGAATCTCTGGCCCTGTTACAAAGCTTGTACCTCTGCCCTGAATTTCCCCATCTGGGCCTTCATCTCAGCTATCTCCGCCCGGAGTTGTTCAAAGTTCATGTTCTGGGAATTCTTACTCAAGTTGGCCATTCTGTCAAGAAATATGATTAAGATAATAACCTGTCCTTGAAATCGTGTTGCAACGAAAGTGCCTGAAACAAAAAAGACATTAGGAACCTGTGGTTATACCTGCAAAACAAGAAGAATGGTGATATGTATGCAATGCAATTGTTTATGCTTTCAATCTCAATGTCATTCATGCCCCGGTTCCGGCATTTAGCAAAGAAATCCAGATGGTTGTTGACCCCCAACCTTAAGAAAACCTTTCACACATACATCAAATTCAGATAACCGTAACAGCCCAAGTGCCAGCATGTACAGGAAATAGAGAACTGAATAAAAACCGCATAACATAAATCAGACCATAAGGAAAGAATCACAGAATTCCCCGTAGGGTACAAGTCTTCCAAAAGAAAAAGGACATACAAAACCAAAATTCCTACAACATGTCTGTAGGTAATCTGAATACTGAGAAAACAAACTAGAAAGCAAGACTTCTGCTTGAAGACTCTGATCCTTCCTCACTAAGTCCCAGCTCAGACCTAGCCTTCTTGATTCCAGCCATCAATTTGAGATCTTCAATCTCCTTAAGTGCTTCTTTTAAGGCTTGCTGACTCTTCACCAACTGTTGAGTATTCTCTCTTCGAATCTTGTAGGCTTGTTCCCACTCTTCCTTCTTGGCAGCTAACTGTGATTCATAGAACTCTTCCTTTTCTTTGTATTTCTTCTGATCTTGTTTCCTCTGATCTTGCGACCAAGTGAGAGATTGTTTGGCTTCTCTAAGGGTCTTCCGGGTCTTTCTGAATTCTTCCTCTCTCTTAACATCCATTAGACCTCTCCTTTGAAAGTAAGCTTCCCTTTCCGCAAACTCTTTTTCCTTAGCCTTCTGAACTACCTGCATCTTCCGCAGCTTCTCTTCTAAAGATGTCTTGGAGTGAGCCATCTGATGATACCAGCTAGTCATCTCTTGCAGTTGGGCTTCTATCTTCTCGTATTCTTCTAAGTGAACAGTGGTATTAGG
Organism: Lathyrus aphaca; assembly: GCA_963966055.1. NCBI lineage: Eukaryota > Viridiplantae > Streptophyta > Magnoliopsida > Fabales > Fabaceae > Lathyrus > Lathyrus aphaca. The sequence goes on along the minus strand of OZ014523.1, from coordinate 427,688,006 downwards.
CTTAGTCACTAGAGGAACTGGAGGGGAAAATGGCAGCAATACCATCCTAGCTCTATCCTTCAGCCAAGCCTCGTACTCCGGAAAATTTTGATTGTTACACTTTCCAAAACTAGCCACTCTTTCTCTTATGATGCACTTCCAAGCTCCAGCTGCTTTTCTCACCAAAGGCATATTGTCCTTCACTGGGAAATAGAACGCATGAGCCAATTTCAACTCTTCTAGGACCTCTCTTAAAGCATACCCTAACTGTCTCCTCAGCAATACTGGGTTGTAGTTGATTCCCCCAGTCACTCCCAACAGAGGTACACTGAGGTAATTCCCATAACTGGTGATGAAACGTGTACCCTGAAGCCTATGAGTAATCCATCTAACATCTTTAGCAACCAACTTCTCCAGCTTCTGAGCCTACACCAAAGTATGGTCACTAAACATACCGGTACTAGGCAAGTGCCTCATGAACCACATATGGAACAAAGGAGCGCTGCAGCAAACTAAACCTCCTTGTTTCTTTTCTGTCTTATAGTGCACTGAGTAATATAGATATCCCAATAATGTAGGCACAGGATTCCTCAGCAAGAACAGATGGATTGCATTCATGTCTATGAACTTCTCCATGTTTGCAAACAGAATGATACCATAAATAGAGTGAGCCAAAATGGCACACACAGAATCCCACTCTGCTTTAACCGCAATCTCTTCATCCTTCTTCACTAAAGCCTCCAAAGAGAAACCAGGCACACCCCCTTTAATAATAGTCAGAGAATCCACAACAAAAGGGCTCAAATAAAGAGCCTTGGCAATTGCTTCAAGTGCAGGTCTAACCATCTCAGCATTGAACGGAATCTAGTCTCGAATAGAAACTCCCAAGATCAAAGCATACTCCTCCAGCAAAGGACCTAACTGAAAATCGGGAAAAGTGAAACATCGAAGCTGAGGATCATAGTACTGAAGTAGAGTATGAATGGTACTTCTTTCGGAGGGATCTAATTCTACCACCACGTTGAGATAACTCCCATAAGCCTTCCTAAACCTCTCCACATGATTGGGCGTGATCAAATTCACCATCTTCTTTAACAGGCATCCTTAGTGTCGAAAAACTTTAAATGAATGTTCTGCTTGCGAGAATCTTCCATCTCTAAACGGTATACCGGAACTGGGAACAGTGATATGAACATGTGAATGAAAACAAAACATGATTGATGATGGAATGATGCAATGATGCAATGTAAATGCAAGGACATATGATCAATCCGGAACTGTCTGGATACTGGATGTCAGAGCCAAGTGATCAGAAACCTGAATCCTATGAATTATAACCCATAAGCACTCATATAATCTCAGATAAACCCGATCAAGAACCAGATAAACTCAAGAACTCCGGGATCAAAGTAACTGTATCAGAACATAAGACTGCACTGGTAACGAAGGTATGATGAGGTCTAGGGTTCCTACAAACCTGTAAACCCCTCCCAACCTCACGGGTGTGCTCCGGGTCAAACATCACGGACTCTCAAAGCCGAATAGCAATAATACGTTCACCCTTTTCGAGAAATGGCTCATGACCAAATCAGGGAATCGGTTTGGCATTATGTACTACTCAGGGAAGCCTCAGCGTGAGTCCGAGAAAACAAGCATCCCTTATAAGTCCCCAGCTTCGAGCGCTGAAATCGAGAAACAATAGTACATTCATCCCGTAGGATAAAGTACTATTGTCATACGACCAGATGCTTTGACTAAGTTCCTATAAGAGAACCAGGCCATCCTATGCGAGTCCCCAGTGGACCCTCGGGTGCGAATGGGTTTGCCACAGAATGTGGTCTGCCACTGTCACCACTGGAGAGGGTTGTTTCCATAAAGGTTCTCAATGATCAGTCCCCAGATGCACATAACTATCAAGGTCCTATCCCAAAGTGGAGGAAATCCCCACACAAGATATTTCCAAGACGGTCGCAATCCGGGTGTGAAACACATCGCCACTCAGCATGCCACATGCAAGTACAATGTGTCCACGCTAATCCTAGGGTGCAGTTAAGCCGGGTATTTGGCTTATCTCTTAGAAACAGTATCACCCGAGTCCCACCAAACAGAAGAAGTCCAGTCCAGACAGTCAAACATATATGATGCATGAAAATAAAATACTGAAACCTGTAAATAAAGCTGTAAATAAAACTGTAAATAAACAACGGTAAAAATAAACACGCAACACCAAACAATCAACACCCATCGAAACAGAAACACGCAAGCGCTAGGATTGACTCTCGAGGAAACCAGAGATACTCTGGTTTGGACTTCCCCAGCAGAGTCGCCAGCTGTCGCTCCCTGGATTTCCATCCTAGTACAAACGTGAAAGTGGCGCGGAAAGAGGTTAGAGTCGCCAGCCATGCATTTTTATCCCGAAGGAACGGGAATGGTAATGCTGCACAAACCAGAAGAAGAGAAAGGAAGGACACAGGTCCTGCGAACCAAAGAGACTGGGTTCGAGAGTCAGTTACGTCCTGGGAAGGTAATAGCACCCCAAATTGTCCGTCGTACCCGACGGGATCCACGCTTGCGAAGAACTCTGCTTCAAAGGGTGAAGAAATGAAAGTTGCTGCAAATGAAAGACTAGAACTGGAATGAGAAAAGAACTGAAAAGAAAACAAAGAGGAAAAATGTAGGGAAAAATAAAGATTGTGCTCGAACGGACCCTACCCCGCTGCCTACGTACCTCATCTAGACATGAGGATCGGAGTCGTTGTAGTTCCACTAACTAGGGGTGGAAAGATTGCTTGTGAATTAAGGCTTGAACTGCCTATGTCAATACTCAGGTGTTGCAGGCTCGGACGACGAGTGCGTAACCATCTTGCAAAATGACAAGTAGGAGCAAGTTCGCGGATGGAGTGAAGGAGATGAGAAAAGAAGTCCCGAAGGAGACGCTTATTATTTGTTTGTGTTTTTTATGAGCTTTTTATTTGGTGTGGAACAAAAGAATGAACTCAAGCTCTTTTCCATGGAATGTGTACTTGCTACTACATTCCAAGATGGAATAATAGAACAAGCACACCAAGCAAGAACTTATCCAAGACTTGTTTCCAAGGGCAAGGGCCTAATTTCATTGACTTGTTGAATTTATTAGGTATCTTAGTGATTAAAATGAAGAAGTATTTTTTAGGGTTTTTCTTGATGAATATGACTTCATGATCCGAATTGTACATCATGATAGACAAATGTACTATTCCAAGATGGAATGAATACATATGCCCCATGGAATAAGGCTATTACACAAGAAGTCACTTCCTTCTTTATTAATGTTTTTTAGGTTTTGTTTTGAGATGAGAAGAGAAAGAACCAAAGGAGCAAAAAGGCAAAAGTCTAAAATGGGGAAAGACTAATCCTAATATTAGCATGCAAAACGTGGTCCTAAGGTTAGTAAGGTTTCAACTATCCTAAGAGAAAAAAAGAACCAAAGAGGAGCAAAAGAGAGGAAAAGAAAGCTAGCAAGCAACTTACTCCTCTAAAGGAGATAAGTTTCTTCTAAAAGGGGAAGAAAAAAGTTGCATCACATGATGGCATAAGGCACATCAAAAACACAAAGAGAAAGCAACTTAAAAAGGAAAGAGGAAGAGTTGACATTTGGATGAACATCCACACTTTACTTACCATGAGCCCCTGCAAGTGTTAGCAAAAATCCAGCACATGTTCATCAATATAATCATGGAAATGGCATGCTCAAAGCTCACATCAACAATGATCATACAACATGTCAAATTACGCACACAAGCATTTACGCGTCGAGAACATGGAAGCATGCATCAACCAGCAAGCAAATCACCCTAAACTAGCATATTCAATGATCACACAATGATCTATGACAATTAAAACATGTAAGGGGATCAAACAAGCTCAAAACAACTCAAATATGGCATTTTGCATCAGTGTTAATCGGTTAACCAAAGCATTAACTGATTAACCAGTTCAAACCTGTAGCAATTTACACAGAAAAGGGATGCGTTAACCGGTTAACCAAAGCGTTAACCGGTTAATATTGTTAAAACAACAACAATTCCTGCAAAAAATCAGCTCAAAACCAGCTTATCCAAATAATCACACACCAGACCAGCAATCAATTATACATGAAATAAATGGATCAATTCACATTAATTAACATCATTAAGCTCATGAACATTAGTGCACGGATCCGGTTACAAATCAACAAAACAATTCAAGCAACACAAACAAATACGCAAGCAAATGGTGGATCTAAAGCACAAGCATGCAAATAAGCTAAAACAGAGCTAGATCTTAAATTAACCAACCTACAAAGCTGAGGTATGCTTTGGTAATTGTTGATTGAGCTGGAAATGAGAGATCTCGCGGAGAACTTTGAAGATCCGGTGCTAAGCTTCACACTCCATGCAAAATAAATGCAAGCAAAAGGTCTTGATGCAGAATTTTGGATCCAAAAGCACTTCTAAATCCCAAACCAGATCTGAATCACCAATTAAACCAGCAAAATGATGCCAAGAAGCTATGGATGAAGGTCTAGTTCCAAGATCTACACACCTTAAAGCAAGGTTATGTGATCTTCAAAGAGGAACTCCTAGTGAATTTGGAAAATGTGGGAGAGAAAATGAGAGAATAGTGAGAGAGAAGAGTGAAAATTCAGAATGAAGAGTGAAAAATGAGAGATCCCCCCTCTTGGTTTGGAGGGAAATGGATTAAATATGGTTTAGGTTTGGGGCCCAAACTTTAGGCTTGGGATCCAAAAAATATGGTTTGGAAAAGTGATTAGGATTTAGCAATGGACTTAGGCTTGGATTAATGATCTAGATTCTTCTCCATAATTCAAAATGAATAAAAATCGGAATATTGAAAATTGGAGCCAAAAATACATGCTGAATTTGCTGCTGGAATTCAAAATTCGCAGTCGTTAACCGGTTAACCAAAGCGTAAACCGGTTAACGCCAGTGAATTTTGAATTTTCCCTCCATTTGGTGGGAAACCTCAATAATAACCTAGCACCAACCGTTCTGATCAGATTTTGATCCTCACTCTTTTTAGGGGCATTGACCATGATACAAAGCTTGTATTACATGCCTTGAGAGCTTCTTGCTAGGTCACCATGCTCTTGATTTTGCCTTGTAGTGCTTCAAATTTCTCGGACATCTGATCATATGCCTTATGCTAGAACATGAAAGTGATATGCTTCATCTTTCTATGCAAAATTCTAAGGACATGACATGCTTATGATGATTATGATATTGAAATTCTGGTATGACAGACTCAGATGTCGAATATGATGTTGAGACATCTTATCTGTTACTTATAAACATGGTAAGGCATACATATCAGTACTTAAATAATTCTGATATATCAGAGTCAAACATGCTTCAGGATGTTGGGACATCTGATAGGACATTCAGTTCAGGTACTGCATAAAACATAAAAGATATAAAGAACACAGCAGAATTGTTAACCCAGTTCAGTGTATCTCCACACTTACATCTGGGGGCTACCAAGCCAGGAGGAAATCCACTATAAGTAATATTAATTCTAGACTTAAACCACCCTGTTTAATCTTTCACTTAATAACTACCCAATGCAATTTCTACCTAAGGCACAACTTAGATATGAGTACCCTACTCACTCCCCCTCAATCACACAGTGATCTTGTTTACAAGTTTAATAAAATTGAAGTCATACTTCAAACTGTAGATGTTTAAGAATTGGCAGAATTTTTGACCAAACAAGAAATGTTAAATTCAGTTCAGAATGTCCTATCAGATGTCAGGACATTAGCAAACAGAGTATGTGAACTTATTTGAGGATGTCTCATCAGATGTTGGGACATTGTGTAAATGACTAAGTTCAGTTTTGTCAGGATGTCCCAACAGATGTTGAGACATCTCAGACCTGCTACCAGAATTAATTATTGATTAACAGATCAGAGATATTTAAGGAGAACTATCTGGAATTAATTAATGCTGGATAAAAACAGAACAAGGCGCATCTGTAGGGAGTTTTAATTTGAAGATTCAGATTAAAACAGAAGACCTAATGCACCTAGAATATAGGAGGTAACAAACCCTAAATTCAAGGTGACAGTTGCTGCACATTAGGGCTGGATCATTCTACAGAAAGCCCAAAATTCAGATACCTATTTAATCAACAGAAACTCATAGAATTGAGTACGAATTTCAGAAGACCAAATAGGGTGTCTAGTGTTTTAATAGCAGGTTGTTTTTATGTACCACTTTATGAGCTTTTAAGCAAAAGTGCATTTGTGACTTGATTGAAACTGTTAAGTAAAATCAAGCTGTTTTGTTTGAAGGATGTCTTCAATTTCAGTAAACTTGTAAACTTGATCACTGGGTGATTGAGGGGGAGTGAGTAGGGTACTCTTATCTAAGTGAGTCTTAGGTAGAAATTGCATTGGGTAAGTATTAAGTGATAGATTAAACAGGGTGGTTTAAGTCTAGAATTAATATTACTAATAGTGGATTTCCTCCTGGCTTGGTAGCCTCCAGATGTAGGTGTGGTTATACACTGAACTGGGTTAACAAACTTCTGTGTTGTTTACTTTTCCTGCTGTTTAAGTTTTGGTTAAATTTGTCAAATGTCCTATTAAGTGTTGGAACATCTCTTAGGACATCTCATACCTGATCACAGAATTTCAATTGGCATCAGAGCAGGCACCCTGCCTGTTTATACTGGGTGAGATCTAGGGAAAACAAATTCTGTAACATGGACAGAGATATAGGGTCAGTAAATAGACCACCTATACTGGATGGTTCTAATTATGACTACTGGAAGCCAAGAATGATTGCATTCTTAAAGTCACTTGACAACAGGGCATGGAGAGCAGTAAATGTTGGATGGAAACATCCTGTCCAAGACACCAAATATGGATCAAAAGTTCTGAAACCTGAAGAAGAATGGAGTAAAGAGGAAGAAGATTCAGAACTAGGCAACTCAAAAGCCCTAAATGCTTTATTCAATGGCATTGATAGAAATATTTTCAGACTGGTGCATCATTGTGAGCTGGCCAAAGATGTGTGGGATACCCTCAAGACAACTCATGAAGGAACATCAAAAGTAAAAATGTCAAGACTTCAACTTCTCACCACCAAGTTTGAAAACTTGAGAATGAAGGAAGATGAATCAATTCATGAGTTCTACATGAACATCTTGGATATAGCCAATACTTCTGGAGCCTTGGGAGAAAAGATGACTGATGAAAAGCTTGTAAGGAAGATTCTCAGATCTTTGCCAAAAAGATTTGACATGAAAGTCACAGCAATAGAAGAGGCACAAGACATATGCTCCATGAAAGCTGAAGAACTCATTGGTTCCCTTCAAACTTTTGAGATGGGAATGAATGACACACATGCTAAAAAGAACAAAAGCATTGCCTTGGTTTCAAATACAGATGAAGAAGAAGATGATGAACCAGCAAATGATAAAAGCTTATCAGAAAACCTTGCATTGATTGGAAGACAATTCAAACAGATTCTCAGAGGAATGGAAGGAAAATCCAAACCTAGTGGAAGAAACACAAACTCTGAGAACAGAAGACCTTATGATGCTAACAAAAGAGTAAAGTATGCTGAAAAGACCAGTCAAGATAAAGGAGTCAAATGCCATGAATGTGAAGGATATGGACATATCAAGTTTGAATGTCCTACCTACTTAAAGAGGCAAAAGAAAGGACTCTCTGTGACCTGGTCTGATGAAGACTCAGGAGATTCAGAAGAAGAATCAGCTAAGCACATTGCTGCTTTAGCTGGACTGTGTGAATATGACAGTGATTCCAGCTGTGAAGAGCTTACTTATGCAGATCTTGAGCAAGCCTTCAAGGATCTGTACAAGAGAAGTACTGAAGTATGCAGTGAGGTCATAAAGATAAAGAAGCAGAATGAAGTACTAGAAGAAGAAAAAGCAAGTGATCAAGTAATCATTGATACCTTAAAAAGTGAAGTAACTCTTCTCAATTCTAAGCTGGAACATATGTCCAAATCTGTTAGAATGATGAACAGCAGCTCAAATACACTGGATGCTATTCTCTGCAATAATAAACATTCAGGGGACAAAAGTGGACTGGGATATAACAGAGATGAAGCAAGCTCTAGCAAAACTACTTCAAAAACTATACAGTCAAACAAGATGTCTCAACAGATGCTCCAACATCAGAACACAAAGACAAACATAATGTTCCAACAGATGTCTCAACATTCTGGAAAGAACAAAATGAAGAAAAAATATCAAAGATGGAGATGTCATCACTGTGGAAGATTTGGGCATATCAAACCTCACTGTTATAAGCTACATGGATATCCAAATCAGATGTGTCAGCAACCTTCCAAGCAGAAAGTAGAAGGTACCAAGAAAGTGCTGCATAGAAATCAGCAACCTCCTAAGCAAAAGACAGAAGTAATCAAGACAGTTTGGAGACCAAAAGCTGACATTCAGACTGATCAAAGCCACATACACAAGAACAAGATCAACAATCAAGCTTGGAGATCAGCTGAACAACACTCAGAGCAGAGGCATCAAAAGAAATCTCAACTCATCTGGTCAAAGAAAAGTACTGCATACATAGCACATACATCATTGAAAGTATCAGCTAAAGAAGACTGGTACTTTGACAGTGGATGCTCAAGACACATGACTGGATTGAAGAATTTGCTAGTAAACTTAAAGTCACATTCATCCAGGTATGTTACCTTTGGAGATGGAGCTAAAGGAGAGATCAAGGGAGTTGGAACCTTGGATTGTCAAGATGTTCCAAGACTAGATGATGTGCTGCTTGTTAAAGGTTTAACTGCTAACCTGATCAGCATAAGTCAACTATGTGATCAAGGATACAGTGTAAACTTTACAAAAACTGAATGCATAGTGACTAACCAAGAGAAAAAAGTTATCATGAAAGGTGCAAGGTCTAAAGACAACTGTTACATGTGGGAGCCACTAGACTTCAGCCCCATTTCAACTTGTTCTCTAGCTAGAGAAGAAGAAGTAAAACTATGGCACCAAAGGCTAGGTCATCTTCATTTCAGAGGCATAAAGAAGATCATATCTATGGATGCTGTAAGAGGTATCCCTAAACTGAAGATTGATGATGGCAAAATCTGTGGTGAATGTCAAATAGGCAAACAAACCAAGATGTCCCATCCAAAGCTCCAACATCTGACAACTTCCAAAGTTTTGGAATTGTTACATATGGATCTCATGGGACCTATGCAAGTTGAAAGCCTTGGTGGTAAGAGGTATGCATATGTGGTGGTTGATGACTTTTCAAGATATACATGGATAAATTTCATTAAAGAAAAGTCAGATGTCTTTGATGTATTCAAGGAATTATGTCAAAGATTACAAAGGGAAAAATCCAGCTGTGTGATCAGAATTAGAAGTGATCATGGAAAGGAATTTGAGAATCAAAAATTCTTAGATTTCTGCTCTTCAGAAGGAATCAATCATGAATACTCTTCACCTATCACTCCTCAACAGAATGGGATTGTTGAAAGGAAGAATAGAACCATTCAAGAATCAGCAAGAGCTATGATACATGCTAAAAAGCTACCTCTGTATTTCTGGGCTGAAGCCATGAACACTGCCTGCTATATCCATAACAGAGTTACCTTGAGAAAAGGAACTTTGTCCACAATATATGAAGTCTGGAAGGGCAGAAAACCCACTGTTAAGTACTTTCATGTGTTTGGAAGTAACTGCTACATTCTGGCAGACAGGGAGCAAAGGAGAAAAATGGATCCTAAAAGTGATGAAGGGTTTTTCCTTGGATACTCTACAAACAGCAGAGCATACAGAGTATTTAATTCTAGAACCAAGGTTATCATGGAGTCCATAAATGTGATAATTGATGATGCTCCTACAGATGTCCCAGAAGATGTTGGAACATCTGCTGATATCAAGATTGAAGCTGAAGAAAAGGATGATCAATATAACTGCACTCAATCTGATACAAGGACAGAAGAATCCAGTAAACCTCCCTCCATCAGAATACAGAAGGATCATCCCAAAGATTTAATAATTGGTGATCCCAACAGAGGTGTGAGCACTAGATCAAGAGAAGTGATTTCAGGTTCTTGTTTTGTGTCCAAAATAGAACCTAAAAACATCAAGGAGGCTCTCACTGATGAATACTGGATTTGTGCTATGCAAGAGGAATTAGGTCAATTCACAAGGAATGAAGTGTGGAATCTTGTTCCTAGACCAAATGACATAAATGTGATTGGTACAAAATGGGTGTACAAGAACAAGTCAAATGAACAAGGAATTGTTACAAAGAACAAAGCTAGACTTGTGGCTCAAGGATACACTCAAATTGAAGGAGTAGACTTTGATGAAACCTTTGCACCAGTAGCAAGGCTTGAATCAATAAGACTACTGTTGGGAATTGCTTGTATATTAAAGTTCAAGCTATTTCAAATGGATGTGAAAAGTGCCTTTCTTAATGGTTATCTTAATGAAGAGGTATATGTAGAACAGCCTAAAGGATTTGTTGATCCAAGCTGTCCAAATCATGTATACAAACTCAAGAAAGCACTTTATGGTCTGAAGCAAGCTCCAAGGGCATGGTATGAAAGACTTACCACATTTCTTATCAAGCAAGGATACAGAAAAGGTGGGATTGATAAAACCCTGTTTGTTAAAGATGAAGAAGGTAATGTCATGATTGCACAAATATATGTTGATGACATTGTGTTTGGTGGGATGTCTGATAAGATGGTCAAACATTTTGTCAAGCAGATGGAAGCTGAATTTGAAATGAGTCTAGTAGGTGAATTAACCTATTTTCTTGGTCTGCAAGTTAAGCAAATGGAAGACTCAATGTTCATCTCACAAAGCAAGTACTCCAAGAACATAGTGAAGAAATTTGGAATGGAAAATGCTTCTCATAAAAGAACTCCTGCTCCTACACATTTAAAGCTGACTAAAGATGAGAAGGGTGAGAATGTAGATCATAGTTTATATAGAAGCATGATTGGGAGCTTGTTATACTTGACTGCTAGCAGACCAGACATTGCATTTGCAGTAGGAGTTTGTGCAAGATATCAAGCTGATCCAAAAGTCAGTCATCTCAATCAAGTCAAGAGAATCCTTAAATATGTTAATGGTACTTGTGACTATGGCATAATGTACTTTCATGGTTGCAAACCTATTCTCACTGGCTTCTGTGATGCTGATTGGGCAGGAAGTGCTGATGACAGAAAAAGCACTTCAGGAGGATGCTTCTTTCTAGGAAACAATCTGATTTCTTGGTTCAGTAAGAAACAGAATTGTGTATCTTTATCTACAGCTGAAGCTGAATACATAGCAGCAGGTAGCAGTTGTTCTCAGTTGGTTTGGATGAAGCAGATGCTCACTGAGTACAATGTTCCACAGGATGTCATGACATTGTACTGTGACAACTTAAGTGCAATCAACATATCAAAGAATCCCATTCAACATAGCAGGACAAAGCATATTGATATCAGACATCATTTCATCAGAGATCTTGTAGAAGAGAAGGTGATTTCATTGGAGCATGTTGCTACAGATCTGCAATTAGCTGATATCTTTACCAAAGCATTGGATGCTACACAATTTGAGAACTTAAGGGGCAAACTTGGAATATGTTTATGTGATATTTAGCAGTTAATGAGATGTGCCAACATGTTATATGACATTGCATGGCATAAGTTCCAGATGGTAAAGCTAGTCTGGACTAGATCCTTGGGAATTTCATTCCTAATCATTTGGACTGTAACGGCTACTTATTTAGTAATTCCTTATAAGCAGCTATCAAGAGTCTCATCACATCATCACAAGCAAATCACATTAACTCTCAAATCTTCAGAAATCATAAACCCTAAAGCTGTTCATCCTTCTTCCTCTACAATGTCTCAAAACCCTAAAACAGCTGAGGAAATTCTCAACAAGGAAGACGTGGTTCATGCCACTCCAATCTCTGTTGTGCCAATGTCTTCAACACCATTGGACGAGCTCAAGGGAAGCGCCTCTCACACTAAAAAGGCAAGAACACCAAAGAGATGTAAAGATCAAATCAGAAGCAAAGCTAAAGGCATTCCCTCTCCTGCTAACATGTCTACAAGATACTCCAAATATGTTGATGATTCCATCAAGGAGATTGTTAACCAAGTCTTTTCTGAACAAAGAGTGGTGAAAGGGATCTCTGTTCCTTTGAACACCATTCCTGCACCTCAAGAAGAACCAGCTCAGGCTACAAAGGACACTGCTGCAGAACAAGATGTCCCAACAGATGTTGGAACATCTGAAGATAAGAAAAAGAACTTATCTGATGTTGAACAATCTAAGGACAAAGTCTCAAATGAAAATGATGAAGAGGTCTCTGAAGAACAGGCTCAAGGCTCAAATGAAGATCAAATCCCTGCTGATCAACCAGCTGAAGAGGAGGCTGCTCAATCTCCTCCAGTGGCCAATCTGGAGCAGGACTCTGATGCAGAGATCATAGCATCTGTGAAACCCAGCATTGCTAAAAGACTAAGGTCCAGGAAAGGAAAGATGCAAGCTGAACCTGTCATCCCTGAGAAAAATAAGGCTAATTCAAAGAAAGGCAAAGCTAAAGCTATCTTTGGTCCAACAAAACCATGGAGCAAAGTTCAAACCCAGAAGAGAAAAGCTTCAACACCATCAGATTCAGATGTTGGATCAGATGTCCCAACATCTCCTCCCAAGAAGAAACCAGCACAAGCTAGAGTTTCAACTGCTGTCCCAGAAGCTCCTTTGGACAACATATCCTTCCATCATGTCTCCAGTGTCAACAGATGGAAATATGTGTATCAAAGAAGGGTTGCCTTGGAAAGAGAACTAAGTAGCAATGCACTTGAGTGCACAGAACTGATAGACCTCATCTCTGCTGCAGGACTATTCAAAACAGTCTCAGATCTCTCTCCCTGCTATGAACTACTTGTCAAAGAGTTCATTGTGAATCTTCAGGAGGATTGCTCAAATGGTAAGTCTTCTGAGTTTAGAAAAGTTTTTGTTAGAGGTAAATGTGTACAGTTTTCTCCTCAAATCATCAATGAGTATCTAGGAAGAGAAACAGATGGACCCAATGAGCTAGGGAAAACAGATAATCAAATCTGTAAGGTGATCACTGCAAACCAGGTCAAAGCTTGGCCTGTGAAGGGAAAGCTCTCTGTGAGCATGCTTACTAGAAAGTATGCCATGCTTAACAGGATTGGAACTGCAAACTGGGTGCCTACCAATCACACTTCATCAATCTCAACTGGTCTGGCCAGATTCATCTATGCTGTGGGGACTCAAACCAAGCTGGACTTTGGAGCTTTTATCTTTGATCAAACCATGAAGCATGCCAGCTCCTCTGCAACCAAGCTACCAATAGCCTTTCCATCATTGCTGTGTGGGATAGTGCTTAATCAATACCCGGGCATTCTCACTGACAAGGATATAGCATGCAAAAGAGAGAGCCCCTTGGCTTTTCACTACAAATTATTTCTAAGTCACCATGCTGCAGATGTTGAAGCACCTTCTGGGACATCTGCTGGTCCCTCCACTGCTAAGAATCCAATCTCTAAGAGGGTCTTGATTGCTGAGCTAAAGTGCACCTGCAAAGAGCTTGAAGCTAGAAAGCAGAAGCTTGAGGAAATAATTCAAAGGTTGGAGAATGAAGAAGATCTGAAAGCAAACTCTGATGAAGACAGTGCTGCTGATGAAGAAACAGAAGCTGATGAAGAGACAGAAGTTGAGGAGGGAACTGAGAGTGATGATTCTGAGTGATCAATTGTATGTGAGGCATTTGTAATGACAGCAATGATTAGTAATTCTGAATAATAGTTCTTTGGCCCCTAATTTTGTGCCTACCAAGGGGGAGAACAACATCAAATGTAATTGCTGTTTAAATGAATGAAAGATCTGTTTGTTTCTGTCTGAACTGAATCAGTGTGTATTTCTGTTGCAACAAGACTGGACACATATTTGTTTGAGGGGGAGTAATCTCAAATAAGAATCAACAGAAAAGTTATGATATACTCTGATAAAAAGAACTTCTGCTGCACTCTGAAAACCAGAAAAGATGTTAGCCAAAAATTAGCCAAAGGGGGAGTTTGTAGATGTTTAAGAATTGGCAGAATTTTTGACCAAACAAGAAATGTTAAATTCAGTTCAGAATGTCCTATCAGATGTCAGGACATTAGCAAACAGAGTATGTGAACTTATTTGAGGATGTCTCATCAGATGTTGGGACATTGTGTAAATGACTAAGTTCAGTTTTGTCAGGATGTCCCAACAGATGTTGAGACATCTCAGACCTGCTACCAGAATTAATTATTGATTAACAGATCAGAGATATTTAAGGAGAACTATCTGGAATTAATTAATGCTGGATAAAAACAGAACAAGGCGCATCTGTAGGGAGTTTTAAATTGAAGATTCAGATTAAAACAGAAGACCTAATGCACCTAGAATATAGGAGGTAACAAACCCTAAATTCAAGGTGACAGTTGCTGCACATTAGGGCTGGATCATTCTACAGAAAGCCCAAAATTCAGATACCTATTTAATCAACAGAAACTCATAGAATTGAGTACGAATTTCAGAAGACCAAATAGGGTGTCTAGTGTTTTAATAGCAGGTTGTTTTTATGTACCACTTTATGAGCTTTTAAGCAAAAGTGCATTTGTGACTTGATTGAAACTGTTAAGTAAAATCAAGCTGTTTTGTTTGAAGGATGTCTTCAATTTCAGTAAACTTGTAAACTTGATCACTGGGTGATTGAGGGGGAGTGAGTAGGGTACTCTTATCTAAGTGAGTCTTAGGTAGAAATTGCATTGGGTAAGTATTAAGTGATAGATTAAACAGGGTGGTTTAAGTCTAGAATTAATATTACTAATAGTGGATTTCCTCCTGGCTTGGTAGCCTCCAGATGTAGGTGTGGTTATACACTGAACTGGGTTAACAAACTTCTGTGTTGTTTACTTTTCCTGCTGTTTAAGTTTTGGTTAAATTTGTCAAATGTCCTATTAAGTGTTGGAACATCTCTTAGGACATCTCATACCTGATCACAGAATTTCACAAACAAAACAGCTTGATCTTACTTCACAGTTTCAATCAAGTCACAAAACTTCTCTTGCTTACAAGCTTCGAGAATCACAAGTGAAACAGACACAATAGAGTTACTTGTTATGCATGGCTGACACAAGGACACAACCCTAATAATGTTTACATTTTCGGTTGATTGGGTTGGTTCTAAACTAGGTTACAGGGTTTCTTTTATAACCTATTCCCAACTGGATTTGGGCCTAAACAATCACAACAATAGCTGCTACAAATATGCAAAAATATCTGCTACAAATATGCAGAAATATCTGCTACAAATATTCCAAAAGATCTTCAACTCCTAAAATATCTCTAAATATAGAAACCTATATTTTTCAATATTTGTCTTCAATTTAAATTGAGTCTTTAAGATCTTCTAGATCAGCACCACATATGATTGCATAATATCTCCAGAATATTCTGCATAATTCAGATCTGATAAATCCAATGTCATCACCTTGAATTAGGGTTTGTTACTTCCTAGATTCTAGGTGATTTAGTTCATCTTATTATGCTGAAGTTTCATAACAACTCTCCCTACAGATGCGCCTTGTTCTGTTTTTGTCCATCCATAATTAATTCCAGATAGATTCCCCTGAATTTACTCAGTTCTGTTATGCATTAATTAATTCTGGTAACAGGTCTGAGATGTCTCAACATCTGTTGGGACATCCTGAAAAACTGAACTTACTTCATTTACTGATACAATGTCACAACATCTGATGTGACATCCTGTAAACTGAACTTATTCCATCAACTGATACAATGTCCTAACATCTGGTGTGACATCCTGATATCTTGATTTAAGTTCATTAACTGTTACTCTGTTTGACAGTGTCACAACATCTGGTGTGACATCCTGAACTAAGTTCAACACTTCTTGTTTGATATCTATATGTAACATATGACAGTAATGTTGTCATGACAGTTGCAGATGTTTCAACATTTTCTTTGACATCTGTCATGACATTTGCAGATGTTTCAACATCTTTTTTTGACATCTGTCTGTAACATATGACAGTAATTCTGTCATGACATTTGCAGATGTTTCAACATCTTCTTTGACATCTGTCTGTAACATATGACAGTAATTCTGTCATGACATTTGCAGATGTTTCAACATCTTCTTTGACATCTGACTGTAACATATGACAACATCTGTTGGGACATCCTGAATTAAGTTCTTATACTCTGTTTGATAATGTCCCAACATTTGATAGGACATTCTGAACTGAATTCAACATCTTCTTTGACAACTTCCTTAATCATGTCTTGACTTGTTCTTCCAGAGTCTATACCATGTTAATTTAATATATGGAACTTTTTATTCAACATTTTCCAGCCATATTAGTTTTACCAAACATAATGCCAATCATAAAATAATAGCATTAACAATCTCCCCCTTTGGCTTATTTTGGCTAAAACTAATTTACATACAGGTGTAGAAGTACCTTATGTAGAAGTTCCTTAACATCACATCTTCATATCAGACCTCACACTATTACTTCTCCCCCTTTTTAGCCATAAAAAGACAAAGGTACCATAATAAAAATAGAGGTATATAATCTCCATAAGCTTGAAACACACACAATTCCTCAAGAATCAAACATAAAC
Organism: Lathyrus aphaca; assembly: GCA_963966055.1. Classification (NCBI taxonomy): domain Eukaryota; kingdom Viridiplantae; phylum Streptophyta; class Magnoliopsida; order Fabales; family Fabaceae; genus Lathyrus; species Lathyrus aphaca. The sequence continues at coordinate 427,671,314 of OZ014523.1, read as the reverse complement.
TGCAGAGAGAAGCTTTATGTAATATAGCCTTCTAGACTCTTAGGATTCTCCTTATCTGGTTAAGGTATTACTCCCCCTTAACACCACAAAATCAAGTGCACATACTTGTAACACACTCCCCCTGTCTAGGATACTCCATGCTTCTCTGTACATTGATGAAAGGAAAACATAAGACGCATCTTCATGTCTTCAAGAGCTCACTCTCTGTTCAATTCCCAATTGAACACATTCTCTTCTTGTACCAAAGCATACCTGATTCCTTTCTGGGTTTGTAGTTACCACAGACTACACAAGATGAACATCTTCTAGCACACAGGTTCTTGACACTAAGCCTTTACACACCAAAGGCCATACATTCCAGATAAAACACATCCAAACTAATTATGAATTTAGAATGAATGTCCACAAACAAACTTCCAAGCAATTAATACCTGATATACTTCTGGTAGATCAACAGAGATGTGCTCTTCAGTTGAGGCCTTGTGCTGGTCTTCAGATGCTTCTTCATCACAATTATTGAAGGCCTTTTTCTGGTCCTCAGATGTTTCAACAGCAGCATCAGATGAGGCCTTTTGCTGGTCCTCAGATGTTTCAACATCTATTGGGACATCCTGTTGAGCAGGAGTGTCCTTTGCAGCCTGAGTTTGTTGATCTTCTTGTGGGGCTGGCATAGTGTTCAGAGAGATAGATATGCCACTTACCACTCTTTGCTCAGATAGGATCTTGGTTACCAACTCCTTTATGGAATCATCCACATATTCAGAAGCTTTTGAAGTGTTGTACAATGGTGAAGGTATGCCTTTGGTCTTGCTGAAAACTTGATCTTTTTGGAGTTCTTGGCTTTTTAGCATGAGGAACACTTCCAGTCTCTTCTACATGTTTCTTCCAATATAGATCATCTACTTCATCATTCTCCCATATGATTAGGTAGTCTAATAATAGAAACCATGTAGATAAACACCCCAGATAATGTACTAACACTTAGTTAGAACATTTTTCATACACCAAGACCTTATCACCATGATCCTAGATGTGCTCCACCAACTGGACTTACTATAGCATAGTAATCCAAGAACTGAAAATCTTCAACTACATTGTGCCACCAGTTAGAATCAGAAATCCAGAAAGAGTGATAAACTCTCATCCACCTTCAAGAAGAATAAATCCTCTTGAGTCTTCAACTCATCACTCCTCTACCCAAGAGCAATTTGTTCCAAGACAATCTTCAAGAACAACCAGCTGCCACACTCTGATTATTTTGATTCTTCGAATCCACTTTAAAGATCAACCAATTACCACATTTTGATAACCTCTTTTATGAATCCTCATATGAAAAAGCCAATTGCCACTTTTGTCTTCTTCACGTTTATAATAAATCTTCCAAGGATATCCTGATCAATAAAGTTGATCTTCACCAAGCTGTCAAGATAAAAGGCCTTATGAAGCATTCAATCCCTATAGATCATTTTATCTTGATTTATGTGTCACTTCACCAATTAGACTCTGATGTTGAACTAGATGTTTAAACATTATAAGCCCACATCCATCTGTTAAATTTAGGTCCTTCTTCTGCCACTTGAAAGAACCTCCTTTATTTATAGAACAAGAGTTCCATGCTCTCATAGGCTTGATTTATCCATCAAGTTTGAGTAAACAACCTCCATTCTATTGGTTTTGCAGAAATTCCTACCTATAACACATATTGATGAGAAACTTCAATGTTTCTCCAAAGTCTTCAAACCTGCCACTGTCTGATTATTCAGAAGAAGTAGTTAAGAACTACACCTCATAACTATACCAAGGATGCCACCTTTCCTTGAGTAAGGCAGTCTTAACAAATTTATGATATCCCCACCTATCTTAACTCCATGATGAGCATTCTGGACTACACCTAGATCAGAAATAAACCAATCCAAGTAGTCATCAAGATTATGATATGTTCATGGTCTTTCCTCTCCATCTTCAGAATCAATAATATCCAGACCAGTTCTTGCCAAGAAACTTTCCAGAAATACATAACTCCTGTCACACAAGACTGAATACAATGCTACAACTTATGCAATACCTCTCCCATGATTCTGCACAAACTCTGATGATAAGATGTTCCAACATCTTTTTGAACATCACCAATCTTGAATCACAAGGATAATCAATCAAATATTTGTGAACTCCACAAACAACAATTGATCTTAATACCTTATCAGATAGTTCTACACAATCTGATCTTTTAATTTTGTAGGATTTTAAGGTTAGCTCCAGATAAGATTAGCAAGATCTCCTCATGTCATGGATAAACAATACTCCAGCTGAGCATAAACTCCACTAATTCTCAATTTCACACCCCTGATGAACATACAAAGAGCACAACTGATAAATATCCACACTTGATTTTATATTCCAAAACAGATGCTCTTAGTTTGCTTGCTACAAAGGGTTCATACTGCCACTATCCATGACTAATAGTGGAAGAGACTACCAGTTCAACAACCATTCTGATCAGACTTCTCAATCTGACATTCTTCCCTTGCTTCTAGCAATTGTTGGTCACATTGCTAGCTTTAATCATGACCAAAGTCATGCATTTATCATCCACATTTGTAAATACATTTAGAAGCTTCTTCATCTTCAGATTCATCATCAGTATTCTGAGCAACCTCTTCCAGCTCCAGCCTTTGAATTACTTCCTCAAGCTTTTTCTTCCTGGCATCCAGCTTTTTGCAAGTGTTTTTCAGATCTGCAATCAAGGCAGATTTGGATATGGGAGTCTTTGCTTTTGAAGGTCCAGCAGATGTCCTAGTGGAAGCTTCAACATCAGCAGCATGATGGCTCAAGAAAAGTTTGTAATGGAAGGCCAGAGGACTTTTTCTTTTGCATACTGAATCCTTCTTAGTGAGGATACCTGGATACTGGCTTAGTATGATTCCACATAGCAGAGAGGAAAAAGCAATGGGAAGATTTGTTGTTGATGTTCCTTCATGCTTTAGGGTTTGATCAAAGGTATAAGCCCCAAAGTCCAGCTTTGTTTGGGTGCCCACAACATATATGAATCTGCCCAATCCAGTTGCTATTGAAGAAGTATGGTTGGTAGGGACCCTGTTTACAGTGCCAATTCTATGCAGCATTGCATACTTCCTTGTTAGCAATCTAACATAAAGTTTGCCCTTGACTGGCCAAGCTTTGACTTGATTGGCAGTAATGACCTTGCACACCTGGTTATCTGTCTTACCCAGCTCATTAGGTCCATCAGATTCTTTCCCTAGATAATGGTTGATAACCCTAGGAGAGAATTCCACACATCTCCCTCTTACATAGACTTTTCTGAATTCATCTGATTTACCTTCAGCACAGTCCTCTTGTAGGTTGACACTGAATTCCTTGACTAGCAGCTCATAGCAAGGTGAAAAAGTTTGATACTGTTTTGAATAAACCAGCAGAAGAAATTAGGTCAATTACCTCAGTGTACTCAAGTGCATTGCTGCCCAGCTCTCTTTCAAGTGCTACCCTTCTTTGGTATACAAATTTCCATCTGCTCACACTTGACATATGATGGAATGAAACATTGTCCAGAGGAGCTTCTGGAACAGCAGAGGTGGACCTTGAGGGTGCTGGTTTCTTCTTTGGTTGGGATGTTGGAACATCCTCTTCAACATCTGAATCTGGTGGAGTTACAGCTTTCCTCTTTTGGGTATTCACCTTGCTCCATTGTTTAGTAGGACTAAATACTACTTTGGCCTTGTCTTTCTTTGGAGTAGGCTGCTTCTTTTCAGGAGTTGAATGTCCTGCAGTCTTCTTTTCCTTTCTAGCCCTAAGCCTTTTGGCTATGCTAGGGTCCACAGAAGCAATGATCTCTATGTCAGAGTCATTATCTAAGTCTTCAACATGTAACATAGATGCCTCCTCTTCCAGGTTAGGAGTAGGTTCCAAACATATGTGATCATCACACATTTGTCTAGCACCCAGAGCATCCATCATGTTAGCAGGATATCACACCAGTTTCCTTCTTCTGGAACACAAAACTAAGCTTGGTTCTGAAACATTATTGCTTTCAAGATTACTATCTTTTCTTCAATCAGCTCCAACTGAAGTGCTATAACATTATGAAAGATACTTTGCACACATACAATAGACAGTAGCATCTCAAGGAGTATTCAGCTTCATAGCTACATAAATCCCAAAAAAACAATCTTTTAGGTCTTTGATTCAATATTTACCAAAAACTGTTGATGTGTAGTGTGGTGTCAAGCCATTAGGATTGACATATCAATTCAGCTTCTTTCTTGATGAAACTTCCTTCAGTTCATGATTTAGACAATCATAAACATGTATCTTCACAAGAGAGATTTTCTCCAGCTATACCTAAACAACATAGGACACCATAACCAGGAAGAATATCCTCATTAGGTCACCATAAATAAGCTTAAGAGATAACTTATCAAGATTTTCACTCCCGCATGAAAGATTTGATAATTATACTCTTTTGTTTTTGGCTCTAACCTCTTCTTTCATCAAGAACCACAACATTCTGAACTAAGTGTTCTCCAGCTCTCACAGAAAACAAAATACAAGCCTCCTTTAAATATAGAATTCTCTGAACCAAGATGTCAGGACATTCTGTCTGACATCATAGCTACACAGCACTTCACCAACAAATTTCTAGCCCTGATAACACCAGACTGGTCCAATATACACCATATGATGAATAGTCCATCCTCCACTTCTAGGGACCATTCAAATTCCAATATGAACCTTTCAAGTTCCAACAGCTTTTCATTATATCATCCTTCTTCCTTTACCATGAACCAGAAAGTATCCCCCTTAGATCTCATCCAGAAACAGACCAGGATGCCTGCTCTGATACCAATTGAAATTCTGGTATGACAGACTCAGATGTCGAATATGATGTTGAGACATCTTATCTGTTACTTATAAACATGGTAAGGCATACATATCAGTACTTAAATAATTCTGATATATCAGAGTCAAACATGCTTCAGGATGTTGGGACATCTGATAGGACATTCAGTTCAGGTACTGCATAAAACATAAAAGATATAAAGAACACAACAGAATTGTTAACCCAGTTCAGTGTATCTCCACACTTACATCTGGGGGCTACCAAGCCAGGAGGAAATCCACTATAAGTAATATTAATTCTAGACTTAAACCACCCTGTTTAATCTTTCACTTAATAACTACCCAATGCAATTTCTACCTAAGGCACAACTTAGATATGAGTACCCTACTCACTCCCCCTCAATCACACAGTGATCTTGTTTACAAGTTTAATAAAATTGAAGTCATACTTCAAACAAAACAGCTTGATCTTACTTCACAGTTTCAATCAAGTCACAAAACTTCTCTTGCTTACAAGCTTCGAGAATCACAAGTGAAACAGACACAATAGAGTTACTTGTTATGCATGGCTGACACAAGGACACAACCCTAATAATGTTTACATTTTCGGTTGATTGGGTTGGTTCTAAACTAGGTTACAGGGTTTCTTTTATAACCTATTCCCAACTGGATTTGGGCCTAAACAATCACAACAATAGCTGCTACAAATATGCAGAAATATCTGCTACAAATATGCAGAAATATCTGCTACAAATATTCCAAAAGATCTTCAACTCCTAAAATATCTCTAAATATAGAAACCTATATTTTTCAATATTTGTCTTCAATTTAAATTGAGTCTTTAAGATCTTCTAGATCAGCACCACATATGATTGCATAATATCTCCAGAATATTCTGCATAATTCAGATCTGATAAATCCAATGTCATCACCTTGAATTAGGGTTTGTTACTTCCTAGATTCTAGGTGATTTAGTTCATCTGATTATGCTGAAGTTTCATAACAACTCTCCCTACAGATGCGCCTTGTTCTGTTTTTGTCCATCCATAATTAATTCCAGATAGATTCCCCTGAATTTACTCAGTTCTGTTATGCATTAATTAATTCTGGTAACAGGTCTGAGATGTCTCAACATCTGTTGGGACATCCTGAAAAACTGAACTTACTTCATTTACTGATACAATGTCACAACATCTGATGTGACATCCTGTAAACTGAACTTATTCCATCAACTAATACAATGTCCTAACATCTGGTGTGACATCCTGATATCTTGATTTAAGTTCATTAACTGTTACTCTGTTTGACAGTGTCACAACATCTGGTGTGACATCCTGAACTAAGTTCAACACTTCTTGTTTGATATCTATATGTAACATATGACAGTAATGTTGTCATGACAGTTGCAGATGTTTCAACATTTTCTTTGACATCTGTCATGACATTTGCAGATGTTTCAACATCTTTTTTTGACATCTGTCTGTAACATATGACAGTAATTCTGTCATGACATTTGCAGATGTTTCAACATCTTCTTTGACATCTGTCTGTAACATATGACAGTAATTCTGTCATGACATTTGCAGATGTTTCAACATCTTCTTTGACATCTGACTGTAACATATGACAACATCTGTTGGGACATCCTGAATTAAGTTCTTATACTCTGTTTGATAATGTCCCAACATTTGATAGGACATTCTGAACTGAATTCAACATCTTCTTTGACAACTTCCTTAATCATGTCTTGACTTGTTCTTCCAGAGTCTATACCATGTTAATTTAATATATGGAACTTTTTATTCAACATTTTCCAGCCATATTAGTTTTACCAAACATAATGCCAATCATAAAATAATAGCATTAACAATCTCCCCCTTTGGCTTATTTTGGCTAAAACTAATTTACATACAGGTGTAGAAGTACCTTATGTAGAAGTTCCTTAACATCACATCTTCATATCAGACCTCACACTATTACTTCTCCCCCTTTTTAGCCATAAAAAGACAAAGGTACCATAATAAAAATAGAGGTATATAATCTCCATAAGCTTGAAACACACACAATTCCTCAAGAATCAAACATAAACTGCAGAGAGAAGCTTTATGTAATATAGCCTTCTAGACTCTTAGGATTCTCCTTATCTGGTTAAGGTATTACTCCCCCTTAACACCACAAAATCAAGTGCACATACTTGTAACACACTCCCCCTGTCTAGGATACTCCATGCTTCTCTGTACATTGATGAAAGGAAAACATAAGACGCATCTTCATGTCTTCAAGAGCTCACTCTCTGTTCAATTCCCAATTGAACACATTCTCTTCTTGTACCAAAGCATACCTGATTCCTTTCTGGGTTTGTAGTTACCACAGACTACACAAGATGAACATCTTCTAGCACACAGGTTCTTGACACTAAGCCTTTACACACCAAAGGCCATACATTCCAGATAAAACACATCCAAACTAATTATGAATTTAGAATGAATGTCCACAAACAAACTTCCAAGCAATTAATACCTGATATACTTCTGGTAGATCAACAGAGATGTGCTCTTCAGTTGAGGCCTTGTGCTGGTCTTCAGATGCTTCTTCATCACAATTATTGAAGGCCTTTTTCTGGTCCTCAGATGTTTCAACAGCAGCATCAGATGAGGCCTTTTGCTGGTCCTCAGATGTTTCAACATCTATTGGGACATCCTGTTGAGCAGGAGTGTCCTTTGCAGCCTGAGTTTGTTGATCTTCTTGTGGGGCTGGCATAGTGTTCAGAGAGATAGATATGCCACTTACCACTCTTTGCTCAGATAGGATCTTGGTTACCAACTCCTTTATGGAATCATCCACATATTCAGAAGCTTTTGAAGTGTTGTACAATGGTGAAGGTATGCCTTTGGTCTTGCTGAAAACTTGATCTTTTTGGAGTTCTTGGCTTTTTAGCATGAGGAACACTTCCAGTCTCTTCTACATGTTTCTTCCAATATAGATCATCTACTTCATCATTCTCCCATATGATTAGGTAGTCTAATAATAGAAACCATGTAGATAAACACCCCAGATAATGTACTAACACTTAGTTAGAACATTTTTCATACACCAAGACCTTATCACCATGATCCTAGATGTGCTCCACCAACTGGACTTACTATAGCATAGTAATCCAAGAACTGAAAATCTTCAACTACACTGTGCCACCAGTTAGAATCAGAAATCCAGAAAGAGTGATAAACTCTCATCCACCTTCAAGAAGAATAAATCCTCTTGAGTCTTCAACTCATCACTCCTCTGCCCAAGAGCAATTTGTTCCAAGACAATCTTCAAGAACAACCAGCTGCCACATTAGATAGGACATTCTGAACTGAATTCAACATCTTCTTTGACAACTTCCTTAATCATGTCTTGACTTGTTCTTCCAGAGTCTATACCATGTTAATTTAATATATGTAACTTTTTATTCAACATTTTCCAGCCATATTAGTTTTACCAAACATAATGCCAATCATAAAATAATAGCATTAACAGATATGATGATGATACTAAACAAGATAGGGTAAATTTGGGGTGTTACAGCTACAACTGGATCCATGCACCTTGGGCAAAGTGCATACCAGTTCCGGAGCTCCTCCCCAAGTGAACATGGGTGAATCCAGTTATCCAAGCCGCAGTCACTATCCCCCTCTTCATTTGTTGCACAAATGTTGTTGTAGTCGAGCATTCCAGCACTAGTGAATGTTATGGACTTACTGCCTTGAGACCAGCTAGACCAACCAGGTTGATATCCGAGACCAAACTTGCCATCCTTCTTTTCCACTTCTAACAGCTTGCCCTAGCCCTGGGCATTTCTGGATTGGACTACTTCCTTAGCTTGCTTGTAGGAGTAGATATGAGTCCCTTCCTTCCTATTGCTTTGAACTGCAGCAACCGGAGACAAAGTACTAACATTGACTGTCTTAAAAGCTTGGCAAAGTGTCTCATGGATCTCCCCGTCCATTTCCACGTATTTGAAGGTCGACAAATTGCTTACAAAAATATCTTCTTCACCGCATACAGTAAAAACTTGGCCGTCTACCACATACTTTAACTTTTGATGCAACGTGGATGTTACTGCACCAGCCGCATGAATCCAAGGACGTCCTAGCAGGCAGCAATAAGCGGGTTGAATATCCATAATATAGAACATACTCTTGAATACCTGAGACCCAATCTTTACTGGTAGCTCCACCTCCCCAAACACAGACCTCCGTGACCCGTCAAAGGCTTTTATAATTAAATCACTAGGTTGCAAAACAATGCCATCAACATTGAGCTTCATGAGGGCCTTCTTAGGGAGCACATTGAGAGAAGAGCATGTATCTACCAGGACATGTGATAGAACATCTCCCTTACACTCCATGGTGATGTGTAAGGCCTTGTTGTGATTGTGTCCCTCAGAAGTGAGATCTCTATTTGTGAATCTGAACCCATGGCTGGCATTCACACTGGCTACCACAGCTTCCAACTGGTTAACAGTTATCTCCTTTGGTACATATGCCATTTGCAAAAATTTCAACAAAGTCACCCGGTGAGCTTGGGAACACATCAACAACAACATAATGGATATCTTGGATGGGGTTTGATTCAGCTGTTCAAACACCTTATAGTCACTTTTCTTAATTATCCTCATGAGTTCCTCAACTTCGTTTTCAAAAGTGCCCTGACTAGCGGCATGAGTTGTCACCTCTTCAGTTGTTATCTGCTTACCCTTAGCCTTTGCAGCAGCTTCAGCTTCAGGATCACCTCTAAGAGCTTGAGGAGCAAAGAGACGCCCACTCCGAGTAAACCCACCAACTCCTCCGACATTCACAACAATCGGGTCAATTGTCACTGCTTTACTTTCCACCTTTTGTCCTTCTACGTACACGTAATGGTTACTGGACTCACTTCTGGAACATAGATAGTCACCGACTCTCTCCGGGCGGGAACTTCAGCAGGATCAAAATAAATTGTTACTGTAGACACACAATCATCTTTGTTGTCAACCTTGTCAAACTGTAGAGACCCCTCAACAATCAAGTACTGCAACCCATCTTTCAAATCTCTGCAACCATTAATTGAGTTCAAACAACCCTCACAGTTAAAATCACACCCTAGGAACACATGCCCTTTCAGCAATCTGTCCTTTACCACTAACAATGAAGTCTTTACTTCTTCCAAGTTCAAAATCAGATTCAACCTCTTGCCACCGTCAACAGCATTTATTCGGGCCCCTCCATGATTTGGAATGGGGTTTGATGTAACATTTGGAGGTGGTGCAAAGTTAATTGCTTTCGAATCAATCAAGTCTTGGACCTTATGCTGTAATGCACTGCACTTCTCTGTTGAGTGCCCGGGAGCTCCTGAGTGAAACGCGCATCTTGCGTTAGCATCATACCCCATTGGAAGTTCTCCAGGTGGTGGTGGTGCCAATGTCCTCAACTGAACCAAGTTCAAATCTAATTATCTCTGGAGTAGCGTTGTGTATGTCATAGGGATTTCCTCAAGCACCCTGTTAGCTGGACGATCTTGTCTCTGTTGATAGGGTCTTCGCTGATAGTCATTGCGTTGCGGCTGTTGTTGTTGCTGTTGTTGTTGTGGTTGTTGAACAGGACTTGTGGGAATGGTGACAGCTACCACCTGCTCGTAAAATCCCCTATATCCACGGCCCCGGCCTCGGCCGTAAACAACATTGGTTTCTCCCTCCCTTCTTCTTGGAGGTCCATTATGAGATTTTCTAACACCACTTAAGCTACCTGCACCACTGTCTTGAATTTTCCCCATTTTTAGCAGAGTTTCAACTCTTTCTCCGGCTATCATGATGTCATTAAACTTTGTTGCTGAATAAGACGCCAGACTCTCAATAAACACACCCTGTAGTGTTCCCATAAACATGTATGCCATTTCATTCTCTAACAAAGGAGGTTGCACTCGAGTAGCAAGCTGACGCCACCTATGGGCGTACTCTTTGAACCCCTCCCAAGCACTCTGAGACATTGTCTGCAATTGGGTACGATTTGGAGCCATATCCAAATTATACTGATATTGTTTCACAAACTCCTCAGCTAAATCCTTCCAGCTTTGAATATTGACCCTGCTCAGCTTCATGTACCATTCCAAGGAAGCTCCTACAAGACTATCCTGGAAATAATACATCCACAACTTTTCAACATCTGTATGCGCAACAATCTTTCCCACAAAAGACTGAAGGTGAGTTTTCGGGCAGGCCGTGCCATTGTACTTATCAAAAGTAGGGACCTTGAACTTGTAGGGAATTCTTACCCCTAGCACTAAGCCCAGATCAGTGATGTCAAACCCTAGAGAACTCTGAGATTGAATGGCACGAATTTGCTCAGCCATTTCTTCAAATCTCCTATTCATGTCAATCCCCTGGCCTTCTGCCTCATCCAGCAAAGTGAATTGTTCGTCATGCCCATCCATCTACATATTATGCACTCCATCATTGATAATAGTGACCCCTGGTTGCACCACAGGGATTTCAATATGACGGGCGCCAGCCCCGTTACGATTACCTCCATCTGCTGTCCCATTGTTCCTGGCCTGATTGTTCTCTACCAGTTCGCGCAGGCGCTCTTGAGTGTGACCCATCCCAGCCATGAGGGTCATGAAGTTGTCCATTCTTGTCCTTAAGTCAGCCAGATCCGCTTGCATCTGATCCATTGCTCTCTCTCTGTTCACCTTTGTAGGGTATCTGTGTACGGTTGACTGTCTCTGAACCTTCCTGGGAGCTATAGTGCCTGAAATTGACATAAACGTTAGAAAACTGATGAATTACCTGCAAAACAACAAACATGTTATATGCATGCAATGTAACTATTCATGTTTCCACGTTCAGGCATTAATATGCCCCAGTCCTGGTATTTTTGACAGAAAGTACTCCAGATGGTCTTTTTTGTAGGAATTGACTTCCTATCACGAATTCTCCTTGAGAGGTATTTAGATCTTGACGGTTTTGGACAAACAGTTTTTAGCATACTCAGAAGAATAACATAGGAAACTAACATAATAATAAAATAAAGACCTTAAGAAGGCAAGAGTAACAACAATTTCCCGAAGGATTACAAGTCTTACAAATGAAGTGCGAGGAAAAATAAAATGAGATTCCTACAACAAGTCTGTAGGTAATCCAAAATACAAAAAAAAAACTCTAAAATTCCAAACTACAAGAAGACTCTGGCTCCTCCCCTGAGAGTCCCAACTCTGCCTTGGCTTTCTTCACCCCATCCCTCAACTTGAGTTATGCATTCTCCTTAAGTACCTCTTCTAAAACTTGCTGAATCTGTGCCAACTGTTGGGTCTTTTCCCTTCTTATCGTGTGAATTTTCTCCAATTCAACCTTCTGATCTTGGAGTTGTAGCTTGTAAGCCTTCTCTTTCTCTTCAAACTCCTTCTGATCTTTGTCTCTCATCTCCTTCAACCAAGTGATGGATTGTCTAGCCTCCCTAAGGGTCTTCTGAAGCTTTTTGTGCTCTGCTTCCCTTCTTGAGTCCATCAACCCTCTCCTTTGGAAATAGGCTTCCCTTCCAGCAAACTCTTTCTCTTTAGTTTCCTGGGCTACTTGTATTTTCTGGAGCTTCTCCTCCACTTCTGCCTTAGAACGGGTTGCACGATGATACAAGCTAGCCATCTCCGTATTCTCAACTTTTAGTTCATGTATTAATGACTCCAACTTCTTGTAACTCTCAACAGAAACAGTGGCCTGAGCAAGTGTTTCTTTTGGATATAGTGGAGCCTTAGCTGAAAATGGGAGGAAGAAAGTATCAATCCTACCTTGTATCCAAGCAGCAAAAGGGGGATATGTCCTAAGGTCTACCTTTCCAAATTCTTTCTTTCCCTTACTCAATCTCATCTCCCACACCTGAAACGCCTGAGTGACTAACTTCTCATTCCCTTCCAAAGGTGCATACAGTGACTCTAAAATCTCTTCAGCAGATGGAGGATCCTTCAAAGGGTAACCAAATTGTTTCCGAACCAGCACAGGATTGTAATTGATCATCCCTCTCCTACCAAGCAAAGGTACATTAGGAAACTCTCCACAACTGATAATCATCTCTTTTCCCAATAAGTCTCTGTTAATCCCCCAGGCTATATCATCTGAAGTCAAGCCCATCAATCTTCTAGCCCATTTCCACTCTTGCTTCAGATCTTTGAACGGTCCTGACTTTGGAAGTTGTTTAGCAAACCAATCAGCGAATAAGGGTGCACAACAGTTTACAAATCCCTTTCTTTTCTCATTCCTGTAATGAACATTATAGTAGAAATCTCCCAATAGAGTGGGTACTGGATTTTTCTGAATAAAAATGGAAATTGCCTCCATACCAATTAATCCCTTCTCCCCTGGGAACAAACTTATCCCGTAAACCATCAAGGCCAGTAATGCATTGAATCCCTCCCACTTGTTCCCAAGAGCAAACAAATGAGCCTCTGTTACTAGAAAGTCCAAGGCAATTCCCTTCCCTTCACTAGCTTCTAAACCCATCTTGATTCTGAGCATACTAAGGTGGCAAGCACTGGCTATATCTGCATGTGAGGGAGCTCTCCCTGAAGCATAATAAGGAATACCCTCTCCAATAGGAATCTTCAAGATGCTGGCAATCTCTTCCAAGGTAGGATCCAAGATATAATCTGGAAATACGAAGACTCGCAATTGAGGATCATAAAACTGCAGTAATGAATGGAGACTATCCCTCTGGTCAGCAGTAGGGTTGCTTACATAATTCAAAACCTTCCCAAATTTCTTCCTAAAGTCAGCTAAAACCTTATCAGTCATCAAATCTATCCATTTCTGAATACTCTCAGTCTCTGGCTGTGGGAAAGTATAATGCATATTCCTTTTTCTGGGTATCTCTTGGACTTCTGCCATCTAGAGAGATAATGAATACCAGAACTGGGTGCAGGATGTAGATAAATACCTGAAGATGAAAACACAAACAATTAATGCGGGTATGATGCAATGCAAATGCAATGCAGGCATATGATCAACATCTGGGACTGTTTGGATATTGAATACTGGACCCAAGTGACCAAGAACCAGAATCCTCTAAATAAAGTCCCATGAACAAGAACTCAATCTCAAATAAACCCCCAAATCAAATATCAGATGACTTAAGAACTCCAACATCCATGTAACCATATCAAATCATAGGACTATACTGGTAATGAGGTATGATGAAGTCAAGGGTTCCTGCAAACTTGTAAACCCCTCCCAATGGCCGCTCGACTATATGTCTAAAGGATTGTATCTACAAGTGCACAGTCGTACATGTAGTTTTAAAGATTATTGATCCCTCAGAGACTAGAAATCAATCTAACGTTATCTAATATTACTATGTAAAGCTAAGGCTAATTGTTTAATTGGGTTGGATTATGGCAGATATAATTAAATCTAAAATTTGATTAATGAATAATAATAATGATATATCCGTATGTGACTCGTCAATCGTCGGGAATTCAATTAAATATTAGTTAAGGTTTGTACGCTAAAATACTTTTCAGTGGAAAATGTTCATTTAAAAATCCTTGTCTCAAACTCTCGCTCTATTGATTCAAATTGAATTCCTAAAGTCCTATGACTGCTCTCGCTAGCCCACAGGTGTTTAGAAATTCTTTTTTTGAAAATAAATAAATCCCAATTAATTTTAAATCCTCTAACTCTCTCTCTATTGAATTTAGAATTAATGTCTAATCCCAGCTATCTGGTTAAATTCTCAAACTCTCGCTCTATCGAATTTAACCTTAATCACTTCCTTATTCTCATAACAAAAGTATTAAATTAATTCAAGAGACCTCGGCCTAAATTATAAATTGGTAAAAATAATTAACAATGATTTTAATTAAATTCCTCCCGATTAATTTTTCTACATATTGATATATATATAAAACTTAGCTAGAGATATTAAATAGATAAAACATGTAAGAACATAATAAATTAATTAAGCTAATCATAACAATCAAAACAAGCATACGAAAATTAAATAAACGCGTAAAATTAGAACCTGAATAATATTCTTCAATAATAATTTGTAGTAGAACTTGGATCCAATATAGACTTGCTTGAAAATAAATTGTACTGAAATGTAGAAAAGAAATTACTAAGACTAAATATAATAAAAACTGGAATCTAAAAACTTGAAATCTGGAGCTGGAAATTTGTCTTGGAAATCTTAGCAGCTGGTTATATTTATATCCCACGGACGGTTGGATTTGTTGCGTAAAAATAGGAGTGAATGGGCTTCGTGCTTGAAGTGGAGAAACTTGGGTCAGCGCGTGAGAAATGGGTGTCGGAAACACTGGAGGGAGAATAGGAGAGAGTGGCCTGCGCCACTTCTCTTTCTTCTTCTTCTTCTTCTTCATTTCTTTATTTTTTTTCTTCTTCATTTTCTTTTCAATAAATTTCTTCGACTTTTCTTCATTTTCCGACTTTTTTCCAACCGACTCGATTATCTGGAATAATAAATAAATGCAGTAAATAACGAGAATAAATTCGGGAAAATCTAATAAAACATACTATTGATTCATGTAAGTCAAGCCAAAAATACGATATAATTTTGCGATATCAAATTCCCCCACACTCAAGCCTTTGCTTGTCCTCAAGCAAAAAATGAAACAATTTAAGCGCTAGTTTAAATTAGACACAAGTATCATAGGCATCAATCAAAAAAGATAAGTACTGGATATTAATACTAATGATATTGTAATGACAATTTTATCTCGGAAGATAATCGAGAACTCCTATCCTTTAGATACAGATCCGAATCATGTTATTATATCTCGACCCACACACCTCTCTTTCATTCTAGCGCAATCACATTAAGCCTGTTATCCCTGCACTTCCATGGTAAGTAAACTTGTTAGTGTTAACTGACCTCATTTGTCAAATATCTCTGTAAATCTTTTTTTTTCTTTTTTGAAATTCTGGGATCAGATACGTGATGTCAAACTAGATGTTTAAACACTTGAAATCTTAAACAAAACTTAAAGTGCTGGTAAATTAAATAACACAGGAAATTGTTAACCCAGTTCAGTGTATCTCCACACTTACATCTGGGGGCTACCAAGCCAGGAAGGAAATCCAATATTAGTAATATTAATTATGGAGTTAAACCAACCAGTTTAATCCTTCACTTAATATCTACCCAAGGCAATTTCTACCTAAGACTCAACTTAGATATGAGTACCTACTCACTCCCCCTCAATCACACAGTGATCTTTTACAATTATTAATAAAATTGAAGTCACACTTCAAACACAACAGCTTGATCTTACTTAAAAGTTTCAATCAAGACACAATTCACTTTTTGCTTAAAAGCTCATAAAGTGACAAACAATTAAAACCTGCTATACTTCACAAACACCCTTTTTGGTCTTCTAAAATTCGTACACTTTTCTGAGAGTTTCAGTTCCTTAAATAGATGCTTGGTTTGTGGGCTTTTTGCAAATTATCCAGACCTTGATAAATCCCACAGTCATCACCTTGAATTAGGGTTAGTTAGTTTGTTATCTCCTTGAATCAAGGTGAGTTAGTTATTCTGTTATACTGAAACCAGATAACTAAGCTTCCTAAAGATGCGCCTTGGAGTGCTTATCTCTTTTCAATTAATTCCAGATAAATTCTCCTGAATTTACTCACTTCTGTTATGCATCATTTAAGTCAGATAGCAGGTTTGCGATGTCACAACATCTGGTGTGACATCCTGATGTCTTGAACTAAGTTCATTAACTTTTACTTTATTTGTCAATGTCACAACATCTGGTGTGACATCCTGAACTTAGTTCACTTATTCTTGTTTGTCAAAAATTCTGCCAATTCTTAACATCTACAAATTCCCCCTTTGGCTAATTTTTGGCTAACAAAATCTTCTGGTTTTATCAGAGAGCAGCAGAGTTCTTTTATCAGAGAGCAGCAGAGTTCTTTTCTGTTGAATCATGTGAGAGCTAATAATTTGCTCCCCCTCAAACCTGTATGTATACTGCTATGACTTGTTCAACAGACTTTGATATACCAATGAGCATTCAAAAACAACTTAGTTCAGAAGACAGAAAAATAACATCAGCATTGTTCAGGCATTAACAGCAGCAGGCATTGTTCAATACACTTCTCCCCCTTGTTAGACAGAAATTTGGGGCCAAACATTACATAAGCAGAGAGAAAAAAACATTCAAAATTACAAAGCAAAATTACAATGCAGAACAGGAAGTACACTTTCCACCACACACAGCTTCACTCAGACTCAGTATATTCAGTATCTTCTGCATCCTCAAACTCAGCATCAGATTCATCAACATTCTTAGCAACCTCTTCCAGCTCCAGCCTTTGAATTATGTCCTCAAGCTTCTTCTTCCTTTCATCCAGCTCTTTGCAGGTAGTCTTGAGCTCTGCAATCAGGGCTGCCTTTGATATGGGAGTCTTGACATTAGATGGTCCAGCAGATGTCCCACTTGGAGCTTCAACATCTGCAGCATGATGGCTCAGAAACAGTTTGTAGTGAAAGGACAATGAACTCTCTCTCTTGCAGATAGAATCCTTGTCAGTAAGGATTCCTGGATATTGGTTGAGAATGATTCCACAAAGCAGTGAGGGAAAAGCTATTGGAAGCTTGGTTGCTGAGGTTCCTGCATGCTTTAGAGTTTGATCAAAGATATAAGCCCCATAGTCCAACTTGGTTTGGGTGCCTACAGCACAAATAAACCTTCCCAGCCCAGTAGCTATAGATGAAGTGTGGTTTGTGGGGACCCAGTTAATTGTTCCAATCCTGTGCAGCATAGCATACTTCCTTGTTAGCAAGCTCACAGACAGTTTGCCTTTGACTGGCCATGACTTGACCTGGTTGGCAGTGATGATTTTGCAGACTTGGTTGTCAGTTTTTCCCAGCTCATTTGGCCCATCTGATTCTCTCCCTAGGTACTGATTTATCACCCTAGGAGAAAAATCAACACATCTCCCCCTAACATATACCTTCCTGAAATCCTCAGATTTCCCATCAGCACACCCCTCTTGTAGATTGACTATGAACTCTTTGACCAGCAGTTCATAACAGGGAGAAAAGTTGGAGACAGTTTTGAATAAATCAGCATTGGAGATTAAATCTATTACCTCAGTGCACTCCAAAGCATTGCTGCCCAGCTCTCTTTCCAGAGCTACCCTTCTTTGGTAGACATACTTCCACTTGCTCACACTAGAGACATGGTGGAAGGACACATTGTCCAGAGGTGCTTCAGGAACAGCAGTGGCAGTCCTGGGAGGTGTTGGCTTCTTCCTGGGTTGGGATGTTGAGACATTTTTTCGGTTGTAGTGGAAAAGGAGTTAGGTTTGATAGATTTGGATGAGTTTAGAAATTCAGCTTTAGCATGCAAAACGTTTAGTGGAGCTAATGAGGATGTGAGGAGCTGAGAGCATGTTTGTACATTTATAGAATCCGTTACTAGTGGAATTTTTAAGAGTGGAATACAAACAGTTATTTTCCAGACTGGTGCTGCCATCTGGTGATCATGCCACACGATGTCATGAGACATGCTGGCACTTCTCCATAACTGCTATATTTCACATATGCAGATTCCCAATTTACCCCTTAGGTTTTCAAATTGGGTAGCATCCAAAGCCTTAGTAAATATGTCAGCTAATTGCAGCTCTGTGGCTACATGCTCTAATGTGATCACCTTCTCTTCCACAAGGTCTCTGATGAAGTGATGTCTGATATCTATGTGCTTAGTTCTGCTGTGTTGGATAGGATTTTTGGAGATGTTAATAGCATTTAAATTGTCACAGTACAATGTCATGACATCTTGTGGGACATTGTATTCTGTGAGCATTTGTTTCATCCATACCAGTTGTGAACAACTGCTACCAGCTGCAATATATTCAGCTTCAGCAGTGGATAAGGACACACAATTTTGTTTCTTACTGAACCAAGAAATTAAATTGTTTCCTAGAAAGAAGCATCCTCCTGATGTACTCTTTCTATCATCAGCACTTCCAGCCCAGTCAGTATCACAAAATCCAGTGAGGATTGGTTCACAACCATGAGAGTACATTAAGCCATAGTCACATGTACCATTTATATATTTCAAGATCCTCTTCACCTGGTTTAGATGGCTCACTTTTGGTTCAGCTTGATACCTTGCACACACACCTACTGCAAAAGCTATATCTGGTCTGCTAGTTGTAAGATATAGTAGGCTTCCAATCATGCTTCTGTACAAGCTTTGGTCCACACTCTCACCTTTTTCATCCTTTGTCAGTTTTAAATGAGTGGGGGCAGGTGTTCTCTTGTGACTTGCATTGTCCATCCCAAACTTCTTGACAGTGTTCTTTGCATACTTACTTTGGGATATGAACATGGAGTTCTCCATTTGTTTGATTTGTAGTCCAAGGAAGTAAGTTAGTTCTCCCACTAGGCTCATTTCAAACTCAGATTCCATTTGAGTCACAAAATGTTTAACCATCTTGTCTGACATCCCACCAAACACTATGTCATCCACATATATCTGAGCAATCATAACCTTTCCCTCTTCATCCTTTACAAACATGGTTTTGTCTATTCCTCCTTTCCTGTATCCATGTTTAGTGAGAAAGGTGGTCAGTCTTTCATACCATGCTCTGGGAGCTTGCTTTAGACCATACAAATCCTTCCTCAGCTTATATACATAATCTGGACAGCTTGGATCAACAAATCCCTTTGGTTGCTCCACATATACTTCTTCATTAAGGTACCCATTTAGGAAGGCACTTTTAACATCCATCTGAAATAGTTTGAACTTTAAGATGCAAGCAATCCCTAGGAGTAGTCTGATTGATTCAAGCCTTGCTACTGGTGCAAAGGTTTCATCAAAATCTACTCCCTCAATTTGTGAATATCCTTGAGCTACAAGTCTAGCCTTGTTTTTTGTAACTACTCCCTTCTCATTAGACTTGTTTTTGTACACCCACTTAGTGCCAATCACATTAATGTAATCAGGCCTAGGAACAAGATCCCATACTTCATTCCTTGTAAACTGGCCTAATTCTTCCTGCATAGCAGAGATCCAGTACTCATCATTCAGAGCTTCCTTGATGTTCTTAGGTTCTATCTTTGAAACAAAGCAAGATCCTGAAATCATCTCTCTTGATCTAGTGATGACACCACTGTTGGGATCACCAATTATCAGATCTTTAGGATGATCTTTCTGGATTCTGATGGAGGGAGGTTTGTTGGATTTCTCTACCCTATCCTCAGTTAGAGTGAAATCAAGATTATCACTTTCTATTTCAACTTCAGTTTGATTGTCAGCAGATGTTCCAACATCATCAGCAACATCTGCATAGGCATCATCAATAATCACATTTATTGACTCCATTATAACCTTGGTTATAGAGTTAAATACTCTGTAAGCTCTACTATTTATGGAGTATCCAAGAAATATCTCTTCATCACTCTTAGGGTCCATCTTCCTTCTTTGATCCCTATCAGCCAGAATGTAACACTTACTTCCAAACACATGAAAGTACTTGACTGTAGGTTTTCTGCCCTTCCAGACTTCATAGATGGTGGATAAAGTTCCCTTTCTTAGTGTGACTCTATTGTGGATGTAGCATGTTGTGTTCATAGCTTCAGCCCAAAAGTACAGGGGTAACTTTTTAGCATGAATCATGGCTCTAGCTGACTCCTGAATAGTTCTGTTTTTCCTTTCAACAATCCCATTCTGTTGAGGGGTGATAGGAGAAGAATACTCATGATTGATCCCTTCTGAAGAATAGAAGTCTGGAAATTTTTTATTCTCAAACTCCTTTCCATGATCACTTCTTATTCTGACCACACAGCTTGCTTTTTCTCTTTGGATTCTATGGCACAGATCTTTGAATACATCAAACACATCAGACTTCTCTTTGATGAAGCTTATCCAGGTATATCTTGAGAAGTCATCAACAACCACATAGGCATATCTTTTTCCACCAAGACTCTCTACATGCATTGGTCCCATAAGATCCATATGTAATAATTCCAAGACTTTGGAAGTTGTCAGATGTTGGAGCTTTGGGTGTGACATCTTGGTTTGCTTTCCTATTTGACATTCACCACACACTTTACTTTCATCAATCTTAAGTCTTGGGATCCCTCTTACAACCTCCATAGATATGATCTTCTTTATTCCTCTGAGATGGAGATGACCCAGTCTTTGAAGCCACAGCTTCACTTCTTCTTCTTTGGCTAAGGAACAAGTAGATGTGAGGCTGGAATCTTGGGGTTCCCACATATAGCAGTTGTCTTTTGATCTGGCTCCTCTCATGACAACTTTCTGTTCTTTATCAGAAACTATGCACTCAGTTTTGGTGAAGTTGACACTGTAACCTTGGTCACATAACTGACTTATCCTGATCAAGTTAGCAGTTAATCCTTTTACCAACAGCACACCATCTAGACTTGGTACACCTGAGCAGTCCAGGGTTCCAACTCCCTTGATTTCTCCCTTTGCTCCATCTCCAAAGGTTACATAGCTGGATGAGTGTGACTTTAAATCTACTAACAGATTCTTCAGACCAGTCATGTGCCTTGAACAGCCACTGTCAAAATATCAGTCTTCTTTAGCAGATACTCTGAGAGATGTGTGTGCTATAGAGGCAACAACCTGCTTGGACCATTTGTGCCTGTTGTGAGGTTTCCTTTGATGCATCTGTCCTGGGTAGTGTCCATCTCTAGAGTTCCAATGTTGCCTGTTGACCTTGTTCTTAGGCATGTGCTGGTAGCTTTGATCAGCATGAAGACTAGCTTTAGGTATCCAAATTTTCTTGGTAACCTCTGTCTTCTGCTTAAGAGGGTGCTGAGAACTCTGATTGGGGTATCCATGCAGCTTGTAGCAAAAAGGTTTTATGTGACCAAACCTTCCACAATGATGGCATCTCCATCTTTGATATTTATTTTTCATCATGTGTTTGTCATGATGTTGAGACATCTGCTTGAATATCTTGTTTGACTTCATGGGATTTGGAGTTGTTTGGATGGTGCTAGCCTCAAAGTTTTGAGCTTTATTAAATCCCAGCCCAGTCCTATCCCCTGAGTGCTTGTTGTTGTTGAGAATGACATCCAGTGTGTTTGAGCTACTGTTCAGCATTCTGACAGATTTGGACATATGCTCCATTTTGGAGTTGAGTAGGCTGACTTCACTTTTCAAAGTGTCAATGATCTCTAGATGACTTGCCTTTTCAGCCTTTAATTCCTCAATCTGCTTCTTCTGCTGTATATTTTCCATGCATACTTCAGTGCTCCTTTTACACAGCATCCTGTAAGATGCTTCAAGCTCTTCAAATATCAGATCCTCATCACTGGATCCCCCTTCAGTTTCACATACTCCAGCTAGAGCAGTGATGTGCTTTGCAGATTCTTCTTCTGACTCACAACCTGAGTCTTCATCTGACCAGGACACAGAGAGACCTTTCTTTTGCTTCTTTAGATAGGTTGGGCATTCACTTCTGATGTGTCCATACCCTTCACATCCATGACATTGGATCCCTTTTCCTTGGTTAGTCTTCTCATCATAGTTTGACCTTCTATTAGAGACATAAGGTCTTTTATTCTCAGAGGTTGAGTTTCTTCCACTTGGTCTGGGCCTGTTTTCCATTTTTTTGAGAATTTTGTTGAATTGTCTTCCAAGCATAGCAATTGATTCTGATAAGTTGTCCTCAGATCCTGCTTCATGACTTTCTTCTTCTTTATCAGTGTTTGAGACCAGGGTTATGCTTTTGTTTTTCTTCACAACTGTATCATTCATTCCCATCTCAAAGGTTTGAAGGGAACCAATGAGCTCCTCAACCTTCATTGTGAAGATGTCCTGAGCTTCTTCTATGGCAGTAACCTTCATGTCAAATCTCTTTGGCAGTGATCTGAGAATCTTCCTTACCAACTTTTCATCACTCATCTTCTTTCCCAAGGCACCAGAAGTATTAGCAATTTCCAGGATGTTCATGTAAAACTCATGAATTGTCTCATCTTCCTTCATCCTCAAGTTTTCAAACTTGGTGGTGAGACGTTGAAGTCTTGACATCTTCACCTTTGATGTTCCTTCATGAGTAGTTTTGAGAGTGTCCCAAACATCCTTGGCCAGCTCACAATGATGCACAAGCCTAAATATATTCCTGTCAATGCCATTGAATAAGGCATTTAAGGCTTTGGAATTTCCAAGTGCTGAATCTTCTTCCTCCTTGCTCCACTCTTCTTCAGGCTTCATCACTTTTTCCCCATCCTTATTGTCTTGGACAGGGTGCTCCCATCCTTTGTTAACTGCTTTCCAAGCCCTGCTATCAAGAGATTTCAAGAATGCTACCATTCTTGGCTTCCAGTAATCATAGTTGGATCCATCTAATATAGGTAGTCGATTCACAGATCCTACATCTCTGTCCATGTTCCCAAAATTTGCAGTCCCTAGATCTCACCCAGTTATACAGGCAGGGTGCCTGCTCTGATGCCAATTGAAATTCTGGGATCAGATACGTGATGTCGAACCAGATGTTTAAACACTTGAAATCTTAAACAAAACTTAAAGTACTAGTAAATTAAATAACACAGGAAATTGTTAACTCAGTTCAATGTAACTCCACACTTACATCTGGGGGCTACCAAGCCAGGAAGGAAATCCAATATAAGTAATATTAATTATGGAGTTAAACCAACCAGTTTAATCCTTCACTTAATATCTACCCAAGGCAATTTCTACCTAATACTCAACTTAGATATGAGTACCTACTCACTCCCCCTCAATCACACAGTGATCTTTTACAATGATTAATAAAATTGAAGTCACACTTCAAACACAACAGCTTGATCTTACTTAAAAGTTTCAATCAAGACACAATTCACTTTTTGCTTAAAAAGTTCATAAAGTGACAAACAATTAAAACCTGCTATACTTCACAAACACCCTTTTTGGTCTTCTAAAATTCGTACACTTTTCTGAGAGTTTCAGTTCCTTAAATAGATGTTTGGTTTGTGGGCTTTTTGCAAATTATCCAGACCTTGATAAATCCCACAATCATCACCTTGAATTAGGGTTAGTTAGTTTGTTATCTCCTTGAATCAAGGTGAGTTAGTTATTCTTATATACTGAAACCAAATAACTAAGCTTCCTAAAGATGTGCCTTGGAGTGCTTATCTCTTTTCAATTAATTCCAGATAAATTCTCCTGAATTTACTCACTTCTGTTATGCATCATTTAAGTCAGATAGCAGGTTTTCAATGTCACAACATCTGGTGTGACATCCTGATGTCTTGAACTAAGTTCATTAACTTTTACTTTATTTGTCAATGTCACAACATCTGGTGTGACATCCTGAACTAAGTTCACTTATTCTTGTTTGTCAAAAATTCTGCCAATTCTTAACATCTACATTTTTTTTTCGAATTTCAAGAATCTGGTCCGTTGGGCTAAATGGTCGGGTGAGGACCACCTAACTTAGAAGGGTGCAAATCTTTAGTTCGCTTTTGACATTAAACTTATTCAAATTATTTTATTTCGAGATCAGACACGTATTTGCATCGGTTTATTACTTAGGTTGTGCTGACTGTAATTATAAACTAATAAAGAGGGTGGTTTTGGCATAATAAGTATTCAAATTCATCTGCATAATCAAGGGGTTCAAGGTGTAAGACGGTACCGATACTATCAACACTTTTCCTAAGTCTTTCTAGACTAGCCTGTTTCAAGCATTGTGTCATTTCTCAAACTGGAAAAAAAAATTGTTATGGCTTAAGAAAATTGGTAAATCTGACTTGAAGCAGAAATTACGTGAAATGGCTCGACTGAACATGAATTATTTATTTGTTAGCTAAAAATCGGAAAATAAACGAAAACAATAGATATGCAAAATCTGCCTCTGCCTCGTGTTTGTCTGACATTTCTTGAAGTGTCCACTTCTGTATTTTCTTCTTTTGTCTGAAAGGACATGCCAGCCCTTCTGTGGATTAGCTCTGTCATACGGTTCTATCCTTGTTGCACTGGGTTCAGGATTTGTAGCATGTTGTTCTGCTGAGTGTACATCTCGTTTTGTTGAGCATACATCTGGTTTTGTTGTTGCATCATCAGTGCTTGCTGAGTTGTTAGATTTTGTATTCTTTGGTCTCTCAAGGCATTTGCTTCGCCTTGTAGCATCAACTCATGGAGAACTCCTTCAAGACCTTCGTGTGGCTCGTCCTCTGGTCTCCTAGGGACTCTCCTGGTAGAAGTACCTGCAACATAATCAGAAGAAAATGGTGCATCTCGTGCGGGTGGGTTAGTTTCATCATTAGCCTCGTCAGCGGCATCATTCGTCGGAATGTGCGCGGGGCATTTGTCAAAGTAGAGGAAATTTCTTTCGTTGGTCACGTCAGTGCGACTCGGGTTCGGCAGAATAAAACCCAATAACACTTTATTATCAATCAAAAGCTCGTAATTTCCATCTCTATGTGGTTTTACTAGTTTCATATTCCTCGCCGTATTTAAATCAATTGTTTCGACGGGGTTTATTTCCATTGTAGAAAAATTTGCTTCGAGTCCTAAGGCTCTAGCTATTGTTGTAATAAGACCGCCAAAGGATATAGGACCATTGTTTGCGGCTACATTTTTCATATGAAGCAGAATGAATGGGACATAATTTATTTTAATAGATGCAAAAGCAGCCATGAGATAAATCATTTCTCTTTCATTTACCTTACTCGTATTAGACCGGCCAAAAATAGTTGTAGTTAAAATCTGACAAAAATAACAAATAGCCGGGTTATGAATAAGGGTGGCTCTAACGCCTTCTATATTCTGTAAAAACGTCCCCGTTATGGCTTTCCAAAACATTTTATAAGAATTTACCCATTGTTTTCCAGTCGGCATTTCATAGCGCACATCCTCTCCTACTGGAAATTTCAACAAAACAGCTAACTGATCAAAAGTGTAAGTGTAGCTTTCATTAAACATTCTAAAACATGCTGTTCTTTTTCATCATCAATCATTAAGGAGCTTAAAAATTCCGCGGTGAGCCAAATATAGATAGGATCTTGGTAAGACAGAAAGTTTTTTAGGTGAATTCTTTCGAGCAGTAAATCTACACTGTCTTTTAATCCTAATGTTTCTAAGCAAACGATATTGGCATACCTGGTGGGTTCTATACCCTGGTCGAGAAGACTTCTAAATAAATCGGCTTGGGATTGATTTCTGAAGAGGATACGAGGCCCTTGATTTGGCTTCATAGTTACTTTCCTTGCTTTCTAACACTTACTTTATAAATATTTATAGTAGAAAAATATTTTGAGTGTAAAAAATAAGTAGAGTTAGAGGGGTATTTATAGGAGTGGAGAATTAAATATGGGTAGTTGGTAATAAGTGATAATTATTTTTGGTGGTAAATTTGAATTTTGAAATTTGAATTTGAATTTGTCCATGACAAATGTCATGTTGCATGGTAAATTAATGTGCATGAAGTACATTTGTAGATGATTATGCATGTGATAAGGTGGAAGATGCATGTGGTAAAGTGTAATAATGCAGTAAGAATAATAATACGAATTAAACAAATCAGATTTTTATGTGCCCCCCCCCCCCTAAGAATGCATGGCGCAGGCCATGCTTTTGGTTTGAGGGAGCATGGCGCAGGCCATGCTTGTGAAGGTGTGAGCATGGCGCAGGCCATGCTTTTGGGGGGGGGGGGGGGATTTGATAAATTTTATTTATTTTTTTGTTTTATAATGTAATATAATTTATTTATTTTAATGCAATACTTTTTCGGGTAAAATTTATTTTTAATAACCTGCATAATTTGATTAAATAAGGCAATGTGAAATCTTATATTATACTGGCAGTATCAGTTTGAATTAAAATTAGCATGCATCACATAGCGACATAAATAAAGACAGATTAATGTATAAATAAATATAAGCAAAAAAAGTATGAAATGATAAAATAAATCCTGATGAGAAAAACTGGAAATCCTAATTAATTTCCTTCCCCATACTTAAACCGGACAATGTCGTCATTGGCCAAGCATGCGAGTTGGAATAAAGAAAGAAAGAAAAACTAAATTCTAACCACGGTTATCGTTAGTGTTAGTTAGACCGACATAAAATAAAAGCTGATGAAAATTATCCAGCTGCTCAGTAACAATATCCATGAAACCGAAGAAATCCATTCGCAAAGCATTAATATTAGTATTAATGTGATCAAGTTGATTTTCTAGAGCGGCGATGGCGGCAGTGTGGTCAGCCGGTGGGTCAACTGGTATCTTAGGTGGTATTGAATTGGCATCGGACATATAATGGTCATAGACTTCAGATATCATAGGTGTCTCAGGAGGTGAAGGAGGGGCAATGGGAATGCTCAAGTCATATAACTAATTGTTTCTATTGTGCAGGCTGGTCCTTTCATGGTTAGGTAATGTGAAAAGACGAACAAATTCATTATTAATCAGGAAGTCAAAGGTGTCAGGTCAAAGGTTTCCTATGATTCTATGGTCAAAGCAAAAATCAATATTCATAGGACGGATCGCACCTAAGGGGGGCCAATTTTATTTGCTATCATAGTCACTAGGCCACCTATGGGGATAGCTATACGAGTGTTCTGAATAAGGCGGACGAAACTAACTATCATGAAGATAGCTCCATTAACAGGTCTGCCTAGGGAAGTACAGTAAAGGATAAACAGCTCATCTCATGATATAGAGGTATTATTCTCCTTTTTTCCAAAAAGGATATGGGTTAGGATTTTATGAAAGTAACGCAAAGCAGGGTTATGAATATTCTCAGAAAACATATCATAAGGTTCAGCCTCATCATTCCCTGTAATGGTACCCCAGAAATCTTTCAGTGCATGGTTCATTAGTAACTCCTCCCGAGAAGCAGTGAAAACATCAGGGTCATTAGGAAACCCTAGAAGTTCAACAAACTCTCTATGGTTGAAGGAAAAATCAATATTGAACATCCTAAAGGTAATTAATCCTTTGTTAATTCCTAGACCATGGTTAGGTAAGTGGACTAGTGAGCTCAAAAACTCTAATGTAAGTTGATGGTAGGAGTTAAACCTTCATCGAATAAGTGCAGCATCCCACCCTATCTGAATGTAAAGAAAGTAGACACTATCTTTGATGCCTAACTTAGTTAGAGTGGGCTCATCATGATAAATGGTCAGTGTCATAGATCTCTGTAATAAAGCTTCAAATCTCCTTCGATGTGCTCTTCCCTTGAAAACAATGTTCGTGTTGTCTACTAGGTCCATAACTAATGTTAGAGCTTAGCTAAATAGTTAGCCTGTAGGTAAGTGAACAACACGAAAATGGTTAGTAAGAAGAGATGAAAATAATAATACCGTAGTTTAGTTAGATAGGAATAAAACAAACAATAATAAAGGTAAATAATTTTAAAAAGAATGAGACAAAAAACAGAGAAAGAAAATCAACAAAAATTTAAATAAAGATAATAGGCATAAAAATGTGGTTTGCCTCCCACTAAGCGCTTCGTTTAAGGTCAAGGGCTCGACCAAGCGTTTTAGGGATTAATCATTTGAGTGAGCGGGAAGCTCATTGAGTAGGAGACTAGTTACGTAATCGCGGTTTTCGACCATGTGATAGTGCTTAAGGCGTTGACCGTTTACTATGAATGGTTCGCCCAATTTTCCTTGGATTTCAATGGCTCCGCTAGGAAAAACTTTGGTAATTATAAATGACCCAGCCCATCTGGAACGTAGTTTGCCTGGAAAAAGCTTCAATCTTGAATTAAATAAAAGCACAGCATCGCCTTCGTTGAACTCTTTTTTGGAGATACGCCCATCATGCCCATTTTTTAGTTCGTTCTTTATAAATTTTGGCGTTCTCGTAAGCATCTAGTCTGAGCTCTTCTAATTCATGGAGATCTAAGATCCGTTTTTCTCCTGCAGCTGACGAGTCTAGATTTAGGGTTTTAATAGCCCAATACGTTTTGTGTTCTAGTTTAACTTGTAGGTGACATGACTTTCTGTAAACTAACTTAAAGGGGTTAGTTCCTATCGGGGTTTTAAAAGCGTTTTTATATGCCCATAAAGCTTCTTGTAATTTAGACAACCAATCTTTCCTAGAGATAGCAACAGTTTTCTCTAATATTTGTTTTATTTCTCTGTTGGAAACCTCTACTTGTCCACTTGTTTGTGGATGATAAGGTGTTGCGACTCGGTGCCGGACTCCGTACTTCAATAACAATTTCTCAAAGATTTTGAATATAAAATGTGATCTACCGTCACTTATGACTAGTCTTGGTACACTGGATCTCGGAAAGATCACGTTCATAAATAATTTAATTTCTACTCGTGTATCATTTATCGGAGAAGCTATAGCCTCGATCCATTTTGAAACATAATCAATGGCGACGAGTATGTATTTATTTCCAAAAGAAGATAGGAAAGGTCCCATGAAATCTATTCCCCATACGTCGAAGACTTCTACTTCTAGGATGCCTTTCAGTGGCATCTCATCACGTCTAGATATGTTTCCAGTGCGTTGACATCGGTCACAATTAATAACTGTAATATGGACGTCTTTCCATAGATTAGGCCAAAAAAAGGCCAGCTTGTAAGATTTTAGCACAAGTTTTTGAAGTGCTCGCATGTCCACCATAAGGGGCGAAATGACAATGAACTATTATGCTTTCTATTTCATCTCCTGGGACACATCAACGGAAAATACCATCGGCACCTCTCTTGAAAAGAAGTGGTTCATCCCAATAGTAATGTTTAAAGTCGTGAAAGAATTTTTCTTTTGTTGGTAGGTTAGATCGGGTTGAAGTACTCTGGCTGCAAGGTAGTTAACAAAGTCAGCATACCATGGTAGTGCTTTATCTGTAGTTACAACTTCTTTGGTTTTTGGTTTGTCTGGATCTAGCAGGGCCAGATCGCTTCTTATTTGTGCTATTAGATGTTCATATGGAAAATCATCATTAATAGGCAGTCGTTCTGGCTTAATACCTTCTAATCTTGATAAATGGTCTGCTACAACATTCTCGGAACCTTTCTTATCCTTGATCTCTAAATCGAATTCTTGCAAAAGTAGAATCCACCTTAAAAGTCTAGGCTTGGCGTCCTTTTTAGTCAGTAAGTACCTAATAGCTGCGTGGTCTGTGTAAACAATTATTTTTGCTCCTACTAAGTAAGAACAGAATTTATCAAGAGCAAACACAACAGCTAGAAGTTCCTTTTCTATTGTGGCGTAGTTCATTTGGGCAGGATCTAAGGTTTTACTTGCATAATATATTGTGTGAAGCTTCTTGTCCCTTCTTTGTCCTAAAACTGTGACCACGGCATAATCGCTTGCCTCACACATGATTTCAAATGGTAATCTCCAATCCGGAGGTTGCATAATGGATGCAGAAATGAGAGTCGTTTTCAGCTGTTCCAACGCTTTTTGGCATTTTTCATCAAAGATAAAGTCAGCGTCTTTCATTAATAAACCAGTAAGAGGTTTTGTAATTTTCGAGAAATCCTTAATAAATCGTCGGTAGAAACCGGCGTGTCCTAAGAAACTTCTTATTTCTCATACAGTTTTCGGAGGTTGAAGATTTTCTATGATTTCAATCTTGGCTTTATCAACCTCAATTCCTTTTTCTGAAACAACGTGTCCTAGCACGATTCCCTGTTTGACCATAAAATGGCACTTTTCCCAGTTTAATACGAGATTTACCTTGACGCATCTTTCGAGTATCATTTCTAGGTTTGATAGACATTCTTCAAAGCTTTGCCCACAGACGGAAAAATCGTCCATAAATACTTCCATAATGTCATCTATAAAATCAGCGAAGATCGACATCATGCACCTTTGAAATGTTATAGGGGAATTGCATAGTTCGAATGGCATTCGTCGGTATGCGAATGTACCATAAGGGCAAGTGAAGGTGGTCTTTTCTTGGTCATCAGGATGAATAGGGATTTGAAAAAATCCTGAATAACCGTCTAAATAGAAAAAGTAAGAATGTTTAGCCAATCGTTCTAACATTTGATCAATAAATGGTAGTGGGAAATGGTCTTTTTGAGTGGCTTTATTTAGTTTTCTATAGTCAATACACATTCTGCTTCCTGTAACAACTCTTTGCGTTATGGATTCACCTTTTGCGTTCTTAATCACTGTAACACCTCCTTTCTTGGGTACTACATGTACTAGGCTGACCCATTAGTTGTCTGAGATAGGATATATGATTTCGGCTTCAAGTAATTTTTGCACTTCGTCTTTTACCACTGTACTTAAGTTTGGGTTGATCCTCCTCTGGTGTTCTCTAGAAGACTTACAATCTTCCTCTAGAATGATTCTATGCATACAGATGGAAGGGCTTATCCCTTTCAAATCAGAAATGTTGTATCCTAAAGCAGTTGGGTATTTCTTTAGAACGTCTAAAAGTTTCTTAGTTTCGAGCGTTCCTAAACTGGAATTTACTATCACTGGTCGCTTACATTCGATGTCTAGGAATTCATATCTTAAGTTCCTAGGTAAGGTTTTTAACTCTGAATAAGTTTCTTTAGGTCCCGGCATATGATCTGGTGTGAGTGCTAAGCTTTCGCTTAGACTATCATCTTGATATGGTTTTTGCCAGTTGCCATCTTCGAGAATCGGAGGGATTTGAATTTTCATAATTTCAGAATATGTGGTTTCTTCCATTTCCATCTCTCTTACACACTCGTCAATGACATCTAATAAATAGCATGTGTCCTATATAGCTGGTGATTGTAATAATTGAGTTAAAATAAATTCAACTTTTTCTTCACCTACTTCAAAGGTTAGCTTTCCTTTCTTCACATCTATAATGGCTCTAGCGGTATCTAAGAATGGTCTTCCTAGTATAATAGGGGTAGTGGAGTCTTCTGTGATTTCCATGATTATAAAATCAGTAGGAATGTAGAATTGACCTATCCGTACTGGAACATTCTCTAGTACACCTACAGGATACTTAATAGAGCGGTCGGCTAATTGAACAAACATTTTTGTAGGTCTTAATTCTCCCATATCGAGTCTTTTGCAAATTGATAAGGGCATAACACTGATACTGGCTCCTAAGTCGCATAGAGCTTTGTCTATGACAAATTTTCCAATTACACAGGGTATGGAGAAACTACCTGGGTCTTTTAGCTTAGGAGGCATGTTGTTTTGGATTATTGCGCTACACTCAGCAGTCAGCGTAAATGTTTCATTATCCTCGATCTTTTTCTTATTGGATAAGATTTCTTTAAGGAATTTGGCATATGAGGGCATTTGAGTGATTTCTTCTGTAAACGGTATCGTGATGTTTAATTGTTTCAGAAGTTCAACAAATTTCTTAAATTGCCTTGCAGTTTTAGAGTTGACAAGTCTTTGAGGATAAGGGATAGGAGGTTTATAAGGTGGTGGAGGTACATATGGTTCTTCTCTCTCCAATGCTTCTTGATTATTGTTCACCTTTTTCTCAGTTTCACTTTCCTTCTCAGTTGGTGTATCTTGCTTTTGGTACATGGCTGGATTTTGAAGTCTAGGATCGGCGGGTTTGTCTAATTTTTTTCCGTTTCTCAATATTACCGCATTTGCATGTCCTTTTGGATTTGGTTGAGATTGACCAGGAAATATGCCAGCTAGGGCAGCAGTTGGTGCTTATTGTTGAGCTACTTGTGAAATTTGAGTTTCAAGCATTTTGTTATGGGTAGCCAAAGCATCAACTTTGTTTGCCAATTGCTTTATTTGTTCACTAGTGTGTACGTTTTGGTTCAGGAACTCCTTGTCTGTTTGAGTTTGGGTAGCTATGAAACTTTCCATCATTAGTTCAAGGTTTGATTTTCTTGGGACATTAGGAGCATTCATGGCGGTCTTCTGATATCCTAGTGGTGTAGCCGGCGCTTGACCAGGTGCATACAAAGCATTGTTATTCTTGTAGGAAAAATTTGGATGATTCTTCCAACCTGGGTTGTATGTGTTTGAGTAAGGATTTCCTTGAGCATAATTCACTTGGTCTATGGGAGTCATGGCCAAAAGCTGACAATCAGGGGCAGCATGTCCTGGAACTCCACATAGCTCACAGTTTGGTGCAACGGCAGCCACGGTGGTTGTTGCTGTTATGGCCAAGTTATCGATCTTTTGAGAGAGGGCATCGAATTTAGCATTCACTTGATCAATACTACTTACTTCGTACATACATCCTTTTGTTGGTTTCTCCGTCACGACTCTTTCGATTCCCCACTGATAGTGATTCTGAGCCATACTCTCGATAAGTGCATAAGCATCGTTATACTCTTTGTCCATTAGTGCGCCGCCCGCGGCAACGCCAATTGTCATTCTCGTGTTGTACAAGAGTCCATTGTAGAAAGTATGGATGACCATCCATTCTACTAAACCGTGATGTGGATAAAATCTCAGCATATCTTTGTAGCGTTCCCAAGCTTCGAAAAGAGATTCATTTTCCTTCTGCTTAAATCTGTTGATTTGAGCTCTCAACATAGCCGTCTTGCTAGGTGGCAAATATCTTGTTAAGAAGACTTTCTTCAGCTCCTCCCACGTAGTAACTGAATTTGAGGGTAGATATTGAAGCCAAGCTCTTGCTCTATCTCGCAACGAGAAAGGAAAAAGACGTAGTCTAATTGCTTCTTGGGTGACACCATTAGCTTTTACTGTGTCTGCATATTGCATGAAAATTGATAAATGTAAATTCGGGTCCTCGTTAGGATTTCCGGAGAATTGGTTCTGTTGTACGGCTGATATTAGTGATGGTTTCAACTCGAAATCGTTCTGGTTGATATCGAGTGCGACAATGCTGTTATGAGGTTCACCTTGTGACGGAATAGTGTAATACTTGAGTGGATGAGTTGGTTCCTCCCCGGCCATCTCAGCTTCCTTTGAGGTTCCAACTGGTTCTTCAACTGATTCGGATGAATGAGTTAGAAGATCTGGGATGTTATACTTCTGTTGGTATTCTTCTATAAGGCGTCTCAAATGTAAAAAACGTTCTAATTCAGCGACTGGTGGTTGCAAGTCTTTGCCTTGAGAGCGAGTACTTGGCATACAATCGGTGAATAGGAATTTAGGAAAATAAATGGTTTACCTTAGTCTATACGGTGTAACACTGGAGTTAGGATATCGACTTAATTAGTCCCCAGCAACGGCGCCAACAACTTGGCCGCTCGACTATATGTCTAAAGGATTGTATCTGCAAGTGCACAGTCGTACGTGTAGTTTTAAAGATTATCGATCCCTCAGAGACTAAAAATCGATCTAACGTTATCTAATATTACTGTGTAAAGCTAAGGCTAATTGTTTAATTGGGTTGGCTTATGGCAGATATAATTAAACCTAAAATTTGATTAATGAATAATAATAATTATATACCCGTATGTGACTCGTCAATCGTCAGGAATTCAATTAAATATCAGTTAAGGTTTGTATGCTAAAATACTTTTCAGTGGAAAATGTTCATTTAAAAATCCTTGTCTCAAACTCTCACTCTATTGATTCAGATTGAATTCCTAAAGTCCTATGCCTGCTCTCGCTAGCCCACAGGTGTTTAGAAATTCTTTTTTGAAAATAAATAAATCCCAATTAATTTTAAATCCTCAAACTCTCGCTCTATTGAATTTAGAATTAATGTCTAATCCCAGTTATCCAGTTAAATTCTCAAACTCTCGCTCTATCGAATTTAACCTTAATCACTTCCTTATTCTCATAACAAAAGTATAAAATTAATTCAAGAGACCTCGGCCTAAATTATAAATTGGTAAAAATAATTAACACTGAATTTAATTAAATTCCTCCCGATTAATTTGTCTACATACTGATATATATAAAAATTAGCTAGACATATTAAATAGATAAATCATGCAAGAACAAAATAAATTAATTAAGCTAATCATAACAATCAAAACACGCATACGAAAATTAAATAGACGCGTAAAATTATAACCTGAATAATATTCTTCAATAATAATTTGTAGTAGAACTTGGATCCAATACAGACTTGCTTGAAAATAAATTGTACCGAAATGTAGAAAAGAAATTACTAAGACTAAATATAATAAAAACTGGAATCTAAAAACTTGAAATCTGGAGATGGAAATCTATCTTGGAAATCTTAGCAGCTGGTTCTATTTATATCCCACGGACGGTTGGATTTGTTGCGGAAAAATAGGAGTGAATGGGCTTCGTGCTTGAAGTAGAGAAACTTGGGTCAGCGCGTGAGAAATGGGTGCCGGAAAGACCGGAGGGAGAATAGGAGAGATTGGCGTGCGCCACTTCTCTTTCTTCTCCCAAAGTGGCATGCGCGACATATGCATTCTTAGGGGGTCGTGGGCGCCACACCCCATGGCCTGCGCCATGTGTGTGTGTGTGGTGGGCCCCACCACCTTTATTTTTTTTTTCTATTTTCTTCTTTTCATTTTCCTTTTCATATTTTCTTCTTCATTTCTTTATTTTTTCTTCTTCATTTTCTTTTCAATAAATTTCTTCGACCTTTCTTCATTTTTCGACTTTTTTCCAACCGACTCGATTATCTGGAATAATAAATAAATACAGTAAATAACGAGAGTAAATTCGGGAAAATCTAATAAAACATACTATTGATTCATGTAAGTCAAGCCAAAAATACGATATAATTTCGCATTATCACTCAATCTCACAGGTGTGCTCCGGGTCAAACATCACGGACTCTCAAAGTCGAATAGCAATAATACGTTCACCATTTCCGAGAAATGGCTCATGACCAAATCAGGGGATCGGTTTAGCATTATGTACTACTCAGGGAGGTCTCAGCATGAGTCCGGGAAAAACAAGCATCCCTTATAAGTTCCCAGCTTCAAGCGATGAATTCAAGAAACAATAGTACATTCAGCCTGTAGGATACAATACTATCGTCATACGACCAGATGCTTTTAACTGAGTTTCTATAAAAGAACCAGGCCATCCTATGCAAGTTCCCAATGGGCCCTCAGATGCGAATGGGTTTGCCACAAAATGTGGTCTGCCATTGTCGCCACTGGAGAGGGATGTTTCCACAAAGTTCCTCAATGATCGGTCTCCAGATGCACATAACTATCGAGGTCGTGTAATGATCCAGAAATATTCTGATATTAATACATTTCCAAGACAGTCGCAAGTCTGGGCGTGGAACTCACTAATACCAACATAGCAAGATGCCATGAAGCTAAACTGGAACAACTCTAAGTCCTAGGGTGCACTCGAGCCCCGGTTACTAGCTCATCTCACAGTAACAGTCCCAAAACCCACCAAAAGAAAACCAGCACAGCCAGACAGTCCAATAATAATATATAATGCATGAAAATAAAATACTGAAAATTGTAAATAAAATAGTAAATAAATAATAGTAAAATAAACATGCAACGAAAAACAATCAACACCCAATGAAACAGAAACACGCAAGCGCTAGGAGAGACTCTCAAGGAAAACCAGAGATTCTGGGTTCGATCCCCAGCAGAGTCGCCAACTGTCGCTCCCTGGATTTCCATCCTGGTACAAACGCGAAAGTGGCGCGGAAAAGAGATAGAGTCGCCAGGCAGGCATTTTTAACCCGAAGGAACGAGAATGGTAATGCTGCACAAATCAGGGAAAGAAAGGGAAGGACAAAGGTCCTGCGAACCAAAGAATCTGGGTTCGGGAGTCGGTTACAACCTGGGAAGGTATTAGCACCCCAGATCATCCGCCGTACCCAACGGGATCCACGCTTGCAAAGAAATTGTTTCAAAGGGTGAAGAAATGAAAGTTGCTGCAAAGAAAATGAACTGAACTGGATAAGAAAAGAAAAGAATGGGGAAAATGTAGGGAAAATAAAAGAGTGCTTGAACGGGCCCTACCCTGCTGCCTACGTACCTCATATGGACATGAGGATCAGAGTCGCCGTAGTTCCCCTAACTAGGGGTGGAAAATATTTCTTGTGTTTTAAGATTGAACTGCTTATGTCAATGCTTAGGTATTGGAGGCTCGGACGATAAGTGTGTAACCGTCTTGCAAAGTGACAAGTAGGAGCAAGTTCGTATGTAAAGAGTGAGGATGATGAGAAGAGAAGTCCCGAAGGAGACGCTTATTCTTTGTCCAGTGTTTTTTATGAGCTTTTTTACGAGTGTGGCACAAGGAAGTGAACCCAAGATCTTTTCCATGGAATGTGCACTTGCTACTACATTCCAAGATGGAATAATAGAACAAGCACACCAAGTAAGGAGAATTTATCCAAGACTTGTTTCCAAGGGAAAGGGCCTAAGCTCACTAACTTGTTGAACTTATTAGATGTTTTAGTGATTAAGAATGAAGAAGTATTTTTTATGGTTTTCTTGATTGAAGATGACCTCATGATCAGACTTGTGCATCAGGCTAGACAAGTGTACTATTCCAATATAGAATGAATACATATGCCCCATGGAAAAAGGATATACATAAGAAGTCACCTCTTTCTTTATTAAGCTATTTTAAGTTTTTGTTTGAAGATGAGAAGAGAGAGAGAGAACCAAAGAGGATCTTAAAGGTAAAAGTCTAATGGGGAACTAACAAAACCTAATGTTATCATGCATGGATAAACCTAGGTTAGTGTGGCTTGAAGATATCCTAAGAGAGAAAGATAAGAGAACAGAAGAAGAAGAGAGGAAGAAAGAAAGCTAGAGAACAACTTACTCGTATAAAGGAGATAAGTTGCTTCTAAAGGGGGAAGATGAAGAATTGAAGCACAAGATGGCATAAGGCACATCAACAATCACTAGATATAAAGTAAAGTAAGAGAGGAGATGAAGAATTGAAATGTGGATAACATCCACACTTCACTTACCATGAGCCCCTGAAGTGGTTAGTACACACTTAGATGAACAAACTTGAACCAAATGAAATGTAAGCAACCCAAAATATCAACCCTAATCACAAAACCAGAAGCAAAAGCATCCATTTATTTCACTAAGACCCACCAATCAAAGCAAATCAAGCAAAAGTTAAAACACGCAAACTATTACCAAGTTTCACAAGCTCTTATGAAGAAACAAAACACAAATGAAGCACAAAGGGTCAAGCAGGTTAGTCAAGCACTATACAACTCAAGACCAGAACCTTATCATCACAAGAATATGCCAAACAAACACAAAAGATCAAAGAAAGGTTCATATAAGTTCAATCATAATCATCACAAGAATGAGAAGTGAAGTGAACATGTGCACAAGTGTAAGGACAAACAAATGCAAATCAAATCAAGGCATAAACATCATTTAAAAACTAGGGACCTAATCATGTTAAAATGTACCTAAGAAGCATGATCAAACATGGGGTAGAAGCATACAAACTCAAGCATAGGCATCACGGAGAGTAAATGAACAAAGAAGGTGAGGTGAACATGCAAACATTTGTGAGAAACTTCAAAGACAAGTAACAAAAAACCTTCCAAAGCAAACACATCAATCAAGGACCAGGGATCAATCCTCATACAAAAAGAGCTCTAAAAATCCTATAGGAGTTGGCACAAGTGCCCTCCTAGCCTAAGAACTAATCATATGACCAAAAAGAATGCAAAATAGGGCAAGCAAACAAGAAAACTCACATTAAATCAAGAGTGCACTAAAAAATTCTACAATTAAGTACAAAGGGTCCTAAAACATGTGATAACATCATACCAAAAGAGAAAAGTCAGAATCAAAAGTAAACTAGGTCAAAGGACCTCATGAACACAAACTAGGGTTTTGAAACTTCAAGCTCAAGTCAATTGCCAAAAATATTCATGCAAGCTTCTAAAAACCAGAAGAAAAATCATCAACAAATTACATCCTAATATGAATCAGATTCAAAAAGAACCAACTCAAAACTCAAATTAATGATTAAGATAGAAAATCCACAAGTCAGCATGTAATTAAAGTGAATTAAAAACAAATGATAAAAGTGAAAATTAATTCCAGCGTGGAAAATAAAAATAAATGAAAACTAAAAATGTCAAAAACTAAAGAAAATTAAAAGAATCAGTCATGAATTATTTTAGAATTTTAGGAAACATATTACTATTTTTAAAAATAAAAAAACCAAATAGAAAACAAAAGAAATAAAATAATTAAATAACTAAGCTGGGGGTGCAATCAGCAAGTAAACACAGTTCAAAACCATGGGCCCGATAGAGAGGGTGCGATTAGCGAATGGCCCTAGGCCCACTCGAAATTCTCATAACATCTAACTAATACTCAGCTTAATATTATTTATTCTAAGTGAGCAAAATAAAAGAAACAATATGAACAAAAAACTATGTAAACTTCATCTCAATCGGTCCATCCCAGATTTAAGTGACTATAAATAATAAAATAAATTAATGAAAAATAAAATAAATAAACAAGCAGAACCAACCAGCGGCCGCCACTGCATCATCTTCTTCATCTAGCCATGAAGAAGTCGCGAAGAACAAGCAAACAACACCAGAAAACGCAGCAACAAGGCCATACACTCAGATCACCACAACTTTCCCAAACCTCAATGAAAATCAAAACTATAAAGGCCAAAGTTGGAGTCTGAAACAAGAGGATTACGAATATGCCGATGGTTTTCACAAACAAGTAACACAAAGAGTAGATCGACCGAAACAAGTTCAAGTATCAAAACTGACATTCACAATTCACAACATATACCAGTTCTATTTTACTTCAAACAACTTATATGCACCAATTGCAAGTCAAAAAAATCAAGATTGAAGCAAAATTGAAACAAGATGGATCTGAACCTCAAACCTGACTTTGAAGCTTTTTTTTGAAGAATTGAGAAGACCAGAGATCTTCTAGCCTTCCTTATGCTTCTTTAAGCATCTCCAAAGCCACATAAAGGCGAAACTGCTTGATAATGATACACACACCGCAAGAAATCCGAGGCAACTCTGCGAGCTTCAAACCTCCATGTGAGGTTTATTAACTTTGAATCAATGCTGATGAAAGGAATGCATTGTGATTATAATGATGGCAGGGAGAAAACGATCGTGCAGAAGGAGCTATGGAGATATAAACTTTTCTTGTTGATCCCCCCCGAGAGAATGAGAGTGATTTTTGAGAATGATAAATGTGATCTTCTCTTTGCAAATGTGAACCCAGCCTCTGTACCAAGGGTGTGAGTCTTTCTTTGAAGGTGTTTGCACCAAATTGGTTGTAACCGAAAATGCAGGGAGTGTGCGTATAGGTGCTTCAGCATTTTTCCAAATTTCAAATTCGATCCTGTATGAGGTGGTGCAGTATAGGATGGTAGTCTTGCATGTTATGGCAATGTTTTATTTGATGATGCGATTTTGACGAAAAAGCCAAAATAATCAAAGGTGGTGATTGATTGCTTTATGAGGTTGCATGGTTCTTGGTCTCACGTGCAATTTTTTATCCCCTTTTTGGTGCAATCCGTGACATGTTAATGACGATCCCCAAAAGTGAGTGTGTGAGGTAGTAAAATAAGAGAGAGAAAGTGGCGTGAGGTGTGTGTGGTGGTGGTGTGGATGGTATATTGCTTGCTGACATTTCCCTCACATGATACCACCTTTTTGTACCTTCTTTTTTTCCACTTTTTCTCAATAAAAAATAATAAAATGATAACAAAACCAATATCCTTCACCTACACACATGGGGTCATGTGAATTATATGTGGGTGGACATAAAAATTGTGCAGTGAAAAAAATAACAAAGGTGACATAAAATAAAGAATAAAAGGACCAATGGTATCGTGACACGTGCACACTTCAAAAACCCTAAAAAGCATAAATCTTCAAAAATTCACATCTTGAGTTTTACAAATGCTATGAAGGCACTCTTGGACGTTTTGGAAAGGAAAAATCACGATCTACAACTTTCGTGTTCTAGGAAAAATCATCTGGAACTTTTTTGCACGTGAAATAATAGCTCGAAGGTTTATGACTAATATTTCCAAAAATGGAAACTTCTAAATTTCCAAATTTAGCAACTTTTTGCATATTCCCAATTTTGACCTTTGAGCTCATCCAAACATTCACTGATCCAATATAGCTTCATGAAGTTGATGAATATGATCAAAGCCCTAAAAATCCATTGTTTGAATTTTGGACTGCACAGTTGACTTTCTTGCTTCGCCAACAAGTAATTTCTCAAATACCTGAGTTCTTTAATGAATTTTTGTCTCAAATTTCACACATAAGTATTGCAGATCATATAGGAGCCTTTGACCACAAAATTTTTTCAAAGCTAAGAGGATTCCCTGGTTTGGGCAAAACCCTAATTAAGGTTTGTCTGTGCAGGAGAAAATGCACCTCTGAACTTCTGATGAAATTTCGCCCTCCTAAGACCTTGAGGATGACTTTGGTCTTTTGTAAGATATGATAAGACATTGTGGGCTTCTTGTAATGTCACTTGGCTCTTGTGCTTGACTTTGAAGATCATGAATTTCCAAATGATTGATCATATGCCTTATGCTAGAACATGTGAATGTTATGCCTCATTTTTCTATGCTAAATGTTAGAATATGGTATGCTTATGATATGCTTATGATGATGAAAAGGAGAGGGAAAGTTTTGGGTGTTACAGCTGCCCCTATTCAAGCAACTGTTAATCTGAAAAGGAAGGTAGCACGGGCTATCGATCGTTCCAGATAAACTGTGGTTGAATACCAAGAAAACCTAAAATTTGCACTCTGCTGGAAAACGCAGAAATGGGAAATAAACCCAACCAAATAACTCTCTAGGTAACTAAAGTGAAGACAAAGCAGACGAGCTCCTTCCAAATTGAATTGTTACACCGGATAAGAAACTTAGACAGGAAAGTCTTCTTCAAGTAAACCTCTACGCCAGGAACTGGACATACGAGCCCTCTTCAAGTAAACCTGTTACGCCAGGAACTAGACATACGAGCCCTCATTTTACAAAAATATATGACTTGAGTTCGGGGGTGTAAGTTATACAAAGGGAAGGTGTTAGCACCCTTTGTATCCATGGTTATCCTTGGGCTCTTAATTTATTAGCTCACTTTACTTTTGTTTGAAAGTAGTGGTGGTGTATTTAGAAAAATATTTCAGAAGTCTTTAACTTTGTAATGATCCTCATATGGATGTATACAAAGTGTTCAGTTTAAAAATATTTGAAAGTGTGAGGTGTGGAAAGTATTTTGAAAAAGGAGTGAGCAAGCACTTAAGAACTACTTAACCTATGTTTGTAAGGTCTTTCTTGTTATTTATTTTCTTAAAGGGTAGGACTGTCCTTACTATTAGTGAGTAAATAGTCTTTACCTTGGATGTTTTAAAGGGAGGGGCGTAGGGTCATCGTATGGTCATAGAAGGAAACCTTGCAGGGGTATCTTAGTAATTTGAAGGGACTATCATCATTTTCGTAGGGTCATTGAGGGACACGATCATTTATTTGTAGGCAACTCAAAGGGACTATGATCTTTTATCTTGAAGAGACTTGATGATATTGTTCGTAGGCAACTTTACTAAGATACCCCATGTTCGAGGGACTTGACCATGTTCATTGTAAGGCAACCAAGAGAGGAAACCCTAGGAGGTGCAGATGGCAATCATAAAACGATCGACTTACTTGTGTGAATATTGATTTCATATATTTTATCTTGTGAATTAGGGTTAGATAACGGTTGATTTTAGTCTTGCCATACAATCCTATTAAGCATACATCTAACAATTTATAGTGCAGAAAATTAAAACCCTAGTTTAAATTATTACATGGCTTTGGGAGAGATACATAAATATAAAGAATCTTGACAGAAAATGTAAAGTGCGGATAATAAACCTAAACTATTACAAGGCTTTAGCAGTTAAATTATCTTTAAAAATTGTAAAATAATCGAAACGAAAAGATCGGAAGAATATTGAGTCTTTCAGATGAGAGGAGGATATGTTTTTTATCATGCTATTAGAAGAATAAAAAAATAAAAAAATAAACAGAGTCAGATAAAATCACTGCAGATTATAAAATAATGGAAAACAAGAAAAACGATTAAAATAAAATCTAAAAACTATTAAAACAATGCTAAAAATCTAATAAAATCAAATAAAGACCGCACAATTTTTTTCAGATTTTTTTGAAAATATGGAAAGAGAAAATAAATCAACTAAAATAGAAAAAAGAGTAATTTGCGATTTTGAGGGTCGAAATCTTTTAGAATTCTATTCTAAAAGATTATTGTTCTTCGATTGTTTTCAGAACTTCTGGAAAAAAATTCGGAGTAAATCGAAACAGTAGCACTTACCTGACTTACCTATCAGACTGGAATTCTTATCACTACTGCAGTCTTCAAAGTATCGGCGGAAACAGATTACAACAGATTAACCAATAGTTTAGTTCTCCATGGTGCCGTAAACTTCAATTCGATCGCCCAGATAGCCTGCTCACATCATACAAAACACAAATATACAAAGAGATTAGATGTATTATGCGTATAAATATGAAATCGAAAAATTGAAGAAAAAAATAAAAAAAACGAATTCGGTTATGGCGTTTTTTGATGTTTTGGAGCAATGTGATGATTGGTACGCCTTCAGAAGAGTCTAAGGAATGTTTTTGGAACTTCAAACCACCTTGAGAATGGCTGCAACCCTAAAACCGAATCCAACTTACTCTTGAGTTTTTTTTAAGTTTTATATGCTTTATTTGATCAAAAATTCCGTCCTCTTGACTTGTGGAGATGATAAGTATTTATAGAGGGTGTAATT
Organism: Lathyrus aphaca; assembly: GCA_963966055.1. Taxonomy (NCBI): domain Eukaryota; kingdom Viridiplantae; phylum Streptophyta; class Magnoliopsida; order Fabales; family Fabaceae; genus Lathyrus; species Lathyrus aphaca. Next base: position 427,627,852 of record OZ014523.1, on the reverse strand, counting down.
TAGGTTATATTTTGGGCTTTTGTGATGGATTGAGAGGTTACTTGAGGATGAAGAAAAGATATTTTCAATTTTGTCAAAAAATTAGATGAAATCATACTCTTTTGGTCTTGAACGAATTTGGACACTTACAATCATCATAAACATCAAATATTTTATCCCAAAATAGACCTAAGATCAAATATTTGATTTTTCAATATTTATCTTAATTAAAATTGAATTTAAATAAAATAAATCCAATATAATAAAAAATAAATATAAAAAATCAGATATTATGATCTATGGGTCGTGCATAATCTTATATTTGAGTTTGGGTTGGAAAAATATGGGCCGATTTGGAAGAAACTTGAGTTTTGGTCATTTTTGCTTCATACACCTCCTCAAAATTGCCCAACTTCAACAATGCATAACTCCCACAATTTTTATCTCATGAATGTTTTCTAGGACTTTTTAGAAATCATAGAGTGTCCTATAACTACTCCTTTTAGTCCTATGTCCATTTGATCTTCCATTTTTAAGTTATGAGCTTTTGAAAAAGTTGACTTTTTGTTGACTTTTAAAGGACCTGTAATGTCTTTGCTCATATCTATCAAATGAAGCATTTTTGGCCTTGGATTGTGAGACAGAAAGTTGTAGGGAATTGAATTTCCTTCAAAATGAGCTTTGAATGGTAAATTTTTGATGAAGCATGTGAAAGTTATGGTTGGTCAAAGTATAGTTGACCTTTCCTCCACAAAACCCTAATTTAGTAACTCCTGATTCTTGATGATTCTGAGGTTCCCTTGATGAATCATGATCAACCCTTGATCAAATGATGAATCTTACTTCCTAATCTTGATTTTGACCAAAAATCTTGAAGTTTGACTAAATGTTGACCACAATTGACATTTTTACCAAGTTAACTGATTTTTGGATCATCTAAGCATCTGACTAACCAAACTTGTAGGGAAAGCCTTGAAACTTAACATGAGGATCCTTTGAAGTATGTGGGATACCATGAAGTCCACTTGAGGCTTTGGAAGTCCAATTTTCTTTGAGAACTAAAACCCTAGTTTTAGATCCATTGCTTAGAAGGAGGCTTTATCTGATGAAACCTTGAATCGTTTTGAGCAATTGTGAATCTTGTGACTATTAGGAGACATCTTTAGACACATTGTCTTGAATATGTGAGGGGAAATTCTGGGGTACAACAACCACCAAATCAAGGCAATCATGAAGTAGTTGAACCATTGGAAGTCGAAGCCATCAAGAATCAAAGGCAAATTCCATTAGAGGAGGAACCAAGAGTAATGGTGGTAAATAGGCACCAAGATGAAGACCATGTGGTTCAACAAGTTCGACAGAATAATTTGGCAGTAGAAAATAACTTGACAGCCCTTGTCGAATGAATAATGGCTAGAAGTGGGATAAATACAGGATTTGCTAGGCCAAATTTCACTTTACCAATAGTAGAATATATACTTCAGTTAGAATTACCTCCTAGAACAAAGGTTCCCAAGTTCACTAAGTTCTCAGGAGATACGACTGAATATACGGTCGAACATGTGGCACGTTACATGATAGAAGCTGGGGAAATTGCTAATGATGAAAGTCCAAGGATAAAATATTTCCCTAACTCTCACACCAAGAATGCTTTTACTTGGTTCACTATGTTTCCACCTAGTTCAATATGTAATTGGGCTCAATTAGAATGTTTGTTTCATGAGCAATTCTACATGGGTCAAACTAAGATCAGTTTGAAATAATTAGCTAGAGTTAAGAGATAGTTCAATGAGTCTATTGATGATTACTTGAACAAATTTCGACTGCTTAAAGCTAGATGTTTTACTCAAGTACTTGACCGTGAATTAGTCGAAATGGCTGATGATGGCCTTGATTATTCTATCAGGAAGAAGCTGTACACCCAGTACTTGAGAGACATGGCTCAATTAGCAGACAGAGTTCGACATCTTGAACTTCCGAAGGACGAAAAAGCCAAGGCGAACAAACATAAGAAAATTGCTTACGTCGAGTATCAGGATGAGGTCGAAAATGTCTACAACGAGACTCTACCTCTGGATTATAATGAGATAGACCTAGCTGAACTTAAGCAGGGTCCTCCCTATTCCTGTAAACTTTTAATTCCCGCAAATGGAAAGAATCCTGTCAAAACTGAAAAGAGTGAAAAATTTCCAAAGAAAACATACACTTTCAACATCACCAAATGTGACGAATTTTTTTATTTATTAGTTAAGGATGGACAAATACTTGTGCCTCATAGTGCTAAAATGCCACCCTTAGATCAAAGAAAGAAAAGAGGTTTTTGTAAATACCATAATTATTTGGGTCATAAAACTTCTCAATGTTTTCTTTTCAGGGATTTGGTGCAAAATCAATTCAGGAATGAAGACTCATATTTGGATACAAGCCCAAGGCACAGATGACGATTGACACTGATCCTCTTCAAGTGGCTAAGACAAACTACATTGAACCTTCTACAATGAACTGGATTGAAGTTGCTGAGAAATCGGTGGATGACATAACAACCTTGATTCAGCCCAAACCATGGTGAATCTTGTGGTGGTTGAGGTTATTGAAAACTTCGACAATGATGTTATGCTGATCAAAGCCGATGAAGATCTAACCAACGAGAAATGGGAACATTTAGTATACATGACAGTTGAAGGTTTCTTTAAGACATCATCTGATGTCGAAAGGTTCAATACGGGAGTTACCATCATCCCACATGAGGAGATTGAAGGATCGAACCTACCACTAGTCACACAAAAAACTACTGAGATTTTCGTTAAGATGGACAAGGTTATTGATGGCCTTGAATTGAACTTCTTCAAGATGGAGCTAAGGGATGAAGTTAACATTAACATGGTCAAAGTGAAAAATGACCTAGTGATAGAGGAGGAGGATTCTGCACCTTAGGAGGATCATTACAAGAAGGCTTATCCTAAAGAGGATGAGACGATTGTTGACATCTTGCCGAGATGCCAGAGTAAGAAATCAAAAGTAATTCTTTGTCCAAGATGCAGTTCCATCTTTGACAGAGAAGCTGCCAAAGGCCTTCAACAGGCGAATAAGGCTAATGGAGGGCAGAAGCTAAAGGCTGCCCAAAAGCAGAGCATTTCAACCCAAAGTGTGCTAACCCCTATCAACAAGGTGACAAGCCCCAGACCCTCAGTTCAAGACTAACAAAATTTAACCCAAGTGGGGAAGTCCCTAGTAACAAATGGGTTAAGCCTGATAAGTCACGCAAAATGGGAGGTCAGAAATGAAAGAAGTTTGATGTCAAAAGAGGGCCTTCAATGGGATACAGAAAGGAAGTCATGACATCAAACAAAGCTACGTATGTGTCTGAAAACTACAAGGGAAAAAACCCTATGTCTAGGTCACAATGGCGCAGAGAACAACGCAGGAGGAAGGCTCAGACGAAAGCCTCCAAAGGTGATTATACTGAATTAAGCACAAATGAGATTAATAAAGGTGGAGTCAACTTCAAAACAATAGTAACAAACAAGGCACCTGTGGGGCGCAAAGGATTTTCGACCAAAAACAAAGAAGCTGAGATCAAGGCAGAGATAAAAGTTGAATTGAGAGTTGTTGAAAATGAGGATATGACAGACAATTTTGACTTTGAATCTGAAACTTCTCTTGACATCTTGGTCAATGTGGTCTCAGTAATTCCCAGAGAATATAATCGCATTATTGAATTTGAAAATATGGATGCAACCACTGAGGCAAAAATGGCAGCACATCAATTAATGTGCTACTATGTGACGAACAACGAGTGTGTCGAAGAACAGAATGCCTTCTTTAAAAGACCCACTGAGGCCATGATGGGGCATTTAAAAGCCCATATATATCACTGGGAAGGTGGATAGCATGGCCATAAATAAAATTTTGGTTGACTGTGGCACAACGGTGAACATAATGCCACATTTCTTACTGGCCAGAATTGACAAGTTCGACACAGACCTTAAACCTCATAATCTGGTCTTGTCGAACTATGATGGCAAGACTAGACCCACTATAGGGTCCTACAAGTTGATTTGACTATGGGAGCAGTCACAAGGCCAACTCTCTTTATGGTGGTCAAAATTAAGGCTAACTATAACCTTCTGTTGGGGAGGGAGTGGATACATAGCATAGGTGTAGTGCCACCTTCAATGCATCAAAAGGTCACCATTTTGAGACCATATGACATTATGGAAAACATTGAAGCTGATCAGGGGTACTTCAAAGTGCTAGTCAATCATGTGGAAGGTGTAGAGTTCGACAAGAACTTAGCACACATTGGTCCATATGCACCAACAAAATTTGAGTTCACACTTGATGATCATGCATTCTGCTCATTGCACCTCTATCTCGTCGAAGGTTTCCGCTGAGATAAGGAGGTTGTAGAATAAGCGGGAAATTACCCACCTTACTTTTCAGAGCCTATAATTCAGCCCATATGGTGGGGAAGCGAAGGCAGTAACAATGACTGACTTCGATGCATTGAAAAGAATTTCAACCTACGTGGCTGAAACGCGAATACAAGCGGCCTTAGAGGCTGTAGGAAATTATATGGTTGTGGAGGCCATTACACATTTTGTTGAGGAAATTCCTATGAAGGATCTTGACCCAGAGTCTCTAGATAAGGCTCAAGAAGACTCAGACCAAAGGCTTGATGCAATCTATGATAATGAGCCTTTGGGATTTGAAAAGGACCCTTTGTTAGAAAGCACCAAAATGATGGCTCAGGATCCTCTAGAAGAAATTGATCTAGGAGAAGGGGAGTTGAAAAGGCCTACTCACATTAGTGCCAACCTCAACCTAAAAATCAAGGTCGAAGTGGTTTACTTGCTAAAAGAATTTAAGGATTGCTTTGCATGGGACTATGATGAAATGCTTGGTTTGAAAAGAGAGCTCGTCGAACATAAGCAGCCAATGAAGTCTGGGAAGAAGCCTGTCAAACAAAATCCAAGACGGTTCGCCCCATCAATCCTCAACAAAATCAAAGAGGAGATTGAGAGGTTGCTTTGATGCAAGTTCATCCATACAGCTAGGTGCGTCGAATGGTTAGCAAATATTGTACCAGTAATTAAAAAGAATGACTCTTTAAGGGTGTGCATAGATTTTACAGATCTGAATTCAACAACCCCTAAAGATAAGTATTCAATGCTCATAGCAGAAATGTTAATTGATTCTGCTACAGGACATGAGTATCTAAGTATGCTAGATGGCTACTCAAAATACAATCAGATATTCATTGCTGAGGAAGATGACCCTAAAACTGTTTTTCGATGCCCAGGGGCCTTGGGCACCTATGAATGGGTAGTAATGCCTTTTGGCTTAAAAATGCAAGGGAAACTTACCAAAGGGCAATGAATTCAATTTTTCATGATTTCATAGATATGTTTATGCAAGTTTATATTGATGACAGAGTTGTAAAGTCTATCTTAGAACTTGACTATATCGATCATCTTCGACGATCTTTTGAAAGAATGAGAAAACATGGTCTTAAAATGAATCCTCTTAAATGTGTTTTTTGTGTGCAGACAAGGGAATTTTTGGGATTTGTGATCCACAAAAAAGGGATCGAAATCAATCAAATAAGACTAAAGCTATTATGGAGGCTAAAACGCTGTCAACAAAGAAGGAGATGCAATCACTCTTAGGATAAATAAACTTCTTAAGGAGGTTCATATCAAACTTGAGTGGCAAGACGCAAGCCTTCTCACCTTTGTTGCGGATGGGGAAAGAAGGATTTCAATGGGGGAAAGCCCAATAAGAAGCCTTCAACAAAATCAAGGAGTACATGAGTCATCCTCCAATTCTTTCTCCACCTTGTAGGAAGAAAAGTATGAGATTTTACATAGTTGCTTCAGATAGAACTTTAGGGAGTATGTGAGCCAAAGAGGATGATAGTGGTGTTGAAAGAGTCATTTATTACCTTAATAGAGTTTTAAATGATGAGGAAACTAGATATTGCATGATAGAGAAATTATGCCTATGTTTATATTACTCTTGTACTAAATTGAAACAATATATAAAACCAGTTGATGTTTATGCTTCTTCTTGCTTTGATGTTATTAAGCATATATTGTCCAAACCTATTTTGCATAGTCAAATTGGAAAATGGGCACTAGCATTAACTGAGTATTCATTGACATATAAACCCTTAAAAGTATTTAAAGTAGACCATTCTTTAAATGAAAGTCCTTTAAATTATCTAGAGATTGAGCCTTGGAAGTTATAATTCGACAAGTCTAGTCATAAAGATGGAAATGGAATAGGGGTACTTGTTATTTCTCCTAATAAAATTCCAACAACACTTAAGTATAAAATTGATGGTCATTGTTCTAAAAATGAAGCTGAATATGAGGCTTTAATAGTTGGGCTTGAAGTATTGTTGGAATTGGGGGAAACTCACATCGAAATAATGGGAGACTCGGAGTTGGTAATAAAACAAGTGACCAAAGAATGAAAATGCATAAAAGAAAACTTAATTATGTATTTTGTGGTAGTAAATAGACTGCTGAAAAAATTTGAAGCAGTTACCTTTCAACATATTCCTAGACTAGAAAATCAAGTTTCAAATGACTTGGCTCAAATTGCATCAGGGTACAAAATCTCAAAGGAGAAATTACAAAGTGTAATTGAGGTCAGAGGAAAAGTTGTGTCAGTAGGATTGGTCCCATCAAATTTAGAAGAAACTAAGCTTTGGTATGCTGATGAAGAAAGTTTTGCAATATTGGTGGTTGATAACATAAGTGACAAGGATTTGAGAAAGCCCATAGTGGACTACTTAGAAAATCCAACAGCTTCGACAGAAAGGAGGATCATATACCAAGCCTTAAGTTATGTTCTCTTAGGGAATGGATTATTTAAAAAGACTCCTAAAGGAATATTACTTAAATGACTTAGTGAGGCTTAAACATACTTAGCTCTTTCAACTATCTATAGTGGGGCATGTGGAGCGCACCAAATAGACCACAAAATGAAGTGGGTTTTATTTCGACAGAGTGTGTATTGGCCCACTATGCTAAGAGATTACATTGAATTTTCTAAAGGATGTCAAGAATGTCAAGTACATGCTGGCATCCAACATGTTCCTACATGTGAGTTACACACTATAGTGAAACCTTGGCCTTCCAGAGGATGGGCTTTAAACCTGGTTGGAGAAATTCGACCAGCATCTTCAAATCATAAATACATTTTGGTAGGAATTGACTATTTTTCTAAATGGGTCGAAGCTATTCAATTTCCAAATGTTGATCAAGAAGATGTAATTGAGTTCATCCAGAAGCATATCATTTATATATATGTGGAATTCCATAAACAATCACTACAGACCGAGGGTCTGAGTTTACTGGTCTAAAGATGCAAGGGTTTTCCACATAAATGGGTTTTAAACTTTTGACATCTACACCTTACTATGCCCAGGCTAATGGCTAGGTCGAAACAGCAAACAAGATAGTTATTGGTTTGATCAAGAAACGTGTGGGTAAGAAGCCAAGAAATTGGCATAAGACATTGGATCAAATCCTTTGGGCATGTCGAACTTCACCTAAAGAGGCAACCAATACTACCCCGTTTTGACTCACTTATGGGTATGATGCATTTTTACCTCTTGAAATCTACCTTCAGTCCACAAGAATTCAAAGGCACCATGAGATTCCATCTGAAGTTTATTGGAATATGATGTTAGATGAATTGCTGGATTTGGACAAAGAGAGACTTCATGCCTTAGAATTACTAGAAAGGCAGAAGAAAAGGGTAGAGAAATCCTATAACAAGAAGGTTAAGCTAAAGATCTTTTCGGTTGGTGAACTAGTGTGGAAAGAAATCTTGCCTATGGACCGAAAAAGTAGATCTTTAGGGAAATGGTCACCAAAATGGGAAGGTCTGTTTCAAGTTTCTAAGGTATTTAGTAACAATGCTTACGAGATACATTAGATTAAAGCTGATTTAAGAACCTTGAAAGTAAATGGGAAATATTTAAAAAGATATAGGCCAATGCTTCAAGAGATTCAAATACAAACATAAAAATTTATTAATCATTAAAAGGCCACAAAGGGCCTAAGAGTGCAGAAATTAAAAACATGGTTTAACAACCAGAAAAAAGAAGAACTACACTACTTTATATCTTCAATTGAGTTGAGATAAGTGATTCAGTCTTCATCAACTTTATCATCTAGGTGTTCACCCTTTGGAGGGTCCTTTTTAGGAGATGTTGTTCTACCCTCCTTAGTCTTAGAGCGGGTGACCATCCCCACGCGGGAAGAAGGCCCTTCTTCCTAGTGCTTTTTCCTTGCTTGTGTGATTTAGTAACATCCACCTTTTCCATGGAACTATCCATGTTTGTTGTTGTGAAGAAGATGGACTGAGTAGGGAGTTATTTATAGAGGAAGCTCGTGTGTGCTGATTGGTCAGTCAAAAGGCAGCTAAAAAGCACATGAGTTCTTCCTTGGGAATAACATTCTAAGGGTGCGTTGTGAATATCGCCTATAAATGGTAATTTGTGCCATGAAGTTATACAAGGCATTAAGACCCATAACGTTACCACAATAACCAAGGTCAAAGAAACATTGTTTTTGATCAAAATTTAAGTTGAGGTTTTGACTTAAAGGTTGTTCGACAGTCATCTGAACTTTACTTATGTAGAGAAATAAATTGCAAGTCAAAGATTAATAAAAAGGGCTTGATGCATAAAGTAAAGTAGGGCAATGATGCCCAAAAATGTCATTGCATAAAAGCCTAATTAGGGCCAAAAGATTAATACCGAAAAGGAAAACACAAAATCCTAAAATATTACAAAGCCAGTGAAATCAGAAAGGGAGTTTTCCTTGTAGCTGAAGAAAGTTATTCTTATGAATCTGGAGATGATTCTCACACAGAGCCTTGTCGAGCTTGGCTATTGAAATATCTTTGTCGAGAACTTCATCAACATCAATAAGGTCAATGATGTGCTTTAATTCAGCCTCCAATTCAGTACCATCAAACTGATTCAGCTCAAGGTTGATCGGTTTAGCTTCAACAGTTTTCCTTTGAAGTTCCTCAATCTCTTTCTCCCACACTTCAATGGCTATGTTATTGGCAGTACTTTACCTTTCCCCCTTGGCCTTGATACGCTCTAGTCTTTCGACATTACCCCCAGCTTTCCTTTCTTGATCCCAGGCGCTACAGCTCTTGTGCCATTTGCCTCAATGATTTTTTCAACCTTTGTAATGAACTTAAAATCATCAGACATCTGGTTCACCAAAATAGTCAGTTCAATAAGGGAGCTATAGATCTTAGGATCAATTGTTGAAAGATCCATTTGTCCTAGAGACTCCTTCGGGAAGAGATGGACAGTTGGATTAGAATTCAAGGTAAGGTGAATATCCCTTTTAAATAAATTGTCCTTGATCTTTTTTAGAAGGGGACCAACAAAGTCATCTGGAGCTGAACCCCCAGGAGTTGTCGAAGAGCTGCTCCCAGAAGAGCCAAAACTCTTCCCAAGCTTCATTATGGCATACTCCCTAGGATTCGACCACTTCAGAGCTAATAGTTAGTCACCAAATATTTCTCCTTTTGGGGTCGAAAATTGGAGACTGGAGGGGTGTTGGAGATTTTTCCTCAAGCAAGGTTTATGGAGTCTTTTCAGGCTATATGTCTTTATCCTTGGCCTGGTCATCATCCTCCTCTTCCTCCTGTTCTAGATCATCCATAACATCATCTTGAGCATCAGCCTGGGGCTCTCCCATGTTCTCTAGCTCTTTATTTTTTGGACTAGAGGGGGTGGGGTTCTGAGTTTTCTCAGTTTCTTCTTCTTCTGCAGCAAAGGCTACACTTATTTCCCTGGAAATATGGCTTGCTTGGCCAAGGTAGTCTTTGATAGAAACAACGCCATACTCACGCTCAGAATCCTTAGTGTGGGATTATTGAGTAGCAGTATTAGCAGTCGAGTTTCTGGTGGCTTTGACCAGTGGTGAAGGAGCAACTACTGTAGTGATGGGTTGGTTAATCTCACTTAAAGAGCTATAACCATAGCCAAAATTAGAAGTTGGGTGATAAGTTGGCTCACCTTGGTTGTTTATAAGAACTGTGGGTGTAGGAGTGGCAGTCGAAGGAGGTTGAGAAATACCTGCTTCAGCCTGTTATAAAGAGAGGTTAGGTCGAAGTTGCGAAAAGAAATTCAAAGACAAGAGACAAAAAGTCTAAATACCTCTTTCTCTCCATCTGGGCTAGAGTTTGCACTCTCAGGAGGGCCACCAGCGGGCTTCGCCACAGGGGTTGGAGGTTCAATTTCGATACCACCTGCAGCAACACTAGGAGATTGTGCAGTCTTCCTTTTCCTCTAGAGGGGCTGCTCCTCAGAGGATTCATCATCATCTAAGTGGATGACAGCACGGGAAGCCTTTTTACCCTTCTTCTGGGGTGACAAAGCCTTTTTGGTTGTCTGAAAGGAGAATTAAAACATTAGAAGGCAAGCATGAAAAAAAGCATGAGTAAGAAGTGTGAAGTACCTTAGTACCTTTGTTGTTTTTAATCTTTATTCCCACTCCTCTGTTGGCAATGGATTTTCTGGAAATTGCTAGAAATGACAAAGACAGTTGTTATGAGTTAATAATTGATCCGCCAATAAGAGGTAAATGAAAACCTAAAACCTTCATATATGTCAAATTTTACATGAACATCTTCCATCCCTATATGAAGGTACCCTTTGAAACTGTCTAGTGTGTGCTTAGTCACAACTACCATTTGGACTTTCGGCTGAGGCTGTTGTCGGAGGATTTTTATTGAATCCCCACAAATGAACCAGTCTGGAAATGGAGGGGCAAGTGCCACTCCAAAATCAGCAGTAGGCAGTCGAGGAAATGTTGGAGGAAAGAGTCGGAAAGCCACCTCATAATGCTTCTCATGAGGAACGTTCAAAGGGATTTTCAACTTATCCATCTTTTGCAAAAATTTCTCCTTCAAAGTGACAGCAGCCTTACGAACAGTTCGACTAAGATCATCTGATTGATAGACAGTTTCAAAGTATTTAAAAGCTTATATCTCTTTGATGTGAGTGGACTTACTCTTCTTGACCTTCTCTTGCACGTTAACAAAAGCTAGGTCAAGCAAGGCAGAAAATTCAATAGCAGTGAGAAAGTTGTCATTGTAGTACTTGTGCCACCAATCATTAAAAGGGTGGGTGCACAAGGTAGTAGGTTGAAAGAAAATAGAGATATGGATGCTTTTTGGGAATCCCATATGTCGAAGATATCGGTAATGGTGTTCTTGTCGAAGAGGTTCTTGTGAAAATAACTTGGCCTTTTTATCATAAAGGCATCTGGGGAATCTTTGGCCCAGTCCAAACTGCCTAAAAACCAAGTTTGATTGGTAACCAATGAGGACTGTGTCTGATCTCCCACCATTCAACTTGTGGACAATGTATCTGGGAATTAGAAAGGCTTCCCAAACTGAGACAGAGTCCATGAAAACCCTTTTTAAAGGAGAATTTGGGAAAGCCCTAGTAAACCATTTGAGGCCACACTTCCTTTCAGCAAAAGGAGCCATGAATGGTGTAAATTCGTACTGATGTGCAAACATCATTATGAAGCTAGAGAAAGCCCCGTTTAGGGTTTTTCCTTCATCACTAGGAGTAATTTTCTCCAGTCGAACACCTTCAGTGCTCCTGTGCCTAATTTCCTATGAGTCTTCATCAACTTTCCCTTTTCTGGGAAATGCAGGTTCAAAAGTGACATTTAGCCAGAGTTGAAGAAGCCAAAGAGGGACATTTAGACTCATGGCACCAGAAATTATTGTTGGGTTCCTCAGTCGAGCTACCCCCTCACTGATAGACTTGTAGAAGATGGCCAAGATAATTTCACTCAAGCAAACCCCCTATTATTTTGGAGCTGGTTTGCCAAAGGCAAGTATTTCTTCGCCACCTGCAAGGACTTGGTGCAGAAGACATATCTTGATAACCAGAGGGTGAGGAAATATATGTGCTCCTTGTCAGAAACCTTTTCATCATTTGGTTTGGAGTGGTGTTTGATGAAGTGGGTGTATGTTAGCTTGGACTCATTAAAGCCAATAGTATCCTCAGCATCAACAGAAGGGTCATACGTCTGACCATCAGGTCGAAGCCTTGTGATAGCGGCTATATCAAAGAGAGTGGGGGTAACCATCCCACAAGGAAGATGGAAAGTGTAATGGGTGCAGTCTCAAAAGTATAAGGAAGCATCCAAAAGGTTCAAGCAGTAAGGGATATGTGTCTTCGACAACATCAACAGATCATAGATCCCTATGACTTTCCAGTGGTCAGCCTTAACTTTTTCCATCCTGGCCATCCAAAGATCAAAAATCATTGAATTAGATAACGTCCCTAACCAATTTGATACCATCATAAAGGTACTTTAAGTTCATTTGATTGGAAGGAGGTGGGTTAGATGAAGAGTCATCATATTTGGGGAGAATTTTGTCACCTAAGGGTTGAGATTTACGGTAGCAAGGAAGAACTCGCTTAACCTTTCATTTGTATTCACAACTTTGGCAAAAGGGCCAGATAGAACATAAGGACATTCATTAATAGTGAAAAGGATCATTACCCGAGAGTTGTACAAACTCCTCATTTCAGCATCCCCGGGTTCTAGTATGAACTGACGGTTTTTGACCGTCTTAGGCTCGGTGAGGTTGTTGAATGATGGAAGAGCTTGTTTGAAAGTGAAAGCCTTTGCTTTCTGACTTTTCTTCTAGGAAGTGTTAGCCTTTGTGGATGCCATTTTTGAAAATGAAGATGGAGGTTTTCTAGGGTTTCTTGGAAGAAAAGAAGAAGACTTTAGCAAGAAGGAGACAAAGTTTGCAAGAGTTTGGAAAAGTTTCTTTTGTATGCTGAAGGATATATTTATAGGCGTAAACACTGAGAAGTTGTGAAGTCTAGCCACTTAATGCATATGTGAAATGGTAGGACACGTGGCACTTGGGATCTGACACGTTGAGGTAGTATTTAAGACAAAACATTTTGGCGCATTGTTTCAAGAAAACGCTCATGATCAGGAAACATTAGATACGATTGATGGTACTTTTTGGATTTTTGCCATTATGTCATGATATCATGCGCGTGGGTGGAGAATTACAATAGTTTTTTAGAACGTGGGTTAGTTATTTCCAACCATACTTTCGTCTGACCAAAGTTGGTGTCGAAATGATGAATATCAAAAAATGATATTTTCATCAAGATGGTCGAAAAGAACATTTTTGGGGGGCAATTTGTTATCCCCAAATTTTGACACTAGCATTAATGAGGTCATTTGGCTTGGAAAAGAATTTTCTTGTTATAAGCTAAAGGTGACGTTTTCGACCTTACTCATTAAAATGATGAGAGTCAAAGGAATCTACTTACAGGTTCTGTACTTAGAGAAATTCTGAGTTTGGAATATTTTCTAAGTTTTGGGAGGATTCGACCAGGCATGCATTCGACGGGGATGGCAGTTACATGAGTTTTTCACATTCATGTTTGGAGGAAAAATATGTAATTTTCAATTCAAATGCTGAGACAAGTGGCGCAAGATCAAGCTTCTTCAGTATGTAGTGGGACAAGTGTCATCATCTTAAGATAGTCTTAGGAAGAAACCGTCGAAAATGGTTACTTTGTAATGTATATAAATAGCTTAGTCTAGTGTTAGAATAAGTGTGTGGAAATCATATGTACTAGTGACTCCGTAACACTCAAAGTATTTGCGTGTATAAAAAAGAGTGGAGTGAGAATGTACGTGATGTAAACACCACCAATTTATCTTTGATGTCAATTTATCTTCGAGTTATTTATCTTTGAATCAATTTAACTTTCAAGCCTTTTATGTTAAAGCACTTATCTTTCAAATTCATTTACTTTTTAAGCAATTTACTGCATTTCATTTATATTTCCTGCCCTTTACTTATTCAGCATTTTAACATTTTTGTCTCGCACTTATCTTTCCTTTACATTTCCAGTCATTTAAAATTCCTTGCCTTGCTTTTAACTTTCATTTACCTTCAAGTCTTGTCTTTACTTTTCCTTTAAATCTTCAAGCCTTGCCCTTTCTTTTGTTTACTTTGAAAGTCTTTGCTTTTACTTCATTCCTTTTATTTTAAATACTTTCTGAATCCTGTCGAAAGGTTCAAGACCTTTTTCCCAAAAACATCACAAACCAAAAACCTTTTAGCACATGTCCTAGGATCAATTTGGTCGATCCTGCGAGTAGCTGAGGGTATTTTTGGTATCTTCAGAGGACCAGCGGTTGTTTACCAATTTTGGAGGTAAACAGGTTGCCATGGTGTTTTTTGAGTGAAAAGTTGCTTGTGAGGAAGATCTTGTAAGTGGTTATACTGGTCGTTTTAATTCTTAAGAGTGTGATACTCTTGAGATACTGAGTTTGGTTCATGAGATAGACTAGTCAAAATATCTATGTGTTTTGTTTCTTGAGCTTTGGTGGAAACAGCTTTATTTTTTGTTATAGATACCAGTGAAAATCTCTAAATGGCTTGTTAGCTTAGACTATGGTAAAATCTATAATTGGATAGGGATAGTTTTGTAAAAATATCAAAAATAGATTATATTAAGGTTTGTGGATCTAACATGTAAAAGCTCAAACATTTATAGCCAAAATCTTAATAAGACCTCTTTGGGACATGACTAGGCCAACATTCGACCAAACTAGGATAACTCTTTGGTGCAATATCCATAACCCTTACTCTTTTTATTTTATGTCATTTACAATATTATTGTCGCTACTATTTACTCTCACATATATACTTACACAATTCTAAGCTTAATCAAGAAAAATATAAAAGTAAGCGAATTTTGAATACCATAATTCATCCATAGCCCACTTATGCTTGAAGTCACTTCACCAGCAGCAAGTACCTTTCTTTGAGATTCGTCTGAAAATCCACATCATTAGCAATGTACATCATGCTTTCTTCTACTTTTAGTTTCAGTGAATTGATAAACAATGAGTGCACAAGATTGTTTCATTTATCTCGCTCGAAGAAATTGAGATTATCTTACTTCAAAATAGGAATCAAACCATTCATGAATTAAAACTTGTTCTTTGTCAAAAAAATCTTGTTGCTTCCACTTCACCCAACCATGGTAATTGTTATCTCCTTCTAATTGAGGTGTAATGCACACAACTGTAGGATTCTCTAATGGATAAATCTAATATGTATCAAGTGCAAAATCTGGATTCAAATAATTTATGTCATTGTTGTTATTATTGTCGTTGCTACTTCTCGCCATTGTGGTCGTAAAAACACAAAGAAAAGTTTGATTAAACCACGCTCTTAAATACATATAATTTCGACACCATGGAAAGCCCTAGCAGCTGATGGATTTGTCAAGCTTTGTTCCTTACACGTCATCATTATCTGACATGGCAGTTTCTCAACATTCTTCATCTTATTATACTTTAAATGGGTGATGTGTGTGGTTTTGAAGATTTTCGACAAGATAGGATCACTCTTTCTTCCAAACATGTCCAGAATCTTAGATCACTCTTTCTTCCAAACATGTCCAGAATATTGAGAAGGTTTGTGATGATTTGGTTCATGATAGGACGAACAATTGTATGTCGGAAACGTGTACGAGTTGCCCTTTAGGAAGTTCTTCACATCACTACTAGGAAATCCTCTTGTATTTTCGACAAGAGATAAGAAGACAAGGATTCGACGAAGAAAACGTTGGTACTATTCGAACTTCAAGTAAATTCGACTTGACAAGGGGATGCGCCGTTTCGTCAGTTAGAGGGTAGTTTTCATGAATAACGGTTTCGTCTGCTAGAAGATACGTGGAAGATTCTTAGGGATTGTTAACATGCAAATTGCCAAGTGGAAAATTCTTAGGGAGTAACCGTTATTCAACGGTTATTTTATTTGTATATAAATAGGATAGTTTGATTTGTGTAAAGTGTATGAAATTCTGTACGATATTTCATTGAAGATTACTCTAATACTCGTGTGTGAGAGAAAGGAGGATTATCTGGAAAATGTACGTGTAAACACCATTCAATTTTCAGTTATAAAGATTAGATTTTATCCATTATTCCTTGTTTAAGTTTATGTTCTTATTTACTTTCAAGTAATCTATTTTCCAGCAATTTACTTCCAAGTCAATTTATTTCAGCAAACCTTTAATGCAAACTTTAAGTTTCTTTGTTAGTTTCATTAGACAAACATTTCCATATTATAATACCAACAAGAACAATCTTGCTATGAAGCTGTTCGACAGAACACATAAAAACCAATAAGACTCATACATTAAGAACTTATCCTTAAAATTTAGCACATGTGTCCTAGGACTTGTGTGGTTGGTCCTGCAAGTAACCCATTTCCAAGGAATTGGTAAACCAGAGGTTGTTCGCCAAAAACTCCAGCGAACAGCTATATGATGCCATATCATTATTTCGTCTCCATATGAGCTTCATTAACAAGAAAAAGATAGGAATCGGTGAATGGGAAAATGTAATCCTAATTATCTGTGAAATAAGTAGTTAAAAGCATTACAACAACCAATAAGACATGTGACATAACTACTCTAAGTGAAATAACCAACTTTATAACCAACTCTAACTCAAACTAACCTCTTGAAATGAGTAACTTATTAAGCATGTTACTCATTATGTTGTTTTTTATATTGTTAACCAAAAAAAAATTTAATCATCATGGCTACCCAAGAACCGCCATAAGTCATGTAAATATAGGTAAATCTATTTTGAGTATTTAAAGCATTTTCAAGTAGAGGGAATAGGGGTAAAAAGGGTTAAGTCATGTCAGACCTTAGAAGGCTTGAGTCAAGCCTAAAATAAATGTTTAAGGTATGAGCCTAGCCTATGACCTATTGTAGGTTTTTGTTTTTCGTTGGCTTGACCTTTTAAGAAGTTTGGCATATCCTGAAGCTTATTTAGAAATATGTTTAACATTAAGGCTTTCAAATAGCCCTTTTTACCAATTTTATTTACATAGACAATAAGACCTTTTATATACTATATACCCTTTTTTTAATACACATGCATATATAGGCCGACATATAAGGCTTAATAGGATTTTTTTTAATAAACTAAGTCTGATCTATTTAATCAAATAGACTTAAAAAAACTTAAATCTAACCTTTTTATCAAATAGACCACATCAAAACAAACTTAAATAAATCAGACTATAGATTTTTGTAAGCTGGCCTAACATATTATCATCCCTACAAGAGAATATAGAGCCTAAAACTTAAAGCAAAGATAACAACTTCCTTCTCAAAAACAACATTTTACAAAATAAGACCAAGATCAACAAAGGGACGAGAGACATTAATAACATGTAATATTTTTGGGAATTTCTTATTCCACCCTATGGGGTGGAAAAATGCCATATGGAAAACCCAAATTGCCTCTTAGATTCCAGAGATGCATCTCTAGACGCACCTTGTCTTAAGTCAAAATGTTAACTTAACTAGAGATGTATCTCCCAAATATTTCAAAACACACCTCATATACCTCTCTCTGAAAGGCCCATTTTACACGTTAATTATTCTGGAGATGCATCTCTATTTAGGGATTAACAAGGATGCATCTCTGTAAATAGTCAAAATAGTGCAAGTTAAGTTAGTTTTATGGTTACTTAGATGAAAAGGACAATTTACAAATGTTAAGGCCCATGTTATGTGATGAGCATTAAACCATATAATCAATATGCAAAAAATGACATATATAAATCTAGATGGTCATAATAAGTCATCAGTCGATAAATAATGAAGTTGAAATGCACAATATAGTCTAAATAAGTCAAAATAAAATGCAACTGATAATAAATCTAAAGTACAAATACTATCAACTAATATATATATGATGGACCAGAGATTTTTGGCCTCCTCTACCCTCATTCTCCAATGTTGTCTCTGGTATATCAACCCCTCGCGTGCCTTCGTCATAATGGCATCTTGGACTTACCTCACCTCAGACCTATCAGTAAATATGCATGTCTGCGCAATCTCCACAATGCAACGACATCTAGCCAAGAAATCATGAGTATAATCTAACTGTGTTTGCTCTCCTCTAGTATGTCCTGATGAACTGACCTCGATGGATCTACTGGAGCAGCCTGCATCATATACAAATGTGACACCCACAAGAACCACCTGATGTACTTGTCGACATAGCTCCAATCACTCCCATATATGGTACTCGATGCCTCATCCAATACCATATGAATAAGATAATAATTAAACATGACATTCATATCTCTATGTGTTATAGAAGAAGGAGTAGAAACAGTAGAGTGTCTAGGAAAAGTCTAAGTGGAGCTGAATTCTGCATGACGCGCTCAAGCAAATGAGGAAATGTGAGACGTGAACCACAAGTAAACCATCCCAAGTATAACACTATGTCATAAAATTTTCGCATTTCACGATGATCGACATAGTTGTTAAAGTTCATATCCTTGGCAACCAAGCGGTCAAGATACACTTAAACAGGATTTATCACCTGGTTCCCTCTGAGCAGGGAAAATGAAAAGGCACGTGACATATTTTAAATACAAGTCAGTACATAAGACCAACTGGAGATGTGCGGGAAGTGTTGGAGGATCCAAGTCTGAAAAGTGTTGGAACACACGAATCATTAGTAAGGGTGTTGAAAAAATGTAATGAAAATGACACACAAACACTAAATACCAATTGTTCATGCCAAAATATTTACATGGCAGACTATATAACTGAAGAATAGAAAAATCATAACTCGGGTAGTCTCACAGTATGTCGTCCCCGAACCACTCATCATACCCAGCCCACCTCTCAAAAGGTCGTGCATTCTATCACTCCAAGTCTAGCTTTCGGACATTCATGCATTTGTCAGCCAAAAAGATGTAACAGTTCTGGCGCATCAATGCCAACCATTACTAAGTCTTCAAGACAAACAATGTTGAAGGGTGGTTATGAATTAAAGGGCCTGTAATGGCGGAAGGCCATATGGCTTCTCTCAATGACTCCTCCTGATGAAGATGAATATAAAAAGGGTTCCCTCCAGAGGGATAAGCAAGACATTTCTATCTTGATACTTGTTGCTTAACACGCTCTCGAATCCCCTAAAGTATTACCCAATTCAGACGGTGTAGCTCTCCTTGACCAAAAAGGGGAGGGATAACACCTTTGGTATTCTAACCAAATTTGAACATAACATTTGGCGCCAACTGTGGGGCTTGGTAAAACTTTTCCCAAACCATAACAACTATTATCAACATGTCAAATGATGGTAATGATCCTCCACCTACCTTGGCTCAACTTTTAGCCATGATGGAGGAAATGCGTCAGCAGAACAAATCACTACAAGACAGTGTGCAAACACTACAACAAAAGACTCAAGTTGAAGAAGATATGGATGAGGAAGTACTCGAGCCACAACCTCTATCTCAAGAAATTTGGGAAGATCACATCCCAGAAAATTTCAAGGTACAAGCATTAGTAATGTATGATGGCAAAACGGATCCTCAGGAGCACATTATAGCCGTGAACAATCAAATGGCTATAGTGTCGCCTATGGATTCACTAAAATGTAAACTTATAGAGAGTACTTTTAAGGATGTAGCGCTTAGGTGGTACATGAGTCTTCCATGCCTATCTGTTACAAGCTATCAGGACCTGGCCCAAAATATGGTGCAACATTTCTCAGCATGCCAGCGCCGAAGGGTGTCCACCATTACTTTATTTAGTGTCTGGCAGAGGTACTCCGAGTCACTTAGGGAATATCTCGCTAGATTTAGTGAAGAAACTATAAAAGTATCCCATCCTAATCAAGAATAGTTCGTAGGAGCTTTACATAATGCATTACGAGTCGAGCAATTCAATGAGTCCCTAGCTCTAAAGCCAACTGCTCATATGGATGAAATTACATCCTGGGTTGAATGCTACATAAAAGGTGAAGAGAGAAACCAGGAAAAAAGGGATCGAGATAGTACCCCAAAAAAAGATGAAAGTCCAATATGGAAGAAGGAACCACCTCGGTCAGCTATCGAAGAATGGCATTCCCCTAGACCGTACAAGCCAGCATTCGCGGTGGATAGAAGCTACACTCTACTGAATACCCAGAGGGGCGACATTTTGAAGGAATTAGGTCATCTGAAATTATTACATGAGCCTAGTCGACCCAAGAGGGCAAATGAAATCATGGGAAGAGATCCAGAGGCATGGTACAACTATCATAGAATAAAGGGTCATCATACGGAAGATTGCCAGCAGTTGAAAATTGAAATTGAAGTCTCAGTCAAAGAGGGCATATCTCTTATCATATGTGAAAGATTTGCGTTCACAGAATAATAAGAGGAGTCCTCATCGAGACGATCCGGGTTCGGAGAAAACATTACGAAAGAAATGTCCAGACATCGGGGAGGGTCATGAAACGAAGGCTTATCGTCACACCCTAAACACCAAAGTTGGAGGCTTTTCAGGAAGAGGTGAAACAAATTCAGCCAGTAAGAGATATGCAAGAGCGGTCATGCATATTGACCAATCCCTATCAGAGAAAATGAATGAGGATCCTTGGACAGTTACATTCTCCAAGCAAGACTCTATAGGAATTCTAGCTCACGAAAATGACCCTATGGTCATAAAGATATCAATACGAGACTGGAGTGTAAAAAGGGTACTAATAGACCCTGGCAGTTCAACAGACGTGTTGTACTGGGATGCCTTCCATGGAATGGGATTTGACGCCACCAAGCTCTTACCATTTAAAGGGAGTCTTGTAGGGTTCTCAGGAGAACATGTACAAGTACTTGGACACTTGGCATTACCAACAACCTTTGGAAACATAGACAATGCAAAAATTGTCCAGTCAGATACCTCATTGTCAATGCCGCCTCACCCTATATAATCATCATAAGAAGACTTTCCTATAACACCTTGGAAGCTTCACTATCAACTTTATAACTCACTATGAAATTTCCACTTGGGGAAGGTCGGGTCGGAATAATCAAAGGTGATCAGGGGCTGTCGAGAAAGTGTTACAAAGATAGCTTCAAATTAAGGAAGAAGGATCCACAATATGAGATAGGTTCCAAAGCAGGCATTAAGGTCCATATGGTTAAAATTTGTATGCATGAAGACCTAGAAACTGAGTCTGTTGAAGAAAACTCAGGGCGATTACCACTTCTAGAAGCTCCTGCTAAGAATAAACATCTCTCTATTAAAACTAACCTAAATGATGGGCTTACTTTTCAGAAAGAAGCACAAAGAGGTGAGGAAGAACTAGAAGCACTTATAGAAGAAAAGTTCCTCAACAGAAAGGTCCTAAGTAGAGCTGTGCTCCCCAATTTTTAAAAACTAACTTCCACATTTTCTCTATGTTTAAACTTTCAGGACCATGGTCTCCATCCAGAATGCAAAGCCTTTATTACCGGAATACTATCAGCAAAAGAGGATGGAACAACCGGCCTCATGAGGAAAGTTGATTATCAAATAGTAGTCAGACTGATAAGACACATGTTCCAAGCAAGAGACCCCAACATGATGAAATATCTCAAAGACATGTTATCAACATACTTAACATATATAGAGCTTAAGATAGAGTACGTCGACAATCAAGATAATCCCTGGACCAATTGCGTAGCCCGCCTGACCATTACAAAAAACCCAAGAGAAAACAAAGCAATGTCACGAGAAGGACACAAAACATCAAAGATGTGTTATTCGAACAAAAATGAAGAGGATAAGGGCAAGAAAAGGAACCAGACATTGAAAATCTATGATAACTTGGGACAACCCAACCACAAGTTTGATTTTCTGGTAACATACACGGTTCCCAAAGGCTTCAGCATTGCGCTCGAGGACATCCAACCAACCGATTGGGAAGACCCATCCGAATAAAAAGAATGAATAGAATAATCCCTTTAAACTGGTAGGCATGGTTAGAGGGAGTAAGATTGTATAAGCTATGATCCCCCTTAATGCTTATATAGGATTTCAACCAAATTTATGTAAATATCTTAATGAATAAATAAAACAAACCGAGTTGCACTCTTTTCCCTTGACATACAAGGGTTTTTAACGAGGCGCTCGATCTTAACAAGATATTGCAACTCAATTTACAGGTACTCAACTTAAAGAATTATGGTTCATTTTAAACCCTATAAATGGTTGACGCACTTCGCGCACATAGGTCGCCCCTAAGTGTGTCGACTTGCTCCGCGCATGGTAGAAAAATTCATATTAAACACGTTGATTACATCTGTGTACATAGGTCGCCCGCAAGTGCGTAGTCTGGCTCTGTGTAGGGTAGAAAAATTCCTGTTAAAAACGTTGATTACATCCATTTACATAGGTCACCCACATGCGTGTAGACTGGCTCCGTGCAGGGTAGAAAAACTCCTATTAAACACATTGATTACATTTGTGTACATAGGTTGCCCGCAAGAGTGTAGACTTGCTCCTCACAGGGTAGAAAAACTACTATTAAACACGTTGATTACATCCGTGTATATAGATCGCCCTCAAGCGTGTAGAATGGCTTCATGTAGGGTAGAAAAACCCCTATTAAACATGTTGATTACACCTGTATACATAGGTCGCCTGCAAGCATGTATACTGGTTTCGCGTAGGGTAGAAAACTACTGTTAAACACGTGGATTACATCCGTGTACATAGGTCTCCCAAAAATGTGTTAACTTTCTCCGTGTAGGGTTTGATAAACTTCGCTAAACGTGTCGACTTGTTCCGCATACCCAAATGATTAAAACTAAAGGCCAAGCACATTTGATGCCTATGGAAACTCGGTCAACTTCACTTTCAGGAAGAAGGATCTGAACCACTAAATTGAATAAGCCATTAATCAGTAGTTGTCCTTAAACGCGGACGACTTGCTCCATGTCTGTGTTAATATTTTCGCTATAGCCTATTGGGATAAAGATGAAGCATTCATGTTTTCCTCTCATTAGGAGGAAACCTAGGACATGCGAAAATCAAATCTTTAATTCAAGTATGCCTGACAATGTAGTCGGCCACTATAGAAGCTTAAAGGCTGTAAAAATCTATATGGATCTTATTCCTAGGATTTCCTATACAAACGGGTTTTAAAATTTTTTTAATCTTGTCATTGGAGCAAAATAAGTTTCGAATTTTATAGTCATTCGTACTTAAGGATCCATATTCATTATTGGATGAGTGACTTCCCAAATACATGTCAGTCCTCAAGGAGCATGACATTATTGCAAACACAAGATTTCACTGAATATATTTGAATCACCTACCAAGGTCTCAATAATAAAAGTACATGAATGCACTGCACTGAAAAGGACATGGGGATTTCAGGCGATTACTATCAAAACACTAAAGGAACGCATAATAGGTCCCTAACATGTCTGGATATATACCAAGTAAGTAAATATTTAGAGCTCGCCAATGAATTACCCAAGAACAGTTGCAAAGGCCACAATAAACCTGAAACTAATAAGCAGCAATGTAATGCCCGAGAAGGTGCTTTCATGATCGGCCACTTTAAGCCAGTTTGACTTAAGTTCCCGAGGGGCTAGTACATACATACACAGGGAATTATGTATGTGAATAATTACTTTATGAAATAATAAAGAGATAAAACTTTTAAACGAAAAGATAGAAATATAGTGTAAGGCCTCAACAGGGCCAAACATTATCCATTGCAAAGGTAAAAGACTTAAGGTCTGAAATATTACAAAATATGGAAGCTATTGCATTCCTTCACTAAAAATTAAAGTGGGTGATAACAAGATCTAAATGAAGGGCATCCACATTCTCATGGCCATTGAT
Source organism: Lathyrus aphaca (assembly GCA_963966055.1). NCBI lineage: Eukaryota > Viridiplantae > Streptophyta > Magnoliopsida > Fabales > Fabaceae > Lathyrus > Lathyrus aphaca. The sequence goes on along the minus strand of OZ014523.1, from coordinate 427,604,112 downwards.
TGGGGTTGTGGGTTCCTCTGGGTTATCTTCTGCTGGGTCGTTCATCTCCACAAGGTAACCATCTTTCACCACTTTAAATAAATCAACCTCTACCAAATCTAAATCCAGGTGAAGACATAGAACTTACTCTTTAGCCCTATCAAAGGCCTCGTCACCAGTAGAGAGAATATCAATTTGAGCCTTCTTAAGAGAATCTTTAAGCTCAGTATTGATGTCGCTCCCGGGATTTTCATCCTAGTACAAACGCGAAAATGGCGCAGAAAAGGTAGAGTTTCCAGCCAGGCATTTTTATCCCGAATGAATGGGAAAGGTAATGCTGCACAAACCTAAGAGAAAAGGAAAGGACAAGGTCCCGCGAACCAAAGATCTGGGTTCGGGAGTCGGTTACAACCTGGGAAGGTATTAACACCCCAAACCGTCCTCCGTACCCGAAGGAGAAAGATGAGAAATGGGGGGAATGTATGGAAAATAGAGAATGTGCTCGCACGGGCCCTACCCCACTGCCTACGTACCTCATCGGGAAAATGAGGATCAGAGTCAACATAGTTCTCCTAATCAGGCGATAACTTTGTTTGTGTTTTTTATACGCTGGAACTGCTTATGTCTATGCTTAGGTGTTGCAGGCTCGTCTGGTACGAGTGCGTTTATTGTCTTGCATGTGAGACAAGTTGTCGCAAGTTCGCGTTAAGAATGAATGAGGTGAGAAGAGAAGTTCATGCAGGGCAGTCGCTTATTGTTTGTTGTTTTCTTTTTAAGAGAAGAAGTGGTTTTGCTTTTGTTGTTTGTGAGATATCCTTATACTAAGACTTGTTCATCATGATAGATGCCTTACACCTCACCCCAAAATGAGATGTGTGCAAGTACCCCATGGAAAAGTCTCTTGGCACATGAGAAAGCTCGGCCTTTATTAGGTGTTTTGTTGTTTATCTTTATGAGATGAGAAAGAATAACTCAAGTTGAAAAAGGACAAACTAAGGGGGACTAAGACACAACCCTGCATTATTTATTATACGCAAAAGGGAGATCCTAATTATTTGTGAGGTTTTCTAATCCTAAGGAAGAAAAGGAAAAGAAGATAAGAGAATTAGAACTTAATTTACTTCCTAAGGAAGTTAAGTTGTTTCTAAAGAGAAAACGGGAAAACCTATACAATCAAAGCACAAAGTGCTAAGGCAACCACAATTAGAAAGCATAAAGATATGAGAAAGAAGTAATACTTACCTTAATCTTCCCCCTACAAAACAAAGGTTAGCTTAAAAATGTATATTGAAAGTATAAACAAAGCATAAAAGCGATTAAGTATCCCACACGTCCTAGAATGGAACTAGGATTCAAAATAAGACCTAAGTCTAAAGGTGAAGGTACCTAAAGGTTATATGACTTCTAAAGTAATTAGATACGTGCTATAGGTCCCTAAGTATGCTAGGATACCTCATAAGATCAAATTATGTCAAACTATGTACAAAAAGTTCGCATAAGTTCACCTAAATGCATGTTATGGTTCAAGGATGAAGTAAGAGTGCATATGGAATACAAGCATGAATTAATACATGAAATAAGTATCAAAGTCAGTAGTGAATGCATATTAATGTATATGAATGAACATACAATCATTGATGCAATGGTTTAGTCCTATGGAGTAAGGAGAAGAAGATATGAGAAGAAGTGGAACAAGTATCACATAAGATCACAAATGATGCAAGTTAAAGATGAATGGCATGTGAATATACATGAAATGATTATGGGTCATTAGAATACAAGTTATGAGAATGCATGTATAGGAATTTATGATTCCCACATAATTCATGTTAACAATTAGGACAGAAGAGAAACAAGTTTCAAGTTAAACATGTTTAAGTAATTATGCACTTTGAAACACCAAAACAAATCAAATGAATATGGTTAGAGAAGTGACCTATAAATGGAATTAAGGACCTAAAAGTGACCTATAATTAACTTCTAAAAGTTACCAAAAAGTATCTCAAGCAAATGGCATGAATGTCTTTCTAATATCTATGGTATGGAGCAAATAAACACATAATCGGACCTATAATCTAGGTGACATGAAAAATAGCAAAAAGTTTTGAAAAATTATGAAATTAAATCCCTGGAATCATAAAGTCAGTAGCTTACATATTCAAAAAGTATTTCACAAAATTATTCACCAAAGTACCCAAACAATTCACTTAATGAGTGAGATAACAAAGCATGATCGCGGAAAAACAACTCCACAAAGTGGATCAAAAATGAGATCAAAAATTATGAAAAAAAATTCTAAGGAGCATAAAAATGTCATAAACCCCAGTGGTTAATCACATACAAAAAATATGTCTCACACCTATTGGAAAAATGGTCTTTGGTCCCTTATGTCAAAACCATTCATTTTGGGACAGCTTTGAGTGAAAAATCCAAATTAATTACTAAAACCAATTGAAACTGGAAAAAACAATTACACAAAATTAATTAAGAAGATGAGGATTACTCATGAATTTTTCCAGAATTTTATCACTCACAAAACTATTTTTAATAATTACGACGAAACGGGCAAAAAACGGTGATTTAAGGGAAAGTGAAAGGAACCGAACTCTATAATCCGTAACCTAATCCCTAAGCTCCAATATCGACACATATCATCAAAAATCACAAATAAATCCAGTGCCTCAGGTGGGAGGGCTCAATATGCACCTTAAGTTATATGATCCTAAGCCGCATACAACTAGAATGGTGCATTAAAGTGTAGAAAGTCGAGATTTCTTACTTGGTTGAAGTGTCGATTCCTCACATAAAAGAAATCCAAAAACTCCATGCAAGGTCTTGTAATCTCCCATAAGCAAAATAAATGCTTATCTTCCATACATGCTTTGTGAAGCTCCACCGTAACCGAAATCGATGTGTATCGATCAAAACACTCACGAAGAATTTAATCCAAAACAATAATTAAAACTATCAACAAAATTCTAATTAAAATTCACAAGAGGTTAACCAATGGATAAATCCACAAAAAAATTAACAAGAAATTTAATGCATATTTTTTTACAAGAAATATTAATTAACAAATCAAGAAAATAAAGGAACCAGAGGATGATAACTGAAAAATACTATGTGAAAAGCAATAACATGGCTGAAAAGCCCAATAGCTCTAACTTCATTGTAGGTGGGGGTTCAGATAGAGAAATCGGGAGTGTGGATAGTAGATCCATGGGCTTGAGCCCAATACAGTTACTGATGGTGCGAGGAGGTGCAACATCGAAAACGAGGTGTAAAAAGAAGATCCATGGTGTTTAACCTAAGCCTAATCCAATTCTGTGTAAGTAACCCTAATTTATCAGAGGAATAAAACAAACATTGAACTCATCTTCTTCTTTTTCTCAGCCGCACATTATCATCTTCTCAAAAATCTCACCGTCAAAGAACAACTGAAATTCGTCGGAGCCATCGTGATTCACAGTCACAGTGTCTTCTCTTCAACTCTCACCTTCTTCACTTCAATGGTTGTCGAAACATCACCTTATTCGCTCACCCTTATCTCCAACAAACTTCGGCATCCTCCGTCTCGCAGTACTTTTTTGGATTTTCCCCTTCTCCTTTTTCCTCCGCTATTATTCACCACCACGTCCTGATTCTTATTGACGGTGGCCAAACGAAGGCCTCACCTTGAAATGCCTTATTTGTGCTTTGTCACTTATCTCAGAAAGAACTCAACGACACATTGCAACACAACTCCAATCGGGAACCGCGACGTATTTCGATCGAAAAGCGAAGCAACCACAAAGCTACAGTGAGACTACCGGCCAAACCTCGACGATGACGATGCGAGATTTAGCGAATTATCTCTGTTCTTGGATTCTTCTCAGAGTTTAAATTCGTCATTGAATTGATATAGGTGTGTAATGAGATCGCCCATAATTCTTGTTGAATCGTGATGTTATTGAAGTATCATGTGAATATGAGTCGTTATCAATGTGATGCAAGTTCTTTTGTTGATTCGTGAGTTGCGTCATTGTTGAGTTCTCGAACCGATGTTGTTGCAGATTGTTGTATCGGGACCTGCGTATTTTCTTATATGCATTGAGAGTTGATGCAATGTTGTTGTTCTTGATTTTCTGCAGGTTGAATTTGAAGGTGTTAAGGATGAGGTGGTGTATAGAAGAAGAATTTCATAGAGAGATCAAAGAAGATGATGGAAGAGTGCTGAAGAATTGTGAAGTCTTGAAGGAGATTCTTGAAGGTTTCAAGATAAGAATAGTGAAGACCATTGATGAAGAGAGATTCTGGTTTTTTTGATTGATGAAGATGTGAAGTGGTTCCAGAAATTGCAGAGATGATTGAAATAGAGAGAGAGTTTTTGAGTTCTTGTTTCTTATTGAAGTGTTAGAGATTGGAGAGTCAATCCTTCTGAGTTTTTTTTCCTTTTGTTATTCTATTATGGTTGTAACTGTCTTTCTGTTATGCAGCTTGGGTTTTTTTCTGAAAAATTTTCCCTGTGATAATAATTGTGTATATTATTATTTTTGCCGCGTTTTCAAATTGTACATTCTTTGCGTAACGTCAGCTAAAACTTATGAGTCATGGATCAAAGGCTTGTGTACTGTGCAGCTGAACTAGTTGGAAAAGAGTTTTCCCGTTTTCATGTTTTGTTGCAATTCTTAATGTATTGGGCTTTGCACTAGAAAGATAACATGGGCTTAATGATGATACTAATTACTAACAAATAAAAATGGTGATGGATAATAAATGGTAATGACATAGATGTAAATGGACTTGGAATTTGTTCTTATGAATTTTGTGGTAGCAACATATTATTGAAATGAATTTGTAATGGGCTTATATGGAATAGACTTTGGTGTAGAATTTAAAAATTGATATGGATAAGAAAAGTGAATTTTAGAAGAAAAAAAATGAACAAGAAAATGGATAAACATGATTTAATGGATAATTTGGAGGGATAGTTTCACATAAAAATTTGGACAAAAATGGGTAATTGGAATGTAAGGATAATCGGCCAAAATGGATGTGAACGTGAATTAATTTGGTTTAAAATAAAAATGGATTATAAAAATAATGAAAATACGGACATGATGATGGATTATGGATCATGGGTAGAAAAACCTAATTTTAGCCCGAAGTCAATCTTGATTTATTTGAATATGTGCAGAGGAAATAAATCCACATGTGAACCATTAATGGACTAATGAACACTCAAACAAGACAAACTGACCCCTTTTTGACAAACCAGAGGACTTTTTTCACCAAACACAACTCGAACTTTGAATACGCACTACTAGAGAAATGATTGTTGGCACAAATAACTTGCAGTTGAAGCAAACTCTTGATAGTTTGACCGAGATCAGGTTAAACATCCATCTGAACTGGATCGTACTGAGCAACCACATCCGGAATGAAATCACTACCATGCCCTATTTTTTTATGTTATACTTCAGTTTTCTATGTAGAGGTGCAATGCTATGTATGCAAGATGATATGCTAAATGCTATGAAAATGAGAGGGAAAATTTTGGGGTGTTACAATTGGAAGTTATAAACTTGGTGTTTAAGTCCTCAACTTGCTTCATCTTCAGAGCTAGTAGATGATATTTTCCATAAAGAATGGACTATTGCGATATCATAATTTTCAGCGACGTTATTCTTATAGCCCATGACTTCAGAATCAAACAAAGCAGCGGTGTAATACCCCGTATTTAATTAATACTCAGGATAATATTAATTGAGATCAACAGGGTTCCGATGTGCTCTGAGAGTTTTATACCAAAAATAATCAGAGCAACTGATGAACTTAGATCAATTTTAATTTAATTTTATCTGACTCAGGGGTTTTATTAAATAATTGACTCAGAAACATTTTGGATACCCCTAATTGTGAACCCTTTAGTGTTACTAACCGGAAGATATTTGTTATCGATATCTCTCTAATACCTCACTTGCCAAACTTAGTGACATAAGAGAAAGAAGGAGAACTTGAGAGAAGAAGTGCAAGGAAGAAGAGAGAAAACCTAGAAGTTGGAAGCAAGGATTCAATCATCAAGCATCTTCTTCATCATTCATCAAGCTTCTTCATCATCAATAGCTAGAGGTGGGTTCTAGTTAGACATTTTTTTCTAGAGTTTTTGAGTTCTAGAAATGATAAATCTTGCTAAAATCATGTTTCTAATAGTTGAAATGCGGAAATAATCGGGTAGTATAGTCGGGTTGCATGTGTGTCGAACGTACTATGATTGCTTTGATGTTCCATTGTGTTATGAATGAGTTCCAATGGGTTATATGATAAGAAAATAGAGTTTTTGAGCTTCAACATGGTTAACCGGTTAACCAAATTGGTAACCGATTAACCAATGAAAATTGGTGTTCTGCGTGAAATTATGACTAGTTAATCGATTAACCAAATGGTTAACTGATTAACATTGTTCTGAATTTTTGAAAATCTTCTAAAACCCATAACTTTTGAACCGTAAGTCCGTTTGGTCGTTCTTTATATCGATAGAAAGCTCTTGGAATGCTCTATTCAATGATAATAATATGGAATTATTTAATTATGATAAGAGATTGGAAAAAATAAAGATGATCTAATTGTGTTATGTCATATTATATGTATGCATGCTAACCATTAATAATCATGAGAATACTTAATTAAAATAAGTTAAGTAGAGTGGGGTAACCTTACCACACATCAATAGTAGAACCTAGTTTATGACTAGGAATTTGATAAAAACTAGATGGCGATATTTGAACGTTCGATAGATAGATGTGTATCTTAGTCGAGTAAGGGTATAGTGGTGAGGTAAACATTATATGGAACATGTGTGTGAACCCATTGGGTGTTTTATTTTTGGAAAGGCGAATGTGGCCTTTTGAATGTAATATGCATTCACTTTTGTGTTAAGGAGAATGTGGACTTGTGATTGGTATGCGCAATCATGTTTGTGTTGAAATCACGTAAACAGAACCGTTTTCCCTGAGATGTCGTTTCATGAACCTGGGATTCCTCTAAAATGTATGCAAAATTATTTGTCAGGTTTGATTCCAACATTTAGTACGAATGGAACCTACAGGTAGAGACTTGAGATTGTTAACAGGACATGGGAAGTGACAATTCTAGGTTAACAGACCTAGGATCCAAATCCATTTTGTATGTCAAGTAAATTACAAGGATCCATGACTCGTGGCAACTCTTAGACGTTGGAGAGGACGAAAATAGGGGATACATTCGTTGGTTTCCGAATTAGTGATAACTTTCGAGTTAGTGAACTCAAGATATGTTTCCATATGAGTGTGAGATTGTGAACTCAAGGTCTAGGCTTTCCCCCCGACTTGAGTAGGATTCTTATAGAACCTTGTAGAGCCGAGAGAATCCATAAGATAGGGAACTCACTGAGATGTTGATATCTCACCCATTATTGTTGTTGCTTTTCAGGTTTAGTTTGTAGGTTTGATTTACAAGTGGAGTTAAGCTTGGATGTTTCAAGAGAAGCTTAAATTTAGTTTTCCATTGTGTATTTATCTTTGTACAATGAAGAATATTGTATTTGATCTTAGTATTTATATTTTAGTATGATTTCCATGTCTTGTACCAAAGTTTTGTATTATGTTTTAGTATTGGTTAAGAATGTGAATTATGCTATTAGGCACTTATGATGGTGTCAGAACCAAAGTATTTCGTTATTTATTTATCTTTGTACAATGAAGAATGTATCAAAGTTTTATTCTCTCTTCGTCACTCCTATGAATGGTCATTCCCTCATTGTCATATTCCCTAAGAGTTACCATTGTTGTTAAAATTAAAAAGGGAAAAAATAAAGGCAGAAAACAAATACCTTGGAAAGATGATGAACTTGAAGGCTTGAAGTGTGACTAAGAATAAGAAACGTAGGAGGAATCAGAAAAGGAGAAACAATTTTAAAATATAGGAGGTCCAACATTCAAGAATAACTAAAGACTAGCTAACCATGAAGTATTAAAGTCATCATGAGGCTAGAAGGCTAACAAACATGACCTTTCATAAGCTAGTTTTTGCCACGTGAGAGCCTATAAAGGACCGGGTATATAGTCTGGTTGCCCTGAAATATGTACAGGCTCATGCTTGACCAAGCACCATACCTACAAAATCAGGAATAGAACTCGAGGGCTTATGTTCATGCCTAAATATTTACATGGCGGGATATATAATCGGAGAAGAGCAATATCATAACTCGGGTAGTCTCACAGTATGTCGTCTCCGGACCACTCATCGTACCTAGTCCGCCTCTCAAGAGGTTGGGCATTCTATCACTCCAAGTTCAGCTTCTGGGCATTCATGCATTTGTCAGCCAAAAAGATGTAACGGTTTTGGTGCATCAATACCAACCATTACTAAGTCTTCAAGACAGACAATGATGAAGGGTGGTTACAAATTAAAGGGCCTGCAACAGCGGAAGGCCAAAAGGCTTCTCTTAATGACTCCTCCTGATGAAGATGAATATAAAAAGGGGTTCCCTCCATAGGGACAAGCAAGACACTTCTATCTTGAGAGTTGTTACTTAGTACACTCTCAAATCCCCTAAAGTATTACCCAATACAGACGGCATAGCTCTCCCAGACCAAAAAGGGGAGGGCTAGCACCTTTGGTGTTCTAACCAAATTTGACCAAAACACCAATAAATATTGTCATCAGTAGTGTGATCCTACTTGTCACCTACTTCTTTTCTTCATACACAACCCTCTAATAACTTAGAGTACAAGTAGATCAAACAAACGGCCCTTTAGTTGTAGCCATGGATCCGTTCAAAGTCCTCAAAGTATCACAGGTAGACGACATCCACATAAGTGTGAGTGCTTTTGTATTTTGTGTGATTTCAAAACTAGGATAGTGTACTGTTATGTATATTGGACGTTATCCTCGCATTTTAGATGTGCATATTGGCATTATGAAGCATTTAATTGATTTTGTAGAGGAGTCAACATCATATTTGCATTGAAAAACATGTTTTTTAACATACAAGTTAGTACGGGACAACCAATGCATGAATAGGACAACCTATACAATTTTCAACTTCAGTATAGGTCGACACATAGATCCTTCAAGTCAGCTCCTATGGAGCAGTATTGAAGCCTGTAGGTTCTTCCCATAGGCCGCCTTACAGGCTGCCCTATCAGGCTAACCTAATTACCTTCATAGGCCGACCTATGACTTTCATAAGCTGACCTATGTGTGTTCCTAACTCAAAAATTTCATTTTTGCTCTAACTTATTGCATTCCTTTTAATTATTTTTCTCACATACATATAAATACTCATATATGTATCTCATTCTAGTTTAAGGGTTTTCTAGAGATTTAAACCTAACAAAACCAAATTACAAAATAGTCCATCATCTTCAACCTTTCTTCTATGCATACACACAATTGAACTACATATAATTATTTTTCGATTGGGTGACCATCTAGATTAGGGTTGATAACGTCCAATTAGGTTTGGTGTAACCGAGAATATTGGGTTGGGAACTTTGTGTGTTTCAAATAAGAAAACCATGGTGGGTATTTTCCTTCAAGATCAATGTGATTTGAAGGTTGTGGACAAGATAACGTCAACATAGATTCGAACAAGTGAAAGCCTAGGGACAAGGTGGTTTCCTTGCAAGGGAGTAGCATGAGACGATGATTTGTGTTTGGGAATCTTGGGTTCAACAAGTTGTGTGCTCGGGATAATCAGAGCATTGTAGCCGCATTATTGGTCACTTGATCAAGCTTTTGATCAAGGGTTTGGAGGTGGAAGAATCAACATAAAACACTAGGATTTTTGGGGTTTGCATTCTTCATCTCTTGTATAAACAATTTTGCAAAGAATCCCCTGCAACGGAACCAAATTTGATCCGCTGTCACGCATAGATCAAAATGAGTTTTAGAAAAATGTAGTAACGAGAAGCGACACTCGGATGTCGTATCGATAGGATTCTTGTATTAAATTTTTAACCAATTACAATAACAGTTTATTGGGGTTTTAAGTTTCGATTTGAAGAAAAAGGGATTAAAACAAAAGTGATTATCAAATAAGCTAAAACGGCTAATACGACTGATTCGGGTTCTAACTTATCATTGGTTATTATAACATCAATACCTAAGTGGATTCGATCCAATTTGATTATGATATTAATCAAACAAGCGCTTATCAAAATCATATGACTAATGTTCTTGTTTACCGAATTAAGCAAACAGTTAAGAATATGACGAGTTAACGAATTAAGCAAATGATAACACGTAATTAAATTTAGGAATATGCATACAATCGAATTCCCTCAATTATATCCTATGAACACAATTGAATTAAGCAAACTATTGCAATCAAATTAAGAAAATGACTTCATAGAAAAGAACTGAACAAAAATTGAATTAATTGGTATTAGAATAACCTCAAACCGATGGAACCCGTAAGCAGCGGGATTTGCCTTCGGGAATTAGTTCTCCATAACAATTGTACAAAGAAAAATAAAATCTTGAAATAAAGGCTATATGAACAGTAACATGGATGCTCTAGGTATACGTGAAAACAAGAAATTCGGGTCATAACCTAACTGGGTTAAAATCATAAAAACCCGCCCAAAATCTGGAAAAAACTAAATGTTTCTACTGTCTGAACTTCAACAAATTATTCAATCATCATTCACTCCAAATCATATTTTCTCAAAAACATGAAAGTTGTAGCTGTCTATCTTAGTTTCCAACGCCTAGTAGAACGCGTCAATTTGATTCATGTAGCTCAAGTTATGAATTTTTCATTGAAAGCTGCTAATGCTGAAAATTAAATACGAAAATTAAATAAGGATGAAAATAAACTGAATTATAAAAACATCATAAAATAAAAAAATAAACAAACAAAACCATAGAAATTCTTAAGTATAAACATATATGAATGTGTATCAAAATTCACTGATCAAATTCCCCCACACTTTTGTACTATGAGCAAACTAAAATCAAGACTCATACAATGACATTTAGATACTCATTCTAGGCTACAAAATCTTATTTGGTTAAGATAGCATCGATATGTACTAATCTTGCACACTAAGGATATCGTAATAATACTAATCCGCAATTTTACGGTCATAAGCCTTCTTCCTATACAAATCAATTTGAATCATGTTATTATGTCTAAGCCTAACTTACTCATCCTCCTTTTTGCACTCTTTCATTCTAGCGCACTCACATTAAGCCTGTTATCTATTCATACACATGGTAAATAAGCTTGTTAGTGACTATGATCCTAATCTAGTCAATATTTTAAAGTTACTTTAGCAACAACAATTTTTTTGAAGGTTTCACATCTGTTAGGGTAAATGACCTGGTAAGGGTCACCTAACTTAAAAGGCAAATTCCGATTCAGATTTCTTATTAAGCACATGATCATTCACTTATTTGCATCAACTTAATTACTTGGTGTATTATTTCTAGATGGTGTTGACTTCTAGATAAGCTACTTAAGAGCTATTAAAGGATGAGAACTCTAGGCTATGGCATAACAAGTATTTGTAACGCCCGTTTAATTTAATTAATTATTTAATTAAATATAAGTGTGGTATGTTGTGATAATTCGCGTTGATTTTATTACCTTGGTCGATTTGCGTTGCTTTGTATGGAATTGTGTCAATTTATGTTGATAGCCGAATTTATCGGAATATTATGTTGATGGTTATAAGTTGGTTTAAGTCAAATTTAATTAATTAAGTCGATATAAGTTGTGGAAGACGTTACAGAGTATTCTTCCGTTTATCGTTGGATATGTTGTTTGGATTGTTTGGACCATTTGATTGATATTCGGAAGTTAATCTATTAAGTCGGGAATAAGTAGTTGGTCGCGAATTATTATTCAGTTGATTTTGTGTTGCGAAGAATTAAGTCGGAATATTAGTCGGAAAGTTGAGGAAATAATATTATAAGTAATATTATTGACTATTAGAGCATGTTAGTTAATGGGTTTGGATTGCGTCGAAATTAGAAAGTAGAGGGGTCTAGTGTTTAGGCTCATTAGTTGATTATTATATTGGATTATTAGTATTTTAATAAAAAGAAGAATTAGTCAAAAAGAAAAATAAAAATATCAGTAAGAGGAGGAAGTGGAACGTGGAAAAGGTAGAACGAGGAAAATTGGGAGAACGCGATTACGAGAAGTTACCGTCGGAAAGAAAAATCGGTCGAAGATTCGAGCGTGCCATCGGTTAAGGTAAGTGTGGGTGTTCGATCCTTATAACCGGGTATGATAATCGGTACTAGGTTTGGATGGTTGTATTGTGTTGTATTTGGTTTATTTTGTTGATGTGATTTAGTTGATAATGATGTTGTGTTGTCGATGGAATCGTATTGGTTAATTCTGTGAAATATATTAACTTATCAATTTTTTTGTGAAATTGGCTGCTGAGCTAATTTTATGTTGTTGCTGTTAATTTTATTAATTCCGGAAAATCTGAATTGGGGATGTTGAACCTGGTGCAGAAATACACGGGTGGCGCCGGCCACCCAAAAGAAGGAGAAAGCATGTGGAGGGTGCCACATGAGAAAGTGGCGAGTGCCACACATCCACATGGTGCAAGCCATGGTGAAAAATATGAAGGGTGGCGCAAGCCACCCTATGAAAGAGGGGTCCACACAATTTTGGTTAATTGAATATTACTCTGGTAGTTTCTTAGTTGATATATCTTACAGAATAAATTAATCTAGATTTTCTTTTATATGAAGTACTACTAATCCAATATTACCATATTATACTTTCTGTATAGAAATTTAGGGGCATGTAAAACTCTGATAATTCGGTAATACGGAGTGTTATAATAATGTAGCAGGTTTTAGCAGAAGTAGGAAAATGTTTATGATAGAAACAGAACTTTAAGAAACTTATGGAAGAGAACTGAAATTGTAGCAGAAGCTTTAATTTAGTAAGTAGAAAAGTTACATGATATAAATCAGTATTAATAGTATAAGCTAGAACATTGTTGGTTTAGTCGATTTAGCCGAAGTAGGCGAAAAACTTAGTTACCTGAAATTTAACGAAAATCGTCGGGGTAAGTTGGGTAGTTTAATAGTTGATTTTTGTTGCGTTGTTTTGTTGAAAAGATGTTGTAAAGTCGAGTTGTGGGTACTGGTTGAGTTGGTAAGTCATTCTGGTTTACGGAACGTTCTAAGTTGATTATGTGGAAGGCCTTACAAGCCAATGTTGAATTATGTTGTTCACATAGTATAAGTTGTTTGTGTTGCTTGTTGATGTTGCTTAAGTTGCTCAAGTTGTTTAAGTTGTTATGTGTTGTCGAAGTTGTTATGTTGTTCAAGTTGGAGGCTTAATAGCCAACGTTGATTTAAGTTTTTCAAGTTGCATAAGCTGGTTGTGTTGTTTGATGTTGTATGTTGTTATGTTGTAAAGTTGTATATGCTATGTAGATCATTTGCATTTTTATGTCGGAGCCGTTGCTCACACCATGTTGGCCTGGATTGGCACTAAGTTGAAAGTTGAAGGCTTATGCCTTGATTGCCTCGATAACCTGTAAGTAATTTTAAGTTGGGAGTTTTACTCCGAATGGTATCACATGCATATGCATAGTTGAGTCGCATTTGTGTTTTATTATTTATGTTGGTTATGTTGTTTATGTTGTTTATGTTGTTTAAGTTGATAAGTTGTTTATGTTGTTCAAGTTGATAAGTTGTGTATATCGTTCAAGTTGATAAATTGTTATGTTATTTTCAAGTTGATTAAGTGAATTGTGTTGATTAGGATGATTAAGTAGTTCGTGTTGAATATATATTATGTGGTTTATATATGTAGAAAATGTTGATAGATATAATAGTAGTAAAATAAGTTGATAAAAGGTGGATGATTGTTATGTTGTTCTTTTGGTTGATGTTGTGAAGTGGTGAATTGTTTATTATCTTTATCTAAGTATTGTTTATCATATATCGTTTATAATTATCGATATCTCACCCCTTATGTTTGAATGTTACCCCTATGTTGGTAACATGCAGGTAGCTTGTAGGAAGATGGTTATCTTCATTAGTTTGAGTCGGTGTCGGTGCTCTGTTATGTAACACTCGAGGAATGGATGCTTAGTTGTTTTAGTTGTTGCTTTTAAGTTGTTTCAGTATGATTATGTGGTTACTAAGTTGTTTTAAGTTAAATAACATATTATAGCATGTATAGTTGAATAATTGAAAATCCGCTGCGTAGTTGTAAAAGTTGAATTTGGTTTCATAAATGAAATAAAAGTTGTTGTTTTGAGTTTTTTTGAACCGAATGTGTTATGTATCAGTTTTCATGAAATTAAATGAAGTTTTCATAAGTTGAAAAATGTAGAATCATGTTTGTGTACTTGTTGGTTGAATTTCAATACTCTGATTTTCTATATAATCATCGGGTAGAAATGGGGTGTTACAGTATTCAAAATAATTTCCATATTCAGGAGACTTAAGGTGTCAAAACGATACCGATCTTATGAACTTTTCCCAAGTCTCCACAAACTAACCTCAAATTAATCTATAGCCAAAACAAATTTCAACAAATGCATGTGTTTCTAAGTTTATTTTTCTTAATGAAAAATAAAAGAAAACAAATAAAAACAAAACAATGAAATGGTTCCCTCCCCCACACGTAAAACATGCATTGTCCTAAATGAAAGGACATAAATATAAAATAAGAGGGCTAGAAAGGAAAGAATACACCCAAGTAGTCAAGGTGGATGGGTGATCACATAAGCATCCTTTCCTAAAGAGTGATATTTTACGCTTTCCTCTTCCATCAATGCAGGGCTCTCTTTTATGCAGTGCAATTTGAAGTTATTATCAGCACTCTCGCTTTCGCTTTGTATTTTGGGATCAAAGAAGAATATTTGATAAGTAAATGGGCATATGAAAGTGATATTCTTTTCCACAACATCAGAGATCAAAGGATTGAGGGGTTGTCTCACTTCTTTTCTTCCATCTTCAAGTGAGCTCCTATGTATACTCATGGATGGGCTAAATTCATGACTTTCTATCAAGGTTCATCCAATTCCATTTTATGTTCCTAAAATAATGTCTCTTCCTGCTCAAATCTAAGCTTTAATGAAAAATCTTCAAGAAGTGATTTAGAAGGTGGTTGTTTAATGGAATGTTTGGTTGGGGCAGCCGGGATGGCGAGAGCTTTAGCTACAACTCAATTTGTAGAAAAAATGTCAACCTTCAAGGTAGCCTTAATCTCAGCACAATTAGAACAAAGGTTAGTGTTAGTACATTCATCACATGAGTAATTATCATCAAAATCAGACAATGATGGAAAATCATATAACAACTCAGAATAAGATTCATCAACAATTTCATATGGCAAGTATATTTGAAAAACAGAATGCTCTTCCAAGGGATGTTGGTTTGATCATAGAGCTTGTTGCATGACATTCATTATAGTGCCAAGATGTTCAATCTGTGTTTGCAAAGCCTGAAGACTATAATATGTTTGTTGATGAAACTGGAGATTATTTGCATCCTCACCTGTAAAACCATTAAAACTTGGCAACAAGTGTGTTAAACCAAATTTCAATTTGAAACGTGCAACAACAACATGATACTCAAAACATAGAGCATTATAATTCACATAAGGGGCAACAAATTCTCTAAGATTCTTTGATCAACCATGATATGATTATCAAATTCAAAATCAGAATTAAATCAACCCCGAATCAAATAAAATCACTGCAGATTTAAAATGAATGGAAAATAAGAAAAACGATTAAAATAAAGTATAAAAAATATATAAATAACGCTAAGAATATAATTAAACCAAATAAAGATCGTACAAAAAATTTCATATTTTTTTGAAAATATGAAAATAGAAAATAAATCAAATAAAATAGAAAAACAAAAAATTTGCAATTTTGAGGGTCGAAATCTTTTAAAGTTTTATTCTAAAGGAGTACTCTTCTTCGATTATTTTCTGATTTTCTGGACAAAATTCGGAGCAAATCGAAATAGTAGCTTCCAAACTTACCTGACAGGTTGAAATTCTTATCATTGTACTACAACCCTGAAAATCAACAAGTAAAAACAAAAAACAAAAAACACAACTCTAAACTAAAATCCTAAAATTGGTTAAAATCTACAAGAATCCCCGGCAACAATACCAATTTGATTCGCTGTTGCGCACGGATAAAAATGAGTTTTAGAAAAATGTAGTAACGGGAAGCGACACTCGGATGTCGTATCGCAAGGATTCTTCTATTGATTTTTTAACCAATTACAATAACAATTTATGGGGGTTTTAAGTTTCTATTTCAAGAAAAAAGGATTAAAATAAAAGTGATTATCAAATAAGCTAAAACGACTAATCCGACTGATTCGGGTTCCGACTTATCATCAATTATTATAACATCAATCCCTAAGCGGATTTGATCCTATTAGATTATGAGATTAATCAAACAAGCACTTATAAAAATCATACGAATTATGTTCCCGTTTAACGAATTAAGCAAACAGTTAAGAATATGATGAGTTAATAAATTAAGCAAACGATAACACACAATTAAATTTAAGAACATGCATACAATCGAATTTAATCAATTATATCCTATGAATACAATCAAATTAAGAAAACGATTACAATCAAATTAAAAAAATGACTTCATAGAAAAGAACTTAACAAAAATCGAATTAAATTGGTATTAGAATAACTATGGAACCCGTAAGCAGAAGGATTTGCCTTCGGGAATCAATTCTCCATAAAAATTGTACAAAGCAAAGTAAAATTGTGAAAAGAAGGTTATGTAAACAGTAACACGAATGCTCTAGGTATACGTGAAAACAAGAAATTCTGTCAATAACCCAACTGGGTTAAAAACATAAAAACCCGACCCAAAATCGGGCAAAAACTAAATATTTCTACTGTCTGAACTTCAACGAATTATTCAAGCAACCTTCACTCCGAATCAGCTTTTCTTAAAAACATGAAAGTTGTAGCTATCTGTCTTAGCTTCCCAACACCAGGTAGAACACGTTAATATGATTCATGTAGCTCTAGTTATGAATTTTTCATTGAAAGCTGTTAATGATGAAAATAAAATACGAAAATTAAATAAGGATGAAAAATAAACTGAATTATAAAAACATCATAAAATAAATAAACAAACCAAACCATCGAAATTATTAAGTATAAACATAGATGAACGTGTATCAAAGTGCACTGATCATTCGCCTCACAGGCTGCCCCACAGTCCGACCTAATTACCTTCATAGGCCGACCTATGATCTTCATAGGCTGACCAATGTGTGTTCCCAACTCAAAATTTTCATTTTTGCTCCAACTTATTGCATTCCTTTTGCTTATTTTTCTCACATACATATAAATACTCATACATGCACCTCATTCTAGTTTAATGGTTTTCTAGAGATTAAAACCTACCGAAACCAAATTACAAAATTGCCCATCATCTTCAACATTTCTTCTATACATATACACAGTTGAACTACACATAATTATTTTCGATTGGGTGACCATCTAGATTAGGGTTGATAACGTCCAATTAGGTTTGGTGTAACTTAGAATATTGGGTTGGGAACTTTGTGTGTTTCAAATAAGAAAACCAAAGTTGGGTTTTCCTTCAAGATCAATGTGATTTGAAGGTTTTGGACAAGATCACGTAAACACGGATTCGACCAAGTGAAGGCCTTGGGACAAGGTGGTTTCCTTGCAAGGAAGTAGCGCAAGACGATGAATTGTGTTCGGAAATCTTGGGTTCAACAAGTTGCATGCTCGAGATAATCAGAGCATTGTAGCCACATTGTTGGTCACTTGATCAAACTTTTTATCAAGGGTTTGGAGGTGGAAGAATCAACATAAAACACTAGGATTTTTGGGGTTTGCATTCTTCATCTCTTGTATAAACGATTTTGCAAGGAAAAAGGTTAATTGCAAGTATCTCCATTCGATTTCGAATTGAGGGAAGACGTACTCATAGTGAGGCCGATTAGGGAACTACCTAAACAAATCATGGTCTCTCTCTCTCTCTCTCTCTTAATCTTTTTATCGCTTTAATTGTTGTTTTCGCAATTTATCGAGTTCATCGTTGTTTGATCCTTTCGATTGGAAATTGTTTTTTAATTATCTTTTAAAAGTGATATTGTTGATATAATCATAATCACTTTGATTATGATTAGATTTGGATATCAATAAAATAAATTGAATTTCCAATTGCTATCGATTGGACGTCAAGTGTTAGATAAATTGTTTATGCGTATTTTAATTGTGTTTTGGTTCATTGGATATACGAGTTACAAATAACATTGTATTTAATTGATTCATAGCTTAATCGTTGTTGCACGTTTACATTCATTATCATTTTGTTTGGTTTATGATACATATATTGCTTTTCGATAGTAGTTCGGTTAGATGATTCGATTAAGGCCATTTTTTCGTTGCACCATATTTTTGAAAACAAATTTTTGCCAAAGTTTTTGAAAACAAATTTTCGAAGCCTATCGTCTAACAATAAGTGGCACTTTTGACCACAAAAATGGCAGTGCCAACCAAATATAACAGATAGGCTCACATAACATACGCTTTATATATGCAGCCCCACCTGCTCGTTAACACATATAGCCTACTCTATTCTAAAGAGCTCATCAACATATACCTTTTTCAAGAATTCAAACATACCATGAACCCCTCTGGTTTTTTCCAGCTTCTTCATGGCAGCCTCTAGGTCAACTCCTAGATAGTCTACTATTATCTCGAGTGCCTCATTATCTTTGTTAATCAGAATATGCAACAAACATGACACATCGTTAAGTGTGATAGGCATCTCCCTAAGTGATAGATAAAATGATGACGTCTCAGTATGTTATCTCTCCACGAATGCATTAAACATTCTGTGGTTGATCGTAACATAATTGGTCTTGCATAAGTCATTCATCCCAAATAAGGACAAAGTAGTCTGAAACCACTCGTTAGTAGCCTGAGGCAAGTCAGTAAGATTTTCAACAGATCATTGTCCTGTAGAAAAATAAATTTTTTCTAGTAACTTGTAATATAATAATAAACGTAATTTAAAAAGAATGGATCCAATTAATTTTACCTCTCCGTCCCAAATATGTCTGGCAATATGGTCCGGATAAAGAGACATTAATGACAACTCTATAAGGCCTCTTCTAAATACTTGAGGTGGCATTGACTTATTAGCCCCAGCTGCCTGAGATGGCCCTGGCTCATCAGCCACATCAGCCTGAGGTGGCACTGGCTCATCAACCTGAGGTGGTAATGGCTCATCACCATGAGATCCCTTAAGTGCTTGGGGTGACACTGGTGCCTCTAGTACCTTTGGTGACTCGGATACCTCTGACGTCTAAATAAGTGAAATCTATTACCTACGAGAAGATGGAGACAATGATGCGTCAGTAGATGACAATCATCTCCTACAGAAAAAAGAAGATGGAGATATATGAACCTTAGAAGTTATTTCATCTGCATGAACCATATTAGAGAAAACATAAGTCTCTGAAATCTGACTATTAAATATAAATGTTATACAATCCTCACGTGGTGCATTAAAAAATCTCCAATTTTATTTACTCTTATATAATTACTCTAACTACCTATGTCATGAAGTGGAATTTTTTTTAGAATAACCTAGTTAGATAAAAAAATCCAAAATAACCTACTTTTAAAAAAAATACCAAAATAACCTACTTTCTATACATGGTCAACATTTTTTTTTACCAATTCGCCAATTGGATTGGCGAATGCTTGAATTTTTTTTGACCAATTCGTCAATTCAATTGTCTACACAGTTTTATTTATTTATTTTATATTTAGTATACATTTATTTTATAAACAATTTGACCATTAAATCTGTCAGCACAATTTGACCATTGAATCTTTATATTAATTACAAAGATATGACATTTATAAAAACAATGATAACTTATTCAATTTATAAAAATAATTGTATCATTGAATTTTTATTTTTTATCATTAATTTTTTATGATTATCTTTTATCATTAAATTTTCATGATTATCATTTAACAATTTTTTATCATGATTACTATATAAAGTTAATTAGAAAAAATTCTCATAAGTTTTAGTTATTTTATAAGTTTAAAAAGATTACAAAATCTCAATTGATTTTAGTGTTTTACTAAACTCATTATAAAAATTTAAATAATTTCAAAATATATTTTATTTCAAAAAATATCAATTAACTCTGTGATAAAGTTATTATTTATAAAATTTGTTAATATCATAATTATTAAGATTTTAATTTATAAGGCGCGATATTGTTTTTATGATATATAATAATATGGTTAATATCAACCTATGTCCTTAAGACACATTATTTTTATAAGGGATAAATATATAAAACCCCCCTGTCATTAGGGCGTGATTTGGTTTTACCCCTTTAAGTTTTTTTTTAATAGAGACCCCCTCATAAAATCAAAAATCAGATTTTACCGCCCCCTGTTACCCTCAATGATGACTGGGTTGCTGACTGGGTTGCTAATTGTTAAAAGTAATAAAATTAAAACTAAAAAAATGTTAAAACATTATTTTTTAAAACAATCCAAATGTTTATTTCTTCACTCAGCTAGTCATGTTCTTCTTGTTCTTCATTTGCTTTGTTTTTGAGATTGAAGAAAATCCCAAATCGAAACCCTAACTTCAAACAACGGTGAAATATCACTCTCTCATGGTGCCCCTTCATCATAAACAAAGGAAGATCCCAAATATTGTTTTATGTTGATTTTTCTCACTCTGAATTGAGAAATTGTTTGTTCCTCCCTTAAACATTCTTTCTTCCTCCATGGAAGAAAAAGAAGAAAAAAAAGAAGCAAATACAGTGACTGGGTGACTCAGATCTATAATCACCAAACTACCATGTCTCTTTGTTTTTCTATTTCTATCACACTCACAAGCAAAACAGAGAAGAGTAAAAAAGAAATGGCAATCTCAAAGAGCAATCTCAACTATGAAAAATCTTTCTCCAATCCTCATAAACATGTAGCCTTATAAGTATGAACATATGCAATCGAAAGTGGTTGATGATACCAATTCAGATCTGATTCCTTTCTCTCTCTTTTTTTTCAGATCTAATCTTGTTTCATGCTCTAATCTTCATACTCATTTTTTTTCCAGATCTGAGTTTCTACGTTGCTGTACAACGAGGTTGAAGAAAATTTTCTACTGTTTCTGGTGATAGATTCGATAACTCTGTTGATTCTATTCTTGTAGTTCAAGAGGTTATTGTCACTCCTTTAACTGTGCTGCAGAGGATTACGACGATGATGATATGGATTTGTGGCCTTAAAAAAATACAATTTACTGATAAAATATTAAGAGATATTTTATTATTGGAAACAATTATTAAAATATAATGTACAATAATGTAACATTAAGAGATTATGATAATTAAAGAAATTTTAATTATTAAATATAACAATTAAGCCACTTAAGTTATATTTCTTACATGTGATTTCATGATATTTATATTTATTGTGTTATAATTATTATTTAGAATAAAATGAATATATATATATATATATATATATATATATATATATATATATATATATATATATATATATATATATATATATATATATATATATATATATATATATAAATAAGAATAGTTTAACACAATACTTTTAATAATTATATATTTTTAATATATCTTAACAATTTAACTAAATTATATTTTAGCTTTAATACTAAATTATAATATATAGTTTTAGAAGAAAAGTTTTAAAAATTATTTTAACATTAAATTATTTTAACGTAGTTTTAACACTAAATTATTTATTTTTATAATTAAATTATATATTATAGCTTTAACACTAAATTTTATATTTTAATAATTATATATATTAAATTTATTTTATGAGAGAAAAAATTATATATATTAAATTTATTTATGAGAGAAAAAATTATTATTCTAAAAACATATTTAAGTTAATTTATTACTAATAAATATAATTTTGATCAAAAAATATTATTTTTATAATAAATGTGAAAATAGTATTTATTATTCTAAAAACATATTTAAGTTAATTTATCAGTTTTAATTTTTTTTAATAAAAACCCCCTCATAAAATCAAAAATCAGATTTTACTGCCCCCTATTACCCTCAATGAAGTACAGTCAGCAATCTAGTCATCATTGAGGGTAACAGGGGGCGGTAAAATCTGATTTTTGATTTTATGAGGGGGTCTCTATTAAAAAAAAACTTAAAGGGGGTAAAACCAAATCACGCCCTAATGACAGGGGGTTTTGTATATTTATCCCTTTTTATAATTATAACTTCTATATAAGTCAAGAGAAAAATAATAATCTTTTTAAACTTATAAAATAATTAAAACTTATGAAAAAAATTTCTAATTAACTTTATATAGTAATCATGATAAAAAATTGTTAAATGATAATCATGAAAATTTAATGATAAAAGGTAATCATAAAAAAAATTAATGATAAAAAGTAAAAATTCAATGATACAATTATTTTTATAAATTGAATAAGTTGTCATTGTTGAATGCATGAGAATATGCATGACATTAGTCATATCAATTAAAGAATTGTATATAAAACATACACTTTCGTCAAATCACATGTTGACCATGGGTAGAAAATAAATTATTTTGGTTTTTTTTGAAAAGTAGGTTATTTTGTTTTTTTTTTAAAAGTAGGTTATTTTAGAATTTTTTTATCTAATTAGATTATTCTAAAAAAAATTCTCATGAAATAGCATGTTTTATAATCCTTTAAATATAACATATAACATAAAATATGCCACCCTATATTTCATCTCCTTCTAAAGTTAAATAATACGCCAAAAAATTAATTACAGTCTATTCTATAGATGTCATATTTCAACAAGGACTATCAAAACTACAATATAAAAAGTAGAATATAAAAAAGAAGAAAAGATGAGATGAAAAGTACAGATGAAAGGAAATTTAAATGGTGTGGGACTGTGGATGGTGGCATTGAGTGACTCATGATCCTTCCCTAAATTCCGAGCGCAACTTTGATAAGGACTTATCAAACAGGTTGCTCTTGTCTCTTTCCAAACACTCTCTTCATCATCTGTGTCAATCTCCTTATTTTATGCTCAACCATATCTATCCCTTTCTCTCTTTTCTTTTTTATTTTTTTATATGAAAATTTTTATTGATTCAAATAACTTATTTTGGATGGAAGATAATTGTATTTTTTTTCTTAGATAGACTTTGAGTTCCATATGATCGATTTAACTTGTTTTTTGAGCTTGATTTAACTTGTAAATCTTTTTTTTAAAATATTGTTGAGGTGAATTATTAGTTTAAAATGTATGATCATCTTTTTTTTCTCTTTTAAGCTTAATTGTACCTTTGGCTTACTAAATGTTATAATGGAAAATAACAGCTTTTTGTTTTCTTAATCACTTTTCATCATTTTATGTTGATGAAGAATGTGTTACTTAAGATTTATATTTTTATTTGACGATTATTTTTTAATTGTATTTCAATGGAGGTTAATTTGGTTAGGTATTTGATTCTTGTGACTACGGAATAAAAATATATGTTAAATTGTGACGTGAGTGAATGAAGAAGATAGGGAACATTTATTTGTAAAAAAAGAAGATAGGTCTCTTGCATTTAAAAAGAACAAAACTTATTGGATCATCTATTTCAGTTTGGTGGACTAAATGGCCTTCTTGTTTCTTAATACTATTAGGCTCTTATAATTTTAGTAATTTGGTAATAACAGACTTATCTTAAAGGATAAAGCTTCCTTCTTTTTTGTGATTAAAATCGAAATATATTGTTCCTTTTGATTTTGATTATTAGGTTTGGAGTTTAAATCTTTTATAGTGCTTGTTTATCAATGTTTTCTAGACCACTTTATATTGTTTTTTTTTTCAAAGTCTTATAATTTTGGATTCTTTTTGTCATCTTCGATACATCTTTTGTTAAAATAATTTGTTTTGCTTGTTAATATATATTCTTTTCATTCTTTTTTATAAATAAATTTTGATATATATATATATATATATATATATATATATATATATATATATATATATATATATATATATATATATATATATATATATATATATATATATATATATATATATATATATATATATATATATATATATATTGAACGAACTTAAAAATCAAAGCTTACTTATAAACGAAAATATAAAGAATCTTATTTTGACCTTTTAAAAACAAAAACTTTTTTCTAAAATTGATAATAATCGTTATAAATTTATGTACATCAGTGAGGGTTAGAGTTACACTCTAGCATTAATATCCAATTTAATAATATATTTTTTAGTTAAGTCGAATTTGTAGATAGATAAAGACAATTTTATGAAAATAAATAATAATATTGCATTTGATAAGAATTTCTTACACGAGATTAATTAGAAGTTTTAAAAAACTGAAGAGTGTATTTGACTTTGTCCTCAGTTGCACAATGTATAGATGGTCAAAGTTCAGGATCACAATCATGGTTTTAGAATTTTTAAAAATTGTTTATTGTTAAAAAAAAAGGATTATTATGTGGTTTTGGGTAGGAGTATTTTTGTATGGGAGGCTTAATCAGAAGGTTAGGATAACAATTACTAAGTATGGGCCACAAGTTGGTCTTTTCATGGCCCACTATCAAGAAAGCACATTTAATAAACACAAAAAAAAAAAAAACATTTTTATAAAGGATTAAATATGTTTTAAGTCCCTACAAATATCTCACTTTCTAAAATTGGTCCCTATAAATATTTTCTTCAAACATTGGTCCTCCCAAAGTTTATGTTTCCAAATGTAGTCATTCTCGTTAGTTTCAACTAATGGAGGGTGATGTGGCAAGCCATGTGTGTCTAATTCATTTGTCATGGTGTAATTTATGTGATCCACGTGTGAAATACAACGCATAGTATTTGTAGTCAGCATAACTCTTTTTTCGGTCAAACCCTAAATCCCTTCTTCCTCCACTAATCGTCATTTAGGGTTCATCTCTTCTCTTCATCTCTTCACCAGATTTCGACGATTCTTCCCCCAAATCCTTCTTCTCCTTCCATTTTGTCATGTTTTCTTCATCAAGGGTAAGCAATTTCGTGTCACAACACTCCATTATTGCCACCAACATTTAAGGGAAAAAGTGTGGGTGCAAGGGTACTATGATTGCATACATGTGCAAGAAGGGAAAGAATAATGGGAGATTGTTATGGAGATGCCCATTTTGGAAGAACGTGGAAACTTGTAATATATTTGTTTGGGATGATGAGTATGGTTTAAGGAAGGAAGATGACAAAGTGTTGGAATCTGAATGCAACAAAGATGAGAGAGATATGCAGTTTATCGATAGGTTTAACGAGCTTTATGAAGCATCAATGAAGAAGAACACTAGGTTGAAGCTGAAGTTAAAGAAGGAGGAATTATATGGAAAGTTCAAGACCATATGTGTTGTAATTTCAATGTTGTCCAACATGTATTTTGTTCTATCTCCCTATCCAACCTCCTTAAGGGTTTTGTCATGATAACTCCCTTATAACCCTTTACCTTTTCCCTAAGTGTAGCAAACCTCCCCATTAGATAATTTCTAATCCACTCCAACATTGTTATGATGGGTTTGTCTCTTTGTAACAAAATTGTTGCATTGAATGTCTCACTTAAATTATTCATTAAGACATCACATTTTGAAAAAATTGGAAAAACATGATTACACCATTTGTTCTTTGGAATTACTTCAATCCACTCATATGCTTCCAAACTGATCTCTTTAATCATTAACATCTTTTCCTCATGTGCTTCAAAATAGGTTGCTTTTGCAGCAGCCATCATGAGATCTCTAAACAAGGTTCCACCTCCAAATTTCTTCTTAAAGTTTACATAAAGATGTCTCAAGCAAAACCTATGCTCATATGCTGGATACTCCTCTTCAAACACCTGTATCAGACCCTGTTTGAGCAGCCATTATTAGTAAACATCAGTACAATGTTTCAACATGCTAAAACTAAATGCAATGAAATAAAATACTAAAACTACCTTTTGTTGGTCAGAAATGAAGCACCACCTTCCATCACCAATGTCTTCAATTAGCAATTTCATGAACCAGCTCTAAGAATCCTTAGTCTCCATCTCAACCACATCAAATACAATTGGTAGGTATTGATCATTAGGATCTCTCCCAACAACAATCAAAATAATCCCTCCATATTTATGTTTCAAGTGACAACCATCTAATCCAATGAAAGGTCTACATGATCTTGTCAAAGCTTTCTTGGTTCCATATAGGGACATGTATCATCTCTCAAATCTTGGACTCATCCCTTCAGTAGGAGCACTTGTGTTTATTTTAAAAGTGTTGCCAGCTGATGCCCTTCTCAATTCAGCCCCATAAGACCATAAAAGACTAAATTATTTGCTTGAGTCACCTTCAACAATGTCTCTTGCAATCTTTCTTGCCATGAATGCCCTACATACTGGGATCTCTGTTGCATACATTTGCCTCACATCAGCTACCACCTCACTTAACCTTATCTTAGAGTTATTCTTCAAACCATCAATAATAACTTTAGCTACCCATTTTGCTCTAGCATTGTTGTTAAAAAATTTCCTTCTACACTTGTGTTTTTCATACAAGGTTTTGATTCTAAATGTGGTGGAGGTGAGTAGCCTACTACATAACATAATATAGTCACATTTTTCTTGTCCTTACACATAATCCTACATCTATTTGAGTCATTTTTTTCAAACTTAACCTCCCTTCCATTCAACACACAATGTTCTAAAATAATGTAAACACCCCAAATTTGCCCTCACTTTTTCTCACACCATGGCTTATGATCTTTCATATTGCATTTGCATAAGCATATCATATTATCATCTCACATTGCATATTTGTTTCATCTGCATAACTGCATAGCTAGGGTTTGTGGTCAAGAGAATCTAAGAAGTGATCTGAGCCATCTCAAAGGCCTTGAAGATTTTCAAGAGGGTCCATGTGTGTTCCATGATCATAATATGCTCCCAAAAGTTCTAAGAGTCAAAATATCACAAAGCATTGCAAAGGTGTTCAAGAAGACTGAAGATTTCCTACACAAATGACCTAAAATTAGGGTTTTGGGTTTGAGGCCCTTAACCTCAATTTTTTTGGTCATTCTTGATTCTAATGGTCTTAATATGTTATAAGGAGCATGTGTACCAAATTTGATGAAGAAATTCATTGTGGAAGTCATCTGATCAATTGGTAACTTATTGTGCAAGAAAAGTCAGAATCAGGGCATCTAAGGCCCCCACCAAGGGCACCAAAGGGTCATCTTCATCATTTTGAGGATCTATGATCTTTATTTGATCTTAGAAGTAGTTAGAAGTTCACAAGATTGAAGAATTTCAAGCCATTTGCAAACTTTCCATTTTTGGACATGACTTGTAATGAAAACTTTCCATTTTGGGAAAGATTTTCAACCTCCTCTTTCTTGATCAAAAATGCTTCAAATGAAAAATCTTCAAACATGAAAGTTGTAGATTGGATCTTTCCATTTTCAAAAAGTACAATAACTCCTCTTGATTCATCCTAGAACTCAAGATATGATGTTTCAAAGTTGGGAAAAATCTTGTAATTTTCAAGCATGTGCCAAAGAGGGAATTTTGCAAAATCAAGTTTCAAGACCTCTTGTGACCTCTAATTGACCTCTAAGCATCATAACATGTTAGTGAAACATTGCAAGACCAAAATAATTCCTTGGATCACAAGTTTCTATGAGCCATTTTCACAAAATTCTCAAAGAGGGAAAAATGCAAAAGTCTTGCAATCTCT
Source organism: Lathyrus aphaca (assembly GCA_963966055.1). Lineage (NCBI taxonomy): Eukaryota > Viridiplantae > Streptophyta > Magnoliopsida > Fabales > Fabaceae > Lathyrus > Lathyrus aphaca. The sequence continues at coordinate 427,576,324 of OZ014523.1, read as the reverse complement.
TGATCCAAGTGGTACAGATCCTCATATCCAATCCAAGGGCCATCTGTCGCTCCCCGGATTTCCATCCTGGTACAAACGCGAAAGTGGCGCGGAAAAAGAATAGAGTCGCTCAGTACATTAAATGGACTCGCATCAGAGGACAGATCACTCGCATGCAATTCACCCTTGAAGAAGTGCTAGGGCCATCAGCAGTAGAGCCCATAGCTACAGTGAGTCTAGAGGATTTTGAGAAGCTGAAAGAGAGGAATGCCAAGCTTTCTGAAGCTTTGAAGAAGACCCTTTGGGAAAGGAATGATAGTCGTCTGGACAATGCAAGGTTAGAGAAGCTCCGCATCGAGCATGTAACCAAGATCGAGAAGACTGACGATTACATCAGGAAAGCCCGAGCTGGGGAACTGGTATTGAAGAATGCTTGCAAAGAAGCCAAGATTCAGAAAGCCAGAGCTGAACACTACCTAGAAGAGATTCAGGCTAGATGGATCAGAATAACTGAAGCTCGCTTGCAAGAAGATCAGAATACACAGGCTAAGATAGAGTAGTTGGAAGCCAATGAGAAAAAGAGTCAGGAAGCCCTGTTAGCAGCACAGAAGGAAATCTCCGAGTTGAAACTCCGGGCGGGGTTAAAGAGATCAAAAGAACAAGACAAGTACCAGAAGTTGACAAGCGCCATTGCAACCAGAAACCTTCTCATCAGGACCATCACGGAGCACCCGGTTGGGCCAGTGACTGATGCTCTCCTGAAGAAAGTCAAGAAGGATGAATTTGGGCTGGATGTTTGATTTCTCTTTTACTTGTATTTTATTTTTGTTGTACTTTAATTCTCCATGGTGTTTTTGTTTGTATTCTTGACTCGATTGTATTCTAACCCACCATGGGAACTTGTTGTAATCATAAACTATGTATTTTGGCATTTGTAATGTTATGGTTTATGTGTTACCTGGATCTTCTTTTGAACTTCATTTCTCTTCAACATCTTCATCATTCCCAGAGGTCTGGAAGGTCAAAACCAAACAACCAAACTGGATACCCTTGGAAGACAAATAGACATATTGCATTGCATGCTAACCTCATTATCTTTGTTTTGCAGGTGTTTTTGTTGTTGTTTTCTCACTTTGCTGTGTGTTTCAAGAAATATTGCTCGCAGGAGGGTCTTTCCCGTCAATCGCATCCACAGATATCCGACCCGTAACAACCTTCCGAGTCTGCAGATGGATCAACTTCAACAAGAACTGACAGATGTGAGGACTCAGATGACTGATGTGGGGACGGAAGTGACGACTCAGATGAATCAATTCATGGCTGTGATGACTGGGCTAGCACAGACCCAGGAAAGATTGAGGGAGTTAGTCGAGCGGCAAACTCCAGACGAGAATCATGCAGGCACTAGGGGTACAAGTAATAACGCACGTGATCATCCGCAAGAAAATCCACCAGAGTTTAGGCCCCACATCAACTCTGGACTCAATGTTATTGGAAATACTCAGAGAAACACTGGAGATCGTGTTCTGCAGGAAGATCCTCAGGACGAGCAGTTTACAGTGTTGGGTGTTGGAGCTGATGAATTTTATGATCGTCGTCTGGACGAAATATCTGAGAAGCTGAGATCCCTTGAATCACAGAACTCTTTGGGATTTGATGTGATGGATATGGGCCTAGTTGAAGGAGTAAGGATTCCTCACAAGTTCAAACCTCCTTGCTTTGAGAAGTATAATGGTACTTCCTGTCCTCGTACCCACCTTCAGTCCTTTCTGGGGAGACTGAAAGCTTATACCATGGACGAAAAACTATGGATGTTCTACTTTGAAGACAGTTTAACCGGGGCATCCAGAGAGTGGTATTCTCACCTATCCAGAGCAACTGTCAGAAACTGGAAGGACTTAGCTGAAGCTTTCATACGCCAATATCAGTACAACTTGGATATGGCACCCAATAGGACTCTCCTGATGGGTATGTTTCAATCTTCAAGAGAAAGTTTCAGGGAATATGCCCAAAGGTGGAGACAATTTTCTGTTGTTGTCCAGCCACCTATGTCTGAAAGGGAGATGGCTGACATGTTTATGAACACATTACAGGGAACCTACATTGACCGACTTGTTGCTTTCTCTTCCACCAGTTTTGCTGATGTGGTTATACCTGACGAAAGAATTGAAAGTCTTTTGAAGATGGGTAAGATCTCTAACAATGGTGCTAGCTCCAGCAATGCAAGGAAACCCTTCTCGGGACCTAGAAGGACAGGTTAAACCAACTCAGTAAATATGGGCAGAGGTAGGCCTCAATACATGCAAAGATCGGTAGCTGACCAACTCAGTACATATGGGCAGAGGTAGGCCTCAATACATGCAAAGATCGGTAGCTGATGTCACCATTCCTGCTCCAGCACCTCAGCAACAACAATATCCACAGCAACAACACTTCCCACGGCAACAACAGTTTCCTCAACAACATAGATCTTATGGGAACAACAATAACAACCAACAACAATAACAACCAACAAAAACGTCCTTTCCAGCAAAGGCCTTCATAAATCAACAGGGTTATCGATCCCATCCCGATTCCCTATGCAGCTCTACTCCCACAATTATTGAAGCTCAACCTGATTGAATTGAGAACCTTAACTCCACCTGATCCTTTGAATCTCCTAAGGAACTATGATGTCAATGCCAGATGTGCCTTCCACTCCAATGCACCTGGCCATACAATAGAGAAATGCAGGGCCTTGCACATGAAAGTTCAGGACTTAGTTGATTCCAAAGCTTTGAATTTTGCACCTCCTCATAATGTCACAAAGAATCCAAAACCGAACCACGGTGGACCGAGGATTAATTCCATTGAAGAAGACCAACCAGCAGTCCTAATTGATGACACTGTAGACATTCAAACACCACTGGCCAAAGTTAAAACTCAGCTATTGAAGTGCCAAGTGTTTCCAGGTTGTGAGGCATGCTGTGAAGCTTGCAAGACTTCTGCCAATGGTTGTACAAATCTGAAGGACGGTATCAGTAGTCTTATCAAAGAAGGCATCCTACAGATCACTTCAACAGTTCCAACTCCTACAACTTCAACAAACATCTCTCCTACAACATCAGCAAACACCATTTCAAAGGAATCTCCTACAAATTCAGCAAACATCATTCCAACGGAGTCTACTACAATAACAACAACCATCAATGAAGGCATTTCAACGGTCACCATTTATTATGACCCAACAACCATCCATGTTCCGGATTCTTTTGACAACAACTTTCAGCAACATCAACATCAACATCAACAACTTCCTGCACCAGCATCCTCTCCCATCAGACCTCCTGTCACAATCTATTATGATCCGCAGACTTTCACAACTCCTTCTTCCGCAGCAATCAGTCTGGTTACAATCACGGTACCTGGACCGGTTCCATATGACAGCAGCAGTGTCGTGCCTTGGCATTACGGCTCATATCTTTATTGCAACGGAAAGAAAGTCACTCTTGATTCTTCAACTTCTACACCATAGATTGATAATATCGGGGGAGGTGGAGGCTTCACTCGAAGCGGACATCTCTTTGCCTCACAGTTCCCAAGAGTTAATGCTGAAGTAGAAGCTGCTGCCAAAGCAAAAGGCAAGAATATGGTGCCATAAGAACCAATTGCCAAGGAAACTCATAAGACATCCTTTGATCAGGATGTGGGCGAGTTCATGAGGATTATCAAGAAGAGTGACTATAAAGTTGTGGACCAGCTCCACTAAACACCCTCCAAGATCTCCATTCTATCTCTACTCATGTGTTCCGAAGCTCACAGGAATGCATTGCTCAAGGTCTTGCACGCAACTTACATGCATGAGGAGATTACAGTTAATCAGCTAGAGACAGTGGTTTCAAATGTAAATACTAGTCATGGACTAGGTTTCACTGATGTTGATCTGACTATGGAGGGCCGTAACCACAATAAGGCTTTACATATCACCTTGGAATGTAAAGGTGTTGTACTTTCTCATGTCTTGGTTGACACTAGGTCATCTCTCAATGTCCTTCCAAAGAAAGCTTTAGTCAAGCTGGAATATGATGGTCTTGCACTCCATCCGAGTAACCTAGTTATGAGAGCCTTCGATGGTTCTAAGAGATTGGTTCTTGGAGAAATAGAGCTGCTTGTGGTAATTGGCCCACAGATTTTCAAAACTACCTTCTATGTGATGGACATTCAGCCTGCCTATAGCTGTTTGTTGGGTCGACCTTGGATTCATGCCGCTGGCGCCGTAATGTTTACCCTTCACCAGAAGTTAAAATACAAGTGGGAAGGCCAAATTATCACAATTTGTGGAGAGGAAGACATCTTCGTCAGTCATCTAGCTATCTATAAGTACATTGAGATGGATGGGGAGGTCCATGAGACAATGAGTCAGGGTTTCGAAGCTCTTAATTTCAATGAAGAAACAACTGAAGTGTCTGGTACTTCAATTGCTTCTTACAAACAAGCTCGGAAGGTTGTTGAAGACAGGAATGCCCAAGGCTGGGGCAAGCTGCTACAAGTCCAGATAAAGGAAGACAAGTTTGATTTGGGTTACAGACTATCCCGACAAGCTCAAGAGGAGGCTGCTGAAGCTCCCAAGTTTATAAGTGGGGGAATGCTGACCCCGGATGCTATCAACAATGTGGAAGACGAGGCTGAAAGCGACTACAACCTGGAAAGCTGGATCCGTCCAAGAGTCCCGGGCCAACAAGTCCTCAAATGGTCTTCCCAGGAAATTATAAGGGTTACTGCTGCAGAGTAATTATTATTTCCTGTTTTAAGCATGCATCAAGTCCTACATCTTGCCTAAGGTGTCAGGACTCATTTTGTAATAGGACCATATATGTATTTTGTGCAAAGTGAAACTAATGAACAATGGACATCTTTTGCAAACAATCTTTTTGCTCACTGTCTTTCATTTTTGTTATTTTCGCACAAAATAATAAATGGCAATGTTTTTCTTAATAAACTTCATTCACTTTTTCTAAATAAGATAAAATCAATAACTAAAATGAGCAAAATCTCGACCCTTGCAGAGATAGCCCTCCAGATTGCACCGACAACGACATTGCTATGACCTTGTATGACTTCGACAATCCGATTAATCAAGCAGATGAAGGGGTTGATAAAGACTATGATTTTCCTGAGGAGTTAGCCAGGTTGTTGAGAGAAGAGCAAAAGGTGATTGCTCCTCATCAGAAGGAGGTTGAGACTATCAATCTTGGTACCTAGGAAGATGTGAAAGAGGTGAAGATCGGGGCTAGTCTGCAAGCTCCAATGAAAGAACAGCTCATCAGTATGCTTTGGGAATATGTCAATGTCTTTGCTTGGTCCTATCAAGATATGACAGGTCTGGATACGGATATTGTCATGCATAAGCTGCCATTGAAAGAAGATTGTCCGCCTGTTAAACAGAAGCTACGCCATACTCGCCCAGATATGGCCATGAAAATCAAAGAAGAAGTACAAAAGCAGTGGGACGCCGGTTTTCTTGTTGTAACTAGTTACTTGCCGTGGGTTGCTAAAATTGTACCCGTACCTAAGAAGGATGGCAAGGTGCATATGTGTGTGGATTACCGGGATCTGAATAGAGCTAGCCCGAAAGATGACTTCTCATTACCTCACATTGATGTATTGGTGGATAGCACAACTCAGTTCTCAGTATTTTCTTTTATGGATGGATTTTCGGGATACAATCAGATTAAGATGTCACCTGAAGACATGGAGAAGACAACTTGCATCACGCCTTAGGGCACGTTCTGCTACAAAGTAATTTCGTTTGGTCTGAAGAACGCCGGTGCAACATATCAACGGGCTATGGTAACATTATTCTAGGATATGATTCATAAAGAAATCGAGTGCTATGTGGATGATATGATTGCCAAGTCCCTTACAGAAGAAGATCATTTGTTGAATCTGCTGAAATTGTTCAAGCGTCTGAGAAAGTATCAATTGAAGTTGAACCCCAACAAATGCACATTCAGGGTACGTTCTGGTAAGCTGCTGGGTTTTATTGTAAGTGAAAAAGGAATTGAGGTTGATCCCGACAAAGTCAAAGCTATTCATGAAATGCCCGCAACTAAGACTGAAAAAGAAGTTCGAGGGTTCTTAGGTAGATTGAATTACATCTCCAGGTTCATATCTCATTTCACTGCTGTCACTCCCGGGATTTTCATCCTAGTACAAATGCGAAAGTGGCGTGGAAAAGGTAGAGTCGTCAGCCAGACATTTTTATCCCGAAGGAATGGGAAAGGTAATGTTGCACAAACCTAAGGAAGAAGGAAAGGACGAGGCCTTGCGAACCAAAGATCTGGGTCCGGGAGTCGGTTACGACCTGGGAAGGTATTAGCACCCCAGATCGTCTGTCGTACCCGACGGGATCCACGCTTGCTTGTTTGTTTCAAAGGGTGATAAAAATAAAGTGTTGCTGAACAAATGAACTGCTAACTGGAATGGGAATGAGAAAGGAACTGGAAGAGAGAACGGGGGAAATGTAGGGAAAATAAAGAATGTGCTCGAATGGGCCATACCCCGCTGCCTACGTACCTCATCTGGAAAATGAGGATCAGAGTCGACGTAGTTCGCCTAACTAAAGCGGGAACTAAATGTTTGTGTTTTTTTATAGCTAGAACTGCGTATGTCTATGCTCAGGTATTGCAGGCTCGTCTGGTACGAGTGCGTTTACTGTCTTGCATGCGAGACAAGTCGTTGCAAGTTCGCATTGAGAATGAGTGAGGTGAGAAAGAGAAGTTCCCGTAGGAAAGTCGCTTATTATTTGTTGTTTGCATTTTAAGAGTTTTTTTGTGTGAATTTGGCACAAGGAAGTGAATTCAAACTCTTTTCCATGGAATGTGTACTTGCTACTACATTCCAAGATGGAATAATAGAACAAGCACACCAAACAAGGATAATTTATCCAAGACTTGTTTCCTAGGATTGGGGTTTAAGTTCACTAGCTTGTTGAACTTTATTACATGTTTTGTAGCTTTTGTGAAGAAATGTCTTTTAGATTTTTCTTTGTGAAACAACCCCTTGATAAGACTTGTGCATCATGCTAGACAAGCTTACACCATTCCAAGATGGAATGAAAGCAAGTGCCCCATGTAATAAGGCTATACACAAGGGATCCTTTCATGCATTTATTAAGTCTTTTTGCTTTTTTGTTTGAAGATGAGAAAAGAAGACTCAAAAAGGAAAAAGGTCAAAGCTAATGGGGGACTAAGACACAACCCTAAGTTATATCATTATGTACAAGAGTGATCCTATGGTTAATGAGGTATTCTAACCTAAGGAGAAGAAAAAACAAGTTAGAATTCAACTTACTTCCTAAGGAAGTTAAGTTGAATCTAAAGAGAGAAAGAAGGAACCTATAAACAAAGCACAAAGTGCTAAGGAAAACACAATGAATGCATAAGAGATAAAGAATGAAGTGATTACCTCATCTTCCCCCCTACAAAACAAGAGTTAGCATGATGGAGAAACATGAACAATTATTACATGGCAATTTTAAATAACAATCCACACGAGCCAAGGAAAGAAGTTAGTGGGCTTCTAAGGTCAATAATTAAACCTAAAGCATCTTGCAAGATATCAAACCTAAAAAGTCAGTAGCTAAACCAATCCAAAAGTTTCTAAAGGGATTAATTGAATTAAAGTCAAACTATGCCCTAAAGTACCACTAAAACCTAAGGATGAAGTTAGAAAGACAACCTAAGTGGTTACTATTGCTAAAATCTCTTAAACTCAAAGATAAATGAAAAATTCAGAACTCAACACTATATGGAAGTGAAGGAAATGGGTAGATCAAATGAGAAGGAAGAGATCCAAGTTAAGGGTATTCAAGTATGAGATTAAAAGGGGGAGGAAGCATATAGAAGCATGGTTATAAAGATGAAACAAAATGACTTAGAAAAATATTCAAAAATAACCAAAGGGACTTGACTTCCCCATACAAAAACCAGGGGCTTGACAACAAAATGAAATGGAGATTATACTTGAAAAATGTTCACAAATGGTGGGTTAAGAAGTATCCTAAGGCTAGGTGTTCAAATCAGGGTTTCTAAGGTCCTTTAAGTGACAAATGAAGTTCAAAAGGAAGTAAAATGGTTCTACAATGATATGAATAAGTATGGATGATCACAAAAACATCTATAAGGCTCACTAAAATGACAAGACAAATTTATTTGGTGTATTCAAGAAGTTTTGAGTGGTTAAGAAGAGGGATGAAGGAAGAATTAGGTTAAAATGGGACATGTATGACTTAGGACTCAAGTAAACCCTAAAAATCAAAGGTAAGGACCCAAGGGTGGCTTTCAATGTTAGGGGACCTATAATATGACTCACAAGAACCAGAAACAAGACCTTAGACTAATGGCATGAATGCCTTATTCATTTGAAGTAAGAGAACTCAACATGAAGGACCAAAAATGGCTTAGACATCAAACAATTTAAGAAAAATACCAAATGATCTTAAAAAATTATGAAAGTCTACAAATCAATAAAAAATACAAAGGGTAACATATGTACAAAAAATATCATTAAAATTCATCTTTTTGGATGGTTAATGGAAGGGTGGAACTCAATTAGGGTTTATGAGCATGCAAGTGAATGAAAGGACTCAAAAATGATCCAAACATGACCTAAAAATCCAGAGAAAAATATTTTGGGGAAGTTTGATGAGCTCTTAAAAGAATTCAAAGAGAATGGGCCATTTATGTTTTATGGTTTGAGAGGAAGAAATTGCACAAGGTGATTGGTCAAAATATAAGAAAAATGGAATTAATTCAAATGAAAAATTAATTCTGATCTCAAAAATGAACAAAAAAGAAATCTAAAATTATGTAAAATTAAAGAAAAATTTGAGGAATGTCCATGAATTAATTGGGAATTTTTGGTATTTTAAAAAATAAGAAACAAAAAATGAATTAAGATGAAAAAAGAAAATAAAAGAAAAAGAAATGGACTGAATTGATATGGGCCTGGGGGGTGCCAAAAGCAAAGAAAAACACTTAATTGGGCCTAAGGAAAATGCGCAGGAGGTGTGGATAGGAACTGATTGACTTTTATATTGACTTGATGACATGTGCCAGGCACGGACTCATTAATGTGTTGGCAACTTATGAACGCTTGGATCAAACTCATCCAATGGTTGGGACTTAAAGTTAGAGATAATTAGGGTTACTGTTCAGATGACCGGAGATGAATTTCTGCCATCTTCTCCGTCCATGCTCTGCTAGGGCTTTCTCAACTCACCATGTAAATGAAATCCAAAGGTATCATCTCACTCGTCTCCTCTCACTGATCACTAATATACCCTCAAAATTCATTTATGGTTCCTAAAATGATCAAATCGAAGGCAAACATTAACCAACCTAAAACTGGATCTAAGCATCTAGCATGCCTATCAACTAGCCAGGGGTGCCATTGCTTCTATCAAGCTTCAATTGACATGAAAACAATGAAAAGCAATCAATTCGATCAAGAAAGTTTACAGAGCATACCTGAATTGCAGTGTGATCAATATGTTGCTAGAAGACCAGAGAGGAGGTTCCAAAGATTGCTTAATCTTGATCTTAATCACCAAGAGTGAAATAAACATTCTGTAATGTGTCGACTTTGAGAAACTGATGAAGTTTCAGTGCAATTTGCAGAGATGGAAACTCGAAACTTCAAGCAATGAACTCCACAGAAGTTGAGCAAAACAAGATGCTGATGATGGATGGATGAAGATTAGTGCTAGAGAGATAAAGATTGAGGCTGCTCGAATCAAAGTGCAGTGATATTGAAAATGGTGCAATTGGATGATTCAAAGGAGTTTCTCCATGGCAATGTGGTTCTGATGAAGATTGAAGAAGCACCAAGAAGAACATGATGAATGTTGATGATTGAAGAAGCTTGATCCTCTTCAATTATCAAAGAATTTGCAGAGATTGTAGAGAGAAATTTGAGAGTTCTATGGTGGATTTCGAGAAAAAGTGAGAGAGCTCCAAAATGCACTGAGCTCTTGCCTTTATAGGGCCCTTGACCATGGTTAATCATCCCTTAGGTTAATTGAGTGAGTGAGGTTAACTGAGTGAGGCAGTTATGGCAGTTATGCCAGCTGTAACATCCAGAAGCTTCCACTCGAGTTGGATCATATGCTGCAAGCTTCATGAAGTTTATGATGTGGATCAAAGCATGGCAATGAGTAACATGATCTTTTGACTATAACTTGAAGTGCATTGTGATTTGGCATAAGTTTCATGAGGTGCATAGCAAGAAGCATAGTCTAGCAAGTATTCCAATGCAGCCTGTTGTGAAGTGCATGGCAATGGTGTGGAGATGCATTCATGAGATCATATCCTCTTAGAGCAATGCATTTGATCTGAATGTGATGAATAATGCCAATGAAAATAAACTGAAGTGAAGTTATGTGCAATGCCTTACCATCCAAGCAAACAGTTGAGAATCATGACTTTCAATGGGAGATTTCTTCCATCTCAAGCAATCAATTCAAATAATTATTAGGCTCAAATTGAAGTGGAGGGATCATAGAACAAGTTTTGTGTTTGGACCATCAAGGATGATGGCCTTTAATCATCTCAAAATGACCATTGGATAACATGTCATGAGGCTGCACATTAGCCTGCACGAATTTGGCATGCCTTGTGCCCATGGGCCTATGGCTGGCTAGTTGCAACCTCTCCACTTTAACCCCCAAATAGCCTAATAAGACTTGCTCAAATGAAAAATCTTTGAACACCAATATTGTAGGGATTGCATCAAGGAACAACTTTGTAGTTCACCAAAAATTGATTTGAAGTGTTTTTGACCAAGAAAAATGGCTTGACATTCTGACCACCATATGTTTGATGAATTTCCAGGCAAGGCGCGCGCGCTGGCCTGCAAGTTGCCTCGCCCATGACCTAGTTTTGCCTTGATTTTCCTCAACTTTGCAAGATCATATCTCTCTCATTTTTTATGATATAGTGAGTTCCACCTATGGATTTGAAGCTCAAGATGCCCTCTTTAATTGGCTCCAAGTAGAATTTTCATATCTTTCATATTTTAGGAGAAGGCCTCATTCAAAGTAGCTGCAAAAATGACTACAACTTGCCATTTTTGGAAACCCTAATTTTCCAAAAATGGTAAGTTTTGGTTTTTCTTGATTTCTCTTGATTCCTCCATCATTTCTTGATCAAATTTGAAAAATAGGATCCTTGTAACCCTAATTTCATGATTTTAATCTCAAAAAGTCAGGAGTTGACTTTTCCTTCAGCATGGTTGACTTTTCCCCAAATTCCTGATTTTCAATCATCTGACCAATTGAACCTCTTTCAAAATGAATTTGTGGATGAAATTTGAACTCTATACACTTGGTGTCATATAGAACACAATGGAATCCACTTTTTCTCAAAAATTCATGGAGAATCCCTTCACAATAGAAACCTAATTTGAATCATTTCCTTAGGAGATGTTGCACTGCTTGCATTCCTTGGAGCCATTCACTTCTTCCCAAGACTTGAGGCTTAAAATGGAGACTTGTGGGATGTTGTAGGCCCCTTTAACATGATTGAGGAGCTTTGGGCCCTTTCGTTATCTTTGTATAGCCTTCAGTTGCTCCAGTCATTGACCACATACCTATGTCTCAACTATGCTACACGTGATGCAATGTTTTTGGTTATTTTTATGAACTTATATATATGCCAAATGATATGAAAAATGTTGAGGATATGATAGGGCAAATTTTGAGGTATTACAACTGCAACCTGCGAACCCTTGTTCAAGCTGTTAAGAAAAGGGAAAACAGTCAGGTGGAACGATGACTGTCAGAGAGCTTTTGACAAGATCAAAGAATATCTGCAAGAACCTCCAATTCTCATGCCTCTAGTCGCAGGAAGACCTCTAATAATGTACCTGCCAGTATTAGAAGAGTCAATGGGGTGTGTGTTGGGCCAGCATGACAAGTTTGGTCGAAAAGAGTATGCAATATACTACCTAAGCAAAAAGTTTACCGACTGTGAACAACGTTATTCACTACTCGAGAAAACTTGTTGTGCTTTAGCGTGGGCTGCTCGCCGAGTAAGACAGTATATGTTGACTCATACTACCTTATTGATCTCAAAGATGGATCCAGTCAAGTACATATTTGAGAAGCCATCACTTATCGGAAGGGTTGCAAGATGGAAATTGATTCTAACATAATATGACATTTAATACACCTCTCAGAAAGCCATCAAGGGTAGTGTATTGTCTGACAATCTGGCTGAGCAACCCATTGATGATTACCAGCCTATGAGATTTGATTTCCCCGATGAAGACATCATGTTATTAAAAGAAAAAGATTGTGAAGAGCATATTCAAACTGAAGGGCTTGACCCTAAAGAAGCATGGACTATGATGTTTGACGGGGCGGTTAATTGCAACGGTCGTGGGGTTGGTGCAGTGCTCATTACACCTAAAGGGGTTCATATGCCTTTCTCAGCAAGGCTCACCATTGCATGCACTAACAACGAAGCAGAATGCGGAGCTTGTATCATGGGTCTTGAGGAAGCCATTGACCTCAGGATCAAAACCTTGAATGTATTCCGAGATTCAGCTTTGGTAATCAACCAGACCAACGGTAAGTGGTACACTCATCAGGAGCATCTGGTTCCCTACTATGACTATATGAGGAGATTATTGACCTTCTTCACAATAGTTAAGCTTGAGTAAATCCCTCGAGATGAGAATCAGTTTGCAGACGCTTTGGCTACCATTTCATCCATGATCAAAGTACAGGCTGCCAATTATGTACCTCGGATTTTGGTATCCAGACTGGACAGACCAACATATGTATTCTCTGTGGACATTGTCACTGATAACAAGCCTTGGTTCCATGACATCAAATGCTTCTTGGAGACTCAGACATACCCACCTGGGGAATCGTCAAACGATAAGAAGACATTAAGAAGGCTAGCCGACAGTTTATTCCTCAACGTTGATGGTTATTTGTACAAGCGAAACTTTGACATGGTCTTGCTCAGATGTGTTGACAAGAAGGAAGCGGACCTACTGATGCACGAAGTACATGAAGGTTCTTTCGGTACCCATGCCGGAGGACATGCAATGGCAAAGAAGTTATTAAAATCAGGTTACTACTGGATCACAATGGATGAAGATTGTTGTGCCTACGCCAAAAAATTCCACAAATGCCAGATCTACGCAGATAAAGTGCATGTGCCTCCAAATCCTTTGAATATAATGTCTTCACGTTGGCCCTTCGCCATGTGGGGCATTGATATGATTGGAAAGATCGAACCAACTGCTTCAAATGGTCACAGATGCATCCTGGTAGCCATTGATTACTTCACCAAATGGGTTGAAGCAGCTTCTTATGCAAATGTCACCAGACAAGTGGTAGCTCGATTTTTGAAAAGGGATATTATCTGTCGATATGGAGTTCCCGAGCGAATCATTACTGATAATGGTTCCAATTTGAACAACAAGATGATGGCAGAACTTTTTCAGGACTTCAAAATCCAACATCACAACTCTTCTCCTTACAGGCCAAAGATGAATGGTGTTGTTGAGGCAGCTAACAAGAATATTAAGAAGATTGTGCAAAAGATGGTAGTCACCTACAAAGACTGGCACGAAATGCTACCATTTGCCTTGCATGGGTACCGAACCTCTATCAGAACATCTACTGGGGTAACACCTTATCAGCTTGTGTATGGTATGGAAGCTGTCCTACCTGTTGAAGTTGAACTACCCTCCTTACGGGTAATGATGGATGTGAAACTAGATGAAGCATAATGGGTTCGATCTCGATATAATCAACTAAGTTTGATTGAAGAAAAGAGATTAGCAGCCATCTGTCATGGGCAGTTATATCAAAAGCGAATGAAGAAAGCCTTCGATCAGAAAGTCAGACTTCGGGAATACCAAGTGGGAGAGCTTATTCTGAAAAGACTTCTTCCTCCTCATACAGACCACAGGGGCAAATGGAAGCCAAACTACGAAGGCCCGTTCATAGTAAAGAAAGTTTTCTCTGGTGGGGCATTGATGCTCACTATTATGGATGCCGATGATTTCTTATCTCCTGTGAATTCATATGCAGTTAAAAAATACTTCGCATAAAGGACTCGCTGGACATAAAAACAGATTGTAAGTCCATGAAAAAATAGGGCATCCCTGCAAGTCAAAAACAAAATAAAAGACTCGGGCAAAAATAAGGGAAAAATTAAAAAAAAATACACACCCGCTGAGTTGAAAAGCCACATCGGACAGCTCAGGCAAAAATGGGTATCCCGGTGGATTGAAAACCCGAAAGGGCGATCCACGCAAAATCAAGGAATAAGCGAACAACTGCATTCTGACTTCGTCTGTATCACTCGCAACATGGCAAGCTTCGAAAGGATAAAGCGTCGGTCAAGATCAACCTTCTTCAGATATCAAGATAAGAAGAACATCAAAGTCATACAGGTCATAGCAAAGGAAGCTCACTAGAGCGTCAATTTCAACATTGCCAACACTTTTATTTTCTCAATTTTACAGCAATCTCCTCCTTTCAGGGATTTGCTTCTTCACTGTACTTCCCCATTCGGGGCACACAAATCAATAAAATCAGAATTCTCAGTCATACTTTATTTTGTACATTTTTGTTTTGGTTTGAAAAATGTCCAAAGTTCATAATAAAACACTTGCATGAAAATATATAAGCCATTTTTAATATATGCTTGCAGGAAATATGCACTCTTGAGCAAAACTAACTCCTATGACGGAATCTGGTTGAGGATACCTCGGGACACTTGTGCGTTTCTTTTGATTAAAAGGTTGCAGGTACTCAAGACGACCTCTCGCAGTACGGGGTATATCCAGCCTCGTATCCCCAGCCAAGTCAACAATCACCTCATCAGTAGGGTTACTTGACAGGAGTTTTCCCCCCACGAAGTTGTCATCCCCTCGGAGGATCCTTCAAGAAACTCATTAAAACCCCAGCGTGTCGCTTTGACGAAGAAGTTACAACAGACTACTTCCCAGAGGTTCCCTCCTCCCCAAGCAGGATCTCCCGAGCAATGCCTGAACTGCTCTTCTCCAACAAAGTTGCCTGGAACTCTTTCTCCCTAGCAAAGTCGCGAGGAAATTCTTTTCCCCCAAAGAGTTTCCAGAGTCTTTTTTCCCTAGTGAGGTCGCCAGAGTTCTCCTCAGCTAAGTCGCCAAGATCCTCTCATCTCCAGCAAGTTGCCAAAGTTTTCCCCAGTAGATTTGTCAGGATCTTCTTTTCCTCAATGGAGTCGCCAAGATTTTCTCATCCTCATCAGAGTGGGAAGAGTCACTTTCCTCAGTCAGTCTCCAGGACTTTCTGTTCTGCATCAGGGTTACCAGGACTTTCCCATCCTCAGCCAGTCGCCAGGACTTTCTGTTCCCCGTCAGGGTTGCCAGCATTTTCCCATCCTCAGCAGAGTCGGCAGAATCACTTCCCCGCGGAGTTGCCAGTTTCTCCCTAGTAAAGTTTCCAGGGTTTTCTGTTTTGCCGAAGTCTTCTCACCCCCAACATTAGTCTCTTCAACAGAAGCCTCCCGGGCCGGGATCCCCGCAGAGTTCCCTAGGAAGATCGTCCAATGATCCTCTATCCCCACAGATCGGCCAATGATCTCTTTCCCCAGTGGAGTTCTCCCTCCAGATAGATCGCCCAGAGATCTTTCTCCCTGCAAGATCCGGATCTCGGATCGGTTCTCTTATTTTGCATAGTCATAGCATTCGCATCATTTTCCCTACGCAGAGTGTAGCATTCCGTCTAATATGGAGCATTACGGCAAAAATAAAACATTTGCATGATCATAAGCCAGGTTCGAGCCAGTCACCTGCAAACATCAGAATCACTTCACCATCAATATTACAAAACTTATCCCCCACAGACAAAGTCAGAATACTTTTGCGCTCTCAATACAGATACTTGTTCATACTTGTACATATTCTTTTTGACACTCGCCCGTGTCATACTTCCCCAGCAAGTCAAACACTCGTTTGTGTCCCTTGCCCAATCTTTTTGACATTCGTCCGTGTCTTGCACATATTTCCTCAGCAGGTCAAACACTTGTACATACTTATACACAATCCTCTGATACTCGTCCGTATATTGTATATATCACCTCCCCGGTAGATCAAACACTCGTCCGTGTTCCTTGCTTAACCGATTGATACTCGTTCGTATCATCATCCTTAAACACGTGTCAGTGTTTATTTCTATCGATACTCTTCCGTATCGTGGTCCTAAGGATGCTCGTCCGCATCTTTAGTCTATACACATTGTCAAAACACTTATACCTTTTATTTCAAAGCATAAGCACTCGTCCATGTTTACCATTCCCCAGTAAGTCACCAGCAAAACAACTTTTTTATCCGGCATTTGTCCTATGTCGCAATATTTTTTGCAGCTGTCCCCTGCCAGGTGATCGTCCTTCACCTTTTGATGATCGTCCTTCATCATGCTTATCCGATGGTCTTCCCCATCGTTGATCCTCTTATCCGACATTCATCCTATGTTGTGATATTTTCGGCAGTCGTACCCTGCTAGGTGATCGTCCTTCACCTTTGGATGACCGTCCCTCATCCTTTCCCCAGTGGAACCCCCATTGTTGGAAATTTCTATCGGACATTCGTCCTATGTCGTGATATCTTTAGCAGTCGTCCCCTGCTAGGTGATCGTCCTTCACCTCTTGATGACCGTCCCTCATCATTTATCTGATGGTCGTCCCCATCGTTGATCTTTTTATCCAGTATTCGTCCTATGTCGCGATAATCCCCAAGAGCAGTCGTACCCTGCTAGGTGATCGTCCCTCACCTCTTGATGATCGTCCTTCATCATGCTTATCTGATGGTCGTCCCCATCGTTGACCTTTTCTATCCGGCATTCGTCCTATGTCGTGATATTTTCAGCAGTTGTCCCCTGCTAGGTGATCTTCCTTCACCTTTTGATGATCGTCCCTTATCATTATTCCATTTATTCTTTTACCCGATGGCCGTCTCCGTCGCGGTTTATTTACCCTTTAACCTGATGGTCGTCCCCGTCGGTGCTTTCCGCATTTCTTTAATCCCCAGAGAGTTTTATTTCTTTACCCAATGGCCGTCCCCGTCGTGGTCTCTTTATTTCCCAGCATGATGGTCGTCCCCGTCATTGCTTTACTTACCATTTTTCATCCCCAACAGTCGTCCTCTGCTCGATGGTCGTCCTCCATCGCTTTCATTTGATATTCATACTATAATGCCTATTACAATTTATATCCCTTTTCTTCTTCTCCCCAGTGAGTGCAAATTTCAGACTGTCTTTGGTATTCAACCACAAGTTATCTTGTTTGTCTGTTAAGCCAAGCGCTTACACCCTGCACAGCTAACTCATGCTTGAATAGGGGCAGCTGTAAACACCCCAAATTTTCCCTCACTTTTTATCACACCATGGCTTATGATCTTTCATATTGCATTTGCATAAGCATATCATCTCACATTGCATATTTGTTTCATTTGCATAACTGCATAGCTAGGGTTTGTGGTCAAGAGAATCTAAGAAGTGATCTGAGCCATCTCAAAGGCCTTGAAGCTTGACAAGAGGGTCCATGTGTGTTCCATGATCATAATATGCTCCCCAGAGTTCTTAAGAGTCAAAATATCACAAAGCATTGCAAAGGTGTTCAAGCAGACTGAAGATTTCCTACACAAATGACCTAAATTAGGGTTTTGGGTTTGATGCCCTTAACCTCAAATTTTTTGGTCATTCTTGATTCTAATGGTCTTAATATGTTATAAGGAGCATATGTACCAAATTTGATGAAGAAATTCATTGTGGAAGTCATCTGATCAACTGGTAACTTATTATGTAAGAAAAGTCAGAATCAGGGCATCTGAGGCCCCCACCATGGGCACCAAAGGGTCATCTTCATCATTTTGATGTTCTATGATCTTTATTTGATCTTATAAGTGGTTATAAGTTCACAAGATTGAAGAATTTCAAGCCATTTGCAAACTTTCCATTTTTGGACATGACTTGTAATGAAAACTTTCCATTTTGGGAAAGATTTTCAACCTCCTCTTTCTTGATAAAAAATGCTTCAAATGAAAAATCTTCAAACATGAAAGTTTTAGATTGGATCTTCCCATTTTCAAAAAGTACAAGAACTCCTCTTGATTCATCCTAGAACTCAAGATATGATGTTTCAAAGTTGGGAAAAATCTTGTAATTTTCAAGCATGTGCCAAAGAGGGAATTTTGCAAAATCAAGTTTCAAGACATCTTGTGACCTCTAATTGACCTCTAAGCATCATAACATGTTATTGCAACATTTCAAGACAAAATCATGCCTTGGATCACAAGTTTCTATAAGCCATTTTCACAAAATTCTCAAAGAGGGAAAAATGCAAAAGTCTTGCAATCTCTTGATCCAAGTGGTACAGATCCTCAAATCCAATCCAAGGGCCATCCTTGAATGAAGCTGAACTCAAGACAACCCTTCAAACCAGCTCTGACCCGTGCTCATACTCATAGTACACAACTTTTGACTTTTTGCAAAACAAGTCATACCAATCACACTATGCCACTACCAACTTTCTAACCAATCACAATGCTCTATACTAACATCAAGCAACTCATTTCACACAACATTGGAGCCTAAAACATCACCATATTAAGATTTCCCAAAATTTCCATAAACCTTCAAGTCTTCGAAACTCACTCCACAGCCACTAAAACTCAAAACTTCTTCCACCAATCATCTCAAAATCAATCATAGAACACAAACCAACCATTGCAATGGCCTGAAAAAATCCACAACACAAACACAATTTATGAGTTATCAGAACCAAACATCTCAAACCAGCCAAAACAAACTTGTTCTAAGCCTTTCAGAAGCACAAGGGGGGTCATTGGAGTGGTTTTGAACAAGAGAGGAGGTCAGAAAGCTCCAAACTAAAAAAGCTTCAACTCAGGGGCTTATGGTAAGTTGTTTGGGATGTGGATTTGCCTTCACATCCCACCTTTTCTCACCTCTTCATATGCATTCTCTAATTGTCTTTGAAGTGAACTTGCTTCACTTGTGCTCTCTTGCTCCTATCTCTTTCTTTTAGGTTACTTATCTTCTTCAGGAAGTAAGTAACCTATTCTCTTTTCTTCTTCTCTTTTCATCTACTTCTCTCCCTTGGTGGCCTCCTGAAGATCTTTCTCTAAGCCTCACAAACCATAGGAACAACCAAGCATGATAACTTTAGGGTTGTATATAGTTTCCCCTAGTTTTTTACCTTTGAGTCTCCTTAAGTCTCTCTTCTCATCTCATAATCAGAGGCTAAACACTTAAAGCTTTAGGACTTTGAATTAGGGTTATGCCTACATCCTTATCTTAGGATGGAGTGTATAAATTTAATCCTTAGTGTTAAACCTTTAATTTGTTTACACCTCTTAATCAAAACACCTAATAACTACTAAGACTTAAGCTTGTAACTTGGGCATTATATTAGGGTTACATCTCTTCCTTATGGTTAAGAGGGACTAACCCTAGTGTTCAATGGACAAGTCCCCCAAAAGATAAGTCTTACAAACATAAAATCCACTTCTTAATCTCACCTTTAATTAAAATCCACTTAATAAAGGCTTGTTATATAATGAATTTAATCCCTAACCATGGATTAAGTTGAGGAGTCTTCCTCAGCTTAAGTGTTCTCATCTATCATCCTTCTCTTAGGAAGGTGTAATGAGTTTACTAATCCCTGATTAGAGATTAAACTCATTACTTAACACTAAACAAAAACCAAAAACATCTTAATAATCACAAGTAGGTTAATGATCTTAATCCTACATCATCATGGTAATTAAGTTGAGATGCTTATCTCACACTTAAGTAGGCTCATTATCCCTAATCAGGGAGGATATAATGAGTTTACAACCCTTGATTTAGGCTTAAGCTCATTTCCCTATGCAAAACACCAAAAACAATAAAAAACTGAAAAACACAAAAACAAACAATAATCGTCTCCTCCGGGATTCTTTCCTCATCATCTTCACTCTGAAAACGAGAATTCGCTTCTTCTGTCTAATGCAAGACAGTTAGAACTCGAGCCAGACGAGTCACACACTTGATCATAGACAAGAAAGAAGTTCACAACAAATCATTCCCCTCTTCCAAATTTCTCTCTAAGCCTCAGTCTTGAGCACTCACCCTTTCTTTTTGCACTGACACACTGTACATTCATTCCTAGCTTTTATTACACAGTCAACACATACACTACCCCTTTTTTAAACACAATCAAGTAAGTGTGGATCCCGTTGAGTACGACGGACGATCTGGGTGCTAATACCTTCCCAGGACGTAACCAACCCCCTTTCTCAGTTTCTTTAGTTTGCAACCGTCTTATCCATACCCTCCCAGGTTTATGCAGCATTACCTTTCCTTCGGGATAAAAATGCCTAGCTGGCGAATCTATTCAACCTTCAACCTCCAACATCGCTGACAGTCCGCGTCTGCATCGGGACGAGAGTCCGGGGGAGCGACAAATAACATCTTTGAATTGTCTAAGAGATGAAAACTCCATTCCAACTTTGAAAACATAATCATTACATAATGTATCATCCTTGTTATACCTCAAAATACAAGGCCTTTCATCACAACTATCACCACCACTGTCAATCTCATCTGTCATATATTCATCCTTAATCAAATGTTCCTTACCCATCTCTTTAGTTATAAATACCTTCTTATCTTCTTATCTTCTTTACTCTTTCCCTCTTCAGTTTCAACATTTTCAATCTTGTTTACCTCATCCCTATTGACAGTCACATCAATAAGTCCTTCTTCAAAACCATCTATCCTATCATCTTCACTATCCTCAAAGTGCACACCTTCCACATAATTATCACTAGAATCAGTACTTGATTCACTCAAAATCTCAACTTTGTCTTCACACCTCACTCCCTTCCCTTTCTCTATATACTTAGTCATAAAATTTTCCTTTCCTCCAACCCTAGGCTCACAATAAATCTCAACATCACACTTGTATCCAATAACATACATGGCTAACTCATGTGCATCTCCATCATCCCTAAAGTTTTTTAAATCTTCTTCAAGCAATCCTCCCTCAAGCTTCCACCACATCTTAACTGAAGTATAATCAAACTCTAGTTCAAACACTTTCATTAAATCAATAGCCTCAAAGAAACTCCAATAATCTGGATCTTGTTCACTAAAGGTATATATATCCCCACCCTCATATTTTATGTTAGTGTCTTTTACAAAACGACCCTTTGCGTAGAAAACTATCTTGAACTTATCCATTAACCTGTACACATAATTTAACTTAGGTTTAATATCATTTACTAATATTAAGTTGGGCTAGTTTATGGTGTAAAAGTATAATATTAAGTTGGGCTAGTTTATGGTGTAAGAGTATAATATTAAGTTGGGCTAGTTTATGGTGTAAGAGTATAATATTAAGTTGGGCTAGTTTATGGTGTAAGAGTAGTAAGTTGGGGGTGCTAAGTTAGGCCCATTAGTAATTAGGTTGGTTAGTGAGAGTTTAGTAAAAACAAGCTGAAAACCTAATTAGAGTTAATCAGAATTTGTGAGAAAGAAGAAAAAAATCTTAGAGGAAGATCAAGAGGAGGCTAGGTTGAGGATTTTTGCGGAGATTTTACGGCGCATTCGAGCTGCCTTCAATCTAAGGTAAGGGTGGGGTTCGAATTCCATAACCGGGACAAGATGATCGTATGTAGGTTGGGTTTTTTGTGTGATTTCCATTATTGTTTTTGGTATGAATTGTTGTTTTCAATTTCATGTTGATATCTGATGAAGAAGCATGTTGTTCCTGTTGTATTGCTGACATAATCGTTGTTATATCTGTTGTCTGTGTTGTTGGACTGGTTTATGTTGCAGGAATTCGTGTAGAAAGAAGTTAGGATTCATAAAATCAATCATAGAACTAGATAAATGCATAAATATAAAAGTTTTTAAGAGTAAAATCGATGTAGAAACCCAAATAGGCTTGAATAGAATGATGAAGTTGTGAGAATTCGTAGCAGAGTTGGAATTGTAGGCTTTCTGGTGGAATTCGTAATAGATCTGGAGTTACGCATATCAAGCAAGGCATTACGCGTAACATGTTCCTTTACGCGGGCATTACGCGTAACATATTTGGGCATTACGCGTATGGAGATGGGCATTACACGTATGGGCAGAGTGAGTGCAGAAAAATATAGTTTTTGGTGATTCGTCATGTTTTCGCATCCGTTTTGAGTTGGTTTGATCTTAGACTTTAAGTAGAGGTAAAATGAGTTGATTATAGTAGGTTTGAGGATTAAAAATAATTAATTTAGTAATCTAATCGATTAAGCCGTAAATTTTCGTTTTCCACGTTGAAGTTGTATGAAATTGTGTTGTCCCGATCATGGGGAAATTGTTAAGTTGCAAGTCTTTAGACCAACGTTGATTCAAGTTGTTGTGTTTTTAAGTTGTTGTTCATGTTATTGTTGTTTTATGCCATTCATAGTTGCATACATTTGCATATTTTCAAGTTGGAGCGAATGCTCGATTCAAGTTGGCCTGGATTGGAAAATAAGTTTTTGATGCCTCGATAAACTGGCAAGATTTCAAGTTGGGAGTTTACCCCAAATGGTACCACATGCATATATAAGTTGAGTCTCATTTTATTTATGTCTTTATCGGTTGTTTGTTGCAAGTTATAAGTTGACGTTGCTTGTTATATGAAGTGGTGTGATTATATGATTTTCTTGCTTACATATTGATTACCATATCCTATTTATGTTATTCGATATCTCACCCCTTATGTTTGAATGTTACCCTCTGTTGGTAACGTGCAGGTAATCAGGATTCGAGTACCTAGTCGTCTCAAGTCGATGTTTGTCGCTCTGATACGTAGCACTTCAAAGGGGATGAACACATGTTTTGTTTTGTGGATTTTAATTAGTTTATGAACTTATTTTTAGTTGTTTATGTTGAAAACCATGTTGAAGTATTTGAAGTTGAATATTTTAGAAGTTGTTTTAAAGTTGAAACATTTTTGTTGAAATCTGCTGCATAGTTTGAGAAGCATGTTTATAAATGAAATCTTGTTATTTGATTTTAAAGTTGAAAGTGTGATATCCCATGCTTGTTGATAAATTTTGACAACTCTGATTGAATATTTAAATTTGGGTAGAAATGGGGTGTTACATCCAACACCCTATAAAAAACTGGACTTTTGAAAGACGAGAAGGAAACCAAATCCAAGTTATTTTCAAATATGAGAAACTTGGCATTTTCTGCTTCTTATACGGTTTTGTCGACCATTCCGAAAACTTTTGTCATAAAAAAGTTCAATGGTAGCAATAATGGAGAAGCTAGAGGATGAGGGAACCACATGCAAGTTGAATCAGGTGTTTTCAGAGAACCAGGTAACTCGAACAAATGGCTGAGGAACAGGAGAAATCACGGTAGAGAAGGACATGCTTCCGACAACGGAGAATGTAATAATCAGTCAAGCAGTCATTATGGCGATGAAGCAACTGAAGGATAACACATTAATGGAGCCTTGAAGGACATAATGGTGAACACTTAATGTATGGGAGGGTACTAGTTGACAGAGACCCAAATTCAAAAAAACAATTCTTCTTCAAACTAGTTACTAACCAAGTTGAGCAAGGAAATGGTTAGAAGTGTTAGGCCCCCTTTAACTTGATGATTAATTTTAATGTCCAACTATCTTCAGAACAGAGAATTAATGAAGTTACAATCAACAACAACTCTGTTGAAAAACAATGTGTCGATGTTGAGTTGGCGAACTTACTAGATGCTAAAGTTGTGGTCAGCAATCGGGACCCACTCACCTTGACAAAAGCTGCTGAAGACAATGCTTTAATCTCTACTTTAAAGCATTTGGAAATTCAAAATTTGAATCTGAGGTGTGACCAAGAGAAATTGAAATTTTGGATCCCAGGGGAGCGAGGGAGTTGTCAAGTCAATGTCAAATGCTTTTAGCTCAGAGACAAGAGCTTTAATTGCTTTGTCAGATGGGTCACCAACTCTGAAAAATGAAATGATAATGGAGAAAAACTTAATAAATGTTGGTGGAACATTTCCAAACCCCCATAAATTGGGAAATTTTGTCCCCACTAATAATGCTCCGCCGAATATTATAGGGGGAGTAAGGTAATGTTTCAAAATCAAGGAAGCATGATCTTAAAAGGTACTTATGACAACACTAATATTAGTCAAGACATGACAAATGGCAGAGTGGAAAAAGGAAAAAAAAACATTACAACATTCAAAGGTGAATTGAATAGCTACTTAGAGGAAAATGTGAAGAAATTTTTTGAAGCGGTTCACAATAATGTTGAACCGAAAACGAGTCTCAATGGAGGGATCTTCACAAAAATTCTCACTTCTAAAATATCCATGAAAGCTCAATCCCGGAGGAAAAAATCTATCAAAAATATAGTGATGGTTTTGGGAAATGAAGAAGTTATCGAAGATGCTCTTACCGGAAAGGCGACCAAAAACGAATTCGGGTGGAGGAAAGCACTAAAGCTGGAAAGGAAAAAAATTCACTGATCAATTTTGAAGTAGAAGAAAAGCGTACGAATGTTGCTGGAAACAAAAAAGTTGTTATTGGAGATGACACGGCCGCGCAACCTAGTCCTATGTCTGTTGTTAACTCTGTAATGGCAGGTTCTGGTATATAGACCTGCCAAGATAAATGATTGTACTAAGTTGGAACTGTCGGGGCTTAGGTAACCCTTGTGCAGTTCCTAATTTAAAATACCTCATCCAATGCCATAAGTCGGATGTTATTTTCTTGTTTGAGACAATAAACAACGACAATAAAATAAAAGATTTACGTTATTCTTTGGGTTATGATTGTTCCTTTGCGGTTGACAGAGAAGGTCGAGGAGGTGGTGTGGCAATTTTTTGGAATAACTCGTCTCATTGTTCTATTCAAAGTTATTCGAGAAACCACTTTGATATTATTGTGCAAGATATCATACATGGTAATTGGAGATTGACTGGATTTTACGGGCATCCTGAAGGTAATCGTCGGAGACAATCTTGGAATCTTATCTATCACCTTTCCGAAGTTTCTAGTTTACCTGGGTGTATAGTGGGATATTTTAATGAAATTCTCTCAACGAATGAGAAAAAATGGATTGTCGAAAGGCCAAATTGGTTAATTAGGGGATTCAGACAAGTGGTTTAAGATGCAGGACTGGTGGATGTCTCTACAGAGGGGTATCCTTTCACGTGGTTCAAAAGTCTTGGTACAAATCGAGTTGTGGAAGAAAAGCTGGATAGAGACATGGCTAACAGTGATTGGTGCTCTATGTTTCTGGATGCTAGAATGCATTCTTTATCTGCCACAACATTAGATCATTATCCTATTTTGCTTTGTTGTGAAGCAAAACCTGCAATAAATAAAACTTCGAAGAAGTTTAGATTTGAGAATGCTTAGCTTATTGAGTAGGGTTTCTAGGAGTTTGTTATAGATCAATGGAAAAATATTGAGTCGAATGATATTTTGAACAAATTGGGTATTTGCGGCGATACCATGATGAAATGGAGCAAAAACAATTGTCAAAGGACCAGAAAGGAAATTGAGAAAATTAGGAAAAATTTAGACAGAACGCGATCTCAAGTGGGGGAAAGGAAATATAAACTATTTTTTGGCTCTCAAAAAGCGTATGAACTCTCTCCTTGTGAAAGACGACTTATTTTGGAAGCAAAGAGCAAAAGTTCACTGGTTCAAAGGCGGAGACCTGAATAGAAGCTTTTTCCATATTTCGGCTACCATGAGGCAGAAAGATAATTCTATAACTTCGCTGACAAATGAGAGCCGAGAGGCTTGTACTTCTATTTAAGGGATGTGTAAAATTGCCCTTGAATACTTTTCAGAGTTGTTTCAAAATAAACCGAGCTCTAGAGAACTGGTCCTTCAAGCTACTGGAACTACCATTTTGGAAGAGGATAACAATATATTAACCTCTCCATTTAGTTTGGAGGAATTCAAAGAAGCCATATTTTCTATGCAAACTGCTAAAATTCCGGGTCCGGTGGATTTAATCCATGTTTCTATCATCATTTTTGGGAAACATGTGGAATGGAAATATTTAATTCTAGTTGTACCTGGTTGGAGAGTGAGATTTGTCCTTTTAGTCTCAACAAGACTAACATAACCCTCATTCCAAAAGGTGAATGTCAATCATCGATGAAAGATTGGAGGTAGATTGCTCTTTGTAATATGGTGTATAAAGTGATAGTCAAATTTCTTGCTAACTGTCTGAAGAAAGTCTTTGACAAATGTATCACTGAAAATCAGTCAACGTTTGTCTCGGGAAGATCTATTCTAGATAATTCCATGGTAGCCACTGAAGTTATTCACTTTATGAAGGCTAAGACTAAAGGTAAACAATGGGATATAGCTCTCAAGCTGGACATTAGCAAAACATATGATATAATTGATTGCGATTATCTAAGGGAAGTTCTTATCACCATGGGTTTTAATAAAAAAATGGGTAAGGTGAATTATGTTATGTATAGAAACTGTTGACTACTCTGTGAGGCAGGAAGATTCTTTATCCCCATATCTATTTATTCTTTGTTCTGAAGGATTATCTACGTTGATCAAGCAAGGTGAAGCCAGTAGGGACATCCATGGAGTTAAAATCTATAAGAATGCTCCTATTCTTTCTCATCTCCTTTTTGCAGATGAATGTTTTCTATTATTTAGAGAGAATTTGAATGAAGTTAATCAGATGAAGAATATTCTTAATATTTATAAAGAAGCTTTGGGTCAGGCCATTAATTTCCAAAAATCTGAATTTTTATGTAGTAGAAATGTGGATCCCATTTATAAGAATGAGTTAGCATATATTTTGAGGTTCAACAGGTGTTAGGTACAGAGAAGTACCTTGGCATGCCATCCATGATTGAAGGAAATTGGAAAGATACCTTCAAGTTCATCAAAGATAGAATCTGGAAAAAGATTAATCCTTGGAGTAGTAGAAGTCTATCTCAATTAGGAAGGGAGATTCTCATCAAATTTGTTCTTCAATTTATTCCTTCCTATATTATGAGTATATATTTACTATCTTCTCCTTTAATTGATGAGATTGAGAAAATGATAAATTCTTTCTGGTGGGATCATAAGAGAGAACAAACAAGAGGCATAAATTGGATTTCTTGGGATCCTTTATCTATGCCTAAGTCGGATGGCAGTATGAGTTTCAAAAATCTGAGTGCTTTCAACTATGCCATGTTGAGCAAGCAGGCCTGAAGTTTTATGTCAAATCCTAACAATTTGGTGACTCGTTTGTTTAAGGCAAGGTATTTTCCTAAGCATGATTTTCTTGATTCCGTTATTGGTCACAATCCTAGCTATGTATGGCGTAGTATCTGGAGTGCAAATTTTTTAGTGAGAGGAGACTATAAATGAAGTATCGGTTCGGGAGAGAATATCCCGGTTTGGGGTCAAAAGTGGCTTTCTGATTGCTCGCATTTGGAAAATCATTGGTCGAATATTCAGATGGTGGATGATCTTAGAGTGTCGAACTTGATGAGTATGAGTGGAAAACAATGGAATGCCAACTTGATTCACTCACTTTTAGGGGAGGAAGGTGCTACTAAGGTTCTCAACACCACGTTATTTGAGGCGGTCCATGAAGACAGATTAATCTGGAATCTAGAAAAGAGTGGTAGATTCTCTGTTCGTAGCACGTACCGTTTCTGCATTAATGAGGTCATTGATACTTCTCATCTCAGGATTGATAAGAGATGGAATCTGATTTGGAAGTTGAAGGCTCCACCTAGAATAAAAAACTTTATGTGGAGATTGTGTAAACACTGTGTCCCAACTAGAGTTAGACTTAAAGACAAAGGTGAGAAGTGTCCATCGATTTGTGGTATCTGTGGGGATGAAGAAGAGAACTATGAACATCTTTTTTCTATGCTCGAGAAGTAAAGAGTGTTGGGTTAAAACTGGAATTTGGCCTAAGATCCAACAATTATTGAATAATGGAGTTGATTTTGTTTTTCTAATCGTTTCTTTTATTCAGGGATCAATCAAGATCAACTAGCTCTTTTTTCCAACTTTATTGTGGAGTATTTGGAATTGCAGAAATAATGTCATATGGAATCAAATCAAAGATTCTACAAATGTCATCTTCTCTCGTGCTTCTCATTTGCTGTTAGGTTGGAAAAGTGACCAACAAATCAATTTAAACACCATTGCTCAAGTTCAAGGGGTCAATAATATAAAATGAGTCAAACCTTCAGTTGGTAGTTTTAAATGCAAAATTGATGCATCTTTCTCCAATAACAAAGTAGGGTTAGGTGCTTGCATTAAAGATAGTAACAGATTGTTTGTTGTTGCTCGAACATAATGGTTTTCACTTATTACTGAAGTAGATGTGGGGGAAGTTGTTGGTTTATTGCACTATATCAAATGGGTCCATGAGTTAGGCATGAATAATGTGGATTTTAAAATGGATGCTAAAAGGGTGGTCGACTGTGTGGTTTATCAAAATTCTAATGTCTCGGATTTTGGTGTTATCACAAAGGATTGTACTCGTTTATTATCTCTCTTTTTCAGGAACTCTCATGTTACGTTCGCAAGAAGACAAGCCAATGAAGTCGCTCACACTTTAGCTCGAGTGGCTCCATCTTTAGCTAGTTTCCATAATTTTCTTGATGTACCAACATGTATCCAAAATCTTATTTATAATGAAATGAATTAATCTTTTCCCGTAAAAAAAATTGTAACAGGATTTTGAATTAGCACGCAAGGACACAAAAGACATTTTGATGGATTAAGTTGATTTTAGGAATTTTGAATTTTGGATAATCGATCAATATGTAGAGCGCTAACCAATCAATTAGTCAGAGACAAAGTGAATGTGCATCTACTAATCTATTTATATTTGCAAAAGTGTTGGATTAGTTTGTGTTAGTGGTGAAGCCTTGGTTCATACTCGACTCATACTCGCATTTGCTCACACCAAGTTAGGTTTTCAATTCCGAATTGGTTCCGATTTTATCCCGTTTTATGATCTGTTTTACCTACGTTAGACTTTCCGATTCAGTTTCGGATCGATTTCTATTTAGTTCCTCTTTAGTTATTCTAAATTGTTTTAGCTTCTTGACTTATTATTGATTTTTACCAGGGTGTTATTTTGATTTCAACTTGGTATGTTTTGGATATTTACAAGGTAAGTTCTAGTTACTTCTACCGTGTTTTAGTTTTTCTGGTTCAACTCTATTCGTGGTTGTTTGCAGGAATTATCATGATTAGTAAAAGTGGAAAGATGCATAAACAACATATCCATAAGCATTTAAATGGAAGAAAGTGGCAAGATATGAACTAAATGGAATTCGAGATTTCAATGAAATTGAAGAGCATTCCTACATGTTGTCTCGAGAATTTGAAGACTTGAGTTACACGGTTTTTTCAGCCTTTTGATGTAATTTCCTTGTCTTTTTATGGTCAAATTGGGATCTTGAGAAATTAAGCTGAATTATCGTGTGGTTAATTTGCTTAACACTTTTCCAAATTAGTTTAGAGAAGCTCTCGAGTGATATTTGATTTTGGGATATTTGTTTTGAATGAGATTTAATTTCAGTTTGATTTTTCACCAAGAAACAATATTCCTTTAGAAACCACATTAAAATGATGGATAATAATCTGTTTTTTAAGGAAAAGAATGAATCATATTTTAATTTTTTTAAATATTTTTTTTGTTTGTTTAATATGACCATTTAAATATATTGTCTGAATCTATTTAATTTTAAACTGTTAACTAATAAATATATTGTTTTAAAAGAAAAAAAGTTATTTAAATCAAATTGATGAAAATTATATCATTTTAGTTGGTTCAAATTTTAGTGTTCATTAAAATTAAAATCAAATCAAATCAAATTATGTTAAAATTCAAACCAAATTGAACTATTATAATTTTTATCAATTAATTTTTTTTTACCAAAAACCGATTCAAACGGTATATCCTTTAGAAAAACACATTTAATATTTTATAAAATTATTTTAACATCAAAATAAATCATTATAAATATCAATAATTATTTGTTTTAATGGTAGTAATTTGATGTTAGACTTAATAAGGACTACCATAGTTGAATGTGTCACAACTATAATCAGAAGAAGACTGAAATTACCTATATCAAAATTGATTTTCAATCAGGTACGACGATTCCGATAATAATAAAAAGAAGAAAAAATAATATTATAGAGATTAAGGGCAATATAGTAAACTTGCAACACATTTATCTAGGCTTCTCCTATCCCAAAATCAAACCAACTCTCCCAATATAACCACATCAAAGTTCCCCACCACAGAGAAAAAGAATCTCTCTGTCTCTCTCTCAAAACAAGTATTTCCATCTCAACTCTCTCCCCTCTTCTCTCTCTACCCCTCTGCCCTTCCCTGAAAACTCACACATCTACACTCAACCTTCTCTGCCCTCCAATTTATTCACCTCTGACACCCCTCTTTAATTTTTCTCCCACTACTAATCACTATGATCGTTCCTCACTTCCACAATTCTCACATTATACCAATCCTCACCACCTGCTTCTTTCGTCATAAATTCTAGATCAAATTCAACTCTTTTTTTTCTCTTACTTCTTATAGTGCATCTTTGATTGTGACCCTTTTATCTAAAACTCCCTTCTAAGGCTCCACTCTTACAATCCTTTCTAAAAGTTTTTTTCCTCTTAAGGCTCTTCTTATGGCAGGTGCCAAGCTTTTTGGTGCCTCTAATATGTCACTTTTGCTTCAAAATGAAACACTCCCTTCTTCTTCCAATGAAGTCCTTGAATCTCTTTGGGTTCATACCTCTAACCATGCCTCTTTTCAAGGTGATCTTTACCTCCTCAATTCTTTTCACTTCTCTTTGTACATAATTGAAACAAACATTGAAGTCATAAAATTTCATCTGGGTTACGGTCATCGTGGTGTGAATTTCAGTATCAGTATCAGTATCGACACTTTCCGATATTTTTGTGGCCATTTTTTAAAACCTTGATGTATAGAATATCATCTTTCTATAAATCATGAAAGTGGGTTTCTTTTTTCATTGTGAAGAAACCATAAAAAAAAAATAGTTTTTATTAAAGAAAAATATGCATATAGAAATTTCCAATGAAGAACTATAAAAAAAAAGAAGACTATTTTTTAATCATTTTTCTACTACCCTCTAGTAGGAATTGTTTATATAATTGAGTTATAACAAAAAGTTTGTGTTTGGTGTTCAAAACTCAGGTTCAAAAACAATAGTTGATTTTGAGAATGTTGGAAGTGGAAGCAGGGTGGTAACAGATATACCCTTCTTTCAACAACTTGAGAAAGAAGAGAATTGTGGTGATGAAGATTATGAAGCATGTTTTCATCAACAAGGAAAGAAAAGGAGACTTTCAAATGAACAAGTTCAGTTTCTTGAAAGAAGTTTTGAGGTTGAAAACAAGCTTGAACCTGATAGGAAAGTTCAACTTGCTAAAGATCTTGGTTTGCAACCAAGACAAGTTGCTATATGGTTTCAAAATAGAAGAGCAAGGTTCAAAACTAAGCAGCTTGAAAAAGATTATGGCACATTGAAAGCTAGCTTTGATAGACTCAAAGATGATTATGATAATCTTGTTCAAGAGAATGACAAGTTAAAAGAAGAGGTAAAAAAAGTAAAACAAATTACTCCAATGAATTTATTAAATTGTGTTTCGTCATCTGCCTACACGCAGATAACCATATCATATGAATTGTTTGATCATTGATTTGGTTTTCTGCGTATAGTAACATGATTGTGTTTTGTCACAATTCATGTATGTGACTGTACGCAGATAACCGACCATATCATCTGAATTGTTTGATTTTGTTCAAACGACAGTTGATATGGCCGCTGATTTATTGCGTGCAGTCAGATGACTGTGATTAGGCACAAGAGCACAATCAAAATCCTTCAAAAACATATTAATTCAACTTTATTTACTTTATGCTGTTATGAGCTATTTACTTTAATAAAGTTTGATATTTATCCCACTAATGAGTTAATGATTGAAAGAATGGTTAATTTTCTATTATTTTTTCCAATAGGTGAATTCTTTGAAGAAAAAAGTGATTCCAACAAATAAAGAGAATTCAGAAGAAGCCATCAACAAAGAACCTATGGACTTAACCTCAAATGAAAATTCAGAAAATAGGTCCAAACTGTCATTCCCAAATATGGTACAAAAATGTAAACAAGAAGATGCTAATTCAGCAAAAAGTGATGTGCTTGATTCTGATAGCCCACATTGCAATGATGTGAACAATCTTTCTTCATTCATGGAGCCTACTACAGATTCCTCGCATGTTTTCGAACCCGATCACTCCGATTTCTCGCAAGACGAAGAAGATAATGATAATTTGAGTGATAATCTTTTGACTCTTCCAAAGATCGAAGATGTTTGTTACGACGACCCTCGTGAAAATTCTTGTAATTTCGGGTTTCCAGTTGAAGATCAAACCTTTTGTTTCTGGCCTTACTCAATATAAGTTTGATCAAAGATGTAACTCTGTACTAGAAGAAATAAAAATGGTTATCACTGTTTTCTAGTAATGAATAAAATTTAAAGGGTTACATTGTGATATTAACATGGAACAATGTTCAATTATCTATTTGACATAACCAAAGTTAGAAATTTTTTTTTTTTACCAAGTAGTGTGCCACAATTATTACTAAGGATTTTGTGGATTTTAAAAAGAATTGTTTTTATAGGTATTGTACTCTTTTTTTTTTTACAAGAGTTTAGTTGAGTTTGGTTAAGAGGTTTAGGAAAAGGAGACTAACTTTATATTTATGTTGATAATTCTGTAAAAACCTGTAATTCTGAAAAGAAAAAAAAAAAGATTCATTAAAATTAAAGTTTAAAATTTTGTAAGGTTTTTTATCTCAGGTTCTAAAAAAGTTTGTTATGTGTTACGGGTAATCTATATGATTTGCATAATTAAAGAATTAAAAAAAATATATATATTTATAGTATTTCACTTAAAAATCATATACTAAGATATCATGCTTAACTAAATTTATTTCTTATACTATATACAAATATTCTATATTAAATATTATATATTAAAATAATTAAATAAATAATGTTTTTTTTAATGTTTTTTTTTACCATTTTTTTGTATTCTATTTATTTGTAGAATGTTAGATATTTGTGTTTTATCTAAACTTGTTCCATAAATATAATATAATATTTAAAAATGAGCTTTTTATTTTATATTTTATTCCTTCTATTTTAAATTGACTATCGTTTTAAAGGGAAAAATTTGTTTTAAAATAAATGTTAATTCTCACTTTTTAATATATAAATAATTTTAATTATATAATTTAATTATTATTAAATACACTACTTCCAATATACTAATAAAAGCTAATTTAATATTATTTCATTATTTATTCCATATAAAAATCTTAAACGATAATCATAT
The DNA here is from genome assembly GCA_963966055.1 of Lathyrus aphaca. NCBI lineage: Eukaryota > Viridiplantae > Streptophyta > Magnoliopsida > Fabales > Fabaceae > Lathyrus > Lathyrus aphaca. The sequence continues at coordinate 427,542,871 of OZ014523.1, read as the reverse complement.
TAAAACGAAAAAATAAAATAATAATTCATTTAAGATTAGTATTAATATAATATATTTTGAATTCATATTCCAACAAGATTTTTTCAATTTAACCTAAAAATCACGAGACCTGATAGAACCGATTTAATCATGTTCGAATAACCTATTTTAACCGCTCACAAAGAATTACGAGAGTATTAATAGATTATCCATTATAGGATTTTTCACATAGGTAAAAAAAAAAAGGTTAAATCCATGTGAAACTCAATGTATGATTAAAATATAGTTAGAAGACAAAAAATACAAATCTGAAATTTCAGATTTGAAGGTGACAAAAGCTTATTAAATTATAAGGAAAAAGAAAGGTAATAGAAAATGTTAAAATCAAAATGAGTTTCAGTAATGACAGATAAAAATCCAAACGTGCACTTACCGTCAGGGTGTCGGATATGAAAACTGTGTTACACTGTGTGGATTCGTATAAATCACACCATTGTTTTTACTCTTTCTTTTGGAACACACACTTTATTTATCATTATTCATTTGTCCTCCTTCTTAGGCGATGACTTTGAATTTGAGTGTTGATGGGTAAACGTTTCAGAATATACTATTTCAATCAATTTGATTAGGTGAAATTTCCATTTGAAATTAAGTCATTTAACTAGTTTAAACTATATATATATATATATATATATACCATTGTTTCAAATTATATCTTGTGGTATGAATTGTCGGATCAAATGGATGTGTTTTAAAGAAGATATCTTTTAAATTGTTATGTAAACTTTTTAATCTATTTATTCACATTGTTCTCTATTTATAAAAAAAAATAGATAAAGTCAAGATACAATAGAGAGAAGATTAGACCAAAGTCTTTTTTGTGATCGACAAATTTGTAATTAGGAAGTCCTAATTTGTTTTTAATAATAGTCTGAATAAAAATTCAGACAACTTATTTCAATATAAAGATAAATGACAATTGAGAGCTAAAGAAACTAACAAATATGTACATTTGTTAGTTTCTTTGAAAATATGAGAAATATAGAATCTCAAATTTCTAATTTTGACTAAACAATTAAGTTAGATGATCCTAATATACCAAGGAATCACGGTGATATCATTAACAACAAACAAAACAAAAGAGGAATTAATTTCAAGCCAAACATTCTTTTAACCAAAGCAAGTTGCAAAGTCAATGACCTTCAAATAAACTCCACAATAATCGATGAAGAGCAGACTAGCTTTTAGTAAATCCAAAGACAATGTTGTCCAAATGATTTTTGAACAGACCATCAAACCATCATACGAGACCTTATCAGAGGAGAAGGAATCTTCAGTGTTGCAATTCAACCAACAAACACCTGAATATAACCATAAAACTTCAATAATCATAGACGAATTGGGCGGATGCAGCTTAACATTGAAGGCCTTGATAATGGTAAACTCATGAATGAAGCAGCTTGTCATTTTAGAAGTAAGATTTCCAATGAATACAACGTCGATAATAATTTGGTTAAATGTCTTTTTCCATTGCTTAAAACCATTGTTAGAACTGACATGATTGCGGGTCAACCAAATACTAATTATGTGAATAATGGAAGTTTGAATAATAACTATGTATTGATGGCTCCAATTCCTATCACAAATATCCAAGATGTTCAAAATATTAGGCACAATTGGAAGCTAAATCATATTAAAATACTAGTGTCAAATATGTAATGAAAAAGGGTAATAAAAGAAAAGATGCTCTGATGATTCCTAATTGCAGTTACAGTTACAGAGACTACACATCGAAGAACTGAAGCAACTTCTCAACATGAGATTATCATTGGTAGACAAACGATTGTGCAAAAGTCTTCATACAATGAACATTTTAAAAAAAGAAATATCAATATTACAATTATCAATTGAACTGATTTAATAAAATAATTAAAATCATAGTATTATTGATGCAATAGTCTTTCTACCGATATTGTATTAGAATTTGGGTGACCTTACCACATTGTGATAAATATTATATCATACAATTTAAATTATGTTTTTTTAAAGAAAATGAAAAACTAAGAAAACAAATTAAAATTTTGAATCTATAATTAATCAACAAAATCCACCATAGCCACAGGACTCATCTTGTACACATTGATAACATGTTCAAAAGTCTTCCTAACATCAAGCAAAATTTCATGACCTTTATCAATGAAACCTATATTTAATTATTAACATTACTATTTTGCTTAAATATTTAATTAACAAGGGATTAGTGATAAATTAGATAGAAGAAGTTAAGTAACTTTCAAGTCACATCAAATTGGTGCCAATTCACATTTAAAATGTTGCTTTAATAGATAAACAGAAGTGACATCCATTGAAAGCCGTGATAGTTGCTTTATACTTGTCTCATAAAAAATTGAATATAATAATTAATTATACCCCACGAATTTAATTGAACTTATCTAAGTATGTAACTGTTCTCTTGTGAACAAACCTAATGTTGAAAACCAAAAATGGTGAATTATGAACACTCTTGCATAAGTCAATGTTTCTTGGTATGGTTCACTAGAAGAAATTGGTTTTTTCTCAAGACTTTTTAGCCCTTCTTAGCTCATTGTGGATGTTGACACCTTCTTCTACATTAAGCATTATATTATTCCAAACTTTCATTCGTGCATTAAACATCCATTGCTTTCTTCACTAATCCATTTCATAATAATTTAATTAACATCTACAAATATTTGAATTTTATAATTATATGTTTCGACTGTATGTCTCGACATATTATATTTGACTTTTTATCGAATATAACAAATATAGAGTTATACTATACTCGACACAAACTCGACACAAACATATTTTGATATATGCTAAGTATAAATATACTATTTCGATTTCAACATAAACAATTATAAATTTAACAATTTTAATCATTCTCAAATATTTACCGTTAAACTCAATTATCAAGTAAATGTGAGATTTTTATTAAATAAAACATTTGATCTCAATCGAGCCCGTAGAGTTAAAGGGTTTGAATCTCAATTATATGGGTTTAATCATTCTCTCTAACATTTATGTTCCAACTGATCACAAATTTGTCGCTGGCTACCATATTATGAGATATTGTCCGATTTTAGTGTGAGAATTCGTCACAATTTAATCTTTTAAAAATATATTTCATTGAGAATTAATAAATAAAAGCAAAATACTCAAATTGATCTTTTAACTTTACCACTGGGTCCAATTTGGTCCCTTACGTTTAAAAAGTGTCAAAAAAGTCTCTTAATTATTTAAATAGTTCTAAATTGGTCCTATCCGTAGTGCCTCCAAACAGACGTTTATTTATGCGTATGTGGCAGTTGACATGACATATTTCATCTTCTTCTTTGTTAACTCTTGCCTTCAGGATTAAGGTTTGTGTTGTTAGTGCTTCTTCCCCAAATTGATTCACGACATAGTCTAGAGGTTCTTCACCAAATCCAGCTTCAGCCATGAAATCGAATTGTTCGTCTCCAGCAATGAAGCAAAAAAAAAGCTTATGGTATGTCTTCTTCGAAGGAAGGGTCGAATGTCAACACAAGCACAGGTTGAAAACCATTTTGTCACGGTGGGGATTTAGTTGTTCTTCGAATGACAACAACAGTTAAAAACTATGGAAAACATTTTTGGCATTGTCCTAATTTTAAGGTATATTTAATGTGAATGTCATGTTTGTTCTTATTAAAACATTTGTTGCTGCAAATTTTGATGTTAGAGATGAATTTTGTAGGAATCAATGTATAGAGTTAAAGGGTTTGAATCTCGATTATATGGGTTTAATCACTCTCTCTAAATTTATCTTTCAACCGATCACAAATTTACCGCTGACTACTATATTATGAGATATTATACGATTTTAGTGTGAGAATTCGTCACAATTTAATTCAATAAAAATATATTTTATTGAGAATTAATAAATAAATTATTGTTAATTTACGATATATAAATTTTCAGCATATCATAACATCTAAATTCTGTAAATTTATAAATTTTCTTTTGATGAGTTCCAAAACTCAACTCAAAGTTTTTAAAAGAAAATAAAAATAAAATACTTATAAATTAACATAAAATGATATGAAATTAGGGAAAAACCTTTATGAATCAAAATTGGATTTTATATAAAAGAGATTCATGTGCAAACTTTTTTGAAGATTGTATATACAATTAGCAAGAATATCTTATCCATTATTTAACTATTTATATAAACAAAAACTTGCCATGCTTTTGTTTTCTTGATGAAAAATTTGTCCGTTGTAGAATATTATTTGTTGTTGATATTTGATTGGTTGATGAAAAAGTCTATGTAAATTGTAAAGTGTCTCACTCTTTAAAATATTATCTGTATTAATATTTTACTAAAAATGTTGCATCACACATTGACAAGTTATAAATGGAGGCACCTTTCAGAGATGGCCCATTGTCTTTCTTGACGTTATTCACGTGAAAATAAAGTTTAAGCTACAAGCAAGACACACACACTTAAGTAACTTTGATTAATTAATTAATTAATTAAAATTTCTATATGTTTGGTTTTGGAACCTAATAGCATGAAAAATAAGTATAAAATTGGAATTAAATAAATGAATTTAATATTTCTATGTTTGGAACCTAATGGTATGAAAAAAATGGTAAAAATTGGAATACTTTAGGCTTTTGATTGTTAAAGAATATTTTCAAAAAGTGATTTTGACATTTGTAAGAAAAGATAATTGTTTAGAGATTATAAGTAAAATTTAAAATAATTTATTTATAGATTAAAACATAGATGTTTAGTATGATACATGTTACTGCATAACTTTTTTTTAAAAAATTGTTTAAATTATAAATTAGTGTCAAGGATTTATTAAATAAATATGTGAAAATAAGCTGAAAATAATTTATAACTATATTCTATACTATTTTTCATACAAAAGTTTTAAACAATCTCATAAAATTATAACAATATATAGTTTCAAATGAACTAAATGAAACTTTATTTTTGGATTTACTTGTTATAATAATTTATCAAAAAAAAATCTCAAAAACTACTAAAATCATTGTTGGACATATGAAACAATTTTTGGATTTTATTTTAAATTCTAATCTTAGAAACTTTAATGAATAGATTAAAGCTTCTGAAAGCTATTGTTTCTTAAAAAAGAAAGAGTTTTTTCAAGAAAAACTATTGAAACAAACAAGCCCTCAAATATATATATATATATATATATATATATATATATATATATATATATATATATATATATATATATATATATATATATATATATATATATATATTTTGATATTTTTCTTGAATTAGTGTATGGAAGAAGTTAAGTGAGGAGTCAAAAATATCATACTCTTATGTCTTTATTTTCAAATGTCATATTACTTTGTATATATGCTAATACAGCTAAGGTCAAAAGTTTTATGTGGTCCTAAAAAGAAGAACACTGCTGAATTTGCCATTTGATTTTTCATGAAAGTGATGTTAAATGAAGAAGCTCTCTTTGGGGTCTTTTTTCTTTTTCCTTTCTAGCTTTGTAGCATAGGATCAAAATTGAAGCATAAGGTTCATTAATTATCTTTGTCATGATTATATTTAGTACCATAAACGAGTAAGAGCATTGTCTCATACCAGGTGTACTTAAGAATCATTCTTGGTTGTGGCTTAGAAAGAAAATTGATTGATATCCATTTATTGTATTTTGATTTTGAAGCTTGCTAAAGAAATGTAATGATGGTGAATGTACAATGGCAATGTTTGTAAATTTGTTTGTGGACAACAAAGAAAGTGACGGTCTTGTCATAAAGCTCACTTTTTTTTTTTTTTTAATTAAGAAATGTTATAAGATAAAGATGTTAGAATAAGAGTTTGACATAATTCAACCCTATAAAATAGGCTGGTAAGGTAAGAGGTGTCACTCTATATAAATCATTATGAGTTCTATCTTTAACCAATATGAGATTTGAGTTTTACCCAATACACCCCCTCACGCCCAACACTATTGGGTTTGGTGCGTGGATATAAACGGTGGGTGACCCGAATTATCAATATATGAGACTTGGTTTTTCCAATACACTCCCTCACGTCCAACAATATTGGGCTTGTGTGGATATAAACAGTGGGTGGTCCGAATTATCGACATATGTGATTTGATTTTTCCAATACACCCCTTTGCACCTAGCACATCTTGGGCTTGGTGCGCATATATAACTCAACCCTACAACCAATTGGTAAGGTGATGGTTGCCACTCTATATAAACCCTTTATGAGTTCTATCTTTAGTCAATTCAATACTCCCCTCAAGTATGATTCCACAATGTTCCCTTTTTTTATACAAGGGCATTTCTATACACCTCTTCATGGGCGTATTCCTTGGCAAATTAATACAAGTAAGTTGATCCCTTCACTTGAAACCAAAGAATCATGATACCACTATTGAGGTGATTTGGGGGGTCAACAAGGGAGCATTTCTTATTTGGGACACACCTTTGTGAGAGAGACATCACATATCCACCTAAAACCTTAAGGTGATAGGTGAGTGAGTTCTCCCACTTATAAATGCTCAAGTCACCAAATTCCTATCCAATGTGGAACTATGTCTCCACTTACTCACACTTGCTTATATTATTCCAATAAAAGACATTTTTTTATATTGGCAATTGACTTTTTTTTACTATTGATTCCTTCTTAAATACTCAATTTGTTTTAAAATGACTATAACCTAAGGTTTTTTTTTATGAACACACCATTTCATTAACAGAAAGAAACAGGTTCAAAGTTACAACCAGCAACGTCCATGGGGATACAAGACATTGTATTTTTCCTAATTTAACCTTATTAATGTGTTATAAATAATATACAAAGTAATAATTAAATGACACAATTGAAAAAATACCAATAATTTTTACATTGGAAAGTGGGGATGACATTCATTTTAAAATAATTTTTTCCCAAAACGACACACATTTTTAAATTGAAGGAGTATATATTAAACGAAAAGTAATTCAAATATAATGATCATTGTTGGTTAAAGAGAAAAAATGATGATACTCTACTCATTATTTCTCGTGTCCTTCTTTTTCTCACTCTTCTTTTAAATCCTTTTTTATAGGCATTATATTGCTAAAAAAATACAGGTGTGCATGTTCCTCCTATAAGGGTAGGGAGGCTCAAAGAATTTAGTAGATTTATAACAATTGTAGGTGGTTAGGGCTTGCCAACAATGGTATCAAGCCATGTGTGGTGGTGTTTTACAATAATTTAGGGGTCCTGCTCACGTGAGGGAAGATTTAGTGTTGATGGGAAATGTGCTTAGGATTAAGCTTCTGAGGGATGTGATCATATGAGAGATGATCTTTTGTAAGCGTTATGCTTTAGGCTGTAATTATGAGTATAACTTAAAATTTATCTTCTCTTTCTACATAAGAGATATTTATAGAGGCCTTTAAGGTCTAGCATTCTCTAGGGAAGAGTCACAACCCACTTAGTCAATCGGGGACTGTTGAATCCCTATTTCCTAGAAAGTTGTGGATTAATTATTGATCCTAACTTTTCTCTGTCCCAAAAATGTCTTATCCAATACTATGGAAACCCCACATCACAAAGGTTGGAAAAAGGATACAATCATGTCGGCCCAACCATTGTGACGTAAGGTGTGATTGTATGTATGATGATTTCAACCACGAATGTGTGACTGTGATTGTATCCATGTAGCACGCTACCTACCACAACAATTATGTTAAACAACCGTTGTGGTATATTAAATGCAACATATTTAACAATGATTGTTCTAGACAACCGTTGTGATATATAACCCTGAGTTTATTATAAATTATGTGGAATGCTTATTTTGCCAATGCTCATTAAACATATAATCTTCCAATCTGCACTAGAACATTATAATATGAAAAATTAAGTTATTTTAGAAGAGTAAGTACACGTCAAATGCTTGACAAGGGTTCTTGAACTCCTTATCCATATTTTGTTCTATGACAGTCATAACTTGGTTTAATGATCCTAGTTCTTCAACAACCCCTGCCTCCACCTCTAATTCTTTTTGCAAAATATTTTTTAGTTTGTAAACAAAATTAAAGGAGGATAGAAGGGTGTTTGAAGATCTACAATAACTAAATCAAGTTCTAACTATCAAGGAACACCATGTAGATAAAAAAATATGAAGAATTGATGTCAAGAATTGATCGTGTACTTATTTTCTAATTCAATTTTATCTATCATATCATAATTTTCTAATACAGTTTGAAAAGTTATATATTCAGTAAGGGATTGGAAAAACACTCAAACTACATAATATATAATAAACTCATCTTTTAAACAAACATTAACAACAAAATTAAGCAAAAAGCATTCATCAACAACAAAAAATAAACAACAAAAATATCAGGTCATAAAAGGCTTCAGAAACATACCATGCATGTCACATAATGGTGTGTCAACAATGAAATAAGAATGAAGATAAATTTAGACCTGTAAACTTATGTATATTTTGAATGGATGTCATTCTGGATCTTTGACACAAGTTTGCAAGACTAAATATAGCTTCTTCTTCTTTATTGAAAGAAGCAACTATATACCTATAAGTCAAAAAAAAAAAAAAAGTTCAAAGATTATGAAACAAGCTATTGAAGTAGATTTTAAACAAAAAAACACAAAGAAAACAAACCTATAAATGCTTAAGAAATATATAGTACATGTCACATAATGGCGTGTTAACAATGAAATAAGGATGAAGATAAATTTGGAGTGGCAAACTTGTGTATATTTTGAATGGAGTCATTATGGATATTTGCAAGGCTAAATATAGATTCTTCCTCTTTGTTGAAAGAAGCATCCATATACCTACAAGTTTAAAAAAAGTTCAAAGATCATGAAACAAACATGTCATGTGATGGCGTGTCATTAATGAAATAAGGATGAATATAAATTTAGACATGCAAACTTGTGTATACTTTGAATGTATGTCATTCTGGATATTTAACACAAATTTGCAAGTCTAAATCTAACTTTTTCCTCTTTGTTGAAAAAAGTTATTGAAACAGATTTTGAAAGTTCAAAGATCATGAAACAAACTATTGAAACAGATTTTGAAGAAAAACCTACAAAGAAAATAAACCTGTATATACTTATTAGCTAAAATTTGTTGTTATGGTTTCATTTCGGGGTTTCCATTAGTGAAAAAGTTATTAGGGTTTTGCTTTGAGAGAGACAACTTTTATGTACTGAAGCGATATATAACTTCACTTACATATAAATAAAGTATCACCTTTCATCACAATTAGAATTAAAGATTGTGGTGATATACAAGTGCAATAACATTTTTATCATGATCTTTGATGGGCGGTAAGGACCCCATTAAGAATTTAGCAAATATGATCGCCTCAATGGGCGACAAGGATCCCCCTTAAGAATCCAACAAATATGATCGCCTCAATGGGTGTCAAGGTTCCCCTTAAGAATCCAACGTATATGATTGCCTCAATAGTCGGCATGGACCCCCTTAGGAATCCAACGAACTTGATCGCCTCAATAGGCGACAAGGATCCCCTTAAGAATCCATCAAATATGATCTCCTCAATGGGAATGAAGGATCCACGTAAGAATCCAAGGAATATAATTGCCTCAATGGGTGGAAAGGATCCCTTTAAAAGTATAACATATATGATCGCCTCAACGAGCGATTTTCTCTTAGATCTATAAGTTTCCTGCAAAGAAAGGAATAACAAAACATATAAACTTTAACATTGTAAAAACTAAGGTGCCTCCTTAAGAACCCTCTCCACATGAAAAAACGCAAAGGGAAAGAGTGCATCCCACAAAGTAACTTGTTCGTTACAATTGGCAGTGATACAATACTCACCTATAAAAATAAAATAATCAAATAGTACTAAGGGAAAACAAATGGTAGCTATGATGGCCTCTTTAAAGGGTATCTCTCTGGACCTTTAGCCTTCAATTTCCTTAGAGTTTGGAGAGGTGGTTTCCTCTCCTTTATGGAATTCCTCGGGTGGCTTTATTCTTGAACCTATCCTCCTGATTCTCCTGCCTTGAGTGCATATATATTTCAACCTGAGGATTTTTACATAGCACTTCCCAGCGATCTCTTAATCTCCTTGGATGACCCCCACTCACCCATCAGGGAGTGGGTACTTCATGCATACCTATATAGTAGAAAATGTGATTCCTATTCGATTAAAGGATGGTCCCCCTATAATCATATTATATGAGCCGGTCTCAATAACTAGATACCTAACCTTTATCGCATTGTCTCGATTTTTTTCTCCAAAGGTGATGCTCAACATGATATATCCTTTTACGTGTACCTATTCTCAAGAGAATCCAACTAGTAATCCTCTAAATGATTTTAGGTCTTCTGGGCCGAGGTTCAGTTTTTCAAACACCTCCTAGTATAATATATATGTGAACCACCATTGGTCTATGAGAACTATTTCACTCTCCCAATCTTTGTATTTGATGTTAATGAACATGTGATAATCATTATGAGGGGTAATTCCAATGATATTCTTCTTCGAGAATAAGATCATGGCTTTTGGAATTTGGTGTTTGCCTTCAACCTTGACCTCGTAGTTCTATAATCAGGATCTGACGAGCGTACCTTTTTCAGGAGGAGCTGGTTTCCCTGCCTCCGAAATACACTCATTCTATAGTGTTGAGTGTGTGGTGCGTGGCTTTGTTATCCTTTCCCTGAGTCACCTCCTAGGTTTTGTTGGGCCTGAGGATTCCAACGTCATCTCACCCACGCGAGCTAGATTTTTTTGAAGAATGTGAGAAACCCCCTTGACATATTTCATTTGGTGTCCTTCTTATATTAGTCTTTTAATTTCCTTCTTGAACTGGCAGCATACCTCTTTGTGATGTTACTTGACCCTGTGGAACTTTCACCATCTTCCCTGCAAGTTCTGTATATTTAGGTTGGCATAAATTTTGTAACAAATATAGTAGTATTGTGTATGTACATGATCTTTGCAAAACAAAGAAAACATTAAGAAAATAGTCCTTTTGTGCACCCAAACATGTTGTGTTGAAATGTTTCTACATCTAGAACAACATGTCAAAGAAGATGTCAAGACAGTTCATTTGACATCATGAACTGCTGAAGATGGATTGAAGTTTATATTATGGTTTCAACAGAAACAAAATATTTTGAAGATTTGAAGCAATCCAAGTGGCGCTGATTGTAAAAGATATTGAATAATCAAATTTACATTGAAGACAAAATCAAATATTGGAAAATATAAAGTTTCTATATTTAGAGATATTTTAGGGAGTTGTTGATTTGAAGATCTTTTTATTTGTAGCAGATTTTTCTGCATTATTGTAGCAGCTGATATGCTATATTTTTTAGGCCCAAATCCAGTTGGGAATAGGTTATAAAAAGAAACCTTGTAACCTAGGTTTAACCAACCAACCAAAGATGTAAAGATCATATCATTAGGATTGTGTTCTTGTGGCAGTAGTGCACAACAAGGTTTAATGTTGTGGTTGTTTTATTTGTAAACCTCAAAGCTGCTAAGTAAGAGGTGGATTGTTCTTGGAGGAAGCTTGTAAGCAACTCTAAGTTATTGTCATGGAAGTGTGACTTCTGGTTTGAATTGCTATGTAATTAAAGAGCCGTCAATATGAGAAACTGAATGTTGGGACTGTGAGACATCACTGAGGTGATTAGAATTGAGGATGGGTTTCTCATATTTAGGAGTTCCTAAGTAGAAGTTGCATTCGTAGTGATTAAGTGAGAAGATTGTAAACTGTAGGTGTTTGCTGAGAAGTCTCTGAATTGATATTACATAGTGGATTTCCTTCCTGGCCTGGTAGCCCCCAGAGTAGATGAGTTTGCATCGAACTGGGTTAACAATTTGAATGTGTTCTTTACAACTTTTCTGTTTATCTTATGCAGTATGTGTGCAGAATGTCATATCAGATGTCTAAACATCCTGAAGAATGTTTGAATCTGATATATCAGAATTTTAAATTACTGTTGTTTGTGCCTTGGCATGTTTATAAGTAACAGATAAGATGTCTCAACATCATATTCTACATCTGAGTCTGTCATACCAGAATTTCATTCTCGGTTTAGGACCCGTCACATTCTCCTTAGGAGCAAGCAACGTTCAGCGGCAAGTGTTCAGAGGCGTGAAGCTCTTTGTCGCCTTAGCTACCATTTTGAACGCAATCTTGTACTTTATGGGCAAGGTAAAATTTCTCTCCCTTTGAATGTGTGAGATTTCGAATTTGGGAACACACTCCTTGACACTACATGCCTTCTTTTCAGCTTTGCTTTCCTCGCCCTTCATGTAGCACCCAACTTTGATGACCACATCCTCTAGCGATAACATTGGCTTCTATGAGAGGGATTCATTGAAGTGTCCCTCCTTAAGTTTATTTTGGAATGCTGCCACAAAAGTTTATTGGTTTGGTGGGACGACCCTGGTGGTGGATATGTTAAAGTGGGCGAGATAATCCACTAGAGATTGTAATCATGTTAAAGCCATCAGGGAATACATCCCCCATATCTCGTCTATGAGTGGTTAAGGGTCCATCAATTCCATCTCCTATATGGGATTGTAATGATGTTGGCGTTTCCTAGTGTTGTGGACATCGTCCTCCAACTCCTGGTTATGCGGTGTAATTCGTCCATGGAAGAACGTATCTCCACCAGGGTGTCGACATCACCTCTACTGCCAGTACCGTTCGATTTAGGTATAAAGCTTTCCTATTAACTATAGTTGAAAATGGATAAGTATAGGAGTGGAGGGTAACATCGAGAATGATGGTGGTGATAGAAAAAGTATAATCCATGTTAGTTTTATCTGTGGGTCACACAGTGCACGCTACTATATTAGTAAAAAAATACAAGTATGTATGTTTCTCCTTCAAGAGAATGAGGTCTTGTGTAGTGGTGTTTTACGACATTTTAGGGGTCCTGCTCGCGTGAGCTTAGAGGCCCTGTTGATGGGCAATGTGCTTATGTTTAAGCTTCTGGGAGGTGTGGTCATATGAGAGATAATCTTTTGTAAGTGTTATGCTTTAGGGTGTAATTATGAGTATAGCTTAAGATCTATCTTCTTCTCCTACATAGAAGATGTATTTATAGAGGCCTTTAGGGCCTAGAATTCTCTTGGGAATGGTTATAGTCCTGTAGTCAATGGTGGACCGTTGAATTCCTATTTTATAGGAAGTTATGGATCACTTATTGATCTTGACTTATCTTTGTCTCAAAAACATCTTATCCTATGTTTCCCACTATCGGGCGATAGTAAGTCCCGGTGTGAGACAATACCTCTCTTTGGGCGACATTCCAACATTGTCTCTTATGAATAGGTCTAAAGGCACCGCCTTAAGCGACACCCTTTACAATTATAACACTAAATGTATTGATTCTCTAACTTTATATCAAAGATACTCATTTTTTTTAAAATTTATTATAGACCATCCAATTCATTCAAAACTTCATATTAAACAATGTGTTTTTGTCCTAAAACAATTGTAAAAGAAAATAGAAGATCACAATTTTTTTTACTAGAGTTGTCTCAAACGTTTGAGAAATCATATGTAAGAAGTTGAAATTAGGTCACCTTATACACCCTTAAAGACTAACTAATGTCTGGTTATGTGTTGTAGGTCACCTTATACACCCTTAAAGGTTAACTAATGCCTTGGTTTCAACTTCAACCAAGTAACTAGACTGACCGATGAAAATGAGATGCTGAGTAATTATGAGAGAATGATTTCAAATTATGTCTCATTTATTAATATATTTTAAACTGTTTTTTTTTTAATTTTATTTTCATTAGAATAATAATAAAGAAAAACTTAATTTATTAATATTAGTAATTAATGATTGAACTGATACTTTTTACTATTTCTCAATAATAAGACTTTTTGTAGTATTTATCCTATGTTTAATCTTGCAGCTTATATTGTGGATTGAAGTGATAAAATGTAGGTTTGGAGTTATAGAGAAGTGTTATAATCAAGGAAAGACATATAAGAAGAAAAAAGTCAGTATGTGGAGTTGCACTCTATTGCTAATGACGTGTTCTATTTGTTTTGGGTAATATTAAAGATTGACATTTATTCAGTATTTTGATGGTAACCAGAGCTGTGAAAATCGAACGACAATGAAATTCATAAGAAAATTAAACCTAACATCAAGGGCTATATAAGTCTAATGTTAACTAAAGGAAATAGTCTTTTAAAAGTGTAATGTGTAAATCTATTATATAATGTCTATAATTCTTACTTGAACTTGTTTAACATTTCCTTTTTTTTTCTCCTCTAACATACATAATATACATAATTAATATTCATGTATTATTCTTAGAGAGGTCAAAAAAATCATATTTGATAAGACCCTAAAATTAAGGCCCTTACTTGGCCCTTTTCTTTAGGCCCCCTACTAAATGAATATTTTGTTGGCCCCTTATTTTTAAGCCCCTTCATATTTTTGTTTTTTATGGGACCTAAGTAAATAGCTCAAAATATAATAAATCAAACATTTAACTTTCTTGATAAAAAATAATAATTTATTTTTAAATAAATCAATTTTTTCGAAAAAATATTTGATTTTCTTAAAAAAAACTCAATATTTCGAAAAAAAACTCGATTTTTATATGAAAAAAAAACTCGATATACCGAAAAAAACTCAATTTCTAGAAAAAAAAAATAGATTTTTCCAAAACAAACTCGATTTTTTGGAAAAAAAACTTGATTTAAAAAAAAAACTTGATTTTTCGAAAAATATTCGAATTTTAGGAAAAAACGCGATTTTCCGGGAAAAAAATCGATATTTCGGAAAAACCTCGATTTTTAGAAAAAAAACTCGATTTTCTGAAAAATATTCGATTTTCCGAAGAAAAAAAAACTTGATAATTCGAAAAATAAAACTCGATTTTTCGGAAAAAAAACTCGATTTTTCAAAAAAAATTTCTTTTTTTCAAAGAAAAAAAACTCGAATTTTCCGAGAAAAATCAATTTTTTTGAAAAAAAACTCGATTTTCGAAATATTCATTTTTTCAAAAAATATTCGATTTTTAAGAAAAAAAACTCGATTTGTCGGAAAAAGAACTCAATTTTTCGTAAAAAAACTCGATTTTTCCAAAAAAAAAACTCGATTTTTCGAAAAAAAAACTCGATTTTTCGATAAAAACTTGATTTTTTTCGAAAAATCGAAAAACTCGATTTTTCGAAAATTATTTGTTTTTTTCGATAAAAAACTCGATTTTTAGAAAAATATTCGATTTTTAGGAAAAAAACTCGATTTTTCAAAAAATAATTGATTTTTCGAAAAAAAAAACTTGATTTTTCGAAAAATATTCGAAGTTATAAAAAAAAATCGATTTTTTGATAAAAAAACTCAAATTTTTGAAAAAACTCGGTATTTTGAAAAAAAAATATTTTTCTAAAATCGATATTTTTAAAAAATAAAAGTCGTTTTTTTTGGAAAAAAACATTCGATTTTTTTTTCTCGAAAAAAATATCAATTTTTTAAAATTAAAAAAATCTTTTTTTTTCAAAAATAAAAATATCAATTTTTTTTGTATAAAAAATTCAAATTTGTTTGATGGAAAAAATCAAGTTTTAAAAATGTAGAGGGCCTTTATGCCCTTTTTAAATTTTATGGATCTTCACTCTAAGGGTATCACATATTTTAGGGTTCATTTATTTTTAAAATTTTAGACCCCTTATATTTTAGGGGCCTAACTTTTTAGGTTCCAGCCCCCTAAATTGACAGCTCATATTATTCCTAGTTAAATATATAAAATTTGAATAAATGTTTTTAGATACACCCTTCTAATTAGGTATATTAGGAAAGATCCTTTAATAAATATGAACATTCAACTTATAAATATTATGTTTACTTTTGTTCCATAAATATCATTTTGGATACATTTTATTAAAAGGGTACATGGGGAAGCATCTTGAAAGACCTTTTTCGAATGAAGAAGTCAGATAAGCGGTGTGAGAATGTGATGGATCTAAAAGCCCGGGTCCGGACGAGTACTCTTTTATGTTTATAAATAAGTGTTGACACTTCTTAAAGGAGGACTTCAAACGCTTTTCAACGACTTTTACGGAGAAGCGGTTTTGTTGAAGGCAATATGTTCCTCTTTCTTGACCTTAATTTTGAAACGTGAGAATCCTTTGGAGCTTGATGATTTTAGACCAATTTGCCTCGTGGGTTGTCTTTACAAAGCTTTATCTAAGCTTTTGGCGAGTAGGCTTAAAGGAGTTTTGCATTCCATAATATCGAATTGCCAATGTGCTTCCGTTTCGGGTAGATAATTACTTGACGGAGTCTTGGTGGCGAATGAAGTGGTGAATTATTCGGTAAAGGAGAAAAATATGGTTCTCTTTTTAAGGTGGATTTCAAGAAAGCCTACGATAAAGTTAGTTGGGATTTCCTTAGATATATAGTGAGGAGATTGGGTTTCGGGGATCTTTGGATGAAATGGATGGAGGCCACTATCTTCTCTAGAAAAATGTCTATTTTGGTTAACGGTAGCCCAACGAAGGAGTTTGTGGTGGAGAGAGGTTTGAGACAAGGAGACCCTCTTTCTCCTTTTCTCTTTGTTATAGTTTCAGAAGGCTTAACGGGGTTGGTTAAGAGATCGTGATGCTTGGAGAATTCCCAGGATTCAATGTTAATGGTGGTTGTTTCATAGACATTCTCTAATTTACAGATGATACTCTTTTCGTGGGAAATGGTAGTTTGAGACACACGTGGGCTATTAAGAGTGTTTTAAGAGGTTTCAAACTTGTGTCGAGTCTTGGCATAAATTTTCATAAAAGCAAACTTATCGGTATTAATACCCCGCCTAACTTTTTAAAAGCCACTTCGATTTTTCTATCGTGTAGAACGGAGAGAAAAGATTTCACATTTTTTGGTATACCTATCGGTTCTAATCCTAGAAGAATATCTACATGGCCCTCTTTGATTTCAAGGATGGAGAAAAGGTTATATAGTTGGCATAACAGATTCTTGAGTTTTGGTGGAAGGATCATGCTCCTTAAATTTGTTCTTAACAGTCTAGCGATTTTTCAACTTTCTTTTTACCTGGCTCCGATGAAGATATGCAAGGATATTACTAAACTTCAAAGTTGTTTCCTTTCGGGTAGCATGGAGGAGAAGCGGAGGACTCATTGGATCAATTGGGGCTCTCTTTGTTTACCGGTAGAACATGGAGGCCTAAACTTGAAAAGGATCGATGAATTTAATTTGGCTCTCCCTCAAAAGTGGCGGTGGGGAATCCTAGAAGGATCAGAGGGATTATGGTTTAAGATTTTAAGAGCATGTTATGGTGATATTAGTCTTTACTTGTCGGGGTGTGATCACTTGCATAAAAATTGGAGTTCTCAATCGGTATGGTGGTCGGATATTATTTCTATCCTGAAGCAATACTCGGAGGATCTGTTTCTTTCTAACTATTCTTTTCAAGTTGGAAATGATTTTTCTACTTCATTTTGGAACGTGGATTGGGTAGTGTAGTGGTAAAATCATGAGCGTAAGCTATTGATTAACTTAACTCAAAGTAAACAGAGTCTCCACCGCACTTATATTTGACTGCTTTTTGTACTCCACGAGAGCCCTTTGAAATATTTACTGCTTTTGGTAAGGGGACAGGTTACACAATGAGAATGTTTTACGCACCCAAAATGTTCGTGGTACTCCACGGGATCCCTTTGAAATATTTACTGCTTTTGGTTTGAAAAAGGTTTGTTAAATAAGAGTGGAGGTGTAAACACCCCAAATTTTCCCTCACTCTTTATCACACCATGTCTTGTGATCTTTCATTTTTTGCATAAGCATAAGCATACTACCACATATTGCATATTTTGTTTCATCTGCATAGTTCAAGTTCATCTGCATCTAGGGTTTGTGATCTGAGCAATCCAAGATTCCATCTGAGCCATCCCAAAGGCCTCAAAGTGTTCCAAGAGGGTCCATGTGTGTTCTATCATCATATTGTGCCTCTCAAAGTTCAAGAAAGTCAAGAAATCACAAGAAGTGGAAAAGCATGGAAACAGAGCTAGGGTTTCACTGCACAAATGACCTGAAATTAGGGTTTTGGTTTCAGAGGCCTTAACACCAAATGTTTGGGTAATTCTTGTTTCTAATGTTCTTAAGATGTTATAAGGATCATATGTACCAAGTTTGATGAAGAAATTCATTGTGGAAGTCATTTGTTCACTGGGTAACTTCTTGAGCTAGTTAAGTCAAAATCAGGGCATCTGAGGCCCCCAACAGTGGAACCAAAGGGGTATTTTAATCAAATTGAAGTTCTATGATCTTTATTTGATCTTAGAAGAGGTTGGAAGTTCACAATATTGAAGAATTTTGAGCCATTTGCAAACTTGCCAAAAATGGAAATAACTTGTAATGGAAACTTTCCATTTTGGGAAAGTTTTTCAACCTCCTCTTTCTCAACCAAAAATGCTTCAAATGAAAAATTCTTGGTCATGAAAGTTGTATATTAGGTCTTTCCATTTTCAAAAAGTACAAGAACATGTCTTGATTCATTATGGAACTCAAGTTATGATCCTTCAAAGTTGGCAAAAATCCTATAATTTTCAAGAATGCACCAAAGAGGAATTTTTGCAAAACCACTTTCCAAGGATTCTAATGACTTCAAATGTGTACAAATACTTCATGACATGATAAAACAACTTCAAAAACTCAGAATTGGCCCAAGAATTGGATCATTTCATGCCTTGCATCACAAGATAACTCAAAGAGGGGCAAAATGCAAAAAGTTACAAAACCACTTGAATCTTTCCCTCCAAGCCATCCAGCTGCATCAAACCTATCTCATGGCCACCCTTGATTCATGCTGAGGCCAGACATCCCAAATCCAGCTCTGACCCGTGCCCATACTTGAAGTACACTTAAGCTTGGCTTTTTGCAAATGAAGCCATACCAATCAGCATATGCCACAACCACTCTTCTGACCTATCAAGACATGATATGTGGACATTATGCAAGCCATAACACATAACACATTGGCCTAAAACTGATCACAACTCAAGAATCCCAAAAACACCCCAAACCTTGAGCTCTTCGAATCTCTCTGCTCAGCCAACAAAACTTCAAACAAACTTCACCAATCATCTCCATACATCCTCAAGATAATTTCCCAACCATTAAAAAAGCCTAAAACCCCAAGAATCAAAAACACGATTTTGGTGCAGCTGAGGTGCAATCTCTCAAACCAGCCATTGCAATCTTGTTTTAAGCCTTCCATTCACTCAAGGGAAGCCATTGGAGGTTGATTGCACAAATAAAGAGGTCAGAAAGCTCCAAAAGTGAAAGCTCCAGCTCAGGTAGCCATCTTCGAACTTTTTTCCAGAAGCTTGTTTTTAAGTTCCTAAATGATTCTACATATCTCTCTGATCATGGTGATGTAATTTGTTTTGAAAATGGTTGAGTTTTGAGGATGTATCGTGCTTCTGAAATTTTTGCCAAGTTTTCCGTTTTGCTTTGATTCATGATTTTGATGAAAAATAAATGAATTTTGTGTGTGGATTCTTGTTCAGTGATGTTTAATGAGTGTTTATGGAGATTTAGGTAGAGTTTCATGGTGTTTTCAGAGAGATAGAGTGAGAGTCTGGCCGGAGAAGATGACCGGAGGTCTTCTCCGGCCACCTGAAAATCATTAAACCCTAATCTGTGTTTAATTCCCCAGTTGTGCTTATGGCCGTTAGATGAGGATTAGGGTTAGCAACGTGTGGCCCAGATTATGTCATTATCATTTAATCCTGATTAATTAATTAAAAACATAATTAAAGGCCAGTTTGAATGCTGACCCTTGGATCTGGCGTGCAGTCAATTCCCTCCTTTTCCTTTTCAACCTCAGCCATTGATCTTGCATACTTCCATTTAATTGCATTTTTAATTCATTTTTCTTGTATTTTCTTGCATAATTTATTTAAAATAGCAAAAATCATTTTAAAAATTTCATTTTCTGCATTATAGTTTCAAATATTTTTCTCAACCTAAAAATAATTTTTATTTTATTTTTTGCATTTAAAAAGTATTTTTAAAATATTTTAATTTTTATTTTAATTAATTAATGGAAATTAATTAATTAAAATAGCATTTAGGTTTCTAAAAATTACCAAAAAAATCATGTTGCATCTTAATACATTTAGAAACATTTTAAAACCCTTCATACAAATTTCTTTTTGGTTTTGATCATGACTTAACAATTTTCTTTGAATTTAGGATTCATAAAATCACATTTTTAAACCCTAACCTTTGAAAAATCTTTTCTGCCTAACCATGAAGGGTTTGAAGATGGATCTTTTTGCATTGTTTTACACATATCATGTAGTATCTAGGATATTTTTGGCATGAATTTATCTTTCATTTTCAATTTGATTTGCATTTTTCCTTTTGAAGCATCCAAAAAACCTAGCAAACATAGAAAAATCATAACTTTCAATAGGTTAAGAGTTAGACCTTCTCCTTTGGGGTGTGATATCATATGGGATTAGGGTTTGTTTGAGCTTATTTGCAATTTTTATCATGTCATATGCTTCTGTTGTGACCATTTGCATCTCATCCTTCCATGTAACCCTAATTTTGCATCTTTACTTGCATCTTACATTGCATTGCATGAACATATGAACTTGCCATGCCATTCTAAGCATTTGTATGCCATATTAGACATCTTAAGACATTGTTTGAACATTTCTTGTTCATTTATCCATACATTTGCTATGCTTTGCATCCATTTCATTTCATAAACATCTATGTGTTTACATGCTTCTTACATGCTTCATTTGCATTCATCCTTTTCTATGAACACACACATGCATCTTGTATTCCTTTGCATCATATTATAGCATCATTTTCATCATGTACATGCTTCTGGTCTTGGTATTTTCACTTACATTTGCTTCATTTCAATTCATTCCTTTCATATTGCATCTTGTATTAACTTTTCAGGGTTAATGGTAAGTTGTTTGGGAGGTGGATTTGCCTTCACCTCCCACCTCTTCTCATCTCTTCATATTGCATTATTACTGCATTTTTGTTTGTCTTTAAGTGGGCTTGTCTCACTTGTGCTTCTCTTCCTTTCTTCCTTTAAGTTACTTATCTTCTTAGGAGGTAAGTAACTTATTCTTCAGCTTCCTCCTCTTTTCATCTTTCTTCTCCTTGGTGGCTTCCTTGAAGACTTCTCCTTTTAAGCCTCACAAAACCATAGGATGCCTAAGCATGATAATAATTAGGGTTGCGATTAGTCCCCCTTAGTTTTTACCTTTAAGTCTCCTTGAGTCTCTCTTCTCATCTCAATAATCAGAGACTAAACTCTTAAAGTTTTAGGACTTGGGAATTAGGGTTATGCCTGCATCCTTCTCTTAGGATGGAGTGTATAACTTTAATCCTAAGTGTTAAACCTTTTATTTGTTTAAACCTCTTAATCAAATCATCTTAATAATCACTAATACTTTATCTTGTAACTTGGGCCTTACATTAGGGTTCTAATTCTTCCTTATGGTTAAGAAGGACTAACCCTAGTTTTTAATGGACAAGTCCCCCTCAAGTTGTCTTACAAACCATAAAACTCATTTCTTAATCTCATATTTTAATTAAAATCCACTTAATAAAGGCTTGTTATATAATGAATTTAATCCCTAACCATGGATTAAGTTGAGGTATCTTCCTCAGCTTAAGTGTTCTCATCTATTATCCTTCTATTAGGATGGTGTAATGAGTTCACTAATCTGTGATTAGAGATTAAACTCATTACTTAACACTAAACAAAAACCCAAAAACATCTAAATAATCACAAGTAGGTTAATGATCTTAATCCTACATCATCATGGCAATTAAGTTGAGATGCTTATCTCATACTTAAGTATTCTCATTATACCTAATCAGAGAGGATATAATGAGTTTACAAGCCCTTGATTTAGGCTTAAGCTTATTAACTTATGCAAAACACCAAAAACAATAACAAAACTTAAAACAAAAAAACAAACAATAATCGTCTCCTTCGGGATTCTCTTCTCATCACACTCATTCACAAACGAGAACTTGCTTCTTCCGTCTAATGCAATACAGTTAGCACTCAAGCCAGACGAGTCATACACTTGAGCATAGACAAGTAAGCAGTTCACAGTCAATTCACATTTCAGTATCTTTGAGTCGAACTACGGTGTTCTGACTTCCTCATTGCACGAGAGGATACGTAGGCATAACTTAACAGGTTATCGAACAAAAGTCTCTTTGTCTTCCCCCTCTTTCAGCATTCTCTTTTAAGCCTCAGTTCCTGAGCATTTCACTTCCTTTTTGCACTGACACCTGTACATTTCTTTTCCAGCTTTTGCTTACAGACAACACATACACCTACCCCTTTAAACACAATCTCTTAAGCGTGGATCCCGTCGAGTACGACGGACAATCTGGGTGTTAATACCTTCCCAAGTTGTAACCAACCCCCTTTCTCAGTTTCTATTGTTCATAACCGTCTTATCCATCTCTTTCTAGGTTTATGCAGCATTACCTTTCCTTCGGGATAAAAATGCCTAGCTGGCGACTCTATTCATCTTCATTTCCTTTTTCTCCCTTCGCCGACCGTTCGCGCTTGTACCGAGATGCAAATCTTCGGGAGCGACAGCTTGGCGACTCTGCTGGGGATCCTTATCTTGAAACCAGGACTTCTGGTTCTTTTTGTGGGTTTCTCCTAGCGCTTGTTTGATTTGTGTTTACGGGGGTGTTATGTGCTACTTGTGCTTTTTATTTATTGCTTTATGTACAGCTTTATTTATTGCTTTCATTTACAGTTTATGCATTTTCATACTGTTATCATCATCATCTGTGCTGGATCTGTGTTTACCTCGGTGGGGGGGATTTTTGAGTGATTAAGGTTCCATACTAGGGACCTGAGTGATACATAGGCTAGAGTGGCTTCATATTATTTCCCATTCCATTTCGGTATAGTGCAGGAATATGAAACACGGTTCATACATGGGTTTCTTCTTGAGAACTCTGTGCTACGGATTTCCTGTAGTAATAGGGCTATCTGAGAAGCCTGCTAAGTCTGGATGACCTTTTTATGACCTTCAACATCTGGGGTGAATTAGAGGAGGATCCTTTATGGTTATTGTAAACATTGTACCTCCGGGTTAGAAGTGTTTACACTTCTCATAACTGATCCAAGTCTGAGGATCCTTGTTCTAGAACAATACACGTGAGGGGGTTGGGATGTTTACAGGTTTGCAAGAACCCTTGGCCTCATCATACCCTGTTACCAGTTTTGTTTTAAGAATGCATCACTTTGGACAGTTCTTGTGAAACCCTGAATTTGTGACTCTTTATTTGAGTCCCCCACCTGGTTACTAGTTTTCTAAACCTCCATCCGAACTTATGAACACATGGACCCTATCAAGGTAGATAACAAATCCAACACCTGATCATAAACCCTTTGCATATCATTCTGCATACATCATCTTGCATCATTTAACATTTGCCTATTTGTTTTACAGGGTATCCACCTTATTATCTTTGGTTTGGTTTTGACTTGTTCTGCTGCTCAGACTTCTTCAGTTATCTGCACCAGCATCTTCACCAGAGGTCCTTCTCCAGCCTTCATTAGTTTGTCTTCATAAGAGATTCTCCACCAGTATTTTCACCAGAGATTCTTCCCAGTTCTCTCTATCAGTTGTCTTCATCAGAGACTCATCTTCAGCATCTTCTTCAGTAGCCTTCATCAGCAGTTACCCTCAGTTTTCTTCACCAGCATCCATTGTCAACATGGACACTTCCAGGAAGAGCAACATCACATACCACTTCTTTGAGCCCACTCTGACAGGCATCAGACAGATCTAGTCTCTCATTACTCCTGATCATGTCCCATTATTCAGGGAACATTATGGAGGCATATTGGACATGATCATGGACCTGGATGCATCCCAGAGGAGCATGATCCACACTTGCTTGCAGTTTTATGACTCTCCTCTTAGATGCTTCACATTCCTTGATTTTCAGTTAGGACCTTTGCTAGAAGAATTTTCCATGTTGTTAGGTGTCCCTATCAGGAGGGGGATTCCCTTCAACCCTGAGATGGTTGCTCCCAAGAATGAAGATATGGCTAGGGCCTTGCACTTGGAGCCTACCCTCATTGATCAGAGCATGACCACAAAGGCTGGAATCCCAGGCCTTCACTTGGATTTCTTGATCTCCCAGGCCACCCTGCATGCTGCAGCAGGGAAGTGGGATACTGTTTGTGCACTCTTGGCACTCAACATATATGGAGTTATCTTGTTTGCAGACAAGCCAAAGTTTGTAAGTAATAATGCTATTCACCTGTTCTTACTGAGGAACCCAGTTCCTACCTTGCTTGGAGACTTCTACTATTCAGTGCACCAAAGGAATGAAAAGCAAAAAGGAAGATTGGTCAGATGTTGTGCACCCCTCTATGACTGCTGGTTGTTAAGACACTTGCCGAAGTCGGACACTTTCCTGAACCCTCATCAGCCAAGGAATTGGGCTAAGAGATTGATTGCCCTTACATCAGAAGACATCAAATGGTGCACTCAGAGCACCAAGGGCAAGGATATCATTACTAGCTGTGGGCAGTATCCCAATGTACCCTTGATTGGAGTAAAAGGTTACATCAACTACAACCCCTTGCTTTTCAAGAGGTAGTTAGGGTATGCTTTAGTTCATCCCCCAAGATGGCAAGATTTGACTGAAACCCTCTATTGTGACATCCAGCACAACTTAGCTATTGTCAGACAAGCTGCCTGGGCTTGGGACGATATTCAGACTAAGGGGACAGCTATCCTTGGCAAGTGCAACAACATATCTTCAGCTCAGTATCTTGATTGGTCTCGTACCAGGGGACAAATCACCCGGATGCCATTCACTTTAGAGGATACACCTGGACCATCAGCAGTGCAGCCTACAACTACTGTCAGCTTAGAGGATTTTGAAAAATTGAAGGAAAGGAATGCTCAGCTCTCTGAAGCTTTGAAGAAGACCCACTGGGAGAGGAATGATAGCCATCTGGATAATGAGAGGTTAGAGAAGCTCCGAATTGAGTACTTGACCAAGATTGAGAAGACGGATGACTACATCAGAAAGGATAGAGCAGGGGAGTTAGTACTGAAGAATTCTTGGAAGGAAGCAAATACTCAGAAGGCTAGGACAGAGCATTACTTAGAGGAGAGCCAAGCTAGGTGGATCAGGATCACTGAGGCTCGTGCACAAGAAGATCAAAGGACTCAAGCTAAGATAGAGCAACTGGAGGCTAGTGAGAAGAAGCATCAGGCAACATTATTAGCAGCACAGAAAGAGATCTCTGAGTTAAAACTTTGTGCGGGGTTGAAGAGATCAAAGGACCAGGATAAGCATAAGAAGTTGACTAGTGCCATTGCCACCAGGAACCTCCTCATCAGGACCATTACAGAACACCCAGTGGGTCCAGTGACTGAGGCTCTCTTGAAGGAAGTCAGAGAGGATGACTTTGGACTGGATGTTTGATTTCCTTCTGTTTGTACTTTTGATTTTGTTGTATTTTAACCCACCGTGGGAATGTTATTGTAATCAAACTATGTATCTTCACTCTTTGTAATATATGGTTTGTATTATTTGTGGGCTTAATTTCTTTGCAACATCAGCATTTCCTCGAGGTCTGGAAAGGTCAAAACCAAAGAACCAAACCGGATACCCTTGGAAGACAAATAGGCATCCTGCATTGCATACTAACATCATTTCTTTGTTTTGTAGGTTTTTGTTTTTTGTTGTTTCTCACTTTGTTGTGGTTTCAGGAAACATTGCTCACAGAAGAGTGTTCCCTGTCAATAGAGTGCACCGGTATCCGATAAGAAACAACCTTCCGGGATTACAAATGGATCAGGTTCAACAAGACTTGACTGAAGTGAGAGCCCAAATGGCCAATGAGAGGACAGAGATGAGGGCCCAAATGAATCAATTCATGGAAGTTATGACTGGTTTGGCTCAGAGCCAGGAGAGACTGAGAGAGTTAGTCGAGCGGCAAACTCCCGAGGAAAACCATCCAGGTATAGGGGGTACCAGTAACAACGATCATGTGCAGCCTCACACTGATCCTCCAGAGTTTGGACCTCATCTGAACCTAGACATCAATGCCATAAGAAACACCCAAGGTAACCTGGAGGAAGGGCCTTGCAAGAGGACCCTCAAGAAGAGCAGTTTACTGTGGTTGGGGCTGGAGACGAAGTTTACGACCGTCAGTTGGATGAAATTACAGAGAAGCTAAGGTCTCTTGAATCCCAAAACTCTCTAGGTTTTAATGTCATGGAGATGGGATTGGTGGAAGGGGTGAGAATTCGTCACAAGTTCAAACCCCCGTGTTTTGAAAGATACAATGGCACATCCTGCCCACGTACCCATCTTCAGTCTTTCCTGGGGAGATTGAAAGCCTACATCATGGATGAGAAGCTGTGGATGTTTTACTTCGAGGATAGCTTGACAGAGGCGTCCCGAGAATGGTATTCTCACTTGACCAGAGCCACAGTAAGAAATTGGAAAGACTTGGCTGAAGCTTTCATCCGTCAATATCAGTATAATCTGGACATGGCTCCAAACAGAACCCTCCTGATGGGAATGTCGCAGTCTTCCCGTGAAAGCTTTAGAGATTATGCCAAAAGGTGGAGGCAACTAGCTACTGCTGTTCAACCCCCAATGTCAGAAAGGGAGATGGCAGATATGTTCATGAATACTCTCCAGGGTACCTATATTGATAGATTGGCTGCATTTTCTTCCACTAGCTTTACGGAAGTGGTGATAGCTGGGGAAAGAATTGAGAGCTTACTGAAGATGGGAAAGATCTCCGACAACGGTGCCAGTTCAAGCAGTGCAAGGAAGCCATTTGCTGGACCCCTTAGATCTGATGAAACAAATTCTGTACATATGGGAAGAGGGAGACCCTAGTATCTACCCAAATCAGTTGTTGCCGTTACTATT
This sequence comes from Lathyrus aphaca, assembly GCA_963966055.1. Taxonomy (NCBI): domain Eukaryota; kingdom Viridiplantae; phylum Streptophyta; class Magnoliopsida; order Fabales; family Fabaceae; genus Lathyrus; species Lathyrus aphaca. Next base: position 427,515,890 of record OZ014523.1, on the reverse strand, counting down.
CCTACTCCACCTCCTCAATACACTCAACAACCACAACATTTTCCTCAACAACCACAGTTTCCTCAACAGAGATCCTACAACAACAATAACAACAATCAACAACAACGCCCTTTTCAACAGCGGCCATCTCAGATCAACAGGGTGATTGACCATATTCCTATGCCATATGCCAGATTGCTGCCACAACTCCTAAAGCTCAATCTTGTTGAGTTGAGGACATTGGCTCCACCTGATCCTCAGAACCTTCCAAGAAATTATGATGTCAATGCTAGGTGTGCTTTTCATTCTAATGCACCTGGTCACTCCACAGAAAAATGCAGGGCTCTGCATATGAAGGTCCAGGATCTGGTAGATTCAAAGGCCCTGAACTTTGCACCACCTCCCAATGTCATGAAAAATCCTATTCCGAGCCACAGTGGGCCAAGGATTAATGCTATAGAAGAAGGTTCACCCATGATTTCAATTGAAGAAACTGCAAGTATTCAGACACCTCTGGCAGAGGTTAAAGCTCAGCTTTTGAAATTCCAAGTGTTTCCAGGTTGTGATGCCTGTTGTGAATCTTGCAAGGTTTCCGTAAATGGGTGCGAAGGCATTAGGAATGATATCAATGGCTTAATTAAAGAAGGCATTCTGCAAATAACCACAACAGCTTCTACGACACCAACAACTCTTTTGTCAACAACAAATGATTCTTCTACAACTGCAACAACAATTGTTCCTACCGATTCATCTACAACTTCAGCAACCATTTCTTCCATCACTTCAACAAACAACAATTCCATTTCATCTCCTTCTACAACTTCAGTAACCCCCGACAATGACGTCTCCACAGTTACTATCTATTATGACCCTACAACGGTCCCAAATTCCAACAACTTTCAACAATCTCAGCAATAGTTTCAGCAACAACCAAGCTTCAATTCATCACCACCAACATCCACAAGAAGTCCTGTCACCATTTTCTATGATCCACATACAATAACGGTTCCAACCTCTGCTGCAGTAAGCCCAGTCACCATCACGGTGCCAGGGCCTATTCCATATGATAAAGACAATGCTGTAGCATGGCATTATGGTGCTGACCTTTACTGCAATGGAGAAAAAGTCCTTCTTGATTCTTCAGTTCCTACTCCCCAAGTGGATAATGTCGGGGGAGGTGGAGGCTTCACCCGAAGCGGACACCTCTTTGCGTCACAAGCTCCCAGAATTAATACTGAGGCAGAGGTTGCTTCCAAAGCCAAAGGAAAAAGTGTGATACCTGAAGAATCTGCACCAAAAGAGACTCATAAATCATCCTTTGATCAGGATGTGGATGAATTTATGAGGATAATTAAAAGAAGTGACTACAAAGTTGTGGACCAGCTCCACCAGACTCCCTCTAAGATCTCTATATTATCCCTGTTGTTGTGTTCCGAAGCCCATCGGGATGCACTACTCAAAGTTCTGCACGCTGCCTATGTGCCAGAGGAGATCACTGTGAATCAGCTTGAGACAGTGGTGTCTAATGTCAATACTAGCCATGGGCTAGGTTTCACCAATGCTGATTTAACAATAGAAGGACATCACCACAACAAAGCTTTGCACATAACCCTGAAGTGCAAAGGGGTTGTACTATCTCATGTTCTTGTGGACACTGGGTCTTCACTCAATGTCTTGCCGAAGAAAGCTCTTGTCACGCTCGAATATGATGGAATAGCTCTCCGACCAAGCAATCTGGTGGTCAGGGCTTTTGATGGCTCTAAGAGGTCTGTTCTTGGAGAGGTGGAGCTGCCTGTGATAATAGGTCCGCAGGTCTTTCAAACTACTTTCTATGTGATGGACATTCAGCCGACCTACAGCTGTTTGTTGGGTCGACCATGGATTCACGCCGCTGGCGCAGTTACGTCGACCCTTCACCAGAAATTGAAATATGAGTGGGAAGGACAGATTATCACCATCTATGGTGAGGAGGACATCTTTGTTAGCCATTTGGCTACATACAAATACATTGAGATGGATGGTGAAATCCATGAAACTATGAGCCAGGGGTTCGAAGCTCTGAACGTCAATGAGGCGACGACTGAAGTATTTGCTGCATCCCAGGAGGATATGATGGGTACTTCAATTGTCTCTTATCAGCAAGCCCGGAAGGTTGTTGAAGATGGTAATGCCCAAGGCTGGGGCAAGCTGCTACCGGTGTAGAAGAAGGAGGACATATTCGGTTTGGGTTACAGACCATTCCGACAAGATCAATCAGAGGCTGCAAAAGAGCCCAAGTTCACCAGTGGGGGGATGCTCACCCCAGATGCTGTTAACAACCTGGAAGACGAGGTGGAAAACGACCTCAACCTGGAGAACTGGATACGTCCAAAGATCCCGGAGCACCAAGTCCCAATCTGGTCTTCCCAAGAAATTATAAGGGTTACTCCTGCAGAGTAATTATTATTTCCTGCCTTTTTTAGCATGCATCAAGTCCTGCATCTTGCCCAAGGTGTCAGGACTCATTTTGTAATAGGGCCATATTGTAATTTTATGCAAATGAATTATCAATGAATATCGGACATCTTTTGCAAACAAGTCTCGTTTTCGCTCACTGTCTTTTCATTTTTCACTTTTGTACAAAACAATAAAATGGAAACGTTTTCAAAATAAATAACTTCATTTTTCTAAACAAGATTAAAATTTGATCACTAAAATAAACCAATCTCAAACCTTGCAGAGATTATCCTCCAGATTTCACCGACAACAACACTGCTATGACCTTGTATGACTTCGACAATCCAATTTATCAAGCTGGTGAAGGGGTTGAAGAAGACTATGAGTTACCTGAAGAGTTAGCCAGGTTGTTGAGACAGGAAGAGAAAGTGATCACTCCTCATCAGGAGGAGGTTGAAACAGTTAATCTTGGTACCGAAGAGGATTTGAAAGAAGTGAAGATTGGGGCTAGTCTGCAGGCTTCACTAAAAGAACAACTTATCGACATGCTTCGAGAATATGTCGACGTCTTTGCTTGGTCCTATCAAGACATACCAGGTCTAGATACGGATATTGTTATGCACAAGCTACCGTTGAAAGAGGATTGTCCTTCAGTGAAACAAAAGCTACACCGTACTCGCCCAGATATGGCCATGAAGATAAAGGAAGAAGTACAAAAACAGTGGGACGCCGGTTTCCTTGCTGTAACTAGTTACCCGCCGTGGGTTGCTAACATTGTACCAGTGCCTAAAAAGGATGGCAAAGTACGGATGTGTGTGGATTACCGGGATCTGAACAAAGCTAGCCCGAAGGATGACTTCCCATTACCTCACATTGATGTATTGGTCGACAACACAGCTCAATTCTCGGTATTTTCTTTCATGGATTGATTTTTAGGGTATAATCAGATCAGAATGTCACCCGAAGACATGGAGAAAACAACCTTCATCACACCTTGGGGCACATTTTGTTACAAGGTCATGCCATTTGGACTGAAGAATGCCGGTGCCACTTATCAACGGGCTTTGGTAACATTATTCCACGATATGATCCATAAAGAAATTGAATGCTACATGGATGACATGAATGCCAAGTCCCTTACTGAAGAAGACCATTTGGTAAATCTGCTGAAGTTGTTCAAGCGTCTGAGAAAGTATCAGCTGAAGCTAAACCCCAACAAATGCACATTCGGGGTGCGGTCCGGTAAACTGCTGGGATTTATTGTAAGTGAAAAGGGAATTGAGGTTGATCCCGACAAAGTCAAAGCCATTCAGGAGATGCCTGCACCTAGGACTGAAAAGGAAGTTCGGGGGTTCCTAGGTAGATTGAACTACATATCAAGGTTCATATCTCATCTTACTGCAACCTGTGAGCCCTTGTTCAAATTGTTAAGAAAGGAACAAACGGTCAGGTGGAACGAAGATTGTCAGAAGGCTTTTGACAAAATTAAGGAGTACCTACAAGAACCTCCAATTCTTATGCCTCCAGTTGAAGGAAGACCTCTAATAATGTACCTGACAGTATTAGAAGGATCAATGGGGTGTGTGTTGGGCTAGCATGACGAGTCTGGTCGAAAAGAATATGCAATATACTACCTAAGCAAAAAGTTTACCGACTGTGAACAATGTTATTCACTGCTCGAGAAAACTTGTTGTGCTTTAGCGTGGGCTTCTTGCAGACTAAGACAGTATATGTTGACTCACACTACCTTGTTGATTTCAAAGATGGACCCCGTCAAGTACATATTTGAGAAGCCAACACTTACCGAAAGGGTTGCAAGATGGCAAATGATTCTGACAGAATATGACATTCAATACACATCTCAAAAGGCTATCAAGGGCAGTGTACTGTCTGACTATCTAGCTGAGCAACCCATTGATGATTACCAGCCCATGAGATTTGACTTCCCTGATGAGGACATCATGTACTTAAAAGCAAAAGATCATGAAGAGCATGTTCATACTGAAGGGCCTGACCCAGAAGAAGAGTGGACAATGATGTTTGATGGGGCTGTCAATATGAATGGTCGTGGAGTTGGTGCAGTGCTCATTACACCTAAAGGCGTTCACATGCCTTTCTTGGCAAAACTCACCTTTGCCTGCACTAACAACAAAGCAGAATACGAAGCGTGTATCATGGGTCTTGAGGAAGCCATTGACCTCAGGATCAAGACCTTGAATGTATTCGGAGATTCAGCTTTGGTAATCAATCAGACCAACAGCAAATGGTACACTCACCAAGAGCATCTGATCCCATACCGTGACTATACGAGGAGATTATTGACTTTCTTCACAATAGTCAAACTTGAGTACATCCCTCGAGACGAAAATTAGTTTGCAGATGCTTTAGCTACCATTTCTTCCATGATCAAGGTTCAAACTGCAAATTATGTACCTCGAATTTCGGTATCCAGACTAGACCGACCAGCATACGTATTCTCCGCGGACATTGCTAAAGATGACAAGCCTTGGTTCCATGACATCAAAAGCTTCTTAGAGGATCAAACATACCCACTTGGGGCATCATCCAATAATAAGAAGACATTAAGAAGGCTGGTCGGTAGTTTCTTCCTTAATGTTGATGGTTCATTATACAAGTGAAACTGTGACATGGTGTTACTCAGATGTGTTGATAAGAAAGAAGCAGACTTGCTGATGCACGAGGTGCATGAAGGATCTTTCGGTACCCATGCTGGAGGGTATGCAATGGCTAAGAAATTATTAAGATCAGGTTACTACTGGATCACAATGGATGCAGACTGTTGTGCCTATGCCAGGAAGTGCCACAAATTCAAGATCTATGCAGACAAGGTGCATGTGCCTCTAAATCCTTTGAACGTGATGTCTTCACCTTGGCCCTTTGCCATGTGGGGCATTGACATGATTGGAAAGATCGAACCGATTGCTACAAATGGCCACAGATTCATCCTAGTAGCCATTGATTACTTCACCAAATGGGTTGAAGCAGCTTCGTATGCAAACGTTACCAGACAAGTGGTAGCCAGATTTCTGAAAAGAGACATCATCTGTCGGTATGGACTTCCCGAGCGAATCATTACTGATAATGGTTCCAATTTGAACAACAAAATGATGGCAGAACTATGTCGGGACTTCAAAATCCAACATCACAACTCTTCTCCTTACATGCCAAAGATGAATGGCGCTGTTGAGGCAGCTAACAAAAACATTAAGAAGATTGTGCAGAAGATGGTGGTTACTTACAAAGATTGGCATGAAATGTTACCATTTGCCTTGCATGGATACCGAACCTCAATCAGAACGTCCACTGGGGCAACACCTTATCAGCTTGTGTATGGTATGTAGACAGTCCTACCTGTTGAAGTTGAGCTACCCTCCTTAAGGGTACTGATGGATGTGAAGCTGAATGAAGCAGAATGGGTCCGATCTCGGTACAATCAACTAAATCTAATCGAAGAAAAGAGGTTAGCTGCTATCTGTCATGGGCAGTTATATCAGAAAAGAATGAAGAAAGCCTTCGATCAGAAAGTCATGCTTCAGGAATATCAAGTGGGAGATCTTGTGCTGAAAAGATTTCTTCCTCCTCATACAGACCACAGGGGCAAGTGGACTCCAAATTACGATGGTCCATTCATAGTAAAGAAGGTTTTCTCTGGTGGAGCACTGATGCTCACTACTATGGATGGTGAAGATTTCTTGTCCCCTGTGAATTCAGATGCAGTTAAAAAATACTTCGCATAAAATGACCCGCTGGACATAAAAACAGAATGTAAGGCCAGGCAAAAATAGGGCATCCCGGCGAGTCAAAAACAAAATAAAAGACTCGGGCAAAAATAAGGGAAAATTGAAAAAAAAATGCGTACACCCGCTGAGTTGAAAAGCCGCATTGGACAACTCAAGCAAAAATGGGTATCCCGATGGATTGAAAACCCGAAAGGGCGATCCACGCAAAATCAAGGAATAAGCGAACAACTGCATTCTGAATTTGTCTGTATTCTTCACAACCCAGCAAGCTTCAAAAGGACAAAGCATCAGTCATAATCAACCTTCTTCAGAAAGGAAGATGAGAAGAACGTCAAGGTCATACATGTCATAGCAAAGGAATCTCACTAGAGCGTCGTCAGTATTGCCAACACTTTTACTTTTCTCAATTTATAGCAATCTCCTCATTCCAGGGGATTTGTTTCTTTGACTGTATTTGCCAATTCAGGGCACCCAGATTAATAAAATCAGATTTTCAGTCACACCTCTTCTTGTACATTTTTATTTCGTTTGCAAAATGTCCAGTATTCATGATATGATACTTGCATAAAACAAATGAGCCATTCTTAATAAAATGCTTGCGGGAAATATATTTACTTTCAGGAATATCTAATTCCTATGACGGAATCCGGTAAGGGATACCTTGGGATACTTGTGCGTTTCTCTTGTCTTAACAGATTGCAGGTGTCCAATACACGGCAGGGGGCATGCCAAGCGCACTTTCCCAGCGTACCTCCTCCTAAAGCAATATCTGGAATGTTTTTTTCCAGTGGAGTTGTCAAAGCCTCCTCATCCCTGGCACATGTCTACTCAACAGGAGCATCCCCAGCCAAGTTCCCCACAGAGTTTCCAGCCTCTCCCCAGAAGAGCAATGCCTGGAACTCTTACACAACAAAGTGACAAAGGTTTCCTTCTCCCCAGCTGAGTTTCTCCATACGGATAAATATACCAATGATCTATTCTCCCCAAGCAGAGTACTCTTTCCTGACAGATCTACCAATGATCTCTTCCCCAGCTGGGATATCCCTCCAAGAAGATCAGCCATAGATCTTGTCTTCAGCAAGATCTGAATCCCGGATCGGTTCCTCTTTTACATAAACATAACATTTGCATTATATTCACCAAATAAGCGTAGCATTCCGTCTAATATGGAGCATTACGGTAAAAATCAAACATTCGCATGATCGCAAGCCAGGCTCAAGCCAATCACCTGCAAATACCATCATCACTTCACCTGTAATATACAAAACTCATATCCCCTGCAAATAAAAGCCAAAGCATCCCCTTTGCACTCTCCAACACAAATGCCCGTTCATATATACTCTTTTCAACACTTGTCCGTGTCGTATTATTCCCCGCAGATATAAGCTAAAGCGTCCCCTTTGCACTCTCAAAAACAGATACTTGTTCATAACATGTCTTTTCGACACCCGTCCGTGTCATCCTATCCCCACAGGTTTCCAGAACACCTTTTACACTCTCACATACGAATATCTGTTCATAACTTATACACATTCTCTTTTGACACCCGTCCGTGTCATACTTTCCCCAGCAAGTTGAACACTCGTCCGTGTCTTGCTCATACTTCACCAACAAATATGTACTCACTTATACATAAATCTTTGATACTCGTCCGTATCTCATATATATACATCACTCTCCCCACAGATTCGACACTCGTCCGTGTTCTTTGTTAACCAGTTGGTACTCGTCTGTACCATCATCTCTGAACAAGCGTCGGCGTTTGTTTCTACCGATACTCGTCCATATCATGGTCCTAAGGATGCTCGTCCGCATCTTTAATCTATGCACAACGTCAACCACTTATACCTTCTTATTCCTAAGTGTAAGCACTCGTCCGTGTTTATCGTTCCCCAATAAGTCACTAACATAGCAACTTTCTTCTATACGACATTCGTCCTATGTCGTGATACTTTCGGCAGCCGTCCCCTGCTAGGTGATCGTCCTTCACCACTGGATGACCGTTCCTCATCCCTTTCCCCAGCGGAGTCTCCATTATTGGAACCTTTTTCTATTTGGCATTCGTCCTATGTCGTGATATTTTTAGCAGCCAACCCCTGCTAGGTGATCGTCCTTCACCTCCTGATGACCATCCCTCATCATTTATCCGATGGCTGTCCCCATCGTTGATCTTGTTATCCAACATTCGTCCTATGTTGTGATAAACCCCGAGAGCAGCTGTACCCTGCTAGGTGATCGTCCTTCACCTCCTGATGACCGTCCCTCATCATTTCATCCGATGGCCGTCCCCATCGTTGATCTTGTTATCCGACATTCATCCTATGTCGTGATAAACCCCGAGAGCAGCCGTACCCTGCTAGGTGATCGTCCTTCATCTCTTGATGATCATCCTTCATCATGCTTATCCGATGGCCATCCCCATCGTTGAACTTTTCTATCCGACATTCGTCCTATGTCGCGATAAAGAGCAGCCGTCCCTTGCTAGGTGATCGTCCTTCACCTTTGATGACCGCCCCTCATCAATATTTCGTTTGTTCTTTAACCCGATGGCCGTCCCCATCACTGCCTTTACTTTAATCCCCAGAGAATCTTACCCAATGGTCGTCCCCATCATGATTCCTTTATTTCCCCAGCTTGTCGGTCGTCCCCGTCATTGCTTTATCCCCCAGCAGTCGTCCTCTGCTCGATGGTCGTCCTCCATCGCTTTCATTTGATAATCATACTATACTACCTTTTACAATTTATATCCCTTTTCTTCTTCTATCCAGCGTGTTCAAATATTGGACTGTCTTCGGTATTCAACCACAAGTTATCTTGTTTGTCTGTTAAGCCAGGTGCTTACACCCTGCACACCTAACTCATGTTTGAATAGGGGCAGCTGTAAACACCCCAAATTTTCCCTCACTCTTTATCACACCATGGTTTGTGATCTTTCATTTTTTGCATAAGCATAAGCATACTACCACATATTGCATATTTTGTTTCATCTGCATAGTTCAAGTTCATTTGCATCTAGGGTTTGTGATCTGAGCAATCCAAGATTCCATCTGAGCCATCCCAAAGGCCTCAAAGTGTTCCAAGAGGGTCCATGTGTGTTCTATAATCATATTGTGCCTCTCAAAGTTCAAGAAAGTCAAGAAATCACAAGAACTGGAAAAGCATGGAAGCAGAGCTAGGGTTTCACTACACAGATGACCTGAAATTAGAGTTTTGGTTTCAGAGGCCTTAACACCAAATTTTTGGGTCATTCTTGTTTCTAATGTTCTTAAGATGTTATAAGGATCATATGTTCCAAGTTTTATGAAGAAATTCATTGTGTAAGTCATCTGTTCACTGGGTAACTTCTTGAGCAAGTTAAGTCAAAATCAGGGCATCTGAGGCCCCCAACAGTGGAACCAAAGGGGTATTTTCATCAAATTGAAGTTCTATGATCTTTATTTGATCTTAGAAGAGGTTGGAAGTTCACAAGATTGAATAATTTTGAGCCATTTGCAAACTTGCCAAAAATGGAAATAACTTGTAATGGAAACTTTCCATTTTGGGAACGTTTTTCAACCTCCTCTTTCTCAACCAAAAATGCTTCAAATGAAAAATTCTTGGTCATTAAAGTTGTAGATTAGGTCTTTCCCTTTTCAAAAAGTACAAGAACATGTCTTGATTCATTATGGAACTCAAGTTATGATCCTTCAAATGTGTACAAATACTTCATGACATGATAAAACAACTTCAAAAACTCAGAATTGGCCCAAGAATTGGATCATTTCATGCCTTGCATCACAAGATAACTCAAAGAGGGGCAAAATGCAAAAAGTTACAAAACCACTTGAATCTTTCCCTCCAAGCCATCCAGCTGCATCAAACCTATCTCATGGCCACCCTTGATTCATGCTGAGGCCAGACACCCCAAATCCAGCTCTGACCCGTGCCCATACTTGAAGTACACTTAAGCTTGGCTTTTTGCAAATGAAGCCATACCAATCAGCATAGGCCACAACCACTCTTCTGACCTATCAAGACATGATATGTGGACATTATGCAATCCATAACACATAACACATTGGCCTGAAACTGATCACAACTCAAGAATCCCAAAAACACCCCAAACCTTGAGCTCTTCGAATCTCTCTGCTCAGCCAACAAAACTTCAAACAAATTTCACCAATCATCTCCATACATCCTCAAGATCATTTCCCAACCATTAAACAAGCCTAAAACCCCAAGAATAAGAAACACGATTTTGGTGCAGCTGAGGTGCAATCTCTCAAACCAGCCATTACAAGCTTGTTTTAAGCCTTCCATTCACTCAAGGGAAGCCATTGGAGGTTGATTGCACAAAGAAAGAGGTCAGAAAGCTCCAAAAGTGAAAGCTCCAGCTCAATTAGCTATCTTCAAACTTTTTTCTAGAAGCTTGTTTTTAAGTTCCAAAATGATTCTACATATCTCTCTGATCATGGTGATGTAATTTGTTTTGAAAATGGTTGAGTTTTGAGGATGTATCGTGATTCTGAATTTTTGCCAAGTTTTCCGTTTTGCTTTGATTCATGATTCTGATGAAAAATAAATGAATTTTGTGTGTGGATTCTTGTTCAGTGATGTTTAATGAGTGTTTCTGGAGATTTAGGTAGAGTTTCATGGTGTTTTGAGAGAGATAGAGTGAGAGTCTTGCCGGAGGTCTTCTCCAGCCACCTGAAAATCATCAAACCCTAATCTGTGTTTAATTCCCCAATTGTGTTTATGGTCGTTAGATGAGGATTAGGTTTAGCAACGTGTGGCCCAGATTAAGTCATTATCATTTAATCCTGACTAATTAATTAAAAACATAATTAAAGGCCAGTTTGAATGCTGACACTTGGATCTGGCGCGCAGTCAATTCCCTCCTTTTCCTTTTGAACCTCAGCCCTTGATCTTGCATACTTCCATTTAATTGCCTTTTTAATTCATTTTTCTTGTATTTTCTTGCATAATTTATTTAAAATAGCAAAAATCATTTTAAAAATTTCATTTTCTGCATTTTAGTTTCAAATATTTTTCTCAACCTAAAAATAATTTTTATTTTATTTTTTGCATTTAAAAAGTACTTTTAAAATATTTAAATGTTTATTTTAATTAATTAATGGAAATTAATTAATTAAAATAGCATTTAGGTTTCTAAAAATTACCAAAAAAATCATGTTGCGTCTTAATACATTTAAAAACATTTTCAAACCCTTCATACAAATTTCTTTTTGGTTTTGATCATGACTTGACAATTTTCTTTGAATTTAGGGTTCATAAAATCACATTTTTAAACCCTAACCTTTGAAAAATCTTTTCTGCCTAACCATGAAGGGTTTGAAGATGGTTCTTTTTGCATTGTTTTACACATATCATGTAGTATCTAGGATATTTTTGGCATGAATTTATCTTGCATTTTCAATTTGATTTTCATTTTTCCTTTTGAAGCATCCAAAAACCCTAGCAAACTTAGAAAAATCATAACTTTCAATAGGTAAGAGTTAGACCTTCTCCTTTGAGGTGTGATATCATATGGGATTACGGTTTGTTTGAGCTCATTTTCAATTTTTTATCATGTCATATGCTTCTGTTGTGACCATTTGCATCTCATCCTTCCATGTAACCCTAATTTTGCATCTTTACTTGCATCTTACATTGCATTGCATGAACATATGAACTTGCCATGCTATTCTAAGAATTTGTATGCCATATTAGACATCTTAAGATATTGCTTGAACATTGCTTGTCCATTTATCCATACATTTGCTATGCTTTGCATCCATTTCATTTCATAAACATCCATGTGTTTACATGCTTCTTACATGCTTCATTTGCATTCATCCTCTTGTATGAACACACACACATGCATCTTGTATGCCTTTGCATCATATCATAGCATCATTTGCATCATGTACATGCTTCTGGTCTTGGTATTTTCACTTACATTTGCTTCATTTCAATTCATTCCTTTCATATTGCATCTTGTATTAACGTTTCAGGGTTAATGGTAAGTTGTTTGGGAGGTGGATTTGCCTTCACCTCCCACCTCTTCTCATTTCTTCATATTGCATTCTTACTGCATTTTTGTTTGTCTTTAAGTGGGCTTGTCTCACTTGTGCTTCTCTTCCTTTCTTCCTTTAAGTTACTTATCTTCTTAGGAGGTAAGTAACTTATTCTTCTGCTTCCTCCTCTTTTCATCTTGCTTCTCCTTGGTGGATTACTTGAAGACTTCTCCTTTTAAGCCTCACAAAACCATAGGATTCCTAAGCATGATAATAATTAGGGTTGCGATTAGTCCCCCTTAGTTTTTACCTTTAAGTCTCCTTGAGTCTCTCTTCTCATCTCAATAATCAGAGACTAAACTCTTAAAGTTTTAGGACTTGGGAATTAGGGTTATGCCTGCATCCTTCTCTTAGGATGAAGTGTTTAAATTTAATCCTAAGTGTTAAACCTTTTATTTGTTTAAACCTTTTAATCAAATTATCTTAATAATCACTAAGACTTTATCTTGTAACTTGGGCCTTACATTAGGGTTCCAATTCTTCCTTATGGTTAAGAAGGACTAACCCTAGTGTTTAATGGACAAGTCCCCCTCAAGTTGTCTTACAAACCATAAAACTCATTTCTTAATCTCATAATAATTAAAATCCACTTAATAAAGGCTTGTTATATAATGAATTTAATCCCTAACCATGGATTAAGTTGAGGTATCTTCCTCAGCTTAAGTGTTATCATCTATTATCCTTCTATTAGGATGCTGTAATGAGTTCACTAATATGTGATTAGAGATTAAACTCATTACTTAACACTAAACAAAAACCCAAAACATCTAAATAATCACAAGTAGGTTAATGATCTTAATCCTACATCATCATGGCAATTAAGTTGAGATGTTTATCTCATACTTAAGTATTCTCATTATCCCTAATCAGGGAGGATATAATGAGTTTACAAGCTCTTGATTTAGGCTTAAGCTCATTAACTTATGCAAAACACCAAAAACAATAACAAAACTGAAAACACAAAATCAAACAATAATCGTCTCCTTCGGGATTCTCTTCTCATCACACTAATTCACAAACGAGAACTTGCTTCTTCCGTCTAATGCAAGACAGTTAGCACTCGAGCCAGACGGGTCATACACTTGAGCATAGACAAGTAAGCAGTTCACAGTCAATTTACATTTCAGTCTCTTTGAGTCGAACTACAGTGTTCTGAATTCCTCATTGCACGAGAGGATACGTAGGCATAACTTAACAGGTTATCGAACAAAAGTCTCTTTGTCTTCCCCCTCTTTCAGCATTCTCTTTTAAGCCTTAGTTCCTGAGTATTTCACTTCCTTTTTGCACTGACACCTGTACATTTCTTTTCCAGCTTTTGCACACAGACATCACATACACCTACCCCTTAAAACATAATCTCTTAAGCGTGGATCCCGTCGATTACGACGGACAATCTGGGTGCTAATACCTTCCCAGGTTGTAACCAACCCCCTTTCTCAGTTTCTCTGGTTCGCAACTGTCTTATCCATCTCTTTCTAGGTTTATGCAGCATTACCTTTCCTTCGGGATAAAAATGCCTAGTTGGCGACTCTATTAATCTTCATTTCCTTTTTCTCCCTTCGCCGACTGTTCGCGCTTGTACCGGGATGCAAATCTTCGGGAGCGACAGGATGGATGAAAAAAGAATTATCTTTTTTTATATTTGGCAGCTGACTCTCTCTCATTTCACCATTTTCTATTTTCTTGCATCTTTGCTTTTCTCTTCGAATCTCCTCACACATTCACACATTGCCAAGACAAACCACATATTCTTGATCCATGAAGCATAAGGAACACTTTCCCACCATTAATTCAAGCAGAGAGTAAGGTTTTCATCAAGTGCCATTCAAGTGCAGTTGGTGTCAAATCTCAATATCTAGGAGGTTTCAAGGCTTCTTTTTCATTTATTTTGCAAATAGAAGTTAAAAGGAGTGGATCTGCAGCTGGAGGAGTCTTCTTTTGGTGTTTTGAAGGATCTTCAACCTCAGGTATGCTCTGGAATTTTGAGATCTGGATTTGAAATTAGATGTTTGCAATGTGATCTATGTGCTATGCTGATGATTCTGATGTGTTTAGATTTTGATTTGAGTAAGAAATGAGCATTTTGTGTTGAATTTAAGTTTGATGTTTGAAACTATTTGTCTTCGATTTGGCTCGTTCATTGATCTAATGCCAAAACCAAGCTCATATTTGTGATCAGCATATTTGAATGAGTGGATCTGGAGATTTGTTTTAATTTCTGTGGAGTTTTGTTCTTGATGTTCATAGCTATGAGTTTTCCGGTGCCGGAGCCCTAGCTTCGGTCACTGGATTCTGGAAATATGTTTAAATGAAGAAGATGAGGTCTGCAACGTTGATTTGTTTGATCTGGACGGATACAGTGTTGCCAGCGCATTAAAAATCCATGCTCTCTCTCACGTGCATTTTATTTTCTGATTAATTGTTTTGTTTGTTAGTGCATGGTAGAGTGTATGAACCTTTGATCCAGACCACACATTAGTATGACCTAGGGTTTGGAATTTTGATCTGGCGCGTTGAATATGTTTACTTTGTGCTTTTGTGCATGGACCACTGGATCTGATTATCTTTGTTGACTTGACTTGATCTGGACCTTGGGTTTGTGTGACTTTGGTATTGTTGACTGCGTGCCTGGACCCCTGGATGCGTGGACTATTTGAGTTGACTCTTGATGAGAACCCTTGGATTGGCATACCACAATTGTGTTGACTGAGCGCCCATTGGGCTTGACTTTCTTTTCACACCCCTCCTCATTAAGCCCAATCATTTCGAACTAAATTCTTTGCTGACTGCACCCCTCCTTCATGGGCTTTTATTTTTATTTTCATTTTATTTTCAGTTTGGTTTCTAATTTTTAAAAATAGTTAAAGGTTCTTAAAAATTCTGAAATAATTCATGACTATTCCTTTTAATTTTCTTTAATTTTTGACATTTTTATTTTTCATTTATTTTTATTTTCCACGTAGGAATTAATTTCCATTGTTATTAATTGTTTTTAATTCATTTTAAATACATGCTGACTTGTAGAATTCATATCTTGATCATTAATTTGAATTTTTATTTGGTTCTTTTTTCATTTGATTCATATTAAGGTGTAGTTTGTGGTTGATTGTTCTTCTGATTTTTAGAAGCTTTCATGATTATTTTTGGCATTTTGACTTGTGTGTGAAGTTTCAAAACCCTAATTGGTGTTCTTGAGGTCCTTTGACCTATTTTGCTTATAATTATGACTTTGTTCTTTTGACATGATGTTATCTCTTGATTAATGAATACTTGTGCTTAGTTTTGTAATTTTTGCATGAGTTTCTGATTTGATTTGAATTTTCATTTGAGATTGCCTTAATTTTGCTTCTTCTTGCTAGCATGCTTAGTTCTTAGGTTAGGAGGGCACTTGTGCCAACTCCTATAGGATGTTTAGAGGTCTTTTTATATGAGGTTTGATCCCTGGTCCTTGCTTAGTGTGTGTATTTTGAGAATTTTCTTTGTTACTTGTCTTTAAAGTTTCTCACAAGTGTATGCATGTTCACTTGACCTCCTTTGTCCATCCCCTCTCTTTGATGCTTGTGATTGAGTTTGTGTGCTTCTTCCCCATGTTTACTCATGCTTCTTAGGCACCTATTAACATGATTAGGTCCCTGGTTTTTCACATGATGCTTATGTCTTGATTTGGTTTGTGTTTGCTTGTCCTTACACTTGCTCACATGTCTACTTCAATTCCCATTCTTATAGTGTTTGTGTTTGAACTTGTATGAACCTTTCTTTGGTCTCTTGAGTTGTTTGTGCACATTCTTGTGATGATATGGTTCTAGTCTTGATGATTGTGAAGCATGTGTAGCTTGTGTGATCTTTTCTACTCCATGTTTGCTTTTGTTTCTTCCATGATAGATTGTGTTGGTTTATGGTGATTGATCCACTTCTCATCTTATGTTGTATGCTTGATCTTGGAACTTGAGGGTGACACTTCAATTCTGGTTGTGATGTTTTAATATGATCTTTTGTTCATTTGTATCTCATTTGATTTCACTTGCTTTTGTCTTACCACTTGTTTATGCTTATAACCATTTCAGGGGCTTTGGTAAGTGAGAGGTGTGGATGAGATTCCCACATCTCCGACTCTTTTCTCTTCATATTTCATTATGCTTTCTCACTTGTGTTTAAGATGTGCCTTATGCCATCACTTGCTTAACTTCTCTTTTCCCCCTTTAGAAGCAACTTATCTCATTTAGAGGAGTAAGTTGTTCTCTAACCTTCTTCTTCTCTTCTTCTTCTTTCTTTATTTTCTTTCTTTCTTCTTCTTAGGATAGTCTCAAACCCCACTAACCTAGGAATCCCATGCATGATAACTTTAGGATTAGACTTTCCCCTTTAGTTTTACTTTGAGATCCTTTTGTTTCTTTCTCTTCTGATCTCAAAACATAAATCTACAAAACATTAATAATAGTTTAGTTGACCTTCCTTTTTGTCATACCCTCAAAGAAAACTCATAAAAAACACTTCTTCACTCTTAATCCACAAAAATACTTAATAACACAAATAGGTTAGTGAATTTAAATCCTAATCTTAGGAAACAAGTTTGAGGATCTTCGTCATTCTTGATGGACTTGTTACTCATTCTATTTTGGGATGTGGTAATAAGGACATGTCCTTAGAAAAGGCTTTACCTTCACTTCCTTGTGCCACACTCTAAAACTCTTCTAAAAAACACAAACAAACAATAAGCGTATCTCCTTCGGGACTTCTCTTCTCATCACCTTCACTCTTTACGTGCGAACTTGCTCCTACCTGTCATTTTGCAAGACGGTTATGCATTTGTCGTTCGAGCCTGCAACACCTGAGCATTGACATACGCAGTTCGAGCCTTAATTCACAAGCAATCTTTTATACCCCTAGTTAGGGGAACTACGACGACTCTGATCCTCATGTCCAGATGAGGTACGTAGGCAGCGGGGTAGGGCCCGTTCGAGCACAATCTTTATTTTCCCTACATTTTTCATCTTTGTTTCCTTTTTCAGTTCCTTTATCATTCCAGTTTCTTTCCAGTTTTGCAGCAGTTTTCATTTCTTCACCCTTTGAAACAAATTTCTTTGCAAGCATGGATCCCTTCGGGTACGACGGACGATCTGGGGTGCTAATACCTTCCCAGGTCGTAACCGACTCCCAAACTCAGTCTCTTTGGTTCGCACGACCTGTGTCCTTCCTTTTCTTTCTTCTGGTTTGTGCAACATTACCATTCCCATTCCTTCGGGATAAAAATGCCTGGCTGGCAACTCTACCTCTTTCCGCGCCACTTTCGCGTTTGTACCAGGATGGAAATCCATGGAGCGACAGCTGGCGACTCTGCTGGGGACCTCCTAACCAGAGTATCTCTGGTTTCCTTGAGAGTCTCTCCTAGCGCTTGCGTGTTTTTGTTTCGTTGGGTGTTGATTGTTTGTTGTTGTGTGTATATTTTACTGTTGTTTATTTACAGCTTTCAGCATTTTATTTTCATGCATTATATATTATACTGGACTGTCTGGACTGGTTTTCTGTTTGGCGGAACTTGGGTGTTACTTGTGTGTGGTGAGATGAGACTAGCCAAATACCCGACTTGAGTGCATCATATGATTTAACATGGACAATCACTTTGGCCCTATGTCATCTTGTCATGGGGGTATTAGTGCGTTCACACCCATATTCACGACCGTCTCTGAAATGTCTTGATATAGGGATCTTCCCTACTTCATTACATAACCTTGATAGTTATGTGCGGCTGAGGACCGATCATTGAGAACCTTTGTGGAAACAACCCTCTCTAGTGGTGATAGTGGCAGACCACATTCTGTGGCAAACCCATTCGCACCCGAGGGTCCACTGGGAACTCGAATAGGATGGCCTGGTTCTTTTATAGGAACTCTGTTAAAAGCACCTGGTCGTATGACAATAGTATTGTATCCTACGGGATGAATGCACTATTGTTTCTAGATTTCAGCGCTTGAAGCTGGGACTTATAAGGGATGCTTGTTTTTCCCGGACTCACGTTGAGACCTCCCTGAATAGTACATAATGCCAAACCGATTCCCTGATTTGGTCATGAGCCATTTATCGAAAATGGTGAACATATTATTGCTATTCGGCTTTGAGAGTCCGTGATGTTTGACCCGGAGCACACCAGTGAGATTGGGAGGGGTTTACAGGTTTGCAGGGACCCTTTAACCTCATCATACCCACTGCCAGTACAGTATTATGTGTTGATCTGATATTTTGACCTTTGGAGTTCTTGATCTAGATGGTTTGGTAGTCTGATTTGAGGATATCTATGATTCATTCAAGGGTATATGGGTTGTTATTCAGAGGACTTATAGTTTGTGATCACTTGACTCTTGCAGACAGTACCCAGACAATTCCAGATTGATCATACTTTCCTTAAATTTGCATCTGCATCATATCATAGCATCCTTAACATCTTAGTGTTTTCATTTTTCAGGTTACATTTGCACACCTTGTTCTGGTATTTGTTAATATCTCATATCCAGATGGCAAGCATCGTCACAGCTCTCAAAAAGAATAATGCACATTACACATTTCCACAGCTAGAGGTGAAGAAACTACACCAGCTGAAGGGACTCATGAATGATAAGATTCTAGGAGATTTCAGGGCTAGGTTTGGGCAGATTCTCAGGTACATGGACAAGCCAACAGAAGACCAAAGGGATAGCATTCACACTCTACTTCAGTTCTATGATGCTCCATTGCGCTGTTTTGTATTCCAAGATTATGTCTTAGCACCTACACTGGAAGAAATTGCTAGTTTACTGCATATTCCCCTTAGTGGAAGACAACCTTACTACAACTCAGGGAGAGTACTCCAGGCAGAGGAGATTGCTCAAAGGTGTCACTTGCCTTTAATCAAAGTAGAGCAGAGCTTGAGAAGTAGCAAAGGGAAGGGTTTGTCTTGCAATATGCTGATTCAGGAAGCTTTGGTATATGCTCAAGATGATCAATGGGCATAGTTCAATGTACTATTAGCTTTGATGGTCTATGTAATTAGTCTCTTCCCAAGTGATCAAGGGATGGTAAGCCTGAAGGCTATTGCCATTTTCTTTAGAAGGAATCCCACACCTACATTTCTAGGTGACTTTTATTATGGGGTTCACTACAGGAATAAGAAGAAGGGAGGTTATTGTCGCTCCCGAAGATTTGCATCCCGGTGCAGACGCGAACGGTCGGCGAAAAGAGAAAGTGAAAATGAAGTGAATAGAGTCGCCAGCTAGGCATTTTTATCCCAAAGGAAAGGTAATGCTGCATAAACCTAGAAAGATATGGATAAGACGGTTGCGAACCAGATAAACTGAGAAAGGGGGTTGGTTACAACCTGGGAAGGTATTAGCACCCTGATTGTCCGTCGTATTCGACGGGATCCACGCTTACAAGGTTATGTTTAAAGGGGTAGTGTATGTGCTATCTGTGTGCAAAAGCTAAGAATGAATGTACAGGTGTCAGTGCAAAAAGGGTGAATTGCTCAGGAACTGAGGCTTAGAAAGAATGCTGAAATAGGGGGATGACAAAGAAACTTTTGTTCGATAACAGTTAAGTTATGCCTACGTATCCTCTCGTGCAATGAGGAACTCAGAACACCGTAGTTCGACTCAAAGAGACTGAAAGATAAATTGACTGTGAACTGCTTACTTGCCTATGCTCAAGTGTATGACTCGTCTGGCTCGAGTGCTAACTGTCTTGTATTAGACGGAAGAAGAAAGTTCTCGTTTATGAATGAGTGTGATGAGAAAAGAATCCAGGCGGAGACGATTATTGTTTGTTTTTGTGTTTTTAGTTTTGTTATTGTTTTTGGTGTTTTGCCTAAGTTGATGAGCTTAAGCCTAAATCAAGGGCTTGTAAACTCATTATATCTTCCCTGATTATGGATAATGAGCCTACTTAAGTATGAGATAAGCACCTCAAATTAATTACCATGATGATGTAGGATTAAGATCATTAACCTACTTGTGATTAATTAGATTTTTTTGGTTTTTTTTAGTGTTAAGTAATGAGTTAAATCTCTAATCACAGATTAGGGAACTCACTACACCATCCTAATAGAAGGATAATAGATGAGAACACTTAAGCTGAGGAAGATACCTCAACTTAATCCATGGTTAGGGATTAAATTCATTATATAAAAAGCCTTTATTAAATGGATTTTAATTAAGGGATGAGATTAAGAAGTGGATTTTAAGTTTGTAAGACAACTTGAGGGGGACTTGTCCATTAAACACTAGGGTTAATCCCTCTTAACCATAAGGAAGAGATAGAACCCTAATGTAAGGCCCAAGTTACAAGATAAAGTCTTGGTGATTATTAGTGTGATTTGATTAAGAGGTTTAAACAAATTAAAGGTTTAACACTTAGGATTAAAGTTATACACTCCATCCTAAGAGAAGGATGCAGGCATAACCCTAATTCCCAAGTCCTAAGACTTTAAGAGTTTAGTCTCTGATTATTGAGATGAGAAGAGAGACTCAAGGATACTCAAAGGTAAAAGACTAAGGGGGACTATTCACAACCCTAGAAGTTATCATGCTTGGATATCCTATGGTTTGTAAGGCTTAAAGGAAAGGATCTTCAAAGCCACCAATGGAAGAAGCAAATGAAAAGAGAAGGAGAAAGAAGAACAAATTACTTACTTCCTGAAGAAGATAAGTAACTTGAAAGACAGAAAGTGAGAAGGATGGAACATAAGGGATCAAGATTCACTTCAAATACACATAAATATGCATATGAATGAGAAGAAGAGGTGGGATGTGAATGCAAATCCACCTCCCAAAATAACTTACCAAAAGTTCCTGAAAAGTTAGTATGAATGCATGAGACATAAAGCATAAAGAAATGAAATGAAATGAGATGAAAAGACCAAAGTTAGAAGTGATTATGCAATGAAAATGACATATGAGATGATGCAAAGTCATACAATATGCATATGAATGTTCATACAAAGATGAGATGTCATGAAAGCATGTTTAGAAGTATGAAAACTCATGGATGTTTATGAAATGTAATGAATGCAAGACATGGAAAATGGATGAAGAAATGATCAAGCAATGTTCTAACATGTCCTAAGATGTCTAAGATGTCATATGAATGCTTGAAATGTTATGGCAAGTTCATGTGATGATGATATGCAAAGGAGAATACAAATGAACATGAGAAATTAGGGTTTCCAAAACAAAAGCAATCAACATGATAAAAAATTAAAATCATGCTCAATTAAACCCTAATCCCATACTAGGTCATACCCCAAAGGAGAAGGTCAGAAGCTAATCCTATTGAAGGTTATTATTTTTCTAAGTTTGCTAGTGTTTTTGGGTGATCCTTAATGGAAAATGCAAATCAAATTGAAAATGCAAGATAAATTCATGAGAAAAATAACCTAGGAACTACATGCAATATGTAAAACAATGAAAAAAGAATCAAGTTCAAACTCTTCATGGTTAGGCAGAAGTGAATTTTTCAAATTAGGGTTAGAAAATGTGATTTTAAAGAACCCTAATTCAAAGAAAATTGTGAAATTATGATCAAACCTAAAAAGAAATTTGTATGAAGAGTTTGAAAATGTTTCTAAATGTATTGGAATGGTTCATGATTTTTTTGGTGATTTTTAGAAACCTAAATGTATTTTTAATTAATTAAAATCCATTAATTAATTAAAAATAACATTTAAATATTTTAAAAACACTTTTAAATGCAAAAAAAATAAAATAAAAATCTTTTTTGTGTTGTGAAAAATATTTGGATTAGAAATGCAAAAGATAAAATTTTTGTGATGTTTTTAACTATTTTAAATTAAATATGCAAAAGAAATGAATAAAAATGAATTAAAAATGAAATAAAGGGATGCCAACTGATCTGAGGGGTGAGATTCAAAGGGGGGAAGACTGCGCGCGCAGATGGAGGGCCTGAATTGCATCTGGGTTAATTAACTGATTAACTTAATTAATTAAAAATTAAACTTAAGTGAAATGATCTGAACCGTTCACACGCGCGCGAAACCAAATCCAATGGTCCACATTCAAACTGACCCCTAAACCCTAATTAAGAACCCTAATTATTCTCAGGTAATCGGAGCAAGCTCCGGTCATCTTCTTCGGCCAAATCCCTCCCCTGAATCTCTCAAATGGCCATGAAACTTCACGAAAATCTCCAGAATCAAACCTTAAACAACCCTAAACACGAATTAACTCTCAAAAATCATTTATCACTCAAGAACATCATGAATCGAAGCAAACAATTTTTAGGCCAGAAAGTTTCAGAGCAAACATACATGGTCATTTCTCACTCATTTTCGAACTAAACATATCAGTGTGATCAGGGGAACCTGAAGATTGATATTTTAACTTAAATAGCAAGTTCTGGAAAAATTGTTCTTCATGGTTACCTGAGATGAAGCTTTCAATTCATGAGCTTTATGGTCTCTTTCTTGGTTCAAATGACCCCCAATGAGGTCCCTGATGATGATGAGGAGCTTAGAGCAAGCTTGTGATGGCTATTTTGAAGTGTATGGTTCTGGTTTTGCAGAAATCGTGTTTTGGTTTAGGGAGCTTTCAGGCCATGGGAATGGTTGCTTTGTGATCTATGGATGATTTTAAGTTGATTGGTGGAAAAATATTTGAAGTTTGAGGCCTGTGCAGTGAGATTCGAAGAGAGGATGTTCTATGGTGATTTTTGGGATTCTGAGTTATGGAATGTTTTAGGCTCCAAGATGTTATGAAATGAGGTCCATTAGGCATGTATGTGAAGTCTTGATTGGTCAGAAGAGTGGTTGTGGCTCAACTTGATTGGTATGAGATGTTTTGCCAAAAATTCAAATTTGTGTACTTGGAGGTATGGGCCATGTCAGAGCTGGCTTTTTGGGGTGTCCGACCTCATCAAGATTCATGGAGAGCCATAGAATCAAAGTTATGCAACTGGCTCAAGTGGATGAAAGGATCCAAGGCATTTTGCAACTTTCCCTCTTTAAACTTTCTTGAGAAATTAGCCATGAAAACTTGTGATGCAAGGCTAAATTCTGGTCTAGGCAAGGTGTATGTACATATTATGTCACATTTGGGCACATTAGAAGTCATTTGAGTGCTTGGAAACCAAAAATGCACATTTGCCTCTTTGACATGAAACTTGAAATTATGTGATTTTTGCCAACTTTGAAAGGCCATATCTTTAGTTCTAGGATGAATCAAGACATGTTCTTGTACTTTTTGAAAAGGGAAAGACCTAATCTACAACTTTCATGTCCAAGAATTTTTCATTTGAAGCATTTTGGGTCATGAAAGAGGAGGTTGAAAATCTTTCCCAAAATGGAAAGTTTCCATTACAAGTCATTTCCAAAAATGGCAAGTATGAATTTGGCTCAAAATTCTTCAAATCCATTTATAAGATCAAATAAAGATCATAGAGACTCAAAATGATGATGATGGCCCTTTGGTACCCTTGCTAGGGGCCTCAGATGCCCTGATTTTGACTTAACTTGCTCAAGAAGTTACCCAATGATTAGATGACTTCCACAATGAATTTCTTCATCAAACTTGGTACACATGATCCTTATAACATATTAAGAACATTAGAAACAAAAATGACCAAATTATTTGGAGTTAAGGCCTCTAAAACCAAAACCCTAATTTTGGTCATCTGTAGGAAAACCCTAGCTCTGATTCCATGCCTTTGCCATTCTTTGTGATCTCTTGACTTTCATGAACTTTGGGGAGCATATTATGATTATAGAACACACATGGACCCTCTTGGAAAGCTTCAAGACCATTGGGATGGCTCAGATTGATTCCTAGGTTGCTCAGATCACAAACCCTAGATGCAGATGAAAATGGAACTATGCAGTGAGACAAATATGCAGTATGAGATGGTATGCTTTTACTAAAACAAAAATGAAAGATCACAAGCCATGGTGTGAGAAATAGTGAGGGAAAATTTGGGGTGTTTACAGCTGCCCCTATTCAAGCATGAGTTAGCTGTGCAGGATGTAAGCGCCTGACATAATAGACAAACAAGATAACTTGTGGTTGAATATTGAAGACAGATCGAAATTTGCACTCGCTGGGGAGAAGAAGAAAAGGGATATAAATTGTAAAAGGTTGTATAGTATGATTATCAAATGAAAGCGATGGAGGACGACCGTCGAGTAGAGGACGACTGCTGGGGATAAAGTGGTAAGTTAAGCAATAACGGGGACGACCGACAAGCTGGGGAAATAAAGAGACCACAATGAGGACGACCATCGGGTAATAAGATAAAATTTTATGGGGATTAAAGTAATGAGAAAAGCACTGACGGGGACGGCCATCAGGTTTGGAAAGTAACTAAACCGCGACGGGGACGACCATCAGGTTTGGAAAGTAACTAAACCGCGACGGGGACGGCCATAGGGTAAAAGAATAAATGAAATAATGATGAGGGACGATCATCAGAAGGTGAAGGACGATCACCTATAAGGGGGCGGCTGCTGAAAGTTATCACGACATAGGACGAATGTCAGATAGAAAAGGTCAACGATGGGGACGACCATCGGATAAGCATGATGAATGACGATCATCAATAGGTGAAGGACGATCACCTAGCAGGGTACGGCTGCTCTTGGGGATTATCATGATATAGGATGAATGTCGGATAACAAGATCAACGATGGGGACGACCATCGAATAAATGACGAGGGACGGTCATCAAAAGGTGAAGGACGACCACCTAGCAGGGGACAGCTGCTGAAAATATCACGACATAGGACGAATGCCGGATAGAAGGTTCCAATAATGGAGATTCCACTGGGGAAAAGGATGAGTGAAGGTCATCCGTAGGTGAATGACGATCACCTGGCAGGGGACGGCTGCCGAAAATATCACGACATATGACAAATGTCGGATAGGAGAAAGTTGTTTTATTGACGTCTTAATGGGGAATGGTAAACACAGACGAGTGCTTACGCTTTCAAAAATAAAAGATACGAGTGTTTGACAGTGTGTATAGATTAAAAATGCGGGCGAGCATTCTTAGGACTATGATACGGACGAGTATCGGTAGAAGTAAACGCTGACACATGTTTAAGGATGATGATACGGACGAGTATCAATCGGTTAAGCAAGGAATAACGGACGTGTGTTTGATCGGATAAGGAGTGATATATACAAGATATAGACGAGTATCAAAGACTTCTGTATAAGTATGTACAAGCATGATCTGCTGGTGAAGTATGTGCAAGACACGGACGAGTGTCGAAAGATTGGGCAAGGGACACGGACGAGTGTTTTACTTGCTTGGGAAGTATGGCACGGACGAGTGTCAAAAAGAATATGTATAAGTATGAACAAGTATCTGTATTTGAGAGTGAAAAAGGTATTCTGGCGACCTGCAGGGGATAGGATGACACAGACGAGTGTCGAAAAGAGCAAAACAGGAATCTGTGTTTTGAGAGTGCAAAAGGGATGCTTTGGCTTTTATCTGCATGGGATATGAGTTTTGTATATTGTTGATGAAGTGATGATGGTATTTGCAAGTGATTGGCTCGAACCTGGCTTATAATCATGCAAATGTTTGATTTTTTTGCCGTAATGCTCCGTATTAGACGGAATGCTACGCTTATTTCGTTGAATATGATGCGAATGCTATGATTATGCAAATGGGAAACTCGATCCGAGACTCGGATCCTGCAGTGGTAAAGATCTCTGGCTGATCTGCTTGGAGGGATAACCCAGTTGGGGAAAGAGATCATTGATAGATCTGTCCGGAGGGAGAACTCTGCTTGGGGAAATAGATCCTTGATAGATCCATCCGGAGGGAGAATCCTCAATGGGGATGAGGAAATTTTTAGTAGCTCCGCTGGGGATGTGTTTCAGGTATTGCTCTACTGGGGGAGGCAACTCTGTGGGGAATCAATTCCACCAACTCTGTTGAGGATGAGGGAAATCTGGCACTCTGGTGGGGGATAGGAAATTCCTTGACCACCTTGCTGTGGAAGAAGCTGTCAGGCACTGCTCGGGAAGTCCCGCTTGGGGAGGGGATAACTTCTGGGAAGTAGTATGTTGGGGATGTAATGCTTGACATGCCCCATGTTGCGAAAGATTGTTTGTCTTGAGTACCTACAACCTGTTAAGACAAATGAAAACACACAAGTGTCCCGAGGTATCCTTAACCGGATTCCGTCATAGGAATTAGATTTACCTGAGAGCAACATATTTCCTGCAAGCATTTGTTAAAATGGCTCATATGTTTTATGCAAGTGTTGTATTACAAACATTGGACATTTTGCAAACGAAACAAAAAATGTACAAAACAAGGTGTGACTGAAAACTCTGATTTTATTAATTTGTGTGCCCTGAATTGGCAAGTATAGTCAAAAGAAACTAATCCCCTGAAATAAGGAGATTGCTGTAAATTTAGAAAATAAAAGTGTTGGCAATTTTGAAGATGACGCTTCGGCGAGCTTCCTTTACTATGATCTGTATGACCTTGACGTTCTTCTTATCTTGCTTTCTGAAGAAGGCTAATTCCGACTAACATTTTGTCCTTTCGGAGCTTGCCACGTTGGGAGTGATACAGACGAATTCAGAATGCAGTTGTTCGCTTATTCCTTGATTTTGTGTGGATCGCCCTTTCGGGTTTTCAATCCACCGGGATACCCATTTTTGCCTGAGCTGTCCAATGCGGCTTTTCAACTCAGCGGGTGTACACACATTTTTTATTTTTCCCTTATTTTTGCCCGAGTCATTTATTCTGTTTTTGACTCGCCGGGATGCCCTATTTTTGCCTGGACTTACATTCTATTTTAATGTCCAGCGGGTTTTTTTATGCGAAGTATTTTTTAACTGCATTTGAATTCACAGGAGACGGGAAGTCTTCACCATCCATGGTTGCGAGCATCAGTGCTCCACCCGAGAAGACTTTGGTTATCACATAGGGACCTTCATAGTTTGGCGTCCATTTTCCCCTGTGGTCTGTATGAGAAGGAAGGATTCTTTTCAAAACAAGATCTCCCACTTGGTATTCTCGAGGTCTGACTTTCTGATCGAAGGCTTTCTTCATTCGTTTCTGATACAACTGCACATGACAGATTACTGCTAATCTTTTCTCTTCAATCAGATTCAGTTGATTGTACCGAGACCGGACCCATTCTGCTTCATCCAGCTTCACATCCATCATTACCCGTAAGGAGGGTATCTCAACTTCATCAGGTAGGACAGCTTCCATACCGTACACAAGCTGGTAAGGTGTTACCCCAATAGTTGTTCTGATTGAGGTTCGATACCCATGCAAAGAAAATGGTAGCATCTCATGCCAGTCTTTATAGGTAACTACCATCTTCTGCACAATCTTCTTAATGTTCTTATTAGCGGCCTCAACAACACCATTCATCTTTGGCCTATAAGGAGAAGAGTTGTGATGCTGAATTTTGAAGTCTCGGCATAACTCAGCCATCATTTTGTTGTTCAAATTGGAACCATTGTTAGTAATGATTCGCTCGAGAACTCCATATCGACAGATGATGTCTCTTTTCAGAAATCTAGCTACCACTTGTCTGGTGACGTTTGCATACGAAGCTGCTTCAACCCACTTGGTGAAGTAATCAATGGCTACCAGGATGAATATGTGACCATTTGAAGCAGTCAGTTCAATCTTTCCAATCATGTCAATGCCCCACATGGCGAAGGGCCAAGGTGAAGACATTACATTCAAAGGATTTGGAGGTACATGAACTTTATCTGTGTAGATCTGGCACTTGTGACATTTTCTGCATCCATTGTGATCCAGTAGTAACCTGATCTTAAAACCTTCTTTGCCATTGCATGTCCTCCGACATGGGTGCCGAAAGAACCTTCGTGTACTTCGTACATCAGTAGGCCCGCTTCCTTCTTGTCAACACATCTGAGCAGGACCATGTCAAAATTTTGCTTGTACAAAGAATCATCAACATTGAGGAAGAAACTGCCAGCTAGCCTTCTTAATGTCTTCTTGTCATTGGATGATGCCCCGGGTGGGTATGTCTAATTCTCCAAGAAGCATTTGATGTCATGTAACCAAGGCTTGTCATCACTAACAGTGTCCACAGAGAATACATATGCCGGCCGGTCTAGTCTGGATACCAAAATCTGAGGCACATAATTGGCAGCTTGTACTTTGATCATGGAGGAAATGGTAGCTAAAGCGTTTGGAAATGGATTCTCATCTTGAGGGATGTATTCAAGTTTGACTGTTGTGAAGAAAGTCATTAATCTCCTCGTATAGTCACTGTATGGAATCAGATGCTCCTGATGCGTGTACCATTTGCCGTTGGTCTGGTTGATTACCAAAGCCGAATCTCCGAATACATTCAAGGTTTTGATCCCGAGGTCAATGGCTTCCTCAAGACCATGATACAGGCTTCGTATTCTGCTTCGTTGTTAGTGCAGGCAAAAGTGAGTTTTGCAGAGAAAGGCATATGAACTCCTTTAGGTGTAATGAACACTGCACCAACTCCACGACCTTTCATATTGACAGCCCCGTCAAACATCATAGTCCATGCTTCTTCTGGGTCAGACCCTTCAGTGTGAATTGGCTCTTCACAATCTTTTGCTTTTAAGTACATGATGTCTTCATTAGGGAAGTCAAATCTCATAGGCTCGTAATCATCAATGGGTTGCTCAGCTAGATAGTCAGACAGTACACTGCCCTTGATGGCCTTTTGAGAGGTGTACTGAATATCATACTCTGTTAGAATCATTTGCCATCTTGCAACCCTTCCGGTAAGTGTTGGCATCTCAAATATGTACTTGACGGGGTCCATTTTTGAAATCAACAAGGTAGTGTGAGTCAGCATATACTGTCTTAGTCGGCGAGCAACCCACGCTAAAGCACAACAAGTTTTCTCGAGCAGTGAATAATGTTGTTCACAGTCGGTAAACGTTTTTCTTAGGTAGTATATTGCATACTCTTTTCGACCAAACTCGTCATGATGGGCCAACACACACCTCATTGATCCTTCTAATACTGTCAGATACATTATTAGAGGTCTTCCTTCAATTGGAGGTATGATAATCGGAGGTTCTTGCAGGTACTCCTTGATCTTGTCAAAAGCTTTCTGACAATCATCATTCCACCTGACTGTTTGTTCCTTCCTTAACAGTTTGAACATGGGTTCACAGGTTGCAGTGAGGTGAGATATGAACCATGAGATGTAGTTCAATCTACCTAAGAACCCTCGAACTTCTTTTTCAGTCCTAGGTGCAGGCATCTCCAGAATGAATTTGACTTTGTCGGGATCAACCTCAATTCCCTTTTCACTTACAATAAAACCCAGCAGCTTACCAGAACGTACCCCGAATATGCATTTGTTGGGGTTCAACTTCAGCTGATACTTCCTCAGACGCTTAAACAACTTCAACAGATTCACCAGATGATCTTCTTCAGTGAGGGACTTGGCAATCATATCATCCACATAGCATTCGATTTCTTTGTGGATCATATCATGGAATAACGTTACCATAGCCCGTTGATATGTTGCACCGGCATTCTTTAGTCCAAACGGAATTACCTTGTAACAAAATGTGCCCCATGGTGTGATGAAAGTTGTTTTCTCCATGTCTTTGGGTGACATCTTGATCTGGTTGTACCCAGAAAATCCGTCCATGAAAGAAAATACCGAGAACTGAGTTGTGTTGTCCACCAATACATCAATGTGAGGTAATGGGAAATCATCTTTTGGTCTAGCTCTGTTCAGGTCCTGGTAATCCACACACATACGCACCTTGCCATCCTTCTTAGGCACGGGTACAATGTTAGCAACCCACGGCGGGTAACTAGTTAAAGCAAGGAAACCAACGTCCCATTGCTTTTGTAATTCTTCCTTAATCTTCATGGCCATATCTGGGTGAGTGCGGCGCAACTTCTGTTTGACTGGAGGGAAATCTTCTTTCAATGGTAGCCTGTGCATGACAATATTCATATCTAGACCTGGCATAATTTAATAGGGCCAACCAAAGACGTCGACGTATTCCCGAAGCATACTGATAAGCTGTTCTTTTACTAGAGCTTACATACTGACCCCAATCTTCACTTCTTTCAAATCTTCCTCGGTACCAAGATTAACAGTTTCAATTTCCTCCTGATGAGGAGTAATCACTTTCTCTTCTTGCCTCAACAACCTGGATAAATCTTCAGGCAACTCATAGTCTTTATCAACCCCTTCATCTACTTGATTAATTGGATTGTCGAAGTCATACAAGGTCATAGCAGTGCTGTTGTTGGTGCAATCTGGAGGATTGTCTCTGCAAGGGTTGAGATTTGCTCTTTTTAGTGATTAATTTTAGTCTTGTTTAGAAAAAGTGTAAATGGAGTTATTATTTTGAAAATATTGCCATTTTATTGTTTTGTGCGAAAAATAACAAAAATGAAAAGACAGTGAGCGAAAAAAGAAAACTGTTTGCAAAAGGTGTCCATTGTTCATTGATATTCCATTTGCACAAAATACAAATATGGCCCTATTACAAAATGAGTCCTGACACCTTGGGCAAAGATGAGGGACTTGATGCATGCTTAAGCAGGAAATAATAATTACTCTGCAGGAGTAACTCTTATAATTTCCTGGGAAGACCAGTTAAGGACTTGTTGGTCCGGGATCCTTGGACGAATCCAGCTCTCCAGGTTGAGGTCGCTTTCAGCCTCGTCTTCCACGTTATTGATAGCATCTGGGGTTAGCATTCCCCCACTCACGAACTTGGGCTCTTTAGCAGCCTCTGCTTGATATTGTCGGAATGGTTTGTAACCCAAACCGAATTTGTCCTCCTTCTTCTCACCAGATAGCAACTTTCCCCAGCCTTGGGCATTTCCATCTTCAACAACCTTCCGAGATTGTTGATAGGAGACAATTGAATTACCCATCCTATCCTCCTGGGATGCAGCAAATACTTCAGTTGTTTCCTCATTGACGTTCAGTGCTTCGAAACCTTGGCTCATGGTCTCGTGGATTTCACCATCCATCTCAATGTATTTGTAGGTAGCCAGATGGCTACCAAAAATGTCCTCTTCACCATAGATTATGATAATTTTCCATTCCCACTCGTATTTTAATTTCTGGTGAAGGGTCGACGTAACTGCGCCAGCGACGCGAATCCATTGTCGACCCAACAAACAACTGTAGGCCGGATGAATGTCCATCACGTAGAAAGGAGTTTGAAAAACCTGCGGGCCAATTATCACAGGCAGCTCCACTTCTCCAAGAACAGACCTCTTGGAACCATCAAAAGCTCTAACCACCAGATTGCTTGGTCGGAGAGATATACCATCATATTCAAGCTTAACAAGGGCTTTCTTTGGCAAGACATTGAGTGAAGACCCAGTGTCAACTAGAACATGTGAAAGCACAACCCCTTTACACTCCAGAGTGATGTGAAAAGCTTTATTATGATGATGACCTTCCGTAGTTAAATCAGCATTGGTGAAGCCTAGCCCATGACTAGTATTAACATTAGAAACCACTGTCTCTAGCTGATTTACCGTGATCTCTTCAGGAACGTAGGTTGCATGCAGGACTTTAAGTAATGCATCCCGATGAGCTTCGGAACACAACATCAATGATAGAGTGGAGATGTTGGAAGGAGTCTGGTGGAGCCCATCCACAACCTTATAATCGCTTCTCTTGATTATCCTTATAAATTCATCCATATCTTGATCAAAGGATGTTTTATGGGCTTCTTTTGTAACTGGTTCTTCAGGCACCACGTTTTTTCCTTTAGCTTTGGCAGCAGCCTCTGCCTTAGTGATAGCTCTTGGGACTTGTGATGCGAAAAGACGTCCGCTTCGAGTGAAGCCTCCGCCTCCCCCGACATTATCGACTTGTGGTGTATGAGTTGAAGAATCAATGACGACTTTCTCCCTATTGCAGTAGAGGTCTGAACCATAGTGCCATGGTACAACATTATCTTTTTCATATGGAATGGGTCCAGGTACCGTGATGGTGACTGGACTGACTGCATCGGAAGTAGGAACTATTATTGTCTGTGGATCGTAATATATGGTGACAGGATTTCTGACTGGTGGTGGTGATGAAAGACTGAAGCTGGGTTGTTGTTGAGATTGTTGCTGAAAATTGTTGGAATCGGGGACCATTGACGGGTCGTAATATATGGTGACTATGGAGATGTCATTATTAATGGTCGCTGTAGTTGTAGAAGCGGATGCGGTTGAACTAACATTTTTTGAATTGGTGGAAGAGATGATTGTTGACTTTGTATACGAGTCTGTCAGAACAATTTTTTTTGAAGTTGTAGGAGGAGTGCTTGTTGTTGCTGTAGGAGGAATTGCTGATGTTGTAGAAATCGTTGATGTTATCTGCAGGATACCTTCTTTGATATGACCATTGATGCCACTTTTTAAACCCGCACAACCATTGGTGGATACTTTGCAAGATTCACAGCAGGCCTCACAACCTGGGAACACCTGGCATTTTAAAAGCTGAGCTTTAACCTCTGCCAGAGGTGTTTGAATGCTTGCAGTATCTTCAATTAAGTTCATGGGTTGATCCACCTCAATTGCATTTATCATGGGCCCACCATGGCTGGGCATAGGATTCTTTGTGACGTTAGAAGGTGGTGCAAAATTTAAAGCCTTTGAATCAACTAGATCCTGGACCTTCATGTGCAAAGCTCTGCACTTTTCTGTGGCACGGCCAGTTGCATTAGAATGGAAGGCACATCTGGCGTTGACGTCATAATTTCTAGGAAGGTTCTGAGGATCTGGTGGAGCCAGAGTCCTTAATTCAACAAGATTAAGCTTCAAAAGTTGTGGTAGTAAAGTGTCATATGGCATCGGGATAGGCTCAATTACCCTGTTGACTTGAGATGGCCTTTGCTGGAAAGGGCGTTGATGTTGGTTGTTGTTGTTGTAGGACCTTTGCTGAGGAAAATGTTGCTGCTGAGGGAAATGTTGTGGTTGCGGAGTGTATTGTTGTTGAGGTGGTTGAGTGGGAATTGTGACAGCGGCAATTGATCTTGGCATATACTTGGGCCTTCCTCTGCCCATGTGTACTGAATTAGTTTTACCCGACCTACGAGGCCCCGCAAAAGGTTTCCTTGTGCTGCTAGAGCTGGCGCCGTTATCAGAAATCTTACCCATTTTTAACAAACTCTCAATTCTTTCTCCTGCTATGACTACGTCAGCAAAGCTAGTGGAAGAGAAAGCAGCCAACCTATCAATGTATGTCCCCTATAGGGTGTTCATAAACATATCTGCCATTTCTCTTTCCGACATTGGAGGTTGAACATCAACAACTAATTGCCTCCATCTCTGAGCATACTCTCTGAAGCTTTCCCTGGAGGATTGTGACATACCCATTAGAAGAGTTCTGTTAGGAGCTATGTCTAAATTGTATTGATATTGGTGTATGAAAGCCTCGCCCAAATCCTTCCAAATTCTGATTGTTGCCCTAGTCAAATGAGAGTACCACTCACGGGATGCCTCGGTCAAGCTATCTTCAAAATAGAACATCCATAGCTTTTCATCCATAGTGTAATCCTTCAATCTTCCCAGAAAGGATTGAAGATGGGTGCAAGGGCAATAGGTTCCATTATATCTTTCAAAGCAGGGAGGTTTGAATTTGTGAGGAATTCTAATTCCCTCCACCAGCTCCATATCCATAACATCAAACCCTAAGGAGTTTTGAGACTCCAAAGATCTTAGCTTTTCTGCTATCTCGTACAGATGACGATCATATATTTCATCTCCATCCCCAACTACAGTGAATTGTTCCTCGTGAGGGTCCTTTTGCAAGGCCCGTCCTCCAGTATTACCTTGGGTATTCCTGAAAGCGTTAACATCAGGGTTGAGATGAGGCCCAAATTCCGGGGGGTCAGTACGAGGATGTACATGATCATTGTTGCTGGTACCCCCTGTACCTGGGTGATTTTCTTCAGGAGTTTGCCGCTCGACCAACTCCCTTAATCTTTCTTGGCTTTGGGCCAACCCAGTCATTACTACTATGAACTGGTTCATTTGAGCCCTCATTTCAGTTCTTTCATGAGCCATCTGGGTTCTCACGTCAGTCAGATCTTGCTGAACCTGGTCCATCTATAAGCTCGGAAGGTTGTTTCTTGTTGGATACCGGTGAACTCTGTTGATGGGGAAAACCCTCCTACGAGCAATGTTTCCTGAAACCACAACAAAGTGAGAAAACAACAACAAA
Organism: Lathyrus aphaca; assembly: GCA_963966055.1. Lineage (NCBI taxonomy): Eukaryota > Viridiplantae > Streptophyta > Magnoliopsida > Fabales > Fabaceae > Lathyrus > Lathyrus aphaca. The sequence continues at coordinate 427,481,481 of OZ014523.1, read as the reverse complement.
AATACCTACAAAACAAAGGATGAGGTTAGTATGCAATGCAGTATGTCTATTTGTCTTCCAAGGGTATCCGGTTTGGTTCTTTGGTTTTGACATTCCAGACCTCGAGGAATGATGATGTTGAAGAGAAATGAAGCCCACAGAATAACACACAAACTATATATTACAAAATTCAAAGATACATAGTTTTGTGATTACAACAAACCCCCATGATGGGTCAAAATACAATGAAATAAACAAAAGTACAAACAAAATGAAGTACAAATACAAAGAAATTAGACATCCAGCCCATAGTCATCCTCTTTGACTTCCTTCAAGAGAGCATCAGTCACTGGTCCAACTGGATGCTCTGTGATGGTCCTGATAAGAAGGTTCCTGGTGGTAATAGCATTTGTCAACTTATTATACTTGTCTTGGTCTTTTGATATCTTCAACCTCGCCCGAAGTTTCAACTTGGAGATTTCCTTTTGTGCTGCTAACAAGGCTTACTGAATCTTCTTCTCATTAGCTTCCAGCTGCTCTCTCCTAGCCTGTGTCTTCTGATCTTCCTGTGAACGAGCCTCAGTAATTCTGATCCATCTAGCCTGACTCTCTTCCAAGTAGTGCTTAGCTCTGGCCTTATGAATCTTGGCTTCCTTGCAAGCATTCTTCAATACCAACTCCCCTGCTCAGGCTCTTCTGATGTAATCATCTGTCTTTTCAATCTTGGTCATATGCTCGATCCGGAGCTTCTCTAACCTTTCATTGTCCAGACGACTATCATTCCTCTCCCAGAGGGTCTTCTTCAGAGCTTCAGAAAGCTGAGTATTCCTTTCCTTCAACTTCTCAAACTCCTCTAAACTGACTATAGCTATAGGCTCTACTGCTGATGGTCCAGGCACATCCTCCATGGTGAAAGGCATGCGGGTGATCTGTCCTCTAATGCGAGACCAATCAATGTACTGTGCTGAAGCTATGTTGTTGCACTTGCCAAGAATGGCAGTCCCTTTTGTCTAAATGTTATCCCAAGCCCAGGCTGCTTGTCAGGCAATGGCGTGGTTATGCTGAATGTCACAGTAAAGGGTTTCTAACAAGTCCTACTCTCTTGGTGGATGTACTAAGGCATAACCTAGTTGTCTTTTGAATAGCAAAGGATTGTAGTTGATGCAACCCTTTACTCCAATCAGAGGTACATTGGGATACTGGCCATAGTTGGTGATTATGTCTCTGCCCTTGGTGCTCTGAGTGCACCACCTGATGTCTTCTGATGTAAGGGCAATCAATATTTTAGCCCAATTTCTTGACTGATGAGGATTCAGGAAAGCTTCTAACTTTGGCAAGTGTCTCAATAACCAGCAGTAGAAGAGAGGTGCACAACATCTGACTAATCTTCCCCTTTGCTTCTCATTTCTCTGATGCACTGAGTAATAGAAATCCCCGAGCAAGGTAGGAACTGGATTCTTCAGCAAGAAGAGATGGATAACATTCTTGCTTACAAACTTAGGCTCGTTGTAAACACCCCAAATTTGCCCTCACTCATTCACACCATGTCTTGTGATCATCTCACATGCATAAGCACAATCATATCATCTCATATCTCATTTTTGATTCACTGCACTGGTTCTGAGTCATTTGCATCTAGGGTTTGTGATCTGAGCAACCTCAGGGCATCTTGAGCCACTCTAAAGGCCACTAATCAACTCAAAGGGGTCCATGTGTGTTCTTATGTCATATTCCATCTCCTCAAAGCCAAAATTGCAGAGGAATCACAAGAACTAGGGTTTGAGTGGATGCAGGGCCAGGATGAACTGCACAGTTGACCTAAAATTAGGGTTTTGGTTTCAGAGGCCATAACTCCAAATTTTTTGGTCATTCTTGTTTCCATTGATCTCTATATGGTATAGGGAGTATGCATATCAATTTTCATGAAGAAATTCCATGGGGAAGTCATCGGATCAAGAGTTGACTTTCCAGACAAGTCAGTGTAAAATCAGGGCATCTGAGGCCCCCAATGACCCAACCAATGGGTGATCTTCATCATTTTGAGTGTATATGATCTTTATTTGATCATGGAAGAAGGTTTAAGTTCATAGAAATCAAGAATTTAGGGTTTTTGCAAATGTTGACTTTTTGGGCATAGTTGACTTTTCAAGAATGCATCATTTTAGGTCATTTTTCAAGCCTTGATTCTTGATCCAAAAATGCTTCAAATGGAAAAACTTTGGTCATGAAAGTTGTAGGTCTCATCTTTCCCTTTTCAAAAAGTACAAGAACATGACCAAACTCTTCTTGGATCAAAAGTTATGGCAATGCAAAGTTGGCTAAAATCATTGATTTTCAAGGCATGCCCTAAGTGAGAATTTTGCAAAACCTTGGACTAATGCATATTGCAGCCTCTAGTTCACTTCAAACCAGCACATAAACATTCTCTAAGTCCTAAAAATCAGAAATGAACCAAGAATGCCCATGGTTTCATGTTTGGTTGGACAAAGAATCACATGTGAACCAAAGTTACAACAACTTGCAAAACCACTCAACATTTTACCAACTTGCTGCCTTGAATGTTGGACCAAGCCTAGCCTTTCCCTTCACTTTGCTGCGCAGACCATGCCCTTTGTACTTGGCTAGAAGTTGCCCATGCCCTATCTTACAAGAAGTTGACATATTTGCAAAAGTGGCTACACCTATCCATAAAGCACAAGTCACATCCTCTGACCAATTGGATTAGTTTATACTATCCATTTGCAAGCTAGACATAACACAAGGCAAGGCTGAAACATCCTCATTCATCACATTCACAAAAACACACCACATTGCAACTTGCTTCGAATCTGCCTCCACAGCCTGCAAATACTTCAACCATTTTCACCATTCAATTCACCTTGTTCCATAGACCACAAAGCACCAAGAACACAAGCCTGAAACAGCCTGAACATCTTACTGCCATTTCTCACTTCATTTTGCAGTTTCATTCGAAACTCTCACCATAGCTCACAAACATACAAACTAACACCACAGACCTTCTCCATTCATCCTCAGGATCACAAACCATCATTCACAATGGCCTGAAACCTCCAGAAACTCCATTGCCATTTCTGACCAAGCTTGAGCAGGAGCTTTCGAATCTCATTATCCAGCCAACTTAAACTCCTTTTGAGCATTCAAGCATCTTCTGTGGACCAAGTGGAGTGGATTGCACAAGGAGAAGTGGCCAGAAAGTCCTCAAATTGAAAGCTCCAAATCTCAGGTAGCTCGAAAATTATTTTTCCAGAAATCATTTTTCTTGTTACAAACTTGTTCTATGTGATTCACTGATCATCCTGATGTTCTTAGTTTTTGAAATGGCTTTGATTTGAGTATTTAATTTGTCTCTGAAGCTTGCGTGCCCTAGTTTTTATTTCTTTCGATTCAGCTTGTTTAGGAAGAAGAAATGTGTTTTGAGAGAGGGGTTTGATTCGTGAGAGGGTGGAGGTCATTCCTATGTTTTTAGTTTTCATTTTCGTTACGTTTTGAGGGAGTTGGGGAGTTTTCAGGTGAGGTGCTGGCCGGAGAAGACGACCGGAGGTCTTCTCCGGCAGCCTGAGTCATTAAGCCCTAATCTCAGGTCATTAATGCTAGTTTGAATTTTACCCGTAGGATTGCTCTGACCCGTTGACTTGCCGCGCGCATGAAGGGTCCAGATGTGGTCATTAAGCCCTAATCACTTTGATTTATTTAATTAATTAAGATTAAGTCAGTTTAAATGTGAGCCACAGGATCACGCGCCAAGTCAATGGTCCCCTTTCCAGATTGAATCCTGGCCTTCCATGCTGCATACTTCATTTTATTTTATTTTAATTTCATTTTCTTTTCATTTAACTTGCATATTTATTTTAAAATAGCAAAAATGTCTTAAAAATTATGAAACTTTTTCTTTAAAGTTTTATTAATTTTTAAGACCCAAAAATATTTTTATTTTATTTTTTATCATTAAAAAAGTATTTTTAAATATTTAAAAGATTATTTTTAATTGATTAATGGAAATTAATTAATTAAAAATACTTTTAGGTATTTAAAAATTACAAAAAAAATTCATGAAATGTTCTAAGACATTTAGAAACATTGTCCAACCTTCAAACCAAATTTCTTTTTTGATCTTGATGCATTTTAAGAATTTTTCATTGAATTAAATCATTTTTTATGCATTATTTTGATCATAAGTTCAAAAATTCATTTCTGCCTATTGGAGAAGGTTGAGACATTGATTCTTCTTGCATTGTTTTGTGTTTGGCATGTAGTTTCTAGGGTAAAATGGCCATGATTTGATCTTGCATTTTCCAATTGTTTGACAATTATTTTGTTAAGAACCCTAAAAAACCCTAATAACTTAGAAAATTCATAACTTGAGTTTGGTTGAGAGTTGAGAGTTCCCCTTTGGGCAGTGGTTCATTATAGGTTTAGGGTTTCTTTGGGTACCATTTTCCATTTTTTATTTTAGGATTTGTTTCTGTTTTGGGGTTTTTGTTTGATGTTTGATCCATGAACCCTAATTTGGGCTTTCTTTTGCATCCTTCTTGCATTTCCTTGCATAACTTAACTTGTCTTTGCATTTTGTGCATTCTTGTGATCCATTTGACATCTTAAGACATATAGAAAGCATGTTTGACCATTGCATTACATATTTGCTATGTCATTTGTCTTGTATGATTCATAACTTTTCATGTTCATTCATGCTCCTTAACTTGCATCATTTGCATTCATAATCTTGTATGAACATCCCCATGCCTTGCCTCATGTTTGCAGCATCTCATAGCATCATTATCATCATCAACATGCTTCTGGTTTGGTCTAGCATCATGTCATTTCATTTCATTTAGCATTGCATTGCATTTCTTTCTAACATTTCAGGTGGTAAGTGAACTTGAGAAGTGAATTTGCCTTCACTTCTCATAACTTTTCTTTTCATCTCTCTTGCATCCATTGCTGCATTTCTATTTGTGTTTGAGATTGAGCTTGCTCATTCTTGTTCCTCCCACCTTCTTTCTTCAAGTGACTTGACTTCTTGAATGAAGCAAGTCACTTTGCTTCTCTTGATCTTATTCATCTGCTTCCTGGTGGCTCCTCTGAAGATTTTGTTCTTGCAAACCTCACAAACCTTAGGATCATCCAAGCATGACAATGAATTAGGGTTTTGATTAGTCCCCCCATAGTTTTACCTTTGTGTCTCTCTTTGAGTCTTCTCTTCTCATCTCATAATCAGGGGCCAAACCCTAAAGGCTTTAAGACTTTGTGATTAAGCTTATGCCTGCATCCTTCTCTTAGGATGGAGTGTATAACTTTAATCCTAAGTCTTGAACCCTTAAGGTGTTTAAATCTCTTAATCAATTCACTTAATAATCATCAAGACATCACACTTGTAACTTGGGCCTTGCATTAGGGTTCTAATTCTTCCTTAAGTGGTTAAGAAGGACTAACCCTAGTGTTAATGGACAAGTCCCCCTCAAGTTGTCTTACAAATCATAAAAAACACTTCATCAGCATATCATTAACTACAACCCACTTAATAAAGGCTTTGTTTTGTCATGAGTTTAATCCCTAATCATGGATTAAGTTGAGGAGTTTTCCTCAGCTTAAACATTCTCATCTATTATCCTTCTATTAGGATGGTGTAATGAGTCTGTTTAATCCTTGATTATGGCTTAACCTCATTACTCAACACTAAACAAAAACACCAAAAACATCTAAATAATCACAAGTAGGTTAATGATCTTAATCCTACACCAAAGGTGATTAAGTGTGAGAATCTGACTTCGCACTTAAGGTAATCTCATTACCCCTAATCAGAGGGAAGATGTGATGAGTTTACTAACCCATTGGTTCAGGCTTAAGCTCATTAACTTATGACAAACTTTCACAAGCAATAAAAGACTGAAAATACAAAAACAAACAATAATCGTCTCCTTCGGGATTCTTTTCTCATCATACTCACTCACAAACGAGAACTTGCTTCTTCCGTCTAATGCAAGACAGTTTGCATCTGTGCCAGACAGATCATACACTTGAGCATAGGCAAGCAAGCAGTTCATCAAGTCAACTCATCTATCAGTCTCTTTGGGTCGAACTACGGTGTTCTGACTTCCTCATTGCACGAGAGGATACGTAGGCATAACTTAACAGTTATCGAACAAAAGTCTCTGTACATTCCCCTCTTTCTAGCTTCATTCTTTAAGCCTCATGATCTTGAGCATTCCATTCACCTCTTACACTGACACTTCATTTATACACTTCACTCTCTTTTACACTGACACCTGTACATCTCTTCCAGCTATTTCATACACAGATTGCACTGACACTACCCCTTTAAAACACAAATCTTTTAAGCGTGGATCCCGTCGAGTACGACGGACAATCTGGGTGCTAATAGCTTCCCAGGTTGTAACCAACCCCCTTTCTCAGTCTCTCTGATTCGCAAACCGTCTTATCCATCTCTTTCTAGGTTTATGCAGCATTGCCTTTCCTCCGGGATAAAAATGCCTAGCTGGCGACTCTATTCATCTCCAGTGAGTTCACAGCTGTGTGTTCTCATTGTCCCTCTCGCCGACCGTTCGCGTCTGTACCTTTATTTGACCCTGGTGTCACTTATCGGGAGCGACACTCGTCTGCAAACAAGATGATACCATATATGCTAAGGGCCAGGAGAGCACAAACAGTTTCCCTCTTCCCTGATGCAACATGACTGGTGGCCTGAGTAATCAAGAAGTCCAAATGGAGGCCTGTGATTCCAGCCTTGGTGGTCATATTCTGATCAATGATGGTGGTTTCCAAATATAAAGCCTTAGTTATATCCTCATTCCTGGGAGCAGTCATCTCAGGGTTGAAAAGAATCCCTTTCCTGATGAAGACACCCAACAACATGGAAAATTCCTCTAACAAAGGGCCCAACTGAAAGTCTGGAAAAGTAAAACATATGAGAGGAGGATCATAGAACTGAAGGAAAGTGTGTATTATACTCCTCTGTGATGCATCCAAGTCCATGATCATGTCCATGATACCACCATAATGTTCCCTGAATAAAGGGACATGATAAGGAGTGATGAGTGTCTGAATCTGTCTGATGCCTACTAGGGGAGGCTCAAAGAAATGATAAGTAATGTTGCTCTTCTTGGATGGGTCCATACTGATAATGGATGCTGATGAAGATAACTGAGGAGAAACACTGGTGAAGACAACTAGTGAAGGTACTGAAGGGAATCTCTGATGAAGATGTCTGAGCAGATGAACAGTCAAAACCAAACCAAAGATAAGATGTGGATACCCTGTAAAACAAATAGAAAAATGTTAAAATGATGCAAAATGATGTATGCAAAATGATATGCAAGGGTTTGTGATCAAGTGTTGGATCTGTTATCTGCCTTGATAAGGTCCATGTGTGTTCATAAGTCCGGATGGAGGCTAGAGAACCAGTAACCAGGTGGGGGACTCAAATAAAGAGTCACAAGTCCAAGATTTCAGTCCAAAATGATGTAACCTTAAAATAAATCTGGTAATAGGGTATGATGAGGCCAAGGGTTCCTGCAAACCTGTAAACATCCCAACCCCCTCACATGTATTGTTCTAGAACAAGGATCCTCAGACTTGGATCAGTTATGAGAAGTGTAAACACTTCTAACCCGGAGGTAAAATGTTTACATTAATCATAAAGGATCCTCCTCTAATTCACCTCAGATGCTGAAGGTCATCTAAAAGGTCATCCAGACTTAGCAGGCTTCCCAGATAGCCCTAGTACTATAGGAAATCCGTAGCACATAGTTCTCAAGAAGAAACCCATGTCTGAACCGTGTTTCATATTCCCGCACCAGATCGAAATGGAATGTGAAAGAATATGAAGCCACTATATCCTATGTGTCACTCAGGCTCCCAGTATGGAACCTTACTCACTGAATATCCCTCCCACCAAGGTAAACAACAGATCCAGCATAATGATATGATGGAAGTAATATGAAATGCATAAAACAGTAAATGAAGCAATAAATAAAGCTGTACAGAAAGCAATAAATAAGGCAATAAACAAAAAGCACATGTAGCACATAACACCCCCATAAACATAAAGCAAACAAGCGCTAGGAGAAACCCACAAAAAGAACCAGAAGTCCTGGTTTCAAGATAAGGATCCCCAGCAGAGTCGCCAAGCTGTCGCTCCCGAAGATTTGCATCCCGGTGCAGACGCGAACGATCAGCGAAAAGAGAAAGTAAAAATGAAGTGAATAAAGTCGCCAGCTAGGCATTTTTAACCCGAAGGAAAGGTAATGCCGCATAAACCTAGAAAGATATGGATAAGACAGTTGCAAACCAGAGAAACTGAGAAAGGGGGTTGGTTACAACCTGGGAAGGTATTAACACCCAGATTGTCTGTCGTACTCGACCGGATCCACACTTACAAGATTGTGTTTAAAGGGGTAGTGTATTTTCTATCTGTGTGCAAAAGCTAAGAATGAATCTACAGGTGTCAGTGCAAAAAGGGTGAATTGCTCAGGAACTGAGGCTTAGAAAGAATGCTGAAAGAGGGGGATGACAAAGAAAATTTTGTTCGATAACAGTTAAGTTATGCCTACGTATCCTCTCGTGCAATGAGGACGTCAGAACACCGTAGTTCGAATCAAAGAGATTGAAAGATAAATTGACTGTGAACTGCTTACTTGCCTATGCTCAAATGTATGACTCGTCTGGCTCGAGTGCTAACTGTCTTGCATTAGACGGAAGAAGCAAGTTCTCGTTCATGAATGAGTGTGATGAGAAAAGAATCCAGGCGAAGACGATTATTGTTTGTTTTTGTGTTTTTAGTTTTGTTATTGTTTTTGGTGTTTTGCATAAGTTGATGAGCTTAAGCCTAAATCAAGGGCTTGTAAACTCATTATATCTTCCCTGATTAGGGATAATGAGCCTACTTAAGTATGAGATAAGCACCTCAAATTAATTACCATGATGATGTAGGATTAAGATCATTAACCTACTTGTGATTAATTAGATGTTTTTGGTTTTTTTTTGTTTAGTGTTAAGTAATGAGTTTAATCTCTAATCACAGATTAGTGAACTCATTACACCATCCTAATAGAAGGATAATTGATGAGAACACTTAAGCTGAGGAAGATACCTCAACTTAATCCATGGTTAGGGATTAAATTCATTATATAACAAGCCTTTATTAAATGGATTTTAATTAAGGGATGAGATTAAGAAGTGGATTTTAAGTTTGTAAGACAACTTGAGGGGGACTTGTCCATTAAACACTAGGGTTAGTCCCTCTTAACCATAAGGAAGAGATAGAACCTTAATGTAAGGCCCAAGTTACAAGATAAAGTCTTGGGGATTATTAGTGTGATTTGATTAAGAGGTTTAAACAAATTAAAGGTTTAACACTTAGGATTAAAGTTATACACTCCATCCTAAGAGAAGGATGCAGGCATAACCCTAATTCCAAAGTCCTAAAACTTTAAGAGTTTAGTCTCTGATTATTGAGATGAGAAGAGAGACTCAAGGAGACTCAAAGGTAAAAGACTAAGGGGGAATATTCACAACCCTAGAAGTTATCATGTTGGATATCCTATGGGTTGTAAGGCTTAAAGGAAAGGATCTTCAAAGCCACCAATGGAAGAAGCAGATGAAAAGAGAAGGAGAAAGAAGAATAAATTACTTACTTCCTGAAGAAGTAACTTGAAAGAAAGAAAGTGAGAAGGGTGGAACATAAGTGAGCAAGATTCACTTCAAAGACACGTAAATATGCATATGAATGAGAAGAAGAGGTGGGAGGTGAAGGCAAATCCACCTCCCAAAATAACTTACCAAACGTTCCTGAAAAGTTAGTATGAATGCATAAGACATAAAGCATAAAGAAATGAAATGAAATGAGATGAAAAGACCAAAGTCAGAAGTGATTATGCAATTCAAATGACATATGAGATGATGCAAAGTCATACAATGTTCATATGAATGTTCATACAAAGATGAGATGTCATGAAAGCATGTTTAGAAGTATGAAAACTCATGGATGTTTATGAAATGTAATGAATGCAAGACATGGCAAATGGATGAAGAAATGATCAAGAAATGTTCTAACATGTCCTAAGATGTCTAAGATGTCATATTAATGCTTGAAATGTCATGGAAAGTTCATGTGATGATGATATGCAAAGGAGAATGCAAATGAACATGAGAAATTAGGGTTTCATGGATGTATGAGATGCAAATGACCAAAACAGAAGCAATTAACATGAAAAAAAATTAAAATCAAGCTCAATCAAACCCTAATCCCATACTAGGTCATACCCCAAAGGAGAAGGTAGAAGCTAATCCTATTGAAAGTTATGATTTTTCTAAGTTTGCTAGGGTTTTTGGGTGATCCTTAAGGGAAAATTCAAATCAAATTGAAAATGCAAGATAAATTCCTTAGAAAAATAACCTAGGAACTACATGCAATATTTAAAACAATTCAAAAATAATCAAGTTCAAACTCTTCATGGTTAGGCAGAAGTGAATTTTTCAAATTAGGGTTAGAAAATGTGATTTTAAAGAACCCTAATTCAAAGAAAATTGTGAAATTATGATCAAACCTAAAAATAAATTTGTATGAAGAGTTTGAAAATGTTCCTAAATGTATTGGAATGGTTCATGATTTTTTTGGTGATTTTTAGAAACCTAAATGTATTTTTAATTAATTAAAATCAATTAATTAATTAAAAATAACATTTAAATATTTTAAAAATACTTTTTAAATGCAAAAAAATAAAATAAAAATCATTTTTGGGTTGAGAAAAATAATTGGATCAGAAATGCAAAAGATCAATTTTTTGTGACGTTTTTAACTATTTTAAATTAAATATGTAAAAGAAATGAATAAAAATGAATTAAAAATGAAATAAAGGGAAGTCAACTGATCTGAGGGGTGAGATTCAAAGGGGGGAAGACTGCGCACGCAGATGGAGTGCCTGGATTGCATCTGGGTTAATTAATTGATTAACTTAATTAATTAAAAATTAAACTTAAGTGAAATGATCTGAACCGTTCACACGTGCGCGAAACCAAATCCAATGGTCCACATTCAAACTGACCCATAAACCCTAATTAAGAACCCTAATTATTCTCAAGTGACCGGAGCAAGCTCCTGTCATCTTCTCCGACCAAACCCCTCCCCTGAATCTCTCAAATGGCCATGAAACTTCACAAAAATCTCCAGAATCAAACCTTAAACAACCCTAAACACAAATCAACTCTCAAAAATCATTTATCACTCAAGAACATCATGAATCGAAGCAAACAATTTATAGGTCAAAAAGTTTCAGAGCAAGCATACATGGTCATTTCTCACTTATTTTCGAAACTAAACATATCAGTGTGATCAGGGGAACATGAAGATTGATATTTTAACTTAAACAACAAGTTCTAGAAAAATTGTTCTTCATGGTTACCTGAGATGAAGCTTTCAATTCCTGAGCTTTCTGGTCTCTTTCTTGGTTGAAATCACCCCCAATGAGCTCCCTGATGATGATGGGGAGCTTAAAGCAAGCTTGTGATGGCTATTTTGAAGTGTATGGTTCTAGTTTTGCAGAAATCGTGTTTTGGTTTAGGGAGCTTTCAGGCCATGGGAATGGTTGCTTTGTGATCTATGGATGATTTTGAGTTGATTGGTGGAAAATTTTTTGAAGTTTGAGGCCTGTGTAGTGAGATTCGAAGAGAGGAAGTTCTATGGTGATTTTTGGGATTCTGAGTTATGGAATGTTTTAGGCTCCAAGATGTTATGAAATGAGGTCCATTAGGCATGTATGTGAAGTCTTGATTGGTCAGAAGAGTGGTTGTGGCTTAGCTTGATTGGTATGGGAGGTTTTGCCAAAAATTCAAATTTGTGTACTTGGAGGTATGGGCCATGGAAGAGCTGTCTTGTTGGGGTGTCTGGCCTCAGCAAGATTCATGGAGAGCCATAGAATCAAAGTTATGCAACTGACACAAGTGGATGAAAGGATCCAAGGTATTTTGCAACTTTCCCTCTTTGAACTTTCTTGAGAAATTGGCCATGAAAACTTGTGATGCAAGGCTCAATTCTGGTCTAGGAAAGGTGTATGTACATATTATGTCACATTTGGGCACATTAGAAGTCATTTGAGTGCTTGGAAACCAAAAATTCACATTTTCCTCTTTGACATGAAACTTGAAATTATGTGATTTTTGCCAACTTTGAAAGGCCATATCTTGAGTTCTAGGATGAATCAAGACATGTTCTTGTACTTTTTGAAAAGGGAAAGACCTAATCTATAACTTTCATGTCCAAGAATTTTTCATTTGAAGCATTTTGGGTCATGAAAGAGGAGGTTGAAAATCTTTCCCAAAATGGAACGTTTCCATTACAAGTCATTTCCAAAAATGGCAAGTTTGCATTTGGCTCAAAATTATTCAACTTTGTGAACTTCCAACCATTTCTAAGATCAAATAAATATCATAGAGACTCAAAATGATGATGATGACCCTTTGGTACCCTTGCTGGGGGCCTCAGATGCCCTGATTTTGACTTAACTTGCTCAATAAGTTACCCAATGATCAGATGACTTCCACAATGAATTTCTTCATCAAACTTGGTACACATGATCCTTATAACATATTAAGAACATTAGAAACAAAAATGACCAAAAAATTTGGAGTTAAGGCCTCTAAAACCAAAACCCTAATTTTGGTCATCTGCAGGAAAACCCTAGTCTGCTTCCATGCCTTTGCCATTCTTTGTGATCTCTTGACTTTCATGAACTTTGGGGAGCATATTATGATTATAGAACACACATGGACCCTCTTGGAAAGCTTCAAGACCATTGGGATGGCTCAGATTGATTCCTAGATTGCTCAGATCACAAACCCTAGATGCAGATGAAAATGGAACTATGCAGTGAGACAAATATCCAGTATGAGATGGTATGCTTTTACTAAAAAAAAATGAAAGATCACAAGCCATGGTGTGAGAAGTAGTGAGGGAAAATTTGGGGTGTTTACAGTCATGTGAGTTGTTGTGTGCCTCTGTTAGCTGATTGGTTTGCTAGACAATTGCCTAAAGTGGGACCCTTTAAGGATTTGAGGGGAGAATGGAAATGGTCCCGAAGATTGATGGGATTGACTACAAGTGATATAAGCTGGGGGTATGATAGGGATGTGTTAGGAAAGGAGATGATTGTAAAGTGTAACTGGTTTCCTAATGTTCCTTTGATTGGGAGGAAGGGAATGATCAATTATAATCCAGTTTTGGCAAGAAGGCAATTTGGATATCCTCTCAAAGAGTCCCCTTCTGATGAGGATGTGAGAGAGTCTTTGTATCTTCCTATTGAGGGGAAAATTGACATGGCCATCCAGGTATTCCAAGCTTGGGATATCAGGACTCAAAAGGGAAAAAAGGAGTATGGAAGGGTAGACCCCAATATGTATGAACCTTTTGCAGCATGGTTGAAGAAACGTGTCAAGATTACTTTATTGCCTTTTTCTTTGGAGCTTCCTCTCTACCCAAAGGAAATAATTTCACAGATCCCTGTAGCACCAAGCACTTTTCCTTTAGAATATTATCAAAGACTTGAGGCTCAGCTGAAAGAGTTGAAGTTGGAACATACAAAAATTGTTAGCTTGCATCATCAGTTAGCACTCTCCAAGTTGACTATAGAAGAGAAGCTGCACAAAGTACAGGTAGAACAAGAGGCTAAGGAAAAAGAGTTAGTAGAAAGGGAGGCTTACTTCCAAAGAAGAGGGTTGATGGACATCAAGAGAGAAGAACTGTTCAAGAAAAATAAGAAGGCTCTCAGGGATGCTAGGCAATCTCTTACTTGGGTGTATGGTCAAAGAAAGCAAGATCAAGCAGAGTACAAGAAGAAAGAAGAGATGTTCAAGCTGCAGATCAGGTGCTCAAGGAGAAGAGTTAGAACAGGCTTACAGGAGGAAGCAAGAGTGAAAACACCCCAAATTTGCCCTCACGAAGCTCACACCATGGCTTGTGATCTTTCATATTTGCATAAGCTTAAGCATATCACATCATATTGCATTTTTGTTTCACTGCATAGTTCAAGTTCATCTGCATCTAGGGTTTGTGATCTGAGCAATCCAAAGATCCATCTGAGCCACTCCAAAGGCCTCCAATCATTCCAAGAGGGTCCATGTATGTTCAATAATTATATTATATCCCTCTAAGATTAAGGAAGTCAAAGAATCACAAGAACTGGGAAAGCATGGAAGCAGAGCTAGGGTTTCACTACACAGATGACCTGAAATTAGGGTTTTGGTTTCAGAGGCCATAACTCCAAAGTTTTTGGTCATTCTTGTTTCTAATAGTCTCAATATGTTATAAGGATCATGTGTACCAAGTTTGATGAAGAAACTCATTGTGGAAGTCATCTGTTCACTGGGTAACTTCTTGAGCAAGTCAGAGCAAAATCAGGGCATCTGAGGCCCCCAACAATGGAACCAAAGTGGATTGTTCATCAAATTGAAGTTATATTATCTTTATTTAATCATTTAAGTGCTTGGAAGTTCACAAATTTGAAGAAAGGTGAGCTAAACCAAAAGTTGCCAAAAATGGAAATGACTTGTAATGTAAACTTTCCATTTTGGGAAAGTTTTTCAACCTCCTCTTTCTCAACACAAAATGCTTCAAATGAAAAAATTTTGGTCATGAAATTTGTAGATTGGATCATTCTCTTTTCAAAAAGTACAAGAACAAGTTCTAATTCATTATGGAACTCAAGTTATGATCTTCCAAAGTTGGCAAAAATCCTATAATTTTCAAGAATACACCAAAGAGGATTTTTTGCAAAACCACTTGCCAAGCTATTTTGTGACTTCTAATACACTTCTAAGCATCATACCAACATAGTGCATTGCCTAAAAGTCAGAATTGGCCCAAGAATCTCAAGTTTTCATGCCTTGCACATGAAGAAATCACAAAAGGGCCAAACTTTGTCAAATTGGCAAAAGGGCACATAACTTCTCACAAACTTGCTGCAACACCTCAATTTCAATTCTATGGCTCTCCTTGATCAAAGCTGAGGCCAGACATGCCCTTGTACCACCTCTGAACCAACCCATACCTCAAGTACAAACTTTATTGACTTTGTGCAAAAACACCCACACCAATCACCACAGTCCACCACCCACTCTCTGGCCTATCAGGACTTTACAAGCATGCCTCAAGGAGCTGATTTCATAACATACACAAGCCAAGAGCTCCAAGAACTCAACACTCTCAAAAATCACCCCATTTGCAAAATCCTTCGAAACATACAACACACTCACTCAAACTCTAAACTTCTTTCACCAAACAACTCAGCATCACAAGAGGACCATTTCCCACCCTTCATTGCAACTAAAAACCCCCATAGCCAAAATACGATTTCTGACCAGCAAGAGTGAAAACTCTCAAACCAGCCATAACAAACTCCTTCCAAGCCTCAAAGCTTCTTCAGAAGGATCATTGGAGTGAGTTTGCACAAGAGAGGTGGCCAGAAAGCTCCAAACTGAGGAAGCTCAAGCTTAGGTAACCTCTTCAAACTTTTTTCCAGAAATACTGTTTTAGGTTCTTAGGTTGTTCTTTATGCTTTGCTGATCACCATGATATGCTTATTTTTGAAAATGGTTGCGAAATGAGCATGTACTGATTGTCTGAAAGTTTTACCATTTTTGAGTTTCTCTTCGAATCTTGTTGTTCAGCCATGAAAAATTTGTTTTGAGTGTGGATTCGTGTTTAGGAAGGTGGATGGATTCGTGTTTAGCATATTTTTGTCACAAATTTATCTTGCATTTTCCATTTGATTGGCATTTTCCCTCTTAAGGTACCTTAAAACCCTAGATAACTTAGAAAAATCACAACTTTCTTTAGGTTAAGAGTTAGAAATTCTCCTTTGAGGTGTGATATCATATGGGGTTAGGGTTCCTTTGAGTTCATTTGCAATTTTTTATCTTATGGTTTGCTTCTGTATTTGACTTTTGCATCTCATGTTGCATTAAAACCTTAATTTCTCATGTTCATGTGCATACATCTTGCATTTGCATTCATTCATGAACTTGCCATGACATTTCATGCATTCACATGACTTCTAAGACATCATAGGACACATTAGAATCATGCTTGATCATTTCTTCATCCATTTTCCATGAGGTGCATTCATTTTATTCCATGAACATTCATGTGTTATCATACTTCAAAGCATGCTTCATTTGCATTCTCATCTCTTGTATGATCATTCATGGCACTTGACATGTCTTTGCATCATCTCATAACATCATTTGCATCATGTTTATGCTTCTAGTTTTGGTTTGCATATTTGCATACATTTCATTTTCATTTCATTTCTTTCCTTTGTGCTAACATATCAGGTGGTAAGTAATTTGAGAAGTGAATTTGCCTTCACTTATCACTTCTCTTCTCATCTCTCTTATGCCTCATTGCTGCATTTTCTTTTGCCTTAGAGTGAGCTTGCTCATTCATGTTCATCATTCACCTTCTTTCATCAAGTAACTTATCTTCTTCAGTGAAGTAAGTTAACTTGTTTCTTCTGCTTCTCCTCCTTTCATTTGCTTCTTCCATTGGTGGCTTCTCTGAAGATCTCTTGCAAGCCTTACAAACCATAGGAACATCCAAGCATGACAATAATCAGAGTTTTGATTAGTCCCCCCTTTAGATTTTACCTTTGTGTCTTCTTTGTGTCTCTCTTCTCATCTCATAATCAGAGACTAAGCCTTTAAGGTTTTAAGACTTTGTGATTAGGGTTATGCATGCATCCTTCTCTTAGGATGGAGTGTATAACTTTAATCCTAAGTGTTAAACCCTTAATGTGTTTAAACCTCTTAATCAATCCATCTTAATAATCACTAAGACAATAGCTTGTAACTTGGGCCTTGCATTAGGGTTCTAATTCTTCCTTAATTGGTTAAGAAGGACTAACCCTAGTGTTAATGGACAAGTCTCCCTCAAGTTGTCTTACAAACCATAAAATTCATTTCTTAATCTTACCATTAATTAAAATCCACTTTAATAAAGGCTTTGTTTTTTCATGAGGTTAATCCTTAATCATGGATTAAGTTGAGGTATCTTCCTCAGCTTAAATGTGCTCATCTATTATCCTTCTATTAGGATAGTGTAATGGGTCCATTAAATCCTTGATTATGGCTTAAACTCATTACTTAACACTAAACAAAAACTCAAAAACATCTAATTAATCACAAGTAGGTTAATGATCTTAATCCTACATCATCATGGTAAGTAAGTTTGAGGTGTTTATCTCATACTTAAGGTATTCTCATTATCCCTAATCAAAGGGAGGCTATGATGAGTTTACTAACCCTTGGTTTAGGCTTAAGCTCATCAACTTATGACAAACACAAAAAGCAATAAAAGATTGAAAACACAAAAACAAACAATAATCGTCTCCTTCGGGATTCTTTTCTCATCATCTTCACTCACAAACGAGAACTCGCTTCTTCCGTCTAATGCAAGACAATTAGCACCTGAGCCAGACAGGTCATACACTTGAGCATAGACAAGCAAGCAGTTCAGCAGTCAATTTATCTTTCAGTCTCTTTGAGTCGAACTACGGTGTTCTGACTTCCTCATTGCACGAAAGGATACGTAGGCATAACTTAACAGTTATCGAACAAAAGTCTCTGTCTCTCCCCCCTCTTCCAGCATTATTCTTTTAAGCCTCAGTTCTTGAGCATTTTCACTTCACCTTTTGCACTGACACTCGTATATTCCTTTCCATATTTTGCACACAGACAACACATACACTACCCCTTTAAACACAAACTTTCAAGCGTGGATCCCGTCGAGTACGACGGACAATATGGGTGGTAATACCTTCCCAAGTTGTAACCAACCCCCTTTCTCAGTTTCTCTGGTTTGCGACCGTCGTATCCATATCTTCCCAGGTTTATGAAGCATTACCTTTCCTTCGGGATAAAAATGCCTAGCTGGCGACTCTATTCATTTCACTTTCATCTTCTCCTCTCGCCGACCGTTCGCGCTTGTACTGGGATGCAAATCTTCGGGAGCGACAGCTTGGCGACTCTGCTGGGGACCCTTATGCTACAACCAGGGATTCTGGTTCTTTTTGTGGGTTCCTCCTAGCGCTTGTTTGATTTGTGTTTACGGGGGTGTTATGTGCTACTTGTGCTTATGTGTTTGCTTTATTTATTGCTTTCTGTACAACTTTATTTATTTCTTTCCTTTACAGTCTTATGCATTTTCATACTGTCATTATCATGTGCTGGCTCTTGTCTGTTTTGGTGGGTGGGGTTTCATTGAGTGATTAAGGTCCTATACCTGGGACCTGAGTGACACATAGGCTATAGTGGCTTCATATTCTTTCCCATTCCATTTCGGTCTGGTGCGGAAATATGAAACACGGTTCAAACATGGGTTTCTTCTTGAGAACTCTGTGCTACAGATTTCCTGTAGTACTAGGGCTATCTGGGAATCCTACTAAGTCTGGATGACCTTTTATGACCTTCAGCATCTGAGGTGAATTAGAGGAGGATCCTTTATGGTTATTGTAAACACTGTACCTCCGGGTTAGAAGTGTTTACATTTCTCATAACTGATCCAAGTCTGAGGATCCTTGTTCTAGAACATTACATGTGAGGGGGTTGGGATGTTTACAGGTTTGCAGGAACCCTTGGCCACATCATACCCTGTTACTAGTTTTGTTTTAAGAATGCATCACTTTGGACAGTTCTTGTGATTACCCTGGACTTGTGACTCTTTATTTGAGTCCCCCACCTGGTTACTGGATTTCTAAGCCTCCATCTGGACTTTTGAACATACATGGATCTTTACCAGGACAGATAATCAGATCCAACACTTGATCACAAACCCTTTGCATATCATTTGCATACATCATTTTTGCATCATTTAACATTTGCTTATTTGTTTTACAGGGTATCCATCTTTATCTTTGGTTTGGTTTTGACCCCTTCTGCTTCTCAGACTGCTTCAGTTATCTTCTCCAGCACCTTCATCAGTTTGTTAGAGATTCATCTCTAGCTTTGTCTTCATCAGAGATCTTACCTCCAGCTTCTCAGTCAGTGACCTTGATCAGCAGTTATTCTCATCTACTTCGCCAGCATCCATGGACACTTCAAGAAAGAGCAACATCACTTACCATTTATTTGAGCCCACCCTGACTGGCATCAGGCAGGTCCAGTCCCTTATTACCCCTGACCATATCCCAATGTTCAGAGAGCATTATGGAGGCATATTGGATATGGTCATGGATTTAGATGCATCTCAGAGGAGCATGATCCATACTTGCTTGCAGTTCTATGATCCTCCACTCATATGTTTCACATTTCCTGATTTCCAGATGGGACCTTTGCTAGAAGAGTTTTCCTTGTTGTTGGGAGTTCCTATCAGGAGAGGAATTCCTTTCAACCCAGAGATGACTGTTCCCAGAAATGAAGACATAGCCAGTGCATTGCATTTGGAGCCTGCCCTCATTGATCAGAACATGACAACCAAGGCTGGAGTTCCAGGCCTCCACCTAGACTTCCTGATATCCCAGGCTACCCTGCATGCTTCTATAGGAGAATGCAAGGTTGTCTGTGCACTCTTAGCCCTCATTATATATGGGGTTATCTTGTTTGCAAATGAGCCCAAGTTTGTGAGCAAGAATGCCAGTCACCTGTTCTTGTTGAGGAATCCTGTTCCTACATTGCTGGGAGACTTCTACTACTCAGTACATCAGAGGAATAAAAACCAAAAAGGAAAGTTGGTCAGATGCTGTGCTCCTTTGTATTACTCTTGGCTGCTAAGACACTTGCCAAAATCAGATGCCTTTTTGAACCCCCATCAGCAGAAGAACTAGGCTAAGAGATTTATTGCCTTGACATCAGAAGACATCAGATGATGCACTCAGAGCACCAAAGGCAAGGACATCATTACTAGCTGTGGGCAATATCCTAATGTGCCTTTGATTGGAGTGAAAGGTTGCATCAACTAAAACCCTTTATTGTTTAAGAGACAATTGGGATATGCTTTGGTTCATCCTCCCAGAGGACAAGATTTGGCTGAAACTCTTTATTGTGAAATTCAACCCAACTTTGTTGTTGTCAGACAAGCTGCCTGGACTTGGGATAACATTCAGACCAAGGGGACAACCATCCTTGGGAAGTGCAACAACATTGCTTCAACACAGTATTCTAATTGGTCCCGTACCAGATCTCAGATCACCCGGATGCCATTCACTTTGGAAGATACACCTGGACCTTCTACAGTACAACCTGCAGCTACTGTCAGTTTGGAAGAGTTTGAAAAGCTGAAAGAGAGGAACACTCACCTAGATGAAGCCTTAAAGAAGACTCTTTGGGAGAGAAATGACAGCCGTCTAGATAATGAGAGATTGGAAAGACTCGGGATTGAGCATCTGACCAAGATTGAGAAGACGGATGACTACATCAGGAAGGCAAGAGCAGGAGAGTTAGTACTGTAGAATGCTTGCAAGGAAGCAAAGACTCAGAAGGCTAGGGCAGAGCATTATCTGGAGGAAAGCCAGGCTAGGTGGATCAGGATCACTGAAGCCCTTGCACAAGAAGATCAGAGGACTCAGGCTAAGATAGAGCAACTGGAGGCTAGTGAGAAGAAGCATCAGGAAGCTTTGTTGGCAGCTCAGAAGGAAATATCTGAATTGAAACTCCGGGCGGGGTTGAAGAGGTCAAAAGATCAGGATAAGCATAAGAGGTTGACCAGTGCCATTGCTACCAGGATCCTCCTCATCAGGACTATTACAGAGCACCTAGTAGGGCCAATGACTGAGGCCCCCCTGAAGGAAGTCAGGGAGGATGACTTTGGATTGGATGTATGATCCTTTTTGCTTGTACTTCTTTTCTTTTGTTGTACTTTTTTCTTTTGTTGTTGTATTTTTACCCACCATGGGGATGTATTGTAATCAAACTATGTATTTTCGTCTCTTTGTAATATATTAGTTTGTATCATTTATGGTGGGCTTTATCTATCAACATCATCAGCATTTCCTCGAGGTCTGGAAAGGTCAAAACCAAAGAACCAAACCAGATACCCTTGGAAGAAAAATAAGCATATTGCATTGCATACTAAAATTTTCTTTGTTTTGTAGGTTTTGTTTTATTGTTGTTTCTCACTTTGTTGTGATTTCAGGAAACATTGCTCGCAAACGAGTGTTCCCTGTCAACAGAATACACCGGTACCCGACGAGAAACATCCTTCTGGGAATTCAGATGGATCAAGTAGAGCAATACTTGAATGAAGTGAGGACCCAAATGGCTAATGAGAGGGTCGAGATGAGGAATCAGATGACCCAATTCATGACTGTAATGACTGGCTTAGCTCAAAGCCAGGAGAGGCTAAGGGAGTTAGTTGAAAGACAAACTCCTGAAGAACCCCATCCAGGTACAGGAGGTACCAGTAACAACGATCACAGGCAGCCTCACACTGATCCACCAGAGTTTGGGCCTCATCTAAACCCAGAAGTTAATGTCGTAAGGAATACTTAGGGTAACACTGCTGGAGGTAGGATCTTGCAAGAGGATCCTCAAGAAGAACAATTTACAGTTGTTGGGGATGGGGATGAAGTTTACGACCGTAGGCTGGATGAGATTGCAGAGAAGCTGAGGTCTCTTAAATCCCAGAATTCCCTAGGCTTTGATGTAATGGACATGGGACTGGTGGAAGGGGTGAGAACTCCTCACAAATTCAACCCCCCGTGTTTTGAAAAGTATAATGGCATATCCTGCCCACGCACCCACCTTCAATCATTCTTAGGAAGATTAAAAGCATACACCATGGACGAAAAGCTGTGGATGTTTTACTTCGAGGATAGTCTAACTGGGGCATCCCAAGAATTGTATTCCCACTTGACCAGAGCCACAATAAGAAACTTGAAAGACTTGGCTGAAGCTTTTATCCGGCAGTATCAGTACAACTTGGACATGGCTCTAAACAGGACCCTCCTTATGGGAATGTCTCAATCTTCCCGTGAAAGCTTCAGGGAATATGCCCAAAGGTGGAGGCAACTTGCTGCTGCAGTTCAACCACCCATGTCTGAAAGGGAAATGGCTGACATGTTCATGAATACCCTTCAAGGAACATATATTGACAGATTGGCTGCATTCTCTTCCAGCAGTTTTGCTGATGTGGTGATAGCTGGGGAAAGAATAGAGAGCCTGTTGAAGATGGGAAAGATCTCCGATAATGGTGCCAGTTCAAGCAGTACAAGAAAACCATTTGTTGGGCCCTGTAGATCTGGAGAGACCAACTCTATGCACATGGGAAGAGGGAGACCCCAATACATGCCTAGAACAGTTCCTGTTGTTACTATCCCTGCTCCACCTCCTCAGTATGTTCAACCACCACAACAGTTTCCGCAACAACAACAGTTTCCGCAACAAAGATCTTACAACAATAACAACAACAATCAACAACAACGCCCATTTCAACAACGACCATCTCAGGTCAACCAGGTGATTAACCTCATTCCTATGCCATATGCTACACTGCTGCCACAACTCCTAAAGCTCAATCTGGTTGAGTTAAGGACATTGGCTCCACCTGATCCTCAAAACCTTCCAAGAAACTATGTTGTTAATGCTAGGTGTGCTTTTCACTCTAACGCACCTGGTCATTCTACAGAAAAGTGTAGGGCTCTGCACATGAAGGTTCAGGATCTAGTAGATTCAAAAGCCCTGAACTTTGCACCTCCTCCAAATGTGATGAAGAATCCTATGCCAAGCCACAGTGGGCCAAGGATTAATGCTGTAGAGGATGGTTCACCCACAAGTTTAATAGAATACATTGCATGTATTCAAACACCTATGGCCGAGGTTAAAGCCCAGCTTTTAAAGTGCCAAGTGTTTCCAGGTTGTGAGGCCTGTTGCGAATCATGCAAGATTTTTGAGAATGGGTGTGCCAGTTTGAGGAAAGGCATCAATGATCTGATTAAGGAAGGCATTCTGCAAATCACAACCACAACTTCTACAACACTAGCAACCCTTTTATCAACAACAAGTGAATCTTCTACAACATCAACAACCATTTGTCCAAGTGTTTCTTCTACGAATACAACAACCATTGTTCCAACCGATTCAGCTACAACTTCAGCAATCATTCCATCTATCACTTCAACACACAACAATTCATTTGCACCGGCTACTACAACTTCTACAACCAATAATGATGTTTCCACTGTCACAATCTATTATGACCCGGCAGCGGTCCCAAGTTCCAAAAACTTTCAACCTCAACAATAGTCTCAACAAAGCTTCAATTCACCTTCACCAACACCCACCAGAGATCGTGTAACAATCTTTTATGATCCATAGACCATTGTAGTCCCAACAACTGCAGCAGTAAGCCCAATCACTATTACGGTGCCCGGGCCGATCCCATATGACAAAGACAGTGCTATACCATGGCATTATGGTGCTGATTTATACTGCAATGGAGAGAAAGTCCTTCTTGATTCTCCAGTTCTCACTCCCCAAGTGGATAATGTTGGGGGAGGAGGAGGCTTCACCCGAAGCGGATGTCTCTTCGCTTCACAAGTCCCTAGAACCAACTCAGAGGCAGAAGCTGCTACCAGAGCAAAGGGGAAGAGTGTGATACTGGAAGAATCTGCACCCAAAGAAACTCATAAGTTATCCTTTGATCAAGATGTGGATGAGTTCATGAGAATCATTAAAATAAGTGACAACAAAGTTGTGGACCAACTCCACCAGACTCGTTCAAAGACCTCAATCCTATCACTGCTGTTGTGTTCCAACCCATCGGGATGCACTTCTCAAAGTTCTGCACGCTGCCTACATGCCAGAAGAGATCACTGTAAATCAGCTAGAAACAGTAGTATCAAATGTCAATACTAGCCATGGGCTAGGTTTTACTGATGCTGATTTAACTGCTGAAGGACGTCTCCACAACAAAGCTTTGCATGTAACCTTGGAGTGCAAAGGAGCTGTCTTATCTCATGTGCTGGTAGACACTGGGTCCTCACTCAATGTCTTACCCAAGAAAGCCCTTGTCAAGCTAGATTATGATGGGATAGCTCTCCGGCCAAGTAATCTTGTGGTTCGGGCTTTTGATGGCTCTAAAAGATCAGTTCTGGGAGAGGTAGAGTTGCCAGTGATAATTGGTCCCCAAGTCTTCAAGACCGTTTTCTATGTGATGGACATACAGCCTACTTATAGCTGTCTGCTAGGTCGACCCTGGATTCACGCCGCAGGCGCAGTAACGTCGACCCTTCACCAGAAACTGAAGTACGAATGGGAAGTGTCAGACCCTAATTTTTGACCCTATGATTTCTCGCATCTCATCTGCATTTGCATACAAACAAGATCACGTACTGGTTCGTTTATCCTTTTTCAGATGCAGGTCTATGCCTTGCAGAGGATCACCATGTTTAATTTCTGTTATTTGTTTATATTCACTAACTTCTAACCAAAACGAAAAAAATATGTTGCAGTGCTCTTCTTCTTCTCTGTGTTGCAGGATTTCAAAGATAAGACAGTGATTTCAATTCAGATGCGTTTGTTCAGGCACGATTCGATTCAATTGGACGTTTGACCTAATCTTGGTCAAACTATCAGAAGATTGCCTCGACAGCTTGTTGTGTGTGCCAGTGGTTTATTTCTCAGACAGTGCGTATTCAAGAGTTTAAGCTGTGTCGTGTGCGAAAGTAATCAGTTAATAGACAGTGTTTTGTGAGAAGTTCGGTCTGAATCTTCAGGTTTATCAGTGTTCATCAGTACATCTGTGGATTTATTTTCCTCAGCATGAATTCAGATCATCAAGACAGACTTCAGACGATTCAAATGGTTGAGGCTTAATTGGCAAGCTATTCAGTGATTCAGGAGTGGTTGTTTTCAGTTTAATTAGGTGGCTTGTGAAGAAAAAATCAGAAATTTGTTGTGGGCTTAAAATCATCAGTTCATGTCCATTTATCCAAATTTATTTCTCCAAATTTAATTCGTTAACCACTTTTCGATTTTACCCATCATCATGTCCATTCTAATCTTTTTTTCCCCAAAAAATCCCTATTATCCATTTCATTTTTTTAACCAAATGCAAAAATTATTATTTTCCAATTTTAGTCCATTATCCATTTGTTTTCTTACCATATTCATCTTTTTATTCCATATATCCAAGAATTATAAAAAAATTTCACCATTTTTTTACAGCCCATATATTTCTTTTGTCAAGCCCATGATTTCATCTTTGATAAAAAAACCAATTAAAAAAAATAATAAAACAATATTACACCCATTCATAAACTCCTAAACTACAACTTGCCCACTTATTTGTTTTTCACATCAGTAACCCACGTGACTTTTCATCCAATATCTACCAATTTTCAGCCTACTTTGGACTTTCTCTAAGCTGCAGGCCCACAATTCCAAATGCAGCAAAATCCTCAACAAGTCACAAGCCAAGCCACACACTTCACGCCAGTACCAGCCACTTGCCAAGCAAAACCCAACATTTCCACACAAGCAGCCTCAGCCAAAAGTCTCAGCTGCCCAAAATCTCAGCTACCAAAGCTTTCACGCCGCAGCCAAACAAACAGCTTATCCCGCAGGCCTTCCTTCAGCTCCCAAGCCCCAAGCGCAACAAATACAGCTTCAACACATCAATTACACATCACGCAGTGAAGCCAAACATCAAAACGCATCTGAAACAAACACAAAACGCACACTTTCAAATTCAAATTCAGAAAAATACTCACACGAAATTCATGACTAAAAACGCAGAAATTTCAGTTCAAAACGGCAATTAAAACTCACCAATTCCCCTATTTAAACAACCTCTTCCTCCTTCCAAATTCAAGCTTTGAAAGCCTCCATATACCCTGCAAGAATTAAATCCGAAAATTGAGAGCTTCAAAAATTCCAAAAACAAAACGAATTCCCAATTCAATTTCTTCACCTTCCAACCTTCATCCAACATTACTCCTCCAACAAAGCTATATTCCTTCAATATTGAACCCGCCGCTCCATCACCAGTCATCAACAACAACAAGAAATCGAAAAAGAAGAAGAGGAAGGATGAGATCGGTGATGGTGAAGTGATTCGGAAGGCAAGGAGGAGATCGACGGAAGATTTTCCTCATTTTTGATTGATGCTGTTGCTATTTGATAGATAGAGAGAGAGAGACACGACAATTCGACCGACGGAATCTCCTTCAATTTCGTGTTTGGCGGCCGGCGGTGTTGATTGGGGAGGCAAAGGCGGTGTTCACGAGGAAGAAGAAGTGATTTCATTTTTTTTTAATTTATAAAATCTGACCTTGTGTTTTTTTTAAAAGAGGTATTGGTTTTGTGTGTTTGGGCCTTTGTGCCTTGGGTTTTCTATTGTCACCACCAAATACATGCGGATCCTTCCCCTCCCTTTTAACTTTTTTTCTTTTTTTTATTTGTTTGTTTACTAGTTTTGTGTATTAATAGTTTGTTTTTGTTTTCAATTTTATTGAAAATAAAGATTTATGAAATGTATTCTTAGGCATTTTAGAAATACTTAGAAAATTTGTTTTTAGAAAAGGATTTAGAAAAAGTATTTTTAGAAAAAGTATTTAGAAAATATATTTTAAGAAAAAGGTTTGAAAATATATTTCAATTATTTTATGGACTATTTTAGATCCATATTTTCTTTTCCTCATCTTCTTTTATTTTTTTGGTCGATGAGATCTCCGATTCGCGATTATTGGTTTTCGAAGATGTTTAATCTTCATCATTTCAAACCTATGGACGAATGATCATTTGGATCATTCTCCATACTTTGGAATCGTGATAGGTTGCCTTCGAGAATTCAATGAGAAATCCCGATTAAGATTAGACCATTACCTTTTCTTTTTGTGCGACATGTTTTCGGAGAATGGTTCATTATACCATTTCTCTAACATGTATTAGCTCGAATATTTTCCACTTTAATTAGTGGTGGCCGGCCTCATTTGTAGGGTAATTACTCCGTAAATTACTCGGCGATTGCTTAACATAGACCTAAAGTTGTCTCGATTCGGAATAAGATCCACTTGGATCCGGTTGCCTCGATTTTGTTATTTTTTTCGTGGTTGTGCTTGATTAAGTTCATCATACCACTTATATGTAAATATTTAAATTAATATACTAACATTTTAATTCAATCTCTTGCACCTTATCCTTTTTATTTCAATTTCTCGCTCCTTATCTCTCTTATTATGCTTGTTATACTATATCATTAATCATATTGCTTATTGTTTATATTGTTATGTTTGTGATTTTTCCTTTGTCCATTTGGACGCAAAAACACTAATAACGGATTAAACATCTAAAAAATTGGTGACTTTAATTTCGGACTATGGTTACTATCCTTAGCATGAGACTTGGAGTTGGACTTAGATTCTAGGATCATTCCTTTGCTTGAGTTGTTATGGATTGAAGACTTTGGCTCCGATTAAGTTCACTTGTTCATGAAGATGGAAATCCAATTGTTTCAAAGAATGCTTGCTATATGGTTTGATTGTTCTTCCTAGAGCTTTTATTTTCAAGTCTTAGGATAGTCCCTTCATCTCTTCCCATCTTATTCAATTTTCAAATCTTCTTCCTATTTTCAAAACTTTCTTTGTTTTATAACTTCAAACATTTTCTCAATCAAACCTTGACTTCGGTCATGTGCTTTTACCTTTTCATTTCATTTTCTTAATAAATGCTAAACCACATAAGCATATCGAAACTTTCTTCTCAAAAACTTTAAAACTTTCAAAACTCATTCAATTGTTTTTGTGCCCTCGTGCACGTTTCTTTTAACCTTTTTATGTTTAGATATGATTCATTCTTTCTAGCGGAATTATTCGCTAAAGAATGACGACTTATCTTTACATTTTAAAATCAATTCAACTCATTTGCCTTTTCACAATTTGTACCACGAACTAAGGGGTTTTGATCTCGCATTGCACTTTGTGGGTACGTAGGCATGAGACGTTCGTCTCTTCAAACACCAAAATCTTAAAAAACATTCTTCTTCTCATCTCTGCAATCTTTTTTTCAAGCAAACCATTTCAAGCCAAAAATGCAGTAAATATTTCAAAGGGTTCCCATGGAGTACCACGGACAAGTCGGGTGCGTAAAACCTTCCCGATTTGTAACCTATCCCCTTACCCATTCTCTGTTTGTTTCTTTTAGCTTTTGCTTTTATATTCTTTAGGTTTTTGTTCGTTCTTTTTACCTTTTCCATTTGGAAATAAATAAAAGCGCGGTGGCGACTCTGTGTATATTGAGTTAAGCTAATCAATAGCTTACACTCATGATTTTATCGCTACAGAAAAGTGGCGACTCTGCTGGGGAGTCAATCTCTAAGTGGATTCGGCCTACTTTGATTTGTTTACTGCTTTAGTTTGATTTGCTTGTTACTTGGTTGTTCTGTTTCGGTTTTGGTGATTCTCTGTGAGATAGATCCTAACCCGGATCTGAGTGGAACTTATGATAGGACGACGATATTCGAAGCGATATGCGATGGAGTAGTCCAAAGCAATATCAATTTGATAATCTCCACTCGGTTAGGCTCTCCTGGACTATCAATGTCATGACGAGTAATCGTACGTGGCATTATTTTCCGACCTTGAGCTGATCATACTGAGGACCGTAGAACCTTTCACCAATCTAAGCCAATTTAGGAACGTAGTGTGGAAACTATCTGAGTGTAAACTTAAGGTGGTTGTCACGCGATACTACACTCGGACGAGGTCTATTTTAAGAATGTTATCGGTTGGGGAGTAATCCAACGTACCGATAAAATTCTAAAGATGGCTGTTAACTCCGGGAACCTCTGTTAGCACCCTTTTGGTTTTTTGCAGGTACAATGAGGACAAACCTTAGTACATGCCTGTGTGGGTTGGTGTTCTGTTCCCTTGACTCCATGCTCGTGATTCGAACCTTTGAACCTGTGTGCTTTGCGTGATCTTGTTTGTGGTTGTTGCATCTACATATTCATCATGATCATCTTCACAACCATTTTTCAAGGAAGACAATTCCGATTATTGCAAATGTTTGGAAAAAGCAAATATTCCTTTTTGTCAGAATTTTTTCATGACCATATTCTCGATGTTGATCATGTTTGAAATAATCGAGTTGTTTTTCTGAAAATGGAAGTGAACATTGCATATCATTGCATCCTCGCATATTCTTGTGTTCATCCGAGTTGTGTGGGAACTCATCCCTGTTGTTTCTTTCCTCAGT
The DNA here is from genome assembly GCA_963966055.1 of Lathyrus aphaca. Classification (NCBI taxonomy): domain Eukaryota; kingdom Viridiplantae; phylum Streptophyta; class Magnoliopsida; order Fabales; family Fabaceae; genus Lathyrus; species Lathyrus aphaca. The sequence goes on along the minus strand of OZ014523.1, from coordinate 427,452,288 downwards.
TGTTTGTTGATCCGTCAAGCTGACTCCTCACCACAGATACGGTACTAGAGCTGCTAACAGATTGAGAGCTATCAGATTGAGAATGGAACACCAAGAACAACATAACATGGAAGTCCGAATGGAGATTGATGAGTTGAAAGCCGGTATGACCAGGCTCACTGAAATGATGCAAGTTCTGATTGCTCGAGGTGAACCACCTCAAAGGACTGTTATCTCTGAAGTTTTCACTGCTGTTGTTGATCCTCATGTTACTCAGCAACCGGTTTCTACTTGGCCAGAATATGGGTTACCTCTGGATTATGTGCCAGTTTCTTCTACTGCTCAAGTGGGTGGTCCATCTGTTATGCCAGTCTTTTCAGCTCCGACTTTTGTCGAACCTCAACCTGTTGTGCACACTACTGCTCAGACTACTTATCAGAATTCTCCTTTCTTGTACCAAGCTGCTGGTCCACAAGCTGAAAGTCAGGGTGAACCTGGATATATGGATGAAGTTAGAGAGCAATGTTTGACTCTTGAGAAGAGGGTAAGAGATCTAGAAGGAAAAGATGTCTTTGGTTCTGCTGCAATTGACATGTGTTTGGTTTCCGACTTGGTTCTTCCTGATAAGTTCAAGGTTCCTGTATTCGAGAAATACAATGGTCATACTTGTCCAAAGATTCATCTGCTGATGTATTGTCGCAAAATGGTTGCGCATGATAAGGATGACAAGCTGCTTATTCATTGTTTTCAAGATAGCTTGAGTGGTGCTTCCATGAAATGGTATGTTGGACTTGAGAAGAGTCACATTCGAAGCTGGAAGGATTTATCTGATGCTTTTGTAAGGCAGTATAAGTACAATCTGGACATGGCGCCTGACCGTCGTCAACTTCAAAACATGTCGCAGAAAGAGAAAGAATCGTTCAAAGAGTATGCTCAGCGTTGGAGAGAGCTAGCTGCTCAAGTGGAACCACCTTTGCCTGAAAAGGAATTAACTGGTTTATTCATGGACACTCTTCAACCGTTCTTTTGGGAGAAAATGGTAGGAAGTGTTTCATCTGGTTTTTCTGACCTAGTCACTATTGGAGAAAGACTAGAGGAAGGTATCAAGAAGGGTAAGATTACCAATTCTGAAGCTCCTAATGCTGCTAGAAAGTCTTTTGGGAATCCTCACAAGAGAAGAGATGGTGATGCTTATGTTATTTCAACTGAGAGGAGGCCTTATTGCCCGCAACAACGATATGTTCAACCATACGTAGCTGCAGTTGCTCCTGTTGTCAAAACTCAATCTGCTCAAACTCAAGTTCAAGGTCAAGCTCGACCAACTCAAGCTCAAGCTCAGGCTTCTCATCCTGCTGCTGGACAAAATCAGTATCGCAATCGGCCAAACTTTGACCCTATTTCGATGCCTTACACTGAATTATTTCCTTCTTTGATTAAGAGTGGTTTAATTACTACTAGGCCTCTGCCTCCTATTCCAAACCCTCTCCCGGTTGGTTATAGATCGGATCTTAGCTGTGAGTTTCATCAAGGTGGAACTGGCCATGACTTGGAACATTGCTTTGCACTGAAGGCTAAAGTGCAAGAACTTATCAGGAACAACATCCTTTACTTTAATGACCTTAATCCCAATGTTATCAACAATCCTTTGCCGAAGCTTGGGAAGTGAATCTTCTAGAAGACTTCAACAATCAAATTTTCTTCAAGGCCAGAATATCAGACGGGACAGCTCATCCTTGTTGTTGATTGATCACTAGGCCATTGTTTCTTTATGCTTGCAATTTTCTTCAATCATATTAAGTTGTTTGCTTTTAAGCTTGTTTGTACTTTCATGTTGGTTTTAATGAAATGAGCATTGCTTTGTTTTGATTCAATTTCACTTACTATTTGCATCTTTATGCTTTACATTTCAAGTTCATTTATCTTTTCTCAAAGTTTTACAATGATTGGAGGGAGGATGATGAAAACGAGATACCCATAATTGTTGTTGGTATGCTTTCAATTGAGACTTGGTTGATGATATACAGGCATTGTTTCAAATCCCAAACACTGGAGAAATAAGGAAGTTAATCCTTTGTCAACCCCTTTGAACCTTGAAGTTGGAGTTTCTTTCTATTCGAAAAAAAACCCGCAATTTTAACCTGGGGATGGGTAGTTCTCAATTAATTCGAAGGTGCATTCAAGTACAAGAAAATCATTTAAGACACCTTTCAATAAAGGTTGCAATCTCAAGCTTTCCTTCACACACACCAAAGAAGTGTTGAAGACGTTTCTCAATTCAAAAGCCAATGATGGTTCATTGTAATCATTAAGCCATGCAGTCATTATCTTTCAAAAAAAAATGATATTGAAAAAAAATTATTGAAAAAAAATTATTGAAAAAAAAATCAAAACCCGCTAAGTCAAAACCTATGAAGGAGACTTAGACAAAAACTGGGGCATCCCGCTGGCTGTGAGTTCAAATGATATAGTCCAGGCAAAAGTTAGGGATAATAAAAAGAAATATTTGTCAAGAGGTCGTCAAAATCCTCAGCAAAAATAAGATGAGTTGACCAAAGTCCTCACTAGAGATAACAAAAGGAAGGATGTGACTGCTATCTCAAAATCCTTTGGCTTACGAACCATCTTCATCTGTGCAATCCCAAAATTCTTGGAACTTGAATGCATAGGCTGAATTAATTGAATGTAGGACTAGAGTTCATCACGAAGTTGGGTTGGGTACAAATAAAATTTGAGCCTATGTCCTTTGATTCATAAACCGTGAACCAGGCCATGTTACAACCTTCAAAAGTCCTAATTGAACCCAGGTTTCTTTTGAAAAGCATACTACAACGAGGTTGCGTAAACTGACTCCCAAGTTCGTTACCAATCATTTGTTTTCTTACCTTTTGCTTTATCTTTAATGTTGTCTCAACCGCCGTGTTTTGACATTGTTTTCATTTACTTTACATCAGTAAATTTCATTCAAAAAATGATTCTTGATTTCAAACTTTGCATTGAACTTTGCATTAAAATTACCAGGTTTGTACAAACATTTTTATTTGCAAATAAACTTTCCTCATCAAGGAATTTTCAAACAGTTGAGGAACTTGGTCAGTGATCTTATCAGGGGCAAGTTCTTCTCAGGTCCTATGGTTCAAGAGTTGTTGCTCAGCGCAAGTTATTCTCAGATTTGGTTAGTCAGAAGATTCTCTGCAAGTTTCATATTGGGTTATTTTCTCAAGCATTCATCTTAAGAATTGAAGCCATGATCAGTTTATTTTCTCAACAGTTACCTCAAAGATCTGATTATTTTCTTCAGCAGTAGTCAAGAACTGAATCCATTATTAGTTTACCTTCATCAGTCATTGAACTTGGGGCAACTTTCTTCAAGAATCCCCAAGCAGCTTTTCATGATGTCTCTCAGAAGATTCTCAACTTGGTACAGTTTACTGATGTGACAGAGATTTGTTCAGCAGTAGCATCTCTAATTTTTGAGCAGAATGGCAGTGATCTTCGTGTTGAGGAATCAGTTGTCTATCTTTTCCACTCCTCTAAGAGTCTAAACTGGTTGTCAGCATCTTCTCTCATATTATCTCTTCGGGTGTGTTATTCCCCAGTTTCGTTTATGTTTGCATATTTGAGTGTTTTAGTCCTCATTATGCGTATTCTTGGGTGTGTTATTCCCCAGTTTCGTTTATGTTTGCATATTTGAGTGTTTTAGTCCTCATTATGCGTATTCTTGGGTGTGTTATTCCCCAGTTTCGTTTATGTTTGCATATTTGAGTGTGTTATTCCTCATTATGCGTTTTCTTGGGTGTGTTATACCCTATTCTTGTTAACCTTTGCATATTTGAGTGTTTTAGTCCTCATTATGCATTTTTCTTGGGTGTTTTATTCCCTAGTTTTTTTTATATTTGCGTATTTGAGTGTGTTATTCCTCATTATGAGTTTCCTTGGGTGTGTTATTCCCCAGTATTGTTTATGTTTGCATATCTGTGTGTTTTAGTCCTCATTATGCGTGTTCTTGGGTGGTTTAGTACCCATTTTCGTAAGTGTCGGCATACTGAGTGTTTTAGTCCTCATATGCCTTTCTCGAAGTCTTGTTGTTTTCAACTTCTTACTTTGTGATCAAAGTCCAACTTACTTGGCATTTGTCTGTCTCTCCAGAACTTTTTCTTCAACTACCTGTTGTGTTCTCTCAGATATTACACCCTTTTATCCGATTGCCATTCTCGGATGTCCATAGTGAAGTCATCATTGATTTGATGTACTGTCCCAGACTTTTTCCCATTTCATTCAGTGTTGTTCCTGAATGTTGTGCTTCACATTTTATCTGATTGCCATTCTCAGATGTTGTGATCACTTCCCTTCCGATTGCCATTCTCGGATTTCCATGTTGGAGTCATCATTGAGTTGATGTACTTTCCCGAATATTTCTCATTTCATTCAGTGCTGTTCCTGAATGTTGTGATTCATACTTCTTATCTGATTGCTATTCTCAGATGTTGTGATTACCCTTTTCCGATTGCCATTCTCGGATATCCCTATTAAAGTCAGTAATGTCATCCGTGGATGCTTCTGATGTATCCTTTCGGGACTTTCCTCACTTCATTCAGTGCCATTCCTGGATGTTGTGATCTTTCTTGCCCGATTGCCATTCTTGGACATTTTTCATCTTATGCTCCTTATCCCCAGCGTGTATTCTTTTTCATGTGTCTTCTTGTCCCTCAGGGACTTCTCTGCATTTCATTTGGTTCCAGATACATTTCATGTCATCTCATAAATTTTCTCATAATATTTCATATGCTGTCACATATTTCCTCTGCATTTCATGTTTTTCTCATCACATTTCATGTGCTTTCATAACATTTTCATTTGTTTTCATAACAATTTCATTCTCATATCATTTCCATATCATTTCATATCATTCGTTTCATTTCATTCCAGATTTTGGCATCTTAGGATAAAAAATTGGGTTTTTTGATATTTAAGTATCTTCCATCTTGTCGAAACGAAGAATTCAATCTTCATTATCTCTGGATTGAAGAAACTTAAATAGGGGCATCTATCAGACCCTAATTTTTGACCCTAAGATTTCTCGCATCTCATATGCATTTGCATACAAACAAGATCACGTACTGGTTCGTTTATCCTTTTTCAGATGCAGGTCTATGCCTTGCAGAGGATCACCATGTTTAATTTCTGTTATTTGTTTATATTCACTAACTTCTAACCAAAACGAAAAAAATATGTTGCAATGCTCTTCTTCTTCTCTGTGTTGCAGGATTTCAAAGATAAGACAGTGATTTCAATTCAGATGCGTTTGTTCAGGCACGATTCAATTCAATTGGACGTTTGACCTAATCTTGGTCAAACTATCAGAAGATTGCCTCGACAGCAAGTTGTGTGTGCCAGTGGTTTATTTCTCAGACAGTGCGTATTCAAGAGTTTAAGTTGTGTCGTGTGCGAAAGTAATCAGTTATCAGACAGTGTTTTGTGAGAAGTTCGGTATGAATCTTCAGGTTTATCAGTGTTCATCAGTTCATCTATGGATTTATTTTCCTCAGCATGAATTCAGATCATCAAGACAGACTTCAGACGATTCAAATGGTTGAGGCTTAATTGGCAAGCTATTCAGTGATTCAGGAGTGGTTGTTTTCAGTTTAATTAGGTGGCTTGTGAAGAAAAAATCAGAAATTTGTTGTGGGCTTAAAATCATCAGTTCATGTCCATTTATCCAAATTTATTCCTCCAAATTTAATTCGTTAACCACTTTTCGATTTTACCCATCATCATGTCCATTCTAATCTTTTTTTCCCCAAAAAATCCCTATTATCCATTTCATTTTTTTAACCAAATGCCAAAATTATTATTTTACAATTTTAGTCCATTATCCATTTGTTTTCTTACCATATTCATCTTTTTATTCCATATATCCAAGAATTATAAAAAATTTTCACCATTTTTTTAAAGCCCATATATTTCTTTTGTCAAGACCATGATTTCATCTTTGATAAAAAAAAACCAATTAAAAAAAATAATAAAACAATATGACACCCATTCATAAACTCCTAAACTACAACTTGCCCACTTAATTGTTTTTCACATCAGTAACCCACGTGACTTTTCATCTAATATCTACCAATTTTCAGCCTACTTTGGACTTTCTCTAAGCTGCAGGCCCACAATTCCAAATGCAGCAAAATCCTCAACAAGTCACAAGCCAAGCCACACACTTCACGCCAGTACCAGCCACACACAATCCTCACGCGTGAAAACGTCACTTCAAATCTCCAACCAAAGCCCCACGTGACCTCAATTTGTACACAACTATTCCGCATGCCACTTGCCAAGCAAAACCCAACATTTTCACACAACCAGCCTCAGCCAAAAGTCCCAGCTGCCCAAAATCTCAGCTACCAAAGCTTTCACGCCGCAACCAAACAAACAGCTTATCCCGCAGGCCTTCCTTCAGCTCCAAAGCCCCAAGCGCAACAAATACAGCTTCAACACATCACGCAGTGAAGCCAAACATCAAAACGCATCTGAAACAAACACAAAACGCACACTTTCAAATTCAAATTCAGAAAATACTCACACGAAATTCATGACTAAAAACACAGAATTTTAAGTTCAAAATGGCAATTAAAACTCACCAATTCCCCTATTTAAACAACCTCTTCCTCCTTCCAAATTCAAGCTTTGAAAGCCTCCATATACCCTGCAAGAATTAAATCCGAAAATTTAGAGCTTCAAAAATTCCAAAAACAAAACGAATTCCCAATTCAATTTCTTCACCTTCTAACCTTCATCCAACATTACTCCTCCAACAGAGCTATATTCCTTCAATATTGAACCCGCCGCTCCATCACCAGTCATCAACAACAACAAGAAATCGAAAAAGAAGAAGAGGAAGGATGAGATCGGTGATGGTGAAGTGATTCGGAAGGCAAGGAGGAGATCGACGGAAGCTTTTCCTCATTTTTGATTGATTCTGTTGCTATTTGATAGATAGATAGAGAGAGAGAGACACGGCAATTCGACCGACTGAATCTCCTTCAATTTCGTGTTTGGCGGCCGACGGTGTTGATTGGGGAGGCAAAGGTGATGCCCTGCGCCCTGCGTTCACGAGGAAGAAGAAGTGATTTCATTTCTTTTTTTTTTTATAAAATCTGACCTTGTGTTTTTTTTAAAAGAGTTATTGGTTTTGTGTGTTTGGGCCTTTGTGCCTTGGGTTTTCTATTGTCACCACTAGATCCATGTGGATCCTTCCCCTCCCTTTTAACTTTTTTTCTTTTTTTTTATTTGTTTGTTTACTAGTTTTGTGTATTAATAGTTTGTTTTTGTTTTCAATTTTATTGAAAATAAAGATTTATGAAATGTATTCTTAGGCAATTTAGAAATACTTAGAAAATTTGTTTTTAGAAAAGGATTTAGAAAAAGTATTTAGAAAATATATTTTAAGAAAAAGGTTTGAAAATATATTTCAATTCTTTTATGGACTATTTTAGATCCATATTTTCTTTTCCTCATCTTCTTTTATTTTTTTGGTCGATGAGATCTCCGATTCGCGATTATTGGTTTTCGAAGATGTTTAATCTTCATCATTTCAAACCTATGGACGAATGATCATTTGGATCATTCTCCATACTTTGGAATCGTGATAGGTTGCCTTCGAGAATTCAATGAGAAATCCCGATTAAGATTAGACCATTACCTTTTCTTTTTGTGCGACATGTTTTCGGAGAATGGTTCATTATACCATTTCTCTAACATGTATTAGCTCGAATATTTTCCACTTTAATTAGTGGTGGCTGGCCTCATTTGTAGGGTAATTACTCCGTAAATTACTCGGCGATTGCTTAACATAGACCTAAAGTTGTCCCGATTCGGAATAAGATCCACTTGGATCCGGTTGCCTCGATTTTGTTATTTTTTTTCGTGGTTGTGCTTGATTAAGTTCATCATACCACTTATATGTAAATATTTATACAATTAATATACTAACATTTTAATTCAATCTCTCGCACCTTATCCTTTTTATTTCAATTTCTCGCTCCTTATCTCTCTTATTATGCTTGTTATACTATATCATTCATCATATTGCTTATTGTTTATATTGTTATGTTTGTGATTTTTCCTTTGTCCATTTGGACGCAAAAACACTAATAACGGATTAAACATCTAAAAAATTGGTGACTTTAATTTCGGACTATGGTTACTATCCTTAGCATGAGACTTGGAGTTGGACTTAGATTCTAGGATCATTCCTTTGCTTGAGTTGTTATGGATTGAAGACTTTGGCTCCAATTAAGTTCACTTGTTCATGAAGATGGAAATCCAATTGTTTCAAAGAATGCTTGCTATATGGTTTGATTGTTCTTCCTTTAGCTTTTATTTTCAAGTCTTAGGATAGTCCCTTCATCTTTTCCCATCTTCTTCAATTTTCAAATCTTCTTCCTATTTTCAAAACTTTCTTTGTTTTATAACTTCAAACATTTTCTCAATCAAACCTTGACTTCAGTCATGTTGTCGCTCCCACCTGATGACACAGGGCCAAGAAGGGGTACAGACGCGAACGGTCGGCGAAAGAGAAAAGGAATGAATAGAGTCGCCAGGTAGGCATTTTTATCCCGAAAGAAAGGTAATGCTGCATAAACCTAAGAAAAGAGGGATAAGACGGTCGCGAACCAGAGAAACTGAGAAAGGGGGTTGGTTACAACCTGGGAAGGTATTAGCACCCAGATTGTCCGCCGTACTCGACGGGATCCACGCTTGAAAGATTTGTGTTTTAAAGGGGGTAGTGTTAGTGCAATCTGTGTATCAAAGCTGGAAAGAATGCATATGTCAGTGTAAAATAAATGTGGAGTGTATAAGAGAAGTGTCAGTGTAAGAACAAGAATAAAGAGCTCAAGAATATGAGGCTTAAAGAATAATACTAGAAGAGGGGGAATATACAGAGACTTTTGTTCGATAACTGTTAAGTTATGCCTACGTATCCTCTCGTGCAATGAGGAAGTCAGAACACCGTAGTTCGACTCAAAGAGACTGAAAGATAAATTGACTAATGAACTGCTTACTTGTCTATGCTCAAGTGTATGACCTGTCTGGCTCAGGTGCAAACTGTCTTGCATTAGACGGAAGAAGCAAGTTCTCGTTTATGAGTGAATGAGGTGAGAAAAGAATCCCGGAGGAGACGATTATTGTTTGTTTTTGTTTTTTCAATCTTTTATTGCTTTTGGATTTTGTCATAGGAAAATGAGCTTAAGCCTAAACCAAGGGTTAGTAAACTCATCACATCCTCCCTCTGATCAGGGGTAATAAGAATACCTTAAGTATGAAGTAAACACCTCACACTTAATCACCATGGTGTAGGATTAAGGTCTTTAACATACTTGTAATTATTTAGATGTTTTTGTTGTTTTTTTTAGTGTTAAGTAATGAGTTTAAGCCATAATCAGGGATTTAATGGACCCATTACACCATCCTAATAGAAGGATAGTAGATGAGAACATTTAAGCTGAGGAAGATACCTCAACTTAATCCATGATTAAGGATTAACCTCATGACAAAACAAAGCCTTTTTTAAATGGATTTTAATTAATGATAAGATTAAGAAATGGATTTTATGGTTTGTAAGACAACTTGAGGGGGACTTGTCCATTAACACTAGGGTTAGTCCTTCTTAACCAATTAAGGAAGAATTAGAACCCTAATGCAAGGCCCAAGTTACAAGCTTGATGTCTTGATGATTATTAAGTGAATTGATTAAAGGATTTAAACACATTAAGGGTTTAACATTTAGAATTAAAGTTATACACTCCATCCTAATAGAAGGATGCAGGCATAAACTTAATCACAAAGCCTTAAAACCTTTAGGGTTTAGTCCTTGATTATGAGATGAGAAAAGAAAACTCAAAGATGACACAAAGGCAAAACTAAATGGGGAACTAATCAAGCCCTAATTGTTATCATACTTGGAGGTCCTAGGGCTTGTGAGGCTTAAGAGAGAAAGATCTTCAAAGAGCCACCAAGGAGAGAAGCAGATGAAAGGAGAAAAGAAGCAGAGAGAAGCAAGACAACTTGCTTCACTTAAGAAGATAAGTTGCTTGAAGAAAGAAAGTAGGAAAGAGCATGAATGAGCAAGCTCACTCTAATACAAAGATAAATGCAGCAAAGATGCAAGAGAGATGAGAAGAGATTGTGAGAAGTGAAGGCAAATTCACTTCTCATAACAACTTACCACCTGAAAAGTTAGCAAAAGAAATGAAATGCAATGCCAATGAGATGAAATGTCATGATGCAAACCAAAATCAGAAGCATATTCATGATGTTAATGATGCTAAGATATGTTGCAAACACATGCCAAGAGATGAGAGTGATCAAACAAACATAAGGATGCAAATGAGGCATGCTTTGAACCATAGAAGTTAATGAATGTTTATGAGATGAAATGAACATATAACATGGCAAAGGAATGATGCAATGATCAAACATGATTCTAATATGTCCTAAGATGTATTATGAATCATGTGGATGCACAAAATGTCAAGGCAAGTTCTTTAATGCAAGCAAATGAGAGATGGATGCAAAGGAAGGCACAAATTAGGGTTTATGAACAAACTTCAACACAAAATCCAAAACCAGAAGAAAATGACATGGCAAAAAATTGAAAATGGGATCAAAGGAACCCTAAACCTACACAAGTTCACTGCCCAAGGGAGGGGGCCTAACTCTTATCCTAGAGCAAGTTATGAATTTCTCAAGTTGGTTAGGGTTTCAAGGTACCTCACAATGAAAAATGCAAAACAAATTAAAAATGGAAAATCAATTCAAACCAATTTTATCCTATAAACTACATGCTATGGAGGATGCAATGCAAGAAGAACCATCATCAAACTCTCAATGGTTAGGCAGAATGGATTTTTCCAAGATTGAACAAAAATATTGCCTTAAAATGAATTTAATTTCAATAAAAATTGTCAAAATGCATCAAGAACCAAAAATAAATTTATTTTGAGAGTTTGATAATGTTTCTAAATGTTTTAAAATGCAATGTGAATTTTCTTGGGGATTTTTAAATACCTAAATGTATTTTTAATTAATTAATTTTCATTAACTAATTAAAAATAAACATTTAAATGATTTAAAAATAATTTTTAATGAAAAAAATAAAAATAAAAATATTTTTGGGTTCTAAAAATTAATGAAATGTTTGACAAAAATTTTCAGAATTTTTAAATGCTTTTTACTATTTTAAATAATTCGTGCAAATAAAATATAAACAAATGAATTAAAATTTAATGAAATGAAAAGTAAACTGAATGAATGGATCAGATTGGTTCTGGGCTTGTGAGGGTTGACTTGGCGCCACATCCAAGGGCCCAGGTTCAAACCTGGCTAAACTTACTTAATATTTAATTAATCTTGGATTTAATTAATTAATGACTGATTAATGGTTAATGGGAAGATCTTGTCCATTCATTCACGCGCGGGAAGGCAGATCCAAGGGTCTCAATTCAAAACTGGCCTAAACCCTAATTAGGGCTAATGTAATTCAGATGACCGGAACAGTGGTTCCGGTCATCTTCTCCGGCAGGCACAAACCCTAATTCTCTCTATAGGTTACCAAACACTAATTTTCCTTCACCAAAATGATCCTCTCATCAATCTAATCCTAAACCCTCACCTCAAATTCATTTATTTTCACTCACAAGCCTGAATCGAAGCAAATCACAAAACACGGGCAAATGTTCAGAGATGCCATACATGCTGGTTTCTTCACCATTTTAAAAAATAAATACATATTCATGATCAGGAGAGCACATAGCATCATAAATGAACTTAAAAATCAACTTCTGGGAAAAATGTTCTTCCTCTTACCTGAGATGAAGCTTTCCTGATTCTGAGCTCTCTGGCCTCAAGCTTTGTGCAATCCTTCTCCCTTGAACCTCCTGATGATGGAATGGAGCTTAGAAAGCTTGGGGAGTGGCTGGTTTGAGTGATTCAACTCTGGTGTAGCAGAAATGGAGGTCTCTGTGGGTGATGATTCAAGCAGTTTCAGGGGGTGGATTTTGTTTTATGAGTGATTTGTGGTTTGTGTGTGAAGGAATTTTTGATGTTTGAGGGCTGTGTGAAGAGATTCGAAGAGGGGAAGTTCTTGGCAGATTTTGTGGATGCTGGAATGTGGGAGAGATCAGGCTTGTGTATTGCTTGCTTTATGTTCCATAACACATCCCTAGACTATTGGAAGAGGTCTGAGGAAGTGACATGTACTGTGGGAATGGTATGAGGTGATTGGCCAAAAAGTCAAGGATTGTGTATTATGGGTATGGGCTATGGAAGAGGAAATCTTAGGGCTTGTCATGCCTCAACTTGAGTCAAGGAAGACCCTTGGATGATTCATGGAGGACTGCAGCACTTGGATCACAAGATATCATGAGTTTTGCATTTTGGCAACTTGTCACACTTTGTGTTTTTTAGGTCATGAACATGTGATATCTCTTTCTAAATTTTGGTGTGAGATGTCCCATGAGGTTATGGCAATGTCTTGAGACCAGCTAGAGATCACACAAACTTTTGGGAACCATTTTGCAAGAATTCCCCCTTTTGCATTTTTATGGAAAATGGCTTATGGTTACATGAAAATTAAGACATGGAAATGGGAAATATCTTGGGCCAAACTGAATTTTAGGTCATGCATTGTGTTTGTATGATGATTAGAGGTCACATTGAAGTCACATAAAGGCTTGTCATGAGAATTTGCAAGTTTTCCATTTTGTGCAAAAGTGAAATTTCAATGATTTTATCCAACTTTGCAAGGCCATAACTTTTGATCCAAAATGAATTAGAATGAGTTATTGTACTTTTTGAAAATGGGGGGATCCATTCTACAACTTTCATGACCAAAGTTTTCTCATTTGAAGCATTTTTGAATCAAAAAGAGAAGGTTGAAAAACTTTCCCAAAATGGCAAGTTTACATTACAAGTCACTTTCCCAAAAAGGCAATTTTGCAAATGGCTTGAAATTCTTCAATTTTGTGAACTTCTAACATCTTCCATGATCAAATAAAGATCATACATATTCAAAATGATGGAGAATACCCTTTGGTTGGGTCATTGGGGGCCTCAGATGCCCTGATTTTGCACTGACTTGCTCAAGAAGTCAACTCTTGATCAGATGCCTTCCCCATGGAATTTCTTCATGAAAATTGATATGCATGATCCTCACAACATTTAGAGACCAATAGAAACAAGAATGACCAAAAAATTTGTATTTATGGCCTCTGAAACCAAAACCCTAATTCTAGGTCATCTGTGCAGTTAAACCTGGCTCTACTTCCATGCCTTTCTCAGTTCTTGTGATTCTTTGATTTCCTTGACTTGGTGAGGATATGATATGATGTTTGAACATTCATGGACCCCTTTGAAGTGATTGATGACCTTTGGAGTGGCTCAAATGGTTCAGGGATGGCTCAGATCACAAACCCTAGATGCAGATGACTTTGAATCAATGCAGTGAAGCAAATATGTGGTATGAGATGCTATGATTGAACTTATGCATATGAAAAGATCACAAGCCATGGTATGAATAGGTGAGGGAAAATTTGGGGTGTTTACAGCTGCCCCTATTAAAACATGAGTTAGCTGTGTAGAATGTAAGCAACGGCTTAACAGGCAAACAAGATAACTTGTGGTTGAATACCAAAGACAGTCCAAAATTTGCACTCGTAGAATGAAGAAGAAAAGGGATATAGATTGTAAGAAGAAAATAAAGTATAATTATAAAGTGCGGGCGACGGAGGACGACTGTCGAGCAGAGGACGACTGCTGGGGTTGAGGCAACGACGGGGACGGCCGACATGCTGGGGAAAATGCGGGAAATAAAGCAATGACGGGGGCGGCCGACAAGCTGGGGATATAAGAGATCATGATGGGGATGGCCATCAGGCAAAGAAACGATACTCTCTAGGGATTAAAGGTAAATGATGGGGACGACCATCGGGTTCAAGGCATAAATGACATAAATGATGAGGTACGGTCATCAAAGGTGACGGACGATCACCTAGCAGGGGACGGCTGCTCTGTTGGGGATAAGATGAGGGACGGTCATCTAAGGCGAAGGACGATCACCTGGCGAGGTACGGTTGCCAAAAGTGTCGCGACATAGGACGAATGCCGGATAAAAAGGTCGACGATGGGGACATCCATCGGATAAGTATGATGAAGGACGGTCATCAAGAGGTGAAGGACGATCACCTAGCAGGGTACGACTGCTCTGAAGGTATCATGACATAGGACAAATGTCAGATAACAAAATCAACGATGGGGACGACCATCGGATAGAATGATGAAGGACGATCATCAAAAAGGGGAAGGATGATCACCTAGCAGGGGACGGCTGCTACGACATAGGATGAATGTCGGATAGGAATGGGTTCTAATGAATAGAGACTCCACTGGGGGTGATGAAGGACGATCATCAAAAAGGTGAAGGACGATCACCTAGTAGGGTATGACTGCTACAAGGTATCATGACATAGGACGAATGTCAGATAGAAAGGAAATAATTCACTGGGATTTGTTGGAACTCTTCTGGGGATCAGTAGTCACAGACGAGTGTCGAAATTCAAGAAGACATAAGTGTTTGACATGGTGTATAGATTAAGGATACGGACGAGCATCCTTAAGAATATGATACGGACGAGCATCAGTAGAAACAAACGTTTGACGCATGTTCAGAGATGATGATATGGACGAGTACCAACTAGTTAACAAAGAACACGGACGAGTGTCGAATCTGGGGGGATTTAAGTGGTGTATACAAGATAGGACGAGCATCTGTATGAGCAAAAAGTGATGAGTGAGGCACCGACGAGTGCCAGAAAAAGTGTATTATAAACAAGTATTTGATTTCCAAAGTGTTTAGGCAGTTATGCTGGGGGGTGATACGGACGGATGTCAGGGAATTGTATAGATATGTACACATATGTTGCGAGTGCAAAGGGGACGCTTTGGCTTTCCGCTGGGGATATGGCACAGACGAGTGTCAAAAAGTATCTGTTTGCTGTATTTGGGGGTGTAATACTTTGGCTTTCTGGTGGGGAATTTGGGAAATATTCTGTATATTGTTGACGGATGGTCATTTTTTACAAATGTTCAGTTCGACACATGGCTTATGATCATGTAATA
Organism: Lathyrus aphaca; assembly: GCA_963966055.1. NCBI lineage: Eukaryota > Viridiplantae > Streptophyta > Magnoliopsida > Fabales > Fabaceae > Lathyrus > Lathyrus aphaca. Next base: position 427,437,138 of record OZ014523.1, on the reverse strand, counting down.
TGTTTGATTTTTGCCGTAATGCTCCGTATTAGACGGAATGCTACGCTTTGTGGGGAAAATATGATGCGAATGCTATGATTATGCAAAGATACCGATCCTGGATTCGGATCCCGCTGCCGTGGAGATCTCTGGCCGATCTGCTTGAAGTGGATTTCCCAGCTGGGGATAAGATCATCGGTAAATCTGGCATATATGACTCTGCTTGGGGCAATAGATCACTGATAGATCTTTCTTAGTAACGGGGGTCCCAGCTGGGGTTTGTAGAAGCTTTCGTCACTCTGTTGTGAAATCTTTAGGCGTTGCTCTTCTGGATAGAGATTGAAACTCTGTAGGGAGATGGTTCCCGGTCTTTGCACCTGGCTGAGGAGGAATGATGACTGGCAACTCAGCTGGGGAGAAAGCACCTTTAGTGCTGTTTGGAAGGTGTGCTGAGGAAATAATGATTTGGGCAACCTACTGGGGGGAAGCTTTCATGCCCCATGTTGTGCTTTGAACACCTGCAATCCTGTATGACAAAGAAACGTACAAGTTTCCCGAGGTATCCCTTACTGGATTCCGTCATAGGAGTTTAGACACTCCCGGGAGCAAATATATTTCCTGTAAGCACGTATTTAGAAGGGAAGCATCTGTATTTATGCAATCAATATCTCAAGGACATCGGACATTTTGAAAATGAAAAATAAAATGTACGAGACAAGATATGACTGAAAATCTGATTTTATTAATTTGCGTGCCCTGAATCGGCAAGATACAGTCAGAGAAACAGATCCCCTGAAATGAGGGAATCGTTACAAATTGAGAAGCAAAAAGACAGTGGCAATGTTGATGACGCTTCAAGGAGCTTCCCTTTTGCTATGACTCGTATGACATTTGACCTTCTTCTCATCTTGCTTTCTGAAGGAGGCTGATTCTGACCGATGCTCGAACCCTTCAAAATTTGCCAGGTTGTAAGTGATACGGACGAATTCAGGATGCAATTGTTCGCTTATTCCCTTATTTTGCGTGGATCGCCCTTTCGGGTTTTCAATCCACCGGGATACCCATTTTTGCCTGAGTTGTCCAATGCGGCTTTTCAACTCAGCGGGTGTACACATTTTTTTTATTTTTTTTCCCTTATTTTTGCCCGAGTCTTTTATTCTGTTTTTGACTCGCCGGGATGCCCTATTTTTGCCTGGACTTACATTCTGTTTTTATGTCCAGCGGGTCATTTTATGCGAAGTATTTTTTAACTGCATCTGAATTCACATGGGATAGGAAGTCCTCTCCATCCATAGTACTGAGCATCAGTGCTCCACCAGAGAAAACTTTCTTCACTATGAACGGACCATCATAATTCGGAGTCCACTTGCCCCTGTGGTCTGTATGAGGAGGGAGGAGTCTTTTTAGCACAAGATCTCCTACTTGGTACTCTCGAAGCCTGACTTTCTGATCGAAGGCTTTCTTCATTCTTTTCTGATACAGCTACCCATGACAAATTGCAACCAATCTCTTTTCTTCAATCAGATTCAGTTGTTCGTATCGGGATCGGACCCACTCTACTTCGTTCAGTTTAACACCCATTAGTACCCGCAAGGAGGGTAATTCAACTTCAACAGGTAGGACTGCTTCTATACCATACACAAGCTGATACGGTGTTGCCCCAGTGGATGTTCTGATTGACGTTCGGTACCCATGTAAGGCGAATGGTAGCATTTCATGCCAGTCTCTGTACGTGACTACCATCTTCTGCACAATCTTCTTGATATTCTTGTTAGCTGCCTCTACAGCGCCATTCATCTTTGGCCTGTAAGGAGAAGAATTGTGGTGTTGGATCTTGAAGTCCCGGCATAGCTCTGCCATCATTTTGTTGTTCAAGTTGGAACCATCATCAGTAATGATTCGCTCGGGCACTCCATACCGACAAATGATGTCTCTTTTCAGAAATCGGGCTACCACTTGCCTGGTGACATTTGCATAGGAAGCTGCTTCGACCCACTTGGTGAAATAGTCAATGGCTACCAGGATGAATCTGTGACCATTTGAAGCAGTCGGTTCAATCTTGCCAATCATATCAATACCACACATGGCGAAGGGCCAGGGTGAAGACATCACATTCAGAGGATTTGGAGGCACATGTACTTTATCCGCATAAATCTGGCATTTATGACATTTTCTGGCATAAGCACAACAGTCTGCATCCATTGTGATCCAGTAATAGCCTGATCTTAGCAACTTTTTAGCCATTGCGTGCCCTCCTGCATGGGTACCAAAGGATCCTTCATGCACTTCGTGCATCAACAAATCTGCCTCCGTCTTATCAACGCATCTGAGGAGTACCATATCAAAGTTTCTTTTGTACAAGGAACCATCAGTATTCAAGAAGAAACTACCAGCTAGCCTTCTTAATGTCTTCTTATCATTGGAAGATGCCCCAGGTGGGTATGTTTGATCCTCTAAGAAACATTTGATGTCGTGGAACCAAGGCTTATCATCTTTGACAACCTCTGCTGAGAACACGTATGCTGGTCTGTCAAGTCTGGATACTGATATCCGAGGCACAAAGTTGGCAGCTTGTACTTTGATCATGGATGAAATGGTAGCCAGAGCATCTGCAAACTGATTTTCGTCCCGAGGGATATACTCAAGCTTGAATGTTGTGAAGAAAGTCAATAACCTCCTTGTATAATCCCGATAAGGTATCAGATGATCCTGGTGGGTGTACCATTTGCCGTTGGTTTGATTAATTACCAGAGCTGAATCTCCGAACACAGTCAAAGTCTTGATCCTGAGGTCAATGGCTTCCTCAAGACCCATAATACAGGCTTTGTATTCAGCTTCGTTGTTAGTGCAATTAAAGGTGAGTTTTGCCGAGAAAGGCATGTGAACTCCCTTAGGCGTAATGAGTACTGCACCAACACCACGACCATTCATATTAACAGCCCCATCAAACATCATAGTCCATTCTTCTTCCGGGTCAGGCCCTTCAGTGTGAATAGGCTCTTCATGATCTTTTGCTTTTATGAACATAATGTCTTCATTGGGGAACTCAAATCTCATAGGCTGGTAATCATCAATGGGTTGCTCAGCAAGATAATCAGACAATACACTGCCCTTGATGGCTTTCTGAGATGTGTATTGAATATCATATTCTGTGAGGATCATTTTCCATCTTGCAACCCGTCCGGTGAGTGCTGGCTTCTCAAATATGTACTTAACTGGATCCATCTTTGAGATCAATAAAGTGGTGTGGGTCAACATATACTGTCTCAGCCGGCGAGCAGCCCACGCTAAAGCATAGTGTCGCTCCCGACAAATGAAACTGGATCAGATGAAGGTACAGACGCGAACGGTCGGCGAGAGGGACAATGAGAACACACAGCCGTGAACTCACTGGAAAAGAAAAGAGTCGCCAGCTAGGCATTTTTATCCCGGAGGAAAGGTAATGCTGCATAGACCTAGAAAGATACGGATAAGACGGTTTGCGAACCAGAGAGACTGAGAAAGGGGGTTGGTTACAACCTGGGAAGGTATTAGCACCCAGATTGTCCGTCGTACTCGACGGGATCCACGCTTAAAAGATTTGTGTTTTAAAGGGGTAGTGTCAGTGCAATCTGTGTGTAAAATAGCTGGAAAGATGTACAGGTGTCAGTGTAAAAGAGTGTGAAGTGTATAAATGAAGTGTCAGTGTAAGAACAAGAATAAGATGCTCATGATAATGAGGCTCAAAGAATAATGCTGGAAGGAGGGGGAATATACAGAGACTTTTGTTCGATAACTGTTAAGTTATGCCTACGTATCCTCTCGTGCAATGAGGAAGTCAGAACACCGTAGTTCGACCCAAAGAGACTGAAAGGTGAATTGACTTGTGAACTGCTTACTTGCCTATGCTCAAGTGTATGACCTGTCTGGCTCAGGTGCAAACTGTCTTGCATTAGACGGAAGAAGCAAGTTCTCGATTGTGAGTGAAGATGATGAGAAGAGAATCCCGAAGGAGACGATTATTGTTTGTTTTTTGAGTTTTCAGTCTTTTATTTCTTTTTTGGATTTTTGTCATAAGAAAATGAGCTTAAGCCCAAACCAACGGATTTAGTAAACTCATCACATCTTCCCTCTGATTAGGGGTAATGAGAATACCTTAAGTGTGAAGTCAGATTCTCACACTTAATCACCTTTTGATGTAGGATTAAGATCATTAACCTACTTGTGATTATTTAGATGTTTTTGTGATTTTGTTTAGTGTTGAGTAATGAGGTTAAGCCATAATCAAAGATTAAACAGACCCATTACACCATCCTAAAAGAAGGATGATAGATGAGAGTGTTTAAGCTGAGGAAGACTCCTCAACTTAATCCATGATTAGGGATTAACCCATGACAAAACAGGCCTTTATTAAGTGAATTTTAGATTAATGGTATGATGATGAAGTGAGTTTTATTGTTTGTAAGACAACTTGAGGGGGACTTGTCCATTAACACTAGGGTTAGTCCTTCTTAACCACTTAAGGAAGAATTAGAACCCTAATGCAAGGCCCAAGTTACAAGTGTGATGTCTTGATATTTATTAAGTGAATTGATTAAGAGATTTAAACACATAAAGGGTTTAATACTTAGGATTAAAGTTATACACTCCATCCTAAGAGAAGGATGCAGGCATAACCCTAATCACAAAGTCTTAAAGCCTTTAGGGTTTAGTCCCTGATTATGAGATGAGAAGAGAGGACTCAAGGAGACACAAAGGTAAAAACTATGAGGGGAGACTAATCAAAACCCTGATCATTGTCATGCTTGGATGATCCTAAGGTTTGTGAGGTTTGCAAGAGAAATCTTCAGAAGAACCACCAGGAAGCAGATGAACAGGATCAAGAGAAGCAAAGTGACTTGCTTCATTCAAGAAGTCAAGTCACTTGAAGAAAGAAAGTAGAAAGGAGAAGAATGAGCAAGCTCAATCTCAAACACAAATAGAAATGCAGCAATGGATGCAAGAGAGATGAAAAGAAAAGTTTATGAGAAGTGAAGGCAAATCCACTTCTCAAGTTTACTTACCACCTGAAATGTTAGAAAGTAATGCAATGCAATGCAAGATGAGATGAAATGATATGATGCAAAGCAAGACCAGAAGCATGTTGATGATGATTATGATGTTATGAGGTGCTGCAAACATGAGGCAAGGCAATGGGGATGTTCAAACAAGGTTATGAATGCAAATGATGCAAGTTAAGGAGCATGAACAAACATGAAATGCTATGAAGCAAACAAGACAAATGACATGGCAAATATGCAATGCAATGATCAAACATGCTTTCTACATGTCTTAAGATGTCGAATGGATCACAAGAATGCACAAAATGCAATGACAAGTCATGTTATGCAAGAGAATGCAAGAAGGATGCAAAAGAAAGCCCAAATTAGGGTTCATGGATCAAACATCAAACACAAACCAAAAACAGAAGCAATCCTCATGATAAAAAATGGAAAATGGCACCCAAAGAAAACCCTAGGCCTATGATGAACCACTGCCCAAAGGGGAACTCTCAACTCTCAACCAAACTCAAGATATGAATTTTCTAAGTTATTAGGGTTTTTTAGGGTCCTTAACAAAAGAAATGCCAAACAAATAGAAAATGCAAGATCAAATCATGGCCATTTTATCTTTGAAAATACATGCTTAACATAACACAATGCAAGAAGAATCAATGTCTCAACCTTCTCCAATAGGCAGAAATGAATTTTTGAATTTAGGATCAAATTAATGCATAAAAAATGATTTAATTCAATGAAAAATTCTTAAAATGCATCAAGATCAAAAAAGAAATTTGGTTTGAAGGTTGGACAATGTTTCTAAATGTCTTAGGACATTTCATGAATTTTTTTGTAATTTTTAAATACCTAAAATTATTTTTAATAAATTAATTTCCATTAATCAATTAAAAATAAACTTTTAAATATTTAAAAATACATTTTAAATGCTAAAAATGAAAATAAAAATGTTTTTGTGTCATAAAAATTATTAAAACTCAGAGGAAAAAGTTTCATAATTTTTATGTGTTTTTTACTATTTTAAATTAATTGTGCAAATTTAATGAAATGAAAATGAATTAAAAATGAATTAAACTGAAGTATGCACAATGTAAGGCTGGGATTGATCCTGGGTTTGAACACGTTGACTGCGCGCGCTTTTAAAGGGCCAGGATTGCTTCTGAGTAAATTAAGTTTTATAAATTAATTAAATGGATTAATTAGACTTAATGGTGATTGGGGCACAGTGGACCCATCTGAACCATTCACTCACGCGCGAAGTCAATGCCAGTCAGCTGATCCAACGCTCCAGATTTAAACCTCACTTAATTACAAGATTAGGGCTAAGCACTTTCAGGTGACCGGAGAGAAGCTCCGGTCATCTTCTCCGGTGACCACCAAACCCTAGAATACGATTCAGGCAACCATTCTTCAAATTAAAGCCAGGGAAACACTCCTCTACTCAAACCTCACTCAAATCAACTTTCAAAATGAATTTCTCATGCTTAAACTAAGGGAATCGAAGCCATGAAGTTTCACGGGCAAAATTTCAGAGCCCTGGTAAATCCTCATTTTGCACTCATTTTTAATTCTAAGCCCATCCCCATGATCAGCAAGACACACACAGTCAATTTATAACTTAAAATGCAAGCTTTGAGAGAAAAAGTTCATGATTATACCTGAGCTGGAAAGCTTCAAAACTGAGCTTCCAGAGCTTTCCTTGCGTGCAAATGGACTCCCTTGTATCCCTTGATGCTAATGGAAGGCTTCAAAGCTCTTGTGGATGGCTGATTTGTGAGAACCAGTTCTGGTGTAGCAGGAAATGAGCTTTGTGTACAGGCTGTTTCAGTTCAAAGTAAAGGGTGGTTTTGACTCCTTGTGGTATGCTTGACTTGTTGGTGAAGGAAAATGAAGTGTTTGATGGCTGGCTAGTGAGATTCGAAGAGAACTGGTTCTGAGGGTGGGAAATGGTGAAGCTCAGGTCAGGCTTGTTTCAGGCTTGAGCTTTGGTGGTTTGAGGCCTATGGAGTGTGTTGAGTTGGATGATGAAGAGAGTTTGAGTGTTTCTTGGCTGTGGAGGCAGATTCGAAAGTTTTTGCAATGTGGTGTCTTTTTTGTGAATGTGATGGTATAGAGTGTTTCAGCCTTGCTTCCTTTATGAAATGGCTTGCAAATGGATAGTATATTTTAATCCAAGTGGCCAGAGGATGTGACATGGCCTGTGGTGATTGGGATGTTTACTTTTGCAAAATGTCAACTTGGTTGTAAGAGAGGCATGGGCTTGGTTCTAGCTTGGTACAAGGGCTAGGGCTGGCGCAGCATGGTGTGGTGAGAGACTATGGCTGGTTCAAAGGCCAAGGCAGCAAGTTGTAGGAAGCATCATGATGGTTTTGCAACTTGGTTACCTTTTGGTTCATATGGAAAAATCTTGTTGAATAAGCCATGAAACATGAGGCACCTTGGTTCAAATCTGACTTTTAGAAGTTACATGATCATGTTAAGTGCATTAGAAGCCCATATGGTGACTGAATTGGCCTTGAAAGGAGAATTTGCAATTTTTGCCTTTGGTGCATAACTTGAAAACCAATGATTTTTGCTAACTTTGCCACACCATAACTTTTGATCCAAAATGAATTAGGTCATGTTCTTGTACTTTTTGGAAAGGGAAAGATGAGATCTACAACTTTCATGACCAAAGTTTTTCCATTTGAAGCCTTTTTGGATCAAGAATCAAGGCTTGAAAAATGACATAAAATGATGCATTCTTGAAAAGTCAACTATGCCCAAAAAGTCAACATTTGCAAAAACCCTAAATTCTTGATTTTTATGAACTTCAACCTTCTTCCATGATCAAATAAAGATCATATACACTCAAAATGATGAAGATCACCCATTGGTTGGGTCATTGGGGGCCTCAGATGCCCTGATTTTGCACTGACTTGTCTGAAAAGCCAACTCTTGATCAGATGACTTCCCCATGGAATTTCTTCATGAAAATTGATATGCATACTCCCTATACCATATAGAGACCAATGGAAACAAGAATGACCAAAAAAGTTGGAGTTATGGCCTCTGAAACCAAAACCCTAATTTTCAGTCAACTGTGCAGTTCATCCTGGCTCTGCATCCACTCAAACCCTAGTTCTTGTGATTCCTCTGCAATTTTGACTTTGAGGAGATGAAACATGATATAAGAACACACATGGACCCCTTTGAAGTGATTGGTGGCCTTTGGAGTGGCTCAAGAAGCCTTGAGGTTGCTCAGATCACAAACCCTAGGTGCAGATGCCTCAGAAACTATCCAGTGAATCAAAAATGAGATATGAGATGATATGTTGGTGTTTATGCATATGAGAATGATCACAAGCCATGGTGTGAATGAGTGAGGGCAAATTTGGGGTGTTTACAGCTGCCCCTATTCAAACATGAGTTAGTTGTGCAGGATGTAAGCGACGGCTTAACAAGCAAACAAGATAACTTGTGGTTGAATACCAAAGACAGTCCAAAATTTGCACTCACAGAATGAAGAAGAAAAGGGATATAGATTGTAAAGGCAAAATAAAGTATATTGTAAAGTGTAGGCGACGGAGGACGACCGTCGAGCAGAGGACGACTGCTGGGTAAAGAGCGATGACGGGGACGGCCGACATGCTGGGGAGAGTGTATGAAAATAAAGCAATGACGGGGACGGCCGACATGCTGGGGATAAAAGGTAAAGCTAAGACGGGGACGACCGACTAGCTGGGGAAAAACAAGTAATTATGATGGGGACGGCCATCAAGATAAAGTTATAAAATTCTCTAAGGATTAATGAAACGTGACGGGGACGGCCATCAAGTTCATAAAGGTAAAGTAACCAACGATGGGGACGGCCATCGGGCTAAAAAGGAAAAGGGACCACGACGGGGACGGCCATCGGGTTAAAGAATAAATGAAATAAACAGATGATGGGGTACGGCCATCAAAGGTGAAGGACGATCACCTAGCAGGGGACGGCTGCTCTGTTGGGAATAAAAGAAATATGATGGGGACGGCCATCAAAGGTGGAGGACGACCACCTGGCAGGGTACGGCTGCCGAAAATATCAACGATGGGGACGGCCATCGGATAGAAAAGGTCAACGATGGGGACGACCATCGGACGAGCAAGATGGAGGACGACCATCAAGAAGTGGAGGACGACCACTCAGCAGGGTACGGCTGCTCTCAAGGTTTATCATAACACAGGACGAGTGTTAGATAACCAAAGATCAACAATGGGGACGGCCATTGGATAAAGTTGATGAAGGACGATCATCAAAAGGGTGGAGGACGACCACCTAGCAGGGGACGGCTGCTAAAAATCAACGATGGGGACGGCCATCGGATGAGCATGATGGAGGACGACCATCAAGAAGTGGAGGACGACCACTCAGCAGGGTACGGCTGCTCTCAAAGGTATCATAACACAGGACGAGTGTTAGATAAAAAGAAAATTTGTTGGCAATCTACTGGGGAGATAGTAAACACGGACGAGCGTTTACATCCAAGAAACAAAAGGCATAAGTGTTTGGTATTGTGTATAGATTAAAGATGCGGACGAGCATCCTTAAGACTATGATACGGACGAGTATCATGTAGAAACAAACTGACACATGTTCAGAGATGATGATACAGACGAGTATCAACTGGTTAACAAAGAACACGGACGAGTGTTGCATCCGAAAGAATACTTCTGGGGAATAATAGACACAGACGAGTATCTATATTCAAGGAGGCAATAAGTGTTTGACACGGTGTATGGATCAAAGATGCGGACGAGCATCCCTAAGACTATGATACGGACGAGTATCATGTAGAAACAAACACTAGACGCAATGTTCTGAGATGATGGTACGGACGAGTACCAACTGGTTAACAAAGAGCAAGGACTACTGCCGAATCTGTGGGGTTGTGAGTGATGATGTATACAAGATACGGACGAGTATAAGCGTACCATGAGTAGTGAGTATTGTATTGTATAGATGAGTGTTTCAACTGCTGGGGAGAGTGACACGGACGAGTGTCAAGAGAGAAAAGTATAATATTAACAAATATCTGCTATACAAAGTCTAGGCGACTGCGCTGGGGATATGACACGGACGGGTGTCAAAAAGGGTGTATATACAAGTACATGTGAGTGCAAAGAGGATGTCTTTGGCTTTCTGCTGGTGATTTGACACGGACGGGCGTCATGAAGTACCTGTAATACGGGTGATCTTGTTTGTAAAGAGTGTTTAGGCTACTTTACTGGGGAAAGATGGCACGGACGGGTGCCAAAAGGTATATATACTGGTGTTTGTGATTTGAAAGGGCAGCTGCTTTTGCTGGGACTCTGGTGGGGACTCTGGGGGAAAGTAATCTGTATTCTGGTGAATGGTTACTAATCACAAGCGTTCAATTCACAACATGACTTATGATTATGCTATGTATTTGATTTTTTGTCGTAATGCTCCGTATTAGACGGAATGCTACGCTCTGAGGGTATAATATGATGCGAATGTTATGATTACGCAAAGAGACAGATCCGGGATTCGGATCCCGTTGCTGTGAAAATCTCTGGTCGATCTGCTTGAGGTGAACATCCCAGCTGGGGATGAGATCATTGGTAGATCTAATGATGATATTTGCTTGGGGATATAGGTCACTGGTTGACATATCCTGATAATACGGGACCCAGCTGGGGTTTGTAGAAGCTTCTGTACTCTGTTGTGACTTCTTCGTGCGTTGCTCTTCTGAATAGAGGCTGGGGAAGGTATGGGGAGATGATTCCCTGATTCTGCATTCTGCTGAGGAAGAATGGTTGGCACTACAGCTGGGGAATGCTGTTGATAAATCAGCTGGGGAGAGTAATGAGAGGCAACTCGGCTGGCGAGAAAACATCCTGAGTGTTAAACCCGTTAGTTGATTTGGCAACTTTGCTGGGGGAAGCAATGGGGAGCAACTCAGCTGGGGATAGAGCATTTCGGATGCTGAGATTGAGTGTATGTTGATTTGGCAGCTCCGCTGGGGAAATGGGCATCTTCTAGTGCCATGTGGAAGATAGACCGAGTTGATAATGATTCGCCCACTTGCTGAGACATAACCTGCATGCCCCAGGTTGCGTTCTGGATACCTGCAATCCTGCAAAGGTAAGGAAACGTACAAAAGGTCCCGAGGTATCCCTCACTGGATTCCGTTATAGGAGTCAAGTACTTTCGAGAATAATCACATTCCCTGTAAGCATGTGTTTTCGTTTTTTTTTTCTTTTTATTTTTAGAGAAAGGCATCTGTACTTATGCAATTGTATTTTTAGAGATATCGGACAACTCTTTGCGAAACATGACTGAAAATCTGATTTTATTAATTCATGTGCCCTGAATTGGCAAGATACAGTCAAGGAAACATATCTCCTGAAATGAAGAGATTGTTACAAATTGAGAAACAAAATGCTGACGATGCTGACGACGCTTTCAAAGAGCTTCCTCTTCTGCTATGACTCGTATGACAATGACGTTCTTCTCGTCTTGCTTTCTGGAGAGAGTTGATTCTGATTGAAGCTTGACCCTTTGGAAGCTTACCAAGTTGTAGGTGATACAGACGAATTCAGAATGCAGTTGTTCGCTTATTCCCTTATTTTGCATGGATCGCCCTTTCGAGTTTTCAATCCATCGGGATACCCATTTTTGCCTGAGCTGTCCAATGCGGCTTTTCAACTCAGCGGGTGTACATTTTTTTGTTTATTTTCCCTTACTTTTGCCCGAGTCTTTTATTCTGTTTTTGACTCGCCGGGATGCCCTATTTTTGCCTGGACTTACATTCTGTTTTTATGTCCAGCGGGTCATTTTATGCGAAGTATTTTTTAACTGCATCTGAATTCACAGGGGACGGGAAGTCTTCACCATCCATGGTGCTGAGCATCAGTGCTCCACCAGAGAAAACTTTCTTTACAACAAATGGTCCTTCATAATTTGGAGTCCATTTGCCCCTGTGGTCCGTATGAGGAGGGAGGATTCTCTTCAGCACAAGATCTCCCACTTGGTACTCTCGATGCCTAACTTTCTGATCGAAGGCCTTCTTCATTCTCTTCTGATATAACTGCCCATGACAGATTGCAGCCAATCTCTTCTCTTCGATCAGACTCAGTCGTTCGAATCGGGACCGAACCCATTCTGCTTCACTCAGTTTAACATCCATTAATACCCGTAGAGAGGGTAATTCAACTTCAACAGGTAGGACTGCTTCCATACCATACACAAGTTGATACGGTGTTGCCCCAGTGGATGTTCTGATTGATGTGCGGTACCCATGCAAGGCAAACGGTAGCATTTCATGCCAGTCTTTGTAGGTGACTACCATCTTCTGCACAATCTTCTTGATATTCTTATTTGCCGCCTCAACAGCACCATTCATCTTTGGCCTGTAAGGAGAAGAATTGTGATGTTGAATTTTGAAGTCCCGGCACAGTTCTGCCATCATCTTGTTGTTTAAGTTGGAACCATTATCAGTAATGATTCGCTCGGGCACTCCATACCGACAGATGATATCTCTTTTCAGAAATCTGGCTACCACTTGTCTTGTGACGTTTGCATATGAGGCTGCTTCGACCCACTTAGTGAAATAGTCGATGGCGACCAAGATGAATCTGTGACCATTCGAAGCAGTTGGCTCAATCTTGCCAATCATATCAATGCCCCACATGGCAAAGGGCCACGGTGAAGACATTATGTTCAAAGGATTGGGAGGCACATGCACCTTATCTGCATAGATCTGGCATTTGTGGCATTTTCTGGCGTAGGCACAACAGTCTGCATCCATCGTGATCCAGTAATAGCCTGATCTTAACAATTTCTTTGCCATGGCATGCCCTCCTGCATGGGTACCAAAAGATCCTTCGTGCACTTCATGCATCAGTAAATCTGCTTCCGTCTTGTCAACACATCTGAGGAGTACCATGTCAAAGTTCCTCTTGTATAAAGACCCATCAGCATTCAGGAAGAAACTACCAGCAAGCCTTCTCAAAGTCTTCTTATCATTGGAAGATGCCCCAGGTGGGTATGTCTGATCCTCCAAGAAGCACTTAATGTCATGGAACCAAGGCTTATCATCCTTGACAACATCTGCTGCAAATACATATGCTGGTCTATCAAGTCTAGACACTGAAATCTGAGGTACAAAGTTAGCAGCTTGAACTTTGATCATGGACGAAATGGTAGCCAAGGCATCTGCAAACTGATTCTCATCCCGAGGGATATACTCAAGCTTGACTGTCGTGAAGAAAGTCAATAACCTCCTTGTATAATCCCTGTAAGGTATCAGATGATCCTGGTGTGTGTACCATTTGCCGTTGGTTTGATTGACTACCAAAGCTGAATCCCCGAATACGGTCAATGTTTTGATCCTGAGGTCGATGGCTTCCTCAAGACCCATAATGCAAGCTTCGTATTCAGCTTCGTTGTTAGTGCAGTTGAAAGTGAGTTTCGCCGAGAAAGGCATGTGAACTCCTTTAGGTGTAATGAGTACTGCACCAACACCACGGCCATTCATGTTAACAGCCCCATCAAACATCATAGTCCATTCTTCCTCCGGGTCAGGCCCTTCAGTGTGAATAGGCTCTTCATGATCTTTTGATTTAATGAACATGATGTCTTCATCAGGGAAGTCGAACCTCATAGGCTGGTAGTCATCAATGGGTTGCTCAGCAAGATATTCAGATAGTACACTGCCTTTGATGGCTTTCTGAGATGTGTACTGTATGTCGTATTCTGTGAGAATCATCTGCCATCTTGCAACCCGTCCGGTAAGAGCTGGCTTCTCAAATATGTACTTAACTGGGTCCATCTTTGAGATCAACAAGGTAGTGTGGGTCAACATATACTGTCTCAGTCGGCGAGCAGCCCACGCTAAAGCACAGCAAGTTTTCTCGAGCAGTGAATAACGCTGTTCACAGTCGGTAAACTTTTTGCTTAGGTAGTATATTGCATACTCTTTTCGACCAGACTCGTCATGCTGACCTAGTACACACCCCATCGATTCTTCTAATACTGTCAAGTACATGATCAGAGGTCTTCCTTCAACTGGCGGCATAAGGATTGGAGGTTCTTGCAGATATTCCTTGATCTTGTCAAAAGCCTTCTGGCAGTCTTCGTTCCAACTGACCGTTTGTTCTTTTCTTAACAGCTTGAACAAGGGTTCACAGGTTGCTGTAAGGTGAGATATGAACCTTGAAATGTAGTTCAATCGACCTAAGAACCCTCGAACTTCTTTCTCAGTCTTCGGTGCAGGCATTTCTTGAATAGCCTTGACTTTATCAGGGTCAACCTCAATCCCTTTCTCGCTTACAATAAAGCCCAGCAGCTTACCGGATCGCACCCCGAATGTGCATTTGTTGGGGTTCAACTTTAGTTGGTACTTCCTCAGGCGCTTGAACAACTTCAGCAGATTTACCAGGTGATCTTCCTCTGTAAGGGACTTGGCAATCATATAATCCACATAACATTCTATTTCCTTGTGGATCATATCGTGGAACAATGTCACCATAGCCCGTTGATATGTGGCACCAGCATTCTTCAGTCCGAATGGCATCACTTTGTAACAGAACGTGCCCCAAGGTGTAATGAATGTTGTCTTCTCCATGTCTTCAGGTGACATCTTGATCTGATTATACCCTGAAAATCCATCCATGAAGGAGAATACCGAGAACTGAGCCGTGTTATCCACCAATACGTCAATGTGAGGTAATGGGAAGTCATCTTTCGGGCTGGCTCTGTTCAGATCCCGGTAGTCCACACACATCCTTACTTTTCCATCTTTCTTAGGCACAGGTACTATGTTAGCAACCCACGGCGGATAGCTAGTTACAGCAAGGAACCCGGCGTCCCATTGCTTTTGTACCTCCTCCTTGATTTTCATAGCCATGTCTGGGCGAGTTCGGCGCAGCTTCTGTTTGACTGGTGGACACTCTTCTCTCAAAGGCAGCTTGTGCACAACTATATCGGTATCCAACCCTGGCATATCTTGATACGACCAAGCAAACACATCAACATACTCTTGAAGCAGATCAACCAGTTGCCTCTTCACTGAGTCTTGCAGGCAGGCCCCGATTTTAACTTCTTTCACGTCTTCATCTGTACCAAGATTAATCACTTCAATCTCCTCCTGATGAGGAGCAATAACCTTTTCCTCTTGTCTCAACAACCTGGCTAGCTCTTCAGGAAGCTCATATTCTTCTTCAACCCCTTCATCAACTTGATTGATTGGATTGTCAAAGTCATACGATGTCATAGCCGTGCTGTTGTCGGTGCTGTCAGGAAGGCACTCTCTGCGAGGGTTAAGTTTGTTCATTTTAGTGATTGATTTTAATCTTGCTTTAGAAAAAAGTGAAATGAAGTTATCATTTTGAAAACACCGCCATTTATTTTTTTGTACAAAAAGAAAAATGGAAAAACAGTGAGCAGAAAAGAAAAAGACTTGTTTGCAAAAAGATGTCTGATATTTCATTAATTTAATCTTGTTTGCACAAAAGTACAGATGGCCCTGATTACAAAATGAGTCTTGTCATCTTGGGCAAGATGCAAGACTTGGATGCATGCTATAAAAAAAATACAGGAAATAATAATTACTCTGCATGAGTAACTCTTATAATTTCCTGGGAAGACCAGTTCGAGACACTGCTCCCCGGGATCTTTGGACGAATCCAATTCTCCAGATTGCGCTCCTCTTCCAGCTCGTCTTCCAAACAGTTGATAGCATCGGGGGTAAGCATCCCCCCACTGACAAAACCAGGCTCTGCAGCAGCCTTTGCTTGATGTTGAGTTGGTCTGTAACCCAACCCAAATTTGTCCTTTTTCTCCTCCACAGCTAAGACCTTGCCCCAACCTAGGGCAGCTCCTTCCTCAACAACCTTCCGGGCTTGTTGGTAAGACGACATTGGAGTACCAGATACAGCAGATGCTTCATTCACATTCAAAGCTTCAAACCCCTGGCTCATTGTTTCATGGATCTCTCCATCCATTTCAATGTACTTATAGGTTGCCAGGTGGCTGACAAAAATGTCCTCCTCCCCACAGATTGTGACAACTTGGCCTTCCCACTCAAATTTTAACTTTTGGTGAAGGGTAGACGTTATTGCGCCGGCGGCGTGAATCCAGGGTCTACCCAACAAACAGCTGTAGGCGGGCTGAATGTCCATCACATAAAAGATAGTTTTAAAAGTCTGTGGGCCAATTGTCACGGGCAGCTCAATCTCTCCCAGAACCGATCTCTTCGAACCATCAAAGGCTCGCACCACCAGGTTGCTGGGTCTCAATGCCAATCCATCATATTCTAACTTCACCAGAGCCTTCTTTGGTAAGACATTCAGGGAAGAACCTGTGTCCACCAGCACATGAGAAAGGACAGCTCCTTTGCATTCCAGGGTTATGTGCAAGGCTTTGTTGTGGTTACGGCCATCCGCTGTCAAGTCAGAATTGGTAAACCCTAGCCCATTGCTAGCAGTAACATTTCCAACCACGGTTTCCAATTGGTTGACAGTAATCTCCTCAGGCACGTAAGCTGCGTGCAGGACTTTAAGTAGTGCATTCCGATGGGCTTCGGAGCACATAAGCAGTGAGAGGATGGAGATTTTGGATGGCGTCTGGTGAAGTTGATCCACAATTTTGTAGTCACTCTTTTTGATGATTCGCATAAACTCATCAACTTCCTGATCGAATGGAGTCTTCAGGGTTTCTTTGGCAGCTGGATCTTCCTGCACTGGGCCTTTTCCTTTTGCCTTGGCAGCAGCTTCTGCTTCGGCAGTAGGTTTTTGAACTTGTGAAGCAAAGAGACGTCCGCTTCGAGTGAAGCCTCCGCCTCCCCCCACATTATCTACTTGTGGTGCAGGTGTCGATGTTTCAAGAGTGATTCTTTTTCCTTCGCAGTATACGTCAGAGCCATAGTGCCAAGGGATGGCCCTATCGCTTTCATATGGTACTGGTCCAGGCATCGTGACAGTGACTGGACTGATTGCTGCTGCTGAAGGGACTGTTATTGTTTGTGGATCGTAAAAGATTGTAACTGGTGCTCTGGCGGGAGCAGCACCTTCTGAATTGTAGGCGGAGTTATTTTCAGGATCGTAGAATATGGTGACGGTAGAGACATCTTCATGATTGATTGCTGGTGTTGTAGGAGGTACTGTTGGGAGGACCGATGTTGTTGTTGATGGAGATTCGAAATGGAATGAAGCTGAAGTTGTAGCAGGAGAAACTGTTGAAAACTGATCATTTGGGAGAGCTGATGAAGTACTTGTTGATGTTGCTGATGAATTGTCGGGAACAATAGTTGCTGTATTTGTAGGAGGGTCTGAAACCGTTGTTGATGAAGTTGCCGGATTTGTCGGAAATGATGTAGTGATCTGTAGTAGGCCACTCTGAATAAGGCTTTCAATGCCATTCCTTAGGTCCTCGCACCCATTCCATGAAATATTGCAGTAGGGGCACCCTAGTTCACACCCCGGAAATATCTGGTTTTCACGGAGTTGAGCTTTGATTTCCACCAATGGTGTCCTGATCTGATCCACACTAGTTATCAAATAAGACGGTTGGTCTCCTTCAATAGCATTAATTCGGGGACCACCATGGTTTGGCATAGGGTTTTTATTGACATTGGGAGGAGGTGCAAAATTCAGAGCCTTGGAGTCTACCAAGTCTTGTACCTTCATATGCAGGGCTCTGCATTTTTCTGTACTGTGACCAGGTGCGTTGGAATGAAAAGCACACCTAGCATTGGAGTCATAGTTCCTTGGTAGACTGTTGGGGTCCGGAGGTGCCAACGTTCTTAGCTCAACTAGGTTGAGTTTCAGAAGTTGTGGCAGCAAGGCAGCATACGGCATTGGGATCGGGTCGATCACTCGGTTAGCTTGGGATGGCCTTTGTTGGAATGGCCTCTGTTGATTGTTGTTGTTGGAGTTGTTGTTGAAGTTCCTTGGAGGATACTGATTCTGCTGATACTGAGGTTGTTGTTGGAAGTTTTGTTGAGGAGGTTGATAGACTGGCTGAGGATGAGCTGGAGCAGGGATAGTGACTGCTGCTATTGACCTCTGAGCATATTGGGGCCTACCCCTGTTGGTGTGGATGGCATTGGTCTCGCCAGTTCTTCTCGGGCCTGCAAAAGGCTTTCTTGTACTACTGGACGAGCTTGCACCGTTGTCTGAGATCTTACCCATCTTTAACAGGCTTTCAATTCTCTCCCCAGCTATGACAACATCTGCGAAGCTGGTGGAAGAGAAAGCAGCCAACCTGTCAATATACGTTCCCTGAAGAGTGTTCATAAACATGTCTGCCATTTCTCTCTCAGACATTGGTGGTTGCACAGCAGCGGCCAGTTGCCTCCACCTTTGGGCATACTCTCGGAAACTCTCCCTCGAAGACTGTGACATTCCCATTAGGAGGGTCCTGTTGGGTGCCATATCTAGATTATACTGATACTGTCTGATGAAGGCTTCTGCCAGGTCCTTCCAGCATCTTATAGTTGCTCTTGTCAGATGGGAATACCATTCCCTTGATGCTCCAGTCAAGCTATCTTCGAAGTAGAACATCCAGAGTTTCTCATCCATTGTATAGGCCTTCAGCCTTCCCAGAAATGATTGCAAATGAGTCCGGGGGCATGAAGTCCCATTATACTTTTCGAAACAAGGAGGTTTGAACTTATGGGGGATCCTGACCCCGTCTACCAGCCCCATGTCCATGACGTCGAAACCCAAAGAATTTTGAGATTCTAAGGACCTCAACTTCTCAGCTATCTCTTCCAATCGTCTATCATATGTTTCCTCTCCGGCACCCATCACTGTATACTGGTCCTCCTGAGGATCTTCTTGAAGTACTCTGGCTGCTGTGGCTGTCCCTTGAATGTTGACCGGGATGTTGGCCTCTGGATGGAGATGGGGTCCAAAAACTGGGGGATTGACATGAGGTTGGACCCTCTCGTTGTTACTTGTGCCAGCAGTTCCCACGTGGGGCTCCTCTTGATTCCTTCCTTCTACCAAAGTTCTGAGCCTCTCCTGGCTTTGAGCTAAATTGTTCATCACTTCCATGAATTGTGTTATCTGAGTTCTCATCTCCAACCTTTCGTTGGCCATCTGGTTTCTGACCTCCGTAAGGTCTTGCTGCATCTGATCCATCTGGATTCCCGGAAGGTTGTTTCTAGTTGGGTACCTGTGAGGCCTGTTGAGGGGAAATACCCGGCGGCGAGCAATAATTCCTGAACATCACAACAGAGGTTAGCAACAACAAAACAAAAACCTACAAAACAAACAAAAGGGTTAGCATGCAATGCAGTTATGCTTATTTGTTCTCAAGGTATCCGGTTTGGCCTTCAGTTTTGACCCTTCCAGACCCTCGAAGATGATGCTGTTGAAGTTGCTTTTGATGTGAACCAGACAGAAACCAACACAAATATATTACAAAGGGTGAAATAATACAACTTGTTCATTTTACAACACAAGCCCTCAAAGGGGTCAAAATACATCACAAAAAAGCAAAAGTACAATGGAAAAGGAACAACAACAAGCAAATGATCAAACTCCAAGGCCAAACTCATCCTCACGAACTTCCTTGAGAAGTGCTTCGGTCACAGGATCAGCCGGATGCTCCGTGAGACTTCTGATGAGAAGGTTTCTTGTTGCAACAGCTGCAGTCAACTTCCTGCTCTGACTTTGGTCCTTAGACCTCTTTACTCCTGCTTTGATTTTCAGCTCTGATATTTCCTCCTGGGCTGCTGCCAGGGCTTTTTCCATCTGCTCCATCTTGTCCTGAACTCTCTTGTCTTCTAGAGTACGGGCCTCAGTGATCCAGACCCACCTGGCCTGACTCTCTTTCAAATACAAGTCTGTTCTTGCTCTTTGGAACTGGGCTTCTTTACAAGCATTCTTCAGAATCTGCTCACCAGCTTTAGACTTGTTGATATACTCCCCAGACTTCTCAATCTTAGTCAAGTGTTCTACCCTCAATTTCTCCAATCTCTCAATCTCCCTCACACCTTCACTCCTCTCCCTGAGGGTCTTCTGCAAGGCTTGGGTTAACTTCTCATTCCTTTCCTTCAAGCTCTCAAACTCCTCCAAACTGATGGTGGCAGGGGGTGGTGCTGAAGATGACTCAGGCATGTCTTCTATGGTAAAGGGCATTCCAGAGAATTGGGCCCTAGCATGGGACCACTCATAATATTGGACTGATGCCACATTATTGCACTTCCCCAGAATGGTGATTCCCTTGGTTTGAACATGATCCCAGGCCCAGGCAGCCTGCCTAACAACAGTCAAACTAATCTTGTTCTCACAGTAGAGGGTCTCAGCCAAGTCTTGTTCCCTAGGAGTATGAACCAGTGCATAGCCTAATTGCCTCTTGAACAGCAGGGGGTTGTAATTGATACTTCCCTTAACTCCTATTAAAGGCACATTGGGAAAGTGCCCACAGCTGGTGATTATATCTCTGCCCTTGGTGCTCTGAGTACACCATCTGATGTCTGCTGAAGTGAGAGTAGTGAGCCTCTTAGCCCAGTTGCTTTGCTGATGAGGATTTAGAAATGTATCTGTCCTGGGTAGATGCCTGAGAAGCCAAGCATGGAATAATGGAGCACAAATCCTCACTAATCTTCCCCTCTGCTTCTCGTTTCTCTGATGTACTGAGTAATAGAGATCACCCAGTAAAGTTGGCACAGGGTTCTTCAGGATGAACAAGTGGATTGCATTTTTGCTAATGAATCGAGGCTCATCTGCAAACAATACAATTCCATATACACTTAAGGCCAACAGAGCACAAACAACTCTCCACTCCCCCAGGGAAGCCTTCAGACTAGCTTGAGAAATCAGGAAGTCAAGATGAAAACCAGGGATCCCAGCTTTAGAGGTCATATGCTGCTCAATCAAAGCAGGTTCCAGGTGCAAAGCTTTTGCTACCTCTCCATTGCTGGGAGAGACCATTTCAGGGTTAAAAGGGATTTCCCTCTTGATAGGCAAACCAATCAAAGATGAGTATTCTTCCAGAAGAGGCCCCAACTGAAAGTCTTGAAAGGTGAAACATCTCAATGGGGGGTCATAAAACTGAATACAGGTGTGGATGAGGCTCCTCTGAGATGGGTCCAGATCCATGACCAAGTCAAGTATATCCCCATAATGCTCTCTGAACAAAGGAATGTGATCTGGGGTGATCAGGGTTTGGATCCTCCTGATGTCTGATAAGTCTGGTTGGAAGAAATGATAGGTGATGTTGCTTTTCTTTGGAGCCATGATGCTGAAGACTGAGTAGGATAAGTGCTGATGAAGATGCTGAGGAGTGGGCCACTGGCTGGCTAGTGCAAGTAACTGAAGTATATGGCTGACAGGCTGAAGCAAGTGCTGGTGGAGATAGGTCAAAACTGCAGATGGGGTCAAAACCAAAACCAGATGAAGGTGGATACCCTGAAACACAAATAAGCAAATGTTAATATGATGCAATGAGTATGTATGCAAATGAAATGCAAGGGTTTGTGACTGAGCTGGATCTGATTAACTGCCTTGGTATAGATCCATGTGTGTTCAAGAATTCCAGATGGAGGTCTATAAATCCAGTAACCAGGGCGGGGGACTCAAATAAAGAGCCACAAGTCCAGGGTTTTAGAATCACAAGAACTATCCAACATGGAGCATTCTTAACAAAGCCAAAGTAACAGGGTATTCTGAGGTCAAGGTACCTGCAAACCTGTAAACAGCCCAACCCCCTCACAGGTGGTGATCTAGAACAAGGATCCTCAGACTTGGATCAGTTATGAGAAGTGTAAACACTTCTAACCCGGAGGTACAGTGTTTACAATAACCATAACAATTCCTCCTCTAATTCACCTCAGTTTCTGAAGGTCAGCACTAAAAGGTCATCCAGACTTAGCAGGCTTCCCAGATAGCCCTAGCATTGCAGGAAATCTGCAACACAGAGTTCTCAAGAAGAAACCCATATCTGAATCGTGTTTCATATTCCCGCACCAGACCGAAATGGAATGGGAAAGAATATGATTCACTCTAGCCTAGGTGTCACTCAGGTCCCAGGTATAGGACCTTAACTCTCAATGAAACACCCACCCACCAAAGAAAAAACCAGATCCAGCCAGCAACAATGACAGTATGATATATAAATGCAGTAAAGAAAGCAGTAAAGCAACTGTACATAAAGCAATAAACAAAAATAAATACAAGCACAAACAAGCACATAACACCCCAGTAAACACAAATCAATCAAGCGCTAGGAGGAACCCACAAAAGGAACCAGAAGCCCTGGTTGCAGTATAAGGGTCCCCAGCAGAGTCGCCAAGCTGTCGCTCCCGACAAATGAAACTGGATCAGATGAAGGTACAGACGCGAACGGTCGGCGAGAGGGACAATGAGAACACACAGCCGT
This sequence comes from Lathyrus aphaca, assembly GCA_963966055.1. Lineage (NCBI taxonomy): Eukaryota > Viridiplantae > Streptophyta > Magnoliopsida > Fabales > Fabaceae > Lathyrus > Lathyrus aphaca. Next base: position 427,414,749 of record OZ014523.1, on the reverse strand, counting down.
GAACTCACTGGAAAAGAAAAGAGTCGCCAGCTAGGCATTTTTATCCCGGAGGAAAGGTAATGCTGCATAGACCTAGAAAGATACGGATAAGACGGTTTGCGAACCAGAGAGACTGAGAAAGGGGGTTGGTTACAACCTGGGAAGGTATTAGCACCCAGATTGTCCGTCGTACTCGACGGGATCCACGCTTAAAAGATTTGTGTTTTAAAGGGGTAGTGTCAGTGCAATCTGTGTGTAAAATAGCTGGAAAGATGTACAGGTGTCAGTGTAAAAGAGTGTGAAGTGTATAAATGAAGTGTCAGTGTAAGAACAAGAATAAGATGCTCATGATAATGAGGCTCAAAGAATAATGCTGGAAGGAGGGGGAATATACAGAGACTTTTGTTCGATAACTGTTAAGTTATGCCTACGTATCCTCTCGTGCAATGAGGAAGTCAGAACACCGTAGTTCGACCCAAAGAGACTGAAAGGTGAATTGACTTGTGAACTGCTTACTTGCCTATGCTCAAGTGTATGACCTGTCTGGCTCAGGTGCAAACTGTCTTGCATTAGACGGAAGAAGCAAGTTCTCGATTGTGAGTGAAGATGATGAGAAGAGAATCCCGAAGGAGACGATTATTGTTTGTTTTTTGAGTTTTCAGTCTTTTATTTCTTTTTTGGATTTTTGTCATAAGAAAATGAGCTTAAGCCCAAACCAACGGATTTAGTAAACTCATCACATCTTCCCTCTGATTAGGGGTAATGAGAATACCTTAAGTGTGAAGTCAGATTCTCACACTTAATCACCTTTTGATGTAGGATTAAGATCATTAACCTACTTGTGATTATTTAGATGTTTTTGTGATTTTGTTTAGTGTTGAGTAATGAGGTTAAGCCATAATCAAAGATTAAACAGACCCATTACACCATCCTAAAAGAAGGATGATAGATGAGAGTGTTTAAGCTGAGGAAGACTCCTCAACTTAATCCATGATTAGGGATTAACCCATGACAAAACAGGCCTTTATTAAGTGAATTTTAGATTAATGGTATGATGATGAAGTGAGTTTTATTGTTTGTAAGACAACTTGAGGGGGACTTGTCCATTAACACTAGGGTTAGTCCTTCTTAACCACTTAAGGAAGAATTAGAACCCTAATGCAAGGCCCAAGTTACAAGTGTGATGTCTTGATATTTATTAAGTGAATTGATTAAGAGATTTAAACACATAAAGGGTTTAATACTTAGGATTAAAGTTATACACTCCATCCTAAGAGAAGGATGCAGGCATAACCCTAATCACAAAGTCTTAAAGCCTTTAGGGTTTAGTCCCTGATTATGAGATGAGAAGAGAGGACTCAAGGAGACACAAAGGTAAAAACTATGAGGGGAGACTAATCAAAACCCTGATCATTGTCATGCTTGGATGATCCTAAGGTTTGTGAGGTTTGCAAGAGAAATCTTCAGAAGAACCACCAGGAAGCAGATGAACAGGATCAAGAGAAGCAAAGTGACTTGCTTCATTCAAGAAGTCAAGTCACTTGAAGAAAGAAAGTAGAAAGGAGAAGAATGAGCAAGCTCAATCTCAAACACAAATAGAAATGCAGCAATGGATGCAAGAGAGATGAAAAGAAAAGTTTATGAGAAGTGAAGGCAAATCCACTTCTCAAGTTTACTTACCACCTGAAATGTTAGAAAGTAATGCAATGCAATGCAAGATGAGATGAAATGATATGATGCAAAGCAAGACCAGAAGCATGTTGATGATGATTATGATGTTATGAGGTGCTGCAAACATGAGGCAAGGCAATGGGGATGTTCAAACAAGGTTATGAATGCAAATGATGCAAGTTAAGGAGCATGAACAAACATGAAATGCTATGAAGCAAACAAGACAAATGACATGGCAAATATGCAATGCAATGATCAAACATGCTTTCTACATGTCTTAAGATGTCGAATGGATCACAAGAATGCACAAAATGCAATGACAAGTCATGTTATGCAAGAGAATGCAAGAAGGATGCAAAAGAAAGCCCAAATTAGGGTTCATGGATCAAACATCAAACACAAACCAAAAACAGAAGCAATCCTCATGATAAAAAATGGAAAATGGCACCCAAAGAAAACCCTAGGCCTATGATGAACCACTGCCCAAAGGGGAACTCTCAACTCTCAACCAAACTCAAGATATGAATTTTCTAAGTTATTAGGGTTTTTTAGGGTCCTTAACAAAAGAAATGCCAAACAAATAGAAAATGCAAGATCAAATCATGGCCATTTTATCTTTGAAAATACATGCTAAACATAACACAATGCAAGAAGAATCAATGTCTCAACCTTCTCCAATAGGCAGAAATGAATTTTTGAATTTAGGATCAAATTAATGCATAAAAAATGATTTAATTCAATGAAAAATTCTTAAAATGCATCAAGATCAAAAAAGAAATTTGGTTTGAAGGTTGGACAATGTTTCTAAATGTCTTAGGACATTTCATGAATTTTTTTGTAATTTTTAAATACCTAAAAGTATTTTTAATAAATTAATTTCCATTAATCAATTAAAAATAAACTTTTAAATATTTAAAAATACATTTTAAATGCTAAAAATGAAAATAAAAATGTTTTTGTGTCATAAAAATTATTAAAACTCAGAGGAAAAAGTTTCATAATTTTTATGTGTTTTTTACTATTTTAAATTAATTGTGCAAATTTAATGAAATGAAAATGAATTAAAAATGAATTAAACTGAAGTATGCACAATGTAAGGCTGGGATTGATCCTGGGTTTGAACACGTTGACTGCGCGCGCTTTTAAAGGGCCAGGATTGCTTCTGAGTAAATTAAGTTTTATAAATTAATTAAATGGATTAATTAGACTTAATGGTGATTGGGGCACAGTGGACCCATCTGAACCATTCACTCACGCGCGAAGTCAATGCCAGTCAGCTGATCCAACGCTCCAGATTTAAACCTCACTTAATTACAAGATTAGGGCTAAGCACTTTCAGGTGACCGGAGAGAAGCTCCGGTCATCTTCTCCGGTGACCACCAAACCCTAGAATACGATTCAGGCAACCATTCTTCAAATTAAAGCCAGGGAAACACTCCTCTACTCAAACCTCACTCAAATCAACTTTCAAAATGAATTTCTCATGCTTAAACTAAGGGAATCGAAGCCATGAAGTTTCACGGGCAAAATTTCAGAGCCCTGGTAAATCCTCATTTTGCACTCATTTTTAATTCTAAGCCCATCCCCATGATCAGCAAGACACACACAGTCAATTTATAACTTAAAATGCAAGCTTTGAGAGAAAAAGTTCATGATTATACCTGAGCTGGAAAGCTTCAAAACTGAGCTTCCAGAGCTTTCCTTGCGTGCAAATGGACTCCCTTGTATCCCTTGATGCTAATGGAAGGCTTCAAAGCTCTTGTGGATGGCTGATTTGTGAGAACCAGTTCTGGTGTAGCAGGAAATGAGCTTTGTGTACAGGCTGTTTCAGTTCAAAGTAAAGGGTGGTTTTGACTCCTTGTGGTATGCTTGACTTGTTGGTGAAGGAAAATGAAGTGTTTGATGGCTGGCTAGTGAGATTCGAAGAGAACTGGTTCTGAGGGTGGGAAATGGTGAAGCTCAGGTCAGGCTTGTTTCAGGCTTGAGCTTTGGTGGTTTGAGGCCTATGGAGTGTGTTGAGTTGGATGATGAAGAGAGTTTGAGTGTTTCTTGGCTGTGGAGGCAGATTCGAAAGTTTTTGCAATGTGGTGTCTTTTTTGTGAATGTGATGGTATAGAGTGTTTCAGCCTTGCTTCCTTTATGAAATGGCTTGCAAATGGATAGTATATTTTAATCCAAGTGGCCAGAGGATGTGACATGGCCTGTGGTGATTGGGATGTTTACTTTTGCAAAATGTCAACTTGGTTGTAAGAGAGGCATGGGCTTGGTTCTAGCTTGGTACAAGGGCTAGGGCTGGCGCAGCATGGTGTGGTGAGAGACTATGGCTGGTTCAAAGGCCAAGGCAGCAAGTTGTAGGAAGCATCATGATGGTTTTGCAACTTGGTTACCTTTTGGTTCATATGGAAAAATCTTGTTGAATAAGCCATGAAACATGAGGCACCTTGGTTCAAATCTGACTTTTAGAAGTTACATGATCATGTTAAGTGCATTAGAAGCCCATATGGTGACTGAATTGGCCTTGAAAGGAGAATTTGCAATTTTTGCCTTTGGTGCATAACTTGAAAACCAATGATTTTTGCTAACTTTGCCACACCATAACTTTTGATCCAAAATGAATTAGGTCATGTTCTTGTACTTTTTGGAAAGGGAAAGATGAGATCTACAACTTTCATGACCAAAGTTTTTCCATTTGAAGCCTTTTTGGATCAAGAATCAAGGCTTGAAAAATGACATAAAATGATGCATTCTTGAAAAGTCAACTATGCCCAAAAAGTCAACATTTGCAAAAACCCTAAATTCTTGATTTTTATGAACTTCAACCTTCTTCCATGATCAAATAAAGATCATATACACTCAAAATGATGAAGATCACCCATTGGTTGGGTCATTGGGGGCCTCAGATGCCCTGATTTTGCACTGACTTGTCTGAAAAGTCAACTCTTGATCAGATGACTTCCCCATGGAATTTCTTCATGAAAATTGATATGCATACTCCCTATACCATATAGAGACCAATGGAAACAAGAATGACCAAAAAAGTTGGAGTTATGGCCTCTGAAACCAAAACCCTAATTTTCAGTCAACTGTGCAGTTCATCCTGGCTCTGCATCCACTCAAACCCTAGTTCTTGTGATTCCTCTGCAATTTTGACTTTGAGGAGATGAAACATGATATAAGAACACACATGGACCCCTTTGAAGTGATTGGTGGCCTTTGGAGTGGCTCAAGAAGCCTTGAGGTTGCTCAGATCACAAACCCTAGGTGCAGATGCCTCAGAAACTATCCAGTGAATCAAAAATGAGATATGAGATGATATGTTGGTGTTTATGCATATGAGAATGATCACAAGCCATGGTGTGAATGAGTGAGGGCAAATTTGGGGTGTTTACACATAGCAAGTTTTTTCGAGCAGTGAATAACGTTGTTCATAGTCGGTAAACTTTTTACTTAGGTAGTATATTGCGTACTCTTTTCGACCAGACTCGTCATGCTGGCCCAGCACACACCCCATTGACTCTTCTAATACTGTCAAGTACATGATTAGAGGTCTTCCTTCAACTGGAGGCATGAGGATTGGAGGTTCTTGTAAGTATTCCTTAATTTTGTCAAAAGCCCTCTGGCAATCTTCGTTCCACCTGACCGTTTGTTCTTTTCTTAACAGCTTGAACAGAGGTTCACAGGTCGCAGTAAGGTGAGATATGAACCGTGAAATGTAGTTCAATCTACCTAGAAACCCCCGAACTTCTTTTTCAGTCTTAGGTGCAGGAATTTCTTGAATGGCTTTTACTTTATCAGGGTTCAACTTCAATCCCTTTTTCACTTACAATAAATCCCAGCAGCTTACCAGATCGCACCCCGAATGTGCATTTGTTGGGGTTCAACTTCAGTTGGTATTTCCTCAGACGCTTGAATAACTTCAACAAATTCACCAGGTGGTCTTCTTCTGTGAGGGACTTGGCAATCATATCATCCACATAACATTCAATTTCCTTGTGGATCATGTCATGGAATAATGTTACCATAGCCCGTTGATAAGTTGCACCTGCATTCTTCAGTCCGAATGGCATCACCTTATAACAGAACATGCCCCAGGGTGTGATGAAAGTTGTCTTCTCCATGTCTTCAGGTGACATTTTGATCTGATTGTATCCTGAAAATCCATCCATGAAGGAGAATACCGAGAACTGGTCCGTATTATCAACCAATACATCAATGTGAGGTAAAGGGAAGTCATCCTTCGGGCTGGCTCTGTTCAGGTCTCGGTAGTCCACACACATTCTCATTTTGCCATCTTTCTTAGGTACAGGTACAATATTAGCAACCCACGGCGGATAGCTAGTCACAGCAAGGAACCCGGCGTCCCACTGCTTTTGTACCTCTTCTTTAATCTTCATTGCCATATCTGGGCGAGTACGACGCAGTTTCTGTTTCACCGGTGGGCAGTCTTCCTTCAGAGGTAGCTTGTGCATGACGATATCGGTGTCCAACCCTGGCATATCCTGATAAGACCAAGCAAAAACATCCACATACTCTCGAAGCATGTCAATCAACTGTTCCTTTACTGAATCTTGTAGGCAGGCCCCGATGTTAACCTCTTTCACATCTTCTTCTGTACCAAGATTAACCGTTTCGACATCCTCCTGATGAGGAGTGATAACCTTCTCCTCTTGTCTCAACAACCTAGCTAGCTCTTCAGGTAGCTCATAGTCTTCTTCAACCCCTTCATCGGCTTGATTGATTGGATTGTCAAAGTCATACGAAGTCATAACTGTGTTGTTGTCGGTGCAGTCTGAAAGGCACTCTCTGCAAGGTTTTAGATTGTTTATTTTAGTGATCAGTTTTAATCTTGTTTAGAAAAAGTGAAAAGAAGTTATCATTTTGAAAAACATTGCCATTTTATTTTGTACAAAAAGAAAAAATGAAAAACAGTGAGTGGAAAAGGAAAAGACTCATTTGCAAAAGATGTTTGATATTCATTGATTGATCTGTTTGCACAAAATTACAAGATGGCCCGATTACAAAATGAGTCTTGACATCTTGGGCAAGATGCAAGACTTGATGCATGCTTAAAATACAGGAAATAATAATTACTCTGCCGGAGTAACCCTTATAATTTCCTGGGAAGACCAGTTAAGGACTTGGCTCCCCAGGATCCTTGGACGTATCCAACTCTCCAAGTTGCGGTCGCTTTCCTCCTCGTCTTCCAAATTGTTTACAGCATCCGGGGTGAGCATTCCCCCGCTGACAAAGTTGGGCTCTTTTGCAGCCTCTGATTGATCTTGTTGAGTTGGTTTGTAACCCAACCCAAATCTGTCTTCATTCTTTTCCACGGGCAGCAGCTTGCCCCAGCCTTGGGCAATACCCTCTTCAACAACCTTCCTGGCTTGCTGATATGACGTTATGGAGGTTCCCAGTACAGCAGATGCTTCATTAATGTTCAGGTCCTCAAACCCCTGGCTCATAGTTTCATGGATCTCCCCATCCATTTCTATGTACTTGTATGTAGCCAGATGGCTAACAAAGATGTCTTCTTCCCCACAGATGGTGATGATCTGGCCTTCCCACTCGAATTTCAGCTTCTGGTGAAGGGTAGACGTTACAGCGCCAGCGGCATGAATCCAGGGTTTGCCCAACAAACAGCTGTAGGCCGGCTGAATGTCCATCACATAGAAGGTAATTTTAAAAGTCTGCGGGCCAATCATCACCGGCAGATCAATCTCCCCAAGCACTGATCTTTTAGAGCCATCAAATGCTCTCACCACCAAATTACTCGGACGCAGTGCCAAGCCATCATACTCCAGCTTCACTAAGGCCTTCTTTGGTAGAACATTGAGTGATGACCCAGTGTCCACCAGTACATGAGATAGAACGGCACCCTTGCACTCTAGGGTGATATGTAAAGCCTTGTTGTGGTTACGTCCCTAAGTTGTTAAGTCAGCATTGGTAAAACCCAGTCCATGACTGGTGTTGACATTTGCTACCACAGTTTCTAGCTGATTAACGGTAATCTCCTCTGGCACGTATGCTGCGTGCAGGACTTTTAACAATGCATTCCTGTGAGCTTCAGAACACATCAACAAGGATAATATGGAGATTTTTGAGGGAATTTGGTGAAGCTGATCCACCACCTTGTAATCACTTCTTTTTATGATTCTCGTAAACTCGTCTACATCTTGTTCAAAAGATGTCTTATGAGTTTCTTTGACAGTCGGCTCTTCAAGTACCACACTCTTTCCTTTTGCTTTGGCAGCAGCTTCTGCCTCAACATTAGGTCTCTGAGTCTGTGAGGCAAAAAGGCGTCCGCTTCTGGTGAAGCCTCCGCCTCCCCCAACATTATCAATTTGTGGAGAAGAGTTTGATGAATCCAGAGTGATTTTCTCCCCGTTGCAGTAAAGATCAGAGCCATAATGCCAAGGTATGGCATTACTGCTTTCATATGGAACTGGTCCAGGTACCGTAATGGTAACTGGACTGACTGCAGCAGAGGAGGGTACTGTGATGGTGTGTGGATCGTAGTAAATTGTGACTGGTGACCTGGCAGGAGGTGCCACTGTTTGTTGCTGAAAGTTGCTATTTGGAGGAACAATTGATGGATCATAGTAGATGGTGACTGCTGAGATATCTTCATTAATTTCTACTAGCGTTGTAGAAGATTCTGTTGAATAAATGGATGCTGATGTTGTAGAAGAAAGAGTTGTTGACATTTGATTTGTTGAAGTGATGGACAGAGCCATTGCTGATGATATTGACGAATCGGTAGGAATGATTGTTGCTGCTGTTGTAGAAGAATCAGGCATTGTTGTTAAAGGAATTGCTGGATTTGTAGGCGCCGTTGTTGAGATCTGAAGGATTCCATCCTTGATAAGACCATTTATGCAGCTTCTCAAATTATCACACCCGTTGACTGCAATGTTGCAATACCCACCACCGAGCTCACACCCGGGAAACACCTGGCACTCTAGAAGCTGAGCTTTAATTTCGACCAAAGGTGTTCGAATTTGTGCAACACTGGTGATCAAAGTAGATGGTTTGTCTTCCTCAATGGCATTAATCCTCGGCCCTCCATGATTAGGCATGGGATTTTTGTTGACATTTGGAGGGGGTGCAAAGTTGAGGGCTTTAGAATCCACCAAATCTTGGACTTTCATTTGCAAGGCCCGACACTTCTCCGTATTGTGGCCAGGTGCATTGGAGTGGAAAGCACATCTGGCGTCGACATCATAATTCCTTGGGAGATTGGAGGGATCTGGTGGTGCCAATGTCCTTAACTCAACCAAGTTGAGCTTCAGGAGTTGTGGCAATAAGGCAGCATAAGGCATAGGGATAGGGTCAATCATCCTGTTTTCCTGTGACGGTCTTTGCTGAAAAGGTCTTTGTTGTTGATTGCTGTTGTTGTTGTTGTAGGTTCTTTGTGGCGGATACTGAACTTGCTATTGATATTGTGGTTGTTGTTGTGGTTGATATGCTGGTTGCTGAGGAATCGGAGCTGGAATTGTGATAGCTGCTACTGATCTATGAGCATACTGAGGTCTGCCCCTGCCGGCATGAATGGCATTTGTCTCACCGGTTCTTCGAGGTCCCACAAAAGGTTTCTTGGGATTGCTGGATGAGCTTTCACCATTATCAGAAATCTTGCCCATTTTTAATAGACTCTCAATTCTTTCACCGACTATAACTACGTCAGCAAAACTGGTGGAAGAAAAGGCAGCTAGCATATCAATATATGTTCCTTGCAGAGTATTCATGAACATGTCGGCCATTTCTCTTTCTGACATGGGTGGTTGGACAGCAGCAACAAGTTGTCTCCACCTTTGGGCATATTCCCTGAAGCTTTCTCTGGAAGATTGAGACATTCCCATCAGAAGGGTCCTGTTAGGAGCCATGTCCAGATTGTATTGATACTGCCTGATGAAGGCTTCGGCTAAGTCCTTCCAGCATCTGATAGTAGCTCTGGTCAGGTGTGAATACCACTCTCTTGAAGCTCCGGTCAAACTATCTTCAAAGTAGAACATCCACAGCTTTTCATCTATGGTGTATGCTTTAAGTCTCCCCAGGAAGGACTGCAGGTGAGTTCGTGGACAGGAAGTTCCATTGTATTTCTCAAAGCACGGGGGTTTGAACTTGTGGGGAATTCTCACCCCGTCTACTAATCCCATATCCATTACATCAAATCCCAAGGAGTTTTGAGACTCCAAGGATCTCAATTTCTCAGCAAATTCATCAAACCTTCTGTCATAGACCTCATCTCCAGCTCCCATTACAGTAAACTGCTCTTCTTGAGGATCTTCTTGCAAGATCCTGCCTGCAACAGTGTTGCCTTGCACATTTCTTGGAATGTTAGCTTCTGGTTCCAGATGAGGTCCAAATACTGGTGGATTAACATGAGGCTGACCTCCCTCATTGTTGCTGGTTCCTCCAGTGCCAGGATGAGGTTCCTCGGGGGTTTGTCTTTCTACTAATGCCCTTAACCTTTCTTGGCTCTGGGTCAAGCCAGTCATCACAGTCATGAATTGAGCCATTTGGTTCCTCATTTTTACTCTTTCATTAGCCATCTGAGTTCTGACCTCAGTCAGGTCCTGCTGTACTTGATCCATTTGAATACTAGGAAGGTTGTTGCGAGTAGGGTACCGGTGCGTACGGTTGACAGGGAACACTCTTCTGCGAGCAATATTTCCTGAACCACACCAGAGTTAGAAACAAACAAACTAATAACAAAAACCTACAACACAAAACAAAAGTTAGTATGCAATGCAGTATGCTTATTTTTTTTCCAAGGTATCCGGCTTGGTTCTTGGTTTTGACCTTTCCAGACCCCGAGGAAGATGCTTTGATGTTGCTTGAGAAAAAGAAACCCAAAAATAGAAACAAACTAAAGTATATTACAAATGGTGAATCATACATAGTTTGTTTTACAACATATGCCCCTGAAGGGTCAAAATACAACACAAAAGAAAAGTACATCAAACAACAACAATCAGAAGGTCAGACATCTAGTCCAAATTCATCCTCCTTAACCTCCTTCAGAAGTGCCTTAGTCACTGGACCAGCTGGATGCTCTCTGATGTTTCTGATGAGGAGGTTCCTGGTGACAATGGCAGTGGTCAGCTTCTTGTGCCTGTTCTGATCCTTTGATCTCTTCAACCCGGCCCTAAGCTTCAACTCTGAAATCTCCTTCTGGGCTGCAAACAAAGCTTCCTGTTGCTTCTTCTCATTGGCCTCCAACTGTTCAATCCTGGCCTGAGTCTTCTGGTCCTCTTGTGTCCGGGCTTCAGTGATCCTGACCCACCTAGCCTGACTCTCTTGCAGATATAGCTCAGTCCTAGCCTGCTGGAACTTGGCTTCTTTACAGGCATTCTTCAATATTTGCTCCCCAGCCCTTGCTTTCTTGATGTAGTCCTCTGTCTTCTCAATTTTAGCCAGATGCTCCACCCTAAGCTTCTCCAACCTCTCAATGTCCAGACGACCATCACTCCTTTCCCAAAGGGTCTTCTTTAGAGCTTGAGACAGATTCTCATTCCTTTCTTCAGCTTCTCAAATTCTTCCAGGCTGACAGTTGCTGGAGGTTGTACTGTGGATGGTCCAGGTATATCTTCAATGGTGAAAGGCATCCCGGTAGTCTGAGCTCTAGCATGGGACCAGTCATGGTACTGAGCTGAAGCAACATTATTACACCTCCCTAGAATAGCCATCCCCTTTGTCTGGATGTTGTCCCAAGCCCAAGATGCTTGTCTGATAGCAGCTAGATTAGGCTTTATCTCACAATACAGGGTCTCAGCTAAATCTTGCACTCTGGGAGGGTGAACCAAAGCATAGCCCAGTTGTCTCTTAAACAGCAAAGGATTGTAGTTGATGTAACCCTTTACTCCTATCAGAGGTACATTTGGATATTGCCCACAGCTGGTGATAATTTCCTTGCCTTTGGTGCTCTGGGTGCACCATCTAATATCATCTAAAGTCAAAGCAATTAGTCTCTTAGACCAATTCTTCTGTTGGTGAGGGTTCAAGAATGCATCTGACTTAGGCAGGTGTCTAAGCAGCCAGGTATGAAACAAAGGAGCACAACATCTCACCAACTTCCCCCTTTGTTTCTCATTTCTCTGATGAATGGAGTAATAGAAATCTCCTAGCAATGTGGGCACTGGGTTCTTCAGAAGAAAAAGATGAATGGCATTCTTGCTAATGAATTTGGGCTCATCTGCAAACAGTATAACCCCATATATGCTGAGGGCTAACATTGCACAAACTGCCTTCCACTCCCCCAATGAAACCTTCAAGATGGCCTGAGAAATCAAGAAATCCAAGTGAAGACCAGGGACTCCAGCTTTTGTTGTCATATTTTGTTCAATCAAGACAAGTTCCAGGTATAATGCTTTTGCCACTTCTCCATTACTGGGAAAAGTCATTTCTGGGTTGAAGGGGATCCCACCCCTGATGGGTACTCCAATCAGTAAGGAAAACTCCTCCAGTAAAGGCCATAGCTGAAAGTCTGGGAATGTGAAGCATATCAAAGGAGGGTCATAAAACTGTAGGCAGGTGTGGATCATGCTCCTCTGAGAAGGGTCCAAGTCCATAACCATATCCAAGATTCCTCCATAATGCTCTCTGAATAATGGGATGTGGTCAGGGGTGATAAGTGACTGGACCTGCCTGATACCAGTCAACACAGGCTCAAAGAAGTGGTAGGATATGTTGCTCTTCCTTGGAGTAGTCATAAATGCTGAAGAGGAGGAAGATAGATGCTGATGAAGATCAAGACTGATACTAGAGGTGAGCCACTAATAGGCTTGATGCTGGTGAGAATAGCTGAAGCAGGTAACTGATGAAGCAGAGGCCTATGCAGATGAAGGGGTCAAAACCAAGCCAGATATAATGTGGATACCCTGAAAAACAAATAAACAAATGTTAAATGATGCAAATGATGATGTATGCAAATGATATGCAAGGGTTTGTGATCAAGCTGGATCTGATTAAAAGTCCATGTATGTCCAAGAAGTCCAGATGGAGGTTCAGAAATCCAGTAACCAAGGTGGGGGACTCAAATAAAGAGTCACATGTCTAGGGTTAAATCACAAGAACTGTCCAAAGTGGAGCATTCTTAAACAAAACAAATACAGGGTATGATGTGGCCAAGGGTACCTGCAAACCTGTAAACAGCCCAACCCCCTCACAGGTGGTGTTCTAGAACAAGGATCCTCAGACTTGGATTAGTTATGAGAAGTGTAAACACTTCTAACCCGGAGGTACAATGTTTACAATAACCATAAAAGATCCTCCTCTAATTCACCTCAGCTTCTGAAGGTCATAATAAAGGTCATCCAGACTTAGCAGGCTTCCCAGATAGCCCTAGCCCTACAGGAAATCTGCAGCACAGAGTTCTCAAGAAGAAACCCACATCTGAACCGTGTTTCATATTCCCGCACCAGACCGAAATGGAACGGGAAAGAACATGAACCACTCTAGCCTAGGTTTCACTCAGGTCCCAGGTATAGGACCTTAAACTCTCAATGAAACCCCCATCCACCAAAACAGCAAACCAGATCCAGCAAATATGGCAGTATGCCAGTATGATGTATAAAACTTGTAAAGAAAGCAATAAACAAGACTGTACATAAAGCAATAAATAAATACATAAACACATATAGCACATAACACCCCAGTAAACACAAATCAAACAAGCGCTAGGAGGAACCCACAAAAAGAACCAGAAGCCCTGGTTACAGTATAAGGGTCCCTAGCAGAGTCGCCAAGCTGTCTCTCCCACCTGATGACACAGGGCCAAGAAGGGGTACAGACGCGAACGGTCGGCGAAAGAGAAAAGGAATGAATTGAGTCGCCAGCTAGGCATTTTTATCCCGAAGGAAAGGTAATGCTGCATAAACCTAAGAAAAGAGGGATAAGACGGTCGTGAACCAGAGAAACTGAGAAAGGGGGTTGGTTACAACCTGGGAAGGTATTAGCACCCAGATTGTCCGCCGTACTCGACGGGATCCACGCTTGAAAGATTTGTGTTTTAAAGGGGGTAGTGTCAGTGCAATCTGTGTATCAAAGCTGGAAAGAATGCAAGTGTCAGTGTAAAATAAATATGGAGTGTATAAGAGAAGTGTCAGTGTAAGAACAAGAATAAAGAGCTCAAGAATATGAGGCTTAAAGAATAATACTGGAAGAGGGGGAATATACAGAGACTTTTGTTCGATAACTGTTAAGTTATGCCTACATATCCTCTCGTGCAATGAGGAAGTCAGAACACCGTAGTTCGACTCAAAGAGACTGAAAGATAAATTGACTAATGAACTGCTTACTTGTCTATGCTCAAGTGTATGACCTGTCTGGCTCAAGTGCAAACTGTCTTGCATTAGACGGAAGAAGCAAGTTCTCGTTTATGAGTGAATGAGGTGAGAAAAGAATCCCGGAGGAGACGATTATTGTTTGTTTTTTTTTCCAATCTTTTATTGCTTTTGGAGTTTGTCATAGGAAAATGAGCTTAAGCCTAAACCAAGGGTTAGTAAACTCATCACATCCTCCCTCTGATCAGGGGTAATAAGAATACCTTAAGTATGAAGTAAACACCTCACACTTAATCACCATGGTGTAGGATTAAGGTCATTAACCTACTTGTAATTATTTAGATGTTTTTGTTTTTGTTTTTTAGTGTTAAGTAATGAGTTTAAGCCATAATCAGGGATTTAATGGACCCATTACACCATCCTAATAGAAGGATAGTAGATGAGAACATTTAAGCTGAGGAAGATACCTCAACTTAATCAATGATTAGGGATTAACCTCATGACAAAACAAAGCCTTTTTTAAATGGATTTTAATTAATGATAAGATTAAGAAATGGATTTTATGGTTTGTAAGACAACTTGAGGGGGACTTGTCCATTAACACTAGGGTTAGTCCTTCTTAACCAATTAAGGAAGAATTAGAACCCTAATGCAAGGCCCAAGTTACAAGCTTGATGTCTTGATGATTATTAAGTGAATTGATTAAAGGATTTAAACACATTAAGGGTTTAACATTTAGGATTAAAGTTATACACTCCATCCTAATAGAAGGATGCAGGCATAAACTTAATCACAAAGCCTTAAAACCTTTAGGGTTTAGTCCTTGATTATGAGATGAGAAAAGAAAACTCAAAGATGACACAAAGGCAAAACTAAATGGGTAACTAATCAAGCCCTAATTGTTATCATACTTGGAGGTCCTAGGGCATGTGAGGCTTAAGAGAGAAAGATCTTCAAAGAGCCACCAAGGAGAGAAGCAGATGAAAGGAGAAAAGAAGCAGAGAGAAGCAAGACAACTTGCTTCACTTAAGAAGACAAGTTGCTTGAAGAAAGAAAGTAGGAAAGAGCATGAATGATCAAGCTCACTCTAATACAAAGATAAATGCAGCAAAGATGCAAGAGAGATGAGAAGAGATTGTGAGAAGTGAAGGCAAATTCACTTCTCATAACAACTTACCACCTGAAAAGTTAGCAAAAGAAATGAAATGCAATGCCAATGAGATGAAATGTCATGATGCAAACCAAAGTCAGAAGCATATTCATGATGTTAATGATGCTAAGATATGATGCAAACACATGACAAGAGATGAGAGTGATCAAACAAACATAAGGATGCAAATGAGGCATGCTTTGAACCATAGAAGTTCATGAATGTTTATGAGATGAAATGAACATATAACATTGAAAAGGAATGATGCAATGATCAAACATGATTCTAATATGTCCTAAGATGTATTATGAATCATGTGGATGCACAAAATGTCAAGGCAAGTTCTTTAATGCAAGCAAATGAGAGATGGATGCAAAGGAAGGCACAAATTAGGGTTTATGAACAAACTTCAACACAAAATCCAAAACCAGAAGCAAATGGCATGGCAAAAAATTGAAAATGGGATCAAAGGAACCCTAAACCTACACAAGTTCACTGCCCAAAAGAGGGGGCCTAACTCTTATCCTAGAGCAAGTTATGAATTTCTCAAGTTGGTTAGGGTTTCAAGGTACCTCACAATGAAAAATGCAAAACAAATTAAAAATGGAAAATCAATTCAAACCAATTTTATCCTATAAACTACATGCTATGGAGGATGCAATGCAAGAAGAACCATCATCAAACTCTCAATGGTTAGGCAGAATGGATTTTTCCAAGATTGAACAAAAATATTGCCTTAAAATGAATTTATTTTCAATAAAAATTGTCAAAATGCATCAAGAACCAAAAAGAAATTTATTTTGAGAGTTTGATAATGTTTCTAAATGTTTTAAAATGCAATGTGAATTTTTTTGGGGATTTTTAAATACCTAAATGTATTTTTAATTAATTAATTTTCATTAACTAATTAAAAATAAACATTTAAATGATTTAAAAATAATTTTTAATGCAAAAAATAAAAATAAAAATATTTTTGGGTTCTAAAAATTAATGAAATGTTTGACAAAAATTTTCAGAATTTTTAAATGCTTTTTACTATTTTAAATAATTCGTGCAAATAAAATATAAAAAAATGAATTAAAATTTAATGAAATGAAAAGTAAACTGAATGAATGGATCAGATTGGTTCTGGGCTTGTGAGGGTTGACTTGGCACCACATCCAAGGGCCCAGGTTCAAACCTGGCTAAACTTACTTGGTCCTGATCATAAATACATATTCATGATCAGGAGAGCACATAGCATCATAAATGAACTTAAAAATCAACTTCTGGGAAAAATGTTCTTCCTCTTACCTGAGATGAAGCTTTCCTGATTCTGAGCTCTCTGGCCTCAAGCTTTGTGCAATCCTTCTCCCTTGAACCTCCTGATGATGGAATGGAGCTTAGAAAGCTTGGGGAGTGGCTAGTTTGAGTGATTCAACTCTGGTGTAGCAGAAATGGAGGTCTCTGTGGGTGATGATTCAAGCAGTTTCAGGGGGTGGATTTTGTTCTATGAGTGATTTGTGGTTTGTGTGTGAAGGAATTTTTGATGTTTGAGGGCTGTGTGAAGAGATTCGAAGAGGGGAAGTTCTTGGCAGATTTTGTGGATGCTGGAATGTGGGAGAGATCAGGCTTGTGTATTGCTTGCTTTATGTTCCATAACACATCCCTAGACTATTGGAAGAGGTCTGAAGAAGTGACATGTACTGTGGGAATGGTATGGGGTGATTGGCCAAAAAGTCAAGGATTGTGTCCTATGGGTATGGGCTATGGCAGAGGAAATCTTAGGGCTTGTCCTGCCTCAGCTTGAGTCAAGGAAGACCCTTGGATGATTCATGGAGGACTGCAGCACTTGGATCACAAGATATCATGAGTTTTGCATTTTGGCAACTTGTCACACTTTGTGTTTTTTAGGTCATGAACATGTGATATCTCTTGCTGAATTTTGGTGTGAGATGTCCCATGAGGTTATGGCAATGTCTTGAGACTAGCTAGAGATCACACAAACTTTTGGGAACCATTTTGCAAGAATTCCCCCTTTTGCATTTTTATGGAAAATGGCTTATGGTTACTTGAAAATTAAGACATGGAAATGGGAAATCTCTTGGGCCAAACTGAATTTTAGGTCATGCATTGTGTTTGTATGATGATTAGAGGTCACATTGAAGTCACATAAAGGCTTGTCATGAGAATTTGCAAGTTTTCCATTTTGTGCAAAAGTGAAATTTCAATGATTTTATCCAACTTTGCAAGGCCATAACTTTTGATCCAAAATGAATTAGAACGAGTTCTTGTACTTTTTGAAAATGGGGGGATCCATTCTACAACTTTCATGACCAAAGTTTTCTCATTTGAAGCATTTTTGAATCAAAAAGAGAAGGTTGAAAAACTTTCCCAAAATGGCAAGTTTACATTACAAGTCACTTTCCCAAAAAGGCAATTTTGCAAATGGCTTGAAATTCTTCAATTTTGTGAACTTCTAACATCTTCCATGATCAAATAAAGATCATACATATTCAAAATGATGGAGAATACCCTTTGGTTGGGTCATTGGGGGCCTCAGATGCCCTGATTTTGCACTGACTTGCTCAAGAAGTCAACTCTTGATCAGATGCCTTCCCCATGGAATTTATTCATGAAAATTGATATGCATGATCCTCACAACATATAGAGACCAATAGAAACAAGAATGAATAAAAAATTTGGAGTTATGGCCTCTGAAACCAAAACCCTAATTCTAGGTCATCTGTGCAGTTAAACCTGGCTCTGCTTCCATGCCTTTCTCAGTTCTTGTGATTCTTTGATTTCCTTGACTTGGTGAGGATATGATATGATGTTTTAACATTCATGGACCCCTTTGAAGTGATTGATGAACTTTGGAGTGGCTCAAATGGTTCAGGGATGACTCAGATCACAAACCCTAGATGCAGATGACTTTGAATCAATGCAGTGAAGCAAATATGTGGTATGAGATGCTATGATTGAACTTATGCATATGAAAATATCACAAGCCATGGTATTAATAGGTGAGGGCAAATTTGGGGTGTTTACACATGTGCTTTTACCTTTTCATTTCATTTTCTTAATAAATGCTAAACCACATAAGCATATCGAAACTTTCTTCTAAAAAACTTTAAAACTTTCAAAACTCATTCAATTGTTTTTGTGCCCTCGTGCACGTTTCTTTTAACCTTTTTATGTTTAGATATGATTCATTCTTTCTAGCGGAATTATTCGCTAAAGAATGACGACTTATCTTTACATTTTAAAATCAATTCAACTCATTTGCCTTTTCACAATTTGTACCACGAACTACGGGGTTTTGATCTCGCATTGCACTTTGTGGGTACGTTGGCATGAGACGTTCGTCTCTTCCAACAAAAAAATCTTAAAAAACATTCTTCTTCTCATCTCTTCAATCTTTTTTTCAAGCAAACCATTTCAAGCCAAAAATGCAGTAAATATTTCAAAGGGTTCCCGTGGAGTACCACAGACAAGTCGGGTGCGTAAAACCTTCCCGATTTGTAACCTATCCCCTTACCCATTCTCTGTTTGTTTCTTTTAGCTTTTGCTTTTAGATTCTTTAGGTTTTTGTTCGTTCTTTTTACCTTTTCCATTTGGAAATAAATAAAAGCGCGGTGGCGACTCTGTGTATATTGAGTTAAGCTAATCAATAGCTTACACTCATGATTTTACCGCTACAGGAAGGACAGGTTATCACCATCTGTGGTGAGGAAGACATATTTGTTAGCCATCTGGCTACTTACAAATATATTGAGATGGATGGAGAAATCCATGAGACAATGAGCCAAGGGTTTGTTAGCCATCTCTTATCAGCAAGCCCGAAATGTTGTTGAAGAAGGTATTGCTCAAGGCTGGGGCAAGCTGCTGCCAGAGGAAAAGAAGGAAGATAGATTCGGGTTGGGTTACAGACCAATCCGACAAGATCAATCAGAGGCTGCCAAGGAGCCCAAATTTGTCAGTGGGGGAATACTCACCCCGGATGTTGTGAATAGTCTGGAAGACGAGGAGGAAAGTGACCGCAACCTGGAGAGCTGGATACGTCCAAGGATCCCGAGGAGCCAAGTCTCTAACTGGTCTTCCCAGGAAATTATAAGGGTTACTCCTGCAGAGTAATTATTATTTCCTGTCTTTTTAGCATGCATCAAGTCCTGCATCTTGCCCAAGGTCTCAAGACTCATTTTGTAATAGGGCCATATTGTAATTTTGTGCAAATGATTAATCAATGAATATCGGACATCTTTTGCAAACGAGTCTCTTTTTCACTCACTGTCTTTTCATTTTTCACTTTTGTACAAAACAATAAAATGGCAATGTTTTCAAAATAAATAACTTCATTTTCACTTTTCTAAACAAGATTAAAACTGATCACTAAAATGAACCAATCTCAACCCTTGCAGAGATTATCCTCCAGATTGCACCAACAACAGCACTGCTATGACCTTGTATGACTTCGACAATCCAATTAATCAAGCCGATGAAGGGGTTGAAGAAGACTATGAGTTACCAGAAGAGTTAGCCAGGTTGTTGAGGCAAGAAGAGAAAGTGATTACTCCTCATCAGAAGGAGGTTGAAACAGTTAATCTTGGTTGTTGCACCCCAAAATTTGCCCTCACAATACAAGACTTTGTGTACTATGAGGTTCACAAGGTTCACAAGACATCTTATGAGGTTCAGAAGGTTCACAAAGTTCACAAATAGTCAGAAAGTTTGACAATTCCCTCAGACAATGCATCCTCCTAAGCAGTGCATCCTAAACTAGGGTTTTGACTTTAATCAGGCTAAATGGACTTCCAAGACTTCAAGTGAGCTTCATAGCATCTTATATGTGTTTAAGAATCCCCATGACAAATTTCAGAACTTTTCTCAAAGGTTTGCTCAGTCAGATGATCAGATAAGTCAAAATCAGTCAAAGTAGTTAAAAAGTCAAACTAAGGTCAACTGTGGTCAAACCAAAGTCAAACTTCATGATTTTTTGCCAACATCAAGTATATGAAGTAAAATACATCATTTGATCAAGGGTTGATCATGATTCATCAAGGATATTTCAGATCATCAAGAATCAGAGGTTTCTAAATTAGGGTTTCCTCAGGAAAAGTCAACTGAACTTTGACCAGCCATAACTTTCACATGCTGTCGCTCCCGATAAAATGGAGCTAAGTCCAAATAAAGGTACAGACGCGAACGGTCGGCGAAAGGGACAATGAGAACACACAGCCGTGAACTCACTGGAGATGAATAGAGTCGCCAGCTAGGCATTTTTATCCCGGAGGAAAGGCTGTTGGTGTAAGCCCTAGAGGCCAATACTTTTTGGTACTTGTATCGGATTATTCGTTTAATAATAAAAGGCATTTCTTTATTATGTTTGTCTTTCAGAATAATAAAGTCCCTAGAATAGTTAGTCTGTTTAATGAAATGTTAAGTGTGACTTAATCATGAGATCCCATTAAACATAAAGACATTATTCTTAAAATATCCGTAGTCAAGCTTTATTGCAAAGTGGGATAACATTAAAGCATTGAGACTATTATGAAGATAGACTGATGATCACATCTCATGGATCATGGATAAAGAGTTATCAAGTCTTGACATAGGTATAAATATTAGGAGTAATATTTATACCGGATTGACCCGCTATGAGAATACTACATAGTATGTTATGCAAAGTGTCATAAGTTATTCTCATGGTGATAATGGTGTATTACCACCCTTCGACCTGAAACCACTATGGACCCTAGATGTAGAGTCGGGTGCTTTATTGCTGATCAAACATTATCCGTAACTGGATGATCATAAAGACAGTTGATGGGCACTCCACGAAGCATGCTCAGGGACATGAGTGTCCTAGATGGAATTTGCCAATCCTGCATAACAGGAGAAATGTCTAAGGGCCCAATATTGAACTGGACAAGGATGACACAGTGTATGCCTTGTGTTCAATATAGACATAGGGGCAAAAGGGTAATTGTACAAACATATATTATCACGAAAAAGGTTTTGTCAGATCACATGACATTTTCGTGACTTGGGTAGCAGTGATGTGTTGCTAGATACCGCTCACTGTTTATTATGTTAAATATATAATTTAATATAATTACCAACGTTACGAAATCCTACAGGGTCACACACATAAGGACAGTTTGATGAGAGATAGAGAAATCAAAGGAACACCGTAAGGTACGGTGCACTTAAGTGAAAATAGAAATTCGGATAATATAATAATAATTATTGTTATTTTATAATGGTTATAAAATAATAATAAAATAAATATATTTATTATAATAATAGTTATTATAATAATATATAATATTATTATGGATCATGTGAATTGGGCTTTTAGCCCGCAGCCCACAAGAGAGTCTATAAAAGGAACCCTTGTGATGAAGCTTTCACTTGATGCAATTTCGTTTTTGATTCTCTTTTCTCACTCAAATAATTCCGTTCGTAAGCAGCTAGCACTGTGACCGGAAGCTGTTCGTGTGGACTGAGTAGAGGCGTTGCACTTCATCAACGCTTGTGATCGCTGCATCAAAGATCTGAATCGCCACAAAGAGGTAACGATTTTATCACTGACCATGCTCATTCGTAAGGATCACTAAAGGAAAATTTTGTTTTCCGCTGCGTTTTGATCGCAATTTTCCTTCAGTGGTATCAGAGCCACTTACGAAACCATGGGTCTGATAGCTGTTAAATTTCCGTTTTTTTTCTGTATTTGATTCGATTAAAACACAGAACGAATTTAACAATAAACGATTAATTAAATTTGGCATCTGTTGTGTACGATTTGGATGATTGATGTTGATTATGCTTCAGAAACCGACATTAGTATGGTGAAGTTGTGCGATACATTGATCATCCATAGGTTACACAATTAGATCGATCACTTTTATATAAGATATAAGAAATTCTGATGCAAAGATGGTATATGGGATATACTGTTTTGATTTCATCCATTCAATCACATAAGGATTGTAATTCTTTTGAAAGATCATCATCTTCATTCGCTTCGGAATCCGACATTAGTATGGTGAAGCAATGACATGTTGATCTATCATATTGAGTTATCAATCGAGTTGTGTTTGATGGCATGAAATTGTTGCATTAGGATTAATGGCAGTACAAGTGTTGTATTGCCGCAGACTTTTCCGGTTGGGGTTGTAAATGCACAAAAGTTGTGCAGGAAACGACGTGAAATACAATGAAGTGTTCATAAAATTTTTCGCCGGGGCGCTGCCCCTGACGACCCCGCAAGGAGGCGCTGCCCCCTTGACCCCCGTCCGCTGAACGGTCAGCGGAACCCCCGGCTAAGTCTGCAAAGTGTGATCAATCAGCCGAAATTTAATTTAGTTTATTTAATTATCGGAATTTTAAACTAATAATAAAAGTGTGTTTATTATTATTTATTTGTGGTGATCAGTTATGGCCTTAGTTTATCCTTTATTATTGTTTTGGGATTTTTAAATACGGCCTGCGTGTCGTGCCTCTCTCTCAATCTCTTTATGTAACTTCTTTTCTCATCTCACTCCCTCGTATGTAAAACGAGTTTTCTTATATGTAATGTAATATTATGTTATGAAGAAAAAGGAAAGTATTCAATATTAAAGGAGGACAACCTTGGAGATCATGCTTGGAGAAGCTTAGATCGTTATTAGGTTAGCTTAGGTTCTCTCATTGGCTTGAGAGAACAATTGCGTTAGGGGCCATAATTGTATCTTTTTATATGTATGTTGATGCATGTAATTGTATGTTGATGCATGTGAGAGACGTTTTGCATGTTAAGCCGGTGAGATCAAACTAATAACAAAATCCCTCAAAATTAAATATTAAGTTTATGCTTTCCAATTTTTTAGCACTCATCAAGACTAGTATCGAGCATTGTAGGTTTCGCCTACGCGAGGTGCATGTTCTATATTAGTAAGGTGTGATGGGATAATTGTAATATCCAATTGCTAAAACAATGGGTCAAACTTAACTAAACAAATTATAATAAGATTATACATGTTTAGAAGCAAGAATTGGGAATGATTCATGTGATGGATCAGAATAAGGAGTTATTCACCCAATTGAAAATATTCGAGAGTTGTATGAGATACAATTGGAAGGAGTTCCTACCTAAATAACTTAGTTTTGTGTAATCAGCCTAACGCTGACTTAAAACAAAGTGAAACATGGATCTCGACCCACTAGAAAGTCTTCCAACGGGATTTTCCGAATCAAATGATGAGGGTCATTTGTTTTGAATAAAATAGTGGGAGCATATTTGATTAAAGGCCTAATTAAATATGTTGTTTTAATGATACTTATATTTTCATATTTCTCTTGTAGATTACCATGACAACAAACACATCGAACAATATTTTGCGATCCATCCTAGATAAGGAAAAATTGTCTGGGACAAATTTCCTGGATTGGCACCGTAATCTGAGGATTGTCCTCAAGCACGATAAGAAGCTGTATGTCTTGGAGACACCAGTTCCTGAGGAGGAACCTCCTAGTTCTGCATCAAAGGCAGAAAGAGATGCTTATAAGAAGCATTTCGATGATGCCAATGAAACCGCTTGCCTCATGCTTGCTACCATGAACTCTGAGTTGCAAAAGCAACACGAGAACATGTCTGCGTTCGATATGATCGGACATCTGAAAATGCTTTATCAAGAGCAAGCAAGAAATGAGAGGTTTCAGGTTTCAAAGTCCCTTTTTAACAGCAAGTTAGCTGAGGGAGCCCCTGTAAGTCCCCATGTACTCAAGATGATTGGGTATGTGGAGAACCTTGACAGATTAGGGTTTCCCCTTGGAAAAGAACTTGCGATTGATCTGATCTTGCAATCGTTGCCAGAGAGCTTCAGTCAGTTTGTCCTGAATTTCAATATGAATGACTTGGACAAAAGTCTTCCAGAACTGCTAGGCATGTTGAGAACTGCTGAGCAGAATATGAAGACAAAAGGGAAATCTATTCTGATGGTCAGTAATGGAAAGAAACAGAACAAGAGGCCCATCAAACAGGGTGGTAGAGGGAAAGGCAAGGAAGTTGCCAAACCCAAACCCACTCCTCCTGTTTTGAAGCCTAGTGGAGGAATAGCAAAGGAGGGCACTTGCTTCCATTGCGGTAAGACCGGACATTGGAAGAGAAATTGCCCAAAGTACCTGGAAGATAAGAAAAATGGAGTAGAGACTTCAAATTCAGGTATTTTTGTTATTGAAATTAATTTATCTACTTCTGCATCATGGGTATTAGATACTGGATGCGGTTCTCACATTTGTACTAATGTGCAGGGGCTAAAAAGGAGTAGAGATTTGGCAAAAGGTGAAATTGACCTACGAGTTGGCAATGGAGCAAAGGTTGCTGCTTTAGCTGTAGGAACTTATGTTTTAACTTTACCTAGTGGTTTAATAATTCAGTTAGAGAACTGTTATTATGTACCTGCAATTAGCAGGAATATTAATTCCGTTTCTTGTTTGGACAAGTTTGGTTTTTCATTCATAATAAAGAACAATTGTTGCTCCATTTATTTGAATGATATATTCTATGCTACTGCAAAAATGAATAATGGACTATATGTCCTTGATCTTGAAATGCCAATTTATAACATTAATACTAAAAGGTTGAAACCTAATGAGTTGAATCCAACTTACCTTTGGCACTGTCGATTAGGCCACATAAATGAGAAACGCATTTCCAAACTCCATAAAGATGGACTCTTGGACTCTTTTGATTATGAATCATATGAGACATGCAGATCTTGTTTAATTGGAAAGATGACAAAGTCCCCATTCACAGGAAAAGGTGAAAGGGCTAATGATCTTTTGGCACTCATACATACTGATGTATGTGGACCACTGAACATACCAGCCAGAGGAGGTTTTCAGTACTTCATCACTTTTACCGATGACTTCAGTAGATACGGATATGTGTATTTAATGAAACACAAATCTGAGTCCTTTGAAAAGTTCAAGGAATTCAAGAATGAAGTACAAAACCAACTAGGTAAGAATATTAAAGTTCTTCGATCAGATCGAGGCGGTGAATATTTAAGCCTAGAATTTGATGACCATCTAAAAGAGTATGGGATTATATCCCAACTTACTCCTCCTGGAACACCACAATGGAATGGTGTATCTGAGAGAAGAAATCGAACCTTGTTAGACATGGTCCGATCCATGATGAGTCACGCCGATCTTCCAAACTCCTTTTGGGGACATGCATTATTAACAGCAGCTTACACACTTAACCGTGTTCCATCCAAAAAGGTTGATAAGACACCATATGAGATATGGAGTGGTAAGAAACCACATATGTCTTACATGAAGATTTGGGGTTGCGAAGTTTACGTCAAACGACAAATTTCAACCAAGCTTGAGCCCAAATCTGACAAATGCTTATTTGTGGGGTATCCTAAAGAAACAAGAGGATATTACTTCTACAATCCTTCTGAGGGCAAAGTGTTTGTCGCTCGAACTGGAGTCTTTCTGGAAAGGGATTTTATTTCCAAAGGAAACAGTGGGAGGAAAATAGAGCTTGAAGAAATTCAAGAATCACAAAACATTGAAACACCTATGGAGGAACTAGAGCAGGAAACACAAGTAGTTGTGGAAGAGCAACCTGCTCAAGTAGAACAAGACCAGCGTAGGTCAAGCAGGACACGTCACCAACCTGAGAGATATGGATATCTCATAAGTGATCAGGGTGATGTATTACTCATGGATCAAGATGAGCCTGCGACCTACAAAGAGGCCATAACTGGTCCTGAGTCTGAGAAGTGGCTAGAAGCCATGAAATCTGAAATGGATTCCATGTACACAAACCAGGTTTGGACCTTGGTAGAACCTCCTATAGGAGTTAACCCTATAGGATGCAAGTGGGTCTTCAAGAAGAAGACTGACATGGATGGTAAGGTACATACCTATAAAGCAAGATTGGTTGCAAAAGGCTATAAACAAATTCATGGGGTTGACTATGATGAAACCTTTTCACCAGTTGCAATGCTTAAATCTGTTCGGATTTTACTTGCCATCGCTGCATATCATGATTATGAAATATGGCAGATGGATGTCAAAACTGCTTTCCTTAATGGGAATCTTCTTGAGGATGTGTATATGACACAACCTGAAGGATTTGACATACCACAAGATGCCCAAAAGATATGCAAGTTACAGCGATCAATCTATGGATTGAAGCAAGCTTCCAGAAGCTGGAATCTTCGTTTTGATGAAACCGTAAAACAATATGGATTCATCAAAAATGAAGATGAACCTTGTGTCTACAAGAAGGTTAGTGGGAGCATGATCGTGTTTCTGGTATTATATGTAGATGACATATTACTCATTGGAAACGATGTCCCTACCTTGCAACAAGTGAAGACTTGGTTAGGGAATTGTTTTTCTATGAAAGACCTAGGTGAAGCAGCCTATATATTAGGAATTAGGATCTATAGAGATAGATCACAAAAACTGCTTGGCCTAAGTCAGAGTACATACATAGATAAAGTGTTGAGACGCTTTAATATGCATGATTCCAAGAAAGGATTCATACCTATGCAACATGGTCTGTGTTTATCAAAAACACAATCCCCTTCAACTAAGGAAGAAAGGGATCGCATGAATAAGATTCCATATGCATCTGCAATAGGATCTATCATGTATGCCATGTTATGTACTCGACCAGATGTCTCGTATGCATTAAGTGCAACGAGTAGGTACCAATCTGATCCCGGTGATGCTCACTGGGTAGCTGTCAAGAATATCCTTAAGTACTTGAGAAGGACTAAGGATTCATTCTTGATATATGGAGGTCAGGAAGAGCTTGATGTAATTGGTTACACTGATGCTAGCTTCCAGACAGATAAGGATGATTTTAGATCACAATCTGGTTATGTGTTCTGTCTCAATGGTGGCGCTGTGAGCTGGAAAAGTTCAAAGCAGGAAACAGTTGCTGATTCTACAACTGAGGCCGAGTATATTGCTGCCTCAAATGCAGCAAAGGAAGCTGTTTGGATCAAGAAGTTCATTAGTGAACTTGGCATAGTCCCTAGCATTGTGGATCCCATTGGTTTATATTGTGATAACAATGGTGCTATCGCACAAGCTAAGGAGCCTAGATCTCACCAACGATCCAAACACATACTTAGGCGTTATCACCTCATTCGAGAGATAATCGATCGGGGAGATGTGAAGATATGCAGAGTACCTACACTTGACAATATCGCTGACCCATTAACAAAGCCTCTTGCGCAACAGAAGCATGATGGTCATACTAGATCTATGGGTATTAAGGGTATGCCTAATTGGCTCTAGTGCTAGTGGGAGATTGTTGGTGTAAGCCCTAGAGGCCAATACTTTTTGGTACTTGTATCGGATTATTCGTTTAATAATAAAAGGCATTTCTTTATTATGTTTGTCTTTCAGAATAATAAAGTCCCTAGAATAGTTAGTCTGTTTAATGAAATGTTAAGTGTGACTTAATCATGAGATCCCATTAAACATAAAGACATTATTCTTAAAATATCCGTAGTCAAGCTTTATTGCAAAGTGGGATAACATTAAAGCATTGAGACTATTATGAAGATAGACTGATGATCACATCTCATGGATCATGGATAAAGAGTTATCAAGTCTTGACATAGGTATAAATATTAGGAGTAATATTTATACCGGATTGACCCGCTATGAGAATACTACATAGTATGTTATGCAAAGTGTCATAAGTTATTCTCATGGTGATAATGGTGTATTACCACCCTTCGACCTGAAACCACTATGGACCCTAGATGTAGAGTCGGGTGCTTTATTGCTGATCAAACATTATCCGTAACTGGATGATCATAAAGACAGTTGATGGGCACTCCACGAAGCATGCTCAGGGACATGAGTGTCCTAGATGGAATTTGCCAATCCTGCATAACAGGAGAAATGTCTAAGGGCCCAATATTGAACTGGACAAGGATGACACAGTGTATGCCTTGTGTTCAATATAGACATAGGGGCAAAAGGGTAATTGTACAAACATATATTATCACGAAAAAGGTTTTGTCAGATCACATGACATTTTCGTGACTTGGGTAGCAGTGATGTGTTGCTAGATACCGCTCACTGTTTATTATGTTAAATATATAATTTAATATAATTACCAACGTTACGAAATCCTACAGGGTCACACACATAAGGACAGTTTGATGAGAGATAGAGAAATCAAAGGAACACCGTAAGGTACGGTGCACTTAAGTGAAAATAGAAATTCGGATAATATAATAATAATTATTGTTATTTTATAATGGTTATAAAATAATAATAAAATAAATATATTTATTATAATAATAGTTATTATAATAATATATAATATTATTATGGATCATGTGAATTGGGCTTTTAGCCCGCAGCCCACAAGAGAGTCTATAAAAGGAACCCTTGTGATGAAGCTTTCACTTGATGCAATTTCGTTTTTGATTCTCTTTTCTCACTCAAATAATTCCGTTCGTAAGCAGCTAGCACTGTGACCGGAAGCTGTTCGTGTGGACTGAGTAGAGGCGTTGCACTTCATCAACGCTTGTGATCGCTGCATCAAAGATCTGAATCGCCACAAAGAGGTAACGATTTTATCACTGACCATGCTCATTCGTAAGGATCACTAAAGGAAAATTTTGTTTTCCGCTGCGTTTTGATCGCAATTTTCCTTCAAAGGCAATGCTGCATAGACCTAGAAAGAGATGGATAAGACGGTTTGCGAACCAGAGAGACTGAGAAAGGGGGTTGGTTACAACCTGGGAAGGTATTAGCACCCAGATTGTCCGCCGTACTCGACGGGATCCACGCTTAAAAGATTTGTGTTTTAAAGGGGTAGTGTCAGTGCAATTTGTGTGTAAGAGAGCTGGAAAAGATGTACAGGTGTCAGTGTAAAGAAATGTGATGTGTATAAATGTACAGTGTCAGTGTAAGGAAGAGGAATGAGATGCTCAAGATCATGAGGCTAAAAGAATAAAGCTGGAAGGAGGGGGAATATACAGAGACTTTTGTTCGATAACTGTTAAGTTATGCCTACGTATCCTCTCGTGCAATGAGGAAGTCAGAACACCGTAGTTCGACCCAAAGAGACTGAAAGATGAATTGACTTGTGAACTGCTTACTTGCCTATGCTCAAGTGTATGACCCGTCTGGCTCAGGTGCAAACTGTCTTGCATTAGACGGAAGAAGCAAGTTCTCGTTTATGAGTGAGTGAGGTGAGAAAAGAATCCCGGAGGAGACGATTATTGTTTGTTTTTGAGTTTTCAGTCTTTTATTGCTTTTGAAAGTTTGTCATAAGTTAATGAGCTTAAGCCTATACCAATGGATTTAGTAAACTCGTCACATCTTCCCTCTGATTAGGGGTAATGAGGATACCTTAAGTGTGAAGTCAGATTCTCACACTTAATTACCTTTGGGGTAGGATTAAGATCATTAACCTACTTGTTGATTATTTAGATGTTTTTGGTGTTTTTGTTTAGTGTTGAGTAATGAGGTTAAGCCATAATCAGGGATTAAACAGACTCATTACACCATCCTAATAGAAGGATAATAGATGAGAATGTTTAAGCTGAGGAAAACTCCTCAACTTAATCCATGATTAGGGATTAAACTCATGACAAAACAAGCCTTTATTAAGTGGATTTTAGTTAATAATAAGATAAAGAAGTGATTTTTATGGTTTGTAAGACAACTTGAGGGGGACTTGTCCATTAACACTAGGGTTAGTCCTTCTTAACCAGTTAAGGAAGAATTAGAACCCTAATGCAAGGCCCAAGTTACAAGTGTGATGTCTTGATACTTATTAAGTGAATTGATTAAAAGGAGTTAAACACATTAAGGGTTTAACACTTAGGATTAAAGTTATACACTCCATCCTAAGAGAAGGATGCAGGCATAAGCTTAATCACAAAGCCTTAAAGCCTTTAGGGTTTAGTCCCTGATTATGAGATAAGAAGAGAAGACTCAAAAGAGACCCAAAGGTAAAACTAATAGGGGAGACTAATCAAAACCCTAATCATTGTCATACATGGTTGTTCCTAAGGTTTGTGAGGTTTTCAAGAGAAATCTTCAATGGAGCCACCAGGAAGCAGATGAAAGGATCAAGAGAAGCAAAGCAACTTGCTTCATTCAAGAAGTCAAGTCACTTGAAGAAAGAAAGTAAGAAGAAAAGGAATGAGCAAGCTCAATCTCAAGCACAAACAAAAATGCAGCAATGGATGCAAGAGAGATGAAAAGAAAAGTCATGAGAAGTGAAGGCAAATTCACTTCTCAAAGCCACTTACCACCTGAAATGTTAGAAAAGGAATGCAATGCAATGCAGAATGGGATGAGATGACATGATGAGAAACAAAACCAGAATCACATACATGATGCTAATGATGTTATGAGATGCTACAAACATGAGGCAGCACATGGAAATGATCATACAAGCTTATGAATGCAAATGAAGCAAGTTAGGAACCATGAAAACACATGAAAAGTTATGAAGTGCACATGACATACAACATGGCAAATACATGATGCAATGATCAAACATGTTTTCTATATGTCTTATGATGTCAAATGAATCACATGGAAGCATGGAATGTCATGGCAAGTCATGTTATGCAAGAGAATGCAAGATGGATGCATATGGAAGCCCAAATTAGGGTTTATGAACCAAACATCAAACAAAAGTCAAAATCAGAAGCAAACCCTAAGATAAAAAATGGAAAATGCCACACAAAGGACCCCTAATCCTATACTAAACCAATGCCCAAAGGAGAGGTCTCAACTCTTAACCAATCTCAAGTTATGATTTTTACAAGTTTCTAGGGTTTTTAGGGTTCCTAAACAAGAAAAATGTCAAACAATTTGAAAATGCAAGATCAAATCATGGCAATTTAATCTCAAAAACTACATGCTAAACATAATGCAATGCAAGAAGAATCAATGTCCAACTCTTCATGGATAGGCAGAAATGATTTTTTAAACTTTGGATCAAATTAATGCATAAAAATGATTTTAATTCAATGAAAAATTATCAAAATGCATCAAGATCAAAAAAGAAATTTGGTTTGAATATTGGACAATGTTTCTAAATGTCTTAGAACATTTCATGAATTTTTTGGTGATTTTTAGATACTTAGAAGTATTTTTAATAAATTAATTCTCATTAATCAATTAAAAATAATCTTTTAATTATTTAAAGATACATTTTAAATGCTAAAAATGAAAATAAAAATATTTTTGTGTCATAAAAATTAATAAAACTCTTGAGAAAAAGTTTCATAATTTTCAAGACATTTTTGCTATTTTAAATAAATTATGCAAAACAAATGAGAAAAATATGAAAATAAAATGAAAATAAATGAATTAAAGAGAAGTCAGCTGATCCAAGGGCTTGAATTCAAAGTCACACGCGCGGGAGTTGACTGCGCGCCACATCCTACGGCTCAAATTCAAAAATGACTAATTAATGCTTAAACCCTAATTGCGTCGTTAAACACTTTCAGATGACCGGAACAGTGTTCCGGTCATCTTCTCCGTTCACCCCAAACCTCAAACTCACTCCATACGTTATGAAAATGAAATCTAATTGAACAGAAATGTTTCCCACTCACTCACGAATCATAACCCTCACTCGAAACAAATTTATTTTTCTAGGAAAGGCTGAATCGAAGCAAACAAGAACTAGGGCAAAAAAGTTTCAGAGATCAATTAAATTCTCATTTCATCACCATTTTCAAAACTAAAAGCACCAGGACAATCAGTAAAGCATAGAGAACAAGTTTAGAACATAAAAAATGATTTCTGGAAAAATATTTCTTGAGCTACCTGAGATTCGAAGCTTTCACTCCAGCAACTTTCAGACCTCCCCTCCTTGTGAAATCCACCCCTTATGACCTCTTGATGATGCTTGAATGCTTTGGAGAAGTTTATGTTGGCTAGATGAAGAGTTTGAACAGCTTCTGCTCAAGCTCAGTTGAAAATGGCAATGGTGATGCAGGCAGTTTCAGGCCAATGTGAGTGGTTCTTTGTGATCAGGGTGATGTTTTAAGAAGGTTTGTGGAGTTTGTTTGGATGTTTATGGCCTGTGGAGTGAGTTTCGAAAGAAACTGCAAGTTGGAGTGAAGATGGAGAAGTGGTGTTCTTGCTTGATTCAGGCTTGGTTCTTTGTTGGTTTTGGCTTAATGAGGCATGGTGAGTTGAGTAGTGGAACTTGTTTGAATGTTTGTGAGCTGGGCAGAGAGATTCGAAGAGTTTTTGCTTGATGGAGTGTTTTTGTGTGTGTGATGTTGTATGTTGTTTCAGCTTGGCCTCCTGATATCTTTGGCTTGCAAATGGATAACATTAAATAATCCTATAGGTCAGATGATTTGACCTGGCCTTTATTGATTGGTAAGTTCACTTTTGCCAAAAGTCCACTCTTTGTGTAAGGAAAGCATGGGCTTGGTTCTAGGCTAGTACAAGGCATGGGGCTGCGCAGCAAAGGTGAGGGGAAGGGCTGGCAAGGTTCAGCATCCAATGTAGCAAGTGGTAGGAAGTGTGATCATGAGTCTTGCAACTTGTTCCAACTTTGGTTCACATGTGATTTCCTTGTCCAACAAGCCATAAACCATGAGAAACTTGGTTCAAATCTGATTTTTAAGAGTTGCATGATGCTTGTGTAATGGTTTGAAGACAATTAGAAGTTACAATTTGCCTTGGTTCATGATTTTGCAAATTTTCCTTTTAGTGCATAACTTGAAAATTAGTGATTTTTGCCAACTTTGTCAAACCATAACTTTTGATCCAAAATGAATTAGGTCATGTTCTTGTACTTTTTGAAAAGGGAAAAATGTATTCTACAACTTTCATGACCAAAGTTTTTCCATTTGAAGCATTTTTGGATCAAAAAGCAAGGCTTGAAAAATGACCTAAAATGACATATTCTTGAAAAGTCAACTATGCCCTAAAAAGTCAACTTTGCAAAAACTTCAAATTCTTGATTTTTGTGAACTTCAAACTTCTTCCATGATCAAATAAAGATCATATACACTCAAATTGATGAAGAATGCCCATTGGTTGGGTCATTGGGGGCCTCAGATGCCCTGATTTTGCACTGACTTGCCCAGAAAGTCAACCCTTGATCAGATGACTTCCCCGTGGAATTTCTTCATGAAAATTGGTATGCATACTCCCTATACCATATAAAGACCAATAGAAACAAGAATGACCAAAAAAATTGGAGTTATGGCCTCTGAAACCAAAACCCTAATTTTAGGTCAACTGTGTAGTCAAACTTGGCTCTGCATCCACACCAATCCCAGTTCTTGTGATTCTTTTGCATTTTTGACTTTGAGTGGATGTGATATGATACAAGAACACACATGGACCCCTTTGAAGTGATTGGTGGCCTTTGGAGTGGCTCAAGAAGCTCTTGGATTGCTCAGATCACAAACCCTAGATGCAGATGACTTAGAAACTATGCAGTGACTCAAAAATGTGTCCTGAGATGATATGATTGTGTTTATGCATATGAAATGATCACAAGCCATGGTGTGAATGGGTGAGGGAAAATTTGGGGTGTTTACAGCTGCCCCTATTCAAACATGAGTTAGCTGTGCAGGATGTAAGCGACGGCTTATCAGGCAAACAAGATAACTTGTGGTTGAATACCAAAGACAGTCCAAAATTTGCACTCACAGAATAAAGAAGAAAAGGGATATAGATTGTAAAAGGAAAATAAAGTATATTGTAAAGTGCGGGAAACAAAGCAATGATGGGGACGGCCGACATGCTGGGGATAAAAGGTAAAGCCAAGACGGGGACGACCGACTAGCTGGGGAAAATCAAATTATGATGGGGACGGCCATCAAGATAAAGTAAGATTCTCTGGGAATTAATGAAACATGACGGGGACGGCCATCAAGTTCATAAAGCAAAGTAACCAACGATGGGGACGACCATCGGGCTAAAAAAGGAAAAGGGACCACGACGGGGACGGCCATCGGGTTAAAGAATAAATGAAATAAACAGATGATGGGGTACGACCATCAAAGGTGAAGGACGATCACCTAGCAGGGGACGGCTGCTCTGTTGGGGAATAAAGGAAATATGATGGGGACGGCCATCAAAGGTGGAGGACGACCACCTGGCAGGGTACGGCTGCCGAAAATATCAACGATGGGGACGGCCATCGGATGAGCATGATGGAGGACGACCATCAAGAGGTGGAGGACGACCACCTAGCAGGGTACGGCTGCTCTCAAGGTTTGTCATGACATAGGACGAATGTCAAATAACCAAAATCAACAATGGGGACGGCCATTGGATAAAATGATGAAGGACGATCATCAAAAGGTGGAGGACGACCACCTAGCAGGGGACGGCTGCTAAAAAACAACGACGGGGACGGACATCGGACGAGCATGATGGAGGACGACCATCAAGAGGTGGAGGACGACCACCTAGCAGGGTACGACTGCTCTCAAGGTTTATCATAACACAGGACGAGTGTCGGATAAAAGAAATTTGTCTGTTGGCGATCTACTGGGGAATAGTAAACACGGACGAGCGTTTACATCCAAGAAACAAAAGGTATAAGTGTTTAGATATTCGTGTATAGATTAAAGATGCGGACGAGCATCCTTAAGACTACGATACAGACGAGTATCGGGTAGAAACAAGTACTGACACGTGTTCAGAGATGATGATACGGACGAGTATCAACTGGTTAACAAAGAGCACAGACGAGTGTTGAATCTGAAGGGACTCTTCTGGGGAAAAGTAGACACAGGCGAGTGTCTAAATTCAAGAAGACATGAGTGTTTGACACGGTGTATGGATTAAAGATGCGGACGAGCATCCTTAAGACTATGATACGGACGAGTATCATGATAGAAACAAACGCTTGACACATGTTCAGAGATGATGGTACGGACGAGTACCATCCGGTTAACAAAGAGCACGGACGAGTGTCGAATCTGTGGGGATATGAATGGTATATACAAGATACGGATGAGTATCTGTATGAGTGTATCATGAGTAACGAGTATGAGTATTGTATAGATGAGTGTTTATCTGCTGGGGAGGGTGACACGGACGAGTGTCAAGAGAGAAAAGTATAATATGAACAAATATCTGATATACAAAGTGTAGGTGACTGCGCTGGGGATACGACACGGACGGGTGCCAAGAAAGTGTATATAAGTATATGTGAGTGCAAAGAGGATGTCTTTGGCTTTCTGCTGGGGTATGACATGGACGGGTGTCAGGACGTACCTGTAATACGGGTGGTCTTGTTTGCAAAGAGTGTTCAGGCGACTTTACTGGGGAAAGGTGGCACGGACGGGTGTCAAAATGAGTATATATTGGCGTATGCGGATTGTGAAACAGCTGCTTTTGCTGGGGACTCCGGTGGGGATTTTTCTGTACATTGATGAACTGTCATCATTCACAAGTGTTTGATTCATAACATGGCTTATGATTATGCTATATGCTTGATTTTTGCCGTAATGCTCCGTTGTTAAAACGGAATGCTACGCTTTGTGGGTGAATATGATGCGAATGCTATGATTGTGCAAAGGTACCAAACTGGGATCCGGGTCCCGCTGCTGTGAGGATCTTTGACCGATCCGTTTGAAGTAGACATCCCAGCTGGGGATGAGGTCGTTGGTGGATCTTATGAGATGATATCTGCTTGGGGATACAGATCACTGATAGCCCCGTCTTCAGTAATGGGGGACCCAGCTGGGGTTTGTGGAAGCTTTCTTCACTCTGTTGTGAGTTCTTCATGCGTTGCTCTGCAGGATAGAGGCTGGAGCTCTGTGGGGAGATGGCTCTCTGACTTTTGTGCTCGGCTGAGGGAGAGATGGCAACTCGACTGGGGAGAAAGAGAGGAATTACTGAAAGACCTCCCTAGAAAATCTGTTACGGTAGCTTCTTGACTCAGCCGGGGATATGGGCATCTTCTGTGATACATGCCCATTCTGATGGGGATAAGTAATAAGCGGCCAACTCAGCTGGGAGGAGTCGTGAAAGGCAACTCAGCTGGGGAGAGGGCACCTCGGGTGCTAAAATTGAGTGTTGACTTGCCAGCTTGCTGGGATGAAACTTACATGCCCCAAGTTGCGTTCTGGATACCTGCAATCCTGAAAAAGATAGAGAAACGCACAAGATAATCCCGAGGTATCCTTTACTGGATTCCGTCATAGGAGTTTAGATACATCTGAGAGTAAGTATATTTCCTGCAAGCATGCTTTTATTTGAAGATAAGCATTTGTATTCTTATGCAATCAGTTTTTTTTCTTTAAGACATCAGACATTTTTTGCAGATAAAATGTACAAGACGAGACATGACTGAAAATCTGATTTTATTAATTCATATGCCCTGAATTGGCGAGATACAGTCAAAGGAACATATCCCCTGAAATGAGGAGATCGTTACAAATTGAGAAACAAAATGTTGGCAGTGTTGATGACGCTTTAAGGAGCTTCCTCTTCACTATGACTCGTATGACTTTTGACGTTCTTCTCATCTTGCTTTTTGAAGAATGTTGATTCTGATTGAAGCTTGATCCTTTCGAAGCTTACCAAGTTGTAGATGATACAGACGAATTCAGAATGCAGTTATTCGCTTATTCCCTTATTTTGCATGGATCGCCCTTTTGGGTTTTCAATCCATCGGGATGCCCATTTTTGCCTGAGCTGTCCAATGCGGCTTTTCAACTCAGCGGGTGTACATTCCTTTGTTTATTTTCCCTTATTTTTGCCCGAGTCTTTTATTCTGTTTTTGACTCGCCGGGATGCCCTATTTTTGCCTGGACTTACATTCTGTTTTTGTGTCCAGCGGGTCTTTTTATGCGAAGTATTTTTTAACTGCGTCCGAATTCACAGGGGACGGGAAATTTTCACCATCCATGGTGCTGAGCATCAGTGCTCCACCAGAGAAAACTTTCTTTACTACAAATGGTCCTTCATAATTTGGAGTCCATTTACCCCTGTGGTCTGTATGAGGAGGGAGGATTCTTTTCAGCACAAGATCTCCTACTTGGTACTCTCGATGCCTGACTTTCTGATCGAAGGCTCTCTTCATTCTCTTCTGATACAACTGTCCATGACAGATTGCAGCCAATCTTTTCTCTTCGATCAGACTCAGTTGTTCGTATCGGGCCCGAACCCAATCTGCTTCACTCAGTTTAACATCCATTAGTACCCGGAGAGAGGGTAATTCAACTTCGACAGGTAGGACCGCTTCCATACCATATACAAGTTGATACGGTGTTGCCCCAGTGGATGTCCTGATTGACGTGCGGTACCCATGCAAAGAAAATGGTAGCATTTCATGCCAGTC
The DNA here is from genome assembly GCA_963966055.1 of Lathyrus aphaca. Taxonomy (NCBI): domain Eukaryota; kingdom Viridiplantae; phylum Streptophyta; class Magnoliopsida; order Fabales; family Fabaceae; genus Lathyrus; species Lathyrus aphaca. Next base: position 427,377,353 of record OZ014523.1, on the reverse strand, counting down.
TTTGTAAGTGACTACCATCTTCTGCACAATCTTCTTGATATTCTTATTAGCTGCCTCAACAGCGCCATTCATCTTTGGCCTGTAAGGAGAAGAATTGTGATGTTGGATTTTGAAGTCTCGGCACAGCTCAGCCATCATTTTGTTGTTCAAGTTGGAACCATTATCAGTAATGATTCGCTCGGGAACTCCATATCGACAGATGATATCTCTCTTCAGAAATCTGGCTACCACTTGTCTTGTAACATTGGCATAGGAAGCTGCTTCGACCCACTTGGTGAAATAATCAATGGCAACCAGGATGAATCTGTGGCCATTCGAAGCAGTTGGCTGGATCTTGCCAATCATATCAATGCCCCACATGGCAAAGGGCCATGGTGAAGACATGATGTTCAGAGGATTGGGAGGCACATGCACCTTATCTGCATAAATCTGGCATTTATGGCATTTTCTGGCGTAGGCACAACAGTCTGCATCCATGGTGATCCAATAATACCCTGATCTTAACAATTTCTTAGCCATGGCATGCCCTCCGGCATGGGTACCAAAGGATCCTTCGTGCACTTCATGCATAAACAAATCTGCTTCTGTCTTATCAACACATCTGAGGAGTACCATATCGAAGTTCCTTTTGTATAAAGACCCATCAGTGTTCAGGAAGAAACTGCCAGCAAGCCTTCTCAAAGTCTTTTTATCATTGGAAGATGCCCCAGGTGGGTATGTTTGATCCTCCAAGAAGCACTTGATGTCGTGAAACCAAGGCTTATCATCTTTGACAACATCTGCTGCGAACACATATGCTGGTCTGTCAAGTCTGGACACTAAAATCTGAGGTACAAAGTTGGCAGTCTGAACTTTGATCATGGACGAAATGGTAGCCAGAGCATCTGCAAACTGTTCTCGTCCCGAGGGATATACTCAAGCTTGACTGTTGTGAAGAAAGTCAATAACCTCCTTGTATAATCCCTGTAAGGTATCAGATGATCCTGGTGGGTGTACCACTTGCCATTGGTTTGATTGACTACCAAAGCTGAATCTCCGAATACAGTCAATGTCTTGATCCTGAGGTCAATGGCTTCCTCAAGACCCATAATGCAAGCTTCGTATTCAGCTTCGTTGTTAGTGCAGTTGAAAGTGAGTTTCGCCGAGAAAGGCATGTGAACTCCCTTAGGTGTAATGAGTACTACACCAACACCACGGCCATTCATATTAACAGCCCCATCAAACATCATAGTCCATTCTTCTTCCGGGTCAGGCCCTTCAGTGTGAACAGGCTCTTCATGATCTTTTGCTTTTATGAACATGATGTCTTCATCAGGGAAGTCAAACCTCATAGGCTGGTAATCATCAATGGGTTGCTCAGCCAGATATTCAGATAGTACACTGCCCTTGATGGCTTTCTGAGAGGTGTACTGGATGTCGTATTCTGTAAGAATCATCTGCCATCTTGCAACCCGTCCGGTAAGTGCTGGCTTCTCGAAAATGTACTTGACTGGGTCCATTTTTGATATCAACAAAGTAGTGTGGGTCAACATATACTGTCTCAGTCGGCGAGCAGCCCACGCTAAAGCACAGCAAGTTTTCTCGAGAAGTGAATAACGTTGTTCACAGTCGGTAAACTTTTTGCTTAGGTAGTATATTGCATACTCTTTTCGACCAGACTCGTCATGCTGGCCCAACACACACCCCATCGACTCTTCTAATACTGTCAGGTACATTATCAGAGGTCTTCCTTCAACTGGAGGCATAAGGATTGGAGGTTCTTGTAAGTATTCTTTGATCTTGTCAAAAGCCCTTTGGCAGTCTTCGTTCCACCTGACCGTCTGTTCTTTTCTCAGTAGTTTGAACAAGGGTTCACAAGTTGCTGTAAGGTGAGATATGAACCGCGAGATGTAGTTCAATCGACCTAAGAACCCTCGAACTTCTTTCTCAGTTTTCGGTGCAGGCATCTCTTGGATGGCTTTGACTTTGTCAGGGTCAACTTCAATCCCCTTCTCGCTTACAATAAAGCCCAGCAGCTTACCAGATCTCACCCCGAATGTGCATTTGTTGGGGTTTAACTTCAGTTGGTACTTTCTCAGACGCTTGAACAGTTTCAACAGATTTACCAGATGATCTTCTTCAGTAAGGGACTTGGCGATCATGTCATCCATATAACACTCGATTTCCTTATGGATCATATCGTGGAATAATGTCACCATAGCCCGTTGATATGTTGCGCCAGCATTCTTGAGCCCAAATGGCATTACCTTGTAGCAGAACATGCCCCAGGGTGTGATGAAGGTTGTCTTCTCCATGTCTTCAGGTGACATTTTAATCTGATTGTATCCTGAAAATCCGTCCATGAAGGAGAATACCGAGAACTGGGCTGTGTTATCCACCAATACGTCAATGTGAGGTAATGGGAAGTCATCTTTTGGGCTGGCTCTGTTCAGATCCCGGTAGTCAACACACATTCTTACTTTGCCGTCTTTCTTAGGCACAGGTACTATGTTAGCAACCCACGGTGGATAGCTAGTCACAGCAAGGAACCCGGCGTCCCATTGCTTTTGTACCTCCTCCTTGATTTTCATAGCCATGTCTGGGCGAGTACGGCGCAGTTTCTGCTTAACTGGCGGGCATTCTTCTCTTAAAGGCAGCTTGTGCACAACAATATCGGTGTCCAACCCCGGCATATCCTGGTAAGACCAAGCAAACACGTCCACATATTCTTGAAGCAGGTCAACCAGTTGTCTCTTCACTGAGTCTTGTAAGCAGGCCCCGATTTTAACCTCTTTCACGTCTTTATCTGTACCAAGATTGATCACTTCAACTTCCTCCTGGTGAGGAGTAATAACCTTTTCCTCTTGTCTCAACAACCTGGCTAGCTCTTCAGGAAGCTCATATTCTTCTTCAACCCCTTCATCAGCTTGATTGATTGGATTGTCAAAGTCATACGAAGTCATAGCCGTGCTGTTGTCGGTGCTGTCTGGAAGACACTCTCTGCAAGGGTTCAGTTTGTTCATTTTAGTGATTTGATTTTAATCTTGTTTTAGAAAAGTGAAATAAAGTTGTCATTTTGAAAACACTGCCATTTATTTTTTTTGTACAAAAAGAAATATGAAAAAAAACAGTGAGCGGAAAAGAAAAAGACTCATTTGCAAAAAGATGTCTGATATTTCATTGATTAATCTTGTTTGCACAAAAAGTACAGATGGCCCGATTACAAAATGAGTCTTGTCATCTTGGGCAAGATGCAATACTTTGATGCATGCTATAAAAATACAGGAAATAATAATTACTCTGCATGAGTAACTCTTATAATTTCCTGGGAAGACCAGTTTGAGATACTGCTCCCCGGGATCTTTGGACGAATCCAGCTTTCCAGGTTGCGTTCTTCTTCCAGCTCGTCTTCCAGACAGTTGATAGCATCAGGGGTAAACATCCCCCCACTCACAAAATTGGGCTCTTTCGCAGCCGCTGCTTGATCTTGTTGAGTTGGTTTGTAACCCAACCCAAATCTGTCCTCTTTCTTCTCCACCGATAGCAGTTTGCCCCAGCCTTGGGCGTTTCCTCCCTCAACAACCTTCCGGGCTTGTTGGTATGATGATATTGAAGTACCAGGCACAGCAGATGTTTCATTCACATTCAAGGCTTCGAATCCTTGGCTCATTGTTTCGTGGATCTCCCCATCCATCTCAATATACTTATAGGTAGCCAGGTGGCTGACAAAAATATCCTCTTCTCCACAGATTGTAACGATTTGACCCTCCCACTCATATTTTAACTTCTGGTGAAGGGTAGAGGTCACGGCGCCAGCGGCGTGAATCCATGGCCTACCCAATAGACAGCTGTAGGCAGGCTGTATATCCATCACGTAGAAGGTCGTTTTGAAGGTCTGCGGGCCAATCGTTATGGGCAACTCAATTTCTCCCAGAACCGATCTCTTTGAACCATCAAAGGCTCTCACCACCAGGTTGCTGGGTCTCAATGCCAATCCGTCATATTCTAGCTTCACCAGGGCCTTCTTAGGCAAGATATTGAGGGATGACCCCGTGTCTACCAGCACATGGGAAAGGACAGCACCTTTACATTCCATGGTTATGTGCAAGGCTTTGTTATGGTTGCGGCCTTCCGTTGTCAAATCAGTATTGGTGAACCCTAGTCTGTGACTAGCATTAACATTTCCAACTACAGCTTCTAGCTGATTGACAGTGATCTCTTCAGGCACGTAAGCTGCGTGCAAGACTTTGAGTAGTGCATCCCGATGGGCCTCGGAGCACATAAGCAATGATAGGATTGAGATCTTGGAAGGCGTCTGATGAAGCTGATCCACTACTTTATAATCACTCTTTTTGATGATTCGCATGAACTCATCAACCTCTTGATCGAAGGGTGTCTTGAAGGCTTCTTTAACAGTCTGCTCTTCCTGCACCAAGCTTTTTCCTTTTGCCTTGGCAGCAGCTTCTGCTTCGGCAGTGGGTCTCTGAATTTGTGGAGCGAAAAGACGTCCGCTTCGGGTGAAGCCTCCGCCTCCTCCCACATTGTCAATTTGTGGTGCAGGGGTTGATGATTCAAAAGTGATTCTTTGTCCTTCACAGTACAGGTCAGAGCCGTAATGCCAGGGGATAGCGTTACTGCTTTCATAAGGTACTGGTCCAGGCACCGTGATAGTGACTGGACTGATTGCAGCTGCGGAAGGAATTGTGATAGTCTGTGGATCGTAATAAATTGTAATTGGTGCTCTGATGGGAGCAGCACCTTCTGAGTTGTAGGCAGAGTTATTTTCTGGATCATAAAATATTGTGACAGTTGAGACATCTTCATGATTTGTTGCTGGTGTTGTAGGAGACATTGGTGGAAGGATGGATGTTGTTGTTGTAGGAGTTTCAAAATGGAGTGGTGCTGGAGTTGTAGAAGAAAAATTTGTTGATAACTGATCAGTTGAGATAATAGATGAAGTACTTGTTGATGAAGCCGAAGAATTGTCAGGAACAATGGTCGTTGCAGTTGTAGGGGGTTCTGGAGTTGTTGCTGATGAAATTGCTGGATTTGTAGGAAATGATGTGGTGATCTGAAGTTGGCCACTCTGAATGAGACCGTCTATGCCATTCCTCAGGTTATCGCACCCGTTTACCGAGATATTGCAGTAAGCACACCCCAACTCACACCCCGGGAACATTTGACATTCGAGGAGTTGAGCCTTAATTTCTACCAACGGTGTCCGGATTTGACCCACACTGGTTATTAAATAAGACGGCTTGTCTTCTTCAATAGCGTTAATTCTGGGACCACCGTGGTCTGGCATGGGGTTCTTATTGACATTGGGTGGTGGTGCGAAATTCAGAGCTTTCGAGTCTACCAGGTCTTGTACCTTCATGTGCAGGGCTCTGCACTTTTCTGTACTGTGGCCAGGTGCGTTGGAATGAAAAGCACACCTAGCGTTGGAGTCATAATTCCTGGGTAGACTGTTGGGATCTGGAGGTGCCAACGTCCTTAGCTCAACTAGGTTGAGTTTCAGGAGTTGTGGCAGCAATGTAGCATATGGCATAGGGATCGGATCGATTACCCTGTTGGCTTGAGATGGCCTCTGTTGGAATGGCCTTTGCTGGTTATTGTTGTTGGTGTTGCTGTTGTTGTAATTTCTCGGAGGATACTGATTCTGTTGATGGTACTGAGGTTGTTGATAGTTTTGTTGCGGAGGTTGATAAACTGGTTGAGGATGAGCCGGAGCGGGAATGGTGACTGCTGCCACTGATCTGTGAACATATTGGGGCCTGCCCCTGTTGGTGTGGATGGCATTGGTTTCGCCAGTTCTTCTTGGGCCTGCAAAAGGCTTTCTTGTACTACTGGACGAGCTTGCACCGTTGTCTGAGATCTTACCCATTTTCAATAGGCTTTCGATTCTCTCCCCAGCTATGACAACATCTGCAAAGCTAGTGGAAGAGAAAGCAGCCAGCCTGTCAATGTAGGTCCCCTGAAGGGTGTTCATAAACATGTCTGCCATTTCCCTTTCAGACATAGGTGGCTGAACAGCAGCAGCCAATTGCCTCCATCTCTGGGCATATTCTCGGAAACTTTCCCTTGACGACTGTGACATTCCCATTAGGAGGGTCCTGTTGGGTGCCATGTCTAAGTTGTACTGATACTGTCTGATGAAGGCCTCTGCCAGGTCCTTCCAGCATCTGATAGTTGCCCTTGTCAAGTGAGAGTACCATTCTCTTGACGCTCCAGTTAAGCTATCCTCGAAATAGAACATCCAGAGCTTCTCATCCATTGTATAGGCCTTCAGCCTTCCCAGAAATGACTGTAAATGAGTCCGGGGGCATGAAGTCCCGTTGTATTTTTCAAAACAAGGAGGCTTAAACTTATGGGGGATCCTGACCCCGTCTACCAAGCCCATGTCCATGACGTCGAAACCCAGAGAGTTTTGAGACTCTAAGGACCTCAATTTCTCAGCTATCTCATCCAACCTTCTATCATAAGCTTCTTCCCCAGCACCCATTACTGTAAACTGATTCTCTTGGGGGTCTTCTTGAAGTACCCTGGCCGCAGTGGCAGTCCCTTGAACATTTGCAGGGATGTTGACCTCAGGATGAAGGTGTGGTCCAAATACAGGGGGGTTAACATGAGGTTGGACCCTTTCATTGTTGCTAGTGCCGGCAGTTCCTATATGTGGATCTTCTTGATTCTGCCTTTCCACCATGGCCCTCAATCTTTCCTGGCTCTGAGCCATGTTGTTCATCACTTCCATAAAATGAGTCATTTGATTCCTCATCTCTAGCCTTTCATTTGCCATTTGATTTCTGACCTCAGTAAGGTCCTGCTGCATCTGATCCATTTGAATGCCCGGAAGGTTGCTACGGGTCGGATAACGGTGCGGACGGTTGAGGGGAAATACTCGGCGCCGAGCAATAGTTCCTGAACATCACAACAGAGTTAGTGGCAATAAAACAAAAACCTACAAAACAAACAAAAGTGTTAGCATGCAATGCAGTATGCTTATTTGTTTTCAAGGTATCCGGTTTGGCATTCAGTTTTGACCCTTCCAGACCCTTGAAGATGCTGTTGATGTTGCTTTTGAAGTGAAACCCGGATGGAACAAACCAATACATATATTACAAAAATCAAAAGGTACATAGTTTGCTTTACAAATACAAGCCCTCTGGGGGGTCAAAATACATTACAAGAAAATAAAAGTACATGGAATGAAAGCAACAACAAACAAAGGGTCAAACACCAAGACCAAACTCATCCTCACGAACTTCCTTGAGAAGTGCTTCGGTCACAGGATCAGCCGGACGCTCCGTGAGATTCCTGATGAGGAGATTCCGGGTGGTAACAGCTGCTGTTAGCCTCTTGTGCTGACTTTGGTCTTTTGACTTCTTCACCCCAGCTTTGATCTTCAACTCTGATATCTCCCTCTGGGCTGCCGCCAGGGCTTCTTGCTGCTCTTTTGCACTAGCTTCCAGTTGCTCCATCTTGTCTTAAACTCTCTTGTCCTCCAGAGTACGGGCTTCGGTGATCCTGACCCACCGAGCTTGACTCTCCTTCAAATACAAGTCTGTCCTTGCTCTCTGGAACTGGGCTTCTTTGCAAGCATTCTTCAGAATTTGTTCTCCAGCTTTAGACTTTTTGATATAATCCCCAGACTTCTCAATCTTAACCAGATGCTCCACTCTCAACTTCTCCAATCTCTCAACCTCCCTCATACCATCACTCCTCTCCCGGAGGGTCTTCTGTAAAGCTTGAGTTAACTTCTCATTTCTTTCTTTCAAACTCTCAAACTCCTCCAAACTGACAGTGGCAGGTGGTGCTGAAGATGATTCAGGCATATCTTCTATAGTAAAGGGCATCCCAGAGAATTGGGCCCTGGCACGGGACCATTCATAATATTGTGCTGATGCCACATTGTTGCACTTCCCCAAAATGGTTATTCCCTTGGTTTGAACATTATCCCAGGCCCAGGCTGCCTGCCTAACAATAGCCGGATTAATCTTGTTCTCACAATAAAGAGTTTCAACCAAGTCATGTGCCTTAGGAGTGTGGACCAGGGCATAGCCCAGTTGTCTTCTAAACAGCAGAGGGTTGTAATTAATACTACCCTTAACTCCTATTAGGGGCACATTGGGAAAATGCCCACAGCTGGTGATGATATCCCTGCCCTTGGTGCTTTGGGTGCACCATCTGATATCGGCTGAAGTTAGAGCAGTGAGTCTCTTAGCCCAGTTTTTCTGCTGATGAGGGTTCAAAAATGCATCTGTCCTGGGTAGATGCCTGAGAAGCCAAGTATGGAACAATGGAGCACAACACCTCACTAATCTTCCCCTCTGCTTCTCATTCCTCTGATGCACTGAATAGTAGAGATCCCCCAATAAAGTGGGTACTGGGTTCTTCAGGATGAATAGATGGATTGCATTCTTGCTGATGAATCGAGGCTCATCTGCAAACAATACAATTCCATATATGCTCAAAGCCAATAGAGCACACACAGCTTTCCACTCCCCTAAAGAAGCTTTCAAGGTAGCTTGAGAGATCAAGAAATCCAGATGAAAGCCAGGGATTCCAGCTTTAGAAGTCATATGCTGCTCAATCAAAACAGGTTCCAGATGTAAAGCCTTTGCTACTTCTCCATTACCAGGAAAGACCATCTCAGGGTTGAAAGGGATTCCACCCCTGATAGGCAGACCAACCAATGATGAGTATTCTTCCAATAGAGGGCCCAACTGAAAGTCTTGGAAGGTAAAACACCTCAGAGGGGGATCATAAAACTGGATGCAAGTGTGGATCAGGCTTCTCTATGAAGGGTCCAGATCCATAACCATATCAAGTATATCCCCATAGTGTTCCCTGAACAATGGTATGTGATCTGGAGTGATCAGGGTCTGAATCCTCCTGATGTCAGATAGCTCTGGCTGGAAGAAGTGATAGGTGATGTTGCTCTTTTTAGGAGCCATGATGCTGAAGATGGGTAGAGACAGGTGCTGATGATAACACTGAAGAATGGGCCACTGATTGGTTGGTGCAGGTGATAGCTGAAGCAGATGCTGGTGAAGATGGGCCAATACTGAAGATGGGGTCAAAACCAAAACCAAATGAAGATGGATACCCTGAAACACAAATAAGCAAATGTCAATATGATGTAATGTTTATGTATGCACATGATATGCAAGGGTCTGTGACTGAGCTGGATCTGATCAAGAGCTCTGATATGAGTCCAAGACATATTCAAGAATACCAGATGGAAGTCTATAAATCCAGTAACCAAGGTGGGGGACTTAAATAAAGAGCCACATATCCAGGGTTTTAGAATCACAAGAACTGTCCCAAAAATGGAGTATTCTTACACAAACAAAATAACAGGGTGTTCTGAGGCCAAGGTACCTGCAAACCTGTAAACAGCCCAACCCCCTCACAGGTGGTGTTCTAAAACAAGGATCCTCAGACTTGGATCAGTTATGAGAAGTGTAAACACTTCTAACCCGGAGGTACAGTGTTTACAATAACCATAAAAGTTCCTCCTCTAATTCACCTCAGTTTCTGAAGGTCAATACTAAAAGGTCATCCAGACTTAGCAGGCTTCCCAGATAGCTCTAGCATTGCAGGAAATCTGCAACACAGAGTTCTCAAGAAGAAACCCATATCTGAACCGTGTTTCATATTCCCGCACCAGACCGAGATGGAATGGGAAAGAATATGATTCACTCTAGCCTAGGTGTCACTCAGGTCCCAGGTATAGGACCTTAACTCTCAATAGAACACCCACCCACCAAAGCAAAACCAGATCCAGCCAGACAGCATGACAATATGATATATGAAAACTGTAAAGAAAGCAATAAATAAAGCTGTACAAAAAGCAGTAAATAAAGCAAATATACAAACACAAATAAGCACATAACACCCCAGTAAACACAAATCAAACAAGCGCTAGGAGGAACCCACAAAAAGAACCAGAAGCCCTGATTACAGTATAAGGGTCCCCAGCAGAGTCGCCAAGCTGTCGCTCCCGATAAAATGGAGCTAAGTCCAAATAAAGGTACAGACGCGAACGGTCGGCGAAAGGGACAATGAGAACACACAGCCGTGAACTCACTGGAGATGAATAGAGTCGCCAGCTAGGCATTTTTATCCCGGAGGAAAGGCAATGCTGCATAGACCTAGAAAGAGATGGATAAGACGGTTTGCGAACCAGAGAGACTGAGAAAGGGGGTTGGTTACAACCTGGGAAGGTATTAGCACCCAGATTGTCCGCCGTACTCGACGGGATCCACGCTTAAAAGATTTGTGTTTTAAAGGGGTAGTGTCAGTGCAATTTGTGTGTAAGAGAGCTGGAAAAGATGTACAGGTGTCAGTGTAAAGAAATGTGATGTGTATAAATGTACAGTGTCAGTGTAAGGAAGAGGAATGAGATGCTCAAGATCATGAGGCTAAAAGAATAAAGCTGGAAGGAGGGGGAATATACAGAGACTTTTGTTCGATAACTGTTAAGTTATGCCTACGTATCCTCTCGTGCAATGAGGAAGTCAGAACACCGTAGTTCGACCCAAAGAGACTGAAAGATGAATTGACTTGTGAACTGCTTACTTGCCTATGCTCAAGTGTATGACCCGTCTGGCTCAGGTGCAAACTGTCTTGCATTAGACGGAAGAAGCAAGTTCTCGTTTATGAGTGAGTGAGGTGAGAAAAGAATCCCGGAGGAGACGATTATTGTTTGTTTTTGAGTTTTCAGTCTTTTATTGCTTTTGAAAGTTTGTCATAAGTTAATGAGCTTAAGCCTATACCAATGGATTTAGTAAACTCATCACATCTTCCCTCTGATTAGGGGTAATGAGGATACCTTAAGTGTGAAGTCAGATTCTCACACTTAATTACCTTTGGGGTAGGATTAAGATCATTAACCTACTTGTTGATTATTTAGATGTTTTTGGTGTTTTTGTTTAGTGTTGAGTAATGAGGTTAAGCCATAATCAGGGATTAAACAGACTCATTACACCATCCTAATAGAAGGATAATAGATGAGAATGTTTAAGCTGAGGAAAACTCCTCAACTTAATCCATGATTAGGGATTAAACTCATGACAAAACAAGCCTTTATTAAGTGGATTTTAGTTAATAATAAGATAAAGAAGTGATTTTTATGGTTTGTAAGACAACTTGAGGGGGACTTGTCCATTAACACTAGGGTTAGTCCTTCTTAACCAGTTAAGGAAGAATTAGAACCCTAATGCAAGGCCCAAGTTACAAGTGTGATGTCTTGATACTTATTAAGTGAATTGATTAAAAGGAGTTAAACACATTAAGGGTTTAACACTTAGGATTAAAGTTATACACTCCATCCTAAGAGAAGGATGCAGGCATAAGCTTAATCACAAAGCCTTAAAGCCTTTAGGGTTTAGTCCCTGATTATGAGATAAGAAGAGAAGACTCAAAAGAGACCCAAAGGTAAAACTAAGAGGGGAGACTAATCAAAACCCTAATCATTGTCATACATGGTTGTTCCTAAGGTTTGTGAGGTTTTCAAGAGAAATCTTCAATGGAGCCACCAGGAAGCAGATGAAAGGATCAAGAGAAGCAAAGCAACTTGCTTCATTCAAGAAGTCAAGTCACTTGAAGAAAGAAAGTAAGAAGAAAAGGAATGAGCAAGCTCAATCTCAAGCACAAACAAAAATGCAGCAATGGATGCAAGAGAGATGAAAAGAAAAGTCATGAGAAGTGAAGGCAAATTCACTTCTCAAAGCCACTTACCACCTGAAATGTTAGAAAAGGAATGCAATGCAATGCAGAATGGGATGAGATGACATAATGAGAAACAAAACCAGAATCACATACATGATGCTAATGATGTTATGAGATGCTACAAACATGAGGCAGCACATGGAAATGATCATACAAGCTTATGAATGCAAATGAAGCAAGTTAGGAACCATGAAAACACATGAAAAGTTATGAAGTGCACATGACATACAACATGGCAAATACATGATGCAATGATCAAACATGTTTTCTATATGTCTTATGATGTCAAATGAATCACATGGAAGCATGGAATGTCATGGCAAGTCATGTTATGCAAGAGAATACAAGATGGATGCATATGGAAGCCCAAATTAGGGTTTATGAACCAAACATCAAACAAAATTCAAAATCAGAAGCAAACCCTAAGATAAAAAATGGAAAATGCCACACAAAGGACCCCTAATCCTATACTAAACCAATGCCCAAAGGAGAGGTCTCAACTCTTAACCAATCTCAAGTTATGATTTTTACAAGTTTCTAGGGTTTTTAGGGTTCCTAAACAAGAAAAATGTCAAACAATTTGAAAATGCAAGATCAAATCATGGCAATTTAATCTCAAAAACTACATGCTAAACATAATGCAATGCAAGAAGAATCAATGTCCAACTCTTCATGGATAGGCAGAAATGATTTTTTAAACTTTGGATCAAATTAATGAATAAAAATGATTTTAATTCAATGAAAAATTATCAAAATGCATCAAGATCAAAAAAGAAATTTGGTTTGAATATTGGACAATGTTTCTAAATGTCTTAGAACATTTCATGAATTTTTTGGTGATTGTTAGATACTTAGAAGTATTTTTAATAAATTAATTCTCATTAATCAATTAAAAATAATCTTTTAATTATTTAAAGATACATTTTAAATGCTAAAAATGAAAATAAAAATATTTTTGTGTCATAAATTTTAATAAAACTCTTGAGAAAAAGTTTCATAATTTTCAAGACATTTTTGCTATTTTAAATAAATTATGCAAAACAAATGAGAAAAATATGAAAATAAAATGAAAATAAATGAATTAAAGAGAAGTCAGCTGATCCAAGGGCTTGAATTCAAAGTCACACGCGCGGAAGTTGACTGCGCGCCACATCCTACGGCTCAAATTCAAAAATGACTAATTAATGCTTAAACCCTAATTGCGTCGTTAAACACTTTCAGATGACCGGAACAGTGTTCCGGTCATCTTCTCCGTTCACCCCAAACCTCAAACTCACTCCATACGTTATGAAAATGAAATCTAATTGAACAGAAATGTTTCCCACTCACTCACGAATCATAACCCTCACTCGAAACAAATTTATTTTTCCAGGAAAGGCTGAATCGAAGCAAACAAGAACTAGGGCAAAAAAGTTTCAGAGATCAATTAAATTCTCATTTCATCACCATTTTCAAAACTAAAAGCACCAGGACAATCAGTAAAGCATAGAGAACAAGTTTAGAACATAAAAAATGATTTCTGGAAAAATATTTCTTGAGCTACCTGAGATTCGAAGCTTTCACTCCAGCAACTTTCAGACCTCCCCTCCTTGTGAAATCCACCCCTTATGACCTCTTGATGATGCTTGAATGCTTTGGAGAAGTTTATGCTGGCTAGATGAAGAGTTTGAACAGCTTCTGCTCAAGCTCAGTTGAAAATGGCAATGGTGATGCAGGCAGTTTCAGGCCAATGTGAGTGGTTCTTTGTGATCAGGGTGATGTTTTAAGAAGGTTTGTGGAGTTTGTTTGGATGTTTATGGCCTGTGGAGTGAGTTTCGAAAGAAACTGCAAGTTGGAGTGAAGATGGAGAAGTGGTGTTCTTGCTTGATTCAGGCTTGGTTCTTTGTTGGTTTTGGCTTAATGAGGCATGGTGAGTTGAGTAGTTGAACTTGTTTGAATGTTTGTGAGCTGGGCAGAGAGATTCGAAGAGTTTTTGCTTGATGGAGTGTTTTTGTGTGTGTGATGTTGTATGTTGTTTCAGCTTGGCCTCCTGATATCTTTGGCTTGCAAATGGATAACATAAAATAATCCTATAGGTCAGATGATTTGACCTGGCCTTTATTGATTGGTAAGTTCACTTTTGCCAAAAGTCCACTCTTTGTGTAAGGAAAGCATGGGCTTGGTTCTAGGCTAGTACAAGGCATGGGGCTGCGCAGCAAAGGTGAGGGGAAGGGCTGGCAAGGTTCAGCATCCAATGTAGCAAGTGGTAGGAAGTGTGATCATGAGTCTTGCAACTTGTTCCAACTTTGGTTCACATGTGATTTCCTTGTCCAACAAGCCATAAACCATGAGAAACTTGGTTCAAATCTGATTTTTAAGAGTTGCATGATGCTTGTGTAATGGTTTGAAGACAATTAGAAGTTACAATTTGCCTTGGTTCATGATTTTGCAAATTTTCCTTTTAGTGCATAACTTGAAAATTAGTGATTTTTGCCAACTTTGTCAAACCATAACTTTTGATCCAAAATGAATTAGGTCATGTTCTTGTACTTTTTGAAAAGGGAAAAATGTATTCTACAACTTTCATGACCAAAGTTTTTCCATTTGAAGCATTTTTGGATCAAAAAGCAAGGCTTGAAAAATGACCTAAAATGACATATTCTTGAAAAGTCAACTATGCCCTAAAAAGTCAACTTTGCAAAAACTTCAAATTCTTGATTTTTGTGAACTTCAAACTTCTTCCATGATCAAATAAAGATCATATACACTCAAATTGATGAAGAATGCCCATTGGTTGGGTCATTGGGGGCCTCAGATGCCCTGATTTTGCACTGACTTGCCCAGAAAGTCAACCCTTGATCAGATGACTTCCCCATGGAATTTCTTCATGAAAATTGGTATGCATACTCCCTATACCATATAAAGACCAATAGAAACAAGAATGACCAAAAAAATTGGAGTTATGGTCTCTGAAACCAAAACCCTAATTTTAGGTCAACTGTGCAGTCAAACTTGGCTCTGCATCCACACCAATCCCAGTTCTTGTGATTCTTTTGCATTTTTGACTTTGAGTGGATGTGATATGATACAAGAACACACATGGACCCCTTTGAAGTGATTGGTGGCCTTTGGAGTGGCTCAAGAAGCTCTTGGATTGCTCAGATCACAAACCCTAGATGCAGATGACTTAGAAACTATGCAGTGACTCAAAAATGTGTCCTGAGATGATATGATTGTGTTTATGCATATGAAATGATCACAAGCCATGGTGTGAATGGGTGAGGGCAAATTTGGGGTGTTTACACATGCCTCATCACATTTTTCCCATACAAAGCTCATTTTGAAGGAAATTGAATTATCTACAACTTTGTGTATCACAAGCCAAGCCCAAAAATGCTTCATTTGGAGGGTAGGAGCTAAGACATTATAGGTCCTTTTGAAAGTCAACAAAAAGTCAACAACTTCAAAAGGGCATAACTTGAGAATGATAAATGATATGAACATGAAACCAATGGGGTTGGTTAGAGGACTCTTTAAGCTTTCCAAAATGTCCAAGAACACCCTCATAGCATTAAAATTGAAGGATGTGTGCCCTTGCAAAGTTGGGAAATTTTTGGGTGGTTTATGAAGCAAATAGGGCTTTAAAATCAATTTCTTCCAAATGGGCTTGCAATCTTGTGATCCAAACTTCACCATAACACCAAGCACGACCCAACCCATGTAATTTCTGATTTTGTTTATTTTATTTAATATTTATTTGATTTTTATTCATTTAAATACATATTAAATCAAAATAAAATCAAAAAATAATTATTTAAGGGTGATTCTTCTTCTAGAAAATCATAAAAGACATTTAACATGAATCTACACTATCCAAATTCGTGCTCACTCTTTGAAGCATGAAGAGACTTGATTTTTGGCCAATATTGGAAAGGGATTTCTTCATCACTAAGGTATCCAAAAAGCCCAAAGAGAGAGCCTATTTTTTGACCTAAATCAATCCACTACATATACACAAAGAGAACACAAGCATAGGGGACGAATCTTCTTCCTCAAGAGTAAGTTTTGACATTAAAAAAAAATCACCAAAAACTTGAATTCGGATTCTTCAATACCAAGCCTTTCAAGGTATTTTGAGGACACTACAAGCTTCATTAAGCTTCCCTGAATCGAAACCAATACTCACATACTTCTAAACCATGACATAATGCATAAACCGAAGCATGTTCTTCAAGAATTTTTCATTTTTCGATTTTGTTGATTGATTGGATTTAAGTTGTTTTTGATTGTTTGATGATGATTATGATGAACCCTAGATTGATTCTTGGCTATTTAATTGAGTTTTCTATGCAGGTATGGAATTTCACCATGATTAGGGTTCACGGCCTCTTTTAGGGTTTCATGGTTTAATCATGATAAATGAATTCTAAGGACATAGGACGATTGCAAATCTCAGTAGGAACTCAATGGCATAACTAATTTTGTGAAATTTTGTTGTTTGGTTGAAGTTTGTGATTCGCAGGAATGAAAATCGCAGGAAAGTTCATAGGGAAATTCGCAGCAAAAAACGCAAGGCCAGAGGAGGAAGACGAAGTTCTTGGCGCCATCTGGAAGATTCAAAATTGGGTTTAATATTTGTAGAATTGTTTGTTGTTTTGTTTCAACTGATGCAGGTTAGCCCAGTGGTAAGGGTTGCGCGTATGGATTGCATAGGGCCTTGGTTCGATCCTTGGATGCAACCATCTTTTTCTTATTTTTCATTTAATCATATGACTTAATATATTATTAATTATTGTTGATTGTATATCAGTTGCGCCCTTCTGGCTGGATGGTAAGCGTGTCTGTTTGTTGTGTGAGGGTCCTGGGTTCGAATCCCCCCCAGGCCCTTTTGTGCTATTTTTTTTGTTTTTGTCATGGTTTTCACAGGATTTGAAACAAAACCAAATGGAGTGTCTTCCATATCACTGGCGCGCGCGCAGCCCAGTGGCTGGCTAGTTGGTCTTGGAGGTTGCATTGTTTAGGGACTGGGTTCAACTCCCAGCCCAGGTAAGTTTTGTTTTCATTTTTTTTTTGTTTTCTTAGTTTATATTATAATTAAATAAATTTAAATAATAAAAATAGAATGTTTATATTATTATTTTCTTTACTACAATTTAGAACTCATTTTTAAAAAAAAAAATTAAATCTTATTAGAAAAATTATTTAATATTTATTTTTTGTATACTATTAATATTGTATAATTTTGTATAGTTAGTTTATAATTAGATAATTAATCCTAATATTTTCTAAAACCCTAAATATTTTATAAAACTTAATTATTTTTATAAAACCCTAATTGTAAATATTAATTTATTTGTCAATTATAATTTTTAATTTATTTATTTATAAGCTTTAATTATGTACATATTTTTATAATTTGTTTATAATTATTATTTAATATAATTCTTGCATGTAAATAATTTTTTAGATTATGTTTAAAATATTAAAAAACTCTTAATTTAATTTTGTAAATATAATCTATTTTCATAATATGTTTTTAATTGACTTTATTTTTATAACATGTATATAATTTAATTTTTTCCTAATAATTAGAATATAATATGAATTGTTTAGAAAATAATTATCCATTAAAAAATTGCACTTTTGAATTTATTATTATGTTAATTTCTTGATTTTGATTCTTATTAATTTTTATTAACTAACCCCATTTATGTATATATTATTTCTATTATTATTATTACTAACCCAACTCTTTACTATTATTTATTTGGCTTATTTATTTAATTTATTTTAATTATTATTATTATGTAATTGTATCTCTTATATAATATTTGTAGTAATAATTTTTATTATTATTTTAAATGCTATGGTTAGTAAAATAGGGAGTGAAATATGTTTGTATTTAAAAATTAATTTAGCTCATTAAATTTAAAGATAAATATTTAAATTGGTACACTCACCACGTAAGTCGATCTTGGATCGCCATCTCACTTCTTAAGGGTTGCCTCTCAAGTTGCCTAAACAAAGGGTCAAGTAGGGTGTATAAAGCAAAGTCCCTCATCTCACATCATCTAGTCCCTAAACAGATAAAAAGATCAAGTCCCTTCGAATCTTGCCTTCGTAATGATCTTGTCCCTTTCGAATAAAGATGATAAGTCCCTTCGAATTGCTTATACACCCCACAGTTGCTCAAACAACAGATGTCCCTTCACTTGTCCCACACATCCAAGGTAATGACTACCTATTCCTTAATAATAGGGATAGTCTTACCATTTAAAGGATTCAAGAACAGAAAAGACTTAATTTAGGGTAGGTTCCTCTTAGATACTTGCTCACTCTTCAAAACATTTCAAACACTTCATACATTTCAAACAATTTTCAAAACAAAGGTTTTATATATATCCATACATGGATCATTATAAAACACTTAAGAAAATTTCTATTCACACACTTCACATTTCAAAAACATTTTAAAGTGAGCTAAGTAACTAAGAGCCCATGGATAACCATGGATGTAAAGGGTGCTAACACCTTCCCTTTACATAACCTACCCCCCGAACTCAAAAATCTTTTAAAAGGTCTTTCCTGTTCTTTTATGCCTTTCCTTTGGATAAAATAAAAGTCGGTGGCGACTCTTGCTATCCGCAACACATAACTAAAGTCAGTTCTCCCACCGTGTTACAGAACTGGCGACTCTGCTGGGGATTTAATAAAAGAGGGGTACCCTTAGGAATTAGATCACTTTAAACTTGTTTGCTTTGTTTGCTTTACTTTACTTGTTGGGTGCTCTTATATGTGAAAGATCCTAACCCAGATCTAGTGTACCTTAGGTAAATGGCAATAGACCAAGGAAACTGTATGGCGTATACCGATATGGTTGATCTGGTGGCCATAGTTAGTGTGACTTCTTGGTTGGTGCTTATGTTCCTTAAGTCAAGTTGAGGATAATATGAGGCTGCCATATGTTGTCAATGCACTAACTAACTTTTACAACCCTAGTTATCCCATCTTGGCCTTTAGAAAAGTAGTGAGATAACCGGCTTTGGTGAAGACTGAAGTTGGTTGATACTCGATACTACGCTCATTGAGATTCTAAACTTGGAGGGTTTTGGTTGGCAAGTGAGTTGCCTACTGAACAACCACCCTTGTGAAGGATCAATGATATTGAGATCCCTTAGAACATGGTTACTTTTATAGGACAGGATGAACCATCTAAACTTCAGGGGAGGGTACTTACCTTTGAACCTCATGCAAGCCTTTAAACCTACGGCTATGGTGTGACTTGTTTGTGTGTGCCACATGTTTGTGATTGAGCATAACATCATGACATCATCATGCATCATAAGCATAGCATTTTCACTAACCATTTCAAGGACCAAAGGATTTATCTTTGTTCTTTGTTGCAGGTCATGGCTTCTGCTCGTAGAAACACTATCAGGATCAACTTTGTAGGAATACCTGCTAAGCTTAAAGAGTTGGTTTCTCAAGTGTCTGAACACTCCCAGTTTATTAAGAGACATGGTCACCTACTGGATCTAGTTACTTCAGGGTTCAATGAAGACATGATGAGTGTTCTGTTTCAGTTCTTTGATCCTAAGCACCATTGCTTCACATTCCCTGACTATCAGCTGGTTCCTACAATGGAAGAGTTCTCTAAACTTCTGGGTATACCTGTTCTTGATCAAAGATCCTTCACATGCTTGGAAAAAGAGCCTAAACCTGAGGTTATTGCTGCAGCTCTACATCTGAAGAAGTCTGACATTGTTCTAGAAATGAGAAGCGGAGTTAAGGGTATTCTTGCTAAGGTATTAATGGATAAAGCTCAAGTGTTCTTGAAAGCTATGAGCTATGATGCTTTTGAGGAGAACTTAGCCTTGTTGATATATGGCTTAGTGTTGTTCCCCAATCCTGATCAGTTCATAGACGTTCATGCCATCAATATATTCCTACGTCACAATCCAGTGCCTACCTTACTTGGAGACATCCTGCATTCTCTTCATACTCGTACTACAAGGGCAAGGGGAACTTTGATGTGTTGCATACCTTTGCTATCTAGGTGGTTTATTTCTCACCTTCCTCGCTCAGTGATGAAGAATGAATAAGGGTTCAGGTGGTCTAAAAGGATCATGTCACTCTCTCATTCAGATATCCATTGGTGCTCCAGATCTATGGAGAATGTCACCATCATTGACCGTTGTGGGGAGTTTCCTAATGTGCCACTTCTAGGCATAAGAGGAGGCATTACTTACAACCCTTCCTTAGCTCTACGTTAGTTTGGTTATGCTCGGAGTGATGGTCCACATGACATGTTGATTCAGGGTATTGTGTTTGATTACGACAACGATCGGCAAGGTTACCGTCAGAGATTCATACGAGCATGGGGAAAAGTGAACAAGGTTGACAGCAAGACTCTAGAGCCTAAGTACACTATTCCTATGGAGGCTTATCTCAGATGGGTGCGATCTCGTGCTCAGACTCTCATAATGTCATATCCTGCTATCCTGCCAGTTACCATGGAACCTGTTGCTGAAGGAGATACTTCTTATACCATCCTTCACCCAGACATGCCCACTGACATGGAAGACTTACAGAGGTCCTGGATCCAGTTGAAGGAGCAAAGGGATACTTTTGAGGCTCATTACAAAGCAAGCCAAGAAAGAATCCTGGAACTAACAAAGCAACTTCACGAGGAGCGGAATCTCAACTCATACCTCAACACAAAGAGGAAACGTCCATGGGAGACTTAAAACCCCATCTTTTGTATTTATTTCATCTCATTTTTATTGTAAGCCCAAGGGGCAAACAAATTTATTACTAATAAAAATTTACTTTCTTGGTTGTCTAAGCAAATTTAAATCTTGCGGTCCTTGAAAACATTGCATACGCATTTACATATCATATCACTGCATCACAGGTTTATTGTGCACATGTTTCTTATCTTCTCGCTGTTTATTTCAGCAATGGCTCTTGAATAAACAGTTAAAGATCTCCAGGAACAAAATGCACAGTTCCAAGAGCTGATCCTGAACTTGTCCAAGGGGCAGGATGAATTGAAGACACTGCTGGCCAAGAAGACTAAGAAGACCAGAAGGTCGGGTGGCCTGATCAACATGGGAAGAAGGTTCAGAGGACCTGTCAAGACCAAAGAACAGGTTGAAGATTATGAGTCTGAAGAGTCTGATAAAGAGGGAGGCAGTCTCCACAATACAATGGGGGATTCTGATTCTGAAGCTAAATACTATCATGAGCCTAACAAAGATAAGTTCAAGATGCTGGTGGATAGAATGGATGCTATGGAATTGCAAAAGTCATCTGGGCTGGATTTTGAAGACCTGAGTTTGATATCTGGGGTGGTCATACCCATTGGTTTCAAGGTTCCTACTTTCATAGTTTATGATGGTGTCTCTTGTCCCAAGCTGCATCTGAGATCCTATGTCCGGAGGATCCAACCCCATACTGCTGATAAGAAGTTGTGGATCCATTTCTTCCAAGAGAGTTTATCTGGAGCTCAATTGGAATGGTACTATCAGTTGGAGAGTGTCAACATCCGTGATTGGAATGATCTTGCTGAGGCCTTCTATAAGCAATATCAATACAATGCTGATTTAGCCCCTACTCGCATGCAGCTACAAAGCATGTCCATGGGTGCTAAAGAAAATTTCAAGGAGTATGCCCAGAAGTGGAGAGATTTAGCTGGAAGAGTACAACCCCCTTTAACTGACAGGGAGTTGGTTGATATGTTCATGTGTACGTTGAATGGTCCCTTCTACAGTCATCTCATTGGAAGCTCATCATCTGGCTTCACTGAGTTGATAATGACAGGAGAGCGCGTAGAAAGTGGTATAAGGAGTGGCAAGATTCAAGTGGGTGCTTCTCCATCAGGTGCTGCAAAGAAGCCTCCCAGTGGGAAGAAAGAGGCAAATGTTGTTTATGGTCAACCTGATCGTAATAGAAGGCATCAGTCTGTGAGTGCAGTTCATATCTCCAATCCAACTCCTACAACACCAGAGACACCACAGGGAAATCAACAGAGGACTAGAAGGAAGTTCACTAAGATCAACATGTCAATGGCCCAAGCCTTGCATCACTTGTTGAAGGCTGAACTTATCACTTTGAAGGATCCTCCTCAGAATCCCAATGTTACCTCTCCCAGGTACAATCCTAATGCACGATGTGCATATCATTCGAATTGTCAGGGACATGATACCAATAGTTGCTGGGTATTGAAGAATAAGATTCAGGATATGATTGATGCTGGAGAAATTGAGTTTGATCCTCCGGGTACTCCAAATGTGATTACTGCTCCCATGCCAAATCATGAGAAGACTGTCAATGCCATTGATGAAGATTCACATATTTCCTCAGTTGAAGATTTGACTACACCATTGTATGTTATTAAGAAGAAGTTAGTACAAGCTGGGTTCTTTCCAGGTTGTCGTGAAGATTGTGTCTATTGTGCCTATAAGCCGGATAGTTGCTGGAGATTGAAGGACGGAATTCAACGCCTCATGAATAATTACACCATAGTATTTGAGAGGACACCACCTTCTGTGGAGAGTATGGTGGATTATATAACTAAAGGTGCGAAGGTTGAAGAGGTGGATATGGTTGATAAAGTGCCGGTAAGGATCACTTCCAAGGGATCTGTCAAAATCACTCATAAGGGTCCAATTAAGATTACTGCTGAAGGCCCTGTGAAGATTGTTGCTGAAGCTAAAGTGGCTCCTATGATCATTACCACTCTTGGTCCTATTCCATATACTTCTGATAAAGTTGTGCCTTGGCATTATGGGTCCGATGTTTATATCCATGGTGTTAAGCAGGAACCCTTAGCCGATACGTCTGTTGCTGATGAAAACATTGATGTTGATAATATTGCTAGATCTAGTAAGATCACACGAAGCGGAAGAGTTTTCTCTCCTCCAGTTACCTCCAAGAATACAGTTACTCCAGCTACTACCTCCACTACTGATGCTCGGGGCAAAGGTCCTGTTATTGAACCTATACCAACTGATGTGCCAGCTGTTGATGATCTTTCTAAGCAGATGGAAGAAGTATTGAAAATCATTCGCAAGAGTGATTATGACATTGTTGATCAATTGGGGCATACTCCCTCCAAGATTTCTATGCTGTCTTTATTGTTGTGCTCTGAGGCTCATGCCAAGGCCTTGATTAAATTTTTGAAGACTGCTCATGTACCCAATGAGATTTCTGTAGACCAGTTTGAAAATTGTGTTGCACACTTGACCTATGATAATGGGTTAGGTTTCTCCGATACTGATTTGACTCCTGCTAAGAGGGATCATAATAGGGCTCTACATATCTCTATTGAATGTAGGGGCACTACCTTGTCACATGTATTAATATACAATGGTTCCTCTTTGAATGTATTGCCCAACGAAGTTCTGAATAAGCTTAGTCCTGAAGATGCTGTGTTGAAACCCAGTAATATAGTGGTGAAGGCTTTTGATGGCTCGAGAAAAGTGGTGCATGGAGAAATTGATCTCCCAATCAAAGTTGGTTCTCAGGTTTTCAAAGCTACATTTTATGTGATGGATATTCGTCCTTCGTACTCTTGTTTGCTTGGTCGTCCCTGGATCCATGGGGCAGGTGCTGTAACCTCTACCTTACATCAAAAGCTGAGATATCCAGTAGAGGGGAAGGTTGTTACTATTTACGGAGAGGAAGGGTATATGATTAGCCATGTGAACACCTTTAAATATCTTGAAGTGGAAGGTGAATATGTTGAAACTCCGTGTCAGACATTTGAAGTGGTTCCTTGGATTGTTAATGATTATGAAGCTCCTCCTGTTGTCAAGAAAGTTCCTGTGGTCACCAGAGTACCTCCTACAATGGCCTCCCTTAAAGATGCTAGAGCTGTGTTGGACGAAGGTGGTTGTACTATTTGGGGTCAGCTTCCTGATATTCCGTACAAGTCTGACAAATTTGGTTTGGGTTTCACTGCAGAGTCCCAGAAGGCTGTTCGTCGTGGTCGTGCTGTTCGTATCACCAATCAGGGGATTATGAAAGATCAGATTAATGATGTGGGTGACTATGATGAAGACTACAACTTGGATGCTTGGATTTTTCCTACTATGGGTGCTGGACTCAATAACTGGAGGGCTGAAGATGTTATTCCTATCTCCTTTAGTCAGGAGTAAATACTATTACTGTGTTGTCACTTTTAAAGTTTGTAATTTTTGAACAATTAAAACTCTTAAACCTTGTGCCTTACCCGGGGCACAATGGTGTGCTTGTTACGGGATGTCATTTCATTTGCATACTTCATTCAATAAAAATCAGTGGACGTTTCGTTTTCGTAAAAAAATGTGTTCCTTGTCTTTCTTTTCCTTTATTTTTATTTTATCAGTTATGTGTTCTTACACACACCCACATCACTAAATGCAGATCCTTATCCACTCTGGATCCTGTTGATAACAGTTCTACTATTGCCAATTATAATTTCGAGAATCCGATCTATCAAGCTGAAGACGGAAATGAGGACGATTGTGAAGTACCTGTAGAGCTTGCTAGGTTGTTACAACAAGAAGAGAAAGCTATATAGCCACATGAAGAGCCAGTCGAAGTTGTGAATCTGGGAACTGAAGAAAACAGGAAAAAAGTCAAGATACGGGCTGAATTAGAGGATGGTGTCAAGAGCAGGTTGATTCAGATGTTACATGATTATGTGGAGATCTTTGCTTGGTCCTATGAAGATATGCGAGGGTTGGATACAGACATTGTGGTTCACCGTTTACCGGTAAAAGAAGATTGTCGTCCAAAGAAGCAGAAGGTTCGTCGCATGCGTCCTGAAATGTCGGAGAAGATTAAGGCAGAGGTAATGAAACAGTTTGATGCAGGGTTCTTAGCTGTGACTTCTTATCCTCAGTGGGTTGCAAATGTGGTACCGGTACCTAAGAAAGATGGTAAGGTGCGTATGTGTGTAGACTACAGAGATTTGAACAAGGCCAGCCCCAAAGATGACTTCCCACTTCCTCATATTGATGTTCTAGTAGACAACACTGCTCAGCATAAGGTGTTCTCTTTTATGGATGGTTTCTCTGGTTATAATCAGATCAAGATGGCACCTGAAGATATGGAGAAGACAACATTTGTTACACAGTGGGGCACTTTTTGTTATAAGGTGATGCCATTTGGTTTAAAGAATGCAGGGGCAACATATCAGCGTGCTATGGTGGCTTTGTTTCATGATATGATTCATCATGAGATAGAGGTGTATGTGGATGATATGATAGCTAGGTCCCAGAATGAAGAGCAACATCTTGATCATTCGCATAAGTTGTTTGAGAGGTTGAAGAAATACAAGTTGAGATTGAACCCAAACAAGTGTACTTTTGGAGTTAGGTCTGGTAAACTCCTGGGTTTCATTGTCAGTGGAAAAGGGATTGAAGTAGACCCTGCAAAAGTAAAAGCTATACAAGAGATGCCAGCTCCCCGCACTGAGAAGGAAGTTAGAGGTTTCTTGGGACGATTGAATTACATTGCAAGATTTATTTCCCAATTAACTGCTACCTGTGAGCCAATTTTCAAGTTGTTGAAGAAAGATCAGGTGATGGAATGGAATGATGAGTGCCAGACTGCATTTGATGAAATTAAGAAATATCTGCTAGAACCACCAATTTTGATGCCACCAGTTGATGGAAGACCCTTGATTATGTACTTAACAGTGTTAGATAACTCAATGGGGTGTGTGTTGGGGCAACATGACGAGTCTGGTCGAAAAGAGCAGGCAATATACTACCTTAGCAAAAAGTTTACCGACTGTGAAACAAGATACTCACTGCTCGAGAAAACTTGTTGCGCTTTGGCATGGGCTGCTCGCCGACTAAGACAGTATATGTTGACCCATACTACCTTCTTGATTTCAAAGATGGACCCAATCAAGTACATATTCGAGAAACCTGCTCTCTCCGGAAGAATTGCAAGATGGCAAATGATCTTGACAGAATATGACATACAGTATACTACTCAGAAGGCCATTAAAGGAAGTGTTGTGGCTGATCATTTGGCTCATCAGGCAGTGGATGATGATCAGTCAATGAGTTTTGAGTTCCCTGATGAAGACATTATGATTATTACCAAAGAACCTGGACAATATGACGGACCTGAACAAGGATCCCGATGGACTATGGTTTTTGATGGAGCTTCTAATGCGCTTGGTAATGGTGTTGGTGTTGTGATCAGTTCCCCTGAAGGTTGTCATACCCCGATTACTGCCAGACTTTGTTTCTATTGTACCAATAACATGGCTGAGTATGAGGCATGTATCCTGGGTATTAAAGCTGCTATTGATATGTACTTCAATACGTACTTCAACAGGGGCAACTCCATTCTCCTTGGTCTATGGTATGGAAGCAGTTTTGCCCATTGAAGTTCAGGTCCCCTCCTTAAGAATCATGAAGGATGCAGGCTTGGATGAAGATGAGTGGATTCAGACTCGACTTGACCAGATAAATTTGATTGATGAGAAGAGGTTAGCAACAGTTTGTCATGGCCAGATGTATCAGAAACGAATGATCAAAGCTTTCAATATGAAGGTTAAGCTAAAGGTATATCAGGTTGGTGACTTGGTAATCAAGCGTATCATATTACCACAGGGTGATCCCAGGGGCAAGTGGACTCCTACATATGAAGTACCATTTGTAGTCAAGACAATATTCTCAGGGGGTGCCATGATACTCACTACTATGGACGGTGAAGACTTCCCACAGCCTGTAAACGCAGACATAGTTAAAAAATACTACGCATAAAAAGAGACCCGCTAGGTTGACTGGCCTAGGAAAAAATAAGGGCATCCCGGCGAACCAAAAGGGTTCGGGCAAAAATTAGGGATATATATATATATAAAAAAGATGTACACCCGGCAAGTCGAAAATCTGAAAAGGCGGCTTGGGCAAAAAAAAGGGTATCCCGGTGGATTGAAAACCTGAAAGGGCAATCCAGGCAAAAGTTAGGGATTAAAGCGTATAACTATGTCTCGTTTGGATCACCCATGTAACTACAACCAGTTATGCTACTTAATAAAGCTTGAACAGATAAAGCTCAATCCAATCGCTTCCGTCTCAACAGCAGAAGATGAGATATTTGAAGATAATGGCAATAGTAGAATTGAAACTCAATAGGATTATTTCCCACATAGCTGATTTTCCTTGTTTTGTAAAACTTGTTATGACGAATTCCTCTTACTAGGATTTCTGTCTCCTTGTATAAACTTACCTATGTATAGGTCACTTTTTGATATAAATAAAATTTCATCTTTAAATCCAGATTTACTTTTACCCTATTTACATAAGCGAAACGTCCATTGGTTGTGTTTGAATGTATGTATGCTTTTGAATATGATTGATGTTTACCAGAAATGCATGAAAATGCAGTAATTGTATTTACTAAGGACGAACGAGGGAAGGATTTCAACGAAGCTTCACCGGTTCATCCCTACAAGACAGCTGCAAATCCCCAGTAGGACAAATCTATCTTCATAAATACTTCGAGTCACATCTCCCCTGGAATTTATATCCATCTCTTTTATCCTCATACGGATAGTCGGGAATTTATTTGTCCAATAGGAGTACGACGAACGAAGACGGGAGGTTATGTATACCCTACTATCAAACGAAGACGGGAGGTTATGTATACCTTACTATCGGACGAAGACAGGAGGTTATGTATACCTTACTATCGGACGAAGACGGGAGGCTATGAGTACTATATTATCAAAGGAGACAGGAATGAGTTCCTTATATTCTTCAGCAACGAATCGGGATTTATTTTCCCTGGCCAGCAGTTGTTATACGAAGATATCCAGACGCTTCAAGCTGCAGGATGCATACATACATCATTTACATCATACCATAACATATACATCCATAAAAACATAATACATTACTTAAGTGCATCATATTATACATGCATACATAAACTAATATTATCATACAGAAGTTTATAATCTTGTTTTTCAGATTAATTCTCCAGCAGACAAACTTCATTAACAATTTGTGACCTTGGGCCGTTGTTTATCTTCCCAAAGGTTACTTCATTTCCTCAGGACGTTGTTTATCCTCCTGAAAGCATATCATGACTTTGGGCCATTGTTTATCCTCCCAAAAGTTATACTTCATTTCCTCAGGACGTTGTTTATCTTCCTGAAAGCTATCATCATACCTCAGGACGTTGTTTATCTTCCTGAAAGCTATCATCATACCTCAGGACGTTGTTTATCCTCCTGAAAGCGTATCATTTCTTTGGGCCGTTGTTTATCCTCCCAAAAGTTATACTTATACCTCAGGACGTTGTTCATCCTCCTGAAGGTTATACCTTTACCTTGGGCCGTTGTTTATCTTCATAAAGGTTATCTCACTATGTTGGGATGTTGTTTATGTTCCCAAAAAGCTATATATTCATATTTTGGACTGCTTTATCCTCCAAGAGATATACTTGAAGAACTTTTCTCCAAGTGTCATCTTTAAGCCCACTCAAAGCATATACAACGAGTCATCAGAATCACTCTACGCACTGGTGAGTGCAAATTTTTGGGCTTTTGTGTTCAATCCCCTTCAACCTTCCAGGTCACGACTGGCAAATATACCAATCTAACCCCTCAGGTTTCAGAAAATTGAACAGGGGCAGCTGTTGCACCCCAAAATTTGCCCTCACAATACAAGACTTTGTGTACTATGAGGTTCACAAGGTTCACAAGACATCTTATGAGGTTCACAAGGTTCACAAGACATCTTATGAGGTTCACAAGGTTCATAAAGTTCACAAATAGTCAGAAAGTTTGACAATTCCCTCAGACAATGCATCCTCCTAAGTAGTGCATCCTAAACTAGGGTTTTGACTTTAATCAGGCTAAATGGACTTCCAAGACTTCAAGTGAGCTTCATAGCATCTTATATGTGTTTAAGAATCCCCATGACAAATTTCAGAACTTTTCTCAAAGGTTTGCTCAGTCAGATGATCAGATAAGTCAAAATCAGTCAAAGCAGTTAAAAAGTCAAACTAAGGTCAACTGTGGTCAAACCAAAGTCAAACTTCATGATTTTTTGCCAACATCAAGTATATGAAGTAAAATTCATCATTTGATCAAGGGATGATCATGATTCATCAAGGATATTTCAGATCATCAAGAATCAGAGGTTTCTAAATTAGGGTTTCCTTAGGAAAAGTCAACTGAACTTTGACCAGCCATAACTTTCACATGCTTCATCACATTTTTCCCATACAAATCTCATTTTGAAGGAAATTGAATTCTCTACAACTTTGTGTCTCACAAGCCAAGCCCAAAAATGCTTCATTTGGAGGGTAGGAGCTAAGACATTATAGGTCCTTTTGAAAGTCAACAAAAAGTCAACAACTTCAAAAGGGCATAACTTGAGAATGATAAATGATATGAACATGAAACCAATGGGGTTGGTTAGAGGACTCTTTAAGCTTTCCAAAATGTTCAAGAACACCCTCATAGCATTAAAATTGAAGGATGTGTGCCCTTGCAAATTTGGGAAATGTTTGGGTGGTTTATGAAGCAAATAGGGCTTTAAAATCAATTTCTTCCAAATGGGCTTGCAATCTTGTGATCCAAACTTCACCATAACACCAAGCACGACCCAACCCATGTAATTTCTGATTTTTTTTTTATTTTATTTAATATTTATTTGAATTTTATTCATTTAAATACATATTAAATCAAAATAAAATCAAAAAATCAATATTTAAGGGTGATTCTTCTTCTAGAAAATCATAAAAGACATTTAACATGAATCTACACTATCCAAATTCGTGCTCACTCTTTGAAGCATGAAGAGATTTGATTTTTGGCCAAAATTGGAAAGGGATTTCTTCATCACTAAGGTATCCAAAAAGCCCAAAGAGAGAGCCTATTTTTTGACCTAAATCAATCCACTACATATACACAAAGAGAACACAAGCATAGGGGACGAATCTTCTGCCTCAAGAGTAAGTTTTGACATTAAAAAAAATCACTAAAAACTTGAATTCGGATTCTTCAATACCAAGCCTTTCAAGGTATTTTGAGGACACTACAAGCTTCATTAAGCTTCCCTGAATCGAAACCAATACTCACATGCTTCTAAACCATGACATAATGCATAAACCGAAGCATGTTCTTCAAGAATTTTTAATTTTTCGATTTCGTTGATTGATTGGATTTAAGTTGTTTTTGATTGTTTGATGATGATTATGATGAACCCTAGATTGATTCTGGGCTATTTAATTGAGTTTTCTATGCAGGTATGGAATTTCACCATGATTAGGGTTCACGGCCTCTTTTAGGGTTTCATGGTTTAATCATGATAAATGAATTCTAAGGACATAGGACGATTGCAAATCTCAGTAGGAACTCAATGGCATAACTAATTTTGTGAAATTTTGCTGTTTGGTTGAAGTTTGTGATTCGCAGGAATGAAAATCTCAGGAAAGTTCATAGGGAAATTCGCAGCAAAAAACGCAAGGCCAGAGGAGGAAGACGAAGTTCTTGGCGCCAACTGGAAGATTCAAAATTGGGTTTAATATTTTTAGAATTGTTTGTTGTTTTGTTTCAACTGATGCAGGTTAGCCCAGTGGTAAGGGTTGCGCGTATGGATTGCATAGGGCCTTGGTTCGATCCTTGGATGCAGCCATCTTTTTCTTATTTTTCATTTAATCATATGACTTAATATATTATTAATTATTGTTGATTGTATATCAGTTGCGCCCTTCTGGCTGGATGGTAAGCGTGTCTGTTTGTTGTGTGAGGGTCCTGGGTTCGAATCCCCCCCAGGCCCTTTTGTGCTATTTTTTTTGTTTTTGTCATGGTTTTCATAGGATTTGAAACAAAACCAAATGGAGTGTCTTCCATATCACTGGCGCGCGCGCAGCCCAGTGGCTGGCTTGCTGGTCTTGGAGGTTGCATTGTTTAGGGACTGGGTTCAACTCCCAGCCCAGGTAAGTTTTGTTTTCATTTTTTTTTATTTTCTTAGTTTATATTATAATTAAATAAATTTAAATAATAAAAATAGAATATTTATATTATTATTTTCTTTACTACAATTTAGAACTCATTTTTTTAAAAAAAATTAAATCTTATTAGAAAAATTATTTAATATTTATTTTTTGTATACTATTAATATTGTATAATTTTGTATAGTTAGTTTATAATTAGATAATTAATTCTAATATTTTCTAAAACCCTAAATATTTTATAATACTTAATTATTTTTATAAAACCCTAATTGTAAATATTAATTTATTTGTCAATTATAATTTTTAATTTATTTATTTATAAGCTTTAATTATGTACATATTTTTATAATTTGTTTATAATTATTATTTAATATAATTCTTGCATGTAAATAATTTTTTAGATTATGTTTAAAATATTAAAAAACTCTTAATTTAATTTTGTAAATATAATCTATTTTCATAATATGTTTATAATTGACCTTATTTTTACAACATGTATATAATTTAATTTTTTCCTAATAATTAGAATATAATATGAATTGTTTAGAAAATAATTATCCATTAAAAAATTGCACTTTTGAATTTATTATTATGTTAATTTCTTGATTTTGATTCTTATTAATTTTTATTAACTAACCCCATTTATTTATATATTATTTCTATTATTATTATTATTATTACTAACCCAACTCTTTACTATTATTTATTTGGCTTATTTATTTAATTTATTTTAATTATTATTATTATGTAATTGTATCTCTTATATAATATTTGTAGTAATAATTTTTATTATTATTTTAAATGCTATGGTTAGTAAAATAGGGAGTGAAATATGTTTGTATTTAAAAATTAATTTAGCTCATTAAATTTAAAGATAAATATTTAAATTGGTACACTCACACACGTAAGTCGATCTTGGATCGCCATCTCACTTCTTAAGGGTTGCCTCTCAAGTTGCCTAAACAAAGGGTCAAGTAGGGTGTATAAAGCAAAGTCCCTCATCTCACATCATCTAGTCCCTAAACAGATAAAAAGATCAAGTCCCTTCGAATCTTGCCTTCGTAATGATCTTGTCCCTTTCGAATAAAGATGATAAGTCCCTTCGAATTGCTTATACACCCCACAGTTGCTCAAATAACAGATGTCCCTTCACTTGTCCCACACATCCAAGGTAATGACTACCTATTCCTTAATAATAGGGATAGTCTTACCATTTAAAGGATTCAAGAACAGAAAAGACTTAATTTAGGGTAGGTTCCTCTTAGATACTTGCTCACTCTTCAAAACATTTCAAACACTTCATACATTTCAAACAATTTTCAAAACAAAGCTTTTATATATATCCGTACATGGATCATTATAAAACACTTAAGAAAATTTCTATTCACACACTTCACATTTCAAAAACATTTTAAAGTGAGCTAAGTAACTAAGAGCCCATGGATAACCATGGATGTAAAGGGTGCTAACACCTTCCCTTTACATAACCTACCCCCCGAACTCAAAAATCTTTTAAAAGGTCTTTCCTATTCTTTTATGCCTTTCCTTTAGATAAAATAAAAGTCGGTGGCGACTCTTGCTATCCGCAACACATAACTAAAGTCAGTTCTCCCACCGTGTTACATTGGTACCGAAGAAGACTTGAAAGAAGTAAAGATCGAGGCCAGTCTGCAAGATTCAGTGAAGGAACAGCTTATTTTCATGCTTCAAGAGTACGTCGACGTCTTTGCTTGGTCCTATCAAGACATGCCAGGTCTGGATACCGACATTGTTATGCACAAGCTGCCTTTGAAAGAAGGTTTTCCTCTAGTGAAGCAGAAGCTACGTCGTACTCGTCCAGATATGGCCATGAAGATTAAAGAAGAGGTACAAAAACTGTGGGACGCCGGTTTCCTTGCCGTGACTAGTTACCCGCCGTGGGTTGCTAATATTGTATTAGTGCCTAAGAAGGATGGCAAAGTAAGGATGTGTGTGGATTACCGGGATCTGAATAGAGCTAGCCCGAAGGATGACTTCCCTTTACCTCACATTGATGTATTGGTCGAACACACAGCTTAGTTCTCGGTGTTTTCCTTCATGGATGGTTTTTCCGGGTATAATCAGATCAGAATGTCACCTGAAGACATGGAAAAGACTACCTTCATCACACCTTGGGGCACTTTCTGCTACAAGGTAATGTCTTTTGGACTAAAGAATGCTGGTGCTACTTATCAACGGGATATGGTAACATTATTCCATGACATGATCCACAAATAAATTGAATGTTATGTGGATGACATGATCCAAGTCCCTCACTGAAGAAGATCATCTGGTAAATCTGCTGAAGTTGTTCAAGCGTCTGAGAAAGTATCAGTTGCACATTCGGGGTGTAGTCCAGTAAACTACTGGGATTTATCGTAAGTGAAAAGGGAATTGAAGTTGATCCTAACAAAGTCAAAGCCATTCAGGAGATGCATGCACCTAGGACTGAAAAGGAAGTTCGGGGGTTCCTAGGTAGATTGAACTACATATCAAGGTTCATATCTCACCTTACTGCAACTTGTGAGCCCCTGTTCAAATTGTTAAGATAGGAACAAACGGTCAGGTGGAACGAAGATTGTAGAAGGCTTTTGACAAAATCAAGGAGTACCTATAAGAACCTCCAATTCTTATGCCTCCAGTTGAAGGAAGATCTCTAATAATGTACCTGACAGTATTAGAAGGGTCAATGGGGTGTGTGTTGGGCCAGCATGACGAGTCTGGTCAAAAAGAGTATGCAATATACTACCTAAGCAAAAAGTTTACCGAATGTGAACAACGTTATTCACTGCTCGAGAAAACTTGCTGTGTTTTAGCGTGGGCTGCTCGCCGACTAAGACAGTATATGTTGACTCACACTACCCTGTTGATCTCAAAAATGGACCACGTCAAGTACATATTTGAGAAGCCAGGACTTACCGGAAGGGTTGCAAGATGGAAAATGATTCTGACAAAGTATGACATTCAGTACACATCTCAAAATGCCATCAAAGGCAGTGTACTGTTTGACTATCTGGCTGAGCAACCCATTGATGATTACCAGCCAATGATATTTGATTTCCCTGATGAAGAAATCATGTTCCTAAAAGCAAAAGATCATGAAGAGCCCGTTCACACTGAAGGGCCTGACCCAGAAGAAGAGTGGACAATGATGTTTGATGGGACTGTTAACATGAATGGTCGAGGAGTTGGTGCAGTGCTCATTACACCTAAAGGAGTTCATATACCTTTCTCGGCAAAACTCACCTTTGCATGCACTAATAATGAAGCTGAATACGAAGCATGTATCATGGGTCTTGAGGAAGCCATTGACCTCAGGATCAAGACTTTAACTGTATTCGGAGATTCAGCTCTGGTAATCAATCAGACCAACGGCAAATGGTACACTCACCAAGAGCATCTGATTCCATACCGTGACTATACGAGGAGATTATTGACTTTATTCACAATAGTCAAACTTGAGTACATCCCTCGAGACGAAAATCAGTTCGCGGATGCTTTGGCTACCATTTCCTCCATGATCAAGGTTCAAACTGCCAATTTTGTGCCGCGGATTTCGGTATCCAGACTAGACCGACCGGCATACGTTTTCTCCATGGACATTGCTAAAGATGACAAGCCTTGATTCCATGATATCAAAAGCTTCTTGGAGGATCAAACATACCCACCTGGGGCATCATCCAATGAAAAAAATACATTAAGAAGGCTGGCCGGTAGTTTCTTCCTTAATGCTGATGGTTCATTATACAAGCAAAACTTTGACATGGTTCTTCTCAGATGTGTTGATAAGAAAGAAGCAGACTTGCTGATGCACGAGGTGCATGAAGGATCTTTCGGTACCCATGTAGGAGGACATGCAATGGCTAAGAAATTATCAAGACCAGGTTATTACTGGATCACAATGGATGCAGACTATTGTGCCTATGCTAGGAGGTGTCACAAATGCCAGTTCTACGCAGACAAAGTGCATGTGCCTCCA
Source organism: Lathyrus aphaca (assembly GCA_963966055.1). Classification (NCBI taxonomy): domain Eukaryota; kingdom Viridiplantae; phylum Streptophyta; class Magnoliopsida; order Fabales; family Fabaceae; genus Lathyrus; species Lathyrus aphaca. The sequence goes on along the minus strand of OZ014523.1, from coordinate 427,342,687 downwards.
AATCCTTTGAACGTGATGTCTTCACCTTGGCCCTTTTCCATGTGGGGCATTGACATGATTGGAAAGATTGAGCCAACTGCTTCAAATGGTCATAGATTCATCCTGGTAGCCATTGATTACTTCACCAAATAGGTTGGAGCAGCTTCGTATGCAAATGTCACCAGACAAGTGGTAGCCAGATTCCTGAAAAGATACATCATCTGTCGATACGGAGTTCCCGAGCGAATCATTAATGACAATGGTTCCAATTTGAACAACAAAATGATGGCAGAACTGTGCCGAGACTTCAAAATCCAACATCACAATTCTTCTCCTTACAGGCCAAAGATGAACGGCGTTGTTGAGGCAGCTAACAAGAATATCAAGAAGATTGTGCAGAAGATGGTGGTTACATACAAATATTGGCATGAAATGCTACCGTTTGCCTTGCATGGGTACCGAACATCAATCTGAACATCCACTGGGGCAACACCGTATCAACTTGTATATGGTATGGAAGCAGTCCTACCCATTGAAGTTGAACTACCCTCCTTACGGGTACTGATGGATGTCAAGCTGAATGAAGTAGAGTGGGTCCGTTCTCGGTACAATCAACTGAATCTGATCGAAGAAAAGAGGCTAGCTGTTATCTATCATGGGCAGCTATATACAAAAAGAATGAAGAAAGCCTTCGATCAGAAAGTCAGGCTTCGGGAATACCAAGTAGGAGATCTTGTGCTGAAAAGACTTCTTCCTCCTCATACAGACCACAGGGGCAAATGGACTCCAAACTACGATGGTCCATTCATAGTAAAGAAGGTTTTCTCTGGTGGAGCAATGATGCTTACTATTATGGATGGTGAAGATTTCTTATCCCCTATGAATTCAGATGCAATTAAAAAATACTTCGCATAAAATGACCCGCTGGACATAAAAACAGAATGTAAGTCCAGGAAAAAATAGGGCATCCCGGCGAGTCAAAAACAAAATAAAAGACTCGGGCAAAAATAAGGGAAAATTGAAAAAAAATGTACACCCGCTGGGTTGAAAAGCCGCATTGGACAGCTCAGGCAAAAATGGGTATCCCGGTGGATTGAAAACCCGAGAGGGCGATCCACGCAAAATAAGGGAATAAGCGAACAACTGCATTCTGAATTCGTCTGTATCACTTACAACATGGAAAACTTTGAAAGGTCAAAGCACCGGTCAGAATCAACCTTCTTCAGAAAGCAAGATAAGAAGAACGTCAAGGTCATACAGGTCATAGCAAAGGAAGCTCAACGGAGCGTCATCAACATTGTCAGCACTCTTTACTCTTCTCAATTTGTAACAATCTCCTCATTTCAGGGGATCTGTTTCTTTGACTGTATTTTGCCAATTCAGGGCACCTAGATTAATAAAATCATATTTTCAGTCACACCTCGTCTTGTATATTTTTGTTTCGTTTGCAAAATGTCCAGTGTCCATGATATAATATTTGCATAAAACAAATGAGCCATTCTTAAATAAATGCTTGCAGGAAATAATCTTACCTCCAGGAATATCTAACTCTTATGATGGAATCCGATAAGGGATACCTCGGGATACTCGTGCATTTCTTTGTCTTAACAGGTTGCAGGTATTCAAATACACAGCACGAGGCATGCCAGCATCACTTCCCCATCACATCTTCTCCAAGAAGCATCTGAAATGCTTTTTCCCCAACAGAGTTGTCAAAGCATCCCCATCCCCAGCCGGGATCCCCACGGAAGTTTCTAGGAAGATCGTTCAGTGATCTCTCCTCCCCCGAACAGAGTGCCAGGTCTCCCACAGACAATGGAACCATCTCCCCACAGAGTTCCTGCCTCCATCCAGAAGAGCAATGCCTGAAATTTTCACATAACAAAGTGACAGAAGCTTCTTCATCCCCAGCTGGGATATCTCCTTACCGGATAGATCTATCAGTGATCTAGTCCCCAAGCAGAACCATATGTTTTTTCAGATCTACCGATGATCTAATCCCCAGCTGGGATATCACTTTCAAGCAGATCAGCCATAGATCTTCACTGTAACATGATCTGAATCCTGGATCGGTTTCTTTTGCATAATCATAGCATTCACATCATATTTCCCCACAAAGCGTAACATTCCGTCTAATACGGAGCATTACGTCAAAAATCAAACATATTACATGATCACGAGTCAGGTTTTGAGCCAGTCACCTGTAAATACCAACAGTACCTCTTCAGCAATATACAAATACATCCCTTGTACATAAAAGCAAAAGCGTCCCTTTGCACCCTCAAGTACAGATACTTGCCCATAACATATCCTTCTCGACACTCGTCCGTGTCATCTCCCCAACACAAAGCCAAAAGCGTCCCCTTTGCACTCTCCAACACAAATACATGTTCCTATATACTCTTTCTTGACACTCGTCTGTGTCATATCATCCCCCTGCAGATATAAACCACGAACATCCTCTTTGAATACAAATATCTATACTTTCTCTCTTGACACCCGTCCGTGTCACCGCTCCCCAACATGGTTGCCCAAACACTCGTTGCAAACCAAAATACTTGTTTATAATACACTCTCATCGACACCCGTCCGTGTCATCCTATCCCCAAAGGTCGCCGAAACACCTTTTACACTTATAAGTTCATAACTTATACACTTTCTCTTCTGACACTCGTCCGTGTCACACCTTTTCCAGCAAGTTGAACACTCGTCCGTGTCTTGCTCATACTTCACAATACTTGTTCATGCTTATATAGATACTCGTCTGTATCTTGTATACACTCATTCCCCACAGATTCGACACTCGTTCGTGTTCTTTGTTAACCAGTTCGTACTCGTCCGTATCATCATCTCTGAACATGCGTCAGCGTTTGTTTCTACCGATACTCGTCCGTATCATGGTCTTAAGGATGCTCGTCCGCATTTTTAATCTATACACAGTGTCAAAACGCTTATACCTTTTATTTTCTTAAGCCTAAGCACTCGTCCGTGTTTACCATTCCCAAGTAAAGTAACTTTTTCTTCTATCAGACATTCGTCCTATGTCATGATACTTTCGGCAGTCGTACCCTGCCAGGTGATCGTCCTTCACCTTCGGATGATCGTCCCTCATCCTTTCCCCAACGGAGTCTCCATTATTGGAACCCTTTTCTATCCGACATTCGTCCTATGTCGTGATATTTAGCAGTCGTACCCTGCTAGGTGATCGTCCTTCATCTTTTTGATGATCGTCCTTGTTGCACCCCAAAATTTGCCCTCCCCTAGTCAAGACAATATGTTCCAAGGTGTCCCAAGAGGTTCACAAGGTTCACAAGATATCTCAAGAGGTTCACAAGGTTCACAATTAGTCAGAAAGTTTGACAATCCCCTCAGACAATGCATCCTCCTAAGCAATGCATCCTAAACTAGGGTTTTGGATTTTATCAGGCTAAATGGACGTCCAAGGATTCAAGTGAGCTTCATAGCATCATATATGTCTTTAAGAATCCTTATGTCAAGTTTCAAGGCTTTCCCAAAAAGTTTGTTCAGTCAGATGATCAGATATGCAAAAATCAGTCAAAGTAGTCAAAAAGTCAAAAAGTCAAACTGTGGTCAAACCAAAGTCAAACTTCATGATTTTTTGCCAACATCAACTTTATGAAGTAAAATTCATCATTTGATCAAGGGTTGATCATGATTCATTAAGAAGATTTCAGATCATCAAGAATCAGGAGTTTCTAAATTAGGGTTTTCTTAAGGAAAGTCAACTGAACTTTGACCAGCCATAACTTTCACATGCTTCATCAAAAATTTCCCATCCAAAGCTCATTTTGAAGGAAATTGAATTCTCTACAACTTTGTATCTCACAAGCCAAGCCCAAAAATGCTTTATTTGGAAGGTATGAGCTAAGACATTATAGGTCATTTCAAAAGTCAACAAAAAGTCAACATCTTCCAAAGGGCATAACTTGAAAATGGTAGAAGATATGGACATGATACCAAAGAGTTTTGTTAGAGGACTCTTTAAGCTTTCCAAAATGTCCAAGAACACTTCCATAGCCTTAAAATTGAGGGAGTTATGTCTTTGCAAAGTTGGGAAATTTTTGGGAGGTTTGTGAAACAAATGAAGTCTTAAAACCAAATTTTGCCAAATGGGCCTACCAAATTCCAATCCAATCTCAAGGATAAGGTCATACACGACCCATTGACTATTTTTCCATATTTTTATGTTTTATATTTTATTATTTTGGATTTTATTTAATAAAATTCAATTTTAATGAAAATAAAATATAAAAAGTTAATCTAAAAATTTGATTTTTGTTCTAGAATGATTGAAATGTCATTTAAAGATGATTGAGAGGATCAAATTTCGTGTAAAGTCTCTAAGGCATGAAAATATTTGATTTTTCTCACTTTTGGAATCATATCTTTCTTCAATCTCAAGCTATCCAAAAGCCCAAAGAATAGACAAGTTTTATGACCTAATTTCATTCACTATAAGACTATGAACATAATACAATACTAGGGGACGAATTTGGCTGCCTCCAAGAGTAAGAGAAAAGCTTCAAACTTCATAAAAAAGCTCACAATTCAGATTCTATTTTGCAGGCCATATCAAAGTGTTTTGAAGGTTGCAACATGTTTCTTGAGCATCATTGATGTTATCTCAATACTTTACATCATCAAAAACTCATCAAAATGCATAATCCGAATTCTCACTTTCTCATGGTTTTTCAATTTTTCGTTTTCATATGTTAACCCATGATAAATTGTTTTTGAGTATTGATTTGTGTTTGTGACATTGCAAGGATCATTTCTGGGTGATCAATTGAAGAAATCATAGCCATATGCGTTAAAACCAAGAACTAGGGTTCTTGAAAATTTCTTTTGGGAACGCATGATTGAATTAATTTCTATTAAAATTAATATGATATATGTGTTCAGGGACCTCATATTAGTTAATTTGAACCATTAAAATTGTTTTATTCGTTGTATATTAGAAGTTTGATTTGCGCAGGGTTTTTAGTGACGAAAACAATCTGTCACTATAAGCTATAACGACGGAAAACTGTCACTATAGCCTAAGCAGACGGCTAGAGGTTGAAGAAGAAGTGTGGCGCGAAAATCTGATTTAAAATTTGAGTTTATTTTATTATGTATTGTTTGTATTATGTTTCACAAACGTTGTAGTGGTTCAGTTGGCAAAGCATACGCGTGTTTGGGGTGGAGACCAGGGTTCGAGTCTGGCCGAAAGCAGCTTTGTTTTTTAATCCATTTATTTTGCAGGTTTGTAATAAAACGATTGCATTGCCTATGGTATTCACCAGCGCGTGCTGGCTCAGTTGGTTTTGAAGGGTTGTTGTTGAGGTAAGGGACCTGGGTTCAAATCCCAGGTCCTTTCTTTTTAGCCAATTTTCTCACTTTTTTTTCTTATTTTCAATTTCTTTTCATATATTAATTCTATTTTGGTAAATTTATTAAATATAAATCATAAAAATATTTTCTAAACATTATTATAATATTTTCTTTATAGTCTTAAAAATCATAATTTATTTTCTTAAAATTTAAATTGTTTATATTTATTTTATAATATATATATATATATATATATATATATATATATATATATATATATATATATATATATATATATATATAATTATTATATTTTTTGTAAATAGATTAATCATATATTTTAATTATAATCAAAACCCTAATTTTTCCTAACCCTAATTTCTATCTTAACCTTAAATATTTAACTTTATTTTTCTAAACCCTAATAATATTATTAATCCTTATTTTTAATATGTAAATAGTTTATTATTTGTTTATTATTAATCTTATTTTCTTAATTAATTCTTAAAAACTTTTCTAACATTAATTTTTCTTATTAAAATTCTTATTTCTTTATTTCTTATTCTAACCATTATTATTGCTATTATTTTATTATTACTAATATTTTATTATTGTTTATTTGTTATTCTTATTATATTTATTATTATAATTTTTATTCGATTATTATGTATCTGTTAAAGCCATGTAATACTTGTAGGTTTATTTTCCGTCTTTATTTTCGTAAATCTTATACTGTATGGTTAGTAATTTAGGGAGTATACAATATGTTTGTAATTAAAATTGACTTAGAATAATTAATTTAAAAAGATAAATATTTGAACAGGAACACTCACACACGTAAGTCGATCTTCGATCACCAACTTGCACTTTCTAGGGTTACCTCTCATGTTGCCTATTTCAAAAGGTCAAGTAAGGTGTCTTAAGCAAAGTCCCTTAATAAATATCATCAAGTCCCTTCAGTTTATAAGATCAAGTCCCTTCGAGGTTGCCTATGACAAATGATCTTGTCCCTTCGAATAAAAGATGATAAGTCCCTACGAATTGCTAAAGACACCTTACAGTTGCCTATAATCAGATGACCCTACACATGTCCCTTTACATCCAAGGTAATGACTACCTATTCCTTAATAATAGGGATAATATTACCATTGAAAGAACATAAGAACATTAAAGACTTAATATAGGGTAGGTTCCTCTTAATTACTTTCTCACACATTTCAAAATACTTTTTTACACTTCACATTTCAAACAAATTTTCAAAAACAAGCCTTTATATACATCCATACGAGGATCATTATAAATTACTTAGAAAGTTTTTAATCACACACTACACTTTTTCAAAACAATTTAAAGTGAGCTAAGTAACTAAGAGCCCATGGATAACCATGGATATAAAGGGTGCTAATACCTTCCCTTTGTATAACCTACCCCCCGAACTCAAAATCTTTTTAAGGTCTTTCCTGTTCTTTTATGTCCTTTCCTTTTGGATAAAATAAAAGTCGATGGAGACTCTTGCTATCCGCAACATTTATAGAAAGTTAGTTCTCCCACCGTGTTACAGAACTGGCGACTCTGCTGGGGATTTAATAAAAGAGGGGTACGCTTAGGAATTAGATCACTTTAAAATTGTTTGCCTTGTTTGCTTTATATTACTTGTTGGGCTTTATGTGTGAAAGATCCTAACCCGAATCTAGTGTACCTTAGGTAAATGGCAATAGACCAAGGAAACTGTACGACGTATACCGATATGGTTGATCTGGTGGCCATAGTTAGTGTGACTTCTTGGTTGGTGCTTATGTTCCTTAAGCAAGTTGAGGATAATATGAGGCTGCCATATGTTGTCAATACACTAACTGACTTTTAGAACCCTAGTCATCCCATCTTGGCCTTTAGAAAAGTAGTGAGATAACCGGCTTTGGTGAAGACTGAAGTTGGTTGATACTCGATGCTACACTCATTGAGATCCTAAACTTGGAGGGTTTTGGTTGGCAAGTAAGTTGCCTACTGAACAACCACCCTTGTGAAGGATCAATTATATTGAGATCCCTTAGAACCTGGTTACTTTATAGGACAGGATGAACCATCTAAACTTCAGGGGAGGGTACTTACCTTTAAACCTCATGCAAGCCTCTAAACCTAGGGCTATGGTGTGACTTGTTTGTGTGTGCCACATGTTTGTGATTGAGCATAACATCATGACATCATACATCATAAGCATAGCATTTTCACTAACCATTTCAAGGACCAAAGGATTTATCTTTGTTCTTTGTTTCAGGTCATGGCTTCTGCTCGTAGGAATACTATCCGGATCAACTTTGTAGGGATACCTCCTAAGCTTAAGGAATTGGTCTCTCAAGTTTCTGAAAACTCCCAATTCATCAAGAGGCGTGGTCACCTACTGGATCTAGTCACTTCAGGGTTCAATGAAGACATGATGAGTGTTCTGTTTCAGTTCTTTGATCCTAAACATCATTGCTTCACATTCCTCGATTATCAGCTGGTTCCTATAATGGAGGAGTTCTCTAAACTACTAGGAATACCCATCCTTGATCAAAGACCCTTCACAGGCTTAGAAAAAGAGCCTAAACCTGAGGTTATTGTTGCAGCCCTACATTTGAAGAAATCAGACATTGTCCTAGAAACAAGAAGTGAAGTTAAGGGTATCCTTGTTAAGGTATTGATGGAGAAAGCTCAAGTGTTCCTGAAGGCTATGAGTTATGATGCTTTTGAGGAGATCTTAACCTTATTGATCTATGGCTTAATATTGTTCCCCAATCCAGACCAGTTCATAGACGTACATGTTGGTGTAAGCCCTAGAGGCCAATACTTTTTGGTACTTGTATCGGATTATTCGTTTAATAATAAAAGGCATTTCTTTATTATGTTTGTCTTTCAGAATAATAAAGTCCCTAGAATAGTTAGTCTGTTTAATGAAATGTTAAGTGTGACTTAATCATGAGATCGCATTAAACATAAAGACATTATTCTTAAAATATCCGTAGTCAAGCTTTATTGCAAAGTGGGATAACATTAAAGCATTGAGACTATTATGAAGATAGACTGATGATCACATCTCATGGATCATGGATAAAGAGTTATCAAGTCTTGACATAGGTATAAATATTAGGAGTAATATTTATACCGGATTGACCCGCTATGAGAATACTACATAGTATGTTATGCAAAGTGTCATAAGTTATTCTCATGGTGATAATGGTGTATTACCACCCTTCGACCTGAAACCACTATGGACCCTAGATGTAGAGTCGGGTGCTTTATTGCTGATCAAACATTATCCGTAACTGGATGATCATAAAGACAGTTGATGGGCACTCCACGAAGCATGCTGAGGGACATGAGTGTCCTAGATGGAATCTGCCAATCCTGCATAACAGGAGAAATGTCTAAGGGCCCAATATTGAACTGGACAAGGATGACACAGTGTATGCCTTGTGTTCAATATAGACATAGGGGCAAAAGGGTAATTGTACAAACATATATTATCACGAAAAAGGTTTTGTCAGATCACATGACATTTTCGTGACTTGGGTAGCAGTGATGTGTTGCTAGATACCGCTCACTGTTTATTATGTTAAATATATAATTTAATATAATTACCAACGTTACGAAATCCTACAGGGTCACACACATAAGGACAGTTTGATGAGAGATAGAGAAATCAAAGGAACACCGTAAGGTACGGTGCACTTAAGTGAAAATAGAAATTCGGATAATATAATAATAATTATTGTTATTTTATAATGGTTATAAAATAATAATAAAATAAATATATTTATTATAATAATAGTTATTATAATAATATATAATATTATTATGGATCATGTGAATTGGGCTTTTAGCCCGCAGCCCACAAGAGAGTCTATAAAAGGAACCCTTGTGATGAAGCTTTCACTTGATGCAATTTCGTTTTTGATTCTCACTCAAATAATTCCGTTCGTAAGCAGCTAGCACTGTGACCGGAAGCTGTTCGTGTGGACTGAGTAGAGGCGTTGCACTTCATCAACGCTTGTGATCGCTGCATCAAAGATCTGAATCGCCACAAAGAGGTAACGATTCTATCACTGACCATGCTCATTCGTAAGGATCACTAAAGGAAAATTTTTGTTTTCCGCTGCGTTTAGATCGCAATTTTCCTTCAGTACACGCCATCAACATATTTCTGACTCGCAATCCAGTGCCCACATTACTTGGAGACATCTTACACTCTCTCCACACTCGTACTACAAAGGCGAGAGGAACTCTGATGTGCTGCATACCTTTACTATCTAGGTGGTTTATTTCTCACCTTCCTCGATCAGTGATGAAGAATGAACAAGGGTTCAGGTGGTCTAAGAGGATTATGTCACTTTCTCATTCAGATATTCATTGGTGCTCTAGATCTATGGAGAATGTTACTATCATTGACCGTTGTGGGGAGTTCCCTAATGTGCCACTCCTTGGCATAAGAGGAGGCATTACTTACAACCCTTCTTTAGCTCTACGTCAGTTTGGTTACGCTCGGAGTGATGGTCCTCATGACATGCTTATTCAGGGTATTGTGTTCGACTACGACAATGATCTGCAAGGTTACCGTCAAAGGTTTATACGAGCATGGGGTAAAGTGAACAAGGTTGACAGCAAGACTCTGGAACCAAAGTACATTATTCCTATGGAACCTTATCTCAGATGGGTGCGATCTCGTGCTCAGATTCTTATGATGCCATATCCTGCTATCTTGCCAGTTACCATGGAGCCTATTGCTGAAGGAGATACTTCTTATATCATTCTTCATTCAGACATGGCCACTGACATGGAGGAGTTACAAAGGTCCTGGATCCAGTTGAAGGAGTAAAGGGATACTTTTGAGACTCATTTCAAAGCTAGTCAAGAAAGAATCCTGGAGCTAACAAAACAACTTCACGAGGAGCAGAATCTCAACTCATACCTCAACATAAAGAGGAAACGTCCATGGGAGACTTAAGACCCCATCTTTGTATTCATTTCATTTTTGTTGTAAGCCCAAGGGGCAAACAAGTTTATTGATTACTAATAAAAGTTTAATTTATGGTTGTTTAAACAAATTTAAATCTTGCGGTCCTTGAAAACATTGCATATACATTTACATACCATGTCATTGCATCACAGGTTTCTTATGAACAAGTATCTTATCTTCTCGCTGTTTATTTCAGCAGAAATGGCTCTTGAACAGACCGTCAAAGATCTCCAGGCTCAGAATGCGCAATTCCAAGAGTTGATTCTGAACTTGTCTAAAGGGCAAGATGAGCTGAAGACACTGCTGGCTAGGAAGAAGAAGACCAGGAAATCAGGAGGCCTTATTAATCTGGGAAGAAGATTCAGAGGTCCTATCAAGACAAAGGAACAAATTGAGGATTCTGAGTCTGAAAATTCTGAGAAAGAGGGAGGTAGTCTCCATGATACTGTGGGAGATTCTGATTCTGAGGCAAACTATTATCATGATCCTGCTAGTAAAGAGAAGTACAAGATGTTAGTGGACAGAATGAATGCCATGGAATTGCAAAAATCTTCTGGACTTGATTTTGAAGATCTGAGTTTTGTTTCTGGAGTGGTTATACCTATTGGCTTCAAAGTTCCTATTTTTGTGGTATATGATGGGGTTTCATGTCCTAAGCTGCATTTAAGGTCCTATGTCCGGAGGATTCAACCACATACTGCTGACAAGAAGCTGTGGATTCATTTCTTCCAAGAGAGCCTATCTGGGGCTCAATTGGAATGGTACTATCAACTGGAAAGTGTTAATATTCGTGATTGGAATGATCTTGTTGAGGCCTTCTATAGGCAATACCAATATAATGTTGATTTAGCACCAACTCGCATGCAACTCCAAAGCATGTCTATGGGTGCTAAAGAGAGTTTCAAGGAGTATGCCCAGAAATGGAGAGACCTGGCTGGCAGAGTTCAACCTCCTCTGACTGACAGAGAGCTGGTGGATATGTTTATGAGTACGCTGAATGGTCCTTTTTATAGTCACCTCATTGGAAGCTCATCATCTGGTTTCACCGAGCTGATAATGATTGGAGAACGTGTGGAGAGTGGTATAAGAAGTGGTAAGATACAAGTGGGTGCCTCTTCATCAAGAACTGCTAAGAAGCCCCCTAGTGGGAAGAAGGAATCTAATGTTGTGTATGGTCAACATAGTCGTAACAAGAGTCACCAATCTGTGGGAGCAGTTAACATCTCTAATCCTACTCCTGCAGCACCAGAGCCATAACAAAGCAATCAACAGAAACCTAGAAGACAGTTCACCAAGATCAACATGTCACTGGCCCAAGCCTTGCAACACATGTTGAAAGGGGAACTCATTACTTTGAGGGATCCTCCTCAGAATCCTAATACATCCTCTCCTCAATACAATCCTAATGCAAGATGTACCTATCATTCTAATAGTCCGGGACATGACACCAACAACTGCTGGGTGTTTAAAAACAAGATTCAAGACATGATTGAAGCTGGAGAAATTGAATTTGACCCTCCTGGGACTCCAAATGTGATCACTGCTCCTATGCCCAACCATGAGAAGACTTTTAATGATGTTGATGAGGTTTCCTATGTTTCCTCAATAGCAGATGTGACTACTCCATTATCCATTATCAAGAAGAAGCTGATGCAGGCTGGGTTCTTTCCAGGTTGCAATGAAGATTGTTTTTACTGTGCCTATAAACCCGATAGTTGTTGGAAGCTGAAGGATGGCATTCAACGCCTCATGGACAATTACACTATATTGTTTGAGAAGACTCCTTCTGTTGAAAGTATGTGTGAACATTTGACTCGAAGTACGAAGCTTGAAGATATAGCCATGGTTGATAAAGTTCCAGTGAAGATTACCTCCAAAGGCCCTGTCAGGATCACCTCTAAAGGTCCTGTCAGGATTACTGCTGAAGGCCTTATGAAGATTGTTGCTGAAGTTAGGGTGGCTCCCATGATCATTACCACTCCTGGCCTTGTTCATTATACTTCTGATAAAGCTATACCCTGGAATTATGGTTCCGATGTTTACATCCGTGGTGTCAAACAAGAACCTCTGGCTGATGCACCTGTTACTGATAAAGATCTTGATGTTGATAATATTGCTGAATCTAGTAAGATCACCAGAAGTGGAAGAATTTTCTCTCCTCAGGCTACCTCCAAAAGTGCAGTTACTCCAATTACTACCTCTAATTCTGAGCCAAATACTGATACTCGAGGCAAAGGTCCTGTAATTGAACCTGTGCAAGCTAAGGCACCGACTGCTGAAAATCTTTTTAAACAGATGGAAGAAGTGTTGAAGATCATTCGCAAGAGTGATTATGATATTGTTGACCAGTTGGGGCATACTCCCTCCAAAATCTCCATGTTATCTTTGTTGCTGTGTTCTGAGGCTCATGCTAAAGCCTTAATTAAGTTCCTGAAGACTACTCATGTGCCAAATGAGATCTTTGTGGATCAATTTGAGAATTGTGTGGCACATCTGACTTATGATAATGGGTTGGGTTTTTCTGATGCTGATTTGACTCCTGCCAAGAGGAATCATAACAGAGCTCTGCACATCTCCATTGAATGTAAAGGCACTACCTTGTCTCATGTGTTGGTGGACAATGGTTTTTCATTAAATGTGCTCCCTAAAGAGGTTCTGGACAAGCTCAGTCCTGAAGATGTTGTGTTAAGACCAAGTGATGTAGTGGTGAGGGCCTTTGATGGCTCAAGAAGAGTGGTACATGGAGAAGTAGACCTCCCGATCAAAGTAGGCTCTCAAGTTTTCAATTCTACTTTCTATGTAATGGATATTCATCCTGCGTATTCTTGTTTTCTTGGGCGCCCCTGGATCCATGGGGAAGGTGATGTGACTTCCACCTTGCATCAGAAGTTGAAATACCCGGTGAAGAACAAAATTGTCACTTTCTATGGTGAAGAAGAGTACATGGTTAGCCACGTGAATACTTTCAAGTATGTAGAGATGGAGGGTGAAATGGTGGAAACTCCGTGTCAAACATTTGAAGTTGTTCCCTACTCTGATCCTGTTCCTCAATCTGTTCTTGCTTCTGAAAGAGTTCCTAATATACCTCCTACAATGGCCTCCCTCAAGGATGCTAAGGTTGTGGTTGCAAAAGGTGGTTCTGCTATTTGGGGTCAGCTTCCCAACATCCCTTACAAGTCTGACAAGTTTGGGTTGGGTTTCACAGCAGAATCTCAGAAGGCTGTTCGTCATGCTCGTGCTGTTCGTATCACCAGTCAAGGGGTCATAAGAGATCAAATCAATGATGTGGGTGATTGTAATGAAGACTACAACCTGGATGATTGGATTTTTCCTACCATGGGTGATGGGCTCAACAATTGGAAGACTGAAGACGTTATTCCTATCTCCTATAGTCAGGAGTAAATACTATTACTGTGTTTTTATATAAGTTCGTAGTTTAAAACAATTAAACTTTTAAGCCTTGTGTCTTACCCGGGGCACAATGGTATGCTTGTTTCGGGATGTCATTTCATTTGCATACTTCATTCAATAAAAATCAATGGACGTTTCGTTTTCGTAAATATTGTGCTCCTTTTCTTTCTTTTTTATTTTTGTTTTATCAGCTATGTGTTCTTACACACACCTACATCACTAAAATGCAGATCCTCATCCACTCTGGATCCTATTGATAACAGTTCTACTATTTCCATTTATAACTTCGAGAATCTGATCTATCAAGCCGAAGATGGAAAGGAAGAAGATTGTGAAGTATCTGTAGAGCTTGCTAGGTTGTTACAACAAGAAGAGAAAGCTATACAGCCACATGAAGAGCCAATCGAAGTTGTGAATCTGGGAACTGAAGAAAACAGGAAGGAGGTCAAGATAGGGGCTGAGCTAGAAGATGGTGTTAAGAGCAGACTAATTCAGATGTTACGTGATTATGTGGAGATTTTTGCCTGGTCATATGAAGATATGCTAGGGTTGGATACTGACATTGTGGTACACCGTTTACCGGTAAAAGAAGATTGTCGTCCAAAGAAGCAAAAGGTTCATCGCATGCGTCCCAAAATGTTAGAAAAGATTAAAGCAGAGGTGATGAAACAGCTTGATGCAGGGTTCTTAGCTGTGACTTCTTATCCTCAATGGGTTGCAAATGTGGTACCAATACCTAAGAAGGATGGTAAGGTACGCATGTGTGTGGATTACAGAGATTTGAATAAGGCCAGCCCTAAAGATGACTTTCCACTTCCTCATATTGATGTTCTGGTAGACAACACTTCTCAGCACAAGGTATTCATTTTCATGGATGGCTTCTCTGGTTACAATCAAATCAAGATGGCACCTGAAGATATGGAGAAGACTACGTTTGTTACACAGTGGGGCACCTTTTGTTATAAAGTGATGCCATTTGGTTTGAAGAATGTCGGGGCAACATATCAGCGTGCTATGGTGTCTTTGTTTCATGATATGATTCATCATGAGATAGAGTTATATGTGGATGATATTATATCCATATCCCAGAATGAAGAACAACACCTTGATCATCTTTATAAGCTGTTTGAAAGGTTGAAGAAATACAAGCTCAGATTGAACCCAAATAAGTGTACTTTTGGAGTTAGGTCTTGTAAACTCCTGGGTTTCATTGTCAGTGGAAAAGGTATTGAAGTAGACCCTGCAAAAGTGAAAGCTATACAAGAGATGCTAGCTCCCCCTACTGAAAAGGAAGTTAGAGGTTTCTTGGGACGACTAAATTACATTGCAAGATTTATTTCCCAGTTAACTTCTACCTGTGAGCCAATCTTCAAGTTGTTGAAGAAAGATCAGGTGATGGAATGGAATGATGAGTGCCAGATAGCCTTTGATGAAATCAAGAGATATCTTCTAGAACCTCCAATCTTGATGCCACCAGTTGATGGAAGACCCTTAATTATGTACTTAACAGTATCAGACAACTCAATGGGGTGTGTGTTGGGGCAACATGACGAGTCTGGTCGAAAAGAGCAGGCAATATACTACCTTAGCAAAAAGTTTACCGACTGTGAAATAAGATACTCACTGCTCGAGAAAACTTGCTGCGCTTTGGCATGGGCTGCTTGCCGACTAAGACAGTATATGTTGACTCATAATACCTTGTTGATTTCAAAGATGGATCCAATCAAGTACATATTCGAGAAACCTGCTCTCTCCGGACGCATAGCAAGATGGCAAATGATTTTAACAGAATATGATATACAGTACACTACTCAGAAGGCCATTAAAGGAAGTGTTGTAGCTGATCATTTGGCTCATCAAGCAGTGGATGATTATCAATCAATGAGTTTTGAATTCCCTGATGAAGACATTATGATTATTACCAAAGAACCTGGACAAAATGACGGACCTGAACAAGGATCCCGATGGACTATGGTTTTTGATGGGGCTTCTAATGCGCTTGGCAATGGTGTCGGTGTTGTGATCATTTCCCCTGAAGGTTGTCATACCCCAATTACTGCAAGACTTTGTTTCTATTGTACCAATAACATGGCTGAGTATGAGGCATGTATCCTGGGCATTAAAGCTGCCATTGATATGAAGATTCAGTTCCTGGATGTATTTGGAGATTCAGCCCTGGTAGTTAGTCAAATTAAAGGAGATTGGGATACCAAGCATGAAAATCTCATTCCTTACAGAGATCATGTGTTGTCTTTGATCCCATATTTTTAAGGGATCACCTTTGGACATATTCCACGAGGAGAGAATCAGTTGGCAGATGCACTAGCCACCATGGCATCTATATTGGAGATTAGCTGGGATGATGAAGCTCCTAAGATTACTATTGGTAAATTTGAGAAGCCTGCATACTGCAATGAGATTGACACTGAAGGAGGATAAGGAAAGCCTTGGTTCTATGAAGTGAAAAGATATCTTGAAGCTCAGGAATTCCCTGAAGGGGCATCTGTCAATGATAAAAAGTTTCTGAGGAGGTTTTCTGCTAAGTTCTTCTTGAGTAATGGAATTTTGTACAAGCGCAATCATGATTCAACTTTGCTTCATTGTGTGGATAAGAAAGAAGCAACAGAGATTATGGAAGACATGCATTATGGGATCTTTGGCACTCATTCTAGTGGTCATACCATGGCAAAGAAGATATTAAGAGCAGGTTACTATTGGTCTACCATGGAAGCTGACTGCTATCAACATTCCAAAACATGTCACAAGTGTCAGATTTATGCTGATAAGGTGCATGTACCTCCAGCTCCATTGAATGTGTTGACTTCTCCTTGGCCTTTTGCCATGTGGGGCATTGATATGATTGGTGAGATCAAGCCTACTGCTTCTAATGGGCATCGTTTCATCCTGGTTGCTATTGATTACTTTATAAAGTGGGTTGAGACAACTTCATTTACATCTGTTACTAAGAATGTTGTGGCTTGATTCATTAAGAATAATCTCATATGTAGGTATGGCATCCCTGAAAGGATTATCACAGATAATGGCTCTAATTTGAATAACACTATGATTACTGACCTCTGCACGTAGTTCAAGATTAAGCATCACAACTCTTCTCCGTATCGTCCAAAGATGAATGGGGCAGTAGAAGCTGCTAATAAGAACATTAAGAAGATTCTACAGAAGATGACTGTTACGTATAAGGATTGGCATGAGATGTTACCATTTGCTCTTCATGATTATCATACTACAACACGTACTTCAATAGGGGCAACCCCATTCTCCTTAGTCTATGGTATGGAAGCAGTTCTACCCATTAAAGTTCAGATCCCCTCCTTAAGAATCATGAAGGATGCAGGCTTGGATGAAGATGAGTGGATTCAGACTCGACTTGACCAGATAAATTTGATTGATGAGAAAAGGCTGGCAGCTGTGTGTCACGGTCAGATGTACCAAAAACGGATGATCAAAGCTTTTAATAAGAAAGTTAAGCAAAAGGTATATCAGACTGGTGATTTGGTAATCAAACGTATCATACTACCACAGGGTGATCCTAGGGGCAAGTGGACTCCTACATATGAAGGGCCATTTGTAGTCAAGAGGGTATTCTCAGGAGGTGCCATGATGCTTACTACTATGGATGGTGAAGATTTCCCATAACCCGTGAACGCAGACATAGTTAAAAAATACTACGCATAAAAAGAGACCCGCTAGGTTGACTGGCCTAGGCAAAAATAAGGGCATCCCGGCGAACCAAAAGGGTTCGGGCAAAAATTAGGGATATATATATATATATATATATATATATATATATATATATATATATATATAAAATGTACACCCGGCAAGTCGAAAACCTGAAAGGGCGGCTTGGGCAAAAAAGGGTATCCCGGTGGATTGAAAACCTGAAAGGGCAATCCAGGCAAAAATTAGGGATTAAAGCGTACTACTATGTCTCGTTTGGATCACTCATGTAACCCCAACCAGTTGTGCTACCTAAATCAAGTGCAAACAGACTAAGTTCAATCCAATCGTTTCCATCTCAACAGCAGAAGATGAGATACTTGAAGATAATGGCAATAGTGGAATTGAAACTCAATAGGACTATTTCTCACATAGCTATCTTTGTTTTGTAAAATGTTTTTACGACGAATTCCTCTTACTAGGATTTCCGTCTCCTTGTACAAACTTGCCTATGTATAGGCCACTTTATAATCTAAATAAAATCTCGTCTTTGAATCCAGATTTACTTTTACCCTATTTACCTAAACGAAAACGTCCATTGGTTGTATTTGAATGTATGTATGCTTTTGAATATGATTGATGTTTACCAGAAATGCATAAAATGCAGTAATAGTATTTACTAAGGACGAACGAGGGTAGGAGTTCAACGAAGCTTCGCCGGTTCATCCCCACAGAATAATCACAAATCCCCAGTAGAGCAAATCTATCTTTCAGATACTTCAAGTAATATCTCCCTCGGATTTATGTCCATCTCTTTTATCCTCAGTCAGGATACTCAGGAATTTATTCCTTCAATAATAAGCACGATGAGCGAAGACGAGAGATTATAAGTACTATACTATCAGACAAGACGGGAACGAAGTCCTCATACTCCTCAGCAACGAACCAGGATTTATTTTCCCTAGCCAGCAGTTGTTATACAGAGATATCCAGACGCTTCTAGCTACATTATTCATACATACATCATTTACATCATATCACAGCATACGCATCCATAATGCATAATACATAATACATTTACTTAAGAGCATCATGCCATACATGCATACATATTGCATAAACTAACCTTTTCTTTTCAGGATAGTTACAGGCAGATAAACATTATCAACAACTCAAAACAGTTCAGAGATGATCGCTACGAAGATTCATTTTTGATGATCAATACTCAATTTGTCCTTGGAGGGGTACGTAAATGATCTATACGAAGATCTGGTGCTTAATACAGGATATTTCCAAGGGATATAGTCGTCACGAAGATTTAATCCTGATATTCTTTCTATCCTTTGGATGGTAGGTAAATGGTCTATACGAAGGTCTATTAACTAACCCAGGATATTTACAGAAGTGATAATCGCTACGAATATTTATTTCTACTGGTCTATTTAATAGTTTATCTTTGGATGGTACATAATGATCGATACGAAGATCGTGTACTTAGTCCAAGATATTACCAAAAGCAATTCAAAAAAGATCGCCACGAAGATTTTATTCTGATGCTTAAATTAAAGTATGTTCCTAAAGATGGTTCAGGGCCGATCTATACGAAGATCTAAATACTGACACCTAATGAAGGATATTCTTTTTCCCCAGAGATAATGCAGAGACGATCTATACGAAGATCTAGTGCTGACATTCAACTCAAACCATGTTACATAAATGATTCAGAGACGGCCTATACGAAGACCTAGTACTGATATCCAGTGACAACCTTTTGATACTATCACCTCTTGATATTATGGATGGCATATATGAGCCCATTTCCAGTTCCTCTAAGTGGCATCTTTAAGCCTACTCAAGCATATACAACCAATCAGCAGTGTTACTTTACGCACCGGCGAGTGCAAATGTTTGGGCTTTTGTGTTCAATCCCCTTCAACCTTCCAAGTCACGAATGGCACACATGCCAATCTAACCCCTCAGGTTTCAGAAAATTGAACAGGCGCAGCTGTTGCACCCCAAAATTTGCCCTCCCCTAGTCAAGACAATATGTTCCAAGGTGTCCCAAGAGGTTCACAAGGTTCACAAGATATCTCAAGAGGTTCACAAGGTTCACAATTAGTCAGAAAGTTTGACAATCCCCTCAGACAATGCATCCTCCTAAGCAATGCATCCTAAACTAGGGTTTTGGATTTCATCAGGCTAAATGGACTTCCAAGGCTTCAAGTGAGCTTCATAGCATCTTATATGTCTTTAAGAATCCCTATGTCAAGTTTCAAGGCTTTCCCAAAAAGTTTGCTCAGTCAGATGATCAGATATGCAAAAATCAGTCAAAGTAGTCAAAAAGTCAAACTGTGGTCAAACCAAAGTCAAACTTCATGATTTTTTGCCAACATCAAGTTTATGAAGTAAAATTCATCATTTGATCAAGGGTTGATCATGATTCATTAAGAAGATTTCAGATCATCAAGAATCAGGAGTTTCTAAATTAGGGTTTTCTTAAGGAAAGTCAACTGAACTTTGACCATCCATAACTTTCACATGCTTCATCAAAAATTTCCCATCCAAAGCTCATTTTGAAGTAAATTGAATTCTCTACAACTTTGTGTCTCACAAGCCAAGCCCAAAAATGATTCATTTGGAAGGTATGAGCTAAGACATTATAGGTCATTTCAAAAGTCAACAAAAAGTCAACATCTTCCAAAGGGCATAACTTGAAAATGGTAGAAGATATGGACATGAGACCAAAGAGGTTTGTTAGAGGACTCTTTAATATTTCCAAAATATCCTTAAAATTGAGGGAGTTGTGTCTTTGCAAAGTTGGGAAATTTTTGGGAGGTTTGTGAAACAAATGAAGTCTTAAAACCAAATTTTGCCAAATGGGCCTACCAAATTCCAATCCAATCTCAAGGATAAGGTCATACACGACCCATTGACTATTTTTCCATATTTTTATGTTTTATATTTTATTATTTTGGATTTTATTTAATAAAATTCAATTTTAATGAAAATAAAATATAAAACGTCAATCTAAAAATCTGATATTTGTTCTAGAATGATTGAAATGTCATTTAAAGATGATTGAGAGGATCAAATTTCGTGTAAAGTCTCTGAGGCATGAAAATATTTGATTTTTCTCACTTTTGGAATCATATCTTTTTTCAATCTCAAGCTATCCAAAAGCCCAAAGAATAGACAAGTTTTATGACCTAATCTCATTCACTATAAGACTATGAACATAATACAATACTAGGGGACGAATTTGGCTGCCTCCAAGAGTAAGAGCAAAGCTTCAAACTTCATAAAAAAATCACAATTCAGATTCTATTTTGCAGGCCATATCAAAGTGTTTTGAAGGTTGCAACATGTTTCTTGAGCATCATTGATGTTATCTCAATGCTTTACATCATTAAAAACTCATCAAAATGCATAATCCGAATTCTCACTTTCTCATGGTTTTTCAATTTTTCGTTTTCATATGTTAACCCATGATAAATTGTTTTTGAGTATTTATTTGTGTTTGTGACATTGCAAGGATCGTTTCTGGGTGATCAATTGAAGAAATCATAGCCATATGCGTTAAAACCGAGAACTAGGGTTCTTGAAAATTTCTTTTGGGAATGCATGATTGAATTAATTTCTATTAAAATTAATGTGATATATGTGTTCAGGGACCTCATATTAGTTAATTTGAACCATTAAAATTGTTTGATTCATTGTATATTAGAAGTTTGATTTGCGCAGGGTTTTTAGTGACGAAAACAATCTGTCCCTATAAGCTATAGCGACGGAAAACTGTCACTATAGCCTAAGCAGACGGCTGGAGGTTGAAGAAGAAGTGTGGCACGAAAATCTGATTTAAAATTTGAGTTTATTTTATTATGTATTGTTTGTATTATGTTTCACAAACGTTGCAGTGGTTCAGTTGGCAAAGCATATGCGTGTTTGGGGTGGAGACCAGGGTTCGAGTCTGGCCGAAAGCAGTTTTGTTTTTTAATCCATTTATTTTGCAGGTTTGTAATAAAACGATTGCATTGCCTATGGTATTCACCAGCGCGTGCTGGCTCAGTTGGTTTTGAAGGGTTGTTGTTGAGGTAAGGGACCTGGGTTCAAATCCCAGGTCCTTTCTTTTTAGCCAATTTTCTCACTTTTTTTTCTTATTTTCAATTTCTTTTCATATATTAATTCTATTTTGGTAAATTTATTAAATATAAATCATAAAAATAATTTCTAAACATTATTATAATATTTTCTTTATAGTCTTAAAAATCATAATTTATTTTCTTAAAATTTAAATTGTTTATATATATATATATATATATATATATATATATATATATATATATATATATATATATATATATATATATATATATATATATATATATATATATATATAATTATTATATTTTTTGTAAATAGATTAATCATATATTTTAATTATAATCAAAACCCTAATTTTTCCTAACCCTAATTTCTATCTTAACCTTAAATATTTAACTTTATTTTTTTAAACCCTAATAATATTATTAATCCTTATTTTTAATATGTAAATAGTTTATTATTTGTTTATTATTAGTCTTATTTTCTTAATTAATTCTTAAAAACTTTTCTAACATTAATTTTTCTTATTAAAATTCTTATTTCTTTATTTCTTATTCTAACCATTATTATTGCTATTATTTTATTATTACTAATATTTTATTATTGTTTATTTGTTATTCTTATTATATTTATTATTATAATTTTTATTCGATTATTATGTATCTGTTAAAGCCATGTAATACTTGTAGGTTTATTTTCCGTCTTTATTTTCGTAAATATTGTACTGTATGGTTAGTAATTTAGGGAGTGTATGATATGTTTGTAATTAAAATTGATTTAGAATAATTAATTTAAAAAGATAAATATTTGAACATGAACACTCACACACGTAAGTCGATCTTCGATCGCCATCTGGCACTTTCTAGGGTTACCTCTCATGTTGCCTATTTCAAAAGGTCAAGTAAGGTGTCTTAAGCAAAGTCCCTTCATAAATATCATCAAGTCCCTTCAGTTTATAAGATCAAGTCCCTTCGAGGTTGCCTACGATAAATGATCTTGTCCCTTCGAATAAAAGATGATAAGTCCCTACGAATTGCTAAAGACACCTTACAGTTGCCTATAATCAGATGACCCTACACATGTCCCTTTACATCCAAGGTAATGACTACCTATTCCTTAATAATAGGGATAGTCTTACCATTGAAAGAACATAAGAACAGTAAAGACTTAATATAGGGTAGGTTCCTCTTAATTACTTGCTCACACATTTCAAAATACTTTTTTACACTTCACATTTCAAACAAATTTTCAAAAACAAGCCTTTATATACATCCATACGAGGATCATTATAAAGTACTTAGAAAGTTTTTAATCACACACTACACTTTTTCAAAACAATTTAAAGTGAGCTAAGTAACTAAGAGCCCATGGATAACCATGGTTATAAAGGGTGCTAATACCTTCCCTTTGTATAACCTACCCCCCGAACTCAAAATCTTTTTAAGGTCTTTCGTGTTCTTTTATGTCCTTTCCTTTTGGATAAAATAAAAGTCGGTGGAGACTCTTGCTATCCGCAACATTTATAGAAAGTCAGTTCTCCCACCGTGTTACAGTCCTTCATCATTTAATCCGATGGCCATCCCCATCGATGATCTTGTTATCTGACAATCGTCCTATGTCATGATAAACCTCGAGAGCAGCCGTACCCTGCTAGGTGATCGTCCTTCACCTCTTGATGATCGTCTTTCATCATGCTTATCCGATGGCTGTCCCCATCGTCGACCTTTCCTATCCGACATTCGTCTTATGTCATGGTAAAGAGCAGTCGTCCCCTGCTAGGTGATCGTCCTTCACCTTTGATGACCGTCCCTCATCAATATTTCATTTATTCTTTAACCTGATGGCCGTCCCCATCATTGCCTTTACTTTAATCCCCAGAGAATCTTACTTCTTTACCCAATGGTCATCCCCGTCGTGGTATCTTCATTTCCCCAGCATGTCGGCCGTCCCCGTCATTGCTTTACTTACCACTTTATCCCCAGCAGTCGTCCTCTGCTCAATGGTCGTCCTCCATCGCCTGCACTTTACAATCAAGCTTTACTTCTTTTTACAATTTATATCCATTTTCTTCTTCTCCCCAGTGAGTGCAAATTTCAGACTGTCTTTGGTATTCAACCACAAGTTATCTTGTTTGTCTGTTAAGCCAGGCGCTTACATCCTGCACAGCTAACTCATGCTTGAATAGGGGCAGCTGTAAACACACCAAATTTGCCCTCACTAAGTTCACACCATGGCTTGTGATCTTTCATATTTGCATAAGTTTAAGCATATCACATCATATTGCATTTTTGTTTCACTGCATAGTTCAAGTTCATCTGCATCTAGGGTTTGTGATCTGAGCAATCCAAAGATCCTTCTGAGCCACTCCAAAGGCCTCCAATCATTCCAAGAGGGTCCATGTATGTTCAATCATCATATTATATCCCTCAAAGATTAAGGAAGTCAAAGAATCACAAGAACTGGGAAAGCATGGAAGAAGAGCTATGGTTTCACTACACAAATGACCTGAAATTAGGGTTTTGGTTTCAGAGGCCATAACTCCAAATTTTTTGGTCATTCTTGTTTCTAATAGTCTCAATATGTTATAAGGATCATGTGTACCAAGTTTGATGAAGAAATTCATTGTGGAAGTCATCTGTTCACTGGGTAACTTCTTGAGCAAGTCAGAGCAAAATCAGGGCATCTGAGGCCCCCAACAATGGAACCAAAGTGGATTGTTCATCAAATTGAAGTTATATGATCTTTATTTGATCATTGAAGTGCTTGGAAGTTCACAAAATTGAAGAAACGTGAGCTAAACCAAAAGTTGCCAAAAATGGAAATGACTTGTAATGTAAACTTTCCATTTTGGGAAAGTTTTTCAACCTCCTCTTTCTCAACCAAAAATGCTTCAAATGAAAAATTGTTGGTCATGAAAGTTGTATATTGGATCATTCCCTTTTCAAAAAGTACAAGAACAAGTTCTAATTCATTATGGAACTCAAGTTATGATCTTCCAAAGTTGGCAAAAATCCTATAATTTTCAAGAATGCACCAAAGAGGATTTTTTGCAAAACCACTTGCCAAGCTATTTTGTGACTTCTAATACACTTCTAAGCATCATACCAACATAGTGCATTGCCTAAAAGTCTGAATTGGCCCAAGAATCTCAAGTTTTCATGCCTTGCACATGAAGAAATCACAAAAGGGCCAAACTTTGTCAAATTGGCAAAAAGGCACATAACTTCTCACAAACTTGCTACATCACCTCAATTTCAATTCTATAGCTCTCCTTGATCAAAGATGAGGCCAGACATGCCCTTGTACCACCTCTAAACCAGCCCATACCTCAAGTACAAACTTTATTGACTTTGTGCAAAAACACCCATACCAATCACCATAGTCCACCACCCACTCTCTGGCTTATCAGGACTTTACAAGCATGCCTCAAGGAGCTGATTTCATAACATACACAAGCCAAGAGCTCCAAGAACTCAGGACTCTCAAAAATCACTCCATTTGCAAAATCCTTTGAAACACACAGCACACTCACTCAAACTCTAAACTTCTTTCACCAAACAACTCAGCATCACAAGAGGAGCATTTCCCACCCTTCATTGCAACAAAAAAACCCATAGCCAAAATACGATTTCTGACCAGCAAGAGTGAAAACTCTCAAACCAGCCATAACAAACTCCTTCCAAGCCTCAAAGCTTCTTCAGAAGGATCATTGGAGTGAGTTTGCACAAGAGAGGTGGCCAGAAAGCTCCAAACTGAGGAAGCTCAAGCTCAGGTAACCTCTTCAAATTTTTTTCCAGAAATGCTATTTTAGGTTCTCAGATTGTTCTTTATGCTTTGCTGATCACCATGATATGCTTATTTATGAAAATGGTTGCGAAATGAGCATGTACTGATTGTCTGAAAGTTTAACCATTTTTGAGTTTCTCTTCGAATCTTGTTGTTCAGCCATGAAAATTTTGTTTTGAGTGTGGATTCGTGTTTAGGAAGGTGAGAGGAGTTGATCTGGAGCTTTAGAGCTCCAGAAATGGTCTAGGGAAGATTTTGTTCTTGGGGTGCTGCCGGAGAAGATGACCGGAACACTGTTCCGGTCACCTGAAGGGGATTAGGGTTTTAATTAGGGTTAGCTGCGTAATTAGGGAACTTTGAATGTGGGTCGTTAGATGGAGGTTTCCCGCGTGTGATGAAAGGTCCAGATGCGTTCACTTAAGTTTAATTAGGATTAATTTATTAATTAATTAAAATTAACTGAGTTTGAATTATAGCCATTGGATAGCGTGCGTGGTCAAACCAAATTCCCCCAGGATCAATCTAAGCCCTCAGATCAGCATACTTCCCATTAATTCAGTTTTTATTTCATTTTTTATAATTTATTTTGCATCATTTATTTAAAATAGTTAGAAAATTCTAAAAATATTTTCCTTTTGCATTTTCAATTCAAATATTTTTCTTCACCCAAAAACATTTTTATTTTAATTTTTTGCATTAAAAATCATTTTAAAAACATTTAAATGTGTATATTAATTAATTAATGGAAATTAATTAATTAAAATATCATTTAGGTTTCTAAAAATTCCAAAAAAATTCACATTGCATCTTAACTTCAAGAATTCTTTTCTGCCTAACCATGAATGGTATGACATTAATTCTTTTTGCATTGATCTTCATATAGCATGTAGTATCTAGCATATTTTTGTCACAAATTTATCTTGCATTTTCCATTTGATTGGCATTTTCCCTCTTAAGGTACCTTAAAACCCTAGATAACTTAGAAAAATCACAACTTTCTTTAGGTTAAGAGTTAGAACTTCTCCTTTGGGGTGTGATATCATATGGGGTTAGGGTTCCTTTGAGTTCATTTGCAATTTTTTATCTTATGTTTTGCTTCTGTTTTTGACTTTTGCATCTCATGTTGCATTAAAACCCTAATTTCTCATGTTCATGTGCATACATCTTGCATTTGCATTCATTCATGAACTTGCCATGACATTTCATGCATTCACATGACTTCTAAGACATCATAGGACACATTAGAATCATGCTTGATCATTTCTTCATCCATTTTCCATGATGTGCATTCATTTCATTCCATGAACTTTCATGTGTTATCATACTTCAAAGCATACTTCATTTGCATTCTCATCTCTTGTATGATCATTCATAGCACTTGACATGTCTTTGCATCATCTCATAACATCATTTGCATCATTTTTATGCTTCTGGTTTTGGTTTTCATCTTTGCATACATTTCATTTTCATTTCATTTCTTTCCTTTGTGCTAACATTTCAAGTGGTAAGTAATTTGAGAAGTGAATTTGCCTTCACTTCTCACTTCTCTTCTCATCTCTCTTATGCATCATTGCTGCATTTTCTTTTGCCTTAGAGTGAGCTTTCTCATTCATGTTCATCATTCACCTTCTTTCTTCAAGTAACTTATCTTCTTCAGTGAAGTAAGTTAACTTGTTTCTTCTGCTTCTCCTCCTTTCATCTGCTTCTTCCATTGGTGGTATCTCTGAAGATCTCTTGCAAGCCTTACAAACCATAGGAACATCCAAGCATGACAATAATCAGGATTTTGATTAGTCCCCCCTTTAGCTTTTACCTTTGTGTCTTCTTTGTGTCTCTCTTCTCATCTCATAATCAGAGACTAAACCTTTAAGGTTTTAAGACTTTGTGATTAAGGTTATGCCTGCATCCTTCTCTTAGGATGAAGTGTATAACTTTAATCCTAAGTGTTAAACCCTTAATGTGTTTAAACCTCTTAATAAATCCATCTTAATAATCACTAAGACAATAGCTTGTAACTTGGGCCTTGCATTAGGGTTCTAATTCTTCCTTA
Organism: Lathyrus aphaca; assembly: GCA_963966055.1. Classification (NCBI taxonomy): domain Eukaryota; kingdom Viridiplantae; phylum Streptophyta; class Magnoliopsida; order Fabales; family Fabaceae; genus Lathyrus; species Lathyrus aphaca. The sequence continues at coordinate 427,315,352 of OZ014523.1, read as the reverse complement.
ATTGGTTAAGAAGGACTAACCCTAGTGTTAATGGACAAGTCCCCCTCAAGTTGTCTTACAAACCATACAGTTCATTTCTTAATCTTACCATTAATTAAAATCCACTTTAATAAAGGCTTTGTTTTGACATGAGGTTAATCCCTAATCATGGATTAAGTTGAGGTATCTTCCTCAGCTTAAATGTGCTCATCTATTATCCTTCTATTAGGATAGTGTAATGGGTCCATTAAATCCTTGATTATGGCTTAAACTCATTACTTAACACTAAACAAAAACTCAAAAACATCTAATTAATCACAAGTAGGTTAATGATCTTAATCCTACATCATCATGGTAAGTAAGTTTGAGGTGTTTATCTCATACTTAAGGTATTCTCATTATCCCTAATCAAAGGGAGGATATGATGAGTTTACTAACCCTTGGTTTAGGCTTAAGCTCATCAACTTATGACAAACACAAAAAGCAATAAAAGATTGAAAACAAAAAAACAAACAATAATCGTCTCCTTCGGGATTCTTTTCTCATCATCTTCACTCACAAACGAGAACTCGCTTCTTCCGTCTAAAGCAAGACAGTTAGCACTTGATCCAGACAGGTCATACACTTTAGCATAGACAAGCAAGCAGTTCAGCAGTCAATTTATCTTTCAGTCTCTTTGAGTCGAACTACGATGTTCTGACTTCCTCATTGCACGAGAGGATACGTAGGCATAACTTAACAGTTATCGAACAAAAGTCTTTGTCTCTCCCCCCTCTTCCAGCATTATTCTTTTAAGCCTCAGTTCTTGAGCATTTTCACTTCACCTTTTGCACTGACACTTGTATATTCCTTTCCAGCTTTTGCACACTGACAGCACATACACTACCCCTTTAAACACAAACTTTCAAGCGTGGATCACTCGAGTACGACGGACAATCTGGGTGCTAATAACTTCCCAGGTTGTAACCAACCCCCTTTCTCAGTTTCTCTGGTTCGCGACCGTCTTATCCATATCTTCCTAGGTTTATGCAGCATTACCTTTCCTTCGGGATAAAAATGCCTAGCTGGCGACTCTATTCATTTCACTTTCATCTTCTCCTCTCGCCGACCGTTCGCGCTTGTAGAGGTATCAGATCTCAGAAGAAGAGCAGATGTGAAGAGAACTCTAGTAGAGATGTGGCTTGCAGAGGAGGAGCCAAAGTCTTTTTTTAGCTTGGAGTTCTAGTTTTTTCCTTTGTACTTCTGATCACCTACATAATTGTTGTAGGGATCTATTTTGATTACCGTATGTTGTGCTGTGTAAGACTTTAAACCCTATGGGGATGTTGTTTGTGCTTTAGGGCCTTTATCTTATTGCATCTTTCTTTTATCAAAATTCCTCGAGATGTATGTTTCTTTTCATAGTTTGGTTGTGGAAATGGTGTGGAAAACAGTGAAAGAGAGGATCATAACAGGTTGATTCCAAAGGCCATCTGGATTCCTCATGAGATACCAGAACTGGGGGCAATGAAACCCTGATAATGAAAGCATGAAGATTGCATTGCATATAACGTGTTTGTTTGTTTTGCAGGTAGTTCATCAGTTTTCTAACATTTATATCCATTTCAGGCACTATAGCTTCTAAGAAGGTTCAGAGACAGCCAACTGTACACAAATACCCTACAAAGGTGAATAGAGAGAGAGTAATGGATCAGATGCAAGCATATCTGGCTGACCTAAGGACAAGAATGGACAACTTCATGACCCTCATGGCTGGGATGGGTCAAACTCAAAAGCGCCTGCGCGAAATGGTAGAAAACAATCAAGCTAGGAATAATGGGACAGCAGATGAAGGTAATCGCCATGGGGCTGGTGCCCGTCACGTTGAAATCCCTGTGGTGCAACCAGGGGTCACTATTATCAATGATGGAATGAATAACATGCAGATGGATGGGCAGGACGAACAATTCACTTTGTTGGATGAGGCAAAAGGCTAGGGGGTTGACATGAATAGAAGATTTGAAGAAATGGCTGAACAAATTCGCGCCATTCAATCTCAGAGTTCTCTAGGATTTGACATCACTGATCTGGGCTTAGTGCTAGGGGTGAGAATTCCCTAAAAATTCAAGGTCCCTACTTTTGATAAGGATAACAGCACGACTTGCCCAAAAACTCACCTACAGTCTTTTGTGGGAAGGATTGACGCACATACAGATGATGAGAAGTTGTGGATGTATTACTTCCAGGATAGTCTTGTAGGAGCTTCCTTGGAATGGTACATGAAGTTGAGTAGAGTTAATATTCGAAGCTGGAAGGATTTAGCTTAGGCGTTTGTGAAACAGTATCAGTACAATTTGGATATGGCTCCAAATCGTACCCAGTTGCAGACAATGTCTCAGAGTGCTAAAGAAAGGTTCAAAGAGTACACCCAGAGGTGGCGTCAGCTTGCTGCTCGGGTGCAACCTCCCTTGTTGGAAAATGAAATGGCAGACATGTTCATGGGAACACTGCAGGGTGTGTTTATTTGAGAGACCGACGTCTTGTTCAACAACAAAGTTTAATGACATTGTGATATCTGGAGAGAGGGTTGAAACTCTTCTGAAGATGGGGAAAATTCAAGACACCGGTGTAGGTGTCATACCCCAAATTTGTCCTACCTTTATCGTTTATTTTACTGTCTAACCATTATTCGAAAAAAATCAAAAATGTGTACTACTTTTTTTTTCTGTCTAGTATTCGAAAAATCCACAAAAATGCATTTGTTTCTTTTTCTCAAAAATGTTTGTTTTATTTTAATATTATCATAGGTTATTCATTTCTATTATTATTTTCATTCTTACTATTATTTTTATTTTTATTCTAATTATCATTAGAGTTTTCCTTTTCATTATTATTATTATTATTTTTTATTTTATTTTATTTTTTATATTATTATTCTTATTATTATTTCATATTCATTACTACTATTTTTTTAAATTCTTATTATTTTGTTCGAACTCAAGACGTCATTTTTAAAGTCCATTTACAAAATTTCAGAATTACAAAATTGTCATAACTTATCATTTCTCTTTTCATTATTATTACTATTTTCATTCATTACTCTTTTTTCTATCAATACTATTTTCATTTTATTATTTATTATTTATTATTATTAGTATTAGTATTATTGTTTATTGTTATTATTATTATAATTTTCTTTTGAAAAATTCATATAACATAGTCTTTTATTATTTTCAAGCACATTTTTTTTCCTTTCTGCAATTACAGTAAAAAAATACATAACAAATAAGAATTTTATTTAGAGTTTTTTTTCCTTTGAGCCATAAGCTTCAGTCAGTTGTTACATTGTTACCAAGGCTAGCACAGCAGGTCCCACGTCACAGCTAGCAAAATCACAACATCTCATGTACAACAACAATTCACCAATCTTTCCCCACTCAATTTTTCGTACGCAACGTGCACAGCGAATCGCAACAGATTTCCAGCCTGCAAAAATCGTACAAACACATCTCATCCAAATTTCAGCAATTCTTATCTTAATTTTCCTCATTCTTTCCACCTCTATATAAGCTTTTTTATCCCCATCACTCAGCATTCATGTTGATTTGGCAATACAAAAACCGTAATAACATAAAACTCGGTCCTCCTTCATCCACCGAAAATCATTCACCACCCCCAATCATAGCCACAAATCCAAAACCAACCTCATCTTCAAACCTTTCAAACCTTAAAATACACAGAAACCATAAAAAAAGCATGAATAAATCCACTGAATTTCACAAACACCATTCTTCACAAACACAAAACACTCCCTTTTTCCTCTCATTCTTCTTCCTCACGTTCTTCATTCATCAACCTTCAAACACCAATCACACAACCATTCTCAAATTTCAAAAATCCAACAACATTCCACAGATCAGAAAAAATTAGAAGAGTGAGAACAAATCACACAAAAAACAGAAAAAAGAGGAGGGAGATGAGATCGAAACAACGAAAACAAAAACTATGAGAATCTTACACAGAGAGATAACAAGAGAGATTCGGTGAATTGAGACTTAACCGAAGCGAACCGAAAACGAAAAAGAAGGAAAAGTCGCACCGACGCCATGAGCTGAAGCGAAGGCGCCATTGCGGGATCGAGACGAAGGGAGATCAGACCAAACGCACAACCGTGACACGGACACAAATCTCACCGTGAAAATCACCATTGAAGATCCGCACAACCACCGGAAACGGCCGACGCGAGCAGAACGGCCGCAGCGAGCGCCGCGACCACGAACTCGTCACCTTCGCCGTTGAGGGAGCCATTCGCGTCTGAGGAGGAGGGAATCGGTGAAGCTGTCGCCGAAATCGCAGAGTGAGTTTGAGAGAGACGAAGGTTGGGGTTTCTTTTTTGTTGTTTTCGATTTGTTTTCTTCTACAGCAACGTTGTCGTGTTTTAGTTTTTTTTTAAATTCTGAGTGATGCTTTTTTTATTTTTTTTATTTTTGAGATATATTATAGAATTTAGATTTTATTTATTCTTTTTCTGACTGCTATTTTAAGGGGTCAAGCCCACATTGCACATTCAGCTTTTTATCCACACCTTGACTTGTCCTCAATGCATCTCTCCCCTGTTTTTATATATATATATAACCTAACTCTATAGTTTTTATTATTAATTCAATTTTGTTTCTTTAATTTTCTTTTCTTTTGTTTCGGGTCTATGATATAAATGCGTATTTTTTCGATATTCGGTTCAATCCAATGTTATCAAAATCGCTATGAGACCATATTTTATTTCTTTTATTTCTAACAATTTATAATTAATTTGTTTAGATAATATTGTTATTTTATTTATTTATTTAAAGGGCCAATGACTTGATAAAACGCCGATATTCGCCCGATTTCGTTAAATCGGTGATGTTCGGTCAATATAAGGCCCTCCTTGTAATTAGTTTTTTTTATTATTTATTTTTTATTATTTTGGCAAACAAACATGTAAATTAATTTAATTTATTTATTATTCTTAATATGATTTATTTTATTTAATTATTTATTTTCTTATTCTATTTATTTTTTGCAATTCATTTGTTTATTTATTTCCGTATTTCAAAAGTAATGTTTCGACTCCTTATAGAATGATTCCAATTTTGAATCGATTCTAAGGTAGTTTACGAACTAAATTTCGACGCGTCCCAAAAAGGTCCAACGCCTTCGAATAGTTGTTCTCGATTAAAAGGTCCAACGCCTTCGAATAGTTGTTTCTGATTAAAAAGGATGAACGCCTTTGAACCGTTCAAAAACACTGCACACACGCTTTCTCTTGGGCGAATTACAACGAGACCTCTTTATTTCTCGCAATCCCTTGTATTTATTTTGTATCCCTCTCCCATTACTTTGTATGCACTTTATTTTCTGTATTTTATTCTGAATCCTTGGTTCAACGCCAAGCGATTGCACTTGCACACTCGCACCTTTTTATTTTGTTTCGTTTATTAGGATCCACCTTACTTTGTGAGCCGAGCGCTTCGTGCCTCGCTAACAAACCACAAAAATAAACTCCATTTGCATTTACCCTCTAATCTCAAAGAAACCAAAACGTTTCGATTAGATCCAAACCCTTGATCCAACGTCAAGCGGTCTTAGGAAATAAAACACCTTAATAAAAACGAGAAGATTTGTACGCCACGAGCCTTAAGCGGTAGAAAAAAGGATAACGAGCTCTCGTTACTCGCTCCGATTATTTCGACACAAGACGCTCGTCTTGTTGGACGAGATAAACTATCCATAGTCTTTAGTGCATTTCAACTCCTAAACCCTTTCGTCGAAGAAAGGTAATAAAATCAAACAACCAATACCCTTAGTAGGCCGAACTACGAGGCTCTGACTTTCCCATTGCACACGGGAGTATGTAGGCACGAGGATCTCAATCCTTGCTGAGCACCTAGGATCAATCTAACTTATAATTCAATTCATTTCCCTCTAGCAAGCAATTCGTTTAAGCATAGACATCCTTTCACGCGCGATAACTTAGATGGTTCCCATCGAGTACGATGGATGTAGGGGGTGCTAATACCTTCCCCCTACATAACTGACTCCCGAACCTAGGCAATGGTTCCGTTGACCTTTGTCCTCATCCCTCTCTTTCCGGGTTTTATCTATATCTCCCTTTTCCCTATTCGGGAATAAATAGAATTAGGTGGCGACTCTTCAGTCCGTCCGGCGCGTGACTTCGTCCTTTCGGATCGCGTGAGGTCGTATTTTTCGGGGTACGACAGTAGGTAGCTCAAGTGGTGCTCCAAAAGCTTTTAATGGACCTCCAAGAAGAAGGGAAGGAGAAACTAATGTTGTGTACGGTCGAGGACGGGGTCGTGGATACAGAGGATCTTACGAGCAAGTGGCAGCTGTCACCATTCCATCAAGTCCTGTGCAACAAACCCAACAACAGCAACAACAATAACAACAACCATAGTGGAATAACTATCAGCAAAAACCCTATCAACAGAGACAAGCTCGTCCAGCTAAAAGGGTGCTTGAAGCCATCCCAATGACGTACACGGCACTGCTTCAGAGATTTTTAGATTTGAACTTAGTTCAGTTGAGGACATTAGCACCACCACCACCTGGAGAGCTTCCAGTGGGGTATGATGCTAACGCAAGATGCGCCTTTCAATCAGGAGCTCCCGAGAATTCAATGGAGAAGTGCAGGGCATTGCAGCATAAGGTCCAACACTTAATTGACTCAAAAGCAATTAACTTTGCATCGCCTCCAAATGTTACATCAAACCCCATTCCAAATCATGGAGGGGCCAGAATAAATGCCGTTGATAGTGGTGAGAGGTTAAACTTGATTTTGAATGTGACTGAAGTAAAGACTTCGTTGCTAGTTGTGAAAGATAGATTGCTGAAAGGGAAGGTATTCCCAGGGTGTGATTACGACTGCGAGGGTTTCATGAATTCCGTTAATGGTTGTGAGGTTTTAAGAGCTGGGTTGCAGTGTTTGATTAACGAAGGGTCCCTACAGTTCGACAGGGTTGACAATAGAAGTGATTGCGTGTCTACCATAACAATTTATTTTGATCCTGCTGAGGTTCCTGCCCGGAGAGAACCTGTGACTATCTATGTTCCAGAAGTGAGTCATGTTACCATTACTGTTCCGAGACCAGTCCCTTATGTTGATGACAAGGCCATCCCTTGGCACTATGGCTCAGACGTGTATGTAGATGGTCAGAAGGTGGAGAGTAAAACAGTGAAAATTGACCCGACTGTTGTGAATGTCGGAGGAGTATGTGGATTTACAAGGAGTAGGCGTCTCTTTGCTCCTCAAGCTCTTAGAGGTGATCATGAAGCTGAAGCTGCTACAAAGGCTAAGGGTAAACAGGTAGCACCTGAAGAGGTGACAACTCCTGCTCCAAGTCAAGGCACTTTTGAAAAATAAGTGTAAGAGTTCATGAGAATAATTAAGAAAAGCGACTATAAGGTGGTTGAACAGCTGAATCAAACTCCGTCCAAGATATCCATTTTGTCATTGTTAATGTGTTCTCAAGCTCACCGGGAGGCTCTGCTAAAAGTTTTACAAATGGCATATGTACCACAGGAGATAATTGTTAACCAGTTGGAGGCCGTGGTAGCCAATGTGAACTCCAGCCATGGCTTGGGATTCATGGTTAGAGATCTCACTTCTGAAGGACGCAATCACAACAAGGCCCTGCACATCACCATGGAGTGTATGGGTGCTGTTCTATCACATGTCTTGGTAGGCACAGGCTCTTCTCTCAATGTGCTTCCTCAGAAGGCCCTAATAAAGTTGAATGTTGAGGGTATTGTCTTACGACCCAGTGATTTGATTGTAAAAGCCTTTGACGGGTCCCGGAGGTCTGTGTTCAGGGAGGTAGAGCTACCGGTAAAGATTGGGTCTCAGATATTCAAGAGTACATTCTATGTTATGGATATTCAACCCGCTTATAGCTGTCTGCTAGGGCGTCCTTGGATTCATGCTGCTGGCGTAGTAACATCCACATTGCATTAGAAGTTGAAGTATGTGGTAGACGGCCAGGTTGTTACTGTATGTGGAGAAGAAGATATTTTCGTAAGTCATCTGTCGACTTTCAAGAATGTGGAAATGGACAGGGAGATCCATGAAACACTTTTCCAGGCTTTTGAGACGGTTAATGTTAGTACTTAGTCTCCGGTGGTTGCAGTCCAGAGCAATGAAACGAAAGGGACTCCCATTTACTCCTACAAGCAAGCTAAGGAAGTAGTCTAATCCGGAAATGCACAGGGTTGGGGCAAGCTGCTAGAAATGGAAAGGAAAGATGACACGTTTGGTCTCGGATATCAACCTGGTGGGTCTAGCTGGTCTCAGGGTAGTAAGTCTATAACGATCACTAGTGCGGGAATGCTCGACTACAACAACATTTGTGCAACAAATGAATAGGGGGATAATGACTGGGACTTGGATAACTAGATTCACCCATGTGCACTTGGGGAGGAGCTCAGTAACTGGTCGAATGAAGATTTCGTTCAAGTCACTTGGCAGCCAAAGTAATTTTCTTTGTTTCCATTTTATCATACTGCATGTTAAATCCTGCACTCTACCCAAGGTGCATGGATCCATCTGTAGGGCCACCATGCTTTTAATGCATTTACTTTTTCCATGAAATAAAGGACATTTTTCAAGCAAAATTGTGTTCTCTTTCTTTCGTTTTAAAATTTTTCACAAAAAAACAACAAATAAAATGGCTATGTTTTCCTTTTTCCAGTGTTTTGTGTGTTTGCGTCTCTTTTGAAAAAAAAAACATATTCTGAAATAAGCACATCATTTATGCAGTTTCGATCATTCGGATTCCTGTGATAACATTCCTGTTATGACTATGCATGACTTCGACAATCCTATCTACCAAGATGATGAAAGGGTTGAGGAAGACTGTGAACTCCCGGAAGAATTGGCTAGGTTGTTGAAACAAGAGGAAAGGGTAATTCAGCCTCATCAGGAAGAAGTAGAGATCGTCAACATCGGGTATGAGGATTTAAAGAAAGAGATAAAGATTAGGGCTAGTCTGCAGACCGAGGTAAAGAAGGAATTGATTGGTATGCTATGCGAATATGTGGATATCTTCGCCTGGTCGTATCAAGATATGCCAGGACTGGATACTGACATTGTTGTACACAAGCTGCCACTAAGAGAAAATTGTTCTGTGGTGAAACAAAAGTTGAGAATAACTCACCCTGACATGGCGATGAAGATCAAGGAGGAAGTTCAAAAGCAGTGGGATGTCGGGTTCCTTGCTGTAACTAGTTACCCACCTTGGGTAGCTAACATTGTGCATGTACCAAAGAAAGACGGCAAGGTTCGGATGTGCGTTGATTATCGGGATCTGAACAGAGCGAGTCCAAAGGATGACTTCCCATTACCTCACATTAATATGCTGGTAGATAACACCGCTCAGTTCTCGGTATTTTCTTTCATGGATGACTTCTCCGGGTACAATCAGATCAAGATGGCGCCGGAAGACATGGAGAAAACGACGTTCATTACCCCATGGGGTACATTCTGTTATAAAGTTATGCCCTTTGGGTTGAAGAATTATGGGGCAACGTATCAACGGGCTATGGTAACTTTGTTCTACGATATGATACATAAAGAAATTGAATGCTATGTGGACGATATGATTGCCAAGTCTCGGGATGAGGAAGAACATTTGGTCAATCTCAAAACGTTGTTTGATAGGTTGATAAAGTACAAATTGAGGTTGAATCCAAACAAATGCACTTTTGGAGTGCGGTCCGGTAAATTGCTGGGTTTCATTGTTAGCCAAAGAGGGATCGAGGTAGATCCTGCAAAAGTAAAAGCGATACAAGATATGCCTGCACCAAAAATAGAAAAAGAAGTGTGTGGGTTTTTAGGGAGGTTGAACTACATTTCTCGGTTTATATCTCATCTAACTGCCACATGCGAGCCGATATTCAAATTGTTGAGAAAAGAACAAACGGTCAGGTGGAATGAGGACTGTCAAAGAGCTTTTGAAAAGATAAAAGAATATTTGCAGGAGCCTCTGATCCTAATGCCTCCAGTTCCCGGACGGCCACTTATCATGTACTTGACTGTGTTAGAAGGGTTGATGGGGTGTGTGCTAGGCTAACATGACGAGTCTGGTTGAAAAGAGTATACTATTTATTACCTTAGCAAAACGTTTACCAACTATGAATCTCGTTACTCGCTGCTCAAGAAAACTTGTTGCGCTTTGGCATGGGCTGCTCGCCGACTAAGACAATACATGTTAACCCACACCATATTGCTAATTTCAAAAATGGACCCCGTCAAGTATATTTTTGAGAAACCAGCATTAACCGGAAGAGTTGCAAGGTGGAAGATGATATTAACCGAGTATGACATACAATATACTTCCCAGAAAGCCATCAAAGGAAGTGTGTTATCGGATTATCTTTCACAACAACCACTGGAGGACGAATATCAGCCAATGAAGTTTGATTTCCCCGATGATGATAACATGTACCTCAAGGCAAAAGATTGCGAGGAACCACTTCCAGAGGAGGGGCCAGACCCTGAATCCCAATGGAAGTTGATGTTTGATGGGGCAGTCAATATCAACGGACGTGGAATTGGTGTTATTCTTATCACTCCCGAAGGTGTTCACTTTCCCTTCGCTGCCAGAATTACTTTTGGCTACACCAACAATGAAGCGGAGTACGAGGCATGCATAATGGGAATAGAGGAGGCTATTAATCTTCGGATTAAGACCCTCAATATATTCAGAGATTCAGCCCTTGTTATTAAGCAGATTACCGACAAGTGGTTTACGCATCAAGAACACTTAATTCCTTATAGGGATTATGCCAGAAGATTGTTGAAGTTCTTCATAACAGTTAAGCTTCAATATATACCATGAGATGAGAATCAATTTGCCGATGCATTGGATACGCTTTCTTCGTCCATCAAAGTTTTATGTTGGAACTATGTGCCCATGATTGATATCTCTAGGCTTGAAACACCAGCTTATGCTTTCTCTGTAGACGCAGTGTCTGATGAGAAACCATGGTATTTTGATATCAAGCTTTTCTTGGAAAAACAAGAATACCCAGCTGGGGCATCATCCAATGACAAGAAGACCTTGAGGCGACTTGCTGCTAGTTTCTTCTTGAATGCAGACAGAGTTCTGTATAAGAGGAATTCTGACATGGTCTTGCTCAGATGCGTGGATAGACACGAAGTAGACATTTTAATGCAGGAAGTTCATGAGGGATCCTTTGGTACTCATGCAGGAGGACATGCAATGGCTAAGAAGTTATTGAGATCAGGGTAATATTGGCTTACAATGGATGCAGATTGTTGTTCGTACGCCCGTAGGTGCCACAAATGCCAAATATATGCAGACAAGGTGCACGTTCCTCCTAGCCCGCTCAACGTCATGTCATCTCCTTGGCCTTTTTCTAAGTGGGGCATTGACATGATCGGGAAGATAAAGCCTACTGCTTCAAATGGTCATTGTTTCATTTTGGTGGTGATTGATTACTTCACCAAATGGGTTGAAGCAGCATCTTACGCCAATGTCACTCGCCAAGTGGTAGCCAGATTTCTGAAGAGAGACATCATTTGCAGATACGGAGTGCCCGAACGAATCATTACTGATAATGGTTCCAATTTGAACAATAATATGATGGCAGAACTGTGTAAGGACTTCAAGATTCAGCATCACAATTCTTCCCCTTACTAGCCAAAGATGAATGGCGCGGTAGAAGTAGCTAATAAGAATATTAAGAGGATTGTGCAGAAGATGGTTGTCACTTACAAAGATTGGCATAAGATGTTGTCGTTCGCGCTGCATGGGTACCGAACATCAGTCAGGATGTTAACCGGGGCAACTCCATTCTCCCTGGTATATGGCATAGAGGCAGTCTTGCCTGTTGAGGTGGAAATTCCTTCCTTACGTGTGATGATGGATGTGAAGCTTGATGAGGTTGAGTGGGTACGGGCTCGATATAATCAGTTGTGTCTAATTGAGGAAAAGAGATTAGCAGCTATCTGTCATGGTCAACTTTATCAAAGGAGAATGAAGCAAGCATTCGACCAACGAGTACGAACTCGAGAGTATCGAGCGGATGAGCTTGTACTCAAGAGGATCATTCCTCTAGGTTCAGATCACAGGGGCAAATGAACCCCAAACTACGAAGTCCCATTCATAGTGAAGAAGGTTTTCTCAGGTGGGGCGCTGATGCTCACTACTATGGATGGAGAAGACTTCGAGTCCCTTGTTAACTCGGACGCAGTTAAAAAATACTTCGCATAAAAAGACCTGTTGGGCGCAAAAGCAGAATTAAAGTTCATGCAAGAAAAGGGAATCCCGGCGAGCTAAAAACAGAATAAAAAGCTCGGGAAAAAGTTAGGGAAAATAATTTTAAAAAAAATGTACACCCGCTGAGCTGAAAAGCCACATTGGACAGTTCAGGCAAAAAAGAGTATCCCGGTGGATTGAAAACCCGAAAGGGCGATCCACGCAAAACAAGGGAATAAGCGAACAACTGTGATCCGGGTAATCTGAATCAAATCCTGGTTTCATACAGTCTGACAATATCAGAAGGATAGGAATCTGTCCCCTCATCTTCTTCGGAAGGCAAACGTAATGACGGAAACTCTTGAAGACATGTTGGTCATAGCAGGAAGGAAACTCATTGGAATGCCGTGAACATTGCCATTAGGATAGTTTCTTTTCTCAATTTTATGGTAGCTACCTCTTTCCAGGTGGTTTCTTCATGATGTAAAACTTTTCCCATTTCGAGGCCACTCAATAAATGAATGTTCAATCAAAAATTGTGTTGTGTTTGTTTACCTTGTTTGCAAAAATGTCCTGAATTTCTTGGCAGAAAGAACATTGCATATGAAACATGTTGTTTTTCTAAAAAAATGACATTGCAGGGAAACATTTAAAACCATCTTTGAGTTTCGGGTGACAATAGATGAGCAGATCATACTATGCAAGTACCCGGGGCACATGTGGGTATACTGTTGTTGCAGGTTTTGCAGGGTGGTGTCGTATATCCCCAAGCAGAGAATGTTCCCCCAGCTGAGTCAGATCAGAGGGAATGGATGCCCAGTAGAACTCCAAGGCTCATTGAAGAGTTTTCATCCCCAAGAAAATTACCTTTCCACAAGTGAAGTATGCCTAGCAGGCAGCTGAACGCCTGATTTCCCCACATAGTTGCATGTTTGGAATTTTCCATCATTGAAATATTCCTCAGAGAAGTCGCCAATTTAATTTTGGCTAATGTGAGGACACAGACAGTTGTTCATCCCCCCAACCAGAGTTAAGTGTCAAAGCATCTTGACCTTGTTCTCCCCTGCAGAATTGAGATTTTTACTACCAATCAGGGCACTTTGCTTTTGCTCGTCTGCATTCCCCAACACTCGTCTGTGTTTGATAGTTGCTTTTTCTCGTATGCATTCCCCAACACTCGTTTGTGTTTGATATTTGCTTGTTGCTCGTCTGCATTCCCCAATGCTCGTCTGTGTTTGTTATCTGTTTGAAGCTCGTTTGCATTGTTTGGATACTCGTCTGTATCATCCCAAACACTCGTCTGTGTTAAGCTTGTATCCATATGTGTTTGGTTTGATAATCACTTTGGTACTCGTCTGTATTGCTACTCCAAATTCTAGTCTGTGTTGGATTTCTGGTATTCGTATATATCAGTGGCTGATATTCGTATGTATCATCGCCTGAAGCGGTCGTTTGTGTTTCTTAGATCATCGTCTGATATTCGTTTGTATCATTGACTTATGGCACTCGTCTGTGTTCTCTTGATGATCATCCAATACTCGGCTGTGTTTAAGAGGTTTGAAGACCTGACGGTGGGATTAAATGTCAAAATGGTTACCGGTCCTGGCGTAACAGGTTTATCCGAAGGAGGTTCGTCTGTCTCAAAGACCACTTATCTATGCAAGATTCGTGAAGAGGGTTCGTCCAATCCTAATGTTGCACCTGGCGTAACAGGTTATCTGAAGAAGACTCGTTTTTCTTAGACCATATATCTACGAAGGATATATGAAGAGGGTTCATCTATCCTGATTATGCATGTCTATCCCACAGACTTAAGTGCAGCACCGGTCCTGGCGTAACAGGTTTATCCGAAGGAGGTTCGTCTGTCTCAAGCCATATATTTTGTAAAATGTATGAAGTGGACTCGTATGTCTAGTTCCTGGCGTAATATATTTACTTGAAGACGACTCGTATGTCTAGTTCCTGGCTTAACAGATTTACTTGAAGAGGACTCGTATGTCCAGTTCCTGGCATAACAGGTTATCTGAAGAAGACTCGTTTGTCTTAGACCATATATCTACGAAGGATATATGAAGAGGGTTCATCTATCCTAATTATGCATGTCTATCCCACAAACTTAAGTGCAGCACCGGTCCTGGCGTAACAGGTTTATCCGAAGGAGGTTCGTCTGTCTCAAGCCATATATTTTGTAAAATGTATGAAGCGGACTCATATGTCCAGTTCCTGGCATAACAAATTTACTTGAAGAGGACTCATATGTCCAGTTCCTTGCGTAACAGATTTACTTGAAGAGAACTCGTATGTCCAGTTCCTGGCATAACAGGTTTGCGTGAAGAAGACTCGTATGTCCAAGTTTTCTTATCCAGCGTAACAATTCAATTTGGAAGAAGCTCATCTGCTTTGCCTTCATTTCAGCTATCCAGAGTTTTATTTGGTTGGGTTTATTTCCCATTGTCTGCATTCTCTAACAGAGTGCAAATTTCAGGTCTTCTTGGTATCCAACCACAGTTTATCTTGAACGGTTGATAGCCCGTGCTATCGTCCTTTTCAGATTAACAGTTGCTTGGATAGGGGAAGCTGTAACACCCCCAAATTTTCCCTCTTGTTTCTAAAATCATCCTCATGTCATAATCATCATAAGCATGGCATATCTTTAGCATCTTTGCATATAAAAATGAAGCATAACATTCTCATGTCCTAGCATTGGGTATATGATCAATCATTGGTGAAGTTTGGAAGCCTTACAAGTCAAAGAAAGAAGCCAAATGACCTTATCCAAGTCCAATGAAGTGTCTCTAGTTCATGTACAAGCTCAAGATCCTCTACAAGATCCCAAAAGGTTGGGAGGTTATCAGATGATCCAAGGAAGGGCAAGCTCCTACACAAATGGTCCTCAAATTAGGGTTTCATGACCAAACAGGGATTCTTTGTGACTTTGGCCATTTCATGTGGGCAAAGTCCTTCATATGATATGAGAATGCTATGGATGAAATTTGGTGAGAAAACTCATTGAGGAAGGCAGTTATTTCATCAGTTGCTTGCATAAGAAGAAATTGGTCAAACTGATTATTTGAAAAGTCAACTGTGGCAATTCAATGGTTCCAATCCCATTTTTCAAGCCAAAGGATGTCCTTAAGGTCATAGAAGAGGTTTGGCAAAGTCAAAGATCAAGAATTTAGGGTTTTGGCAAGAGTTTCTATTTTTGGCATATGGCATGTACGTAAACTTTCCAAATTTAGCAAGTTTTTCCCTAAACTTCAAGTGATTCTTGCATGGCCAAGATGACTCCAAATGAATTTCCCTTGAACATGAAAGTTGTAGAGTATGATCTCCCATTTTCAAAAAGTACAAGAACATGTTCATAGCCTTCATAGTTTGAAAGTTATGGCCATTTGAAGTTCACTTGCTTTTAGGGTTTCACATGAAATATCACTTTCCACCAAGTTGCAAATTGTCATGTAACTTACTTTCAAGCTATTTTATGGGTCATTTGTGACCATAATATTCAAAAGCAATGCATGAAAGATACCTTTGTCCAAAGAAGTAAGAAAATTCGTGGCTTGATATATGTGCATTTCACAAAATGCATTTTTTGCAATTTCATCCAAAGGGCATGGTCCACTTAATTATAAGCTGCAAGGTTAATCCAAGGGTGATGAGGGCATCATAGAGAATCATTGTGTGCACATGGGCCAGGCTTTGCACGCATGAATGAGGGTATCACACTTTTCTTTCCAAATTTCATTTTCACTCCCATCACACTCCCCATGCTTCTATTTGATCAAAAACCCTAATCAGTATTCTAAGGGCATGATATATAGGCAACACACACGAATTTGGCAGCTGACTCTCTCTCATTTCACCATTTTCAGTTTTCTTGCATCTTTGCTTTTCTCTTCGAATCCCCTCACACATTCACACATTGCTAAGACAAACCACATATTCTTGATCCCTGAAGCATAAGGAACACTTTCCCACCATTAATTCAAGCAGAGAGTAAGGTTTTCATCAAGTGCCATTCAAGTGCAATTGGTGTCGAATCTCAAGATCTAGGAGGTTTCAAGGCTTCTTTTGCATTTATTTTGCAAATAGAAGTTAAAAGGAGTGGATCTACAGCTGGAGGAGTCTTCTTTTGGTGTTTTGAAGGATCTTCAACCTCAGGTATGCTCTGGAATTTTGAGATCTGGATTTGAAATAAGATGTTTGCAATGTGATCTACGTGCTATATTGATGATTCTGATGTGTTTAGATTTTGATTTGAGTAAGAAATGAGCATTTTGTGTTGAATTTAAGTTTGATGTTTGAAACTGTTTGTCTTCGATTTGGCTCGTTCATTGATCTAATGCCAAAACCAAGCTCATATTTGTGATCAGCGTACTTGAATGAGTGGATTTGGAGATTTGTTTTAATTTCTATGGAGTTTTGTTCTTGATGTTCATAGCTATGATTTTTCCGGTGCCGGAGCCCTAGCTCCGGTCACCGGATTCTGGAAATATGTTTAAATGAAGATGAGGTCTGCAACGTTGATTTGTTTGATCTAGACGAATACAACGTTGCCAGCGCATTAAAAATCCATGCTCTCTCTCACGTGCATTTTATTTTCTGATTAATTGTTTTGTTTGTTAGTGCATGGTAGAGTGTATGAACCTTTGATCTAGACCACACATTAGTTTGACCTAGGGTTTGAAATTTTGATCTGCCGCGTTGAATACGTTTACTTTGTGCTTTTGTGCATGGACCACTGGATCTGATTACCTTTGTTGACTTGACTTGATCTGGACCTTGGGTTTGTGTGACTTTGGTATTGTTGACTGCGTGCCTGGACCTCTGGATGCGTGGACGATTTGTGTTGACTCTTGATGAGAACCCTTGGATTGGCATACCACAATTGTGTTGACTGAGCGCCCATTGGTTCTTTTCACACCCCCTCTTCATTAAGCCCAATCATTTTGAACTAAATTATTTGCTGACTGCACCCCTCCTTCATGGCCTTTTATTTTTATTTTCATTTTATTTTCAGTTTGGTTTCTAATTTTTAAAAATAGTTAGAGGTTCTCAAAAATTCTGAAATAATTCATGACTATTCCTTTTAATTTTCTTTAATTTTTGACATTTTTATTTTTCAATTATTTTTATTTTCCACGTAGAAATTAATTTCCATTGTTATTAATTGTTTTTAATTCATTTTAAATACATGCTGACTTGTAGAATTCATATGTTGATCATTAATTTTAATTTTTATTTGGTTCTTTTTGCATTTGATTCACATTAAGGTGTAGTTTGTGGATGATTTTTAGAAGCTTTCATGATTATTTTTGGCATTTGACTTGTGTGTGAAGTTTCAAAACCCTAATTGGTGTTCTTGAGGTCCTTTGACCTAGTGTCAGACCCTAATTTTTGAACCTAAGATTTTTCGCATCTCATCTGCATTTGCATACAAATAAGATCACGTATTGGTTCATGTATCCTTCTCAGTTGCAGGTCTTTGCTTCGCAGGGGATCACCTTGTTTAATTGTCGTTATCTGTTTATATTTACTAACCTCTAACCAAAATACAAAAAGAAATATGTTGCAGTTGCTTCTTCTTCTTCTGTGTTGCAGGATTTCAAAGACAGGGCTGTGATTCTAATTCAGATGTGTTTGTTCAGTCACGATTCGATTCAGATGGACGTTTGACCTAATCTTGGTCAAACTGTCAAAAGATTGTTTCGATTGCAAGTTGTTTGTGCCAGTGGTTTATTCCTCAGAAAGTGCATGTTCAAAGATCAAGCTGTGTTATGTGTGAAGTCCATCAGTTTATTGAGAAATGTTGTGTGTGATGTTTGGTTTGTTCATCAGTTTACCAGTGATTCATCTGAGGATTTATTTTCCTCAGTGTGGATTCGAATAGTCAAGGCATTTTTTTCAGAAGATGGTTGTGGCTTGAGTTACGAGGTGTTCAGTAGTTCAGAAGTAGTTGTATCAGTGGTTTGTTGAAAAAATCAGAGTTTGCTGTGGGTTTAAAACCATCAATCCCATATTCATTTTCTTTTTTTTTATTCAATTCACCAAAAAAATTCAAATTCCATCCAATCATCCATTATCCGATTATCCATTTTTATTCTTCATTTCCCATTATTATTCAACCACCATTATTTTCCATTTTTTTTCAATTTTTCAATTATCCGAATCACTATCTTTCTTAACCAATTCCAATTATTATTTTTTTTAATCCATTTCATTATCCGAATTACCATTTTTTCTCGATTATTCGATTATCCCACTTCTCATTATTTTAATACCCCATCTTTTATTCATTACATTTTTTAATAAGACCCATTTTTTTTAGAAGTCCATTTTCCATTAGGCCCATTTTAATTTCTATACAAAAAAAAAGAATGAATTAAAAAAAAAGGGAAAAGAAAATAACAAGTTGATTCTTTTTTTATTCACAAAATAAAGCCACTTCTTTTTTTTCCCAGCTCATCACGTGAGCTTCCAACACCACAGCTCAGTTCACATCACCAGCCTTCCGTACGCACTCCAACGCCATCTTTCCCAGTAGCTTAAGCCCAACACACAGCCAAAATGCAAAAGCTGCAGCTACAACATCACTAGCCATCACACCGTACGCAACGCCAAGCCTACCATACGGCAAATTCCCAGCCAAACAACATCCGCACAAGCCGCACGCGAACCTCAACTCCAAATACACCAAGCCGCATCAACACACATCACTCTTCACAATGAAACACGCGCATAGCACAGCCTAAAACACATGAATAGATAAAACAAAATGCAGAATAAAATGCAGCAGAAGCACGCGTTCTTCACCAACACATCAAAACGCCGCAAATCGAACAAAACGGCAATCGCAAATTCAGATTTTCCCTCTATAAATTAAAGCATCTCCCTCTCATTTTCTTAAGCTTTGAAAGCCTAGAAAAACCCTGCATAAATCCCAAGCAAAGCTTCAATTCACCAAAATTTCATCTTAATTCATGTTTTAGAAAAAACCAAATACTCTCATCTCAGATTTGAAATTGAATTTGCAGTTTAAAACTTCTCAAAAATAGCAACAATAAGCATTCTCTAATCTTCATTTTTCTTACCTTCTTCAAACAATAGCAACAATACCGACGCTTCATAGTAGAGTTGAATAAGGAGCTTGCGATTTTTTAAACGGTGAGGCTCCGGTGTTTTTCCGTTTTCCCTTTGGACGATTGGTACCGCCGCGACTCACATGAAGAAGAAGAATGGAGTAATGACCGGCGGATGATTGGAATCGGAGGGGAGATGAGTATTTGATGTCGTTTGATTTCGAGAGAAAAAAAGAAGGTGAGGGAGATGAATAGTGGCCGCGTGAAAGAAGAAGGAGAAGCTTTGTTCAGCTTCTGTTATTTCTTTGTTTTGTTCATATTTTAGGGCTTTTTATTTTTCTTATTTGTTTTATAAGTCTTAATGGATCTCAATTGATCCAGTTTGCTATCCACAGATCCATCTGACCCGCGGGTCCTTCCCCCTCCCCTTTCCTTTTTTTTATTCTTTAGTTTATTTCCTATTTTTTAATTGATTTAGTTATAGTTCATTTTTAATATGAAAGAATTCTATAAAAACATATTTTAGAGAAAGATTTAGAAAAATATTTTAGAAGCAAATTTAGAAAAAGTATTTAAAAAAAAATATTTTAGGAAAAGATATTTTAGAAAAAAGATTAAAAAATATTTTACTTCTTTTATGGATTTATTTTTAGATCCATGTTTCTTTTCCATTCTTTTTTTTATTTTTGGTCGATGACAATCTCCGATTCGTGATTGTTGAATTTCGAATAGGTTTAATCTTCATTATTTCAAATCTATGGATGAATGATCATTTGGATCATTCTCCATACTTTGAGATCGTGATAGGTTGCCTTCGATAAATTCAACGAAAATTTCGATTAAGATTAGACCGTTCTTTTTCTTTTAGTGCGGCATGTTTTCGGAGAACGATCCATAATATCGTTTCTCTAACATGTATTAGCACGAATATTTTCCACTTTAATTAGTGGTGGCCGACCTCATTTGTAGGGTAATTACTCCGTAAATTACTCGGCGATTACTTAACATAGACCTAAACTTGTCCCGATTCAGATTAAGATCCATTTGGATCCGGTTGCCTCGATTTTGGTTCTCTTTTTCGTGGTTGTGCTTGATTAAGTTCATCATACCACTTATATGTAAATATTATTATACTATTAATATACTAACATTTTAATTCAATCTCTCGCACCTTATCCTCTTTTATTTCAATTTCTCGCTCCTTATCTCTTTTATTATGCTTATTATACTATATCATTCATCATATTGCTTATTGTTTATATTGTTATGCTTGTGATTTTTCCTTTGTCCATTTGGACACAAAAACACTAATAACGGATTAAACGTCTAAAAAATTGGTGACTTTAATTTTGGACTATGGTTACTATCCTTAGCATTGGACTTGGAAGTTGGACTTAGATTTTAGGATCTATCCTTTTGCTTGTGTCGTTATGGATTGAAGACTTTGGCTCCGATTGAGTTCACTTGATTATGAAGATGGAAATCCGATTGTTTCGAAGAATGCTTGCCATATGGTTTGATCGTTCTTCCTTTAGCTTTTATTTTCAAGTTTTAGGATAGTCCCTTCATCTCTTCCCACTTCTTCAATTTTCAAATCTCTTTCCTCTTTTCAAAACTTTCTTTGTTTTCAAACTTCAAACATTTTTCGTAATCAAACCTTGACTTAGGTCATGCGGTTTTACTTTTTCATTTCATTTCTTAATAAATGCTAAACCACATAAGCATATCGAAACTTTCTTCTCAAAAACTTTTAAAAATATTCAAACTCACTCAATTTTTTTTGTGCCCTCGTGCACGTTTCCTTTTAACCTTTTTTATGTTTAGATATGATTCATCCTTTCTAGCGGAATTATTCTCTAAAGAATGACGACTTATCTTTACATTTTAAAATCAATTCAACTCATTTGTCTTTTCACAATTTGTACCACGAACTACGGGGTTTTGATCTCGCATTGCACTTTGTGGGTACGTAGGCATGAGACGTTCGTCTCTTCAAACACCAAAATCTTAAAAAACATTCTTCTTCTCATCCCTTCAATCTTTTTTTCAATCAAACCAATTTCAGACTAAAAAGCAATAAATATTTCAAAGGGTTCCCGTGGAGTACTACGGACAAGTCGGGTGCGTAAAACCTTCCCGATTTGTAACCAATCCCCTTACCCGTTCTCTGTTTGTTTCTTTTAGCTTTTGCTTCTAGATTCCTTAGGTTTTTATTCGTTCTTTTACCTTTTTCCTTTTGGAAATAAATAAAAGCGCGGTGGCGACTCTGTGTACCTTGAGTAAAGTTAATCAATAGCTTACACTCATGATTTTACCGCTACAGAAAAGTGGCGACTCTGCTGGGGAGTCAATCTCTATGTGGATTCGGCCTACTTTGATTTGTTTACTGCTTTAGTTTGATTTGTTTGTTACTTGGTTGTTCTGTTCCGGTTTTGGTGATTCTCTGTGAGATAGATTCTAACCCGGATCTGAGTGGAACTTATGATAGGACGGCGATATTCGAAGCGATACGCGATGGAGTAGTCCAAAGCGATATCAATTTGATAATCTCAACTCGATTAGGCTCTCTTGGATTATCAATGTCATGACGAGTAATCGTACGTGGCATTATTTTTCAACCTTGAGCTGATCATACTGAGGACCGTAGAACCCTTAACCAATCCAAGCCAATTTAGGAACGTAGTGCGGAAATTGTCTGGGTGTAAACCTAAGGTGGTTGTCACGCGATACTACACTCGGACGAGGTCTATTTTAAGAATGTTATCGGTTGGGGAGTAATCCAACGTACCGATAATATTCTAAAGATGGCTGTTAACTCTGGGAACCTCTGTTAGCACCCTTTTGGTTTTTTGCAGGTACAATGAAGACAAACCTTAGTACATGCCTGTGTGGGTTGGTTCTTATCCTTTGACTCCATGCTCGTGATCCAAACCTTTGAACCCGAGTGCTTTGCGTGATCTTGTTTGTGGTTGTTGCATCTACATATTCATCATGATTATCATCACAACCATTTTTCAAGGAAAATAATTCCGATTATTGCAAATATTGGTTAGAATAAATATTCCTTTTTGTCAAGATTTTTCATGGCAGTATTCTCGATGTTGACCATATTTGCAATAATCGAGTTGTTTTTCTGAAAATGGAGGTGAACATTGCATATCATTGCATCCTCGCACATTCTTGCGTTCATCCGAGTTGTGTGGGAACTCATCCCGGTTGTTTCCTTCTTCAGTTGTCTGTTGATCCGTCAAGTTGACTCCTCACCACATATACGGTACTAGAGCTGCTAACAGATTGAGAGCTATCAGATTGAGAATGGAACACCAAGAACAGCATAACATGGAAGTTCGAATGGAGATTGATGAGTTGAAGGCCGGTATGACCAGGCTCACTGAAATGATGCAAGTTCTGATTGCTCGAGGTGAACCACCTCAAAGGATTGTTATCTCTGAAGTTTTTACTGCTGTTGTTGATCCTCCTGTTGTTCAGCAACCGGTTTCTACTTGGCCAGAATATGGGTTACCTCCGGATTATGTGCCAGTTTCTGCTACTGCTCAAGTGGGTGGTCCATTTGTTGTGCCAGTCTTTTCAGCTCCGACTTTTGTCGAACCTCAACCTGTTGCGCACACTACTGCTCAGACTACTTATCAGAATTCTCCTTTCTTGTACCAAGCTGCTGGTCCACAAGCTGAAAGTCAGGGTGAACCTGGATACATCGATGAAGTTAGAGAACAATGTTTGACTCTTGAGAAGAGGGTAAGAGGTCTAGAAGGAAAATATGTCTTTGGTTCTGCTGCAATTGACATGTGTTTGGTTTCCGACTTAGTTCTTCCTGATAAGTTCAAAATTCCGGTATTTGAGAAGTACAATGGTCATACTTGTCCAAAGATTCATCTGCTGATGTATTGTCGCAAAATGGCTGCACATGCCAAAGATGACAAGCTGCTTATTCACTGTTTTCAAGATAGTTTGAGTGGTGCTTCTATGAAGTGGTATGTTGGACTTGAGAAGAGTCACATTCGAAGCTGGAAAGATTTATCTGATGCTTTTGTAAGACAATATAAGTACAATTTGGACATGGCGCCTGACCGTCGTCAACTTCAAAACATGTCACAGAAAGAAAAAGAATCATTCAAAGAGTATGCTCAACGTTGGAGAGAGCTAGCTGCTCAAGTGGAGCCACCTTTGCCCGAGAAGGAATTAACTGGTTTGTTCATGGACACTCTTCAACCGTTCTTTTGGGAGAAAATGGTAGGAAGTGTTTCATCTGGTTTTTCTGATCTAGTCACTATTGGAGAAAGACTAGAGGAAGGTATCAATAAGGGTAAGATTACTAATTCTGAAGCTCTTAATGCTGCAAGAAAGTCTTTTGGGAATCCTCACAAGAGAAGAGATGGTGATGCTTATGCTGTTTCAGCTGAGAGGAGGCCTTATCGCCCGCAACAACGATATGTTCAACCATATATAGCTGCAATTGCTCCTGTTGTTAAAACTCAACCTGCTCAAACTCAAGTTCAAAGTCAAGCTCAACCAGCTCAAGCTCAAGTTCAGATTCGAGCTCAAGCTCAGGCTCCTCATCCTGCTGCTGGACAAAATCAGTATCGCAATCGGCCAAACTTTGACCCTATTCCGATGCCTTACACTGAGTTGTTTCCTTCTTTGATTAAGAGTGGTTTAATTACTACTAGGCCTCCGCCTCCTGTTCCAAATCCTCTTCCGGTTGGTTATAGATTGGACCTTCGTTGCGAGTTTCATCAAGGTGGAACTGGTCATGACCTGGAACATTGCTTTGCACTGAAGGCTAAGGTGCAAGAACTTATCAGGAACAACATCCTTTATTTTAATGACCTTAATCCCAATGTTATCAACAATCCTTTGCCAAAGCTTGGGAAGTGAATCTTCTAGAAGACTTCAACAGTTAAATTTTCTTCAAGGCCAGAATATCAGACGGGACAGCTCATCCTTGTTACTGATGGATCATTAGGCCATTGTTTCTTTATGTTTGCGATTTTTCTTCAATCATATTAAGTTGTTTGCTTTTAAGTTTGTTTGTACTTTCATGTTGGTTTTAATGAAATGAGCATTGTTTTGTTTTGATTCAATTTCATTTACTATTTGCATCTTTATGCTTTACATTTCAAGTTCATTTATCTTTTCTCAAAGTTTTTACAATGATTGGAGGGAGGATGATGAAAACGAGATACCCATAACTGTTATTGGTATGCTTTCAATTGAGACTTGGCTGATGATATACAGGCATTGTTTCAAATCCTAAACACTGGAGAAATAAGGAATTTAATCCTTTGTCAACCCCTTTGAGCCTTGAAGTTGGAGTTTCTTTCTATTCGAAAAAACCCGCAATTTTAACCTGGGGATGGGTAGTTCTCAATTAATTCGAATGTGCATTCAAGTGCAAGAGAATCATTCAAGGCACCTTTCAATAAAGGTTGCAATCTCAGGCTTTCCTTCACACACATCAAGAAGTGTTGAAGATGTTTCTCAATTCAAAAGCTAATGATGGTTCATCGTAATCATTAGGCCATGCAGTCATTACCTTTCAAAAAAAAATGATATATAAAAAAATATTGTTGAAAAAAAATTAAAGCCCGCTAAGTAAGGACCTATGAAGGAGACTTAGGCAAAAAACCGGGACATCCCGCTGGCTGTAAGTTCAAATGACACAGTTCAGGAAAAAATTAGGGATAATAAAAAGAAAGATTTGTCAAGAGGTCATCAAAATTCCTCAGCAAAAATAAGTTGAGTTGACCAAAGGAAGATGTGACTGTTACCTCAAAATCCTTTGTCTTATGAACCATCTTCATCTGTGCAATCCCAAAATGCTTGGAACTTGAATGCATAGGCTGAATTAATTGAATGTAGGACTGGAGTTCATCATGAAGTTGGGTTGGGTACAAAAAACTTTGAGCCTATATCCTTTGTTTCATAAACCGTGAACCAGACCACATTACAACCTTCAAAAGTCCTAATTGAATCCAGGTTTCTTTTGAAAAGTATACTACAGCAAGGTTGCGTAAACTGACTCCCAAGTTCGTTACCAATCATTTGTTTCTTACCTTTGCTTTACCTTTAATTTTGTCTCAACCGCCGTGTTTTGACATTGTTTTTATTTACTTTACATCAATAAATTTCATTCAAAAAATGATTCTTGATTTCAAACTATGCATTGAACTTTGCATTAAAATTACAAAGTTTGTGCAAACATTTTTTATTTGCAAATAAACTTTCCTCATCAAGGAATTTTCAAACAGTTGAGAAACTTGGTCGGTGATCTTATCAGGGGCAAGTTTTTCTCAGTTCCTATGGTTCAAGAGTTGTTGCTCAGCGCAAGTTATTCTCAGATTTGGTTGGTCAGAAGATTCTTTGCAAGTTTCATATTGGGTTTATTTTCTCAACATTCATGTCAAAGGACTGAAGCCATGAGCAGTTTATTTTCTCAACAGTTATCTCAAAGATCTGATTATTATCCCTAGCAGAGTCGCCACTTTTCTGTAGCGGTAAAATCGTGAGTGTAAGCTATTGATTAACTTCACTCAAAGTACACAGAGTCGCCACCGCACTTTTATTTATTTCCAAAAGGAAAAAGGAAAATGAACGAACAAAACCTAATGAATCTAAAAGCAAAAGCTAAAAGAAACAAACAGAGAACGGGTAAGGGGATAGGTTACAAGTCGGGTGCGTAAAACCTTCCCGATTTGTAACCTATCCCCTTACCCGTTCTCTGTTTGTTTCTTTTAGCTTTTGCTTTTAGATTCATTAGGTTTTGTTCGTTCATTTTCCTTTTTCCTTTTGGAAATAAATAAAAGCGCGGTGGAGACTCTGTGTACTTTGAGTGAAGTTAATCAATAGCTTACACTCATGATTTTACCGCTACACCTAGTTTGCTTATGATTCTGACTTTGTTCTTTTGACATGATGTTATCTCTTGATTAATGAATACTTGTGCTTAGTTTCATAATTTGTGCATGAGTTTCTGATTTGATTTGAATTTCCATTTGAGATTACCTTAATTTTGCTTCTTCTTGCTAGCATGCTTAGTTCTTAGGTTAGGAGGGCACTTGTGCCAACTCCTATAGGATGTTTAGAGGTCTTTTTATATGAGGTTTGATCCCTGGTCCTTGCTTAGTGTGTGTGTTTTGAGAATTTTCTTTGTTACTTGTCTTTAAGGTTTTTCACAAGTGTATGCATGTTCACTTTACCTCCTTTGTCCATCCCTTCTCTTTGATGCTTGTGATTGAGTTTGTGTGCTTCTTCCCCATGTTTACTCACGCTTCTTAGGAACCTCTTAACATGATTAGGTCCCTGGTTTTTCACATGATGCTTATGCCTTGATTTGGTATGTGTTTGCTTGTCCTTACACTTGTTCACATGTCCACTTCACTTCCCATTCTTATAGTGTTTGTGTTTGAAATTGTATGAAAATTTCTTTGGTCTCTTGAGTTGTTTGTGCACATTCTTGTGATGATATGGTTCTAGTCTTGATGATTGTGAAGCATGTGTAGCTTGTGTGATATTTTCTACTCCATGTTTGCTTTTGTTTCTTCCATGATAACTTGTGTTGGTTTATGGTGATTGATCCATTTCTCATCTTATGTTGTATGCTTGATCTTGGCACTTGAGGGTGACACTTCAATTCTGGTTGTGATGTTTTAGTATGATCTTTTGTTCATTTGTATCTCATTTGATTTCACTTGCTTTTGTCTTACCACTTGTTTATGCTTATAACCATTTCAGGGGCTTTGGCAAGTGAGAGGTGTGGATGAGATTCCCACATCTCCAACTCTTTTCTCTTCATCTTTCATTATGCTTTCTCACTTGTGTTTAAGATGTGCCTTATGCCATCACTTGCTTAACTTCTCTTTTCCCCCCTTTAGAAGCGACTTATCTCATTTAGAGGAGTAAGTTGTTCTCTAACCTTCTTCTTCTCTTCTTCTTCTTTCTTTATTTTCTTTCTTTCTTCTTCTAAGGATAGTCTCAAACCACACTAACCTAGGAATCCCATGCATGATAACTTTAGGATT
The DNA here is from genome assembly GCA_963966055.1 of Lathyrus aphaca. NCBI lineage: Eukaryota > Viridiplantae > Streptophyta > Magnoliopsida > Fabales > Fabaceae > Lathyrus > Lathyrus aphaca. The sequence continues at coordinate 427,288,001 of OZ014523.1, read as the reverse complement.
AGACTTTCCCCTTTAGTTTTACCTTTGAGATCCTTTTGTTTCTTTCTCTTCTCATCTCAAAACAAAAATCTACAAAACATTAATAATAGTTGAGTTGACCTTCCCTTTTGTCATACCCTCAAAGAAAACTCATAAAAAACACTTCTTCACTCTTAATCCACAAAAATACTTAAAACACAAACATGTTAGTGAATTTAAATCCTAATCTTAGGAAACAAGTTTGAGGATCTTCCTCATTCTTGATGGACTTGTTACTCATTCTATTTTGGGATGTGGTAATAAGGACATGTCCTTAGAAAAGGCTTTACCTTCACTTCCTTGTGCCACACTCTAAAACTCTTCTAAAAAACACAAACAAACAATAAGCGTCTCTCCTTCGGGACTTCTCTTCTCATCACCTTCACTCTTTACGTTCGAACTCGTTCCTACTTTTCATTTTGCAAGACGGTTACACACTCGTCGTCCGAGCCTGCAACACCTGAGCATTGACATATGCAGTTCGAGCCTTAATTCACAAGCAATCTTTTCTAACCCTAGTTAGGGGAACTACGGAGACTCTGATCCTCATGTCAAGATAAGGTACATAAGCAGCGGGGTAGGGCCCGTTCGAGCATAATCTTTATTTTCCCTACATTTTTCCTCTTTGTTTCCTTTTTCAGTTCCTTTCTCATTCCAGTTTCTTTCCAATTTTGCAGCAGTTTTCATTTCTTCACACTTTGAAACAGATTTCTTTACAAGAGTGGATCCCGTCGGGTACGACGGACAATCAGGGATGTTAATACCTTCCCAGGTCGTAACCGACTCCCGAACTCAGTTTCTTTGGTTCGCAGGAGCCGTGTCCTTCCTTTTCTTTTCTTCTGGTTTGTGCAGCATTTCCATTCCCGTTCCTTCGGGATAAAAATGCCTGGCTGGCGACTCTACCTCTTTCCGCGCCACATTCACGTTTGTACCAGGATGGAAATCCAGGGAGCGACAACGGGGAATTGAGGTTGACCCGGCCAAAGTAAAGTTCATCCAAGAGATGCCTGAACCAAAGACGGAAAAGCAAGTGTGTGGATTCTTAGGGAGACCAAACTACATTACACGGTTTATCTCGCACCTAACAGCCACGTGTGAGCCCATCTTCAAACTTCTGAGGAAAAATCAGGGTATTAAGTGGAATGACGACTGCCAGCAAGAATCTGACTGAATCAAGGAATACCTGCTAGAACCTTTGATTCTCATGCCTCCAGTGCCAGGGAGACCCTTAATCATGTATCTTACCGTACTCGAAGGATCGATGGGGTGTGTGTTGGGTCAGCAGGACGAGTCTGGTTGAAAAGAGCATGCCATTTATTACCTTAGCAAAAAGTTTACCGATTGTGAGACACGCTACTCACTACTCGAGAAAACTTGCTGCGCTTTGGCATGGGATGCTCGCCGACTAAAACAGTACATGCTAACTCACACCACTTTCCTGATTTCCAAGATGGATCCTGTAAAATATATCTTCGAGAAGCCGGCTCTGACAGGAAGGGTATCCCGATGGCAGATGATCTTAACAGAATATGATATCCAATACACTCAGCAACCAATTGACGATTATCAACCCATGAAATTCGAGTTTCCGAATGAAGACATCATGTTCCTCAAGTTGAAAGACTGTGAAGAACCACTTCCGGAGGAGGGGCCAGACCCTGAATCCAAATGGAAGTTGATGTTTGACGGAGCTGTGAATATGAACGGAAGCGGAGTAGGTGCTGTCATTATCTCACTGGAGGGTGTTCATATGCCTTTCGCTGCTCGGTTGACTTTCGAATGCACTAACAACAAGGTAGAATATGAAGCTTGCATCATGGGAGTTGAAGAGGCATTTGGTTTGCGAATCAAAAACCTCGAAATCTTTGGAGATTCTGCTTTGGTGGTAAACCAAGTCAATGGCAAATGGTTAGTTCATCAACCTCACTTGGTTCCTTACAGGGATTATACTAGGAGGCTGCTAACCTTCTTCACCAAAGTCAAGCTGAATTATATTCCTCGAGATGAAAATTAGTTCGCTGATGCTCTAGAAACTTTGTCATCTATGATCAAAGTTTGTCAATAGAATTCCGTACCTCAGATCATGGTCTCTCGTCTCGAAAGACCTGCCTATGTCTTTGCAGTTGACAATTGTGAAGATAAAAAACCTTGGTATCATGATATCAAGCGATTCTTGAAGACTCAAGAGTAACCGACTGGGGAATCCAGTAAATACAAGAAGACCCTCAGAAGACTAGCAGGTTGTTTCTTCTTAAACCAAGATGGTGTGCTATACAAGCGAAACTTCGACATGGTTATGCTCAGATGCGTGGATAGACACGAAGCAGACTTGTTGATGCAAGAGGTTCGTGAAGGCTCCTTTGGTACCCATGCTGGAGGACATGTTATGGCCAAGAAACTATTGAGATCGGGATATTATTGGATCACCATGGAATCCGATTGCTGCAAATATTCCCGTAAATGTCATAAGTGCCAGATTTATGCTGATAAGGTCCATGTACCTCCGAATCCATTGAGTGTCATGTCTTCACCTTGGTCGTTCGCCATGTGGGGCATTGATATGATTGGAAAGATTGAGCCAACCGCTTCCAATGGTCACCGCTTCATCCTAGTTGCTATAGACTATTTCACGAAGTGGGTCGAAGCGGCGTCTTATGCCAACGTTACTAAACAAGTGGTAGCCCGATTTATCAAAAGAGATATTATCTGCCGGTATGGAATTCCCGAAAGAATTATTACTGACAATGGTTCTAACCTCAACAAAAAGATGATGTCTGACTTGTGTCGGGATATCAAAATAGAGCATCACAACTCTTCGCCATATCACCCGAAGATGAATGGCGTCGTCGAGGCGGCCAACAAGAACATCAAGAAAATCGTGCAGAAGATGGTTGTGACATACAAAGACTGTCATGAGATGCTACCATTTGCGTTACATGGGTACCGAACGTCTGTGCGTACCTCAACAGGGGAAACCTTGTTCTCATTGGTATATGGTATGGAGGCAGTCCTACCAATCGAAGTGGATATCCCCTCGTTGAGGTTAATGATGGATATTAAGCTAGATGAAGTTGAGTGGCTCCGGTCCAGGTATAATCAACTGAGCCTCATTAAAGAAAAATGCCTAACAGCTGTATGCCATGGACAATTGTATCAACGACGGATGAAACAGGCTTTCGACAAGAAGGTACGGCCTCAAAGGTGCATACCAGGCGACCTGGTGCTGAAAAGGATTCTTCCTCCTCTCAACGATCACGGGGAAAATGGACACCCAATTATGAATGACCATTCGTGGTTAAAAATGTTTTCTCAGGCGGAGCCTTGATGCTAACAATCATGGATGGAGAAGACTTCCATTCCTCTGTCAACGCAGATGCAGTAAGAAAATACTTCGTGTAAAAAGACCCACTGGATAAAATAAGAATAAAAATCCAGGCAAAAATGGGCATCCCGGCGAGCCAAAAACAGAATAAAAGGCTCGGAAAAAATTAGGGAAATATTGAAAAAAATGTACACCCGCTGAGTTGAAAATCCCCATCGGATAGCACAGGCAAAAAAGGGTATCCCGGTGGATTGAAAATCCGAAAGGGCGATCCACGCAAAAGAGGGACTAACGCGAATGACTGTGATCTGTGAAATCCTTAATCCATCTGCAACTAAGGTTATTCTAAGGGTTGAGGACCAGTTCAATCACCTTTCTCAAAGGGCAAAGCAAGCGGACAGTCTTGAAGATATACGAGTCATAGCCGGGTCGAAACTTGATGAGATCCATTTTTCACGTTGCCAATAGGATAGTTTGTTTTCCTTTTGGGAGACTTCCTCTTTCCAGGGAATTGCTTCCTGATGTAATGCCTATTCAGGGCCATGTTCCAAAACAATAAAATTCAATTTCAGTCAAACTTGTGACTAGTTGCTTTTGTTTTTGTTTTTTTATCTAACATTGTTTGATTGCAAAAACGTCCAGCAAATTGTGATTTATATTGTGTTGCGAACATTCGAATGCTTTCTAACTCATGCAGGAGGACAAAAACATCTAATACAACTCTAAAAAGGGGGTTAAGTGGCCGGGATGATGATTCATACTATAAGTATGGGGCATACAGGTCCAAACTAACTCTCCATGTTGCGGGCTCTATCAGTTGTGTTTACGCAGGTGCAGGTACATGCGTTGCTAGCAAGAGCTAAAGGGGATTTCTAGGAGGAATATCTCAACAACATGCTTGAACAAGAACAGGTTCCTTCCTATGTATCTCTTATTATCCCTAGTAGAAGTGAAGTGGAAATTTATTCCCCAGCACTAATGACAGAAAGATTGTTGTGCTCCCCGATCAAAGGTTCTCTTTTCAACACATGGAAAATCCCCAACAGTACATGGAGTTCTTTACTCCCTGGCGGGTTGCTTCCTCAGCAGTGCCATACATCTGGTTCCCAGCCAAGTCAAAAGTGTCTTCACTTCCCCATCAGAGTGCAAGAAGGGTCCATCTCCAGTAGGGTCTATGCTCTCCAATCTCAAAGTCCAATTTAATTTTGGAAATAGCGGCAGTTCAGAGCCGGTGTATCATTAACAGCGTTCCCCGCAGAGTTGTTTCTTCCTCATCAGGATGGACCAGATCAATGCAGTGATCATCATTTCTCCCTGATCAAGCCATCTGGGATACTTGTAGTCTCCTTCTAGGAGCCCCTTTTGCATTTGCATACGCATAATCATCATCGCATTTGCATCCTCCAAAGCGTAGTATTTCCATCATCATGGAGCATTACACCATAAATCCAAACATGTGCATGCCAGCATGGGCCAGTTTTGAGGTATATTACGTACGACCTATAACATCTTTTCAACTTAAAATACTCCCCACAGAGGATACTTATACCATTTTCCAGGCATCTTTGTCTTTCCAAGTCAATGTTTGTCATCTTTTTCGTGGCTTGATTCGCTCAGCAGACACGTTTTTAAGCCTTGTTTCGCCAACAGGCACCATCTTGTGGCTTGATTCGCTCAGCAATCACATTGTCGAGTTCCATTTCGCTAATGGTCTCGTTTTTAAGCCATGTTTCGCCAACAGGCACCCTCTCCGTGGCTTGATTCACTCAGCAGTCACATTGTCGAGTTCTGTTTCGCTAATGGTCTCGTTTTTAAGCCCTGTATCGCCAACAGGCACCCTCTCTGTAGCTTGATTCGCTCAGTAGTCACATTGTCGAGTTCCATTTCACTAGTGGTCTCGTTTTTAAGCCCTGTTTCGCCAACAGGCACCCTCTTTGTGGCTTGATTCGCTCAGCAGTCACATTGTCGAGTTTCGTTTCACTAATGGTCTCGTTTTTAAGTCCTGTATCACCAACAGGCACCCTCTCTGTGGCTTGATTCTCTCAGCAGTCACATTGTCGAGTTCTGTTTCGCTAATGGTCTCGTTTTAAGCCCTATTTCCCAACAAGCACCCTCTCTGTGGCTTGATTCGCTCAGCAGTCACATTGTCGAGTTTCGTTTTGCTAATGGTCTCGTTTTAAGCCATGTTTCGCCAACACACACCATTTCTATGGCTTGATTCGCTCATCAGTCACATTGTCAAGTTCTAATTCGCTAATGGTCTCGTTTTTAAACCCTATTTCGCCAACCGACACCCTCTTTGTGGCTTGATTCGCTCAGCAGTCCCATTGCAGGTTATTATTATACAACGATCCTATTCCACCTTGTTCTCTTCCCACTACCTATTCAGAGGTCAAAACAAAGAAAAATAAAAATAAAGGCAGATGACAAATAAAAATAAAGGCATATGACTTTTTCCTCATCCTCAGAGTTCAAATTTCCAGGTTTTTATTCGAGTATTCAATCACTTCATACCTTGAACGTCTAAAAGTTGTTGTAATTATTCGCTTAGGTCTGCAGATGATTGAATAGGGGCAGCTGTAATACCTCAAAATTTTCCCTCTTATTTCCTCAACATTTAGCATAGCATTTAGCATACATAAATTTATCAAATAACCAACAAGATTGCATCATATTCATCATGGCTGAGGCATAGGTATGTGATCCATGATTGGGGAAATTGAAGGCTATACAAAGGCAACCAAAGGGCCACAAAGCTTCTCAACCTTTTGCTAAGGATTCACAACATCTCACAAGTCTTCATTTAAATCCACAAGCCATGGAAACATTTGAATTGATCAGAGGAGGCAAGCAGTGCAACATCTCCTGATGAAAAGGGCCAAATTAGGATTTCACTTCTACTGGGCTTCTCCATGAAATTTTGATTCAAAGTAGATTCCATTGTCTTATATATGATATCAAGTGCATATGATTCAAATTTCATCCATAGAAACATTTTGGAAGAGGTTCAATTGGCCAGATGACTGAAAATCAAGAATTTGGGGAAAAGTCAACTATGCTGAAGAAAAAGTCAACTCCTGACATTTGAGATCAAAATCATTAAATTAGGGTTACAAGGATCTTATGGTTCAAATTTGATCAAGAAATGATGGAGGAACCAAGAGAAATCAAGAAAACCAAAACATACCATTTTTGGAAAATTAAGGTTTCCAAAAATGGCAAGTTTTGGCCATTTTTGCAGCATCTTTGAGAGAGGCCTCCTCCCAAAATATGAGGGCTATCAAAATTATACCTTGGTCCAATTAAATAGGGCATCTCGAGCTTCAAATCCATAGGTGGAACTCACTCATAACATCAAAATTGAGAGAGATATGATCTTGCAAAGTTTGAACAATTCAAGACCCAAAGCAAGTCATGGGCGAGGTGTAACACCCCATTTTCTACCCACGTATTATAACAACAAAATCAGAGTCGTAAAATTTCTACAATGGGTTATTACATAATCGAATTTGAATCATTCCTACTTTAAGGAAATCATAACAATACGTAACAATTTTTATTAATTCGACAAAATAATGTCATTCACTCAAATAATTCAACTTCATAAATTCTTACGCAGCGGATTCATAAAATAATTCTTATCATTCACACCCCTCCCCTTTTTTTTTTCTTCTCCTTCTTTCTTACTGGTCTCTCTCTCTCTTATTCTTCATTCTTATACTAATTTGTTTTCTGGTGAAATACTCCAACAACAGCAACATCCAGCAACATCAACAACTTTAAAATCAACTAAAATCCAGAAATCCAACAACTAATTCACAAAATTAACAATTTCATCATAATATGTATATAATTTCTACAGAATCTCAAGAACCACAATTAATTATTTCAACCTAACTACCCAAATCACTGTACTGAAATTCATACCCAATAATAATAATCGAACCCACCCTTACCTTATTATTTTGGATCAAAGGTTGCTCTAAGAATCGGATTCCGGAAATTTTCTTCTCCTTCCCTCCTTGTTCGTACAACAGTTCTCCAATTCCTCTTCTGCTAACTTCTCTCCACTACTGTTTCTTTTCTTTTTGTTTCTATTACTTATTTTATTTTCTCTTTATTAAATTAACTAAATATCCTAATTTCTAATGGGCCTAATATAACACCTCTCATTTTACTAATTAGTACACAATGATAAGCCCACTTACTCAAATAACACCACAATTATATTATTATTTCTTATAATAATTTCTACGACTTTCGACTAAATTTCCGACTTATCGATTAAATTAGCTACAACATTAAATATTCCGATTAACCACAATAATTACTTAAATATTAAAATAATAAATAATTATTTGGGCGTTACAACTCTCCCCCACTTAGAATATTTTCGTCCTCGAAAATTTACCTGCTTCAAACAGCTCAGGATAGGAGTCTCGCATCTTGCTCTCCAATTCCCAGGTCATGCTTTCGCCCGTAGCTCCCAACCAAATGACTTTGACCAACACAATCTTTTTTCCTCGAAGAGTCTTTGTTTCACGATCTTCAACTCGTACAGGCTTTGTCTCCACTGTTAGATTATCCCGCACTTGCACATCATCCATACTAACCACATGAGACGGATCTGAGACATACTTCCGAAGCTGCGACACATGGAATACATCATGCAAATTCGAAAGATTTGGTGGTAATGCCATCCGATAAGCATCTTTTCCAATTCGTTCCAAGATTTGATACGGACCAATGAAACGAGGAGTGAGCTTTTTAGACTTCAAAGCTCTCCCCACACCGGTCACAGGCGTGACTCGCAAAAACACATGGTCACCAGCTTGAAATTCTAAATCCTTCTTCCGCTTGTCATGATAACTCTTCTGCCTACTCTGAGAAGCTTTCATCTTCTCTCGGATAAACTTCACTTTTTCAGTAGTTTCTCGGACTAACTCTGGTCCAAGTACCACACCCTCACCAGATTCATGCCAACACAGCGGAGTTCTACACCTACGACCATACAATGCTTCAAAAGGCGCCATTCTGATACTAGAATGGTAACTATTATTATATGTGAACTCAATCAATGAAATATAAGTGTCCCACGAACCTCCTTGCTCAAGAACACAAGCTCTCAGCAAATCCTCCAATGACTGAATAGTTCTCTTAGTTTGGCCATCAGTTTGAGGATGATATGCCGAACTCAACCTCAACTTAGAGCCCAACGAATCTTGCAGACTTTTCCAAAATTCCGATGTAAACCGCGGATCTCTATCCGACACAATACACAGAGGAACACCATGCAACTTTACAATCACTCGGATGTAAATCTCTGCCAACTTCGCAATTGGGTAAGTGATGTTAATAGGTATGAAGTGAGCCGACTTCGTGAGCCTATCAACGATCACCCAAATCGAATCATGCCCTCTTAAAGTAACAGGCAGCCCCGTTACAAAGTCCATAGAAATGCTATCCCATTTCCATTCTGGAACTTCCAACGGTTGCATCAACCCAGCAGGCTTCTGATGCTCAATCTTCGACTTCTGACAAGTTAAGCACGCATACACAAAACGAGCCACATCTTCTTTCATTCCGGGCCACCAAAATATTTTCTTTAAATCCTGATACATTTTAGTAGCTCCAGGGTGAATACTCAAACTGCTTCTATGACCCTCTTCTAGGATACTTCTCTTCATAACGGCGTCATCAGGAATACAAATTCTTTCACCTAATTTCAACACACCTCTCGCATCAATCTTGAAGTCACTCTTTTCTGACTGACCACAACGATTAAGGATATCTACTAATTTCACATCCAATTTTTGTGCCTCTCGGATACTATCCATAAAATCATTATTAATCTTTAGCATTCCTAGCATTATGCTCTACGGAGTTACTTCACAAACCAAACTCGTATCACGAAATTGCTCAATTAATTCCAACTCCTTAATCATCATTGCTGACACATGCAAGGTCTTCCTACTTAAGGCATCGGCCACAACATTTGCTTTACCGGGATGATAATTCAAACCGAAATCAAAATGTTTAAGCAATTCTAGCCACCTATGTTGTCTCATATTCAGCTCTTTCTGATCAAATAGATACTTTAAACTTTTATGATCACTGAAAACTTCGAATCTGGAACCATAGAGGTAATGCCTCCAAATTTTTAGCACAAATACCACAACAGCAAGTTCAAGATCATGCATAGGATAGTTCTTTTCATGAATTCTTAACTATCGCGACACATAAGCAATTACTTTATTATTTTGCATAAGCACACCTCCTAAACCCATCAATGAAGCATCACAGTAAATTACAAACGGTTCCTCCGGATTTGGCAAAGTCAAAACCGGCGCTGACGTCAATCTCCTTTTTAATTCATTAAAACTCTCTTCGCACTGAACATCCCACACGAAAGCTTTACCTTTACCAGTTAATTTAGTTAACGGAAGTGCTAACTTAGAAAATCCTTCAATAAACCTTCTATAATACCCAGCTAATCCCAAAAAGCTTCTAATCTCGATAGCTGACTTAGGAGTCTCCCACTGCAATACAGCTTCTACCTTTGAAGGATCTACAGCAATACCTTTTCCTGAAATTACATGGCCGAGAAAACTGACTTCTCTTAACCAAAACTCACACTTGGACAGCTTCGCATACAATTACTTATCTTTCAAAACATCCAACACTAATCTCAAATGTTCTTTATGCTCTTCCTCTGACTTAGAGTAAATCAAGATATCATCAATAAATACTACCACAAATTGGTCCAGATAAGTATGAAAAATACGATTCATGTATTCCATGAATACTCCCGGCGCATTAGTCACACCGAAAGGCATCACAGAATACTCATATTGTCCATACCGAGTCCTGAACGCTTTCTTTTGGATGTCCTCATCTTTCACTTTGATCTGATGATAGCCCGATCTCAAATCAATTTTACTGAACACACAAGCACCCACTAATTGATCCATCAAATCATCTATTCTCGGTAGTGGATACTTATTCTTGATCGTTACCTTATTCAATTGTCTATAATCAATACAAAGTCTCATACTACCATCTTTCTTCTTTACTAGCAACACTGGAGCTCCCCACGGCGATACACTTGGTCTTATAAACTTTTTCTCAAGTAAGTCTTCCAGTTGCTTCTTTAATTCATACAATTCAGATGCTGACATTCTATATGGCGCCATCGAAACAGGCATAGTACCAGGTACCAGATCAATAGTAAATTCAACTTCCCTCTCTGGCGGCACACTAGGAATCTCATCAGGAAAAACCTCAGGGAATTCTTTCACTACTAACAGTTCATCAATTTTAGCTTTATTCCCAACCGACAACGTCGCCATCAAGGAAAACATCTGAGCTTCCTCTTTCATTAATTTTCGTAATTCTCTGAAAGGTAATAAGCCAACTCCTTCCTCTTCAGGAGTGGAAAATCTCACCGACTTATGATAACAATTTATATGAACATAATTATACTCTAACCAGTTCATACCAAGAATTACATCCATCCCAGCCAACGACAAACATACTAAATCAACATAGAAATCTTTATCGAAGATCGATAAAGGACACTTTAATCATACCAATGAAGTAGCTATTGATCCCTTAGCTGGGGTCTCGACAATCAAATCACCACCCAAAGCAGACAATTTTAAACTCAGGCTTCGAGCACAATTATCAGAAATAAAACAGTGCGTAGCACCGGTATCAATAATAGTAATTAAAGGAGTACCATTTATGAAACATGTACCTTGGATAAGTCTGTCCTCACTGGAGGTTTGAGTTCCGGTCAATGCGAACTCCTTTCCAGTTTGAGATTTCTTTGGCTTCTGACACTGACTTCCAATATGCCCTTCTTCACCACAATTAAAACAAATCATTTCCTTGTGCTTGCAATCAGCTATTGCATGCCCGGTCTTACCACAGCGAAAACACCTCTTTACTTCAGCAGTGCATACATTACTCTTATGACCAGCCTGACCACATTTGAAGCAAACTATACCAGCAGGAGCACCTCCCCCACTAGCTCTCTGAGCCGGAGCAACTCTTTGCTTCCCTTTTCCAACTGGAGCATCATACGGCTTGCCACGGTTTTGATGTTGCTTGCCTCTGCGATCATTGACAACCTTGTAATGAGCTCTATTGTCCTCTTCAAATATCCTGCAGCTATCAACCAATTCAGTAAAAATGCGTATCTTCTGATACCCAACAACCTTCTTAATTTCAGAGCGCAGTCCATTTTCGAACTTGATGCACTTTGAAAATTCAGCACCAGCACCAGTGTAATGAGGATAAAATTTGGACAACTCCACAAATTTTGCAGCATAATCAGTGATAGACATGTTTCCTTGCTTCAGCTCAAGGAACTCAATTTCTTTCTTACCACGGACATCTTCCGGATAATACTTTCTCATGAATTCCCTACGGAATACATCCCAAGTAATGACTTCACCTGCCGCAGTCAACCTCTCATGAGTCTCTAGCCACCAGTCATCAGCTTCAACTGCTAGCATGTGAGTACCATACTGAACCTTCTGAGCTGGAGTGTAATCCATAACACGGAAGATTCTCTCTATCTCTTTCAACCATCCCAAAGCTGCATCTGGATCATGCTTCCCTTTAAACACCGGCGGATTCTCCCTTTGGAAAGTCGCCAAACTACGTGATCCAGCGTCTCCACTAGCATTTGGCAAGTTCTGCACAGCTTGTGCCATTGCTTGCATTGCGGCAGCCATCGCAGCGTCATTTCTCCCAGCCATTTCAACTTATCACTACAACACAACTAAAAGTTAGATTAGTAACAATACACAATTGTTAAACAGTAACGACACGACAACTGGCCGAACAGACCGACCTGCTCTGATACCACTAATGTAACACCCCATTTTCTACCCACGAATTATAACAACAAAATCAGAGTCGTAAAATTTCTACAATGGGTTATTACATAATCAACTTTGAACCATTCCTACTTTAAGGAAATCATAACAATACGTAACACTTTTTATTAATTCGACAAAATAATGTCATTCACTCAAATAATTCAACTTCATAAATTCTTACGCAGCGGATTCATAAAATAATTCTTATTATCTTTAAGCAACATAATAACAACTTAAAATAGAAATAAGCAACCATAAACTCTTCAAATAATTAAAACTCGGTAATAATTAAAGATCACAAGCAGACATGCGACAATCCCCCCCCCCCTCCGAGTGCTACGTATCAGAGCGACTGACCACCGACTCGACCAAAGGTAACCGGCTACTTCTCAGGATTACCTGCACGTTATCACATAATTCCAACATTCAACAGAAGGGGTGAGTTACAATTATTATAATTAGTATATGAACAACAATACAGCGAATCAGAATAGTAACAAGCACCACTTCACAATTTAATCAAATATCAACACCATAAACCAACAAATATGCAACTTCAATGAGACTCAACTAGTTATGCATGTGGTACCATTCGGAGTAAGACTCCCAACTTAAAATTTGCCAATTTAACGAGGCATCAAGGCATAAGCCTTCAACTTTCAACTTTTTGCCAATCCAGGCCAACATGGTGTGAGCAACGGCTCCGACAAAAATGCATATGCACTTACATGACCTATAGAACTTCTCAACGTAAAACAACACAGCAACACGAACAACACAACAACTTTTACGGCATAAACAACTTATATTCGACTTTGGCACAAAAGCCTCTGATATAGCAACTTAAGAACTATCCCTTAATTCGGAACAAAATGCAACTCAGTTGTATTCGAAACATTATTTAGTAACATAATTTCCAGTAAAACAACTCATTAAAATCAACTATTAAATCACTCGACTTAACTCGACGACTTTCGTTAAATTCCGGGTAACTAAATTTTCCGCCTAATTCGGCTAAACCGACTAATTTACTACTATTTTCTACTTTCCGCGACTAATATAACTTTATTACAAATGTGGAATTTTCCTAAATTTCTTTAAATTCATCTGTCTTAGAAAATCGATCACCACTCCTGTTACTGTTAATTTGAAGAACTTGCATTCTTCTGCTAAACCCACACAGTTACTATATTTTGTTGTTCTGCATTATTAATAAGTACAATTTTCATACTGATTCCACTTAGTACAGTTTCTTTTAATAACTTACTGTTTAACTTTATTAAATTATATACACAATATTATTAATAATCTTCACATGTTTCATTAAATAAGTTAAATTAATAAATGAGTTGAATTAATGAAATGTATTGAATTATTAAAAGTATTTGAATTAATAAACATGTTGAATTAATGAAAATGGAGTTGAATTAATAAAATGTGGTGTAAGGCATCCTCACAGCATGGCCTGCGCCATGGCTGTGGGCCCACCCCCCACCCCCCAAAACACCTATGGCCTGCGCCATAGGCTCCTGCCTGCGCCATCATGTGATATGAGGTGTGGCCTGCGCCACACTCCCCTTAGTGGGACAGGTGGCCTGCGCCACACCCCCCCTTCTTTTTTTTTCTTTTCTTCTCCTTCTTTCTTACTGGTCTCTCTCTCTCTCATTCTTCATTCTTATACTAATTTGTTTTCTGGTGAAATACTCCAACAACAGCAACATCCAGCAACATCAACAACTTTAAAATCAACTAAAATCCAGAAATCCAACAACTAATTCACAAAATTAACAATTTCATCATAATATGTATATAATTTCTACAGAATCTCAAGAACCACAATTAATTATTTCAACCTAACTACCCAAATCACTGTACTGAAATTCATACCCAATAATAATAATCGAACCCAACCTTACCTTATTATTTTGGATCAAAGGTTGCTCTAAGAATCGGATTCCGGAAATTTTCTTCTCCTTCCCTCCTTGTTCGTACAACAGTTCTCCAATTCCTCTTCTGCTAACTTCTCTCCACTACTGTTTCTTTTCTTTTTGTTTCTATTACTTATTTTATTTTCTCTTTATTAAATTAACTAAATATCCTAATTTCTAATGGGCCTAATATAACACCTCTCATTTTACTAATTAGTACACAATGATAAGCCCACTTACTCAAATAACACCACAATTATATTATTATTTCTTATAATAATTTCTATGACTTTCGACTAAATTTCCGACTTATCGATTAAATTAGCTACAACATTAAATATTCCGATTAACCACAATAATTACTTAAATATTAAAATAATAAATAATTATTTGGGCGTTACACGAGGCAACTTGCAAGCCAGTGCGCGCACCCTGCCTGGCAATTCATCAAACAGGTGGTGGTTAGAATGTCAAGCCATTTTTCTTTGCCAAAAGGACTTCAAATGAATTTTTGGTGAACTATAAATTTGTTCCTTGATATAATCCCTACAATGTTGATGTTCAAAGTTTTTTTATTTGAGCAAGTCTTCTTGAGCTTATTGAGGGTCAAAGTGGGAAGGTTGCAACTGGTCACACATAGGCCAATGGATACAAGGCAAGCTAAATTCGTGCAGGCCAATATGCAGCCTTGTGTCATGATTTTCATGAGATCATTTTAGTGACTTAAAGACATTATTCCATTATGGTCCAAACATCAAACTTGTTCTATGATCTTTCTACTTCAAGTTGAGCACAAACTTTCCTTGAATTGATTGCTTGAGCTAGAAGAAATCTTCCATTGAAGATCATCAAAGCCAATTGTCTTGCTTGGTTGACAAGGCACTACATCAAGGTTCAATTCAATTTCTCTCATTGTCATCACTCCACATAGTATGATCAAAATGCATTGCTCTAAAATGGATATGATCTGATGACTGCCTCTCCACACCATTGTAATACACCTCACATCATTCAAGCCAAGAGCATATATCAAGCATGACTGAATTACTCAATCTAAATCACATTGTATTCCACCATAAGATCATGAACACAAGTGTATTGAATTCAAATGCTTCAAACATGGCCTTAAAATCATTGCCCAAGCAGGCTGCATTTGAATACCTGCAGGACCATACCTCTTGCTATGCATCCCATATAGTTTAGTCTAAATCACATTGAATTGCAGGCTGTAATCAGGGGATCATGTTACTCATTTCCATACTCTAATCCCTACCATAAACCTCATGGAATTTGCAACATGTGATCCAGCTCGAATGTGGAAGCTTTTGGAAGATCCAGTTGGCATAACTTCCATAACAACCTCACTCAGTTAACTCAGGGCATGTTAACCATGGTTAAGGGCCCTATAAAGTGAGGTCACTACTTCAGTTTGGGAGGTTTAGCTTCATTTCATCACAAATCACCAAAGTTCTCATGCATTCTCTCTGAATTTTCACACTGCAATTTGGCTCGAGCAAGCTTTGTCACCACTGATCTTGATCCATTCTTCTTCAATTCATCATCTTCATCACCTCAAGCACAATCACCATGGATTGCATAGCCTGAAACTTCAAGGATCAAGCATTACACCTTTTGAAGCTTCATTGCATTTTGGATCAGAATTCCTCCAATTGCATCAATCTGGTTCCATTCATCTCCAATCTATCATCCGCATCATCTCAAGTGTAGGATCCATGGCTTTTGCAACCTGAAACATCAAGAATTCAACACTGCATAGCATTCATCTTCACTGCATTTTCATCAACAACTCAAGATTCATAACTTCCAGATTATTTATTTCACTTTCTTTGATCAAGATCAAGATCAAGCAAGCTAAGGATTCTCCTCTCTGGTCTTCTTGCAACACTTTGATCTCTCTGCAATTCAGGTATGTCCTGAAATTACACTTGCTCGAATTGTATGTTTGCCATTGGTTTTATGTTGATTGAAGCTTGATAGAAGCTATTGGATGACTGACTAGTTGATAGGCATTGTAGATGCTTAGATTCAATTTTCCAGGTTGATCTTCTTGCTTTCGATTCATGAGATTTATGAACCCTAAATGGATTATGAGGTCATATTTGTGATCAGTGAAAAGAGACGAGTCCATTGATGGTCTTAGTTTTCATTTTAGTGTTGATTTGAGTTTTTCCTACCGGAGGTTGGCCGGAGAAGATGATTGGAATTCATCTCCGGTCATCTGAACAGTGGTGCCTTAATTTCTCCAACTTTAAGTCACAACCTTTAGATCAAATGCATCCAACGCTCATGATATTGCCAGCACATTAATGACCTTATGCTTCTCACGTGACTCAAACTCTCAGCCTAGTTGACTTTGACTTCATATTCAGACCCCCATGCGCATTGGTCTAAGCCCATTCATGTTGTTTCTGTTGCATCCAGCACCCCCAAGGCCCAATGCTTTTTTATTTTTTATTATTTTCTTTTTCATTTTTATTTCAATTTCGTTTCCCCTTATAAAAAATATCAAAATGCATCCAAAAATTCCAATTAAATTCATGAGTATTTCTCTCATTTTTCTCTAATTTTCCATATTTTTAGATTTTATGTTTATTAATTTTTGACGTCAGAATTAATTTTCCATTTAATTGTTTCATAATTTCTTCATTTTAGACCAATCAATTTGTCCATTTTTGTTCTCCTAAAATAAAAAGGATAAATTTCCCATTCTTTTTGCATCCTCTTAATAACTCATCATACTTCTTCAAAATATTTTTCTCTAGATTTTTAGTTCATGTTTAGGTCCTCTTGAGTCCATTCTTTCACATAGGTCCATATAAACCCTAATTGCATTATAGTATTCATTTGACCACTCAAGTTGAGCAATATTTATGAGATTTTATGTACATAAGTCATTCTCTGGATTTTGATGTTCAATGTTAAATTTCGTAATTTTCTAAGTCATTTGATATTTTTTCAAGTTGCTTAGGTCTTAAGTCAATTTTTGGTCCCTTTTATAAGTTTCCTTCAACCCGTTGGAATAAGGCATTTATGCCATTGTTCCAAGGTCTTGATTCTGATTCTTTTAGGTCATATTAGAGATCCTTAAAGGTTGAGCACACTCATTCGGTCCTTGTCTTTTGATTTTAGGGTTTTCTTGAGTCATAAGTCATCCTTGTCTCCTTTTGACCTAATTATTTTTCTTCTTCCATCTTAACCCCTCAAAACTACTTTGTGACCATGTCATACTTGTTAAATCATTGTCATATATCTTATAAGTGTTTCATACACATTTTCAAGTTTTTACTTCAAGTCTTTGGTCCTTGTGTTTCATGTAGTGTCATATGCCTCCTTAAGACTTCAAAACTTCACATTTAGGTTCCTTAACCCTAATGCCATTCACTCCATGCCCTTTTGTGACTATATTTTTGTGTTTTAACCACATTTTAACACTTCATCAAGCTCCTGATTTTTGCATGAAAAATTCAAATCCTCTTGATCATGTTTGATTTTATTCTAAGTCTTTTCCTTCCTTTGAAGTTCAATGTTCATTTCTTCTTATTTTCACACCATTCCACATAGTGCTTGAATCTCTTTCACTTGAGTCTCTTTTCTCCCATGTTGTTTTACATCTTAGGATACTTTCATTAAGTTTTAGCTCCTGAATTGTTTATTCACCTTTGATTTCATACAAGTTTAGCATACTTAACCATTTAGGTTTCCTCATGTAACTTCACCTTAATTCCTATTAGGGTTTAGTTTCCTTTTAGAGCATAGTTTGAAGTTGTTCATTCTTATAGCTTTAGAATACTTAATTTGAGTTTAGCTACTGACTTTTTAATAGTGTTACCTCAAAGGATACCTTAGACTTAGGTATTAACCTTAGAAGTTCAATAATATCTTCCTTAGATAATGTGAGTTGTTTGTGAGATTTGCCATGCTATAATTGTTCATTTTTATCCATCATGCTAATGTTTGTTTTGTAGGGGGATAAATGAGGTAATCACTTCATTCCTATCTCTCATGCATTTATTTGCTTGTGTTTAGCACCTTGGTGCTTTGTTCCTAGGTGTCCCTTTGGTTCCTTAGATTTAACTTAACTTCCTTAGGAAGTAAGTTGAATTCTAATTTGCATTTCTCTTCCTTAGGTTAGAATACCTCATTAACCATAGGACCACATTTTTGTACATAATAAGATAACTTAGGGTTGTGTCTTAGTCCCCCTTTAGCTTTGACCTTTGCCTCTTGAGTCTTTCTCTTCTCATCTTCAAACAAATCCAAAAACATTTAATAAAGGTATGAAAGGATCCCTTGTGTATAGCCTTATTCCATGGGGCACTTGCATTCATTCCATATTGGAGTGGTGTAGGCTTGTCTAGCATGATGTACAAGTCTTATCAAGGGGTTGTTTCACAAAGAAAATCTAAAAGATACTTCTTCACAAAAGCTATAAAAACATGTAATAAGTTCAGCAAGCTAGTGAACTTAAACCCTAATCCTTGGAAATAAGTCTTGGATAAATTCTCCTTGCTTGGTGTGCTTGTTCTATTATTCCATCTTGGAATATAGTAGCAAGTACACATTCCATGGAAAAGAGTTTGAATTCACTTCCCTGTGCCAAATTCATACAAAACTCTTAAAAAGAAAACAACAAACAATAAGCGACTTTCCTGCGGGAACTTCTTTTCTCACCTCATTCATTCTGAACGCGGATTTGCGACGACTTGTCTCACATGCAAGACGGTAAACGCACTCGTACTAGACGAGCCTGCAACACCTGAGCATAGAAATACACAGTTCCAGCTATAAAAACACAAACAAATAGTTCCCGCCTTAGTTTGGCGAACTACGTCGACTCTGATCCTCATTATCCCGATGAGGTATGTAGGCAGCGGGGTAGGGCCCGTTCGAGCACATTCTTTATTTTCCCTACATTTCCCTCTTTCTGTTCTTTCTCTTTTCCAGTTCCTTTCTCATTCCCATTCCAGTTAGCAGTTCATTTGTTCAGCAACAGTTATATTTTTCTCACCCTTTGAAACAAACAAGCAAGCGTGGATCCCGTCGGGTACGGCGGATGGTCTGGGGTGCTAATACTTTCCCAGATCATAACCGACTTCCGAACCCAGATATTTGGTTCGCAGGACCTCGTCCTTTCCTTTTTCCTCAGGTTTGTGCATCATTACCTTTCCCGTTCCTTCGGGATAAAAATGTCTGGCTGGCGACTTTACCTTTTCCGCGCCACTTCCGCGTTTGTACTAGGATGAAAATCCCGGGAGAGACACTTAAAAATAGGTTTATTACTTTAACTCAATGCGCACATTTTTATAAGTGACAATAAGAGGGTTTGATTAAGAGATAAACTTGGTTCTGATTACGCGGAAGCGACAGTTCGCGTTAAATTAGTTCTTTTCATAAGTAGAAAACATTGTCCATAAGTGGTTCTATTTTCAAGCATTCGAAGTGTTATTAAACTGTGTGAATTACATTCAAGCCTCCTATTTCATTCGAATTTACATCTCCGTACTTTATTTTAATTGTGCACTCTTTACTCCCGTTTTTTATTTGCCTTAAATAAACATTGTAAAAATAGATAACATAGATTGACGTTTGGTCTATGTGGGATCGATAATTTTTTATATTACTCTGACACGATTCGTATACTTGCGAAAACATCACATCAACATCAGTGACACAATGGAAAAGTAACTTATGAGAATGAGAGTTTTGGTTATGTCACACCTTAGTTCCAGAGGCTTTTGGTTTTTTTAATATATTTAATTTTTTTCACTATTTATAAACACGCATATGCCATGTGTTGTTTTACTAAATTATAATTTTATATTTTATATTTAATGTTTTATTAAATTATAATTTTTTTTTTATATTTAATTTGTTGAAAGTGAAAATCGCACCATTAATTTAAAAAAACCAATTTATTTTTTCTATTTGAAAAAAATTGAAAAGTATTTTTACAAATGCATTTGCTATTTATTATAGATTCTTGATATAAAGATATTTGAAAAATCTCAATCATATGATCAATATTTTACTAATTTATATTTCTTTTTGAGTGGTATAAATTTTTTTAAATATTGTTACATATTTATATTAAATTAAAAACTGATTAATATCGTATATGAGTTGATTAAAAATTATATCGTTACATTATTTGAAAAGTTTCCTATTGACATAAAAACACCTGGAGAATATATGAGAGTTTAAAATATAAATCTATTTATTCTTTTTTTTTGGACTATGTTATAAATATTTAAACATATTAAATATATTAGATAATGGTTAAGTTATTATTGGATGAGATAATTATTTGTTTTTTTATTAGTTATTGAATTAACATTAATGATTAAGATAATTTCTCTTTAAAAATTATTATTTTAGTTTTAAATGAATTTATCTTAGTCATTGAATTAATAAAAATAAAGGAATAAGATTTGATGTCAAAATATCAAACGATCTTCTCCATATATATATATATATATATATATATATATATATATATATATATATATATATATATATATATATATATATATATATATATATATATATATATATATATATATATATGATGTGAAGTAAACCTATAGAAACATAGCTAACTTTCAATCACTAAAAAATACCCTAGCCACACAATATGGGAAAAGTAATGAAGCAACATTGGGCAAACTTGGATTTACTTGCTCTCGATTTGATTCTTGAAAAGTTAAAAGAACCGATCCATCACATTTGGTTTGGTTCCGTATGCAAAAATTGGCATTTAATTGCAAAGCTTAACCATCACGACAACATCCATTTTAGAAGTAATATGCTGCCTATGCTAATGATCCCTTCAGAGAATAGTATAGAGAAGCGAAAACTGTATAGTGTTGTAACAAATAGAGTGTATCCCTTTGAATTGACAATGCTTAACAAAAAGAGATGTTGTGGCTCAAGTTATGGATGGCTTGCAACAGTGGATACATATAATATCATAACATGGGTGAATCCGTTTAAAAATGTAGCTCCTATTATTTTACCATGGATTGATATTTATATGAAATATAGAGACTATGAATTTAACATCCATAAGGTTACTTTATCAGCGGATCCTATCACAAGTCCAAATGATTATGTAGTTGCAGCGATTTACACTTCTCGTGGTTGTCTAGCGTTTATCAAAGCAGGACAAGAGTTTTGGACATATATACAAGATACAGACCATTTGTTGGTTTCATTGATATTATGTTTTACAAGGGTTTAGTGTATGCAGTAGGTCGTTGGAAAAAAAATGTCTCATTTGCTCTTTGTTATTCAAGTTATCCTCACTATCCTTATGGTAAGGAAAGAATAAATCCAAATGTTGTTTTAGAAAGAAACGCGGATGAAATTTATTCTCCTCTAACATATCTAGTGAAATCCTTGGAGGGAGAGTTGTGGATGGTGAGAAGGTTTATAACTTTGGGGGAAGACAGTAAGAAAAAGGCACTACAAATTTCCATGTATTTAAGTTGGGATTAGATGACAAAGGTGAGAAGCTTATTCGTTTGTTAAAACTTGAAAGTTTGGGAGATAATGTTTTATTTGTGGGCGACGGTGATTCAATGTCAATGTCTGCATCGTATTTCTCAAATCAGCTAGAGAATGATTCAATTTACTATTGTGATAATTATTTTGACGATGAACCACAACGATATCCTCATGGTCCTTTTGATTTGGGAATTTATAATGTAAAACATGAAAGGTTTGGTGTTCATTTCCATTACAAATCTTATTTCAAAGGTATGCCACCTCCTATATGGATTGTGCCACCATTTGAATGGGATTGATTATTGTCTTGATAACAAAAATTTATTTTTGATTGTTATATTCTGTTTTTCTTTCACACACCCACCCACAACACGCACGTGCACGCTCGCACGCCGGTAAGATATCCGTTACCGACGGTTTCTTTGCATTCTGAATCAAATTGTTAACATCTCTAGGCTGTTGTTCAACTAGTATAGATTGCTTTTTTGTAGAATACTGAGAAGGCTGTAATGTCGTAGCCTTCGCGGCCGGTAAGAATCGGTTCATCATGAAGTCTCTTGTTTGTTGATTAGTTGAAAATGTTTCAAACCTCTTTGAATCGAAATTATCATGATCCAATCCACTTACATCACTCACACTGCAGTTCACAGAGAAGGATTCTGTTAATTTCGACAGTGATTCAACTGCATCGGAATAGGCGTTGTCATCGTCATTATTCTCCTTCTGCTTAAGACTAGATCTTCTACTCTCATTTCTTTTCTCAGGTTCTCTTTCTCTATCACAATCCAGTTTAACGGAATTTCCGCTAAAAGACTTTGATTTATTCGAGGAAGTGAAATTCTTCTCAATAACAGAATCCTTCTGATTTCCAGATTTGATAGATTTTCCAGGCGGAAGCCGAGGAATTGGCGTGATTTTTGTGTTCTTAGGAGGAATTTGAAGTACTTCAGATCCAGTACAAGTACCTTTGCATCTTCCAAGTATATGCTCCCAATTGAAAGGCACTGCAACAGGTTATGTAACCTGATCCAATGCCATTTCTGATTTATAACTCGCAAGAGTGTGGCGTTTCTCGAATATCTTCCTCTTTGATTCTGTCAATGACGGCGATGTAGTTGAATTTCTCCGCACGCACATTAGAGGAGCATTGATGTTCAATCTCCTCTCTGACATCTTGCTCCAAATCCAAAATTGAACAATTTTTCTATGCTGTTGAGCAAGTTCAAAGTTCAAAACAATATTATATACTAATTCTCAGCACCAGGGACTAAAAAATTAGGTATGAAACTTTGTATCCAATCATGAAAATCTGAAAAGAAAAAAGCATGTAAAAACTGATTATTAAGGGCATGTTTGAAAGACTTTTAATTTTTAGTTCTTAAAATCAATTTTGTAAATCTATTTTAAGAACTTGTTTTAAAAAAGAAATGAGAAAAAATTGTTTGGTAATCAATTCCTTCAAAACTGTTTTAGGAGTGAGAATATGAGAAAATCTATTTGATTATTCAATTTTTAAAATCTGTTTTAAAAAATAATAATATGATAAAATCTTTTGATAATTTAATTTTTTAATTTTTATTATATTAAATAATAAAAAATAAGAAATATTTTATGAGAATTTAGTTGCTAATGAATAATTTTTTATTTATAGAATAGAGTTAAAGAAAAATTTATAGTTAATCAAAAGTGTTTATTATATTTTAATATTTTTAATAGTCTAACAATATAATTGATTCACAATATAAAAATATTTATATTAAAGTTATATATAAACTAAATTTATTATAAAATAATTAACATAATGAGTTAATTTGCAATATGTTATATAACAAAATGAAATTAAGAAAAATTCAAATCTTATAAATAGTAGATAATTAATGCTAATCTTTTTATTTTGTTATATATTTTATTATATAGGTATGTAAATTGATAGCTAATAATAATAAAAAAAGTATGGAAATGGAGTACATTATATAAAATAATAAATCGTATAACAATTTTATTT
Organism: Lathyrus aphaca; assembly: GCA_963966055.1. NCBI lineage: Eukaryota > Viridiplantae > Streptophyta > Magnoliopsida > Fabales > Fabaceae > Lathyrus > Lathyrus aphaca. Next base: position 427,264,316 of record OZ014523.1, on the reverse strand, counting down.
AGTTACGTTTTTGCCATTAATGAAAATTAACACTTTTTTTCTTTGTTTTTTTTTAGTGATTTTAAGAAGTAAAAATGAAAAGTGAAAAGCAAAATCTATTTATTCTATTTTGGTTTTTTAGTTTTAAAAACAGAAAAATTAAAAAGAGTTTTGCATAAGTGTTTTTTAAAATAAATCATTCGAACAAGTTTTCTATTTTTTACTTTTTAAAAATTAAAAAACAATTTTTAAAAACTAAATCAAACATGTCCTAAATGTTTTGATTTGAAAATATTTACGTTTTGATTTGAAAATGATTTGTTAAATGAGAGTGAGTAGATAAAAAATTAATTAATTTTTAATGTTTTTGTGTTTGACGATGTGAGGGCAATGACTATTTTACAGTGTTTTAATGATTGACAAACTTGAGTCAAAGTCATACGGTGTTTGGATCTTATTAGTGCTAGACTCTGATCAAAACACTCAGTAAAATGAAATTTTCTGAAAAAGAAGTAAACAGGTCGACTCATTCAAGAGAGGAGGTCGATGCATTTTGAATGAGAAAAATCATATATTGGCCCTGACAACAATAGGTTGACTGAGCAGTGAAAGTAGGTCGACGCACTTTCTGGACAGAAAGTGAGTCGACGCAAACAAAGGTTTAGGCCCGACGCATTTACTTTAGATTTTGACTAGCTGAATTCTCTGACATCAACATGTCGACTGGGGTATAAAAATGAGTCGATGCATTTTAGACTTATGCGGTGATTTCTGCTTTGCTTTCAAATTAACTTTTTTGTTATGTTTCACTTGAAGTATTAGATCATATAAATAATGGTATGTGTCATTTTTACAAGGTCAACAAGAAAAGTGAAAGATATACATATTGTTCTCTCTTCATCTTCATCTCCATCACCTCTTTCATTCATTAATAACTACACACAATAATTCTTGTTGATCAAAGTGTCACTGCTAGTGTTTATAACGTTCAAACTTTAGAATTCAGATTCAGTTTGGGTTTAGAGAAGTGTGAATTTTTCTTGAATAAAACCTTGTGGTTTTCTCCCCCTAGATCGTGAGGATTTGGGGGTTTTGCACACATCTTTGGTTCATCAATTCAGCCGAGTGAAGAGGTTTGAAGACCAGAGATTGTTCAACCATATCACGGTAATAGGAGGATTGTGAAGGAAGATGTGAGTTCATTTGTATCGATCCAAAGCAACCGAGCTCAAAGTTTGGATAATAGAGGATTCTTGCAAGAAAGGAGCAACAATCGGAGGTTTGATCGACACGCGTGAGGACTTGATTTACCTTGAATCAAGGGGCAAAGAGAAACATAGTGTCTACAACAATTAGGATTGGTTTGTCGTTTCTAATTTCTCTTTGTTAAAACATTGCATTTGATAATACATATCCCAATTCAATTTTAGAATTAGGGGCAGATGTAGCCTTAGCGAGGACGGTAGAGGAATTGCCTAAACAAATCCACGTGTTCTTCGCTTTTCTTTCTTCATTATAATTTTGCACAATTTTAAATAGTGTAACGTTGAAAATTCTGTTTTGCTAATTTTAGTGCACTCTAGGTGTTTGTGAAATTGTTTATATCAATTTGATAGTAACTTGAGAAAAATTCTGCACTAAAATAGAAGCAAAACAAGCTTGATGTGGCGTTCCCACCAAGTATTTGAGAAAATTAAAAATACACAATTTCATTGTCTTAGTGCATTTTTCTATCCTATTAACATTGTTGGAAGTGGTTAAATCAATAGTATAAAGTTTAAGTGATTGATTAGTAAGTTGTTGATTCATTTACCTTGGGCATCTCATTAGGTTTCATTATGCATATCCGATCACCGGTGACTAAATAAATTTTAGACGTGATTTTTCCGTGGAACTTCCGCAACCCTTTTCAAACAAATTTTTAAAGTTACAAAAGTTTTCAAAATGTATCTATTCAACCCCCTTCTAGATCCGTTCCATCGTCTAACAAGTGGTATCAGGAGCATCGGTTCATCTAGTGCTTCACATATAACATTTTAGAAAATGGATAATGATCCAACAACGACATACAATAGAGCGTCTGTTTTCACCGGAGAAAACCATAGTCACTAGAAGGATTATATGCGTATTCATATCAACTCTGTTGATAAAAAGGTATGGAAGGTTATCCAAGAGGGTCCCATGGAAATAACCATGACCATTACGGGAAATGTGGTAGTACCTAAACCTGAACCACAATGGGATGAAAAAGATGAAAAGAACTATAGTTACGATTGGAAAGCTAGAAATGTGATCATTGCCTATTTGGGCTCTGATGAATATTATAGAGTTTCATATTATACTAGCGCTAAAGCTATGTGGGATATGTTACAAATTACCCATGAGGGAACTAACGACGTTAAACTAGCTAGAATCAATACCTTAACACAAGAGTTTGATCTTTTTCACATGAAGCAAGGGGAAACCATTGGGGAATTGGGAAAGAGATTTTCTCATCTAATAAATCGTTTAAATGATCTTGATAAAACTACTCCCAATGATGTTGCTACTAACAAAATTCTGAGATGTCTTACTAGGGAATGACTGTTAGACGATAACACGGATCTAGAAGGGGGGTTGAATAGATCCGTTTTTCAAAAATTACTTTTCAAAAATTAATTGAAAATGTATTGCGGAAGTTTCCCGGAAAATCGTCTAATTAAAATTGAAGTCACCGAAGATCGGATATACGCTTAAACCAAATGGAATTTGAATGATGACTAGAAGAATTAATACTTCACAAATAATTCACTTGATAATTCAACACTTGATGAAACTATTCTTAACAATGATATAGAGTAAGAAAATAAGCACAAGAAAATTGATTTTGTGTGTTTAAACTTTTTAACAAACACTTGGTGTGCAAAAACCAAATTATAATTTTGTTGTATCAAGTAGTGCAGAATTTTACACAATGTAGTTATCAGTTTTGAGTGTGACAATTTATCAAACAACTTGAGTGCACTACTTGGATACACCAGAAATTTAAAGCACACAAAATCAAGATGAGCAAAAGTAAAATGCGAGAATCGTAAAGAACACAAGGAATTTGTTTAGGCAGTTCCTTCGTCGTCCTCGCTCGAAGTTCTCTGCCCCCAATTCACAATCGAATTGGGCAATTTTATTAAAATTGCAATTTTCTAACAAGAAGAAAAATAGATGAACCAACAAACCAATCTGTGTTAAATGTGCTGTCAAATCTTCTTCTTGTCCCTTGATTTAATGTAGAATCAAGTCCTCCACACGTGTCGAGAAAGCCTCCGATTAATTGCTCCCTTCTTGCAAGGATTTACGATCCTCCAAACTTTGAGCACGACTGAGTTTCTTCAACACTTGTGAACCCACAAAGATCTTCGCAATCCTCCATCTACCGTGATATGAAAGAACGATCCACTTGATCTTCAATCTACCTCACTCGAATGAATCTACGAACGATAGTTGTGTGCAAAACCCCAAAATATTCAATGATCTTGGAGGAGAAAACCCTTCAGATTTTTCCATGAAAAACCCACACTCTCTAGACCCAATCTGAAACTCTAATTCACGATTGAACGTTATCTTCGAAGCAAGCACCTTAATCAACAAAGATTATTGTGTGTGATTGTTAATGGATGCAAGAAGGAAGAAGATGAAGAGAGAAGTGTGTATATATTTCACTTTTCTTGTCCTCCTCTCAAATGAAATGAAATAAGCTATTTATATTGGTTAGTTAATAACAAAAAAATTGAAAGCAAGAAATAACAAAAAAAAATGACAGTTACAGCAACGAGCCAGCTCATATTAGCTAATGAGTCGACTCAACAGGCTGGATGAGCCAGCTCAAAATTGGCCTCGGTTAGCCTGTTGAGACCCGAGAGATATTGACTAAAAATGCAACAGAATTGAGCCAGCTCAAACAGGGATGAGCCGACTCAACAGGCTGGATGAGCCAGCTCAAAATTGCCTCAGTCATCCTATTGGGACCCGAGAAAAATTGACTGAAAATGCCAACAGGATTGAACGAGCTCAAATAGGGATGAGCCGACTCAACAGGCTATATGAGCCAGCTCAAACAGGGATGAGCCAGCTCACCAGGCTAGATGAGCCAACTTAAAATTGACCTTATTCAGCTTGTTGGGACCAGAGAGAAATTTGCTAAAAATGCCTCAAATGAGTCGGCTCATAGAAGGTTTTGAGTCGGCTCATTCAGTTTATTTTCATCAAAATGAGTTTTTCTTCTTTTCCCTTGTGATCCACACATAATTTCAATCATGCCAAGTTTTTGACAACTTCAAAACCCATGCCATGTCTCTCAAACTCCCCCTTTTTTATGATGGCAAAAACTTGATGAATTATTGTACCATACAATAATTTTCACCATGTGTTGCTAAGCTCCCCCTGAATATATGCCACAAACAAGGTATATTCAATGCTCTCTACATATCTCCCCCTTTGACAACATCAAAAATAGAAGAAGTCAAGTAACCAATAACCAATAACAAGCTAAATATAAGTTCAATATGAGATACCAATTACAATAAAGGCACACCTTCACAAACAAACAATATGGAATGACGTGAAAAAGTCGAAAATAAATAAAGCTAAAAAGGGAACAATCAAATGATAGAACCATGAAAGCATACATAATCAAAGTAGAATCCACTATCCATAACAAACTAAAAGGAAACTACATCAAAATTCACTTATATGTTCATCAAATGACATGCAACCACTTAAAAAAAACGGAAGGGGTAAATAAAAACACAAGCACAAGCAAACACAAATGAATATGTATTCTATATCATGGATGAACAAGGAGTATCAAAAATCAATGAAGAGATTAGAGACAAACTAAGTTTAGAAGGATATTACCTCGAGTATATGTGAAAGTGAAGTAACATAACACTACACTAAAAGAAAAGTTAGTGACAAGATAAGTTGAGCCAAACAATAATATAAAACAATGCAATGATTATCAAGATATATCTGAGATGTCAAGAACACCAAGTTCCATACGAATATAAAAGAAAGTATCGATAGCAAGTGATTTTGTAAAAATGCCGGAAATTTAATTCGAACTTTCAACATGCTCAAACACCACGTCACATTTCTCCACATGATCCCTAAAGAAGTGATGTCTTATTTCAATAAGCTTAGTGCGCGTATGAAGAATAGGATCTTTGGTAAGATTGATTGCACTAGTGTTGTCACACAAAATTGGAATTTGTTTAAGAGAAATATTGAAGTCAAGTAATTGTTTTTTTAGCCATAGAATTTGGGCACAACAATTTCCGGCCGCAATATATTCTGCCTCCGCAATTGACAAAGCAACTGAACCTTGCTTTTTTTTGCTATGCCAACTAACAAGAGAGTTTAAAAAAAAATGGCCAATTCCACTAGTGCTTTTCCTATCCACTTTACAACCAGCAAAGTCGAAATCGGAAAAACCTACCTGTAAACACCCCAAATTTGCCCTCTCTTTTTTCTCACACCTTGGCTTGTGATCCTTCATATTTCATTGCATAAGCATACCATCTCACACTACATAGTTATTTCACTGCATAAGTTGCATAACTAGGGTTTGTGATCAAATGAATCTTAAAAGTTGTTTGAGCTATCTCAGAGGCCATGAAGCATGCCAAGAGGGTCCATGAGTGTTCTATGATCATATTATACCTCCAAGTTTTCTTTAAAGTCATAAAATCTCAGAGGATTGCACAGCTACCCAGGCAGGCTTAGGTTTTCCTACACATATGACCAGAAATTAGGGTATTGGGTTTGAGGCCCTTACACTTGAAATTTTTGGCCATTCTTGATTCTATTGGTCTATATATGTTATAAGGAGCATGTGTATCAAATTTGAAGCAAAAATTCATTGTGGAAGTCATCTGATCAAATGGTAACTTGTTGTGCAAGAAAAGTCAGAATCAGGGCATCTGAGGCCTCCATCTAGGGTACCAAAGGGTCATCTTCATTAATTTGAGGTCCTATAATCTTTATTTGATCTTGGTAATGGTTATAAGTTCACAAGATTGGAGAATCTTAAGCCATTTGCAGAGTTCCCATTTTTGGACATGACTTATAATGTAAACTTTCCATTTTGGGAAAGATTTTCAACCTCCTCTTTCTTGATCAAAAAGGCTTCAAATGAAATTTTTTCAAACATGAAAGTTGTAGATTGGATCGTCCCATTTTCAAAAAGTACAAGAACTCCTCTTGATTCATCCTAGAACTCAAGTTATGATGGATCAAAGTTGGCAAAAATCACATAATTTTCAAGTTCATGCCAAAGAGGGAAATGTGCAATTTTGCTTTCCAGGCCTTCTCATGACCTCTAATGCACTTCTACACGTCATAGAAACATAATGCAACTTGTTTAGACCAGAATTGTGCTAAGAACTAAGGATTTTCATGACTTGCATCTCAAGAGTTCTCAAAGTTGTGAAAATGCAAAACACATACAATCTCATGATCCAAATGTTACAACTCATAACAAATGATCCAAGGGTGCTCCATGAAGTTAGCTGATGCAGAACCACCCTTCAAAACATCTTTGTCCCAGCCCATGCCTCTAGTACACAAAATCTTGACTTTTTGCATTTCAAGCCATGCTAATCCCACAGTGCCACAACAACTCTTCTGACCAATAACATTGTTTATACAAAACCTAAGAAGCATAAAACACATAACATCAAGCCTTGAAACATACCATATCATCAGATTGCAAAAAATCCTCTCAAACTTTCCTTCTTCGAAACTCATTACACAGCCATCAAACATCAAATTTTCTTTCACCATTCAATCATACATGACCTAAGGAACACATCCCACCCATTGCCATGGCCTAAAACTCAACACACAAGAACTCCATTTTCTGCCAAACCAGAACTAGATATCACAAAATAGCCCAAACAAACTCTTTCCAAGCATCACATTAGCTTCAGGAGGTTCAGTGGAGTTGGTTTGCACCAAGGAAAGGTTCAGAAAGCTCTTATTCTAAGGTCTTCAGTTAAGGTATCCATCAAGAACAAATTTTCCAGAATTTCATTTTCTTTTATAAGTTGAATCTACATGTTATCCTGATCATCATGATATGTTTAGAATTGGAAATGAGTGAAAATGAGTATGTTATGATTTTCTGAAAGTTTGGTCGTGAATTTGTTTTGTTTCGATTCTCTTGATTCACTTGTTATAAATTCCATTTGATTGTTGATTTGAGTTGAGTGAAGTTAGGGGAGTGTTTCTGGGAAATTTTCATGGAGTGGGATGGCCTGTTGAAGAAACTAGGGTTGGGGGTTCGCCGGTGAAGGTGACCGGAGCTTCCCTCCGGCCACTTGAAAGTAATTAGGGTTAATCTTGTTTTTGTTTCCAGATGCAACCACCACCCTAGGATCTTGTTTAATTAGTGGAACGAACGGCCCAAATTTATCATTAAACCCTAATCTCATTTAATTATATTAATCTAAATTAATTAATTTAGAGTGAACCAGGACCCTTAGATCACGCGCGAAACTAAACTTTGAACCTGGGCCTCTGGATCCTCATACCTTGGGTCACGCTAACTTCCCTTCACAGCCCTTGATCTCATCAACTTTGCATCCTGGCTATCCATTGCGATTACTTTGCATTTCGTTTTATTTATTTTTCATTTGTTTTCTCATATTTATTTAAAATAGAAAATCATTTTCTAAAATCATGATCTTTTGCATTTTATCTTCAAATATTTTTCAGAAACCAAAAACATTTTTATTTTTAATTTTTGCATTAAAAATATATTTTTAAATCATTTAATTGTATTATTTAATTAATTAATTCATTTTAATTAATTAAAAATACTTTTAGGGATTTAAAAATCACAAAAAAAATTCATGAAGCATCCATAAACATTTAGAACAATTTACAAACTCATCTTACAAATTTCGTTTAGGGTTTGATCATGTTTTGACAATTAACCATGAATTAGGGTTTCCAAATTTCCTATTCTTCTAGCCCTAACTTCAAAAATACATTTTTTATCAACCAAGATGAGTTTGCACATGGTCCTTTTTGCATTCTTTCATACTTTGCATGTAGTATCTAGGGCATTTAACTCATATTTTTGCATTGCACTTTCTATTTGTTTGGCATTTTTCATGAAGAAGTACCCAAAACCCTAGCCTAACTTAGAAAAACCATAACTTGACTTTGGTATAACTTCTGACCTCCATCTTTGGGGAGTGATCTTATCTGTGTTTAGGGTTCATTTGGTTGCATTTTCAAATTTTATCATGTGTTATCCTTCTATTGTGGACATGTGCATCTCATACTTTCTTAAAACCCTAATTTGCCATGTTCATTTGCATTCATCTTTGCATACCTTCATCATATGAACTTGTCATAACATCTCATGTATTTATATGTCATCTTAGATACCTTAGTACATGTATGAACATTGGTTGATCATTGTTGCATCCATTTGGTATGTTTTGCATTCATTACTTCTCATGTGTATTCATGTGATTTCAAGCTTCTAACATGCCTTCCTTTGTATCCCATCTCTTGTATGATCATGCATAAACATTGTACATGTCTTTGCATCATTTCATAACACATTTGCATTGTGTTTGCACTTCTATTCTTGATCATTGCATCTTCATTTGACTTATTTCATTTTGTTTCATATCTTATGCATTCATACTAACTTTTCAAGGGCTTCAGGTAAGTTGTTTAGGATGTGGATTTGCCTCCACATCTAACTTCTTCTTATCTCTCCATTTGCATATTTATTTGTCTTTGAAGTGAGTTTGACTCACTTATGCTCTCTTTTGCTCCCTTTATTTCTCTTAGTTTACTTAACTTCTTCAGGAAGTAAGTAACCTATTCTCTTTTCTCTTCTCTTTTCATCTGCTTATTCTTCCTTGGTGGCCATCTGAAGATCTTTCTCTAAGCCTCACAAACCATAGGAATATCCAAGCATGATAAATTTAGGGTTGTACATAGTCTCCGCTAGTTTTTACATTTGAGTCTCCTTGAGTCTCTGCTTCTCATCTCATAATCAAGGCTAAACAGTTAAAGTTTTAAGACTCTGAATTAGGGTTATGCCTGTACCCTTATCTTAGGATGGAGTGTATAACTTTAATACTTAGTGTTAAACCTTTAAATTATTTACACCTCCTAATCAAAACACCTAATAATCATTAAGACTTAAGCTTATAACTTGGGCCTTATATTAGGGTTACATCTCTGCATGTTGGTTCAGAGGGACTAAACCTAGTGTTCAATGGACAAGTCCCCCTCAGGTTTAGTCTTACAAACATAAAATCCATTTCTTAATCCCACCTTTAATTAAAATCCACTTTAATAAACTCTTGTTATATAATGATTTTAATCCCTAACCATGGATTAAGTTGAGGAGTCTTCCTCATCTTAAGTGTTCTCATATATTATCCTTCCCTTAGGATGGTGTAATGAGTTCACTAATCCCTGATTAGAGATTAAACTCATTACTTAACACAAAACAAAATCCAAAAACACTTAATAATCACAAGTAGGTTAATGATCTCAATCCTGCATCATTAGGGTAATTAAGTTGAGATTTTCATCTCATACTTAAGTAGACTCATTATCCCTAATCATGGGTGATATAATGAGTTTACGACCCTTGATTAAGGCTTAAGCTCATTATCTTATGCAAAACACCAAAAACAATAAAAAAACTGAAAACACAAAAACAAACAATAAATGTCTCCTCCGGGATTCTTTTCTCATCACATTCACTCTGAAAACGAGAACTCTCTTCTTCCGTTAATGCAAGACCGTTAGCACTCGAGCCAGACGAGTCATACACTTGAGCATAGACAAGCAAGAAGTTCACAACAAAAACACTAAGTATCTTTGGGTCGAACTACGGTGTTATGACTTCCTCATTGCACGAGAGGATACGTAGGAATAACTTAACAATTATCGAACAAAAGTCTCTTTGTCTCCCCCCTTTCCTCCTCCCAGTTCTCTTTCCTCAGCCTCAGTTTTGAGCATTCACTTTCTTCTTGCACTGGCACTCTGTACATTCATTCCTCCCTAGATTTTTATACACAGTTTAGCATATACATTATCCCCTTTTAAACATAATCAGGTATGCGTGGATCCCTTCGAGTACGACGGACGATCTGAGTGCTAATACCTTCCCAGGTCGTAACCTACCCCCTTACTCAGTCTCTTTGGTTCGCAACCGTCTTATCCATCTCATTCTAGGTTTATGCAGCATCACCTTTCCTTTGGGATAAAAATGCCTAGCTGGCGACTCTAGTCAACCTCAACCTTCAACATCGTCGACACCAGTTCGCATTTTCACCGGGATGAAAATCCGGGGAGCGACAACCTAGTGACTCTGCAACCAGGGCTTCTGGTTCTCTTGTGGGTTTCTCCTAGCGCTTTTTGTTTGTGTTTATTGGGGGTGTTATATGCTATTTTTGTTTATGTTTTTGCTTTATTTATTGCTTCATGTACAACTTTATTTATTGCATTTACTTTATCGCTTTCATTTATATCTTTCTGCATTTCATTTATTATTATCATATCATTGTGCTGGATTTCTGGTTTGCTTTGGTAGGAGGGGTATTCTAGTGAGAAAGGTCCAATACAAAGGCCTGAGTGACACATAGGATTAGAGTGGTTTCGTATTCTTTCCCATTCCATTTCGGTCTGGTGCGGGAATATGAAAACACGGTTCAGACATGGGTTTCCTTTTGAGAACTTTGTGCTACGGATCTCCTGTAGTGCTAGAGCTATCTGGGAAGTCTGCTAAGTCTGGATGACCCTTTTAGATGACCTTCATCATCTGAGGTGAATTAGGGGAGGGTTCTTTAGTGTAAGCACTATATCCCCCGGGATGAATGTGTTTACACTTCTTATAATAGATCTGAACCTGAGGATCCTTGTTCTAGAACAATACCTGTGAGTGGGTTGGGTTGTTTACAGGTTTGCAGGAACCCTTGACCTCAACATACCTTGCTACTGGAATTTGTTCTTAAGGTTGTACTATTTTGGACTAGTTTTTTGAAACCCTGGATTATTGACTCTTTATTTGAGTCCCCCACCTGGTTACTGGTTCTCAAGCCTTCATCTAAAACTCTGAACACTCAAGGATCCCACCAGAGAAAACTGATAATCCAGCACATGATCACAAACCTTTGCATATCATAAGCATACATCATTTAACATTTGTCTATTTGTTTTACAGGGTATCCATCTTCCCTTAGTTTGGTTTTGACCGTTCTTCTGCTCAGCTTATCTGCTTCAACACTTCTTCAGCTATCTTCTTCAGTTATCCTCTTCATTTATCTCCTTCAGGACACATCTTCAACATGGATTCAACTAGGAAAAGCAACATCACCTACCACTTTTTTAAGTATCCTCTAGCAGGCATCAGGCAGATACATGCCCTTATCACCCCTGATCATGTTCCCTTTTTCAGAGAGCATTATGATGGAATCCTGGACATGATCATGGACTTGGACACATTGCAGAGGAGCATGATTCACACCTGTCTTCAGTTTTATGACCTCCTCTACGTTGCTTCACTTTCCCAGATTTTCAGATAGGTCTGTTGCTGGAAGAGTACTCCATGTTGTTGGATATCCCCATCCGAAGAGGAATTCCTTTCAATCCTGAAATGACTCCTCCGAAGAATGAAGACATAGCCAAAGCACTACATCTGGAAGTAACCACCATTGATGAACATGACTTCCAAAGCTGGAATCCCAGGCCTTCATCTAGATTTCTTGATTACTCAGTCTACAAAGCATGCTGCAAAAGGGAATTGGGAAACTGTCTGTGCTCTCCTAGCTCTCAGCATTTATGGTATCATTTTGTTTGTAGACGAGCCTAAGTTTGTAAGCAAAAATGCCATCCACATCTTCATGTTAAAGAACCCAGTTCCCACCTTATTGGGAGACTTCTACTACTCAGTTCATCAGAGGAATGAGAAACATAGAGGAAGACTGGTAAGATTTTGTGCACCTCTTTTCTACAGTTGGTTGATGAAGCATATGTCGAAGACGAAAGCTTTCCTAAACCCACATCAGTCAAGGAATTGGGATAAGAGGATGATTGCCCTTACTTCAGAAGTTATCAGATGGTGTACTCAGAACACCAAGGGCCGAGACATAATAACAAGTTGTGGGCAATACCCAAATGTGCCACTTATTGGAGTAAAGGGATGCATCAATTACAATCCTTTACTTTTCAAAAGACAGTTGGGGTATGCCTTGGTACATCCACCTAGGGAGCAAGACTTAGCATAATATCTTTATTGTGTTGTTCAAAACAATCATGCCATTATTCGAAAAGCAACCTGGGCTTGGGACCACATACAGACTATAGGGACTGCTATTCTGGGGAAGTGCAACAACATAGCGTCTGCTCAGTACATTGAATGGTCGCATATCACAAAACAGATCACTCGCATGCCATTCACCCTGGAGGATGTGCCAGGGCTATCAACAGTTGAGCCCATAGCCACAGTCAGTCTGGAAGAATTTGAGAAGATGAAATAAAGGAATGCCCAGCTGGCTGAAGCTTGAAGAAGACCCTTTGGGAAAGGAATGATGGTTGTCTAGACATTGAGAGGTTAGAGAAGTTGTGCATCGAGCATGTAACCAAAATTGAGAAGACTGAAGACTTAATCAGGAAAGCCCGAGCAGGGGAACTTGTGTTGAAGAATGCATGCAAGGAAGCAAAGATTCAAAAAGCAAAAGCTGAGCATTATCTGGAAGAGAGTTAGGGAAGATTGGTCAGAATAACTGAGGCTCATTTGCAAGAATATCAAAAGATGCAAGCCAAGATGTGTAACATCCCAAAATTTTCCCTCTCATTTTCATATTTAGCATATCACTTTGCATTTTGCATAGCATTTAGCATACATAAATTCATAAAATAACCAAAAACATTGCATCATAACCATCACAACAGGGGCATAGGTTTGTGATCAGTGAACAAAGCAACTGAAGGCTATACAAAGGAAATCAAAGGGCCACAAAGCTTCTCAACCTTGTGCAAATGGTCCACAACATCCCACAAGTATTCACTTAAAGCCACAAGTCCTATACAGAGGTGTTGTGATCAAGGGAGGCAAGCAGTGCAACATTTCCCAGCAAAAAGGAGTCAGATGAGGGTTTCTAATGAATTGGGCTTATCAATGAGACTTTGGTCCAAGCATGGTTTCATGGTTCTCTACATGATGTCAAGTACCTATGGTTCAAATTTCACCATTGGACTCATTTTGGAAGGCCCTCAATTGTTCAGTTGATTGAAAATCAGAAAATTGGAGAAAAGTCAACCAGGATGAGTAAAAAGTCAACTCTTGACTTCTTGAGGTCAAGGACATGAAATCTTGGTCATAAGGGACTTGTGGATGAAGTTTGAGCAAGAAAGAGTGAAAAAATCAAGGAAAAAACAATTTTTGGGGGCCATGTATCGATACATACGAGTTTTGTATCGATACATGTGTGCTGGCTATGTATTGATACATAAGCTGGATGTATTGATACATAAACAGGATGTATCGATGCATCCGTGTTATATATCGATACATAACAGTTAAAAAACTGTTATGTATCGATACATCCGTGTTATGTATCGATACATAATGTGTTTTTTGCTGAATTTAGCCTTCTCTTCAGTATGTATCGATGCATAACCTTATGTATCGATACATGATGCTGTTTTTTGCCATTTTGCTGCTGTTTTTAATGCAAAACAAGGGGGAATGCTATGCTATCTTTGGGGTCGAACTTGGAAATGATTGGTACACATTCTATAGCTCATTTAGCTTCACTTTGGCCTCAATTCAAGCTTCACCATTGCTGCTACATCAAAGTGGTCTTCACCACAAATGTTCATGAGCTAGTGTACACTAGATTCATTGGTTTCAAGCTGAATTTTGCCATTGATCTTTGCTACATCAGCAAGTTATCATTGAATTTATGCAGGTCCATTCTAATTATTGTGCATTCCATAATCAAGAGAGCAAACTCAAGATGCAGTCCTTGAATAACTAAGCTTGTGTTTCACTTCACTAATCTCCATCATAAGCTTCATGGTGTTTGATGCATTGGATTGATCCCAACTAAAGAAAGTTCTAGAAGAGCCAGCTCACCATCTTCTACCACATTCTAGAGTTTTCTACAACCTTCCAAGGAGTTCTAGAATTCTCTAGAATCCCAACTAACTCCTAACCTAAGCTACCTCCAAGCCCAAACCTCATGCCAAACCAATGCATTATATAAATCCATCTCCTCCCAAAGCTAAGGGTAATCACCACAAATCACTCTCTCCCTCATTCTTCACTCAATCACCATTTTCACAATCTCAAAATCAATTACTTTCTCTCCCACTTTTCCACCATTTTCACCATAGCTTTTCAACAAAAGTTCTTCAAGTTTCACATTGAAACTTGAAGGTCTTAAAGCTTAGCCTCCATCCTCCATTGAATTGAGCATTGTGGAATAAGAAGCTACTGGTTTTTGGTGGAGATTGCGACTTATCGGAAGTGATTAATCGAGAAGTGTCAAGACCGAATCGCATTTATTTTGCATTCGCGGATTTTTCAGTTTTCTTCTCCATACGCACTCCGATTCATTCCAACAATTACCGAAACACTCCTCTGTTTCGTAGGTTGGTGATTTAACCATTATGCCTTAATTTATCCTCTTCATCTCGCCTTAACGGCATTCTCCGCATGATTTTCGATTATGTTTGTGTTGTACCGTTCATTTTCGTTTTCGTTGCTTCCTTGCTTGCAATTTGCATTTGGATTATTAGGAATTAGATTTGTAGTCTAATCTAGGTCCTAGTAGGTGTAAAGAATCCCTTGTAAATAGGAAAAACGGTTCTCGTCGTAGGAATTTAGATTTTAGCTTATTTGATAGCTTAGTCTTAATTCTTCATGCCTATCATCCCCCATACATGTTTAGGTACTGATTTTAGGGAAATTTCTAGGTTAGTTTCGATATCCCATTCCCCCATTTTGAGTCGATTCGACACGATTCCGTCCATTTCGCATGTTATGTATGTTTGTGTCCATTAATGCATAACTTGAATTATTGCATGTTCTTGCCATACCCATACATTCTTTAGCATATAAATGATCATGTTGCATTCCAATTCTCGCATCATTCGCATGTATCGTTAATGCATTCGCATCCTTGCAGCATATACCAAATGTTGCATGTTCATAAGCATGTTTATGCATAAGCACAATGTGTTGCATTTGTTGTATTTTAATCGCATTCTTGATCACATTCCTACATCAATAAAATTCTGGTTTTTTGCATTAAGATTAGCACTTTTGTTGATCCATCATTTTGCACATTCATGATCAATGTAGAGCATCTTCATATGCCATGTTCATGTTTTGCATGCTTGTTGCATAATGATTCATGTGATGCATTCTTGCATACTCCATTAAGAATAACAATGTTCATCTAAATCATGTGCATGATCCATGTTCATTATTGCATAATCATGATTGATTGGTGTACTTTGCATTGAATTTGCACATTACAAGTGAAGAACATAAAATCTAGAATTTGCATTTGATAGCTGTTTTGCATATAAGTGTTGTAGAAGACATGTTGTTTGTTAAAAATTCATGCAGTTTGTGACTTTTAACACCTATTTTTGCATACATATAGGCGCTGTAAAAAGCTGTTGCATTGCATAGTGCATTTCATAGCTGTTTGTGCATTAAGTGTTGTAAATAAGTTGCTGAATTTTGCATTGCATTAGCTTTAGGTCCTTTAAACTATAGATTGAGTCTAGTTTAGGTCCTAGTTCCCTTAGGAATTAATTAGGTAATTTTGTTTGCCTTATTTTTATCATATTTACCAAGCTAACCTTTGTTTTGTAGGCAAGGTATGTCTAAAAACCCTATCCTCTTTGGTATTTCTAATGCATTTAATTTGCACCATTTTGCCTTACATAATGTTTGTGCTTGTTAGGTTTTCCCCTTTTGGAACCAACTTAACTTCATTAGGAAGTAAGTTGTGTTCTTCTTCCTTTTCTCTTCCTCTTTCCTCTCCTCCTTAGGATTAGAAACCTCACTAACCTTTAGGATCTCCTTGATATTAAATAAACAACTTAGGGTTGGTCTTAGTCCCCCTTAGTTTTTCATTTTTCGATTTAAGTCTCTTTCTCATCCCATAAAGACAAACAATAAAACGCACCTAATAAAGGTTAAACATTCTCATATGACACGAGACTTTGTTGCGGAGTTCTTATACACGTCTTGTTTCGGGGTGAGGTGTAAGTCCCTACCACGATGGATAAGTCTTAGTATGAGAATGTTCACAAACAATAAACTCCAAAAAACTTCTCATAAATAAAAATAAACCAAGACATCGCGTCTTCTCTTCTCATCTCATACTCTTTGCGGACGAATACGACTTGCCTCGACAGTTCAAACAGCGATACGGTAAACACCCTCGAGTCAGAGCCGGTAACACCTGAGCTAGAGCTATGGCAACGTCAGCTTAAAAAAATACAAACGAGTTTCAGCCTTAGTTAGACGAACTACGACATCTCTGATCCTCATTTATCCCGATGAGGTACGTAGGCAGTGGGGTAGGGTCCATTCGAGCACATTCTTTATTTTCCCTACATTTTCCCCATTCTTTCTTTTTGTTCTCTTTTAATTCCTTTCTCATTTCCATTCCCATTCCAGTTAGCCGTTTTATTCAGCAGCAGTTATATTTTCTCACCCTTTGAAACAAACAGGCAAGCGTGGATCCCATCGGGTACGGCAGACGGTCTGGGGTGCTAATACCTTCCCAGGTCGTAACCGACTCCCGAACCCATATCTTTGGTTCGCAGGACCTTGTCCTTTCCTTCTTCCTCAGGTTTGTGCAACATTACCTTTCCCGTTCCTTCGGGATAAAAATGTCTGGCTGGCGACTCTACCCTTTCCGCGCCACTTTCGCGTTTGTACTAGGATGAAAATCCCGGGAGCGACAGCTGGCGACTCTGCTGGGGACTTCTTCCAGAATCTCTGGTTTCCCTTGTAGAGTCAATCCTAGCGCTTGTCTGTTTTTGTTTCTTTCGGTGTTCATCTATTTGCTGCTGCGTGCTTTAGTTTAGCTTTACTGTTTTCATTTACAGTTTTACTTTATAGTTTTACTTTACCGCATTTATTTACTGCTTTCAGTATTTATCATGCATCATTATCACTGTCTGGCTGTACTGGTTTTCATTTTTTCTGTGGGCTGGGAGTTACTGTGAGATAAGCCAAATACCCGGCTTGAGTGCACTATAGGATTAGCATGGACAGACATTGTACTCCCATGGTATCTCACCATGATGGGTGGCGATGTGTTCCACACCCAGATTGCGACCGTCTTGGAACTATTATGTGTGGGGATTACCTCACTTCAGGGTACGACCTTGATAGTTATGTGCATCTGGTGACCGATCTTCGAGGACCTTAATGGGAACACCCCTCTCCAGTGATGACAGTGGCAGACCACATTTGTTGGCAAACCCACTCGCATCCGAGGGTCCATTGGGAACTCGAATAGGATGGCCTGGTTCTCTCATAGGAATTCAGTTAAAGCAAACTGTTCATATGACGATAGTATTGTACCCTTCAGGATGAATGTACTATTGTTTCTAGATTCAGTGCTTGAAGCTGAGGACTTATGAGGGATGCTTGTTTTCCCTGTACTCAGCTGAGACCTCCCTGGTTAGTATATACTACCAAACCGATTCCCTGATTTGTTCATGAGCCATTTCTCGGAAATGGTGAACGTATTATTGCTATTCGGCTTTGAGAGTCCGTGATGTTGACTCGGTATAGCATACCCGTGAGATGGGAGGGGTTTACAGGTTTGCAGGAACCCTAAAACTTCCAACATACCCCACTTTGCCAGCACATGGTCCTTTGGTTTGAAATTCAGGATTTCGGTGGTACTGTTATTACAACTCTTCACCAGCACATGATTGTCTTCTCGACACCAATTTTAGACCAGTGATCGCCAGACCTTTGATCACACACCAGTGCATTGCATAACATCCTCTGCATGCTTGCATTACTAACACATGCTTACTCATTTGCAGGGCCACATGTCGCATCCTCATGAACATATCATACGCATTTACTGCATGATTTGCATATCTTGCATTTTTACAGGTCATTCGGACTTCCTAACTTATTCAACTTCAGGCAATATAGCTGGTCAACACGTTCATCGGTATCCAACAAAAAGAAACCGAGTGAGAATGGATGAACGAATGCAGACTGATCTCAATGAGCTCCGACAGAGGATGGATCAGTTTATGGACATGATGACCGGAATTGCTCAGAATCAAGAGCGTCTCAGGTTGATGGTTGAGCAACCTCATGGGAATGTTAATGCTGGAATCCCGATTGAGAATGTGGATCCCAATGCTGCCCGTAACGGAGGGCTGAATCTAAATGGGACTGCAGCCCGTAATGAAGACACTCAGGAAGACCAGTTCACTCTACTAGATGCTGATATGGGTAATATGAATGAGGTCAACAATCGAAGGTATGAAGAGATGGCGGAGAAGATTAAGGCCATGGAATGTCAGAAGTCCCTGGGCATCAATGTAACCAGTCTTGGTTTATTACCAGGAGTCATAATCCCTCCTAAGTTCAAGGTGCCATCATCCGACAAGTACAACGGCAGCATGTGCCCTAGAACTCATATTCATGCATACTTTGGAAAAATCTCGGCTCATACTGATGACGGGAAACTTTGGATGCATTTCTTCCAAGACAGTCTATCTGGAGCTTCATTGAGCTGATACATGAAACTAAGTCGGGTCTCTATTCGATGCTGGAAAGATTTAGCTGAAGCTTTTCTCAAGCAGTATCAATACAATATTGATATGGCTCCAAACCACACCTAGTTGCAGAACTTGTCTCAAGGACCCAAGGAAAATTTTAAGCAGTATGCCCAGAGGTGGCGTGAGCTAGCCGCACAGGTTCAACCCCCATTGCTGGATCGGGAAATGGCCGACATGTTTATGGGCACCTTGCAAGGTGTTTACTTGGATCGTCTGGCCGCCTGCCCGTCCATTGGTTTTTCTGATATTGTCATCGCTGGAGAAAGGATAGTAAACTTCCTGAAATTAGGAAAGATTCAGGATGCAAGCAGTGCTAGTTCATCTGGTGTGAAGAAACCTTTTGGTAATGGCCAAAGGAGAAGAGAAGGTGAGACCAATGTCGTGTATAGGGGACGAGATAGAGGTCGTTCTCAAGGTTACTACCAAACAGCTGCTGTGACTATTACTCCTCAGGCTCAACCACAACCTCAAGGTCAGCAATATCAGGCGCAGAGACCAAATCAGGAAAGGACAGGAGCGAGAAACCGCAGACTTGATCCTGTCCCATGCCCATATGTTGTATTGCTCCCAGAGCTGCTAAAGTTGAACCTGGTCGAGCTTCGTACCATGAGAGCCCCTGCTCCTGATAACCTACCTCAGAACTTTGATGCAAATGCCAGATGCGAATTCCACTCGGGGGCCCAGGGGCACAGTATTGAGAAATGTTGGGCTTTTCAGAACAAGGTACAAGACCTAATTGACTCCAAGGCGATCAATTTTGCGCCTCACCCAAATGTACTCCAGAATCCAATGCCTAATCACAACGGAACCGGTGTCACGGTTATTTTACCAGATGGTCCACGTTAAGCTGGAATCTTCAGGAAGCAAATAAAGCCATCAGTATTCAGATACTCTCAGCAATGGCAACTGTTTGTTTTTCTTCAATGTACTTTCATCCCTATTGAGGGGAACTACGTCGCTCTGATTCTTCATTGGTCTTTGATCAATGGAGATACGTAGGCAGAAGATCGCCAGATCTTTCCGAGCAACCTTATGGGACAACTTTACTCTCCAGCTTCACTTTTTCCTTCAGACGTCTTGTGTCAGAGTCAGAATAAGCTAGAAGAAGAAGCATGACTGCCATGGTTGGGTATACGGCTGCAACTAGAAGATTACAAGTCTGTGAAAGAGCTATTGATCACTGATGGTATCCAAGACTGACAGGTCCAGACGGAGTCAAACTTCCTCAACAACGGCAATATTCAGCTTCTTTACTGCATTTCCATTTGTAGTTTCTTTTATGTGTTAAACATTTGTCTACATGTATGAAATTTGTTTGCTTTTGAATGTTAGCAATAATAAAACTCACATGTTTTTCTTGAAGTAATTCATTCGCATTCACTTATAATTTTGCATGTGTACATCGTGATACCAATTGTCACGTTTAAACTCTATGAAAGAGAATGACGAAACAAAAACGCAAAATATCTAATTGTGTGCTATCGAATAAGGCCCTGTTGACGATGTACAGGCTTTGTTTCAAATCCCTAAACACTGGAGATATAAGGAAGATAGACCCTTGCTAACCCCTTTGAGCCTTGAAGTAGGAGTTTCTTTTTGCATAAAAAAACCTCACATGTAACCCAGGGGCAGGGCAGATGTCAGCTAGTCGGACCAAGCGTTCAGGCTTTCATAAAAGGAGTGTATTTGAGGATCCATTACATTCCATCATGCTAATCAAAGAGGTCCAAAGACCAGAAACCACAATGGTTATCCAAGTCAAAAGGTCTAAATATTGAAAACCACAATGGTTATCCTTCGTCGACCAAAGAGTGAGGCAGTCACAGCTCTTGCAAAGCAATCAAGACAAACAGTGTCACACGATTTGTTCAAAAAAGAAAGAAATGAAAATCCCGCTAAGTCGAAACTTGAAAACAAGCGACTTAGGAAAAAATTAGGGCATCCCGCTGGACTGCACAATCAAAGATTCACAAGAATCAGTCCAGGAAAAAGTTAGGGATAAGCAAAATAACGCAAAAGCGAAAATGCGAAAAGGATCACACAAGAAAGATCCTTAAGCCAGAACAAAGTCGTGTGGCACAGACACGAAAGACAAAGGGGTGACTGACTCCAAACAATAACCTGATTGGTGCTTGAACCGATAGCAGCAACGGTTCCTCAACCGACACGAAACCCTTATAAAAGGTGAACGCTTGTGAAAATTAGCTGAATATAGGAATGGAGAACATCACGAAGAGTGGGTGGGCACAAATAAACTTCGAGCCTATATCCTTGTTTATATAAACCGTGAACCAGGCCACGATACAACCCTCAAAAGTCCTAACTGAAACAGGGTTAATTTGAGAGCATACTACTACGAGGCCGCGTTCCTGACTCCTATGAGTTGTGCTAAAAGACCTTGTTGGTATTGCACGTACATACTTTCATTCGAAAATAATGTCGTATCTTAACCAGTGATTTGTTCACAAAGGTTTGCGATACTTTTTAAAAAACTTCAAGATTAATATGTGTATTGCATTAGAATTTCCATTCTCAAAATGAACATTTTTCTGCTTGCATACATCTGTTTGGCATCATAGAAGCTCACAAGCGGAAATTCAGTCTAGAAGCTTAAGCTTGGCAAGTTGAGAAGTCTAAATCTCCTGAAAGACAGTCATGTCGAAGTTCAATTTTCCGAGAAAGCTCCATTGAGTAAGGACGTTCCCAACCAGTCATGGTAAGAGCCAACCAATCTGGGGCAGTTATGTCAAGTAATGTCCTCAAGAGTCAGCCAATTTGGGGAAATTACCTCGAGATTCAGATCTCTCCCAAAGCAATTACAAAGATTCATATTGGGGCAAGCCACCCCAATCGCACGAGGATTCATTCTTTCCCGAAGACAGATAATTGGAAGTTCGGAATACCGGGGCAATTATACTCCTGAAGAGTTTAAAGACATCAGGTCTTTTGTAAAATCCTCTTAAGGTAAAGCCCGAATCAAAGCGAATGATCCCTAGCACGAGACTACTTGAAATCTTTCCTCCTCAGCAGGACGCGGTTCAATTTCGTTATCCCCAACAGAAGCATGGAAGTTATCCCCAGTAAAGTCGTCAAATTTTTCTTAAGCAGGTTTCCTTGATTTTATTTCCCAGCAGATCTCAAATCAAATCCTCTCTTCCCCAGCAAAGCAATAAGGATCATCTCTATCAAGAGTCGTCTTCCCGTAGTGAAGCACTTCTTACAAGAATCAAGAAATCCCCGGCAGTTATCTGAATGGTTCCCTTCCCCATAGAGGTTTGGATAATTCAGGTAGACAAGAGAGTTCTTCTCAGCAGAGCCTTGACAGGTCTTTCCCAGCTAAGTCCAAAAGTTGCAGATCATCCAGCGGAGTCTGCGAGGTGAGATTCAATCCCCAGTAGTTGAGGCATCCCCTAGCAGGGTCTTTAAATCTAAAGTCCAATTTATTTTTGGCAAAGGTAATAAGTCGAGACAGACTAGTTACACTCTTTTCCAACAGAAATATCGACAATCATCGATATTCCCCATAGAGTCAGCAAAGATTTGTTATTTCCGCGTCAGGAATTCCCTTTGTGCCTATCCCCCAGTGTCATGGGGCATCATGTCATACAATTCAGCATGTGTATTAAATCCAAGGTTGATATCCAAAGTCCACCCGTAGCGTGGCAATTTACCCCAAGTCCACCCGCAGCGTGGCAATTTATTCAAAGTCCAACCGCAGATTGGCCGAAGTCCATCCTCTAGGTGGCAAATTCTTAAAGTCCAACCGTAGATCGGCCAAAGTCCATCCTCTCGGTGGCAAATTCCCAAAGTCTTCCGTAGCGAGCAGCATCCCCCGTAGTGTGGCAGGAAATCAAAGTCTCCCGTAGTGAGCAGAAGTCTCCCGTAGTGAGCAGAAGTCTCCCGTAGTGAGCCAAAGTCTCCCGTAGCGAGCAACAGCCCCCGTAGTGTGGCAGGAAATCAAAGTCTCCCGTAGTGAGCAGAAGTCTCTCGTAGTGAGCAGAAGTCTCCTGTAGTGAGCTAAAGTCTCCCGTAGCGAGCAATGGGCCCCCGTAGTGTGGTGAATCATCAAAGTCTCCCGTAGCTGAGCAATGTGCCTCGTAGTGTGGCAAAGTTTCTGAAAGACTCCCGTAGCGAGCAATGTGCCTCCGTAGTGTGGCGAATTCCCAAGGTCTCCCGTAGCTGAGCAATGTGCCCCCGTAGTGTGGCAAGATTTCCAAAGCCCCCGCAGAGTGAGCAAAAGTCCATCAAAGGTCTCTCGTAGCGAGCAGAGACCCCCGTAGTGTGGCAAAGCATTCAGAAGACCACCCGTTGTGTGGCATGTCATTAATATCCCAGCAAAAGTCCACCCGTAGCGTGGCAAATCAACAATCTCTCGGTGTTATTCCAAAGCATTCATCAGATTACTACTCTTCACATCCAAGTTCTCCCCAAGCAGAGTTCAAATGGTTGGTTTATTTCCCTGTTCTCTTCCACCGAGTGCAAATTTTTTGGTTGTTTTTAGTATTAAATCCCTGCATACTTTAAACGTCTGAAAGCGACTGCTATCATCCATTCAAGTCTACAGTGATTGAATAGGGGTAGCTGTAACATCCCAAAATTTGCCCTCTCATTTTCATATTTAGCATATCACTTTGCATTTTGCATAGCATTTAGCATACATAAATTCATAAAATAACCAAAAACATTGCATCATAACCATCACAGCAGGGGCATAGGTTTGTGATCAGTGAACAAAGCAACTGAAGGCTATACAAAGGCAATCAAAGGGCCACAAAGCTTCTCAACCTTGTGCAAATGGTCCACAACATCCCACAAGTATTCACTTAAAGCCACAAGTCCTATACAGAGGTGTTGTGATCAAGGGAGGCAAGCAGTGCAACATTTCCCAGCAAAAAGGAGTCAGATGAGGGTTTCTAATGAATTGGGCTTATCAATGAGACTTTGGTCCAAGCATGGTTTCATGGTTCTCTACATGATGTCAAGTACCTATGGTTCAAATTTCACCATTGGACTCATTTTGGAAGGCCCTCAATTGTTCAGTTGATTGAAAATCAGAAAATTGGAGAAAAGTCAACCAGGATGAGTAAAAAGTCAACTCTTGACTTCTTGAGGTCAAGGACATGAAATCTTGGTCATAAGGGACTTGTGGATGAAGTTTGAGCAAGAAAGAGTGAAAAAATCAAGGAAAAAACAATTTTTGGGGGCCATGTATCGATACATACGAGTTTTGTATTGATACATGTGTGCTGGCTATGTATTGATACATAAGCTGGATGTATTGATACATAAACAGGATGTATCGATGCATCCGTGTTATATATCGATACATAACAGTTAAAAAACTATTATGTATCGATACATCCGTGTTATGTATCGATACATAATGTGTTTTTTGCTGAATTTAGCCTTCTCTTCAGTATGTATCGATGCATAACCTTATGTATCAATACATGATGCTGTTTTTTGCCATTTTGCTGCTGTTTTTAATGCAAAACAAGGAGGAATGCTATGCTATCTTTGGGGTCGAACTTGGAAATGATTGGTACACATTCTATAGCTCATTTAGCTTCACTTTGGCCTAAATTCAAGCTTCACCATTGCTGCTACATCAAAGTGGTCTTCACCACAAATGTTCATGAGCTAGTGTACACTAGATTCATTGGTTTCAAGCTGAATTTTGCCATTGATCTTTGCTACATCATCAAGTTATCATTGGATGTATGCAGGTCCATTCTAATTATTGTGCATTCCATAATCAAGAGAGCAAACTCAAGATGCAGTCCTTGAATAACTAAGCTTGTGTTTCACTTCACCAATCTCCATCATAAGCTTCATGGTGTTTGATGCATTGGATTGATCCCAACTAAAGAAAGTTCTAGAAAAGCCAGCTCACCATCTTCTACCACATTCTAGAGTTTTCTACAACCTTCCAAGGAGTTCTAGAAACTATAGATTGAGTCTAGTTTAGGTCCTAGTTCCCTTAGGAATTAATTAGGTAATTTTGTTTGCCTTATTTTTATCATGTTTACCATGCTAACCTTTGTTTTATAGGGAGGGCAAGGTATGTCTAAAAACCCTATCCTCTTTGGTATTTCTAATGCATTTAATTTGCACCATTTTGCCTTACATAATGTTTGTGCTTGTTAGGTTTTCCCCTTTTGGAACCAACTTAACTTCATTAGGAAGTAAGTTGTGTTCTTCTTCCTTTTCTCTTCCTCTTTCCTCTCCTCCTTAAGATTAGAAACCTCACTAACCTTTAGGATCTCCTTGATATTGAATAAACAACTTAGGGTTGGTCTTAGTCCCCCTTAGTTTTTCCTTTTTCGATTTGAGTCTCTTTCTCATCCCATAAAGACAAACAATAAAACGCACCTAATAAAGGTTAAACGTTCTCATACGACACGAGACTTTGTTGCGGAGTTCTTATACACGTCCTGTTTCGGGGTGAGGTGTAAGTCCTTACCACGATGGATAAGTCTTAGTATGAGAATGTTCACAAACAATAAACTCCAAAAAACTTCTCATAAATAAAAATAAACCAAGACATCGCGTCTTCTCTTCTCATCTCATACTCTTTGCGGACGAATACGACTTGCCTCGACAGTTCAAACAGCGATACGGTAAACACCCTCGAGTCAGAGCCGGTAACACCTGAGCTAGAGCTATGGCAATGTCAGCTTAAAAATATACAAACGAGTTTCAGCCTTAGTTAGACGAACTACAGTGTCTCTGATCCTCATTTATCCCGATGAGGTACGTAGGCAGTGGGGTAGGGCCCATTCGAGCACATTCTTTATTTTCCCTACATTTTCCCCATTCTTTCTTTTTGTTCTCTTTTAATTCCTTTCTCATTTCCATTCCCATCCCAGTTAGCCGTTTTATTCAGTAGCAGTTATATTTTCTCACCCTTTGAAACAAACAAGCAAGCGTGGATCCCGTCGGGTACGGCGGACGGTCTGGGGTGCTAATACTTTCCCAGGTCGTAACCGACTCCCGAACCCAAATCTTTGGTTCGCAGGACCTTGTCCTTTCCTTCTTCCTCAGGTTTGTGCAACATTACCTTTCCCGTTCCTTCGGGATAAAAATGTCTGGCTGGCGACTCTACCCTTTCCGCGCCACTTTCGCGTTTGTACTAGGATGAAAATCCCGGGAGCGACAAGATGGAACAGTTGGAGTCCAGTGAAAGAAGAAGCCGAGAAGCACTTCTAGCCGCTCAGAAGGAAATCTCGGAGTTAAAACTCTGGGCAGGATTAAAAAGATCCAAAGAGCAAGATAAGTATCAGAAGATGACAAATGTCATCACAACCAGAAACCTTCTCATCAGGACCATCACAGAACACCCAGCTAGACCCGTGACTGATGCTCTCCTGAAAGAAGTCAGGGAGGATGCATATGGATTGGACGTTTGATTTTATTTGTACTTGATTTTTTGTTTCGACTCACCATGGGAGTTTGTTTTGTTGTATTTGTGTACTGATTGTATTATAGTTTATGTATTATTGTTGTATTTCAACTCACCATGGGAGTGTTCGTTTTTGTTGTATTCATGAACTGGTTGTATTTTGGCAACTCTGCTTGTATTCTATGTATTATTGGTTTTTGTGGATTCTGTTCAACATCTTCATCTCCCAGAGGTCTGGAAGGTCAAAACCAAGAACCAAACCGGATACCCTCTGAAGACAAATAAACATATTGCATTGCATGCTAATCTCATATCCTTTGTTTTGCAGGTGTTTTGTTGTTGTTTTTTCACTTTGTTGATTATTTCTCGAAATATTGCTCGCAGAAGGGTCTTTTCCGTCAACCGAGTCCATAAATATCCAACTCGACACAACCTTCTGAGTCTACAAATGGATCAGCTACAACAGGAACTGACAGATGTGAGGACTCAAATGACAGATGTGAGGATAGAAGTGAGGACTCAAATGAATCAGTTTATGGTTGTGATGACTGGACTGGCACAGACCCAGGAAAGATTGAGGGAGTTAGTCGAGCGGAAAACCCCGGAAGATAATCACGCAGGCACTAGAGGTACTAGTAACAATGAGCGCGAGCAACCGCGAACAACTCCAGTAGTGTTTGGACCTGACAACAATCCTGAAGCTAATATCCTTGGGCATAGCCAAATGAACATTGGAGATCGTATTTTGCAGGAAAATCCTCAGGATGAGCAGTTTACAGTGTTAGGTGTTGGGGCAGATGAAGCTTATGACCGTCGGCT
Source organism: Lathyrus aphaca (assembly GCA_963966055.1). NCBI lineage: Eukaryota > Viridiplantae > Streptophyta > Magnoliopsida > Fabales > Fabaceae > Lathyrus > Lathyrus aphaca. Next base: position 427,237,258 of record OZ014523.1, on the reverse strand, counting down.
GGACGAGATCTCAGAGAAGCTAAGATCCTTGGAATCCCAGAACTCCTTGGGATTTGATGTGATGGATATGGGCCTAGTTGAGGGAGTAAGAATTCCTCACAAGTTCAAACCCCCGTGTTTTGAGAAGTACAATGGAACTTCCTGCCCTCGCACTCATTTACAGTCTTTTCTGGGAAGGCTGAAGGCATACACCATGCATGAGAAGCTGTAGATGTTTTACTTTGAAGATAGCTTGACTGGGGCATCCAGAGAATGGTACTCACACTTGTCAAGGGCCACTGTTAGAAATTGGAAAGACTTAGCTGAAGCCTTTGTGTGCCAGTATCAATACAACTTGGATATGGCACCTAATAGGACCCTCTTGATGGGTATGTCTCAGTCCTCGAGAGAAAGTTTCCACGAATACGCTTAAAGGTGGAGACAACTCGCTACTGTTTTCCAGCCACCTATGTCTGAAAGGGAAATGGATGATATGTTTATGAATACCTTGCAAGGGACCTACATTGATAGACTTGTTGCCTTCTCTTCTACCAGTTTTGTTGACGTGGTTATAGCAGGCGAGAGAATCGAAAGCCTATTGAAGATGGGTAAGATTTCTGACAATGGTGCTAGCTCCAACAATGCAAAGAAACCCTTCTCAGGACCTAGAAGGACAGGGGAGACTAATGCAGTGGATGTTAGTAGAGGTAGCCCCAGTACTTGCAAAGATCAGTGGCTGTTGTCACCATTCCTACTCCGGCACCTCAGCAACAATAGTTCCCACAACACCAATAAAGATCTTATAATAACAACAACCAACAACAACATCCTTTCCAACAAAGGCCTTCTCAGATTAACAGGGTAATCGACCCCATTCCGATGCCCTATGCAGTGTTGCTCCCACAACGTTTGAAACTCAACTTGATTGAACTGAGGACTTTGGCTCCACCAGATCCTCTCAACCTCCCAAGAAATTATGATGTCAACGCAAGATGCGCCTTCCACTCAAATGCTCCTGGCCATGCCACAAAAAAGTGTAAGGCCCTGCATATAAAGGTTCAAGACCTGATTGATTCCAAAGTTGTAAACTTTGCACCTCCTCCGAGTGTCATCAAAAATCCAATACCTAATCACGGTGGGGCAAGGATTAATGCTATCGAGGAAGACCAACCAGCGATCCTTATTGATGATGTTACAAGTGTTCGAACACCTCTGGCCGAGGTGAAAGCTCGGCTTTTAAAGTGTCAAGTGTTTCCAGGTTGTGAAGCCTGCTGCGAAGCTTGTAAGGTTACTACTAATGGTTGCGCAAGTTTGAAGAATGGTATCAACAGTCTAATTAAGGAAGGCATCCTACAGATCACATAAACAATTCCATCTTTCGCAAAGGCAACAAAAATATCTCCTACAAAACCAACAAACATTATATCAATAGAATATTCTACAACGCCAGCAAAAGTCATTCCAACAGAATCGACTACAACAACAACCAACACCAGTGACGACATCTCAACGGTTACCATATATTATGATCCAGCAACCATCCATGTTCCGGATTCTCTCAACAACAACTTTCAGCAATACCCTCATCAACATCAACAACTTCTTGCACCTGCACCATCTTCAATCAGACCTTCTGTCACCATCTACTATGATCCACAGACTATCACAACTCCTTCTTTCATTGCAATTAGTCCGGTAACCATCACGGCGCCTGGGCCAATTCCCTATGACAACAACAGTGACATGCCTTGGCACTACGGCTCAGATCTTTACCGCCACGGAAGGAAAGTTACTCTTGACTCCTCAGCACCTACACCATAAATTGACAATGTTGGGGAACGCGGAGGCTTCACTCGGAGCGAACGTCTCTTCGCTTCATAGTTTCCAAGAATTAATGCTGAAGCAGAAACTGCTGCCAAAGTAAAAGGAAAAAGTGTGGTGCCAGAAGAACCAACTGCAAAAGAAACTCAGAAGACGTCCTTTGATCAGGATGTGGACAAGTTCATGAGGATTATCAAGAAAAGTGATTACAAAGTTGTGGATCAGCTCCACCAAAAACCCTCCAAGATCTCCATATTATCTCTGCTCATGTGTTCTGAGGCTCACCGGAATGCACTACTCAAGATCTTGCACGCAACTTATGTGCCGGAAGAAATCACGGTCAATCAGTTAGAAACGGTGGTCGCAAATGTCAATACTAGTCATGGACTAGGTTTCACCAATGCTAACTTGACTATGGAGGGGCGTAACCACAACAAGGCTTTGCATATCACTTTGGAATGTAAAGGTGTTATACTTTCTCATGTCCTTGTTGATACTGGATCATCACTCAATGTGTTGCCAAAGAAAGCTTTAGTCAAGCTGGAGTATGATGGTCTTTCACTCCGTCCGAACAACCTAGTTGTCAGAGCTTTTGATGGTTCTAAGAGATCGATTCTCTGAGAGATTGAGCTGCCCGTGGTAATTGGCCCACAATTTTTCAAAACTACCTTCTATGTGATGGACATACAGCCTGCCTACAGCTGTTTATTGGGTCAACCCTGGATCCACGCCGTCGGCGCGGTAGCATCTACCCTTCACCAGAAGTTAAAATATGAGTGGGAAGGCCAAATTATCACAATCTGTGGAGAAGAAGACATCTTTTTCAGTCACCTGGCTACATACAAATAGATAGAAATGGATGGGGAGATCCATGAAACCATTGAACGTCAACAAAGCTACAACTGAGGTGTTTGCTGCATCCCAAGAGGAAAGGATGGGCACCTCAATTGCTTCCTAAAAACAAGTTCGGAAGGTTGTGGAAGAAGGGAATGCCCAAGGCTGGGGAAAGCTGCTGAAGGTTCATATGAAAGAAGACAAATTCGGTTTGGGTTACAGACCATCCCGAAAAGTTCCAGAGGAGCCTGCTGAAGCTCCCAAGTTCATAAGTGGGGGAATGCTGACCCCGGATGCTGTCAACACTTTGGAAGACGAGGCTGAGAGCGACTACAACCTGGAAAGCTGGATCCGTCTGTTGCACCCCAAAATTTGCCCTCACAATACAAGACTTTGTGTTCTAAGAAGGTTTACAAGGTTCACAAGTTTCTCAACATTTACAAGACCTTTCATGAGGTTCATGAAGTCTACAAGCTACTTTATGAAGGTTCACAAGGTTCACAAGTTTCCCAATGCTTTCAAGACCTTTCATGAGGTTCATGAAGTCTACAAGTTACTTTATGAAGGTTTACAAGGTTCACAAGATTCACAATGCTTACAAAACCTTTCATGAGGTTCATGAAGTCTACAAGTCACTTTATGAGGTTCACAAGGTTCACAATACCTCCCATGAGGTTCACAAGAAATTTTATGATGGTTCACAAGGTTCACAATACCTCCCATGAGGTTCACAAGACATTTTATGATGGTTCACAAGGTTCACAAAATTCACAATTGGTCAGAAGAGTTGACAATTCCCTCAGACAATGCACCTCCTAAGCAGTGCATCCAAAACTAGGGTTTTGACTTTAATCAGGCTAAATGTACTTCCAAGACTTCAAGTGAGCTTCATAACATCTTATATGTGTGTAAGAACCCCCATGACAAGTTTCAAGACTTTTCTCAAAAGTTTGCTCAGTCAGATGATCAGATAAGTCAAAATCAGTCAATGCAGTTAAAAAGTCAAACTGAGGTCAACTGTGGTCAAACCAAAGTCAAACTTCATGATTTTTTGCCAACATAAAGTATATGAAGTAAAATTCATCATTTGATCAAGGGTTGATCATGATTCATCAAGGAGATTCCAGATCATCAATAATCAGGAGTTTCTAAATTAGGGTTTCCTTAGTAAAAGTCAACTGAACTTTGACCAGCCATAACTTTCACATACTTCATCACCAAGTATCCACTCAAATCTCATTTTGAAGGAAATTGAATTCTCTACAACTTTGTGTCTCACAAGCCAAGCCCAAAAATGCTTCATTTGGAAGGTATGAGCTAAGACATTATAGGTCCTTTTGAAAGTCAACAAAAAGTCAACAACTTCAAAAGGGCATAACTTGAGATTGGTAAATGATATGGACATGAAACCAGTGGGGTTGTTTAGAGGACTCTTCAAGATTTCCAAAATGTCCAAGAACACCCTCATAGCATTAAAATTGAAGGATATGTGCCCTTGCAAAGTTGGGAAATTTTGAGTTGGTTTATGATGAAAAAGGGGGTCTAAAACCAATTTCTTCCAAATGGGCTTGCCAAATGATGACCCAATCCATACATTGACTTCATGCACGACCCAAACCATTAAAAATCAGAATTTTTATTATTTTATTTTTATTTATTTTGATTTAATTCATTAAAAATCATTTTAAATAAAAATAAAATATGAAAATGTAATATTTGATGGAGATTGAGTTTCTAGAAGATCTTAAATGATGATTGGAATTGAAGAGGAATGAAATCACAAGATTGGTCCAAAAATAGTAAGCCTTCATACAAGAATATTGGATTTTTAAGGCATGATCAATTTGAATCTTTTCATATCAAAATTTCCACACAACCATTCAATGTTATGACCTAAATTCATTTACCTATAAGTACTAAACACAACTCAATCACCAAAAAAAAAAATTCTGCCTCCCAAGAGTAAGTTTCATAAACCAAAAAAAACCTCTCAAAAACTCACATTCGGTTTCAATCTTCCAGGACATTTGAAGGTAATTTGAGAACACAGCCATGATCCTTGGACCTCATTGAGTGGAAACCAACACTTATTTGCATCCAAAACACTCCATAATGCATGAACCGAATCATCCATGTGCTTCATATATTTTTTTTCGAATCATCATATTTACTTATTGATAATGAATTTTAATGATATATTGATGTTTGTTATTGGCTATAGATGAAGTCTGGATAGTTTGGTGAAGAGTTATGGCCGAATCATGAGTATACCATGTTTAGGGTTTAAAGCTCTAAATTTGGGTTCTTCAATTTACACAATATAAATGAATTTGGTTGACATAATTGTATTGTACAGGTTGCAAGGAAGTTAAAGATGTTTTTAATTTGATAAAATTGTGCTGTTTGAATAGTGTTTGATGTTCGCAGGTTGTATTGGTAGGAATAATCGCAGGAAAAGTTGTAGATAAATTCGCAGGAAAACCTGCGAACCCAAGGTTGAAGATGAAGATCTTCGCGCGCTTCAGATTTTTGAATTTTGATTTGTATATTTATTGTGTTGTTTGTATATTATTTCATAGGATGATAAGTGGCCTGGTGGTTGGTACGCGCATGAAAGAAGCTAAGGACCCTGGTGGTATGGCATGGGCCTTGTCAAGCAAGGCATCCTGGGTTCAATTCCCAGCCAGGAAAGTTTCAATTTTTTTTTTATGATTTCATTGTTTTGTTAATTATATTATAATCATGTAAATGTTTTCTAATTCTAAACTTAGTTTTTTATAATTATACATTTAAAATTAAAAACATGTATATAATAATAATTAGATTTATATTTTGTTGTATATAAAATTTAATTTATTTTTGCAAACTCTAATTTAATCATAATATCTTTTTTAAAACCCTAATGCAATTTTATAAATTATTAAATCCTAATTATTTTCAAAACCCTAAAATATTTTTCTAAAAAAAACCTAATTGTAATTCTTGTTTATATTTTAATTAGTGAATAAAATTTTATTATAATCTTTAAATTTGTAAATATAATTGTATGATCATATCTTCATTCATGTATCTATCTTATTAAATTTTGTAAATATAATCATAATTGATCCTATTTTTATAATATGTAAATATGACCTACATTGTTTATAATTTAAAATTTTGTACATAAAATCTAAAAATTAAAATGTTTAATTTTTTTTTTATAATATGTAAATATTCTATAATTGTTTATAATCTAGTTATGTATGTAAATAATTTTTTTAATATATGTTTTAAAAAATAATTAAAACTTGTTAATTTAATATAATTTATTTTCATAATATGTTTATAATTAACTTAATTTTTATAGCATTTAAGACTTTATGATAATTAATTGTTTATATTTTCTTCGCAATCTTAAATAATAATTGTTCATAAAAATTTGATCTTGTAATTATTATGCTAATATTCTTATTTATTTTATCATTAATGCTATTTATTTTCATATTTATTATTATTATTACTAACCCCATTTATAGATATTGTGATTTATTATTATTATTATTATTATTATTATTACTAACCCCATTTATAGATATTGTGATTTATTATTATTATTATTACTAACCCCATTAAATTTGATATTATTTTTATTATTATTATTTTCACTAACCCAATTATAATTATTTATTTATTTTGCTATTTATTTAATTTGCTTTATTATTATTATTGTAATTGCTCCTGGATGTAATATTTTGTAATATTTAAATTATTTATTTTTATGTCATGGTTAGTAAAAATAGGGAGTGTAAACATGTATGTTATTTAAAATTAATTTAGATCACTTAATTCAAAAGATAAATATTTAAAATTGTACACTCACACACGTAAGTCGATCTTTGATCGCCATCTCACTTCCTTAGGGATACCTCTCATGTTGCCTAATCAAAAAGGTCAAGTAGGGTGTATAAAGCAAAAGTCCCTCAAAATAAAGTCATCTAGTCCCTTAACAATAAAAGATCAAGTCCCTTTTCGAATGTTGCCTTCGTAATGATCTTGTCCCTTTCGAATAAAGATGACAGTCCCTCCAAAAGTGCTTAATACACCCTACAGTTGCCTACATTAAACAGATGACCCTTACTTGTCCCACACATCCAAGGTAATGACTACCTATTCCTTAATAATAGGGATAGTCTTACCACTTAAAGGATAAAGAACAGAAAAGACTTAAACTTTAGGGTAGGTACCTCCTAGTTGCTTGCTCACTTCATTTCAAATTTTCAAACACTTAACAAATTTCAAACAAATTTTCAAACACAAGTTTTTACGCATCCGTACATGGATCATTATTAACTCATATGAAAATTTTCTATTCACACACTTCACATTTTCAAAAACAATTCAAAAGTGAGCTAAGTAACTAAGAGCCCATGGATAACCATGGATGTAAAGGGTGCTAACACCTTCCCTTTACATAACCTACCCCCCGGACCCAAAAATATCTCTTAAGGTCTTTCCTGTTCTTTTATACCCTTTCCTTTTGGATAAAATAAAAGTCGGTGGCGACTCTTGCTATCCGCAACATAACTAAAGTCAGTTCTCCCACCGTGTTACAGAACTGGCGACTCTGCTGGGGATTTAATATAAAAGAGGGGTACCCTTAGGAATTAGATCACTTTAAATTGTTTGCCTTGTTTGCTTTATATTATCTTGTTGGGGTGCTCTTATGTGTGAAAGGTCCTAACCCGGATCTAGTGTACCTTAGGTAAATGGCAATAGACCAAGGAAACTGTACAACGTATATCGATACGGTTGATCTGGTGGCCATAGTTAGTGCGACTTCTTGGTTGGTGCTTATGTTCCTTAAGTCAAGTTGAGGATAATATGAGGCTGCCATATGTTGTCAATGCACTAACTAACTTTTAGAACCCTAGTTAACTCATCTTGGCCTTTAGAAAGTAGTGAGGTAACCGGCTTTGGTACAGACTGAAGTTGGTTGACACTCGATACTACGCTCATTGAGATTCTAAACTTGGAGGGTTTTGGTTGGCAAGTAAGTTTCCTACTGAACAACCACCCTTGTGAAGGATCAATGATATTGAGATCCCTTAGAACCTGGTTACTTTCATAGGACAGGATGAACCAACTAACTTCAGGGGAGGGTATTTACCTTTGAACCTCATGCAAGCCTTTAAACCTAGGGCTATTGTGTGACTTGCTTGTGTGTGCCACATGTTTGTGATTGAGCATAACATCATGACATCATCATGCATCATAAGCATAGCATTTTCCCTAACCATTTCAAGGACCAAGGGATTTATCTTTGTTCTTTGTTGCAGGTCATGGCTTCTGCTCGTAGAAACACCATCAGGATCAACTTTGTGGGCATACCTGCTAAGCTTAAAGAGTTGGTTGCTCAAGTGTCTGATCATTCCCAGTTCATCAAGAGACATGGTCACCTATTGGATCTAGTCACTTCAGGGTTCAATGAAGACATGATGAGTGTTCTGTTCCAGTTCTTTGACCCTAAGCACCATTGCTTTACATTCCCTGACTACCAGCTGGTTCCAACCATGGAAGAGTTCTCTAAACTTCTGGGCATACCTGTTCTTGATCAAAGACCCTTCACAGGCCTGGAGAAAGAGCTTAAACCAGAGGTTATTGCTGCAGCTCTACATCTGAAAAAATCTGACATTGTTCTAGAAACGAGAAGCGGAGTTAAAGGTATTCTTGCTAAGGTGTTAATGGATAAAGCTCAAGTGTTCTTGAAGGCCATGAGCTATGATGCTTTTGAGGAGATCTTAGCCTTGCTGATTTATGGCTTAGTATTGTTCCCCAATCCAGATCAGTTCATAGACGTTCATGCCATCAACATATTCCTGAGTCACAATCCAGTACCTACATTGCTTGGAGATATCCTACATTCTCTTCATACCCGTACTACAAGGGCAAGAGGAACTTTGATGTGCTGCATACCTTTACTATCCAGGTGGTTTATTTCTCACCTTCCTCGCTCAGTAATGAAGAATGAGCAAGGGTTCAGATGGTCCAAGAGGATCATGTCACTTTCTCACTCAGACATCCATTGGTGCTCCAGATCTATGGAGAATGTCACCATTACTGACCGTTGTGGGGAGTTTCCTAATGTGCCACTTCTAGGCATAAGAGGGGGCATCACCTACAACCCCTCTCTAGCTTTATGACAGTTTGGTTACGCTCGGAGTGATGGTCCACATGACATATTGATTCAGGGCAGTGTGTTTGATTACGACAACGATCTTCAAGGTTACCGTCAGAGATTCATACGAGCTTGGGGAAAAGTAAACAGGGTTGACAGCAAGACACTAGAGCCTAAGTACACTATTCCTATGGAGGCTTATCTCAGATGGGTGCGATCTCATGCTCAGACTCTCATGATGCCATATCCTGCTATCCTGTCAGTTACCATGGAACCTGTTGCTGAAGGAAACACTGCTTATACCATCCTTCACCCAGACATGCCTACTGACATGAAGACTTACAGAGATCCTGGATCCAGTTGAAGGAACAAAGGGATACTTTCGAGGCTCATTACAAAGCAAGCCAAGAAAGAATCCTGGAACTAACAAAGCAACTTCATGAGGAACGGAATCTCAACTCATACCTCAACACAAAGAGGAAATGTCCATGGGAGACTTAAAACCCCATCTTTTGTATGCCCAAGAGGCAAAACAAAGTTATTACTAATAAAAGTTTACCTTCGTGTTTGTTTAAGCAAATTTAAATCCTGCGGTCCTTGAAAACATTGCATACGCATTTACATTCCATATCATTGCATCACAGGTTTATAATTGTGCACAGGTTTCTCATCTTCTCGCTGTTTATTTCAGCAATGGCTCTTGAACAAACAGTTAAGGATCTCCAGGCACAAAACGCACAGTTCCAAGAGCTGATCCTGAACCTGACCAAGGGGCAGGATGAATTGAAGACACTGCTGGCTAAGAAGAAGAATCCTGAGAACAACAAGGATGATCAGCTGAAACAATTACAAGCTGAGATGACAGAAATGAGGACCCAGATGAATGACCAGGTGGTTCTAATTCAAAGTTTAGCTCAGGGACAAGAAGAGTTAAGAGCCTTTGTCCGTAAACTTCAAAGTAATGGAGTCAGGAATCTAATTGTTAGTCAACCTCCATTAAAACAAGTTGATTTGGTTGGAAAAAAGATGAGGATAAAAGAAGGTAAGAAACCGGTTGCCATTGATTGTTCTTCAGTTGAAGAAGAAAGACCTGATAAGGTTAATCTACCCCAACACAAGGAATGTAAAAGGAAGTTCATCAAGTTCAGCACACCAATGCCACAAGTTTTGCAATGCCTGTTGGAGATGAAGCTAATTTCCTTGGAAAATGCTCCTAAAAATCCAAACACCTCTTCTCCTCGCTATAATCCCAAGGCAAAGTGTAAGTATCACTCCAACAGTCCTGGACACGATACTAATAACTGTTGGGCATTGAATAAGAAGGTTCAAGATCTGATTGACGAAGGAATCCTAGAGGTTACTCCAGAAGGTCAAGTTGAATTTTACCATCGTCCATCAAACACCGAAGCTGCAAGACAAGTAGCCCAAAATAACAAGAAAGGAAGAATACCTATGCCTGTTGAGATATGGGGCACCTTGGGGCATCCAAGTGGAAAATTTGATTTCATGGTGAAGTATACTGCTCCTCAAAGTTCACAGATTGCAATTGAAGACATTCAGCCAACTGGATGGGACAACATTTGAATTTTTTATTTGTAATTTCTTTTATTTGTTTGAACACTTACTATTATGTTAAACTTTTGTTTTCTTTAATGCATTGCATATGTTTGTCTTGAATTAATCCATTCGTTCCACTATATTTTGAATTATGCTTCTTATTTCTATCTTGTGATATTTAACTCCTGATAAAGCTATAAGCCTGTAGAGGGAGGATGACGAAAACAATACCATAATATTAGGCAGTATGCTTTTGAACAGACTATGCTGAAAATGTACAGGCATTGTTTCAATTCCTAAACAGTGGAGATATAAGGAAGTTAATCCCTAGTCAACCCTTTTGAGCCTATGAAGTAGGAGCTTTTATTCTCGCACAAATTAAAACCCTTATTCATAACCCGGGGCAGGGTAGTTACTCGGTTAACTCAAATATGCCAAATATCTGTGTTGTACACAACTAATGATGGTTCTCTGTAATCATTAAACCTGACAGTCAATATCCAGCAAAAGAAAAACCCACTAAGTCAAAACCTATGAAAGAGACTTAGTAAAAAAAAAATTTAAGACATCCTGCTGACTGTAACCTTGAAATAAACAGTTCAGGCAAAAAGAAGATATAACAAAGTCAAAATAAAAAAGAGGTCACTATGAATCTTCAACAAAGAAAGATGACTGAATGTTCAAATAAATTTTTGGTTTCTGAACTATCACAAATGTCAGTGTTACAATTCCAAACTCCTTTGAGCCTTAATGCATAAGTTAACTGAGCATAGGACTGAAGAACATCATGGAGATTGGGTTGGGTACAAATAAAATTTGAGCCTTTATCCTTTGTTTCTTAAACCGTGAACCAGGCCACGTTACAACCATTTAAAAGTCCTAACTGAAGCATGGTTAGTTTGAAAGCGTACTGTTACAAAAAGGTATCCTGACTCCTTTAGGGCTTATTATAAAACTTGAGTTAATATCACAGTTTTCACAAAAAATGTTTTTTCAAAAATAACTCTTTTTTCGAAAAACTTCAAGACAGACATAAGCATTGCAATTTTGAATATATTTGTTTGCAGATACCTGAGTGTTTGGCAAATGGAGAAACTTACAGGATGAATGTTTAATGAGCCAAAGTCCTTCCGATAAACAAAGTTGCTTCTTGGATCAAAGTCCATGTATACAAAGGGGCATAATTATTATCTCCCAATCAAGGGGGCAGGCCATGATACTGCCTAACTCATGTGGGGCAATCAGGTTCAGATTCAACCATGCTTAATAGCCGGGGGCAATTTTCCTCATACAGTTGGATTACTAAAGGTAACATTACAGAGTTCACAATGCCAGGGGCATATGCTTATGGAGCATTCTGCTTGTTTCTCTTGAGTAGAAGCTATTATGGAAATTAATTGTCTATGCCAGTAGCATCAGATGGTGTCAGTATCATGTCTTCATATCCATCTATGAGGATTTCTGGAAAGGTACTCAGGAAAGTTAAGAATCTCAGGAGCTCTAAATCCAATGGGTTATACACTCTCGAAGTTGAAACGGTTCTGTTTTCAAGTTCAGCTTTACTTTTCCCTCTGAATCCTGATTTACTTTTACCCTATTTTACATAAGCGAAGCGTCCATTAGTTGGGTTTGAATGCATGTGTGCTTAATATGATTGATGTTTACCAGAAATGCATAAAAATGCAGTAATAGTATTTACTAAGGACGAACGAGGGAAGGATTTCAACGAAGCTTCACTGGTTCATCTTTACAAAACAGCTACAAACCCTCAGTAGGACAAATCCATCTTCATAAGGTCACATCTCCCCTGGAATTTATATCCATCTCTTTTATCCTCATACGGATATACGGGAATTTACTTTCCAATAAGAGTACGACGAACGAAGACGGGAGGTTATATCTACCCTACTATCAAACGAAGACAAAGGTTATGTATACTTTACTATCCCTAGCAGACGGGAGGTTATCTATACCTTGCTATCCCCAGCATACGGGAGGTTATGTATAATATATTATCAAACAAGATGGGAATAAGCTCCTCATATCCTTCAACAACGAATCGGGATTTATTTTCCCTGGCCAGCAGTTGTTATACGAAGATATCCAGACGCTTCAGGCAGCATCATTTCATACATACATCATTTACATCATACCATAACATACATATCCATAAATACATAATACATTTACTTAGGTGCATCATACTATGCATGCATACATATAACATAAACTAACATTCTCCTTGCAGGAAGGTTATATGCAGATAAAGTTATATCAACAATTCACAACAGATCAGAAGTGATCCATACACTACTCAAGATGTCCTTGAATAGCAGGCAAACGGTCTGTAAAAAGATCCATTCCCTGGTTCAAGACATTCCTCAGAAGAACAAATCCTGACGTTCTTTTGAACCTTAAGAGCAAATCCTGACGCTCTTTTAGCCCCTTGTTCAAGACTTTTTCAGAAGAACAAATCCTGACGTTCTTTTGACCCTTAAGAGAAAATCCTGATGCTCTTTTGGCCCCTTGTTCAAGACTTTCTCAGAAGAACAAATCCTGACGTTCTTTTGACCCTTAAGAGCAAATCCTGACGCTCTTTTGGCCCCTTGTTCAAGACTTTTTCAGAAGAACAAATCCTGACGTTCTTTTGACCCTTAAGAGCAAATCCTGACGCTCTTTTGACCCCTTGTTCAAGACTTTTTCAGAAGAACAAATCCTGACGTTCTTTTGACCCTTAAGAGCAAATCCTGACGCTCTTTTGGCCCCTTGTCCAAGACTTTTTCAGAAGAACAAATCCTGACGTTCTTTTGACCCTTAAGAGCAAATCCTGACGCTCTTTTGGCCCTTTGTCCAAGACTTTTTCAGAAGAACAAATCCTGACGTTCTTTTGACCCTTAAGAGCAAATCCTGACGCTCTTTTGGCCCCTTGTCCAAGACTTTTTCAGAAGAACAAATCCTGACGTTCTTTTGACCCTTAAGAGCAAATCCTGACGCTCTTTTGGCCCCTTGTTCAAGACTTTTTCCGAAGAACAAATCCTGACGTTCTTTTGACCCTTAAGAGTAAATCCTGACGCTCTTTTGGCCCCTTGTCCAAGACTTTTTCAGAAGAACAAATCCTGACGTTCTTTTGACCCTTAAGAGCAAATCCTGACGCTCTTTTGACCCCTTGTTCAAGACTTTTTCAGAAGAACAAATCCTGACGTTCTTTTGACTCTTAAGAACAAATCCTGACGTTCTTTTGACCTTGGAGAGTAGGCAAACGGTCTGTATAAAGGTCCGCTCCCTAGTCCAAGATATTTCCAGAAGAGATAATCGCCACGAAGATTTATTTCTACTGGTCCATTCAACAAGTCAAATCATGTTGCATAAATGATTCAGAGACGGCCTATACAAAGACCTAGTACTGAGATCCAGTATCAACACAAAGCTATCATCATATCCAGTTCTTTAGATGGCATCTCTAAGCCCATCTCCAGTTCTTCCAAGTGGCATCTTTAAGCCCACTCAAGTATATTCAACTAGCCATCTGTATTACTCTACGCACTGGTGAGTGCAAATTTTTGGGCTTTTTTGTTCAATCCCCTTCAACCTTCTAGGTCATGACTGGCAAACATACCAATCTAACCCCTCAGGTTTCAGAAAATTGAACAGGGGCAGCTGTTGCACCCCAAAATTTGCCCTCACAATACAAGACTTTGTGTTCTAAGAAGGTTTACAAGGTTCACAAGTTTCTCAACATTTACAAGACCTTTCATGAGGTTCATGAAGTCTACAAGCTACTTTATGAAGGTTCACAAGGTTCACAAGTTTCTCAACATTTACAAGACCTTTCATGAGGTTCATGAAGTCTACAAGTCACTTTATGAAGGTTCACAAGGTTCACAAGTTTCCCAATGTTTACAAGACCTTTCATGAGGTTCATGAAGTCTACAAGTCACTTTATGAAGGTTCACAAGGTTCACAAGTTTCCCAATGCTTTCAAGACCTTTCATGAGGTTCATGAAGTCTACAAGTCACTTTATGAAGGTTCACAAGGTTCACAAGTTTCCCAATGCTTTCAAGACCTTTCATGAGGTTCATGAAGTCTACAAGTTACTTTATGAAGGTTCACAAGGTTCACAAGATTCACAATGCTTACAAAACCTTTCATGAGGTTCATGAAGTCTACAAGTCACTTTATGAGGTTCACAAGGTTCACAAGGTTCACAATACCTCCCATGAGGTTCACAAGACATTTTATGATGGTTCACAAGGTTCACAATACCTCCCATGAGGTTCACAAGACATTTTATGATGGTTCACAAGGTTCACAAATTTCACAATTGGTCAGAAGAGTTGACAATTCCCTCAGACAATGCACCTCCTAAGCAGTGCATCCAAAACTAGGGTTTTGACTTTAATCAGGCTAAATGTACTTCCAAGACTTCAAGTGAGCTTCATAACATCTTATATGTGTGTAAGAACCCCCATGACAAGTTTCAAGACTTTTCTCAAAAGTTTGCTCAGTCAGATGATCAGATAAGTCAAAATCAGTCAATGCAGTTAAAAAGTCAAACTGAGGTCAACTGTGGTCAAACCAAAGTCAAACTTCATGATTTTTTTCCAACATCAAGTATATGAAGTAAAATTCATCATTTGATCAAGGGTTGATCATGATTCATCAAGGAGATTCCAGATCATCAATAATCAGGAGTTTCTAAATTAGGGTTTCCTTAGTAAAAGTCAACTGAACTTTGACCAGCCATAACTTTCATATACTTCATCACCAAGTCTCCACTCAAAGCTCATTTTTAAGTAAATTGAATTCTCTACAACTTTGTGTCTCACAAGCCAAGCCCAAAAATGCTTCATTTGGAAGGTATGAGCTAAGACATTATAGGTCCTTTTGAAAGTCAACAAAAAGTCAACAACTTCAAAAGGGCATAACTTGAGATTGGTAAATGATATGGACATGAAACCAGTGGGGTTGTTTAGAGGACTCTTCAAGCTTTCCAAAATGTCCAAGAACACCCTCATAGCATTAAAATTTAAGGATATGTGCCCTTGCAAAGTTGGGAAATTTTGAGTTGGTTTATGATGAAAAAGGGGGTCTAAAACCAATTTCTTCCAAATGGGCTTGCCAAATGATGACCCAATCCATACATTGACTTCATGCACGACCCAAACCATTAAAAATCAGAATTTTTATTATTTTATTTTTATTTATTTTGATTTAATTCATTAAAAATCATTTTAAATAAAAATAAAATATGAAAATGTAATATTTGATGGAGATTGAGTTTCTAGAAGATCTTAAATGATGATTGGAATTGAAGAGGAATGAAATCACAAGATTGGTCCAAAAATAGTAAGCCTTCATACAAGAATATTGGATTTTTAAGGCATGATCAATTTGAATCTTTTCATATCAAAATTTCCACACAACCATTCAATGTTATGACCTAAATTCATTTACCTATAAGTACTAAACACAACTCAATCACCAAAAAAAAAATTTTCTGCCTCCCAAGAGTAAGTTTCATAAACCAAAAAAAACCTCTCAAAAACTCACATTCGGTTTCAATCTTCCAGGACATTTGAAGGTAATTTGAGAACACAGCCATGATCCTTGGACCTCATTGAGTGGAAACCAACACTTATTTGCATCCAAAACACTCCATAATGCATAAACCGAATCATCCATGTGCTTCATATTTTTTTTTCGAATCATCATATTTACTTATTGATAATGAATTTTAATGATATATTGATGTTTGTTATTGGCTATAGATGAAGTCTGGATAGTTTGGTGAAGAGTTATGGTCGAATCATGAGTATACCATGTTTAGGGTTTAAAGCTCTAAATTTGGGTTCTTCAATTTACACAATATAAATGAATTTGGTTGACATAATTGGATTGTACAGGTTGCAAGGAAGTTAAAGATGTTTTTAATTCGATAAAATTGTGCTGTTTGAATAGTGTTTGATGTTCGCAGGTTGTATTGGTAGGAATAATCGCAGGAAAAGTTGTAGATAAATTCGCAGGAAAACCTGCGAACCCAAGGTTGAAGATGAAGATCTTCGCGCGCTTCAGATTTTTGAATTTTGATTTGTATATTTATTGTGTTGTTTGTATATTATTTCATAGGATGATAAGTGGCCTGGTGGTTGGTACGCGCATGAAAGAAGCTAAGGACCCTGGTGGTATGGCATGGGCCTTGTCAAGCAAGGCATCCTGGGTTCAATTCCCAGCCAGGAAAGTTTCAATTTTTTTTTTTTATGATTTCATTGTTTTGTTAATTATATTATAATCATGTAAATGTTTTCTAATTCTAAACTTAGTTTTTTATAATTATACATTTAAAATTAAAAACATGTATATAATAATAATTAGATTTATATTTTGTTGTATATAAAATTTAATTTATTTTTGCAAACTCTAATTTAATCATAATATCTTTTTTAAAACCCTAATGCAATTTTATAAATTATTAAATCCTAATTATTTTCAAAACCCTAAAATATTTTTCTAAAAAAAACCTAATTGTAATTCTTGTTTATATTTTAATTAGTGAATAAAATTTTATTATAATCTTTAAATTTGTAAATATAATTGTATGATCATATCTTCATTCATGTATCTATCTTATTAAATTTTGTAAATATAATCATAATTGATCCTATTTTTATAATATGTAAATATGACCTACATTGTTTATAATTTAAAATTTTGTACATAAAATCTAAAAATTAAAATGTTTAATTTTTTTTTTATAATATGTAAATATTCTATAATTGTTTATAATCTAGTTATGTATGTAAATAATTTTTTTAATATATGTTTTAAAAAATAATTAAAACTTGTTAATTTAATATAATTTATTTTCATAATATGTTTATAATTAACTTAATTTTTATAGCATTTAAGACTTTATGATAATTAATTGTTTATATTTTCTTCGCAATCTTAAATAATAATTGTTCATAAAAATTTGATCTTGTAATTATTATGCTAATATTCTTATTTATTTTATCATTAATGCTATTTATTTTCATATTTATTATTATTATTACTAACCCCATTTATAGATATTGTGATTTATTATTATTATTATTATTACTAACCCCATTTATAGATATTGTGATTTATTATTATTATTATTACTAACCCCATTAAATTTGATATTATTTTTATTATTATTATTTTCACTAACCCAATTATAATTATTTATTTATTTTGCTATTTATTTAATTTGCTTTATTATTATTATTGTAATTGCTCCTGGATGTAATATTTTGTAATATTTAAATTATTTATTTTTATGTCATGGTTAGTAAAAATAGGGAGTGTAAACATGTATGTTATTTAAAATTAATTTAGATCACTTAATTCAAAAGATAAATATTTAAAATTGTACACTCACACACGTAAGTCGATCTTTGATCGCCATCTCACTTCCTTAGGGATACCTCTCATGTTGCCTAATCAAAAAGGTCAAGTAGGGTGTATAAAGCAAAAGTCCCTCAAAATAAAGTCATCTAGTCCCTTAACAATAAAAGATCAAGTCCCTTTTCGAATGTTGCCTTCGTAATGATCTTGTCCCTTTCGAATAAAGATGACAGTCCCTCCAAAAGTGCTTAATACACCCTACAGTTGCCTACATTAAACAGATGACCCTTACTTGTCCCACACATCCAAGGTAATGACTACCTATTCCTTAATAATAGGGATAGTCTTACCACTTAAAGGATAAAGAACAGAAAAGACTTAAACTTTAGGATAGGTACCTCCTAGTTGCTTGCTCACTTCATTTCAAATTTTCAAACACTTAACAAATTTCAAACAAATTTTCAAACACAAGTTTTTACGCATCCGTACATGGATCATTATTAACTCATATGAAAATTTTCTATTCACACACTTCACATTTTCAAAAACAATTCAAAAGTGAGCTAAGTAACTAAGAGCCCATGGATAACCATGGATGTAAAGGGTGCTAACACCTTCCCTTTACATAACCTACCCCCCGGACCCAAAAATATCTCTTAAGGTCTTTCCTGTTCTTTTATACCCTTT
The DNA here is from genome assembly GCA_963966055.1 of Lathyrus aphaca. Lineage (NCBI taxonomy): Eukaryota > Viridiplantae > Streptophyta > Magnoliopsida > Fabales > Fabaceae > Lathyrus > Lathyrus aphaca. Next base: position 427,218,854 of record OZ014523.1, on the reverse strand, counting down.
CCTTTTGGATAAAATAAAAGTCGGTGGCGACTCTTGCTATCCGCAACATAACTAAAGTCAGTTCTCCCACCGTGTTACACCGTCCAAGAGTCCCGGGCCAACAAGTCCTCAACTGGTCTTCCCAGGAAATTATAAGGGTTACTGCTGCAGAGTAATTATTATTTCCTATTTTTAAGCATGCATCAAAGTCCTGCATCTTGCCCAAGATATCGGGATTCAATTTGTAATAGGGCCATATGTATTTGTGCAAATTGAATATTAATGAACAATGGACATCTTTTTGCAAACAATCTTTTTCGCTCACTGTCTTTTCATTTTTGTTATTTTTGCACAAAACAATAAATGACAATGTTTTTCTCAATAATAACTTCATTCACTTTTTCTAAAGAAGATAAAATCAATCACTAAAATGAACCAAATCTCAACCCTTGCAGAGATAGCCCTCCAGATTGCACCGACAACGACACTGCTATGACCTCGTATGACTTCGACAATCCGATTAATAAAGCAGATGAAGGGGTTGAAGAAGGATAAGATTTACCTGAAGAGCTAGCTAGGTTATTGAGACAAGAGGAAAAGGTGATTGCTCCTCATCAGGAGGAGGTTGAGAATATCATTCTTGGTACCGAGGAAGATGTGAAAGAGGTGAAGATTGGAGCCAGTCTGCAAGCTCTAGAAAAAGAAAAACTTATCAGTATGCTGCGAGAATATGTCGATGTGTTCGCTTGGTCCTATCAAGATATGACGGGTTTGGATACAGACATTGTCATGCACAAGCTGCCATTGAAAGAGGATTGTCTGCCAGTTAAACAGAAGTTGCACTGTACTCACCCAGACATGGCCATGAAAATCAAAGAAGAAGTACAAAAGTAGTGGGACGTCGGTTTTCTTGTTGTAACTAGTTACCCGCCTTGGGTTACTAACATTGTACCCGTACCCAAAAAGGATGGCAAGGTGCGTATGTGTGTTGATTACCGGGATCTGAGTAGAGCAATCCCAAAAGATGAATTCCCATTACCTCACATTGATGTATTGGTGGATAACACAGCTCAATTCTAGGTATTTTCTTTTATGGACGGATTTTCTAGATACAACCAGATCAAAATGCTGCCTGAAGACATGGAGAAGACAACCTTCATCACACCATGGGGCACGTTCTGCTACAAAGTAATGCCATTTGGTCTGAAGAACGCCGGTGCAACATATCAACGGGCTATGGTAACATTATTCTACGATATGATCCATAAAGAAATCGAGTGCTACGTGGATGACATGATTTCCAAGTCCCTCACAGAAGAAGACCATTTGGTAAACCTGTTGAAATTGTTCAAGCGTCTGAGAAAGTATCAGATGAGGTTAAACCCCAACAAATTCACATTCGGGGTACGTTCTGGTAAGCTGTTGGGTTTTATTGTAAGCGGAAAAGGAATTGAGGTTGATCCCGACAAAGTCAAAGAAATATAGGAAATGTCTGCACCTAAGACTGAGAAAGAAGTTTGAGGGTTCTTAGGTAGATTGAACTACATCTCAAGGTTCATATCTCATCTCACTGCAACTTGCGAGCCCTTGTTCAAACTGCTAAGAAAGGAAAAAAACTGTCAGGTGGAACGATGATTGTCAAAGAGCTTTTGACAAGATCAAAGAGTATTTGCAAGAACCCCCAATTCTCATGCCACCAGTTAAAGGAAGACCTCTAATAATGTACCTGACAGTATTAGAAGAATCGATGGGGTGTGTGTTGGGCCAGCATTACGAGTCTGGTCGAAAAGAGTATGCAATATACTACCGAAGCAAAAAATTTACCGACTGTGAACAACGTTATTCACTGCTCGAGAAAACTTGTTGTGCTTTAGCGTGGGCTGCTCACCGACTAAGACAGTATATGTTGACTCATATGAACTTGTTGATCTCAAAGACGGACCCCGTCAAGTACATATTTGAGAAGCCAACACTTACCAGAAGGGTTGCAAGGTGGCAAATGATTCTAACAGAATATGATATTCAATACACCTCTCAGAAAGCCATCAAGGGCAATGTATTGTCTGACTATCTGGCTGAGCAACCCATTGATGAATACCAGCCTATGAGATTTGATTTCCCTGATGAAGACGTCATGTTCTTAAAGTCAAAAGATTGTGAGGAGCCTATTCACACTGAAGGGCCTGATCCAGAAGAAGCATGGACTATGTTGTTCGATGGGGCGGTTAATTGTAACGGTCGTGGAGTTGGTGCAATGCTTATTAAACCCAAAGGAGTCCATCTGCCTTTCTCAGCAAGGCCCACCTTTGCCTGCACTAACAATGAAGCAGAATATGAAGCTTGTATCATGGGTCTTGAAGAAGCCATTGACCTCAGGATCAAAACCTTGAATGTATTCGGAGATTCAACTTTGGTGATCAACCAAACTAATGGCAAGTGGTATACTCATCAAGAGCATCTGGTTCCCTACCGTGACTATACGAGGAGATTGTTGACTTTCTTCACAACAGTCAAGCTTGAATACATCCCTCGAGATGAGAATCAGTTTGTAGACGCCTTAACCAATATTTCATCTATGATCAAAGTATATACTACTAATTATGTACCTTGGATTTTAGTATCCAGACTAGACCGACCGACGTATGTATTCTCTGTGGACACTGTCATTAACAACAAACCTTGGTTCCACAACATCAAATGCTTCTTGGAGACTCAGACATACCCACCTGGTGCATCGTCTAATGATAAGAAGACATTGAGAAGGCTATCCGATAGTTTCTTCCTCAATACTGATGGCTCCTTATACAAGCGGAACTTCGACATGGTCTTGCTCAGATGTGTTGACAAGAAGGAAGCAGACCTACTAATGCACGAAGTACATGAAGGTTCTTTTGGTACCCATTCCGGAGGACATGTAATGGAAAAAAAATTTTAAGACCAGGTTACTACTAGATCAAAATGGATGCAGACTGTTGCGCCTATGCCAGAAAGTGCCATAAATGACAGATCTACGCAGACAAAGTCATGTGCCTCCCAATCCTTTGAATATATTGTCTTCACCCTGGCCCTTCGCCATGTGGGGCATTGATATGATTGGAAAGATCAAGCTAACTGCTTCAAATGGTCACAGATTCATCCTGGTAGCCATTGGTTACTTCACCAAATGGGTTGAAGCAGCTTCATATGCAAATGTCACCAAGCAAGTGGTAGCCCGATTTCTGAAAAGAGATATCATTTGTCGATATGGAGTTCCCGAGCGAATCATTACTGATAATGGTTCAAACCTTAACAACAAGGTGATGGCAAAATTGTGCCGAGACTTCAAAATTCAACATCACAACTCTTCTCCTTACAGGCCAAAGATGAATGGCGCTGTTGAGGCGGCTAACAAGAACATTAAGAAGATTGTGCAAAAGATGGTAGTCACATACAAAGACTGGCATGAAATGTTACCATTCGCCTTGCATGTGTACCGAACTTCCATCAGAACATCTACCGGGGCAACACCTTATCAGCTTGTGTATGGTATGGAAGCAGTCCTACCTGTTGAAGTTGAATTACCCTCCTTGCGGGTAATGATGGATGTAAAACTGGACGAAGCAGAATGGGTCCGATCTCATTATAACCAACTGATCCTGATTGAAGAAAAGAGATTAGCGGCTATCTGTCATGGTCAGTTATATCAGAAATGGATGAAGAAAGCCTTCGATCAAAAAGTCAGACCTCGGGAATATCAAGTGAGAGAGCTTGTACTGAAAAGGATCCTTCCTCCTCATACAAACCACAGGGGAAAGTGGACACCAAACTATGAAGGTCCCTACGTGATAACTAAAGTCTTTTCAGGCGGAGCACTGATGCTCGCAACCATGGATGGCGAAAATTTTCCATCTCCTGTGAATTCAGATTCAGTTAAAAAATACTTCGCATAAATGACCCGCTGGACATAAAAACAGAATGTAAGTCCAGGAAAAAATAGGGCATCCCAGTGAGTCAAAAACATAATAAAAGACTCGGGCAAAAATAAGGGAAAAATTGAAAAAATGTACACCCGCTGAGTTGAAAAGCCACATCGGACAACTCAGGCAAAAAAGGGTATCCCGGTGGATTGAAAACCCGAAAGGGCGATCCACGCAAAATCAGGGAATAAGCGAACAACTGCATTTTGAATTCATCTGTATCACTCACATAACATGGCAAGCTTCAAAAGGACAAAGGTCAGAATCAACTTTCTTCAGAAAGCAAGATAAGAAGAGTGTTCAGGTCATAGCAAAGGAAGCTTATTGGAGCGTCAACTTCAACATTGCCTAATAGGACTTTTATTTTCTCAATTTTATAACAATCTCTTCATTTCAGGGATTAGCTTCTCCAAATGTACTCGCCTATTCAGGGCACACAAATCAATAAAGTCAAATATTCACTCACACTTTGTTTTGTACCTTTTTGTTTTATTTGCAAAATATCCAAAGTTCGTAATACAACATTTGCATGAAAAGATATAAGCCAATTTCAATAAATGCTTGCAGGAAATATGTGCTCTTAAGCGAACCTAACTCCTATGACGGAATCCGGTTGAGGATACCTCAGGGCACTTGTGTGTTTTCTTTGTTTGACAGGTTGCAGGTACTCAAGGCGGACAACCTTTCGCAGCATGAGGCATATCAGGCACTATATCCCCAGCCAAGCCGGCAGTCACATCATCAGAAGGACTACTTGACGAAAGTATTCCCCCACTGAGCTTTTTATCCCCTCAGACTATCCCCCACAAAGCTGATCCTCCGACTGATTACTTTCCAGAAGTTCTCTCCTCCCTAAGCAGGATCTCCAAAGCAATGCCTAAATCACTTTTCCCCAACGAGTTTCCAGATCTTCTCATCCCCAACATTGGATCCCCACAGAGTTCTTCCCCCAGAGTTCTCTAGAAAGATCGTGCAGTGATCCTTTCTCCCCACAGATCGCCCAGTGATCCGTTCTCCCAGCAGATTTCAGATCTTGGATCTCGTTTCTCTCATTTGCATAATCATATAATTCACATCATTCCTCCCAAACAGAGCGTAGAATTCCGTCTAATATGGAGCATTACGGCAAAAATCAAACATTTGCATGATCATAAGCCAGGTTCGAGCCAGTCACCTGAAAATACCAAAATCACTCCCCCAGCAATACGCAAAAACTTATCCCCTGCAGATAAAAGCAAAATATCCTTTTGCACTCTCAATACAAATACTTGTACATACTTATACACAATCCTTCTGATACTCCTATGTATCCTACTTATACATAATTCTTTGATACTCGTCCATATCTTACGCATCTCCCCAGCAGATCAACACTCGTTCGTGTTCCTTGTTCAAACAGTTGATACTCGTCTGTATCATCACTCCTTAAACACGCGTCGTTGTTTGTTTCTATCGATACGCGTCCGTATCGTGGTCCTAAGGATACTCGTCTGTATCTTTAATCTATACACACTGTCAAAACACTTATACCATTTTTTTAGGGCTTAAACACTCGTCCGTGTTTATCTATCCCCAGAAGTCGCCAGCAAAACAACTTTCTATCCCACATTCGTCCTATGTCGCGATAATCCTCAGCAGCCGTACCCTGCTAGGTGATCATCCTTCACCTTTTGATGACCGTACCTCATCATTCATCTGATGGCCGTCCCGATCGTCGATCGTTTTATTCGACATTCATCCTATATCGAGATAATCCCCAATAGAGCAGTCGTCCCCTGCTAGGTGATTGTCCTTCACCTCTTGATGATCGTCCCTCATCATTTATTTTGATGACCGTCCCTCATCATTTTATCTGATGGCCGTCCCCATCGTTGATCTTTCCATCCGACATTCGTTCTATGTCGTGATCTTTTCAGCAGCCGCCCCCTGCTCGGTGATCGTCCTTCACCTTTTTGATGACCGTCCCTCATCATTGTTTCATTTATCCTTTACCCGATGGCCGTCCCCGTCGTGGTTTTCTTCTTTATCTTGATGATCGTCCTTCATCACTTTACCCGATGGTCGTCCCCGTCGCGAATTCTTTATTCCCTAGCATGATGGTCGTCCCCGTCAGTGCGTTTCTCACCGTTTTTATCCCCAGCAGTCGTCCTCTGCTCGATGGTCGTCCTCCGTCGCTATCATTTGATATCCAGTCTATATTGTCTATTACAATTTATATCCCTTTTCTTATTATAATAAAGAGTGCAAATTTTGGATTGTCTTGGTATTCAACCACAAGTTATCTTGTTTGTCTGTTAAGCCAGGCGCTTACATCCTACACAGCTAACTCATGCTTGAATAGGGGCAGCTGTAAACACCCCAAATTTTCCCTCTCTTTTTTCTCACACTTTGGCTTGTGATACTTCATATTGCATTGCATAAGCATACCATTTCACACTGCATAGTTATTTCACTGCATAAGTTGCATAACTAGGGTTTGTGATCAAATGAATCTTAGAAGTGGTATGAGCTATCTCAGAGGCCATGAAGCATGCCAAGAGGTTCCATGAGTGTTCTATGATCATATTATACCTCCAAGTTTGCTTTAAAGTCATAAAATCGCAGAGGATTGCACAGCTACCCAGGCAGGCTTAGGGTTTCCTACACAGATGACCAGAAATTAGGGTTTTGGGTTTAAGGCCCTTACACTTAAATTTTTTGGCCATTATTGATTATATTGGTCTATATATGTTAGAAGGAGAATGTGTATCAAATTTGAAGCAAAACTTCATTGTGGAAGTCATCTGATCAAATGGTAACTTGTTGTGCAAGAAAAGTCAGAATCAGGGCATCCGAGGCCTCCATCAAGGGTACCAAAGGGTCATCTTCATCAATTTGAGGTCCTATGATATTTATTTGATCTTGGGAATGGTTAGAAGTTCACAATATTGGAGAATTTTGAGCCATTTGCAAAGTTATCATTTTTGGACATGACTTGTAATGTAAACATTCCATTTTCGGAAAGATTTTCAACCTCCTCTTTCTTGATCAAAAAGGCTTCAAATGAAATTTTTTCAAACATGAAAGTTGTAGATTGGATCTTCCCATTTTCAAAAAGTACAAGAATTCCTCTTGATTCATACTAGAACTCAAGTTATGATGGATCAAAGTTGGCAAAAATCACATAATTTTCAAGTTCATGCCAAAGAGGGAAATGTGAAATTTTGCTTTCCAAGCCTTCTCATGACCTCTAATGCACTTCTACACATCATAGAAACATAATGAAACTTGTTTAGACCAGAATTGTGCCAAGAACCAAGGATTTTCATGACTTGCATCTCAAGAGTTCTCAAAGTTGTGAAAATGCAAAACACATACAATCTCATGATCCAAATGTTACAGCTCATCACAAATGATCCAAGGGTGCTTCATGACGTTAGATGATGCAGAACCACCCTTTAAAACATCTTTGTCCCGTCCCATGCCTCTAGTACACAAAATATTGACTTTTTACATTTCAAGCCATGTCAATCCCACAGTGCCACAACAACTCTTCTGACCAATAGCATTGTTTATACAAACCCTAAAAGCATAAAACACATAACATCAAGCCTTGAAACATACCATATCATCAGATTGCAAAGAATCCTCTCAAACTTTCCTTTTTCGAAACTCATTACACAACCATCAAACATCAAATGTTCTTTCACCATTCAATCATACATGGCCTAAGAAACACATCCCACCCATTGCCATGGCCTAAAACTCAACACACAAGAACTCCATTTTCTGCCAAACCAGAACTAGATATCACAAAATAGCCCAGGAGGTTCAGTGGAGTTGGTTTGCACCAAGGAAAGGCTCAGAAAGCTCCTATTCTAAGGTCTTCAATTCAAGTATCCATCAAGAACAAATTTTCCAGAACTTCATTTTCTTGTTATAAATTGAATCTACATGTTATCCTGATCATCGTGATATGTTTAGAATTGGAAATGAGTGAAAAATGAGTATGTTATGATGTTCTGAAAGTTTGGCCGTGAATTTGTTTTGTTTCGATTCTCTTGATTCAGTTGTTATAAATTCCATTTGATTGTTGATTTGAGTTGAGTGAAGTTAGGGGAGTGTTTCTGGGAAATTTTCATGGTGTGGGATGGCCTGTAGAGGAAACTAGGGTTGGAGGTTCGCCGGAGAAGGTGGCCGGAGTTTCCCTCCGGCCACCTGAAAGTAATTAGGGTTTAATCTTGTTTTTGTTTCCAGATGCAACCACAACCCTAGGATCTTGTTTAATTAGTGGAACGGACGACCCATATTTATCATTAAACCTTAATCTCATTTAATTATATTAATTTAAATTAATTAATTCAGAGTGAATTAGGACCCTTAGATCACGCGTGAAACCAAACTTTGAACCTGGGCCTCTGGATCCTCATACCTTGGGTCACGATGACTTCCCTTCACCGCCCTTGATCTCATCAACTTTGCATCCTGGCCATCCATTGTGATTACTCTGCATTTCTTTTTATTTATTTTGCATTTGTTTTCTCATATTTATTTAAAATAGCAAATAATATTCTAAAATCATGATCTTTTGCATTTTATCTTCAAATCTTTTTCAGAAACCAAAAACAATTTTATTTTTAATTTTTTCATTAAAAATATATTTTTAAATCATTTAATTGTATTATTTAATTAATTAATTCATTTTAATTAATTAAAAATACTTTTAGGGATTTAAAAATCACAAAAAAATTCATGAAGCATCCATAAATTTTTAGAACAATTTACAAACTCATCTTACAAATTTCTTTTAGGGTTTGATCATGTTTTGACAATTAACCATGAATTAGGGTTTCCAAATTTCCTATTTTTCTAACCCTAACTTCAAAAATCCATTTCTGATCAACCAAGATGACTTTGCACATGGTTCTTTTTGCATTCTTCCATACTTTGCATGTAGTATCTAGGCCATTTAACTCATATTTTTGCATTGTACTTTCTATTTGTTTGGAATTTTTCATGAAGAAGTACCCAAAACCCTAGCCTAACTTAGAAAAACCATAACTTGACTTTGGTATAGCTTCTGACCTCCATCTTTGGGGAGTGATCTTATGTGTTTTTAGGGTTCATTTGGTTTCATTTTCACATTTATATTATGTGTTATCCTTATGTTGTGGACATGTGCATCTCATACTTTCTTAAAACCCTAATTTGCCATGTTCATTTGCATTCATCTTTGCATACCTTCATCATATGAACTTGTCATGACATATCGTGCATTTGTATGTCATCTTAGATACCTTAGGACATGTATGAACATTGGTTGATCATTGTTTCATCCATTTGGTATGTTTTGCATTCATTACTTCTCATGTGTATTCATGTGATTTCAAGCTTCTAACATGCCTTCCTTTGCATCCCATCTCTTGTATGATCATGCATAAACATTGTACATGTCTTTGCATCATTTCATAACACATTTGCATTGTGTTTGCACTTCTGGTCTTGATCATTGCATCTTCATTTTCCTTATTTCCTTTTGTTTCATATCTTATGCATTCATACTAACTTTTCAGGGGCTTCAGGTAAGTTGTTTAGGATGTGGATTTGCCTCCACATCTAACTTCTTCTTATCTCTCCATTTGCATCTTTATTTGTCTTTGAAGTGAGTTTGACTCACTTATGCTCTCTCTTGCTCCCTTTCTTTCTCTTAGGTTACTTAACTTCTTCAGGAAGTAAGTAACTTATTCTCCATTCTCTTCTCTTTTCATCTGCTTCTTCTTCCTTGGTGGCCATTTGAAGATATTTCTCTAAGCCTCACAAACCATAGGAATATCCAAGCATGATAACTTTAGGGTTGTACATAGTCTCCCCTAGTTTTTACCTTTGAGTCTCTTCTTCTCATCGCATAATCAAGGCTAAATAGTTAAAGTTTTAAGACTCTGAATTAGGGTTATGCTTGTATCTTTATCTTAGGATGGAGTGTATAACTTTAATACTTAGTGTTAAACCTTTAAATTGTTTACACCTCCTAATCAAAACACCTAATAATATTTAAGACTTAAGCTTGTAACTTGGGCCTTATATTAGGGTTACATCTCTGCCTGTTGGTTCAGAGGGACTAACTCTAGTGTTCAATGGACAAGTCCCCCTCAGGTTTAGTCTTACAAACATAAAATCCATTTCTTAATCTCACCTTTAACTAAAATCCACTTTAATAAAGGCTTGTTATATAATAATTTTAATCCCTAACCATGGATTAAGTTGAGGAGTCTTCCTCATCTTAAGTTTTCTCATCTATTATCATTCCCTTAGGATGGTGTAATGAGTTCACTAATCCCTTATTAGAGATTAAACTCATTACTTAACACACACAAAATCCAAAAACACTTAATAATCGCAAGTAGGTTAATGATCTCAATCCTGCATCATTAGGGTAATTAAGTTGAGATTTTCATCTCATACATAAGTAGACTCATTATCCCTAATCAGGGGTGATATAATGAGTTTACGGCCCTTGATTAAGGCTTAAGCCATTATCTTATACAAAACACCAAAAACAATATAAAAAAAACTGAAAACACAAAAACAAACAATAAACGTCTCCTCCGGGGTTCTTTTCTCATCACATTCACTCTGAAAACGAGAACTCGCTTCTTCCGTCTAATGCAAGACAATTAACACTCGAGCCAGACGAGTCATACACTTGAGCATAAACAAGCAAGCAATTCACAACAAAAACACTAACTCTCTTTGGGTCGAACTACAGTGTTCTGACTTCCTCATTACACGAGAGGATACGTAGGAATAACTTAACAGTTATCGAACAAAAGTCTTTTTGTCTCCCCCCTTTCCTCCTCCCAGTTCTCTTTCCTCATCCTCAGTTTTGAGCACTCACTTTCGTCTTGCACTGACACTCTGTACATCCATTCCTCCCTAGCCTTTTATACACAGTTTAGCGTATACATTATCCCCTTTTAAACACAATCAGGTATGCGTGGATCCTGTCGAGTACGACGGACGATCTGGGTGCTAATACCTTCCCAGGTCGTAACCTACCCCCTTACTCAGTCTCTTTGGTTCGCAACCGTCTTATCCATCTCATTCTAGGTTTATGCAGCATCACCTTTCCTTCGAGATAAAAATGCCTAGCTAGCGACTCTATTCAACCTCAACCTTCAACATCGCCGACACTAGTTCGCCTTTGCACCGGGATGAAAATCCGGGGAGCGAAACTACCAAAGAGCAATCACTACCCTTAGGATACCATAAACCAAACTTAGAAGTACCACAAAGGTACCTAAGTATGCGTTTAACTAGTTTTAAATGTGATTCCTTATGGCACGATTGGAACTTAGCACACATACACACATTAAACATAATATATGGACGTGATGCGGTAAGATAAAAAAGAGATCCAATCATACCTCGATACCTTTTTATATCCACATCCTTACCATTTTCATCACGATCAAGACTAACAACAATAGGCATTGGTGTATCAATGGGCTTGGAATTGGTCATATCAAACCTTTTGAGTAGTTCATTGCAATACTTTGTTTGACTAATGAATGTCCCATCTTCAAGCTGTCTAATTTGGAGTCCAAGGAAGAAGTTGAGCTCCCCCATCATACTCATCTCAAATTCACCTTGCATGAAACTTGAAAATTCTTTCTAACTTCATATTAGTAGATCCAAAAATTAATATCATCTACATATACTTGAACTAATATAGAGTGATTTCCTTCCCATTTAATAGAGAGTGTAATGTCAACTTTTCGTTTAATAAAGAGTGTAGTGTCAACTTTTCCTCTTGAAAAACCTTGATTTATCAAAAATTTACTTAGGCGCTCATACCAAGCTCTAGGAGTTTATTTGAGACCATACAAAGCACATTTAAGCTTATATATAAATTTTGGTTTTTCAACATTTTCAAATCCGGGAGGTTGACACACATACACTTCTTCATTTATGTATTCGTTAAGGAAGGCACTCTTAACACCCATTTGATATAATTTGAAATTTCGTGAACAAGCAAATGCAAGTAGAAGACATATAGCTTCGAGTAGGGCAACATGAACATAATTTTCCTTATAGTATATGCCTTCCTCTTGGTTATACCCTTGAGCAACAAGACGGGCCTTGTCGCGAGTAATAATACCATTTTCGTCCATATTATTCCTAAATACCCATTTTGTGCCAATTACTCGATGACCTCGCGGAGGTGGAACAAGGTCCCAAACCTCTTTTCTTATAAACTGATTAAGTTCCTCTTTCATAGCTAAAAACCAATTTTCATCGAGTAAAGCATCTTTAGAGTTTTTAGGCTCAATTTGAGAGACGAACGCATAATGAAAACAAAAATTACTTATCCTTGATCGAGTGGTGACTCCCTTTGAGATATCTCCAAGAAAATTTGTCGATGAGGTGATCTTTAGAAGTTTTCCACTCCAGAGGTAAGTCATTTTGAATTTATGCGCTATATTCATCTTTAAGATTAGATCCTATCTCCGTCTCCTTCTCAACAAAATCCGGAAAGGGTTCAACACGAGACTCATCCTGATCTTTAACAATCTCTTCAGAGGAAGTACCTGCACCAATAACAACACTACCTTTTTCGACAACTTTCAAACAAGATTCATCAAACGAAACATGCATGGATTTAACAATAAGAAATCTCTTGTTGTATACTCTATATGCCTTACTTGAATTTGAGTATCCTAGAAAGATACCTTCATCCTCCTTTGAATCAAATTTACCAAGGTTTTATTTTCCATTATTTAACACAAAGCATTCACATTCAAAGACATGAAGATGTGATACATTCGGCCACCTCCATGGCCACTTTGAATCGTTACAATGTTTGTGTTAAGTTTGTTTTGAGATATATTGGCAAATGTTTCAAATGCGGAGAAAGTATCACTTTTACTTGCTAAGAAAATTGTCCAACAAAATCTTGAATAGTCGTCTATAATAACAAAACCATAGTAATTTCCTCCTAGACTTTTGACTCTAGATGGACCAAATAGATCCATATGTAGAAGTTCAAGAGGTCTAGTTGTTGAGACTATGTTTTTAGATTTAAAAGATATCTTTATTTACTTACCCATTTGAGAAGTATCACAAGGATGATCATTAGTAAACTTTATTTTAGGCAAACCAACTACCAAATCTTTGGAAACAATTTTGTTAAGCAAGTCAAAGTTAATGTGTGCTAAGCGTCTATGCCAAAGCCAAGAATCATCACTCTTAGAGACTAGACACTTAGGATCATTAATGGATACCATGTTCAAATCAAGCATGTATATGTTATTTACCCTCAAGCCCTTAAACATGTCATCCTTCTTATCATCATGTTTAATTATGCAACCTTCTTTTGAAAAATATACATTGTATCCCCTGTCACATAATTGACTAATGCTAATAAGGTTATGTTTAAGGCCTTCAACTAAAAGGACATTAGAGATAGATGTAGAAGAGGGATTACCTACACTACCTTTGCCGAGTTTAGCTCCCTTGTTATTATCACCATAGGTAACAAAACCTTTCTTCTTAGCCACAAAGTCATAGAATAAGGAGATGTCACCCGTCATGTGTCTTGAGCATCCACTATCAAGAAACCACCGTTCTCCATAGCCTCAAGACACTCCACCTACATGATTAAACAAGAGAAAGAGGTACACAATTCTCATTGGGTCCTTGTGTGTGAGTGAAACTTTGGTTGCATTTAGGAAACCATTGAAAAATGCCTTTAGGGACCAAAAATTTTCTAAATCGACATTTAGCAATAGTGTGACCCCTCTTGCAACAATAAAGACAACACAAGATTGGTTTATAGTCATGTTTGCTATTTCCATCTCTCACTACATAAGTATATCTTTGATATGGATTATTCATAGATTCTCTAAAATTTGAGGGATCAATAGCAAATGTCATCTCTGGTTGTGACATCTTGTCTAATTTGGCTTGAAGAGTTTTGACTTCTTTTTGCCAAATGCAACAAGTTTCACAACTATGAAAGTTATGCCATTCTCGTTTGTCTTCTTTAATAGATTACATCATAGAGCGCTTAATAGCTTCCAAAGAGTTTTGATTATCAGAAACCTTTTTCTCTAAGTATTTGAAAATACGCTTATTGGATGCTACACGCTTAAAAGCTTCTTTAGCTTCTTGGTGGAGAACTTTAAAAGTACTAAGTAAATAAGAATAAGAAAAAATTTCAAAGTTATCATATTTAGCGCGTCTTACTTTATTTTTGCCCTTTTTGTATGCCGTAAGACAAAGATTCGCTTTCTCTTCCTCATCACTAGAGCTTGCTTTACTAGAAGATTCACTATCAATTTCCCATGCGATATATGCCCTTCTAGCTTTGTTGCCTTTCCTTTGATACTTGTCTTTGACTTTGTATTTATTTAGCATTGGGCATTCCAGTTTGTAGTGCCCAGGTTTTCCACAATTGTAACATGATCCTTTTTCTTTGGTACTTTTGTTTGATTCTTGCTTGGAGGGGTTAGATTTCCTTCTATAGTTAATAAGGCGCTTGTCCAAATGAGAGATTTCATTCTTTCTAAGATACCTATTGTATCTTCTAACAAACAACCTCATATCCTCAATGGATTCATCGTCTCCATCACTTGAATCACTCTCACTATCTTTATCGGTGGAAGATTTTGAGGAAGAAGCCTTCAAAGCAATAAACTTCTTCTTCTTCTTCTTCTCTTGATCTTTATGCTTCTCGTTCTTTTCTGTCTTTTCGTTATCTTCATGCTCTTGTAAATTTAAGAGCTCTTATTCATGCTCTTGTAGCTTTCCAATAAGTGTAGTCAAATCTAAGGTCCTTACGCCATTGGCTTCTTTGATTGCCGTAACTTTTGGCAACCATTCCCTAGTAAGACATCTTAAGATTTTGTTAGTAGCTACATCGTTAGGAGTAGTTTTAACAAGAGCATTTAAATTATTCGTCAAGTGAGAGAACCTTTTTCCCATTTCACCAATGGTTTCCCCTTGGCTCATGTGAAATCGATCAAACTCTTGTTGTAGAGTATTAATTCGTGCAAGCTTTACATCATCGGTTCCCTCATGGGCAACTTGTAACGTTTCCCACATGGCCTTAGCCGTAGTATGATGAGAAACTCGAAAATATTCATCCGCTCCCAAAGAAGCTATAAGCATATTTCGATCTTTCCAATCATAGCTATATTTCTTTTCATCATTATCGTCCCATTGTGCTTCCGGTTTTTCAATTTGGACGTTATCCGAACCGGCCATAGTTATTTGAAAAGGACCGTCTTGAATAACTTTCCAAATTTTTCTATCAACATAGTTGATATGAATGCGCATACAATCCTTCAAGTGACTATAGTTTTCTCCGGTAAAAACTGGAGCTCTATTGTACACCCCCGTTGGATCGTTGTCCATTTTCCAATAAGTTGTATGTGAAGCACTAGATGAACCGGTGCTCTTGATACCACTTGTTAGACGATAGTGCATATCTAGAAGAGGGGTTGAATAGATCCGTTTTTCAAAAATTACTTTTCAAAAATTAATTGAAAATGTATTGCGGAAGTTTCCCGGAAAATCGTCTAATTAAAATTGAAGTCACCGAAGATTGGATATGCGCTTAAACCAAATGGAATTTGAATGAGGACTAGAAGAATTAATACTTCACAAATGATTCACTTGATAATTCAACACTTGATGAAACTATTCTTAACAATGATATAGAGTAAGAAAATAAGCACAAGCAAATTGATTTTGTGTGTTTAAACTTTTTAACAAACACTTGGTGTGCAAAAACCAAAGTATAATTTTGTTGTATCAAGTAGTGCAGAATTTTACACAATGTAGTTATCAATTTTTAGTGTGACAATTTATCAAACACCTTGAGTGCACTACTTGGATACACCAGAATTTTAAAGCACACAAAATCAAGATGAGCAAAAGTAAAATGCGATAATCGTAAAGAACACAAGGAATTTGTTTAGGCAGTTCCTTCGTCGTCCTCGCTTGAAGTACTCTGCCCCCAATTCACAATCGAATTGGGAAATTTTATTAAAATTGCAATTGTCTTACAAGAAGAAAAATAGATGAACCAACAAACCAATCCGTGTTGAATGTGCTGTCAAATCTTCTTCTTGTCCCTTGATTCAATGTAGAATCAAGTCCTCCATGCGTGTCGAGAAAGCCTCTGATTAATTGCTCCCTTCTTGCAAGGATTTACGATCCTCCAAACTTTGAGCACGACTGAGTTTCTTCAACACTTGTGAACCCACAAAGATCTTCGTAATCTTCCGTCTACCGTGATATGAAAGAACGATCCACTTGATCTTCAATCTACCTCACTCGGTTGAATCTACGAACGATAGTTGTGTGCAAAACCCCTAAATCTTCAATGATCTTGGAGGAGAAACCCCTTCAGATTTTTCCAAGAAAAACCCACACTCTCTAGACCCAATCTGAAACTCTAATTCACGATTGAACGTTATCTTCGAAGCAAGCACCTTAATCAACAAAGATTATTGTGTGTGATTGTTAATGGATGCAAGAAGGAAGAAGATGAAGAGAGAAGTGTGTATATCTTTCACTTTTCTTGTCCTCCTCTCAAATGAAATGAAATCAGCTATTTATATTGGTTAGTTAATAACAAAAAAATTAAAAGCAAGAAATAACAAAAAAAATGACAGTTACAGCAACGAGCCAGCTCAAATTAGCTAATGAGCCAACTCAACAGGCTGGATGAGCCAGCTCAAAATTGGCCTTAGTCAGCCTGTTGAGACCCGAGAGAAATTGACTAAAAATGCAACAGAATTGAGCCATCTCAAACAGGGATTAGCCGACTCAACAGGCTGGATGAGCCAACTCAAAATTGGCCTCAGTCAGCCTGTTGGGACCCGAGAGAAATTAACTGAAAATGCCAACAGGATTGAGCCAGCTCAAATAGGGATGAGCCGACTCAACAGGCTAGATGAGCCAGCTCAAACAGGGATGAGCCAGCTCACCAGGCTAGATGAGCCAGCTCAAAATTGACCTCATTCATCCTGTTGGGACCAGAGAGAAATTTGCTTAAAATGCCTCAAATGAGTCGACTCATAGAAGGTTTTGAGTCGACTCATTCAGTTTATTTTCATCAAAATGAGTTTTCCTTCTTTTCCCTTGTGATCCACACATAATTTCAATCATGCCAAGTTTTTGACAACTTAAAAACCCATGCCATGTCTCACAATGACTACCTAAAGTCATGGCGATCAAGGAAGCTAGTGACCTAAGAACCTTGGACTTGACAACGCTATTAGGCAAGTTAAAAGAACATGAGCAAGAGCTCCTGAATCTCGAAAAGCATGAAAGGAGTGAAATGAAAGAATGTAATGAGAAATCTAAGGGCACCGAGAAAAAAGAAGTCTATTGCATTAAAGGTTTCTAGTTCTAAATCATCCACCAAAGATGAGTGTGAGAGTAAATCTAGTGACAAAGATAATGAATTGAATGAAGATATGGGGCTATTTGTAAGAAGGTACAATAAACATCTTAGGAATAATGAAATTCCTCTTTCGGATAAACATCTTGTCGACTATAGAAGGTAATCAAATACCTCTAAGCAAGATCAAAGTAAAAGAACCAAGTCTAAAGGGTCATGCTATAATTGCGGAAAGGTCGGTCACTATAAACCGGAGTGTCCATTGTTGAAGAAGGACAAATATAAAGAGAAGTATCACAAGAAGGGTGGCAAGGCAATGAGAACTTATATCATTTGGGAAAACGATAGTGAAGTTTCAAGCAATGGCAACTCAAGTGACGAAGAAGAGAAAGTAAATCTTTGTCTCATGGCGCATCAAAGGGGAAAAAAGCAAGTAAGACATGATAAAATTTTAACTTTGATACATTGTCTTATCCCAATTTACTAAGTACTTTTAAAGTTCTCCACCAAGAAGCTAAAGAAGCTTTTAAACTCTTAGCCTCTAATAAACATATTTTTACACACTTGGAGAAAAAGGTTTTCGATTCTCAAAAAGAATTGGAAGCTATTAAGTGTTCTATGGTGGAGTCAATTAAAGAAGACAAACGAGAATGATTCAATTTTCATAGTTGTGAAATTTATTTCATTTGGAAAAAAGAGGTCAAATATCTTCAAACCAAATTAGATAACACATCACAACCAAAAAGGAAATTTTCTATTGATTGATATAAATTTATAAATTCCATGAATAATCTATATCAAAAATACACTTATGTGGTGAGAGATCAAACAAACAAATGTGTCACCAAACAAAACTTAACTTGTCTTTATTGTTGAAAGAGGGGACACATTATTGCCAAATGTCGTTTTAGGAGATTCTTCATTCCTAAAGGCATTTTCTAATGGTTTCCGAAATGCAATCAAGGTTTCACTCACACACACAAGAATCCAATGAAAATTGGGTACCTCTTTCCCTTGTTTAAACTTTTAGGTGGAGCGTCTTAAGGCTATAGAGAGAAGATGGTTTCTCGATAGTGGGTACTTAAGACATATGACGAGTGACATCTCCTTATATTTTGACTTTTTGGCTAAGAAGATATGGTTTGTAACCTATGGTGATAATAACAAGGGAGATATACTTGGAAAATTATTGTAGGTAATCCCTCATCTACATATATCTCAAATTTCCTCTTAGTTGAAGGTCTTAAACACAATCTCATTAACATTAGCCAATCATGTGACAAAGGATATAAAGTTTCGTTTTCAAAAGAGTGTTGCATAATTGAACATAATGATGAAATGGATGACGTTCTTAAGGGCTTGAGGGTCAATAATGTATACATGCTTGACTTAAATGAAGTGTCTATGAATAACCCTAAGTGTCTTGTCTCCAAGAGTGATGACTTTTGGGTTTGGCATAAGCGTTTGGCACATGTTAACTTTGACTTGTTAAATAAGATAGTATCAAAGGATTTAGAAGTTGGTCTACCCAAAATTAAATTTACCAAAGACCATCTTGGTGATGTATGCCAAATGGGAAGCAAACAAGGATCTCATTTAAATCCAAAAACATTGTTTCAACATCTATACCCATTGGACTTCTCCATATGTATTTATTTGGTCCATCTAGAATTAAGAGTCTAGGTGGAAACTATTATGGGTTTATTATCGTAGACGACTATTCAAGATTTTGTTGAACCATCTTTTTAGCTAGTAAAAGTGACACTTTTTCAGAATTTGAAAATTTTGCCAAGCTATCTCAAAACAAACTAAACATTAGTATTGTTACAATTCGAAGCGATCATGGAGGTGAATTTGAAAACCATCTCTTAGAGGAGTTTTGTGATAAACATGGAATAGATCACAAATTTTCCTCTCCTAGAACTCCGCATCAAAATGGTGTTTTGGAGCGCAAAAACCGTATTTAAGAGGATCTTGGTCGAACTATGATCAATGATAATGGTCTTCCTAATTTTTTTGGGAGGATGCCATAAGTATGTCATGTTATGTTTTGAATAGGGTGCTTATCTGTCATATTTTTAATAAAACACCCTATGAACTTTTAAAAGGTAGGAAGCCAAATGTTTCATATCTCCACATGTTTGGTTGTAAATGATATGTGTTAAACATCTGTAAAGAAAATATTGGTAAATTTGATTCAAACTCTGTTGAAGGTATCTTTCTTGGATACTCTAATTCAAGTAAATCATATAGGGTATACAATAAAAGATTACATATCGTTGAAGAATTTGTGCATGTATACTTTGATGAATCTTATCCAAAATATGTCTAAAAAGGTATTTGTATTGTTGGTGCAGGTGTTTCCTCGGAGGATATTCTTAAAGATCAAGAATTATCGAGTGTTGAACCCATTCCGGAAAAAGCTGAATTGGAGCCAGATAAAGGATCCAAGAGGAGGAATGGAAAACCTCTGTGTTGTGAATACTTTTGGACTTGTCTTGCACACATATAATTTAACGCTAACATATATAGATTTTTCTAAGATGCGTACTTTTGGACTTGAGTGGCCGATCAAAGCATTCTTGGTATCAATGGGAAGCTGTGGAAATATCATATCAATGATTTAGCAACAGGTTAGAGAACCCCTGGTTAATATGTAAGCGTAGACAGTAAGGTTCTTCAGAAGAGTGCATTGCCTCAGTCTTCAAATGTAAAGGGGAAAACCTCTGTTATGTGAATAATCAAAGTGTTTGAATTATGCCCTAGCAAGATTAAGAATGTTATTGTTGATACTAATTCTTGCAAGTAATTAGAGAGAGAGAGGAAAAGGTTATGTACTAGAAATAAGATGTCCTTTGTCTTCCTTTGTTTTACCGATAAGGATTGTGTGTTGGATTTTGTTTACGGACGAACCAAGCATTAGCTTGTAGCTAAAACCCTTTGATTTTGTCATTGTCGTATCCTGCTAGCATCGTTGTAAGAGTGGGATCAGACTATTCCGTCGAGTATTTGTGAAGTGACCGTAACAGAATGGTAGTTCAGTTTCGTTGCTTGTTGGAGTTGTGATCTGCATGTCGTACCTGTTTGTTTTACCTCTAGTTGTGAACGATGGACGATTGTTGCACATGTTTAGAAACCGTGAGTGAGAATCTTATTGCAAGTTAGTATGGACTAGATTGATAATTCTGAGTTGGATTATTTGTTAGAAAGAAAAGCAAGTTTAGTTGTGTTCGGCCGTTTAGCCTCGGATAGGTAATCGATTGACACATGACTTTTGTGGAAGACTTTAATGAATCGTACTTCTGAACTGTAAGTCCGTTTTAGTTTCCGTTGCAAGTGTCAGTGGACAAAGTGTTGGACTTTCCTTTGAGAATGCTTGGTAAACAGTAAATGATTTGGATGATTGGTGTGTCGTCGTTGCGACTACTGAAGAATTAAATTGCGAAGTGATACAAGGAGCATGAAGTGTTGATCTCTCCAGAAATGTTTTGGTACTTGAATTATTGTATGGATAAGAGATGAGGAATTAGTCAATTCTTGGATCGTAAATTCTTAACATCAAGTTATGGAAACCCGCAAGTGTACTAAGAATAATTTGAGTTTGGTATTAGTGACTCACTGGTTATTGTAAGTTTGTGGCGTTACTGCGTTGTTACTGATTGAGACCTTGTGTCAACAGAAATCTTGAGTGAATGGGATTTTTATTAAAGAGAATTAATATGGAGCATAGTAACCATGTTCAGATTGGTTAAGTTTAATTGGATGGATTGTTTCAAGTTTATAATGGAATTGGAGTTGTATTGGTTGTGATTGCAGCATGTACAACCCCGTATCTTTGTTATTGGAGAGTTTGGACCAATGTTGTTAATTATGTAGTAGACAAGTGAATTGTTATATCATTGCATGTTCTCAAGTTCTTATTTTATTGGTTGGAGAGAGCTCCGATGGATAAGTGTTATCTCCACTGTTAGGCTTTGGAGGCATAGTGGAAGGAGACAGATAAAAGACTTATGTCAAATTATGGGAAATTGAAGACATCTATTTATAAGTGCGGAGTAAGAGAATCTTGTTCTAAGTGGGTTGTCTATGGTAAGTGTCGTACCTCGAAAAAATACGATCCTAAAACAAAACAACAGAGTCGCCACCTAATTCTATTTATTCTATTTAAAGAAAAGGGAGATATAAATACAACCTAAAATAGGATAAGAAATGGTTTACGAAACCAAATTCTAAGTTCGGGAGTCGGTTACACAAGGGGAAGGTATTAGCACCCCTCACGTCCGTTGTACTCAACGGGAACCTCTTAGCTAAGTATGCGATTAAATGTTTGATCTTAAGACTTTGTCTTCTAAATGTCTGTTAATATGTTTGTTCTAAGGAAATTAAAGTTTTAAATTTATTATTAAGACGAAGAAAAGATTAAAGTTTTTTATTACTGTGACGGAGAGAAAAAGATTGATTGATTTTTTTTAATAGGGTGCTCGCGAAGGATTAAAATCCCCGTGCCTACGTATTCCCTTGTGCAATGGGAAAGTCAGAGCTTCGTAGTTCGTGCTACTACGGTTTGTGCTTTTTATTGAACAGTTGTTTAAAACGCATTCTACTGCTAAGCGTTGGCTTATACTCGCGGTGGAGGCTGAAGCGCTAGCTTGTTTGAGAGATATAATGATTTACACAATGTTCGTTTTGAGAAAAGTGTTTGACTTTTGTTAAGATGTTTTAGACGAAAGGGCGAATGAACCACGTCGCGTGGGGCTAGCCTAGTACTATTTCATTCCAAAACGTGCGGAGTGCTGGACTCCGGAGTTCCGTCTTTCGTTGATTAATTATGAAAATAATTTAAATTGGTTGGTAAATTTGAATTGTTTTAAGATATGAAAGATGCGAATGGACCACGTTGCGTGGGGCTAGCCCAGTTGCAGTCCAATCTAAAACGTGCGGAGTGCTAGACTCCGAAGTTCTTTTCTTTCGTAATTTAATTTATAAAATGATTTGAATATTTTGATATACGAATGGTGATTGAACACATCGCGTGGGGCTAGCCTAGTTGCGGTCCAATCCAGAACGTGCGGAATGCTAGACTCCGGAATTCTGTTTTCGTACGTTAATTTACGCGATTATTTATTTCGAAATACGGGAGGCAATTGGACCACGTTGCGTGGGGCTAGCCCAATTGCAGTCCATTCTAGAACGTGCGGAGTGCTAGACTCCGGAGTTCCGTTTCCATATTTTTTTTAAAAAATTAAATAAGTTGAATAAATGCTTTTTTTAGTCGTTTTATAATTTATGTTTTAAAACGAAGGAGCTGAACGAAACATCACGCGTGGGGCTAGCCCAGTTGCGGTTTGTTCTAGAACGTGCGGAGTGCTGGACTCCGGAATTCTATTCCTTATTAATTAAGGCGCGTAGAAGTCGTGCAGACGGCGATCACTTATTGATCGACTTACGTGTGTGAGAACTGGATACGTATGGGTAAGTGTTTTAGAAAGCGATTTGCTTGGCATTGGACCCACAGGTTTAATTATCTTTGAATGATTGTTCTCAGCGTGCGAGCATATTTTACTTAGCAATCTTATGGTGCTCTTGAAAATAAATCACACAAGTATAATATACAATCAATATTTGACCAAGTAAATCAATCAAGAATATGTAATCAAGCAAACACAAATTCAACCAAAAAGTTATAAGCAAATGAAATCACACATGAATCAAAATAATTATTTTGCAACTAATTGGAATAAACTATCACTAAATTCAAAGAAAGGAAATTACTTGATTTTAGTGAGAGAAAAAAAAAAGACATGAGAAAACAAACCAAGTAAAATATATTTACTTATTTATACTTATTTTCATAAAAAAAAAAGAGAGAAACATTTTTTAATGATATCAAGATTTAAATGTGCTAGAAAAACAAATATGTCGAACCAGGGGTGCCAATTAGCCAAACAACAAGTCCATATTCGGCACAATAGTTGCATCGACCCATAACCAACAAAGAAATTAGGAAAAAAAAAGTAAAATAAGGAAAAAAAAAACAGCCATTCCATGCTAAAACTCGGTCAAGCATAAATATAGAAAGAAAAAAAATGCCTCATTAATTTGACAACTGTAACAGATAAACTTTGGGCAGTGTGATTTAGAAATATAGGGAATAGAAGCCTTTAATACTTATTTAAACAAATTCGAAAATAATGATAATAATAACCAAATTGAATGCAATAAACACATCTAGTAAGGGATATCAGTATCCCCTCAACCATTTTACACGCTCTTTCAGTTTTACTTTTAACCTTACATTCTAAAAAAATGAAGAGAAATCGACGTAGAATAACAACAATATCACACTCAGTTTTCCTCATCTTCTCCAAGAAGAGAGCGAAATGACCTCATCGCATGTGTTAATCCCACAGATAAACACTCATCATATACAAATCAAACCACACACAAAGTTTTGAATCCCAACCCTTAACAGATATTGAAAATTCTTAACCCCAAATAAACCCTAAATCTATTGAAACCGGGAAATCGTCAAGTGGAAGCAAACGAAAAGGAAAAGGAAAACAACGAGCAAGATATACCTCTTGAAGATCCCTCTTGGAATACTCAGGTTCGCTTTTCTTTTCTCTTTTCCGCCTCACCTTGTTTCTTCTTCTTTTCACCTTCTTTCCATTTTTCGTCAACGTTGTTGTTGAGTGGTTGTTGTTAATGTGCGTGAGTGATGGTGAGGCTAAGTTTGAGCGATGTTAAGCCTCGGTGTGGGATGAAAGATTTGTTTTTTTAAAGATTGATTATCCATGGCTGTTGATAATGATTTTTGGTGCTACTGAGTTTTATGGTTCTTTGAGTAAAAAAAGGCTTCTTGACGATGGTGGCTGTTGATCATTGTTTAGAGTTTTTTGAAGGATATTTTTGCAGCTAGGTTCTTGGTGGCTCGGGTTTTGTGGTTGCACTGTTTCTTATGTTTCATGGTTATGTGGTTAGGGTACTCTTGATTTTTTCTTTGGATTTTCTATGATGGCTGAAAATTTGGTGTAATTTTGGTGTGGTTTTGGTATTGTTTTTGTGTGGTTTTTTGCTGTTATGTTTTGGTATTGTTTTTTTTTTTAATGTTTTTACGGCTCCCCCTCCCCCTTGATGTTTGATAAAACAGTCCATTTTATAGCATGGGATTAGGGTTTTTTAGTTTGAAATTGAGATAACTTGCTAGCTAAGGGTTGACTGAGTTTTGGGGGGAAAACTAATGGGTTTGAGAGTGATGGGTGATAGCAGGGCAGAGCTAGAAATTGCAGCAGGTCTGCTGCACTTTGACTACCAATTTTGTTTGCTTGTGTAGTGTAAAAAAAAGGAAAAAGTCTTGCTATTACTATGTATCTGTTGAACTTGGTCTGCTGTACTTTTGTGATTATTTAGTATCTTCATAAGCCCCTTTTTCAAAACAAAGTAAAGTGACAAAGTATGGATTGAATGGATTGATGAAAATGTATGATGGAATATTTGGCTGTAGTTCTCTTGTGAAAAATGTATGTCTAAACTCAATAGGTTGTGATGAATATGGTTATGAATATGAATGTATATGAATATGATTGAATTGAAATTTGTGAATGAATTGAATTGAAATAGTAAATATGTTTGAGATGCTTGAATGAAGGGTTTATGGATTGTAAAAAGATGATGTGCTCTTGAATGCTTATGTGATGATACAAATTAGAAATTGATAGAATTTTGAATTAACATGATATTAATCCTTGTTTCTTTAATTTCATGTACATTGGATGGTATTGCCATGAGGATGGAAGAGGCATGAAGTTTGGGGATGAAGAACTCAAGCAAACAAAATGGGGTTGGATGCATTTGCTTATGATGAGAAACTTTGAACTATTTTTATTCAAGCAACACTTTTGTTTTGAATTTTGTAATTGCTAATTTTGTAGCTTGTAACTTGTATGTAACTTTGACAAAAGCTTGTAATTGAATTTGGTTATGAGTTTGAAAATTAGGAATGAACTTGAGATTGACAACTTGAAAATAGAAGTTTGGAATTTTTGTGGTTTGGAACAAACTCTTTTTTTTCATGAATTTGTAATGATCTTGGAATGAGATTTGACATTGAGTTCATGATGAATTTGAAATGCAATTAAAGCTTGAATTTAAACTTGAATTTACAAATGATGTGAGAACTTGAAATGGAAATTTGGAATATGAATTTGAAAAAGAAAAAAAAAACTAGAAATAGAAAATATGAACTAAACTTGGGACAAAAATTGAAATTGGAAGATGAATTGGAGAAATGAATTTAAAAAGTAAAATTGAACTTAAACTTAATTTGAAGTTGGAAGTTATAATAAAAGTAGAAACATTTTTTTGAAAAAGGAAATAAAATTGGAAGTAGAAATTGAGATAAAAATTTAAGAAAATAATTTAAAAAAATCAATTTAACAATGAGAACTTGAAAATGAATAGAAGTTAAATTTAAAATGGACATATATTTATAAAGAAAGAAATAAAGAATGAATAAAAACTAGTAATAGAAATTGAAACAAAAATTCTAAAAATAAGAAGTTAAAAATGGAATATAGAAATAGAACTAGAAAACAAAAGATAAGAATACAAAAATGAAATAAAAGTTAGAAATGAGAAATATAAATTAAATTTAAAATGGAAGCTTGGAAGTGAAAAGAAATAAATAAATAAATAAATCATGAGAAACTCGAAAATTGAGTTGAAAGTGACAGAAAAACAAATCTTGGAATTTTTCCGTTAAGTGCAACGAAAGTATGATGAGAGCAGTTAGGGGTAAAATTTGGGGTGTGACAGTAAGGTACCGAGAGAATGAAGTGTCTGGTGTAAATGGTTACAGTTTTGGTATAAGACCAAGTGGAATTGCTAAAGAGGTTGCTTAGCAACTTTTGAAACAGTTTTAGTAATCGAAGGATTGTAATAAGAGTTTCGTTGGAGAATTGTATGTGGTTAAGATTTTGCCAAGATACCTTGGGGGACCTTGTCGAATTTTAGCCGGATTATTATGTCTTGTTTTGTGAACTAATGGAAGGTCTTAACGTGGTATGTTCCTTCGACAGAGAGATGAGACTAGGTGATTAAATATGAAACAACAGATAGATTGCGGAAATAGAAAGTTGGAAGTTAATCCAATGTTGGAATGAGCGTGTGAACAAGAACGTGAAGTTGATTTATTATGAACAAGGACTTTGAGCCGCAAAGTCAGATTAGAATTTGAGTATATCCGGTTATGTAACAAAATTATGGATAAGTATGGATATAAAACAGTGTTTTAAACTGTCGTGAGGATGAGTAAAGGAAATTCGAGGACGAATTTCAATTCAAGGAGGGGAGGATGTAACACCCCGTATTTTAATAAAACACTCCAGATAATATTAATTAAGATTAATTAAGTATTATCTGAGTCAGAGGCTTTATTAAATATTTTCAGCTCAAAGATATTTTTGGATACTCTCAGATTGGACCCGTCAATATTACTAAATGATAGATATATTTTGTTTGGTTAATAAAAGGAAGGAAAACAAGTTATGTAATATAAAGGAAAAATACAGAAAGTTAGTAAGAGAGAAATAGAAGAGAAAGGAAAAGAAGAGAAAGAAAGAGAAGAGAAGAAGAGGAAGAGGAGGAAAAACCCTAAGAGAGGAAAATGCTCGGATCATCACCATTTCTTCGCCAAATCTTCATCTTCACCAAACTCCTCGTTGATTGCAAGGTGGGTTCATAGTTAGATACTTTTGTTTTAGTTTTTGGTTGAGTTTTTAAGTTTATGAGTTTAGGGTTTTTGGTAGAAATCTTGAAAACAAATGATTTAAACGGTTAAAAACTCGATTAAACCTAACTAGGTTGCTCACACTGTGCCTATGAATATGTTTAGTGTTGTTTCCTATGTTGATTGGTGTTTTGGATGATGTTTGGCATGGAAATGTAGTTTTCCCGTAAGCCTGAGTTTTCTGGAATCGCAGAGCTCGCTCAGTGAGCAGGAGCTCGCTCAGCGAGAAATGCAGGAAGTTCCTCGCTCAGCGAGACATGTAGGTTTCAATTTTAGTATTTTAATTCATAACTTGTAATCCGATTTTTGTGTTCCGCATATAGATTCGAAGCTGAAAACAATTATTAATTAATGATGACGAAAATGTTATTCTTTTACCCGACTTTTACCCGACCTTCCTGATAATCGCAATTATGTAAATTAAGGAACTAGGGTATTAGTCTATTGAGAATTATTGAGAGTAAAGGCATGAAACTATTGTGAGAATCGTTACGGAAGAAGATATAATGAGCTTATGGCAAGGATTGTTTAATGGTAACGATTAAACAAAAATGTTAGAATTATGTGCTTGAGAATGATATAGTTTAAAGTATCAAAATTGGAGAAAGAGTGAGGAAGCCTTATCTTAACCATTAGTGTGGCCTAATATTGTAACTAGAGATCATGGGTGATGTAACTTGTGCGAATGAATAGGTTTACCCTAGGTTTTTACGAACCATAAGCGTGTTATACACTAGGTACTCCGTAATAGTCTTTTATAAGTCTTGAGGTGGGTATTACATTGAGTCCCACAGGAAGCATCCGTAACGGCTAGAGGTGCGTATTGCACGGGTCCTCCGTAAAGGCTTGAGGTACCGCTTGTGTATTGTGGGTTATGGTTGTTTTTACGCGTCGCGATAACTCCTCCGTGAAGTCTTGAGTAAGCCTTGAGGTGGGTGATGTTGAGTCCCACGGGAAGCATCCGTAAAGACTTGAGGTGTGTATGTTATGAGATCCTCCGTAAGGCCTTGAGTAAGTCTGGAGGTGGGTTATTCTGAGTCCCACGGGAAGCATCCGTAAAGGTTTGAGGTGAGTGCTACACTGGTTCACGCGGGAAGTCCTGAGTAAGTCTTGAGGTGGGTTATTCCGAGTCCCACGTGAAGTATCCGCAAAGACTTAGGTGAGTGTTATATCGAGTCCTACGTAACGTCTTGAGTAAGTCTTGAGGTGGGTTACCCTTAGTCCCACGGGAATCATCCGTAAAGACTTGAGGTAGATGTTTCACTTGTTTAGTGGTGCGGGCATCGTATGAAGTATGTTCCATCTGGTCCTGGTTCCTTGTTGAGAGGTGTAAGGAATATCCTAGCTAGTGTTAGTAAGATTTTTAGAACTCTTGGATGAGGTTCCAAGGAGTGCGAGACGTGTGAACTCAAGGTCGTTTTCCTCTTTCAAGACTTGATTTAGGTTTGATAAAACCCTTATAGTCGAGAGAAATCTAAGATAGGGAACCCACTGAGATTTTGTTATCTCACCCCTCTATTGTTGTTGCTCTTTCAGGTTTCTTTTGCAGGTTTGATTTACAAGTGGAGCTATGCTCGGGATGTTTCAAGTGAAGCATAGTTTTAGTCTTCCGCTGTGTATTTCTGTATCTTTGTACAATAATGGATATTGTATTGTTCTTATCTTTTATTCTTTTAGTGTGATTTCCATGTCTTGTGCCATAGTTTGTATAGTTTTAGAATTGGACAAGAATTTGAATCATACTAGTAGGTATTTATGATGGTGTCAGTACCAAAAATTAACACTGTATGATATTATTTTAGATATATATTATATGGGTGTTACAAAGATGGTTGAGCAATGGTTCGTCGTGATTTGGATGTTGAAATGAAAGGACCTAGAAATAGTCTTTATGCGAAGTTATTTGGTGATCGCTTATCAAAAGTAAAAGAATCCTTGTTGATATCATCTTTAGGTTCGCATCCATATGATAAATGGATGACACTACCATAAATGGGTTATGTGATAACAAATAGGTATAATATCATTCTTGTCTCTTTAAGTGCTCTTAGTTTGACGTTCTTCCCTATGACGACTAAACATAATCCTAATGTCTCCATTTACTGCATTGGTTTTGTAAACTCAAATCATTGAGTTCAGGTAAATATAAGAAACTTACACCAATTCTCCCATTTACTTCATTGGTTTTGTAAACTCATACGATTAATATATTTTTATTTTTGTAACAGGTTAACATGAATGAAGGATTTCCTTTACCACCAGTTATGATGGATTGGCAGAATAATCGTACATCATATGCAACATCTTGGATAACATGATTCTCTGGACGGTTACAATATTGGCATAAGCTTACACCAATTCCCCCAAACAATATTATATTATGAGACTTTTTCATTTTTTTTAAAATTTCTATGGTACGATTCTGTACATGTAATTTTTTTAATGCATCTGAATAATATAAGTTTGGTCGATATAGAACTTTATAAATAATATAAGTTCCATTTGATCTGAATAATTGTGAACAATACAAGTTGTCTGAATATATAAAACATAAAACAATTACAGCAAAAGATTACTACAACAATGGATCATGCATCATCATGAGGTGCCGGTCCACTATGAGGTACCAGTCCATCCTTCGCTAGACGTAGTGCACGAAAAACCTCAACAAACTCATCATCATCCTCCTCAGCCTGGTGACGCTGCGGATAGCAACTAAGCTCATGTGAAATATGCCACAACCTCGGATCTGACGGTCCACCATCAAACTCGGGAACCGGAACCTCTGTGTCATCTGTCTGACATGATGGAATCAAACGAGGATGAGATATTGTGTAGTACCAAGCCAGGTACTCTGCCACTGTATCATGTGGAACATCTGCAAAACGTGCATGCTGAATCATCTGCCTAACGCTCTGGTGGTAACTGACCTAATCAATGACTATGTCCAGTGAATCAATGTCAGGTGGATGTGATGGTACGTACTGCTGGTATCCAAACTGCCGTAAGCATTTATCAGGTAAATAAAGGACAAATGTATCGTACCACCGCATACCACCCTTGTACAAACTGATGTCATCAAAGGGTTTGTACTGCCTCTGATCCTCGAATGGGCGCCAAATGACATCATTGGGTGTCAATCCATCTAATTGCTCCCTGATCTCTCCAACCTTCATCGTCGATTGCTTGTAGCACCACTTAATCGCCCTCAGAAGTGGACTACCAACACCACAAATCTTCGAGATTCCTATCTTCCCATTAGTTGGAAAATACTCGTGAATCCAACACTGTCATCAAAATATGAAAATTATCAGTTAAAAGTATTATTAATCAAATAATACAATTATAAAGTAACTTAAAATAAAATATTTTTACCTGTAGAAGAGTGGCATATTCACCAAGCTGCTTGCACGAATAAAATGAAGCATCTCCTAGGTATCTGTAAAGTGTGACAAGTGCAACAGCTCCCCAACAGTATCTACCACATCTGTCCAGGTCCTCAAACAACGATAAATACTTTTCCTCTACAAGAGTAAAGGTCTTATCCGTAAAAATAGTACAACCAACTATCAACAACATATACACCCTGTCCGCACAATCAAATCTCCCCTCAGCTCGCAGACGTACAAACTGAGTCTTCAACCAATCAAGTCTGTAATACGGACCTCTAGAAACACGAACCTCCTCAACTGCATCCTCTAAAGGAATACCCATCAGAAGAATAGCTAGACTGATAACCTCTGTGTCAGTAATCCCTTCTTCAGGGATACATAACTCGCCTCTAATAGGTACGTGGATGAGGCAGGATACATCGTCCAGCGTGATGGTCATCTCGCCAAACGACATATGAAACGACGACATCTCAGGATGCCATCTCTCAACAAATACAGATATGAGGTTCTCATCGATCCTAGACAAGCTGGTCCTCTGAAGATAGGATAGACCAGACTGGGATATCCATTCCTCAATCTGAGGTGAGAGATATTGTGGAACTTATCCTATAAGTTTGTTGCCATGTGCATCAACCTTAAGCTCCTTCTTCGGTCGTCTCTCCTGAAAAAGACACATATTATATGTCATTATCCACTAAAATATAAAATAACATTTATTCACTATTGAAAGGTGATAGGTTGCCTTACCTCGCCATCCCACAAATGTCGAGCAACGTGATTCTGGTACCTCACCAAAAGTGAGGTATCAGACGGTCCTCCAGAGAATGGTGGATGCGGTGGAACATGAGGCGCAACAGGATTAGCAGCCTGAAGTGCCTAAAGTTCCTGCTGCTACAAATGAGAAAGAATAGTCCTTCCATCGGGCAATCGCCGATGAATATATCTGTCGCGTCCTCTGATACGAGACACTGAAAAAACAATTAACAAGCTAAAAATAAACAAATAAAAAAAATTATGGAACACACCGGAAGTAGCATAGAGGCTACATCCGGTGTGTATTTTCATAAAAGCCTCAACCAGAAGTAGCATAGAGGCTACATCCAGTGTGTAATTTTAAAAAAAAAAAGAACCGAATTTAGTTTACTTGTGTTATCTGGTGTATACATTTTCTGAACTAGAAGTAGTCTTTCTTGGTTATCCGAGAGCGAAAACAAATGCAAATTTTTTTGGACAAAATTTGTTTCTTGCAAAAATGATCAGAAAAAATTTAAATTTTTGAAATACAAACTATTTATATCAAGACAATTTCGTCCAAAAAAAAATTTATGTAGGAGTTGTAGGGGTACAATGTTCAATTTTCTGTAAAATGCAATAAACTAAAGGGATCATATTAACGGATTTTGTAATAATGAATCAAAAGTTTAAAAATATCAAACTAGGAGGATAAAAAATGCATTTAAACCTAAATAGAATTTGAAAATGAATTTTTATATTTGCATAGGATCTACGGTGCCCGGTCAAATTGGGTGGCAAGGATAAATCCTTTCGAAAGCCCATTCACTCATTTCCGTAACCATTGACTGCGACGCGCCATTTTAACAACAAAGCACAGTCAGTAGGCATTTAACAATGGTGTCGACACCGTTTTCAGCTATCCTTCAAAAGTCTCGTAATTTCACCTCAACTCTTCTACTCTGTAGACCCTACTGTTCCACAGTCACAAACCGTAAAAACCTCTTCTCCATAATAAGCCCACTTGGTGACCCTTCCATTAGCATTTCCCCCATTCTCGATAACTGGCTCCAAGAAGGTAACCCTCTCGATTACCAACAGCTTCATCGCATCATCAGAACCCTCCGCACTAGCAAACGCTTCAATCAAGCACTCCAGGTCTCTCTCTTTAATTCATAATTAGGGTTTTTATTACTAGTTCATCCATGCTTCACTTTTTATACCAGTACAGACTTGTTATGGGGAGGATTTGAAGGGTAAAGAATATTTAATTTAAGAGAGACTATTTAGATCAAACTTATTTGAGCTTATCTACTTACAAGTATGAACACTTGTGAAATGTTTATGAGAACATATGAAAACAGCTTATGACATTTCATAATGTTAGGGGAGTTTTTCACTGGGAGTATTGAACATTATGAGACTTCTTTCGTCGAGCAACACTTTTGTGAGAGACAAACCACATATTCACCTTAAGATTTTGGGTGATACGTGGTATCTCTCACTTGTGTTGCTCTTGACCCAAAATGTTGATGCACCTTCTCATATCCCAACAACGGATAGATTTTCAGCTTATTTCCATAAGCTCTCTAGGAATAATTTGAAACACTGTTTATAGATTATACCAAATCAATTTGACTTTATTTTACCTTGTGTATAGAAAATAGAAATAGCTTATTAATAAGCGCTTAGTATATGATAAACATGTATGTTATAAGATACAAATGGTCTTAATGTCTCCCAAGTTAAGGGACTCATTTGACTTGTTTTGAGGAACTAAATTTGACACCACATTTTATCTCTACTAAAATGGGTCTTTACTAAGGGTTTGTTTGGTTTGAGGGGAGTGTATGAGATGGGAGGG
The DNA here is from genome assembly GCA_963966055.1 of Lathyrus aphaca. Classification (NCBI taxonomy): domain Eukaryota; kingdom Viridiplantae; phylum Streptophyta; class Magnoliopsida; order Fabales; family Fabaceae; genus Lathyrus; species Lathyrus aphaca. The sequence goes on along the minus strand of OZ014523.1, from coordinate 427,185,754 downwards.
AAGGAAATGAATTGATTATTTATTATTTTTATAGTTTTTTTCAACTTTTCAGAGAGATATAGGAATAAAGAGGGGAGCAAAATGTTTAGTAGTGAGCCATTTTTAGTTTACCTCCAAAAGTGGAGGATTTGAAGGGAAGAGAATATTTGTTTTAGATTTAAGCCTAAATGTCCCTTTCTATTAACGTGATCTTAAAATTTTCAAGGTAACAAGGGTGAAAATTTTAATTTTACACTTATCTTCCATTAAAATCTCCCCTTGTCGAATCATGTAATACATTTTAAATTCCCTTCCCGCTCTCCAATTCTCTCCCTTCCATTAAAATTCCTTCCCTCTGTTGAACCATGTGTACCCTATATAACTCAGTTGAATTCCTATCTTATGTGTCTTTCTTCAAGATGTTTGATTTGTCCAGGTTGTGAGGTAATCACTGAAATATCTTTATTGTTGATAATGTTCAGGTTTCTGAATGGATGAGTGGCAAAGGGTTGTGCCCAATTTCAGCAACTGACCATGCCGTGCAACTAAATCTTATTGGCAAAGTTCGTGGACTGGATAGTGTGGAGAGCTATTTTCATAATTTAAGTGATGAAGTTAAAACTGAAAAGGTTTATGGTGCGCTTTTGAATTGTTATGTAAGAGAAGGACTAGTTGATAAGTCACTCTCTCTGATGCAGAAAATAAAGGATATGGGTTTTGTTTCTGTTCTCAATTACAATAATATTATGTGTCTTTACTTGCAAACTGAGCAATATGAGAAAGTCCCTGGTCTTTTTGTGATGATGAAAAAGGATGGTGTTTCTCCCGACACTTTCAGTTATAGGCTTGGCATAAACTCTTACGGTGCTCGATCAGATCTTATGAGTATGGAGAAACTGTTGGAAGAAATGGAACGGCAAAGCCACATTGGATCGGATTGGATCACATACTCTATGGTGGCTAACTATTACATCAAAGCAGACCTGAAAGAGAAAGCTTTGATCTACTTGAAGAAATGCGAGGACAAAGCAGACAAACGCGACTCGATTGCATACAATTATATGATTTCACTTTATGCAAGTCTTGGAAACAAAAATGCAATGATGAGATTATGGAAACTTCAGAAAGAAAATTGTAAAAGGCAACATAACAGGGAATATATAACCATGCTGGGTTCTTTGGTGAAGCTGGGTGACCTTGATGAAAGTGAAAAATTACTTGTAGAGTGGGAGTCATCTGGTAATTTTTATGATTTCAGGGTTCCAAACATTCTCTTGATTGGTTATTCCAAGAATGGGTTGATTGAAAAAGCAGAAACAATGCTGCAAAGCATGGTTGAGAAAGGGAAGAATCCTATTCCTAACAGTTGGGCTATCATTGCTGCTGGATATGTTGACAAGGGGAACATGGAGAAGGCGTTTCAGTGCATGAAAGAAGCTCTGGCTGTACAACCCAAGAATAAAGGTTGGAGACCAAAAAGGGATGTTATTTCCAGCATATTGAGTTGGGCTACCAGTAACAGAGATATAGATGAAGTTGAAGATTTTGTGAATTCACTGAAGAATGTGACTTCAATGGATAGGGATATGTATCTGTTATTGATCAAGATGTATGTTAGATGTGGGAAAGAGGTTGATAAGATTTTAGAGAGTATGGCAGTTGATAATGTAGAGCTTGATGATGATATTAGGGAAATTCTTAACTCAAGATCACAATAATATTGATTTCTTTTTCTCTCCAGTTTTATTTCTAACTATCATATTTAATTGGTGTTGACGATGAATGTAGTACATGACTAGATTTATACTAAATGGCATTTTGTGTTTTAAGATCTATTTAAATCTACATTTATCACTATAAGCCAGTGCTGCAATGCATACAAGATTAAACTCTGATGCTGTGGTATTGTTGTATCTACTCTTTTGTGAAATAGAGAATTAGGTGACAGCTGACAGACAATCAATTTAATATGGTACTCATTCTGTTCTATATTATAATGTTTTATATTATAAGCAAATTTTACATTTTTAGATTTATTGAATAATTAATGTATCTGGTCTATATATAGATCAGATATATTATTTATTCAATGAATCTAAAAAAGTGAAATTTGCTTATAATATGGAAGGGAGGGAGTTGTGTTACAAAGTTATTCCTTGCAAGAGGGGTTGATCTTTTCATGATTGAATTTAAGAATGTTTGATTAGGTGCTTATCCCATCAGTAAAATAGTCAATGGTATACTAAACATCCACTGCACGAACACACTGACCACTAACTATGGCCAACGACGATACCCAGCCTTCACCGTATATGGTCGTCGATACTCTTATCCTTCATTGTGTGGTGATAGCCAATTCATCATATATGGTCAATGGTAGTCTTAGCCTCCACTGAATGGATACACATCCATCAGATATGGTCAACGACACTCCTAACCTCCAATGAATGAAATAAGCTTAACAGAGTTACAATCATTTGTCTTAATGATTTGTCTTTCCAGGTTACCACTCTATATAAGTCTCAAAATTGGGACAAACACAAATAAGTGTTATTTTTGAATACGCGATTAGTTTCAACAATCTCCATGTCACTTGTAAGACCCATATATAAAAGACATACATCAAAGCATATTTTTCATAAATAAATTTAAGTTTGGTATTGAAATACAACAAGTTCTTAGTAACACATTGTATAAATATAGCCACTACAACATAAGGTACTACTAGCAAAAGGTTATAAATAGTACAAGATGTTCACAAAATAAAAAGTCTAAGAACTAGATCCGAAGATCTCAAAAGTCCACAACGGAAGAAACCATCAAACAAGCAAAGATAATCAAGTCGCCTTATCTTTACCCTTTGCGGAACCTGAAGTACCTGAAATAACAACATCAACATGGGGTGAGATAAAACATCTCAGTGAGTTCCCAATCTTAGAGTTCTCTCGGCTCTAAAAGGTTTAAAACTAAACATTAATCAAGTCGGGGGAAACCTAGACTTCAAGTTCACAAAAACTAGAGAAATCAAACAAAATAAAACGGAGCACACACAAGGTGCTTTAAGGCATCTTTCCCTGTCCAGCCATACTCCCCGATGACAAGCAAGTAGGGGTCACTCGATCCTTAACATATATATAACTTTTCCCGCCTAGCCATACTCCCCGATGGCAAGCAAGCACGAGTCACTCATTATCTATCTAAGGTACTTTCTCCGCCCAGTCATACTCCCAGATGGCAAGCAATCATGGGTCACGGTACCTACAACTAAGTAACTTTCTCTGCCCAGTCATACTCCCAGATGACAAGCAAGCACGAGTCACGGTTACTCTTCTTAATGGATACTTTCCCCACCCAGTCATACTCCCAAATGACAAGCAAGCACGAGTCACAGTCATCCATTAAGAGTTTCGGATCCACATATTAATTATATCGACACAAGCCAAATATAATTAAATTAGGATATATCGTAAGGAAGTAAACTTCCAACTTCTAACAACTACCTAGCCCGAAGACACCCTCCAAGTATCGACGCCTAAGTATTGTCAAGTCTCTAAAACAATTCTGTAACAACCTAGGGTAACCTAGCTACCTCACAAATTTTACAGTTTTCTTACCTTAAGCTCACAATTCCCTAACTTAACATTTTTACGGGTTTAACGAAAAGTTAGGAAAAAATCGGATAAAAATAATAATTTCCGGCATCACGTGAAAGTACATAATTCTACCTTTCCAACGATATAAAGAACATTTAAATCGGATAACCGAGTAAAAAGTTATGAATTTTCAAAGTTTGGAATTAAAATATTTTCCTCCATACTTACAGTGTTAACCGATTAACCAAACCAAACAGAGACAGAATACACAAGTATCAGACGCGTTAACTGGTTAACGAATTCAGTTAACCGAACACAGACATCAACAAAACACACAAATTTCATGACAGTAACATCCCAAAACCATTCCAAACATTTGCAATCATCAAAACAACATAGTAGCAATGTTCCTACACCTAGAGACAGCATATTCAAGCATTTATATCGATTTCTAACCGTTTAATCTACCGATTCTAGGATTTTTTCATAAAAATGCCCTAAAACTCATAAGCTTAAAAACTCTACCAAAACCAAAAGGAAAAGTTTCTAGCTATGAATCCACCTCTAGCAAGAATATTGGAGAAGATTGAATGCTTAAATGAATGGGTGGAAGCAACAAGATTATGAGTCCTCTTCTTCAAGACTTTTTCTTCTTCTTTCTTCTCTTCCTTCCCCTCTTCTCCTTCTTTCTCTATTTCTATGTTTTTGTAAAAACAAAAGAAATAAGACTTTAGGTCTTAAAAGGAAACATAAATTTTCCTACCGACGGGTCCAAATAGAGAGTATCCAAAAATGTCTCTTAATCCAAGATTTTATAAAACTTCTGAGTCAGTTAACATTAATTAATAAAATAAAATCCCGCTGACTACTATATTTATTTCCATTAAAATTTCTTAGAGTTATCCGAAATAATATTAATATCAAATAATATTATTCAGAGCATTAAATAAATTATGAGGTATTACATCCTCCCCCCTTAAATATAAATTCGTCCCCGAATTTAAAAGATTACATGAATAGGTGAGGATATGATTCTCGCATCTCCGATTCCAATTTCCACGTAGCATCTCCCGGATGCGTCTCATCCCATTGCACTTTAACAAGTGGTATCTATTTGTTCCTTAACACCTTGGTTTCTCTTCCAACAATGCGGCTCGGTTGGGGTTCAAAAGTCAAATCCGCTTCTATCTCGATAGAATCCGGCAAAATAGGCTTAAGAGGATCAAGAACTAACCTACGAAGTTGAGATACATGGAAAACATCATTGTAAACACCCCAAATTTTCCCTCTCTCTTTTTCATAACTTGACTTATGATCCCTCATACTGCATAACATATCATCACATTTTCACATTGCATATCCATCCTTCAGCAATTCATCTGCATAGCTGCATCTAGGGTTTGTGATCAGATGAATCCAAGAATTGTTCTGAGAAATATCCAAGGTCTTAAAGCATTCCAAGAGGGTCCTTGAATAGTCTATGATCACTTTATGCCCCCATGGGTCATTTAAAGTCAAGAAATATCAAAGCACTGCAGAGGTATGAAAGCTAAGCTGAGGCTCCTACACAGATGACCTAAAATTAGGGTTTTGGTTTTGAAGGCCTTACATCCAAAAATTTTAGTCATTATTGTTGCTATTGGTCCATATATGTTATGAGGAGCTTGTTTATCAAACTTCATGGAAAAAATCAATGTGGAAGTCATCTGATCAAATGGTAACTTCTTGAGCAAGAAAAGTCAGATTATGGGCATCTGAGGCCCCCAACAATGGTTCCAAAGGGTCATCATCATCATTTTGAAGTCATATGGTCTTTATTTGATCATTGGAATGCTTGGAAGTTCACAAAGTTGAAGAAAAATGAACAAAGCCAAAACTTGCCAAAAATGGAAATGACTTGTAATGTAAACTTTCTATTTTGGGAAAGATTTTCAACCTCCTATTTCTTGATCAAAAAGGTTTCAAATGAAATTTCTTCAAACATGAAAGTTGTAGATTGGATCCTCCCATTTTCAAAAAGTGCAAGAACTCATTCTAATTCATCCTAGAACTCAAGTTATGGCCTTGCAAAGTTGGCAAAAATCACATAATTTCAAGGTTCATGTCAAAGAGGATTTTGTGCATTTTGGCATTTCAAGCATTCACAAGACTTCTAATGTTCCCAAATGTGACATAACATGGAAATGCTACTTCAAAACATCATAATTGACCCAAGAATTCAAGGATTTCATGGCTTGATGCATGAGAAATTCCAAAATGGCCAAGTTGCATAAAGCTTGCTATCTCTTCATCTATGCATTACAACTGCATTTCTTTGATCCAATGGCCCTCCATAAAGCATGTTGAGGCAATCTATGCTCAGAAATCCTTGCTGCATTGACCCATACCTCAAGTACAAAGAAACTTAACTTTTTGCACAAAGTTCCCATACCAATCACACAGTGCCACAACCATTATCCTGACCAATGGTATGACTTATGCAAACCCTAAGCACTATAAATGAACACCCTTCATGGCCTGAAACAAGACACAAGTTCAGAATCAAGAAAATCCTCAAAAACTTCATGCTATCGAATTTCTCAACCTAGCCAACAAAAACCAAAAATTCTTTCACCAATCAACTCCATATAACCTCAGGAACATTTCCCACTCATCACCATAGCCAGAAACAAGCCCAAGCCAAAACACGATTTCTGCAACTTCAGTTCTGAAACACCCAAAATAGCCACTGCAAGCTCATTTCAAGCATCCCAATAGGCTCAAGAGGTCAAAGGAGGTTGGATTGCACAAGAGGAGGGCCCAGAAAGCTGCATTTTGAAGCTCTTCATCTCAGGTAACCTTCAAGAACATTTTTTCCAGAAGCTTGATTTTATTTTATAGAATGATTCTACATGCTTCCCTGATCATGCTGATGTGATTAGTTTTGAAAATGAGTTAGAATTAAGCATTTCATGATGTTCTGAAGTTTTGACCTAGAAATTTGTTTGCTTCAATTTGGCTTTATGATGCATGATAAATGATTTTTGATTGTTGATTAGAGTTGTATGATGTTAGGAATTGTTTTTGGGCAGAAAAATTGAGGTTTAGAAGCTTAAATAGGAAGTTGGCATTTTTGGTTGCCGGAGAAGATGACCGGAGCTTGTCTCCGGTCACCTGAAAGTGATTAGGGCTAATTAGGATTTAGGTTGCCAGATTAAATGAGGACCCTTGGATCATGTTTAAATTAGTGTACGGACGGCTCAGATAATTCACTTAAATTTAATTTTGATTAATTAAATTAATTGTAATTAATTAAGTCAGATTAAACCTAGGCCATTGGATCACGCGTGAAAAGCAGATTTAAACCTAGGACGTGGATCTTGCTTACCTCAAAGTCACGCTGACTTGGCTTCTGGACCTTTGATCCCTTCAACTTTTGAACTCAGCCTTCCATTTGAATTACTTTCACCTTTATTTAATTTTATTTTGTTTTCTTTTCTAAAAATCACAAAAAATAGTAAAAATCATTTAAAAATTCTGGAAATTTTTGTCAACACTTGAATTAATTTTCAGAAACCAAAACATTTTTATTTTCATTTTTTCATTAAAAAATGCATTTCTAAATATTTTAATTGTATGTTTTAATTAATTAAGTCCATTTAATTAATTAAAAATACTTTAAAGTATCTAAAAATCACAAAAACATTCAGAGAGGTTCTTTAAACATTTAGAAACATTTACAAACTCATCTCACAATTTTATTTTAGGGTTTGACCATACTTTGACATTTTCCTTTGAATTAGGGTTTCCAAAATTCCTTTTTTTTCAACCCTAACTTCAAAAATTCATATCTCTCAAACCAAGATGAGTTTGCATATGGTTCTTTTTGCATTCTTTCAAAATTGATCTCTAGTTTCTAAATATATTTTTGTCTCATTTTTATCTTGCACTTTCAAATTGTTTGGAATTTTTCATTGAGAAGTATCCAAAACCCTAGCAAATTTTAGGGTGACTACAACTTGAACTTGGTAAACCTTTAGACCCCCCCCCATTGGATGGTGATTTCATGAGTGCTTAGGGTCCCCTTGGATGTATTTTCAATTTTTTATCTCTTGATTTGCTTGTGCTTTTGAGTTTGTACATATCTTGTTTTTAAACTAACCATTTCAGGTGCATTTGGTAAGTTGTTTAGGATGTGGATGTGCATCCACATCCAACCTCTCCTTATCTCTTTATTTTTATGCACTTTGTTTGTGTTTGAAGTGAATCTCATTCACTTATGTTCTCTCTTGTTCCTAGGTTACTTAACTTCTTCATGAAGTAAGTAACCTAATCTCCTCTCTCTCTCTCTCTCTCTCTCTCTCTTTTCATCTGATTCTCTTCCTTTGGTGGCCAACTTGAATACTTCTCTTGATGCCTCACAAACCTTAGGAATATCCAAGTATGATAACTTTATGGTTGTAAATAGTCCCCCCTAGTTTTTACCTTTTGAGTCTCCTTGAGTCTCTCTCTCTCTCTCTCATCTCATAATCAAGGCTAAACAATTAAAGTTTTGGGACTCTGAATTAGGGTTATGCATGTATCCTTATCTTAGGATGGAATGTATAACTTTGATCCTTAGTACTAAACCTTCAAGTTGTTTTCACCTTCAATCAAAAACATCTAATAATCATCAAAGACTTAAGCTTGTAACTTGGGCCTTATATTAGGGTTACATCTCTGCCTGGTGGTTCAGAGGGACTAACCCTAGTGTTCAATGGACAAGTCCCCCTCATGCTAAAGTCTTGCAAACATAAAAAACACTTCTTCATCTCATCTTTAATTAAAATCCACTTAATAAAGACTTGTTATATAATGAATTTAATCCCTAACCATGGATCAAGTTGATGTATCTTCCTTAGCTTAAGTGTTCTCATCTATCACCCTTCTCTTAGGATGGTGTAATGAGTTCACTAATCTTTGATTGGAGATTAAACTCATTACATAACACTAAACAAAAACACTTAATAATTACCAAAGTAGGTTAATGATCTTAATCCTATATCATCATGGTAATTAAGTTGGGATCTTCATCTCATACTTAAGTAGGCTCATTATCTCTAATCAGGGAGGATATAATGAGTTTACAACCTTTGATTTAGATTAAGCTCATTATCTTATGCAAAGCACCAAAAAACAATAAAAAACTGAAAACACAAAAACAAACAATAAACGTCTCCTTCGGGATTATTTTCTCATCATATTCACTCTGAAAACGAGAACTCGCTTCTCCCGTCTAATGCAATACAGTTAGCACTCGAGCCAGACGAGTCACACACTTGAGCATAAACAAGCAAGCAATTCACACCAAAGCATCCAAGTCTCTTTGAGTCGAACTACGGTGTTATGACTTCCTCATTGCACTAGAGGATACGAAGGCATAACTTAACAATTATTGAACAAAAGTCTCTTTGTCTTCCCCCTCTCCTCCTTCTAGCTTTCTTTTCTTAGCCTCAGCTTTGATCACACACTTCCTTTTTTTTTGCGCTAACACTCTGTACATCTTTTTCTCCTTAGCTTTTATACACAGTTTAGCACATACACTATTCCCTTTTAAACATAATCAAATCAACCCCCTTACTCAGTTTCTTTGGTTCACTACCATCTTGTCCATATCTTTCCAGGTTTATGCATCATTACCTTTCCTTCGGGATAAAAATGCCTAGCTGGCGAATCTATTCAAACTCAACCTCCAACATCGCTGACGGTTCGCATTTGCATCGGGATGAAAATCCGGGGAGCGACAACTTGGCGACTCTGCTGGGGATTATTGTAACTAGGGCTTCTGGTTCTTTTGCGGGTTTCTCCTAGCACTTGTTTGTTTGTGTTTATTGGGGGTGTTATGTGCTATTTGTGTTTATTATTATTGCTTTATTTACTGCTTCCTGTATAACTTTATTTACTGCATTTACTTTATCGCTTTCATTTACTGCTTCCTGCATTTCATTATTATTATTGCATCATTTGTGCTGGAATATTGTTACCTTAGTGGGAGGGGTATTCCAGTGAGAAAGGCTCAACACAAAGGCCTGAGTGACACCTAGGATTAGAGTGGTTTTGTATTCTTTCCCATTCCATTTCGGTCTGGTGCGGGAATACGAAAACACGGTTCAGACATGGGTTTCTTTTTGAGAACTTTGTGCTACGGATTTCCTGTAGTGCTAGGGCTATCTGGGAAGCCTGCTAAGTCTAGATGACCTTTTTAGATGACCTTCAACATCTAATGTGAATTAGAGGAGGATTCTTTATGATTAGGGTAAACACTGTACCTCCGGGTTAGAAGTGTTTACACTTCTCATAATAGATCCGAATCTGAGGATCCTTGTTCTAGAACAATACCTGTGAGTGGGTTGGGTTGTTTACAGGTTTGCAGGAACCTTTGACCTCAACATACCTTGCCACTGGAATTTGTTTTAAGGTTATACTATTTTGGACGAGTTCTTTGAAACCCTGGAACATTGACTCTTTATTTGAGTCCCCCACCTGGTTACTGTAATACCTCAAAATTTGCCCTCTCAAATCCTTAACATGTTGCATATCATTTAGCATACATAAGTACACAAATAACCAACAACATTGCATCATGTGTAGCATAACTGAGGCATAGGCATGTGGTCAATAGCTGGAGCAACTGAAGGCTATACAAAGGCAATCAAAGGGTCACAAAGCTTCTCAACATCATGCTAAGGGTCCACAACATCCCACAAGTTCTTATGTGAAGCCACAAGTCATGGAAAGTTTTGGTTTGATCAAAGAAGGCAAGCAGTGCAACCTCTCCTGAGGAAATGATTCAAATTAGGGTTTCAATTGTGAAGGGCTTCTCCATGAATTTGAGAAAAAGTGGATTCTATTGTGTTCTATATGACAACAAGTGTATAGGGTTCAAATTTCATCCGCAAATTCATTTTGGAAGAGGTTCAATTGGTCAGATGATTGAAAATCAGGAATTTGGGGGAAAAGTCAACCATGCTGAAGAAAAAGTCAACTCCTGACTTTTTGAGATCAAAATCATGAAATTAGGGTTACAAGGGTCCTATGTTTCAAATTTGATCAAGAAATGATGGAGGAATCAAGAGAAATCAAGAAAACCAAAACTTACCATTTTTGGAAAATTAGGGTTTCCAAAAATGGCAAGTTTTGGCTATTATTGCAGCTACTTTAAATGAGGCCTTCTCCCAAAATATGAGGGCTATGAAAATTCTACTTGGAGCCAATTAAAGAGGGCATCTTGAGCTTCAAATCCATAGGTTGAACTTTTCCATAGCATAAAAAATGAGAAAGTTATGATCATGTAAAGTTGAGGAAAATCAAGGCAAAACTAGGTCATGGGCGAGACAGCTTGCAGGCCAGCTTGCGTGCCCTGCCTGGCAATTCATCAAACAGGTGGTGGGTCACAAGGCAAGCCATTTTTATCCATGTTAGAGGCCTCAAATGGATTTTCTTTGAACTACAAAGTTGTTCATTGCCATGTTTCCAACAACTTTGATGTTCAAAGATTTTTCATCTGATCAAAGGATTGAGAGTTATGGGAAGGCAAAGAGAGGGTGTTCAAACTGAAAGTGAGCAGGGCATCTGGCCAGGCCAAGAGCAAGCCATGTAGACCCATTTTGCAGATTCATGACATGATGTTCATTGGTATGTTTGAGATGTTTAGAGGTCATGTTTCATCTTGAACCAAACACCAAACATGTCCATTGCATCATTCTCTTCAATTTGATCACAAGAAGTCAGTGCTTTGATGCCTTGAGGAGGAAGAAACATCCTTTAGAAGATCACCATGAGCAAGTTGGTTACTTGTATGCTAAGGCATTGTATCAAGGCTTGAATCCAAGTCAGTTTAATTGGTAGACATCATTTACTCTGCTATGATCACAAAGTATCCAATTGAAGGATCAAATTATTCCATGTATGCTCATACATCATAGCTGCCATGCACTATGGGGATGGTTCAAGTGAATGAGAAGTTCCCTGCATATACCAGCTTCATTGTTCTCAGCTTCATCACACCTCATTTAAACCTCATCATAAGGCATGAACCTCACCACATTCAATTAGTTTTGAGCCAAGCCAGATCAACATTGTACACTTGTTGTACACCCTTGATGGAGTTCAAGTCAACTGAATAAGAGGGAACTTGCTGCAAGCATGATCAGAATAGTTTCACTTTTCTTCACTTCAGCTCATCATAAGTGCCATGTTCATCATTGCATGAGATCACAACCACCATGGAGAATCCAGCTAAATGTGGAAGTTTCTAGAGAGTTTCAGTTGCATAACCAACTTGACTCACCTCTAACAAACTCAACTCAGTTAACCAGGGTTGTAACCCTGGTTCTAACTATTAATCAGAGGTCAGGAACCCTATAAAAGTAAGAGCTCACTGTATCTTGATGCTCTCTCTCACTTTTTGCTCGAAATCCACCATAGAACTCTCAAATTTCTCTCTGTAATCTCTGCAAATTCTTTGATAATTGAAGAAGATCAAGCTTCTTCAATCATCAACACTCATCAGCTTCTTCTGGATACTTGCTTCAAATCTTCATTAGAACCATATTGCCATGGAGAAACTCATCTGAAACATCCTATTGCACCATTTGCAATATCACTGCACTTTGATTCGAGCAACCTCAATCTTCATCTTTCTTGCACTGATCTTCATCTATCCATCATCAACATCTTGTTTTGCTAAACTTCTGTGGAGTTCATTGCTTGAAGCTTTGAGTTTCCATCTCTGCAAATTGCACTGCAAATTCATCAGTTTCTCAAAGGCTACACATTACAGAGTGTTTATTTCACTCTTGGTGATTAAGATCAAGGTTAAGCAATCTTTGGAACCTCCTCTATGGTCTTCTAGAAACATATTGATCACACTGCAATTTAGGTATGCTCTGGAAACTTGCTTGATCTAATTGATTTCTTTTCATGGTTTTCATGTCAATTGAAGCTTGTTAGAATCACTGTGATCTCTGGCTAGTTGATATGTGTCGCTCCCACTAAACGACACCCGGTCAGATAGGGTATAGATGCGAACGGTCGGCAAAAGGAGAGAATGAAATGAAGGTGAATAGAGTCGCCAGCTAGGCATTTTTATCCCGAAGGAAAGGTAATGTTGCATAAACCTAAAAAAGGATGGATAATACGGTTGCGAACCAGAGAAACTGAGAAAGGGGGTTGGTTACAACCTGGGAAGGTATTAGCACCCAGATTGTCCGTCGTACTCGACGGGATCCACGCTTATAAGATTGTATTTAAAGGGGTAGTGTATGTGCTATCTGTGTGTAAAAGCTGGAAAAGAATATACTTATGTCAGTGCAAAAGGGTGAATGCTCAGGAACTGAGGCTTAGAAAAGAATGCTGAAAGAGGTGGATGACAAAGAGACTTTTGTTCGATAACTGTTAAGTTATGCCTACGTATCCTCTCGTGCAATGAGGAAGTCAGAACACCGTAGTTCGACTCAAAGAGCCTGAAAATAGAAATGACTGATGAACTGCCTACTTACCTATGCTCAAGTGTATGACTCGTCCGGCTCGAGTGCTAATTGTCTTGCATTAGATGGAAGAAGCAAGTTCTCGTTTATGAGTGAAGATGATGAGAAAAGAATCCCTAAGGAGACGATTATTGTTTGTTTTTGTGTTTTCAATCTTTTATTTCTTTTTGTGTTTGTCATAAGTTAATGAGCTTAAGCCTAAACCAAGGGTTAGTAAACTCATCATATCCTCCCTTTGATCAGGGATAATGAGAATACCTTAAGTAGGAGATAAACATCTCAAACTTAATTACCATGATGTAGGATTAAGATCATTAACCTACTTGTGATTATTTAGATGTTTTTGGGGTTTTGTTTAGTGTTAAGTAATGAGTTTAAGCCATAATCAAGGATTAGTGAACTCATTACACCATCCTAATAGAAGGATAATAGATGAGCACACTTAAGCTGAGGAAGATACCTCAACTTAATCCATGATTAGGGATTAACCTCATGACAAAACAAGCCTTCATTAAAGTGGATTTTAATTAAGGGTGAGATTAATAAATGAGTTTTATGATTTTCAAGACAACTTGAGGGGGACTTGTCCATTAACACTATGATTAGTCCTTCTTAACCAATAAAGGAAGAATTAGAACCCTAATGCAAGGCCCAAGTTACAAGTTAATGTCTTAGTGATTATTAAGATGGATTGATTAAGAGGTTTAAACAAATTAAGGGTTTAATACTTAGGATTAAATTTATACACTGCATCCTAAGAGAAGGATGCAAGCATAACCTTAATCACAAAGTCTTAAAACCTTAAAGGTTTAGTCTCTGATTATGAGATGAGAAGAGAGACACAAAGAAGACACAAAGGTAAAAACTAAAGGGGGACTAATAAAAACCCTAATTATTGTCATGCTTGGATGTTCCTATGGTTTGTGAGGCTTGCAAGAGATCTTCAAAGAAGCCACCAATGGAAGAAGCGGGTGAAAGGAGGAAGAAACAAATGAATAAGTTACTTACTTCATTGAAGAAGATAAGTGACTTAGAGAAAGAAAGTGAGAGATGAACATGAATGAGCAAGCTCACTCTAAAGCAAAGAAAAATTCAGCAATGATGCATAAGAAGAATGAGAAGAGAGATGAGAAGTGAAGGCAAATTCACTTCTCAAATTACTTACCACCTGAAAATGTTGGAATAAAGAAAGGAATGAAATGAAAATGAAATGTATGCAAAGAGGCAAACCAAAACCAGAAGCATATACATGATTCAAATGATGACATGAGATGATGCAAATACATGTCAAGTATTATGAATGTTCATACAAGAGATGGAATGCAAAGGATGCATGCTTTGAAGTTTGAAATTTCATGAAAGTTTATGAAATGAAATGAATGCACATCATGGAAAATGAATGAAGAAATGATCAAGCATGGTTCTAATGTGTCCTAAGATGTCTTAAATGTTATGTGAATGCAAGAAATGTCATGGCAAATTCATAAATGGATGCATATGCAAGATGTATGCAAATGGACATGAGAAATTAGGGTTTTAAGGCAACATGAGATGCAAAAGTCAAAAACAGAAGCAAAACATAAGATAAAAAATTTCAAATGAACTCAAAGGAACCCTAACCCCATATGATATCATACCCCAAAGGAGAAGGTCTAACTCTTAACCTAAAGAAAGTTGTGATTTTTCTAAGTTTGCTAGGGTTTTAAGGTACCTTAAGAGGGAAAATGCAAATCAAATGGAAAATGTAAAATAAATTTATGACAAAAATATGCTAGATACTACATGCTATATGAAGAACAATGCAAAAAGAACCAATGTCAAACCCTTCATGGTTAGGCAGAAAAGAATTCTTGAAGTTAGGGTTCAAAAATGGGATTTTTATGAACTCTAAATTCAAGAAAAATGTCAAAGTTGAATCAAAACCAAAAAGAAATTTGTATGAATGGTTTGACAATGTTTCTAAATGTCCTAAGATGCAATGTGAATTTTTTTGGAATTTTCAGAAACCTAAATGATATTTTAATTAATTAATTTCCATTAATTGATTAAAATAAACATTTAAATATTTTTAAAATGATTCTTTAATGCAAAAAATAAAAATAAAAATGTTTTAGGGTGAAGAAAAATATTTGAAATCAAAATGCAGAAGAAAAATATTTTTGGCATTTTCTAAGCATTTTAAATTAATTATACAAAACAAATGCAATAAAAATGAATTTAAAATGAATTTAAACAAAAGTCAGCGCATCCTGTGGTTCACATTTAAACTGAGGATGGAGGGAAAGACCTGGCGCGCATCTCAACGGCCACAATTCAAACTGAGTTAAACTTAATTAAATAATTAATTAAACATGATTTAAACTTAATGAACTAATCTGAGCCATCCACTGCCTAACCCTAATCACCATCCAACGGCCCAAATTCAAACTTAGCCCTAAACACGTCATTAACCCTAATCTTTTTCAGGTGGCCGGAGAAGACTTCCGGTCGTCTTCTTCGGCGAGACCTTCAACCCAACTTCTTCCCTAGGCCATTTTTGGAGCTCTAAAGCTCCAGATCAACTCCTCTCCTCTCCCTAAACAAGAATCCACCCTCAAAACTAATTTCCCATGGTTGAAACTCAAGATACGAAGAAGAACTCAAAAATGGTGAAACTTTCAGACAGTCAGTACATGCTCATTTCGCAACCATTTTCAAAAATAAATATATCATGGTGATCAGCAAAGCATAAAGAACAATCTAAGAACTTAAAATTGCATTTCTGGAGAAAAGTTTGAAGAGGTTACCTGAGCTTGAGCTTTCTTAGTTTGGAGCTTTTGGACCTCCTCGTTGGTTCAAAATGACTCCAATGATCCTCCTGGTGATGCTTTGATGCTTGGAGGAAGTTTTTAATGGCTGGTTTGAGAGCTTGCACTCTTGCTGGCCAGAAATCATGTTTTGTGTAGAGGGGCTTTGAAGCTTGTATGATGGTTGGTTTATGCTCTATGGATCATTTCTGAATGAATGGTGAAGTTTGTTTTGAGGTTTGATGGCTGGACAGGAAGTTTCGAAGGTTTTTGCTCTTGGGGTTATTTTTGGGAACTTGATGATTATGAAGTGTTAGGCTTGCTTGTGTTGTGTTATGAGCTGTGTTTGATCCACATAACAAGCTTTGATATGTCAGAAGAGTTGTTGTGGCCTATGGTGATTAGTATGGGCTCTCTTGCACAAAGTCAACAAAACTTGTACTTGAGGTATGGGCTCATGTTGCAGCTGGCTTTTGGCTTGTCCTGCCTCAGCAAAGATCAAGGAGAGCCATGGAATTTGTTTTGTGGTGATTCAGCATGTGGAAGAATGGTTGTGTATCATTTTTGCAATTTTGATTAAGTTTGGCCCCTTTATGATTTCTTGAAGTTCAAGGCATGAAATGACATGATTCTTTGGGCAATTCTGATTTTTAGGCAATGCACTATGTTTGTATGATGCATAGAAGTGTATTAGAAGTCACAAAATGGCTTGGCAAGTGGTTTTGCAAAAATCCCTCTTTGGTGTATTCTTGAAAATTATAGGATTTTTGCCAACTTTGAAAGATCATAACTTGAGTTCCATAATGAATTAGAACTTGTTCTTGTAATTTTTGAAAAGGGAATGATCCAATCTACAACTTTCATGACCAAATTTTTTTCATTTGAAGCATTTTTGGTTGAGAAAGAGGAGGTTGAAATACTTTCCCCAAATGGAAAGTTTACATTACAAGTCATTTCCATTTTTGGCAACTTTTGGTTTAGCTCAATTTTCTTCAATTTTGTGAACTTCCAAGCACTTCAATGATCAAATAAAGATCATATAACTTTAATTTGATGAAAAATCCACTTTGGTTCCATTGTTGGGGGGCCTCAGATGCCCTGATTTTGCTCTGACTTGCTCAAGAAGTTACCCAATGAACAGATGACTTCCACAATGAATTTCTTCATCAAACTTGGTACACATGATCCTTATAACATGTTGAGACTATTAGAAACAATAATGACCAAAAAATTTGGAGTTATGGCCTCTGAAACCAAAACCCTAATTTCAGGTCAACTGTGTAGTGAAACCCTAGCTCTGCTTCCATGCTTTGCCAGTTCTTGTGATTTTTTGACTTCCTTGATCTTTGAGGGATATAATATGATGATAGAACACACATGGACCCTCTTGGAATGCTTGGAGGCCTTTGGAATGGCTCAGATGGATCCTGGATTGCTCAAATCACAAACCCTAGATGCAGATGAATTTGAACTAATGCAGTGAAACAAAAATGCAATATGAGATGGTATGATTAAACTAATGCAAAGATGAAAGATCACAAGCCATGGTGAAATAAGTGAGGGAAAATTTGGGGTGTTTACAATATGCACCCTAGGTGCTTAGTTTCAGTTCTCAAGCATGGATTTGTTTGCTTCGATTTGCATAGCATAAGAACCCTAAGCTAGAATTAAGACCAGATTATTGATCAGTGAGAGGAGGCGAGTCTAGATATGGTCTTAGATGGCTTTTTCATGGTGGTTTCATAAAGACCTAGGTCAGGGGTGACCGGAGAAGATGACCAGAGGTCACTTTTGGTCACTTGAACAGTGCCCTAGAATTAATTATGAAATTATAACATGACCATTGGATGAGTCTGATCTAAGCGGCCACAGGCTGCCAGCGTATTAAAATTTGCGTGCCTGGCACATGCCCTCAACTCAACATAAAAGTCAATCAGTTCCTATCCACACCCACAACGCATTTGACCTAAGCCCATTCAGTTCATTTTTCTGCTTTTCAGACCCCCCAGGCCCAATGTCTTTTAATTCAATTTTATTTTCATTTTCATTTTATATCAATTTCGTTTCTTATTTTTAAAAATAACAAATTACATCAAAAAATTACAAATAAATTCATATAGGATTCTCTCAATTTTCCATCATTTTAGATTTTATTTTTATTCATTTTTTAAATCAGAATTAATTTCTCTTTTAATTGTTTCATAATTTCCCCATTTTGAGCCATTCCTTTTGCATATTTTTTTCCTCATAAACCACAAATGTTAAAGACCCCATTCTTTTTGCATACTTTCAAGAGATCATTAAGCTTCCCCAAAATATTTTTCTCTGATTTTTAGGTCATTTTTAGATCATTTTTGAGTCCTTTCTTTCACTTGTATTCACAAAAACCCTAATTGAGTTCTACCTTTTACTAACCATTCAAAAATAGGAATTTTTGTGAGATGTTTTGTACATATGTTACTCTCTAGATTTTGTATTGAGTTGCCAACTTTCATAATTTTTTAAGGTCATTTAGTATTTTTCTTGAATTGTTTGATGTCTAAGCCATTTTTGATCCTTTTATTCCCTTCATTTGGTCCCATTAGCATAAGGAACTCATGCCATTAGTTTAAGGTCTTGTTTCTAGTTTTTGTGAGTCATATTATAGGTCTTCTAAAATTGAAAGCCATCCTTGGGTCCTTACTCCTTATTTTTAGGGTTTACTTGAGTTCTAAGTCACACCTGTCCCATTTTTAACCTAATCCCTCTCTTCCTTCCATCTTAAACATTTCAATTTCAATTTCAATTTGTACATAAACCAACTTCATTTTATCTTTGTTTTGTGTATTATAAGTGTTTTGTGGTCATTCTCACATGTTCATCTCAATTGTAGAACCTTTTGCATCTTTTTGAACTTCACTTGCCACTTAGAGGATCTTAGAAACCCTAATTTGAACACCTAGTCTTAGGGTGCTTCTTAACCCACCATTTGTGAAAATTTTCCAAGTTTGATTTCCATTCCATTTTTTTGTCAAGCCCCTGGTTTTTGCATAGGAAAGTAAAGTCCATTTGGTTATGTTTGAATAGTTTTCTAAGTCCTTTTGTTGTACCTTTCATAACCATGCTTCTATGTGTTTCTTCTCACCTTTCAATCTCATATTTGATTATCCTTAATTTGAATCCCTTCTTTCCCATTTGATCCATTCATTTCCTTCACTTCCCTATAGTGTTAAGTTCTGAATTTTTCATTTACCTTTGAGTTTAAGGTATTTTAGCAATAGTAATCACTTAGGTTATCTTTCTAACCTCATCCTTAGGGTTTAGTGGTGCCTTAGGGCATATTTTGAATTTAATTCACTTAATTCGTTTAGAAACATTTGAATTGGTTTAGCTACTGACTTTTTAGGTATGTTACCTTATAAGATGCTTTAGGCTTAGGTATTGACCATAGGAGTGCACTAACATATTTCCTAAGCTAGTGTGAGTTCTTGTGTGAAGTTTGCCATTTGTTTATGCTTTCAATATGAATTGTCATGCTAACTCTTGTTTTGTAGGGGGAAGATGAGGTAATCACTTCATTCTTTATCTCTTATGCATTTATTTGCCTTGCCTTGGCACTTTGTGCCTTGTTCATAGGTTCCCTCTTTCTCTCTTTAGATTCAACTTAACTTCCTTAGGAAGTAAGTTAAATTCTAACTTGTTCTTTCTTCTCATTAGGTTACCAAACCTCATTAACCATAGGATCACACTTGTACATAATAAGATGACTTAAGGATGTGTCTTAGTCCCCCATTAGCTTTGAACTTTTACTTTTGAGTCTTCTCTTCTCATCTTCAAACAAATCCAAAAAGACTTAACAAATGCATGAAAGGATCCCTTGTGTATAGCCTTATTCCATGAGGCACTTGTACTCATTCCATCTTGGAGTGGTGTAATATTGTATAGCATGATGCACAAGTCTTATCAATGGGTTGTTTCATAAAGAAAAAATCTAAAATACATTTCTTCACAAAATCTACAAAAACATGTAATAACTTCAACAAGCTAGTGAACTTAGACCCTAGTCCTTGGAAACAAGTCTTGGATAAATTCTCCTTGCCTGGTGTGCTTGTTCTATTATTCCATCTTGGAATGTAGTAGCAAGTACACATTCTATGGAAAAGAGTTTGAATTCACTTCCTTATGCCAAATACATGCAAAACTCTTAAAAAGCAAACAACAAACAATAAGCGACTATCCTGCGGGAACTTCTCTTCTCATCTCATTCATTCACAACGTGAAATTATGAAGACTTGTCTCGCATGCAAGACGGTAAACACACTCGTACCAGACGAGCCTGCAACACCTGAGCATAGACATACGCAGTTCCATCTATAAAAATCACAAACAAATAGCTCCCGCCTTAGTTAGGCGAACTACGTCGACTCTGATCCTCATTATCCATATTAGGTACGTAGGCAGCGGGGTAGGGTCCGTTCGAGCACATTCTTTATTTTCCCTACATTTTCCACATTCTTTCTTTTTGCTCTCTTTTTTCCAGTTCTCTTTTCTCATTCCAGTTTCCAATTAGCAGTTCATTTCATCAGCACTTTATTTCTCACCCTTTGAAACAAAACAAACAAGTGTGGATCACGTCCGGTACGATGGACGATTTGGGGTGCTAATACCTTCTCAGGTCATAATCGACTCCTGAACCCAGATCTTTGGTTCGCAGGACCTTGTCCTTTCCTTCTTCCTTAGGTTTGTGCAGCATTACCTTTCCCATTCCTTCGGGATAAAAATACATGGCTGG
This sequence comes from Lathyrus aphaca, assembly GCA_963966055.1. Lineage (NCBI taxonomy): Eukaryota > Viridiplantae > Streptophyta > Magnoliopsida > Fabales > Fabaceae > Lathyrus > Lathyrus aphaca. The sequence goes on along the minus strand of OZ014523.1, from coordinate 427,165,119 downwards.
CGACTCTATCTTTTCCGCACCACTTTCGCGTTTGTACTAGGATGAAAATCCCGGGAGCGACAGCTGGCGACTCTGTTGGGGACCGAACCCAGAATCTCTGGTTTTCCTCGTAGAGTCAATCCTAGCGCCTGTTTGTTTTTGTTTTCTTTGGGTGTTTATATGTGTGTTGTGTGATGTTGTGTTTATTTACTGTTTTCATTTACGGTTTACTTTACAACTTTATTTACTGCTTTCAGTATTTATTTTACATGCATCATACTGGACTGTGCTGATTTCATTTTTTCTGTGGGATGGGTTTTGTTACTGTGAGATAAGCCAAATACCCGACTTGAGTGCACCTAGGATTTAGAGTGGTTCCACTTTGACTTCATGGCATCTTGCTATGTTGGTATTAGTGAGTTCCACGCCTTGACTTGCGACCTTCTCGGAAATGTATTGACGCCAGAATCTTTCTGGGGAAATACACTACCTTGATAGTTATGTGCAGTTAGGGGACCGATCATTGAGAACCTTTGTGGAAACATCCCTCCCTAGTGATGATAGTGGCAGACCACATTTGTTGGCAAACCCACTCGCATCCGAGGGCCCACTGGGAACTCGCATAGGATGGCCTGGTTCTCTTATAGGAATCCAGTTAAGGAAAATTGTTCGTATGACGATAGTATTGTACCCTTCGGGATGAATGTACTATTGTTTCTCGATTCAGTGCTTAAAGCTAAGGACTTATGAGGGATGCTTGTTTCCTTGGACTCGACTGAGACCTCCCTGAGTAGTACATAATGCCAAACCGATTCCCTGATTTGGTCATGAGCCATTTTTCGGAAATGGTGAATGTATTATTGCTATTCGGCCTTGAGAGTCCGTGATGTTTGACCCGAGTAGCACACCCGTGAGATTGGGAGGAGTTTGCAGGAGCCCAAAACTTCAACATACCCATGTATGCCAGTACACTTCAGTGATATGATCTTTTTCTGTTAATTATGGAGTCGGAAATCATGAACTCCTGATCAGAAAGATACTTGTGATGATGTTGTGGCCTTGCACAGACACTTGATTACCTAATTCACTACACAGACACATCACTAATCACATGCCTTGCCGTGCATAACATCATAACATCATTAATCATTTTGTGTTCTTTTTACTCTCAAGGTTCATTACCTCATATTCTGGTCATATTGCTGCTTCAACATGGAGATTCCAAGGAAGAGAAATGTCCATTATACTTTCCCACATCCAGAGACAGAGGATATTCAGAAGTTAATTGGCTTGATGGATGAAAAAGTGTTTGACGAGTTCAGAAAAGAGTTTGGAAAGATCCTAGACTATGTGAATAAGCCAACCACTGATCAGAGGAATATCTTGCATTCTCTACTGCAGTTCTATGATCCACAACTGAGGGTTTTTGTTTTCCCTGACTACATCTTGGCTCCCACATTAGAAGAGATATCCAGCATCCTCAAAATCCCCATAAAAAATGGTGCTCCTTATTATGGCTTAGAGAAGATTCCTTTATCCAAAGATATAGCTGAGTCTTTTCTTCTAGATTTATCCAAAGTTAGCAGAGAAGTGGATGCCACCAAAGATAAAGGACTTTTCTTAGATTTTCTTATTAAGGAAGCTCAGGACCTGGCCTCTGAGAACAAATGGGCTAAGTTCAGCACCTTGCTTGCTTTGATAGTGTATGGGACTAGTTTGTTTCCGGGAGAGAAAGGTTTAATTAACATGGAAGCTATCACTATATTTTCCAGAAGAAATCCAGTACCCACTTTGCTAGGTGACTTTTATTATGGGGTTCACCATAGGAATGAAAAGAGGAAGGGACATATAAATTGTTGTGCTCCCCTATTTGCTGATTGGTTTGTAAGGAAACTCCCTAAATCAGGGCCTTTTCAGGATTTGAAACAATCTTGGAAGTGGTCCAAAAGATTAATGGGCTTAACCTCAGCTGACATTTCATGGGGATGCAACAGAGACCTTGTGGGAAAAGAAATACTAGTCAGTTGTGGTTGTTTCCCAAGTGTTCCTTTGATAGGAAGGAAAGGTGGGACCAGTTACAATCATGTCTTGTCCAAGACGCAGTTTGGTTATCCATTAAGAGATGTGCCTTTGATTGAAGAGGCAAATGAATCTTTATACTTTCCAACAGAATGCAATCTCAAGAAGAGCATACTAGTATCCCAAGCTTGGGAGGTTAGAGTGATGAAAGGGAAGAAAGACTTTAGGAGAGTGGATCCCAACAATTATGACCCTTTTTCCAGATGGTTGGAGGATCGTGTGAAAACCCTATTACTCCAAATTTCTAGAGAAACACCTCTCTACCCTAAGGAGGTATCACCCACAACTTTAGTGCCTCTTCAAGATTATCAAAAGTTGGAAGCCTTGGTTCAACATCTCAGGTTGGAGAATCAAGAAGCTTGCAATTCATGCCAGAAACTGAAGATGCAAAATCAAAAGTTGGAGGAAAGAGCTCACAAAGCTGAAGAGATGGTTAGGCTCAAGCAACAAGATTTTCAAGAGAGAGAGCTTTACTTCAAGAAAAAGGGATTAGCTGAAACTCACAAGGCGGCCCAGCGTCGGAAGGAGAGGAAGGATTTGAATGAAGTCAATGAAGCTGTCACCTTATGGCAAGAGAAGTGGGAAGACAATTTGAGGAAGCAGAAGGAGCTGGAGATCAAGCACAAGCTAGAAGTCAAGAGTCTTCAAGATTCTTTGGATGGACAGAGGGAACTCTTTCAGAAGGCTTATCACCAAGAGAAGAGTCGTCTCCAAAGTTTAGCAGAAAGCCAATAAGCAGTAAAGGAAGCTCAGAAAGAAATAGAAGATTTGAAATTGAAAGCTGATGTCCAGAGGGCCAAGAATGACTCCATTACAAGCCAAGAAAGTGAAAAGGTGTTCCTACAACAAATCGAGGAATTGCATGCCTCCTTTGACCTTAGGGACATCCTAATTCAGAAGCTTGTACAAGAGCCTACTGTAAACACCCCAAATTTTCCCTCACTAAGTTCATACCATGGCTTGTGATCTTTCATATTTGCATTAGTTTAAGCATACCACCTCATATTGCATTTTTGTTCCACTGCATTGGTTCAAGTTCATCTGCATCTAGGGTTTGTGATCTGAGCAATCCAGGATCCATCTGAGCCACTCCAAAGGACATCATTCATTCCAAGAGGCTCCATGTATGTTAAATCATCATTCTATATCCCCCAAAGATCAAGGAAGTCAAAGAATCACAAGAACTAGCAAAGCATGGAAGCAGAGTTAGGGTTTCACTGCACAGATGACATGAAATTAGGGTTTTGGTTTCAGAGGCCATAGCTCCAAATTTTTTGGTCATTCTTGTTTCTAATGGTCTCAATATGTTATAAGGATCATGCATACCAAGTTTTATGAATAAATTCATTGTAGAAGTCATTTGTTCATTGGGTAACTTCTTGAGCAAGTCAGAGCAAAATCAGGGCATCTGAGGCCCCCTAACTTGGAACAGAAGTGGATTTTTCATCAAATTGAAGTTACATGATTTTTATTTGATCATTTAAGTTCTTGGAAGTTCACAAAATTGAAGAAAAATGAGCTAAACCAAAAGTTGCCAAAAATGGAAATGACTTGTAATGTAAACTTTCCATTTTGGGAAAGTTTTTCAACCTCCTCTTTCTCAACCAAAAATGCTTCAAATGAAAAATTGTTGGTCATGAAAGTTGTAGATTGGATCATTCCCTTTTCAAAAAGTACAAGAACAAGTTCTAATTCATTATGGAACTCAAGTTATGGCTTGTCAAAGTTGGCAAAAATCACATAATTTTCAAGAATGCACCAAAGAGGTTTCTTTGCAAAACCACTTGCCAATTCATTTTATGACTTCAAACACACTTCTAATCATCATACAAACATTGTACATTGCATAAAAATCATAATTGTCCAAAGAATTGTATCATTCCATGCCTTGAACATCAAGAAATTACAAAAGGGCCAAACTTCATGGAATTTGCAAAATGACACATAAACTTCCATCCACTTGCTGAATTGTCTCAAATCCAAGTCTATGGACATCCTTGATCTCAGCTATGCATGGGCAAGCCAATGAGCCAGCTACACCATTGTCCATACCTCAAGTACAAAACTTTTGACTTTTTGGCAAGAAGCCCATACCAATCACCACAGTCCACCACCCACTCTCTGCCCAATCCAGACTTTACAAGCATGCTTCAAAGATCATTTTTCATAAGACACACAAGCTAAAACCTCCAAGAACTCAGCATTGCCAAACTCACTTCAACTTGCAAAATCCTTCGAATCTCTCAGCTCACTCACTCAAACTCAAAACCAATTTCACCATTCATCCCAAAATCATCCACTGACCACAAAGCAACCATTAAAACAGCCTCAAAGCACCCATAGACAAAACACGATTCTTGTCCAGTTGAAGTGTAATCTCATAAACCAGCCACTCTCAAGGCCTTCCAAGCATCAAAGCTTCATCAGGAGGTCAAAGGGAGTCATTTTGCATAAAGGAGGGGTCCTGAAAGCTCTCATCTGCAATTCTCAAGCTCAGGTAGTCATCTCAAATCATTTTTCCAGAACTCCTATTTTAAGTTCCAATGTGAAAGAGCATGCTCCACTGATCACTTTGTGCTTTGTAGTTTTGAAAATGGTTGCATATTGATCATGTACTGATTGTCTGAAACTTTTGCCGTTTTTAATTTTTCTTTCAAATCTTGAGATTGAGCCATAATAAATTTATTTTGAGAGTGGATTTGAGTTCAGGGAGATGAGGGGAGTTGATCTGGAGCTTTAGAGCTCCAGAAATGACCTAGGGAGAGGTTTTGAAATTTTCAGGGGAGAAGGCTGCCGGAGAAGACGACCGGAGCTCTTCTTCGGTGGCCTGAAAGTCATTAATGTGTTAATTAGGGTTAGGGCTAGGTTTAAATAGGGGCCCTTGGATCTTTAGTTCCCGCGTGAGATGAATGGTTGAGATTAGTCCATTTAAGTTTAATCAGGATTATTTATTTAATTAATTAGGTTTAACTGGATTTGAATATTGACCCTTAGATTGCGCGCGTAGTCAACTATAATTTCCCCAGAATCAATGATAGCCACTGGATCAGATTACCTTTGCTTTAATTTATTTTTTATTTCAATTTTTCTCATTTATCTTGCATCAATTTATTAAAATAGCTAGAAAATCTCAAAAAATATATTTTATTCTGCATTTTCACTTCAATAATTTTCTTAACCCAAAAATATTTTTATTTTTATTTTTTGCATTAAAAAATTATTTTTAAAATATTTAAATGTTTATTTTAATTAATTAATGGAAATTAATTAATTAAAATATCATTTAGGTTTCTAAAAATTCCAAAAAAATTCATATTGCATCTTAGGATATTTAGAAACATTGTCATACCATCCACACAAATTTCTTTTTGGTTTTGAACAATCTTTGATAATTTTCTTGAATGGTATGACTGTAACACGGTGGGAGAACTGACTTTAGTTAAATGTTGCGGATAGCAAGAGTTGCCACCGACTTTTATTTTATCCAAAAGGAAAGGACATAACAGAACAGGAAAGACCTTAAAAAGATTTTGAGTTCGGGGGGTAGGTTATACAAAGGGAAGGTGTTAGCACCCTTTATATCCATGGTTATCCATGGGCTCTTAGTTACTTAGCTCACTTTAAATTGTTTTGAGAAAGGTGTAGTTTGTGATTAGAAATTTTCTAAGTACTTTATAATGATCCTCGTATGGATGTATATAAAGACTTTGTTTTGAAAATTTGTTTGAAATGTGAAGTGTAAAATGTATTTTGAAATGTGTGAGCAAGTAATTAAGAGGAACCTACCCTATATTAAGTCTTTACTTTTCTTATGTTCTTTCAATGGTAAGACTATCCCTATTATTAAGGAATAGGTAGTCACTACCTTGGATGTGATAAGGGACATGTGTAGGGACATCTGAATATAGGCAACTGTGAGGTGTCTTTAGCAATACGTAGGGACTTATCATCTTTTATTCGAAGGGACAAGATCATTTATCGTAGGCAACCTCGAAGGGACTTGATCTTATAAACTGAAGGGACTTGATGATATTGATGGAGGGACTTTGCTTAAGACACCTTACTTGACCTTAGAAATAGGCAACATGAGAGGTAACCCTAGAAAGTGCAAGATGGCGATCAAAGATCGACTTACGTGTGTGAGTGTTCATGTTCAAATATTTATCTTATTTAATTAGTTATTCTAAGTCAATTTTAATCACAAACATGTTATGCACACCCTAGAATTACTAACCATACAGTAAATATTTTCATTATAAAATAAAGCAAAAATATAAACCTAAACTATTACAAAGCTTCGGGACAATTACAATATGATCGGAGAAATAATAATAGAAAATAAATAAGCAATAATTTAAAAGGTTAGTAATAATGAAATAGTAATAATAATAAAAGGGTTAGTAAAAATATAAAGAAAATAAAAATTTAAGAGAATATTATTTTTAAGTTGAATAAACATTTAAATTTTTTTAGAAGAAAATAGAATAATTATGATAATAATAAACAAATAATAATTATTTACATAAAAAAATGATTAATTATTTAATTATAGTTTATAACAAAATTAAGTTAAATATTAAAGTTAATAAAAATTAGGGTTAATAAAATTAGGTTTTTAGAAACTAGGGTTTTACTTATTAATTTATAAAATAAATCAATTTATTTACAATATATATATATATATATATATATATATATATATATATATATATATATATATATACATATATATATATATATATATATATATATATATATATATATATATATATATATATATATATATATATATATGTATACATATATATATATATACATATATATATATATATATATATATATATATATATATATGTATACATATATATATATGTATACTATATATATATATATATATATATATATATATATATATATATATATATATATATATATATAAAATAATATGGACATATAATATAATAAATATAATAATTAAGTTTTTTTTTTGGAGAAAATAATTTGAATTAAAAAAATAAGTTTTTATATAAAAGAAAATAATATATACATTTATTTTATAAATTATTATTTAAAGAATTAATTGAATTAAACAAATAAAACAAAAAAAAATAGTGAAAATAATGAAAAAAAAAACATACCTGGGGCTGGGATTCGAACCCAGGCCCTAGGCTTTCCATCCACAAGACCAACAGCATCACCACCAGGCCAAGCACGCGCTGGTGTTAGCATCAGGAGTTCAATTTGTTTTATTGTTAACCTGCAAAAATCCAGAAAAATAAAAACAAAACAAAATGGTCTGGGGGGGATTCGAACCCAGGACCATCAATATTACATAACCAACTGAGCCAACGCACACTTGTTGAAATAAAATATAAACAATTTAATAAAATATTTCATCAATATTTGAATTCCAAACTGGCGCCAGAACTTCATCTTCTTCCTCTGAAATTCGTAGGTTTACCTGCGAATTTTGTTATGAAATTTCCTGCGAGTTTTCCTGCAACCGAAACCTACAAAATGCATACTCTCACAAAAACGTACAATTTCCACAAATTGATCATGCCAACATGATCTATACAGTTCATTGGATTCAATTATGGTCTCAAACATCATTTATATGATCTATTTCATGAAACCCTAAAAGCCTGGCCGAAACCCTAGCAATGACCATTTACGATTCAGGTCATTAATCTTCTATCTAATTATCCAGAAAGCTTGCAAACTTCATTCTAAACACAAATCAACAACCAAAATTAGTAAATGATGCATAAACAATGAAAATCGAAAATCAAAAGTTCAAGAACAATCTTGATTCGGTTACGGCTTATGATCATGCTTTTGATGTATATCATTATTGAAATATGTTCAGTGAGTCTTAAGGAAGCTAAAGCAACCTTCAAAAGTTATTGAAATTGCTCAAAAGTATGAAACCGAATTTGGAATTTTCTTGAATATTTTTTACTCTTGCTCTTGTTCTTGGAGGATGGATTTTTCGTCCCCTAGCATTGTGATGTATTCATGTATATGTAGTGAGTGTAATTAGGTCAAAACTTTGTGGATTTGTGGGCTTTGTCTTGATTGCTTGATCATGAAGTTTTCTCCTTTCAAATATTGAAAAATATCTTATCTAACCTTTCCAAATCAAGCTAGCATGAAATTGGATCAAATCAATCATCTCTAAATGGTGTTTATGATTTTCTAGAATCACAATCTCATCCAAATATTTGATTTATATATTTTATTTTGATTTAATTTGCATTTTAATGAATAAAATTCAAATAAATACTAAATAAAAAATAAAAAATCAGAAAATGCTTGGATTGGATCGTGTTTGATGATATTATGAAGATTGGGTGGCAATTTGGTAGGCCCATTTGGCAAAAATTGGTTTCGAGACTTCATTTGCTTCACAAACCTCCCAAAAATTTCCCAACTTTGCAAATGCACAAATCCCTCAATTTTAAGGATATGAAGGTGTTCTTGGACATTTTGGAAAGATTAGAGAGTCCTCTAACCAACGTCTTTAGTCTCATGTCCATATCCTTTACCATTCTCAAGTTATGCTCTTTGGAAGATGTTGACTTTTTGTTGACTTTTAAAATGACCTATAATGTCTTAGCTCATACCTTCCAAATGAAGCATTTTTGGGCTTGGCTTGTGAGACACAAAGTTGTAGAGAATTCGATTTCCCTCAAAATGAGCTTTGGTTGGAAAATTTTTGATGAAGCATGTGAAAGTTATGGCTGGTCAAAGTTCAGTTGACTTTTCCTATGAAAACCCTAATTTAGAAACTCCTGATTCTTGATGATCTGAAATCTCCATGATGAATCATGATCAACCCTTGATCAAATGATGAATTTTACTTCATATACTTGATTTTGGAAAAAAATCATGAAATTTGACTTTGGTTTGACCACAGTTGACCTCAGTTTGACTTTTTAACTGCTTTGACTGATTTTTGCATATCTGATCATCTGACTGAGCAAACTTTTTGGGAAAGCCTTGAAACTTGACATAGGGATCCTTAAAGACATATAGGATGCTATGAAGCTCACTTAAAGCCTTGGAAATCCATTTAGCCTAATGAAATCCAAAACCCTAGTTTAAGATGCATTGCTTAGGAGGATGCATTGTCTGAGGGGATTGTCAAACTTCCTGACTAATTGTGAACCTTGTGAACCTCTTGAGATACCTTGTGAATCTTGTGAACCTTGTGAACCTATTTGGACACCTTAGTACACAATGTCTTGTCTAGGTGAGGGCAAATTTTGGGGTGCAACAATGACAATGATTCTTTTTGCATTGATCTTCATTTAGCATGTAGTATCTAGCATAATTTTGTCACAAATTTCTTCTGCATTTTTGATTTGATTTGCATTTTTTCCCTTAAGATACCTTAAAACCCTAGATAACTTAGAAAATTCATAACTTCCTTAGGTTTAAGAGTTAGGTCTCCTCCTTCGGGGTGTGATATCATATGGGGTTAGGGTTCCTTTGATTGCATTTTCAATTTTTTATCTTGTCATTTTCTTCTATTTTTTACTTTTACATCTCATGTTGCATGAAAACCCTAATTTCTCATCTTCATTTGCATACATCTTACATATGCATTCATACAAGAACTTGCCATGACATTTCTTGCATCCATATAGCTTCTAAGACATCATAGGACACATTAGAATCATGTTTGATCATTTCTTCATCCATTTGACATGTTATGCATTCATTACATTCCATGAACATTCATGAACTTTCATACTCCTTTCATGCTTCATTTGCATTCTCATCACTTGTATGATCATCCATAACTCTTGACATACATTTGCATCATCTCTTAGCATCATTTGCATCATGAACATGCTTCTGGTTTTGGTTTTCATCCTTGCATACATTTCATTTTCATTTCATTCCATTTCTTTATGCTAACTTTTCAGGTGGTAAGTACTTTGAGAAGTGAATTTTCCTTCACTTCTCACTTCTCTTCTCTTCTCTTCTTTTATGCACCCTTGCTGCATTTTGACTTTGTCTTAGAGTGATATTGCTCATTCATGTTCATACACTTTCTTTCTTCAAGTAACTTATCTTCTTAAGTGAAGTAAGTTAACTTGTTTCTTCTGCTTCTCCTTCTCTCATCCTGCTTCTTCCTTGGTGGCTTTTCTTGAAGATCTCTTGCAAGCCTCATAAACCCTAGGAACACCCAAGCATGATAACAATTAGGAGTTTGATTAGTCCCCCATTAGTTTTACCTTTGTGTCTCTCCTCTCATCTCATAATCAGAGACTAAACCTTTAAGGTTTTAAGGATTTGTGATTAAGATTATGCATGCATCCTTCTCTTAGGATGGAGTGTATAACTTTAATCCTAAGTGTTAAGCCCTTAATGTGTTTAAATCTCTTAATCAATCCATCTAATAATCACTAAGACAATAAGCTTGTAACTTGGGTCTTGCATTAGGGTTCTAATTCTTCCTTAATTGGTTAAGAAGGACTAACCCTAGTGTTAATGGACAAGTCCCCCTCAAGTTGTCTTACCAACCATAAAATCCACTTCTTAATCTTACCATTAACTAAAATCCACTTTAATAAAGGCTTTGTTTTGTCATGAGGTTAATCCCTAATCATGGATTAAGTAGAGGTATCTTCCTCAATTTAAATGTTCTCATATATTATCCTACTATTAGGATGGTGTAATGGGTTCATTAAATCCTTGATTATGGCTTAAACTCATTACTTAACACCAAACAAAAAAACTCCAAAAAACATCTAAATAATCACAAGTAGGTTAATGATCTTAATCCTACATCATGGTGATTAAGTGTGAGGTGCTTACCTCATACTTAAGGTATTCGCATTACCCCTAATCAGAGGGAGGATGTGATGAGTTTACTAACCCTTGGTTTAGGCTTAAGCTCATTATCTTATGAAAAACACCCAAAATCAATAAAAGACTGAAAACACAAAAAACAAACAATAATCGTCTCCTCCGGGATTCTTTTCTCATCATCTTCACTCACAAACGAGAACTTGCTTCTTCCGTCTAATGCAAGACAGTTAGCACTCGAGCCAGATGAGTCATGCACTTGAGCATAGACAAGCAGGCAGTTCATCAGTCAACTTATCTTTCAGTCTCTTTGAGTCGAACTACGGTGTTCTGACTTCCTCATTGCACAAGAGGATACATACGCATAACTTAATTATTATCGAACAAAAGTCTCTGTCTCTTCCCCCCTCTTCCAGCATTATTCTTTAAGCCTCATTCCTGAGCATTTCATTTCACATACCTTTTGCACTGACACTTGTATATTCTCTTCCAGCTTTTGCACACAGATAGCGCAGACACTACCCCTTTAAACACAAACTTTCAAGCGTGGATCCCGTCGAGTACGACAGATAATCTGGGTGTTAATACCTTCCCAGGTTGTAACCAACCCCCTTTCTCGGTTTCTCTGGTTCGCGACCGTCTTATCCATTTCTTCCTAGGTTTATGCAACATTACCTTTCCTTCGGGATAAAAATGCCTAGTTGGCGACTCTTTTCAGTTCATCTTCATGATCTCCTTTCGCTGACCGTTCGCGTCTGTACCCCGTCTGACCCGGTGTCATTTGGTAGGAGCAACACCTACGCATCCAGATATAGCTCAGATTATGCAAAATGTCAAGCGCCTCCGTTGGAGATTACAGGATGTAGACTTTCCTAAGCTTTAGATGTATATGCATATGACTTGGATTACCCACAGACTTGTTGTGGGAATCCCCTCTTTCTTGATGTACTTTATCTTTCTTGACATATTGAATTTTTACCTTGTAAGGATCTTTGTTATTCCAATTATCTTCCGATTTACCTGAAGTCTCTGGTTATACTTGTTGCACAGACACAAAACAAATGCCACCACTTCAAGTTTGAATGTCACATAGGATTTTCTGGCAAGGGATATTTTTTCGCAACACCAGAATGGGAAAGTAGTGGAAGCCTTGGGAATAAAAAGAACACATTGCATTGCATACACATCATTTGCATTTTTCTTTGTTCTGCAGGTCTTCTACAGGTTGCTTAACTTATTTGTGTTACAGGCAAAGATTGCGAGGTCCGCCAAGACCCGTCATCCTCGACAGAATATCCCACATCGTTATGCAAATCGCAATAACCAGAGGACAGTCATGGATGCTATGCAAACTGAGCTTAATGAATTTCGCACTAGAATAGGAGACTTCATGGTCATGATGCAAGGGATGGCTCAGGGACAACAAGAGTTAAGAAATGCAATTCAGGGGCTCAACCCTCCTCAGATTAATATCCCTGTAACTAATCCTGACGTCCAAGTGACTCCTCCTAGCACTAACAATGGCCCAGGTGGACCTCAAGTTCCAGAACAATGCGCAACAACTTTCATTCCAGTACAAGACAGACAGGAGGATCAGTTCTCTTCTTTCAACAATGACATGAGGTTCGGCGGAGAAGGAAATCTTCAAGACTTTTTGATGCTGGCTGAGAAAGTCAAAGCCCTCGAGTGTAGAGACACTTTGGGGATAGATGTGTCTGACATGGGTCTAGTCCCCGGGGTGGTTATTCCTCACAAATTCAGGCCACCTACTTTTGACAAATATAACGATAGTTCCTGCCCCAAAACTCACTTGCAGGCATTCTACCGAAAGATTGCTGCTCATACTAGGGACGAAAAGCTCTGGATGTACTACTTCCAGGATAGTCTCTCCGGAGGATCCTTGGAATGGTATATGAAGCTACAGAGAAGCTCTGTGAGAAGCTGTAAGGAATTGGGAGAAGCATTCCTCAAGCAGTATCAATATAATATCGACATGGCGCCCAGTCACACTCAACTTCAAAGTCTGACTCAGAAGAACTCCGAGAGCTTCAAAGATTATGCGCAAAGGTGGCGTGAAGTGGCCGCTAGAGTGCAACCAGCTTTGCTGAAGAGAGAATGGTAGACCTGTTCCTGGATACCCTCCCTGGGCATTTCATGGAAAGGCTAGCTGGATGTTCCTCAAGTGGATTCTCAGATATCATCTTGAGGGGCGAAAGGGTAGAAAGCTGGATCAAGAAAGGGAAGATTCAGAATGGGGGCGCTTCGAGTTCTAGTGTCAAGAAGCCTTTCGTGAAGAGGAGAGAAGGAGATACAAGGGCAGTGTACGCGCAGAGGGGAGGAAACAACAGAGGGTTTTATCAGCAAGTGGCCCCCGTCACTATATCAGCTCAACCTGTTCAACACCAAGTCCAACCACCGCAGCCGCCACGCCAACAAGGGTATCAACAAAGAGCTCCTCATCCATATTACCCCCAGAAGACCAGAGAAAGACATTTCGAAACTCCGCTGATGTCCTATTTACAGCTTTTGAAGAATCTCCTACAGCTCCAGATGGTTCAACTCTGAACTCTACAACCCCCGAAGCCGGGCCAAATCCCCGAGGGTTATGATACAAACGCCAGATGCGAATTTCATTTTGGAGCTCCCGGGCATACCACAGAAAACGGCAAAGCTCTGAAGCATGTTGTTCAGGACCTACTGGATTCTAAAGCGATTAATTTCGCTCCTACGCTTAATGTAATACAGAACCCCATGCCTCCTCATGGAGGTACGGTTGGGGCAATTGATGAAGGGGAGAATCTAAACTTAGTGCGTGATGTCAATGACCTGCAGACTCCGTTGAGTGTTGTTAAAGTTTGCTTGTCACAGAGGGGTGTTTTCCCTGGGTGTGAAGTTGATTGTCCGGGGTGTGCTAAAGCCCCAGATGGTTGTGAGCAGTTGAAAGGGGGGGATCCAGAGCATGATTAATGAAGGGGTTCTACAGTTTGACAAAGTTGTAAAAGAAAGCGAAGTCTCTACAGTAACCATCTTCTACGATCCATCTCAAGTTCCTCCACGGGCCAGAGTGGCACCGATAACCATCACCATTGCATGACCAATATTGTATTAGAGTGATAAAGCCATTCACTGGGATTATGGTGGCGAAGTATATTGCAACGGCCAGAAGCAAGAGTTGGCCACGTCTAGCACGACCCCAGCTCAAGTAGAAAATGTTGGAGTAGGGGGCTTTACTAGGAGTGGAAGATTATTTGCGCTGGAAACACTAAGAAGTAGTGTGATACCACCCAGAGACACCGCAGAAGCCCAGGCTAAAGCAAGAGGGAAGCATCCAATGGTTGTCAATGAGCCCGCACCAGTAACTGATCCAGACATTCACCTTTGATAAAGAAGCTGAAGAATTTCTGAGAATTATCAAAAAGAGCGATTACAAGATTGTGGACCATCTGCAGCAGAATCTGTCGAATATTTCCATCTTGTCTTTGCTAATGTGTTCTGACTCCCACATGAAAGCTCTCTTGAATATCCTGAACAAGGCTTATGTGCCTTAGGACATTTCAGTAAATCAGTTAGAAGCGGTGGTATCTAGTGTCAATGCCTGTCATAGATTGGGCTTTGCAGACATGGATCTAACATCTGAAGGGCGTGCTCATAATCAGGCACTGCATATCTCTTTAGAATGTAGGGGTGCAGTACTTTCTCACGTGTTGGTAGATATTGGATCATCGTTGAATGTTCTGCCCAAGAAAGCATTGATGAAGTTGGATTATGATGGAGTGATTCTAAAGCCTAGTGACCTGGTAGTTAGAGCATTTGATGGGTCGAGGAGATCGGTGTTCAGGGAGGTGGATTTACCAATTAAAGTAGGTCCACAAATCTTCAATACCACATTCTATGCAATGGATATACAACCTGCCTACAACTGTTTATTAGGAAGACCTTGGATATATTCAGTGGGAGCAGTATCATCCACACTTCATCAAAAGCTAAAGTTCGTCTAGGAAGGCCAAATTGTAACTGTCAATGGGGAAGAAGACATTTTTGTTAGTCATCTGGCTTCATTCAAGTATGTGGAGATGGATGGCGAAATAGTTGAAACTTCATGTCAAGCTTTTGAGCCCCTGAAAACTGAACAAGCATCTTCATTGGCAGCTTCTTCTGAAGAATCAAAGAAGGGGGTTTCCATAGCCTCTTATAAGCAAGATCTTGAAGTGGTAGAATTTGGGTTACGAGAAGGCTGGGGCAGTCCAGTAGAAGTGCCAGAAAAGAAAGATATGTTTGGGATTGGTTACCATCCTGGGCAGTCATCATCTGGACCGAGTGCTATAGGTCGTTAAGGCCCGATTACTTTCACGAGTGCAGGAGTGGTGGATTATGGAAGCATCAGTGTCGTGCAAGACGATACTGTTGATAGTGACTTTGACTTAGATGAGTGGATCAGGTCTGCTGTTCTAGGGACTCAACTTAGCAATTGGACATCTGAAAGGCTTGTCTCGGTCACCTCATTCGAAGAGTAATAATCTTTGTTTTTGTCTTTCCTATACTCAAGCACTATGTCTTGCCCGGGGCATAATAGCTTTTTTGTAAGGGTTCTTTTGTTCCTAACACAATTTATAATCATAAATAAAGTTGACGTTTCACATTCATCCATGTTGTTCTTTGCTTTTCATTTTTGCTTTTGTTTTTCAAAAAGAAAGAAAAGTTTTAAAATGGCAATGTTTCTCATTTTTCTCGAGCTTTTTTCTAAAGCCTTGCATGAATCACCATTCATGCAGGTGCTCGTCACCGGATCTTATCAATGATGACCCTGTTATGGCTGAGTATGACTTTGACAATCCAATTTATCAAGCCGATGAGGAGGGTGAAGAAGATTGCAAACTACCTGAAGAATTGGCCAGACTGCTTAAACAGGAGGAGAATATGATTCAGCCGCATGAAGAGGTCGTTGAAGTGATAAACCTGGGTACCGAAGAAGACAAGAAAGAAGTTAAGATCGGGACCGCATTAGAAGAATCTACCAAGACTCGTCTAATTGCTATGATTCGAAAGTATGTTGATGTCTTCGCATGGTCTTACCAAGATATGCCCGGTTTAGACACTGACATTGTGGTACACAAGTTGCCTCTGAGAGAAGACTGCCCTCCAGTGAAGCAGAAGTTGAGGCGCACACGCTCTGACATGGCAATCAAAATAAAAGAGGAAGTACAAAAGCAATTTGATACTGGTTTCTTGGACGTGACTAGTTACCCTCCGTGGGTTACCAATATTGTGTCGGTCCCTAAGAAAGACGGTAAGGTCAGGATGTGTGTAGACTATAGGGATTTGAACAGGGCCAGCCATAAAGATGATTTCTGTAACAGCCCGGGCCCCTCGCAAGGCAATCCCGGCACTGCCACCTCACGATCTTCTCTACCCCCTCACTAGTAGAGTTTTTGCCTTCCGTGGGAATCGAACCCTGTACCTTGGGGTTCAAGTACATGCTCAATCCATTCCCACTACCAATTGAGCTAGCTCAAGTGGTAGTGGGAATGGAATGAACAAGTACTTGAACCCCAGGGTACAGGGTTCGATTCCCACGGAAGGCAAAAACTCTACTAGTGAGGGGGGTAGAGAAGATCGTGAGGTGGCAGTGCCGGGATTGCCTTGCGAAGGGCCCGGGCTGTTACAAAAAAAGGCGCCTTTTTTTGTAACAGCCCGGGCCCCTCGCAAGGCAATCCCGGCACTGTCACCTCACGATATTCTCTACCCCCCTCACTAGTAGAGTTTTTGCCTTCCGTGGGAATCGAACCCTGTACCCTGGGGTTCAAGTACTTGCTCAATCCATTCCCACTACCACTCGAGCTAGTAGCTCAATTGGTAGTGGGAATGGATTGAGCATGTACTTGAACCCCAGGGTACAGGGTTCGATTTCCACGGAAGGCAAAAACTCTACTAGTTAGGGGGGTAGAGAATATCGTGAGGTGGCAGTGCCGGGATTGCCTTGCGAGGGGCCCGGGCTGTTACATTTTCCCTCTGCCTCACATAAATATGCTTGTTGATAATACTGCTTAGTTTTCTGTGTTCTCTTTCATGAACGGGTTCTCAGGTTATAACCAGATTAAGATGTCTCCCGATGATATGGAAAAGACTACCTTTATCACGCCTTGGGGCACTTTCTGTTACAAGGTTATGCTGTTTGGTCTGAAGAATGCTCGTGCCACTTACCAACGGGCAATGGCGACGCTATTTCACGACATGATTCATCATGAAATTGAGGTTTATGTTGATGATATGATATAAAAATCCCAAATAGAAGAAGAGCATTTGGTCAATCTAGCAAAGTTGTTTGACAGACTCCGGAAGTTCAGATTGAGGTTGAATCCGAACAAATGCACCTTCGGGGTCCGGTAAGCTACTTGGTTTCATTGTTAGTGAGAAGGGAATTGAGTTTGATCCAGCCAAAGTAAAATCCATCCAAGAGATGCCGGAGACGAAGACTAAAAAGCAAGTGCGTGGTTTCTTAGGGAGACTAAATTACATTGCACGGTTTATCTCTCACCTAACGGCCACGTGTGAGCCCATCTTTAAGCTTCTGAGGAAGAATTAGGCAATTAAATGGAATGAAGACTGTCAGCAAGCTTTTGACCGAATCAAAGAATACCTGCTAGAACCTCCAATTCTCATGCCTCCAGTACCAGGGAGACCTTTGATCATGTATCTTACCGTGCTTAAAGGATCAATGGGATGTGTGCTGGGTCAGCAGGACGAGTCTGGTCGAAAAGAGCACGCCATTTATTACCTTAGCAAAAAGTTTACCGATTGTGAGACACGCTACTCACTACTCGAGAAAACTTGCTGCGCTTTGGCATGGGCTTCTCTCCGAATAAGACAATACATGCTGACTCACACCACTCACTTAATTTCCAAGATGGATCCTGTGAAATACATTTTTGAGAAGCCGACTCTGACAGGAAGGGTAGCCCGATGGCAGATGATACTAATAGAGTATGATATCCATTACACTTCGCAAAAAGCAATTAAAGGAAGTGTATTGTCAGAATACTTGGCTCAGCAGCCAATCGACGATTATCAACCCATGTAATTCGAGTTTCTGGATAAGGACATCATGTTCCTCAAGTTAAAAGACTGTGAGGAACCACTTCCGGAGGAAGGGCCAGACCCTGAATCCAATAAGGCAGAAGGGGTCCATATACCTTTAGCTGCTCGGTTGACTTTCGAATGCACTAACAATAAGGCAGAGTATGAATCTTACATCATGGGGGTTGAAGAGACAATCAACTTGTGAGTCAAGAACCTCGAGATCTTCGGAGATTCTGCTCTGGTGGTGAACCAAGTCAATGGAAAATGGTTAGTTCATCAACCTCACTTGGTTCCTTATAGGGATTATGTCAGGAGGCTGTTAACTTTCTTCACCAAGGTCAAGTTGAATTATATTCCTCGAGATGAAAACCAGTTCGCCGATGCTCTAGCAACTTTGTCGTCTATGATTAAAGTTTGTCAGAGAATTTTGTGCCTTGAATCATGGTCTCCCGTCTTGAAAGACCTGCTTATGTCTTTGCAGTTGACAGTGGTGAAGATAACAAACCTTGATATCATGATATCAAGCAATTCTTGAAGGCTCAAGAATACCCGGCTGGGGCATCCAGTAAAGACAAGAAAACCCTCAGAAGACTAGCAGGTTGTTTCTTCTTGAATCAAGATGGTGTGTTATACAAGCGAAACTTCGACATGGCTCTACTCAGATGCGTGGATAGACACGAAGCAGACCCGTTGATGCAAGAGGTTCATGAAGGCTCCTTTGTTATCCATGATGGAGGACATGCTATGGCCAAGAAGTTGTTGAGATCGGGATATTATTGGATCACCATGGAATGCGATTGCTGTAAATACTCTCGTAAATGTCACAAGTGTCAAATTTATGCTGATAAGGTCCATGTGCCTCCGAATCCTTTGAGTGTCATGTCTTCACCATGGCCGTTTTCCATGTGGGGAATTGATATGATTGGCAAGTTCGAGCCGACAGCTTCCAACGGTCACCGCTTCATCCTGGTTTCTATAGACTATTTCACGAAGTGGGTCGAAGCGACGTCTTATGCCAATGTTACTAAACAAGTGGTAGCCCGGTTTATCAAAAGAGACATCATTTTCCGGTACGGAATTCCCGAAAGAATCATTACTGATAATGGCTATAATATCAACAACAAGATAATGGCTGACTTGTGTCGGGATTTCAAAATAGAACATCACAACTCTTCTCCATATCGCCCGAAGAAGAATGTCACCATCGAGGCGGCCAAGAAGAACATCAAATAGAAGATGGTTGTAACATACAAAGACTGGCACGAGATGCTACCATTCGCTTTACATGGGTACAGAACGTCAATGCCTACCTCAACAGGGGCAACCCCGTTCTCACTGGTGTATGGTATGGAGGCAGTCCTACCAATTGAAGTGGAAATCCCCTCGTTGAGGTTAATGATGGACATTAAGATAGATGAAGCTGAGTGGCTCCGATCTAGATATAATCAATTGAGCCTCATTGAAGAAAAACGTCGAGCAGCTGTATGCCATGGACAGTTGTATCAGCGGCGGATGAAGCAGGCTTTTGACAAGAAGGTACGACCACAGAGGTAAATACCAGGTGACTTGGTGCTAAAAAGGATTATTCCTCCTCTTAACGATCACAGGGGAAAATGGACACCTAATTATGAAGGACCGTTTATGGTTAAAAGGTTTTCTCGGGTGGAGCCTTGATGCTGACAACCATGGATGGAGAAGACTTCTAGTCCCCTGTCAACGCAGACGCAGTAAGAAAGTACTTCGTGTAAAAAAGGACCCGCTGGATAAAAACAAAATGAAGATCCAGGCAAAAAATGGGCATCCCGACGAGCCAAAAACAGAATAAAAGGCTTGGGCAAAAATTAGGGAATTTTTTTTATATAAAAAATGTGTACACCCGCTGAGTTGAAAAGCCACATCGGACAGCTTAGGTAAAAAAGGGTATCCCGATGGATTGAAAACCCGAAAGGGCGGTCCACACAAAAGAGGGACTAACACGAACGATTGTGATCTGCGAAATTCGTAACCTATCTGCAACTGAGGTTATTCTAAGGGTTGAAGACCAGTTCAATTATCTTTCTCAAGAGGCAGAGCAAGCGGGTCGTCTTGAAGATATACGAGTCATAATGGGTTGAAACTTGATGAGATCCACTTCTTACATTGCCAATAGGATAGTTTGTTTTCCTTTTTGGCTATTTCCTCTTTCTAGGGAATTTCTTCCTTTGTAATGCTTATTCATGGCCATTTTTCCAAATCAATAAAAATCGATTTCAGTCAACTTGTGACTATTCGCTTCTGGTTTTTGTTTTTCATCTAGCATTGATTGATTGTGAAAACTTCCAGCAAATTAGGATTTATATTGTGTTGTGTACATTTGAATGCTTTCTAACGCACGTAGGAGGACGGACACATTTAATACAACTCTGAAAGGGTGTTGAGATGCCCAGATAATGATTCATGCTATGAGCCTGGGGCATACAGGTCCAAACTAACTCTCCGTGTTGCAGGCACTATCGATTGTGTTTATGCAGGTACAAGAACAGGTGTTTTCTAGGATGTCTCCAATGGAAGTGAAGTTGAATTTCTTCTCCAGCAAGGCAGCAGAAGGTTGGTGTCCTCCCCAAGCAGAGACTTCCATTCAACACAGGGGAAATTCCCAGCAATACAAGGAGTATCTTTCCTCTCCAGCAAGTTGCTTCCTTAGCAGTGTCATACTTCTAGTTCCCCACCTAGTCAGAGGATTTTCACTTCCCCACCAGAGTACAATAAGGGTCCATCTCCAGCAGGGTCTTGGCTCTCCAATCTCAAAGTCCAATTTATTTTTGGCAGTGGCGGCTGTTCAGAGCCGGTGTATCATTAACAGCTTTCCCCGCAGAGTTGTCTCCTCCTTATCAGGATGGATCAGATCAGTGCAGTGATCATCAGTTCCTCCCACATCAAGCCATCTGGTATACTTGCAGTCTCCTTTCCGGGAGATCCTTTGCATTTACATACGCATAATCATCATTGCATTTGCATCCTCCAAAGCGTAGCATTTCCATCCTCATGGAGCATTACGCCATAAACCCAAGCATACACATGGCATCTGTCATACCCCAAATTTGTCCTACCTTCTCAACTTCTCATGATGCTTGGTTGATTGGTGAGAATTTTGATTTGAATAATCTCTTGGCCTTTGACCATGAGATTCGAGTCATGAAGTTCTTGTTTGGTTGAATTTGTGTGAAAGATGATCTTACATGGTTATTGACTGAAAATGGGCATTGTAACTCTGAAAGATTTAGAATGATTAAGATGGTATGAAGTTTAAGAAAGATGATAGAAAAATTAAACTCATTGGATCTTCATAATCAAAGGGGCACGGTTTTAAGGCCATGGACTTACCAAGTTGTTTTGAATTGTCTAAACTTAACCTATCATCCTTATTTCAACTCACTTGAATTCACAACCACCGTGGATTAGTTTTGTTGTTAAAATTGTCATAGAATTAGTTGATGAGGTCATCTATTGCTAATTGTTCAAGTGAGTACTGATCGAGATACATGAGGCATTAAAGTGTTCAAGAAAATTCATTCCATATCATTAAGTATCCGCAAGAATATCGTTGTGAAAGAACCTTATGTCTTATAGGTAAAAGAAAGAGCTCGTATCATTAAGATCCCTTTCTTCCTCGATCCAATAGCTTTCCCACCTCTTCCTGAGAAAGCACCATTATTACCGGAAGATGTAGATGAGCTCAACGAAAAGATCAAAGGGTTAGAATTGGAGAACGAATACCTGCGGATCAAACTCCTTCGAACCAAAGGAAAATAAGAGATCTGGGAGGAGAAAAGTAAAAAGATGACTGAAAAGCTGGAAAGCAGCAACAAAAGATTCAGAATAGATGAAGATAAGAGAGAGCATTGCTTGGGTGCTATTTATGGAGCTAGCATTGATCTAGATTATTGTAACGAGCAATTGAGAAAGGCTGAAGCTCGAATTGTCAGTTTACAGAAAGACATGGAAGTGTGTCTTAAGAACAAGAAGGAGGATAAAACCATCTTGGAAGCGAAGATCAAGAGTATAGAGGATTCTCTCAAAAAAGAAGAAGACAAACTAGCAGCAGAAAAGTTGGAAAAAGAGAGTTATCAACGAAAGTACGACCATGATAAATTCCAACATGAACAAGCTGTGGAACAAATTGACTACCTAAGGTCTCAGAAGGCTTATCAAGACCTGGAGGATACTTGCATACAATGGATGAATAAGTGTCAGGATGCTGAAGCGGCCATATGCAAAAGAGATGTTGCAATTGCAAATCTCCAATCTTTGTACGAAGAGTGGAAGCAGATGTTTGTAAACCTGGCTAGCATGTTGAACCTTGCAAGTCAAGACCTCCCAGAGAAACTTGAAGATGAAGATCGGGTTATGTGCCCGGAAAACACTCCTGAAGAAGTCTACAGGTGTGTGAAGGTTTGAAAAAGAACTATCAAGGAGCTTACCACAAATCTAGTAGCAGTCCGCAAAGCTCAAGGAGTCATTTTCAGGGTCGCACCGTAGTTTATGTTCAAGAAAGTTGTTGTTACCTTTTTGCGTTGTAATATGAAAACTCGTGGAATCTCTAGTGTACTTGCTTGAATTTGAATCAAATGAATGAAAATTGGTGCTTATGATTTTGAATCTTGTCTTATTTGCAATGCTAAATATGTTAAATATCTTTAGTAATAAATGATAAGATGGCTGAGAGCTTTGTAATCAAACATATGCATTCATACGCTCATTTTCATAACCAAACAAAAAAACTCACATAGTCTTCCTTCCACAAAAAAACTGACTTTCCGGATTTTCCGACGGAGGTACGAGACTAGAAAGACTACAAAATGACTTTGGAGAAAATTCAAGAGGAACAGAACGCTATGAGGTCTGATATTGATTCGCTCAAAGGAAAGTTGGACCAAATCCTCGAGGTCATCACTATGGCCAAGAGAGAAGAAGAAGCTGAGAAACTCGCTAGACAAGCCGGCACTTCGGGGACTGCCAAGGAGAATCTTAATCTTACTGGGGAGAATCCACCCAACTTATCATCTTTAACAGCTCATCATGGATCATTCAAGGACATAGATGAGCAGTCTGATGTCTTTTATGTGGACCCACCAGTTCACCGTACTGAAGCTCTTCTCGAGCCAGTGGCAGAGAGGTTGCGCTCGATGGAGGAAAAGCTTAAGGCAATGGATATTAAGACCATTCCAGGTCTAGATGCTGAGGAGATGTGTCTTGTGCCATGGTTAGTAATCCCGCATAAGTTCAGGGCCCCAGACTTTCCCGATAAGTATAAAGGGAACAACTGTCCTCACACTCATCTTCGGACTTACTGCAGAAAAATGGCTTTGTATGCTAAGAACGACCAACTCCTAATTCATTACTTCCAGGATAGCATGTCTGGGGCATCGTTGGAGTGGTACGTCCAGTTGGAGAGGGGCCGAGACAAAACATGGAATGACCTCTCTCGTGCATTCCTTGAACATTACCAGTACAATGTTGATCTTGCACCCAATTGCACTCAACTGCAAGACATGACTCAACGTAACAACGAGTCATTCAAGGAGTACGCACAAAGGTGGAGAGAACTTGCTGCACGGGTTCAGCCTCCATTACTTCCTAAAGAGTTAACATACATGTTTTTAAATACACTAGAGGACAAATATATGGATCAGATGATGGGAGCTAGTTTTCCTAGCTTCTCTAAAATCGTGTCTGTAGGAGAAAGGATTGAGAGCCAGCTGAAGAAGGGCAAATGAGCAACCTCTTCTACAAATGGTGGCAAGAAACCCTACCCTAATTTCCAAAAGAAGAGGGAAGGGGAAACCAATGCTATTATGAGAGGAAGAGCCAGAGTTCCGCACAATATTTCTTATGGGCATGTAGCTAATGTTGCACCAGCTCCTTATCAACCTCAGGCCCAACAGCACCAACAGTATCAGCAGGCTCCCGCACAACAGCCTAATCAGCAATACAGACGAAATGGTCCAGCGTAGAGGCAACCTAGACCAAGGAGGCACATTGATCCAGTCCCCATGCCTTACCGAGAAATATTTAATCAGCTGAACCAACGCAAGCAACTGACCTTGAGGGATTTAAGACCAGTCACTTTCCCTTATCCTCCAAATTATGATGCTAACACCACTTGTGAGTTCCACAAAGGTGCGCCTGGACATACCATAGACAAATGTTATGCATTCCAGAATCACGTGCAAGACTTGGTGGATTCAAGGGATCTGACCTTTACCCAAAGAGGCCCAAATGTCAAGACTAACCCCATGCCCCCGCATGGTGGAGGAGCAGTTAATGTTGTGGAAGAAGATGAGCATGAGTTAATCTTGAAGGTAGAAGAGGTTCAAACTCCAATGGTTGAAATTGGAAAACAATTGAAGAAATCTGGTTTGATGTTGGTGAAGGATGAAGATGTTGATCAGTCCGAAGAAGATATTAAGGAGTGTCTGCAAGGACTCCTCAATCAAGGTTTGATACAGATTGAAAGACGAGGAAAGAAGAAGAGCAGGATGGTGGCTACAACTGAGCTGTATTATGATGCGCCACAGAATCCAAATATTGTCGCTCCTATAGTTCTGGAGTATTCAATTCCCTACACTGGGGAGAATAACCAAGTTGTACCTTGGAGTTATGAGCCCGTGAATGCTAGACAAGGACAGAGGAGGCAGCCCATCAATATTGAAATACCTGTTGTAACATCCATTGCTGGTCCAAGTGGGATGACTCGTAGTGGACGAGTGTTTGCGCCGAGACCAGTAGAGCTGTCATCCAATCTAAAACAGAAGACAACTGCTTCACCAGTTGTCACTCATGTTCCTCAAGGGTCACCAATAGATCCATCTTCTCCAAAGGTTGCGTTCACTCAAAAGGAGGCGAAAGAGTTCTTGAAAATTATCAAGAAAAGCGACTACAAGGTAGTCGATCAGCTGAATCAGACTCCTGCTAAGATATCTATGCTAGCTTTATTACTCAGTTCTGAAGCACATAGATCATCTTTGCTTAAAGTGCGGAGTGCAGCCCATATCACAAAAGACATTACGGTAGCCCAGTTCGATGATGTAATAGCCAATGTTACCACCGGTAACTTCCTTGGCTTTAATGATGATGAGCTCACCGCTGATAAGAAAAACCATAATAAAGCCTTGCACATCTCTATAAGGTGTGAGGATACATTGTTGTCGAGGGTGTTGGTGGATACTGGTTCTTCCTTAAATGTGATGCCAAAGACAATGCTGGAAAGAATGCCTGTGCAAGGAGTGGTTATGAAGCCGAGCGCATTAATAGTAAAAGCATTTGATGGTTCCAGACGTGCGGTTATAGGAGAGGTGGATCTCCCGATCAAAATAGGACCAGCATTTTTCACCATTACTTTCCAAGTAATGGATATCCATCCTGGGTATAGTTGCCTTTTGGAAAGACCATGGATTCACAACGCAGGGGCTGTCACATCTACCCTTCATCAGAAACTGAAGTTTCCCATGCAGACTCGAATAGTAGTGATTGGAGGCGAGGAAGATATATTGGTGAGTCACTTGACTTCATTCCGGTATATTGATGTTGAAGGCAATACAATTGAGACACCATTTCAATCCTTTAAAATAGTGAGTATGCTAGCAGTACAACGAGAGTCTGAGCGCCAACAGCCGTCAATGTCGATGGCATCCTTGAAGGGAGCTTTAGCTGTCTTAGAAACTGGGAACACACAGGGCTGGGGCAAAGTTGTCGAGGTGCAAGATAAAAGAGACATGTATGGCATTGGTTATCAACCATCTTCCAGCGCAACAATGTTCTCTGCATATGAAGAGCATGGTCAGTTTCCTCGGGTGAGTGAAACATTTACAAGTGATGGATACATCTTTGAAGATCATGCCGCAATGATATCGGACGAAGACTATCATGAAGTGACTTGTAATTGGATTCGTCAAGCCGATCCCGGAGAGGAGCTAGAGAATTGGAGGACTGTCGAGATTCCTCTGTTTATTTACCCTAAAGAGTAATTCTGCTTCTTTTTTTTCAAAAACCATATGCTCTGCCCAAGGCATATTGGATTGTTGTTGGGCCACCGATGTTTCAAAACTTTGATTATCAATATAATAAATCAACAATTTGCATTCAATATTTGTTCTCTTTCTTTCGTATTTTTTCTTTTACAATAAAATGGCAATATTTTAATGCATGCACTTTCTAAAATAAATGCATAAATCATAAACATGTAGAAACACCACCGAGGTCCTTGATAGCAATGCTGCTATGGTCCTATATGACTTTGATTGTCCGATCAACCAAGTGGAGGAAGAAGGCGAGAAAGATTGTGAAATCCCTGAGGAGTTAGCCTGACTACTCAAACAAGAAGAGAAGGTCATCCAGCCGCACCAAGAAGACATCGAAGTTATCAACCTGGGATCTGAGGAGGATAAACGAGAAGTGAAGATAGGTGCCTCTCTGCAAGCTGAAGTGAAGACAAGACTGATAGAGCTCCTTCATGAGTATGCCGATGTGTTCGCATGGTCATATCAGGATATGCCTGGGCTGAATACTGATATTGCCGTACACAAATTGCCGCTCAAGGAAGAATGTCAGGCAGTCAAGCAGAAGTTGAGAATAACTCGTCCGGACATGGCCCTCAAGATTTGAGAAGAAGTAAGAAAGCAATTTGACGCTGGATTTCTAGCAGTAGCTAAATACCCACAATGGATTGCCAACATTGTACCAGTTCCAAATAAAGATGGAAAAGTACGTATGTGTGTGGACTACCGGGATCTGAACAAAGCTAGCCCGAAGGATGACTTCCCATTACCTCACATTGATGTATTGGTCGAAAACACAGCTCAGTTCTCGGTATTCTCCTTCATGGATGGATTTTTTGGGTATAATCAGATCAAGATGTCACCCGAAGACATGGAGAAAACAACCTTCATCACACCTTGGGGCACATTTTGTTACAAGGTAATGCCATTTGGACTGAAGAATGCCGGTGCGACTTATCAACGGGCTATGGTAATGTTATTCCACGATATGATCCACAAAGAAATTGAATGCTACGTGGATGACATGATTGCCAAGTACCTTACTGAAGAAGACCATCTGGTAAATCTGCTGAAGTTGTTCAAGCGTCTGAGAAAGTATCAGCTGAAGCTAAACCCCAACAAGTGCACATTTGGGGTTTAATCTGGAAAGTTGTTAGGATTCATTGTGATTCAAAAGGGGATTGAGGTTGATCCTGACAAAGTCAGAGCTATTCAGAACATGCCTGCGCCAAGAACTGAAAAGGAAGTCAGAGGTTTCTTTGGAAGGTTGAATTACATTGCCAGGTTTATTTCACATCTCACTGCTACTTGCAAACCGATCTTCAAGCTCTTAAGAAAAGATCAAGCAATTGAATGGGATAATGAATGCCAAACAACCTTCGATAGAGTTAAGGAATATTTGCAAGAACCACCAATATTTATACCTCCCATTCCTGGAAGGCCTCTAATAATGTACATGACAGTTCTTGATGAGTCCATGGGCTGTGTGTTGGGGCAACAAGACGAGACTGGTAAGAAGGAGCATGTTATTTATTACTTAAGCAAGAAGTTCAATGATTGTGAAACGAGGTATTCAGCACTCAAAAAGACTTGTTGCGCTCTTGCATGGGCTGCCAAACGTCTCAGACAATATATGTTGACCCACACGACATATTTGATTTCCAAGATGGATCCTCTTAAGTATATATTTGAGAAACTAGCTCTCACTAGCAGGATTGCCCGATGGCAAATGCTTTTGTCAGAGTACGGCATCCAATATGTCACTCAAAAGGCCATCAAAGGCAGCGTACTAGCAGATCATCTCGCCCACCAGCCTGTGGAGGACTACCAACCCTTGAAGTTTGACTTTCCGGACGAGGATATCATGTTGGTTAGAGATTATGAAGAGCCTGGACCTGACGAAGGACCTGAACCATGGGAGAGATGGACACTCATGTTCGATGGTGCTGCTAATGATCGTGGTTGTGGAATTGGGCAGTATTGACATCTCCTAAGGATTTTCATATACCTTTTACAGCTAAGATTTGTTTTCTGTGCACAAATAATGTGGCCGAATATGAAGCATGCATTATGGGACTAGAAGAAGCCATTAATTTGAGGATTAAAACACTTGATGTATATGGTGACTCAGCTCTTGTGATATATCAAACTACAGGAGATTGGGAAGTAAGACGTGATCATCTGATTCCATATCGGGATTATGTGTTAAAGTTACTCCCTAGGTTTAATGATATTACCTTCACCCATGTGCCTCGTAGTGAAAACCAAATGGCTGACGCTCTGGCAACTCTGGCATCTATGTACCAACTGATTTGGCCTAATCATCAGCCTTCCATTGATCTCAAGCGTTTTGAAGAACCTGCTCATTGTCTGATTGTTGAAGAAGAATCAAGTGTCAAGTCGTGGTTCTATGATATCAAGTGCTACTTGGAGAAGAAAGAATACCCAGAAGGTGCTTTGAGTATGGATAAAAGAACACTAAGAAGATTGGCCTCAAATTTCTTTTTGAATGGGGAGGTTTTGTACAAGAGAAATCATGACATGATCCTACTCTGATGTGTAGATGAACATGAGGCAGAGCAAATCATAAAAGAGATACATGAAGGATTGTTTTGTACCCATATGAGTGGGCATACCATGGCAAAGAAAACCCTTAAAGCAGGATACTATTGGCTAACGATGGAGGCTGATTGTTATGCTCATGTCCGAACATGCCACAAATGCCAAATCTATGCTGACAAGGTGCACGTACCTCCCACTCCATTGAACGTCTTAACTTCTCCATGGCCTTTCTCCATGTGGGGAATAGATATGATTGGGATGATTGAACCAAAGGCCTCAAACGAACATAGGTTTATACTTGTTGCCATAGACTACTTCACTAAGTGGGTCGAATCCGCCTCTTACGCTAATGTTACCAAGCAAGTGGTTGCTCGCTTCTTGAAGAATAACATCATATGTAGATATGGGGTTCCTCACCGGATCATTACTAACAACGGGTTAAATCTCAACAACAAGACAAAAGAAGAGTTATGTGCCAGTTTCAAGATTGAGCATCATAATTCAACACCATATAGATCCAAGATGAACAGAGTTGTCGAAGCTGCAAACAAGAATATCAAGAAGATCATTCAGAAAATGGTGGTCACGTATAAGGATTGGCACGAGATGCTACTTTTTGCGCTGCACGGTTACCGTACCTCAGTACGCACTTCGACAGGGGCAACCCCTTATTCTTTGGTATATGGCATGGAAGTTGTCCGCCCAATAGAAGTTGAAATCCCCTCAATGAGAGTTCTGATGGAAGCTAAATTAGACAAAGCAAAATGGGTCTGAACAAGGTTTGATGAGCTCAATCTTATTGAAGAGAAGCGTATGACGGCACTGCACCATGGACAACTTTACCATATGCGTATGAAGAAAGCTTTTGACAAGAAAGTGCGTCCTCAGACCTACCAAGAAGGTGACTTGGTGCTCAAACGAATCACTACCATGCACAGAGAGCCCAGGGGCAAGTGGGCCCCCAATTATGAAGGTCCATTTGTGGTGGTGAGAGCTTTCTCCGGAGGTGCCTTGATCCTTGCAAGTATGGACGGCGAAGAACTGCCTACCCCCGTGAACGCAGATGCAGTCAAGAGATATTACGCCTAAAAGAGTGGAATAAAAATCCGCTAAGTCGAAAACCTAAAAGGGCGACTTAGGCAAAAAATGGCTATCCGGGTGGACTGAAAACCCGAAAGGGCGGTCCAGGCAAAAATCAGGGATTAAAATTAAAAAAATCTAGCCCGCTGAGTTGAAAACCCGAAAGGGCGGCTCAGGCAAAAAAGGGCGTCCTAGTGGATTGAAAACCTGAAAGGGCGATCCAGGCAAAAATTAGGGACTAATTCCAAGGCAAATACTGTATTTTGTACCCCCACTTCACTCTGGTGAGCTACGAAAGAGAGAGATCAATCCAGTCGTCTTCCTACAAAGTTTAAATGATGAGATTTTCAGAGATATAGGGACCATAGCAGTGTCGAAACTCAATGGAACCTCATTTATTTTCGTTGCCATTGTACTTTACTTGCACAAAAATTACCTCATTAAGGAATTGCATCTGTATGTACATTCATACCCTTCATGGGTTTTAGCAATGAAAAGAGAAATTTCTCATCAAAAATTGTGCTCAATCATTTTTACTTTATCTGTTTGTTTGCAAAATGTTTTATCATTGATAAACTTTTTTTTGAAATTTTGGTAAAAAAATAATAACAATGTTTGAAAGGTAGTACAATTATCTTTTTGGTTGACAGGAGGAATTTGACAGTTTCCCATTGATTAATATCAATATCATTGCCAGTCACCATGATTGTTTCAGCACAGACAACATAACCCATTGAAGGATGTTAAAATTCAGTCGAAGTTTTACCAGGGGCACTCATGTCTTTCTCCTTGTTGCTTACAGCTCTATCAAGGTCTCGTGTACCAAGTGTTGGAAAGTCTAATACCCTCCACCACCTCCCAAAGTCCAATTTTCATTGGCAACCACCAAAAGGCTTGAAGTCCACCGTGTTGGCATCCTTCATAAAACCTAAAAGTCCGATTTTATTGGCAACTACTAAAAAGAAAAAGACAAATTTTATGGGCACTCTCATAATTCCCAAAAGTCCGCTTGGATGGCAACCAGTATAAATCCAAAAGTCCAATCGTGTTTGGCAAACCTCTCCAAAGTCCACTTTGTTGGCAACCATGAAAAACTAAAAGTCCACCATGTTGGCATTCGTCTCTCCAAAGTCCAATATTCTTGGCAACTGCAAAAAAAAAACCTATCTTCAGCATATACAACCATTTGCATTGTCACAAGCATGGCATGCATAACATTCTTGTCTGAAAACAAGAATGTCATCAAACACAATCATATTAACCGTCAACATAAGGAACAAAGCATTTGCATTAAAAGCATTAACAATTTCATTTTCATATGAATCATAGTGCATCATGCAATGCACGGCGTCATATCAAGCATAGCATAGCAGGATCCAGGACATGCATCCAGGGCCTTTCTCTCTCAAAGTCGGCGGTATTCCTCTGAAAGGAGCTGATATCCTGCATGTGCTCGCGGATCTTTATATCCCCCAACAAGTCATTCTTCAACTTTATAGTTGATAGTGATGAGGCCCATCACCTTCATTTTTGTTGCTCTCCAAGCAGAGAGTACCTTAAAAGATGGTCGAGATACTGCTTTGGCTTTTCTCCGAAGAGCCTTTATTGTTAAGGTACTGCTTCGCAAGACCCGAAGAATCTCATGTTGTGGTAGAGATATTGTTCTAGTATCACCGAAGATCCGTGATTGTAAGGAACTGCTTCACATGATCTAGAAAATCTTGTACCATATTGTTCGATATACTGCTCTAAGTATCCCCAAAGAGCCTTCATTGGTAAGGTACTGCTTTGATGAACTAGAGAATCTCATTGTTTGAGATACTACTTTGACATTCTTCGAAGAGCCGTTATGTTTAAGGAACTACTTTGCAAGACTCAAAGAATTTCAGGTTGTGGATAAGATATTATTCTAATATCATCGAAGATCCTTGATTGGAAGGAACTGCTTCACATGATCTAGAAAATCCTATACCATTTTTTTCGAGATAATGCTTTGGCATTCTCCGAAGAACCTTAATCGAAAAGATATTGCTTCGCAGGACCCAAAGAATCTCATGTTTGTTAAGACATTGTTCTAGTATCACCAAAGAGCCTTGACTGAAAAGAATTGCTTCGCATGATCTAGAAAATATCGTTCCATTGTTCGAGATGTTGCTCTAAGTATCACCGGAGAGCCTTGAGTGTAAGGAACTGCTTTGTTGGATTAGAGAACATCATTAATTAAGATACCGATTTGGGCATTCTCCGAAGAGCCTTTATTGTTAAGAAACTGCTTCGCACGACCCAAAGAATTACACGTTTTGTTAGGTTCCTGTCCCCGAAGAGCCTTAATTCATAAAGAACTGCTTCGTACGACTTGGAGAAGTTTATTCATCAAATTGGGATACTGTTTTGTTAGTACGAAGAATAAAAGGCATTTTGTACAATTTGCCAATCTTATCCTCATATCTCTTTTAGTGGTGTCTCACTTTCTCTCTTGTCGGACAAATTTCGGGGTCTTTTTATATCTAATCGACTTCTACCCTAAAAAGATTGAACTCCATGCAGCAGTTCACTCCTTCGGGCTCAAGGCAATTAGATATGGGCATCTGTCATACCCCAAATTTGTCCTACCTTCTCAACTTCTCATGATGCTTGGTTGATTAGTGAGAATGTTGATTTGAATAATCTCTTGGCCTTTGACCATGAGATTCAAGTCATGAAGTTCTTGGTTGGTTGAATTTGTGTGAAAGCTGGTCTTACATGGTTATTGACTGAAAATGGGCATTATAACTCTGAAAAATTTAGAATGATTAAGTTGGTATGAAGTTTAAGAAAGATGATAAAAATATTAAACTCATTGGATCATTCATAATCAAAGGGGCACGATTTTAAGGCCATGGACTTACCAAGTTGTTTTGAATTGTCTAAACTTAACCTATCATCCTTATTTCAACTCACTTGAATTCACAACCACCGTGGATTGGTTTTGTTGTTAAAATTGTGATAGAATTAGTTGATGAGGTCATCTATTGCTAATTGTTCAAGTGAGTACTAATCGTGATACATGAGGCATTAAAGTGTTCAAGAAAATTCATTCCATATCATTTAGGTAGTATATCCGAGAAGACCAAGTGGCACAAAACTATACTATCAATAGGAAGCTATATCCACAAGTCCAAAGTTGTTTGTTCATCAAGCAAGGTTTAAATAGCAAATTCAAATGCTGAAAAGGTTAATTCAAGAACCAAAGTCCAAGACTTAGGATAGACAGAAAGACAATTACAAATCACTTACAACATGTTTCTTTTCTTCGAAATCATCATCATTGCAATTACCACAAATGTATCATTTCAAAGGAAGTGTAATTACTACAAGTACATTTAATACAATAAACAACATGTCGTGAATGCCAAAGCAATTCTTGCACCAAAGGAAGGTTTATTGGATTAATACATCATAAAATAGGCATTCAAGAAAGAAAAAAACAAACTTACATACACAAAAAAATTCAAACTGAGTTACACATAGGAGAATTCATACAATTGAGGTGCAAATGGTAGTTATAAGAACCAAATGTCAATCTCACATATGAGTTTCATGCTACCAAATGAACTACAACTGTGAATTGATTCAGTCATAATCTACTACTAATTTAACAGGCTTTATCAATCCTAAGTTTAAATCACATGTTCTTTCCTTTGATTCCAAAAGTGTGTAGAGTTCACATTTACGAACGACATATATATTGCCATAATCCACCTTTTCAAGCTATTTCAATGCGGACAACGCAGCAGACTGCTCACCCTCCTTGTTATTTCATTTCTTTTCATACTTGAAGAATATTAGGATGATGGGCTCAAGTCCTCAGTGAACTATCTGTAAAAAGAAAGAGAGAACAGTCCATGAAATGTGTAAAATAGGCACTCATCCACCCTTGATCTCGGAGAGTCATATGGAGATTGAGCCTCCATGTTTCCAAGACAAAGATTCAAGACTACATGACAAACTGATAATAAAACTCTATCAATAGTGAAGGGTGCCACACCATTAGACAAGGATACAAATCCACCACAGGAAAAAGAAGATGAAGAAGATAGCAAACTTATCACAAGCAGAATCAAAGTCATAGGCCCATGAAACCGTGAACAATATCAGTATCACAAGAGAAAGGTGAATACTGAAAAATACAATGAAAAAGCAAATAGTGGATCCCAAGAACTTCAGGTTTCAACATTCATCATTCAACATGAATACAAAGAGAATCCAAGCTTAGTGCATTGCCTCTAATTTGTGATTCCATGGAATATCCTAACATTTTTCCTCGACATTCATCAAAATTTTCAAATAATCATCAAAGGTTGGGAACGGTTAGCGGAAGTCTTGGGTTGACCGTTACCCTGCAATATTCAGGAGTCAGGATGATCACAATGCCAAGGGATAGAACAATATAAGTCAAATAGATTGGCAGCCATGTCAATAATTTTGTTACAAATGACAAAGAAATTGTGAAGCAAAGGATTGAATTTTTTTTACCTCTGATGTAACAGCCACAAGCTCAAGACTCAAAGTTCAAAGTTCACAATGGTGTACTTAATGATTAACATGTCACCATGATAGAGTAGGAAATTCACAAAAGTTCAAGGCAATTTTCAAATGTTGCAACAAGTATTACAAGCGAGTCGTAGGTCACAATACGATCAGAGCCAAAATAATACAAATAGTATTCATAAGACTTACGATCAAAGCAACACAATCAAGTCTCCATGGCTTGATTCATCTTTTCCATGCCAACTCTTAAGTCTCCATCAATGCGCCAATTCCATGTGTAGTTATGCCGCAAGTGAAGTTTCTTCATGAACAACAAGAGTTGAAGGAAGTGAACTAGCAGCTTATCACCTTTAATTGACCAGCCAAGATCTGAATGTGCACCTACATAGAAAGTGTACCAGGAGTTACAATGCAACAAAGGATAGTTCAAAGAAGAGTATAATCATTTTTTTGAGATTCAAACTAAGAAGTTTCAGCTGCTATTAAAATGCTTGCCCTAGACATAAGTTTTTCCCTCAAACTCATGACAGTCCTATGGGAATTTGATGAATTTTGGAACAAAATGTTTAACATCAGACATAATGCAATCAATAAGGCCTTTAAAAGTCAGAATTGAAGTACCTCATGTCCTTCTAAAAAAGGCTCCGTGCAATGCTCATCATCCTCAAGCAATAATCCAATGCATATGTGAAAAGAGCAAGCAAAAGTTATGCAAACTGCATTTTCCTCAAGCCATGTGTCCTCTGTGTTATAAGCAAATTCCATCACACCAACAAGAGCAAGTTAATCTGAAGAGAATGTCTTCAAGCCATGATCAGAGTGTACACCTGCAATGCGAAATCACTGTATCAAAACAACTTCATCTGAGCAAAACATCATAGAAAACAACTCCAAATCACATGGTAAATGAAGGTAACAGAGAAATAGTGAAACTTAAATTTAATCCTTCCAAAAAGAACATCAAAATTCCAAGGGCCTGGTCACATTTCAGACTTCTCAACATCAATATCAAAGCTAAAAGAAATCTTCCACCGTGAATTGCATTCTTTTGTACTCCCCACACCTCTGACCTGCAGTGATTGAGGCAATGTTAACACAAGCTCGTCAATATCATACAATCATAGAACACTGCAGCCTATTTTCACTTTCATACCAGCCTTCATCCAAGTTGTGCAAAGCTTATACATCAATTGATAACCTGTCATGAATGTTCAATATAGTCAAATAATTCACAACTTTCGAGCCAAAGTATCAAAGGAGTTTATCATCAGTAGAGGAGGTGTTGAAAACAGGTTTGTATAATTTACAGTGGTAAAAACGCGATGCAATCAGTAGGACCTTACCCTCATTCTGGAAACTCACTACAGACAAAAAATGAAAACAATGACTCACCACCAATGGTCCCCACAAAATCACACGAAATACCTGCATAAAGGATATTCGTACAAAAATCACAACGACATATTCGTACAAAAATCACAACGACATGAAAAATTTCACAACTAACATTCTCACGTATGAAGAAAATTTCATCCCAAATCCTCTCTCATCCACATGTACCAAGCTCCACACTTCCTTATAAAGGGCTACTCGCACAACCTGAAAAAAAACACGCAAAAAATTCATACTGAAACGCTGCCAAAATCAATCCTCAAAAATCCTAATCACTCAAAGCTCATTCACAATAGGTTTTCAGAGTTCATCATTAGAACTCTGAAAATACCTGAGCTAAACTCTCATACACCGTGTTTTTGGATGCAAACAACAGAAGAAGAAGACGAAAAAGTAGGACCCAAAGCAAATAGAAGGAACTGTGCATTGTACCTCGAGGCAGTGTAGGTCGTTGCTACTTTGATTGAGGTAGTCTTCTTTATCCTTACTCTTTGTTTGTTGTGAAAACTTATTCCACTTATGTTGTTTTTGTTGCTCCAATGGTTTGATTCGCTTCTTTGAGAATGTGGAGCAATGATGTGCGATGAAGCCCATGGCTAAGCACGGAGGCTCGAAACCCTATTGATGAAGGGGTGATGATCGTCGGTTCTCCTTTTAGGTTTAGGTTTGTTTCTTGGATGTATGTTGTGTTTGTTTTCCGGTGAATTTGTTTTGGTTTCGGATGAAGGTCAACATGGTGATGATACGATGAAGGTTGGTGTTAATGAGAACACCACCGAGTTGAACTGATGCCAAGAGGAAGGGAAGGGGACGAAGAAGAGAATGCTTTTTGGTTTCTCTATAAAATATTTATTTCAAAGGAAAGTATGGGGAACTGATATGATAATTGTTTATAATAGTCTCTTCAAATATGTTATTCAATCACTTGCCTTCCCCATGTCTGACGTTACACGGCTCCATACTTCCTTTTCCACTTCCCAATGATTCATGGTCATATGTGTCAGCAACCCTTTGGTTGCTTTGACCTAAAATATGGATGGATAGGTCTTTTCAGGTTGGATTCGGTGTAGACTAGCTTATTGTAGGGACTCATTCACCACCTTTGATTAAGTCTTTGTATTTGCCCCTTTATGGATCCAACGTGCCATGTTTAGTCTACCGTCAAAAGCTTTGACCGAAGTCTACCATGGACTCTCTCTTCCTGCATGAGCTTAGCTCTGTTGGGCCTGGACGAATTTCTATCTATACACTCCTCTATTTACTGATTT
This sequence comes from Lathyrus aphaca, assembly GCA_963966055.1. NCBI lineage: Eukaryota > Viridiplantae > Streptophyta > Magnoliopsida > Fabales > Fabaceae > Lathyrus > Lathyrus aphaca. The sequence continues at coordinate 427,128,296 of OZ014523.1, read as the reverse complement.
CAAACCCAGCCCATTAACTTTTTTTATTTGATTTTGTTTAATTTCTCTCTAAAAAAAATCTTAAAAAAAACAGAAAATCATTACTATTAATTAGTTATTTTAGATAATTGTATTTAATCTAGTTAATTAATTTATTAATTTTATTAAATATTTTCATTTAAATTAAATTAATTTATCTTTAAACTTTCAAACAAAACTATAAAAAAAACATTTTGTAAACCTCTTTTCAAATTTTAATTTCTTATTTTCCGATTGATTTCTTTTCGAATTATACAAAAAAAACATTTTTTCGTTGATTAATTATCTTAAATAGTTTTATTTAATTTGATTGATTTATCTGATAATTAATCTAATTAAATATTTCTATTTAATTTGATTAGTTATTCTTTCTCCTTTGTTCGATTTTGTGTGTGATGAATGTTTGTGTATGCTCGTTCCTTCTTACTTGTGATACGATGATATGCTTACTTGTGTGATTTACTTTTTCATTTTGACGATAAATTGCTAAGTAAAAAACGAACGCACACTAAGACTAATCATTTCAAAGATAAACGAAATCTTTGGTCCAAGGCCAAGTAAATATCTATACACACTTCACTTCATACACACATGTAAGTCGATCATTCTTGGATCGCCATCTGCACTACTTAGCACTTCACACTTTTTCTCAACCTTTTTTCAATCTTAAACGAATCAACGCATCGCGCTTGTTTTCCATAGCTAGTCTTCAGCTTAGTTTTCCAACCTTGCGAGTCGAGCGCATTGTGCCTCGCTAACAAACCAACAAATAAACCTCCATTTGCATGCACCATTGTTGAGCGCATTGTACCTCACATTTGACCTTCAAAAACAAAAATATTTCTCTTAGACCCAAACCCTTGATCCAACGTCAAGTGGCCTTAGGTAATAAAACACTTTAATAATACGAGAAGAATTGTACGCCACGAGCCTTAAGTGGTAGAAAGGAGGGTAATGAGCATCTCGTTATTCGCTCCGATTATTTCGTCGCAAGACGCTCGTCTTGTTGGCTCGGAATAATCACCTCTACCCATAGTCTTTAGTGCAATTCGACACCTAAATCCTTTTTTAGAAGAAAGGTAATAAAACGAATACCAATCACCAGTAGTAGGCTGAACTACGAAGCTCTGACTTTCCCATTGCACAAGGGAATACGTAGGCACGAGGATCTCAATCCTTTCCGAGCCCCTAGGATCAATAAACCACTTAGTTTAGCAAGTAATTCATAAGCATAGATATCCCTTCGCGCGTGACAACTTAGATGGTTCCCATCGAGTACGATGGATGTAGGGGGTGCTAATACCTTCCCCCTACATAACCGACTTCCGAACTCAGACAATGGTTTGCGAAGACCTTGTCTCATCCCTTCTTTGTGGTTTTATCTATATTTACCATTTACCTCCTTGGGAATAAATAAAATTAGGTGGCGACTCTCATGTCATCCCAACCGCGATCGCGTTCGCGAGGATCATATTTTTTCGAGGTACGACACCAGCATGGGCCAGTTTTGAGGTATATTACGTATGACCTGTAGCATCTTCTCAACCTGAAGTACTTCTTGCAGAGGATACCAATATCATTGGCCATACATCCTTGCCTTTTCAAGTCAATATTTGCCACTTATTCCGCGTCTTGTTTGGTACAACAGTCGCGTCGTAGGTTCTTGTTTTGTACAACAATCCTGTCTGCCTGGCCTCTCGTTTATGCACAACGATCCCGTTCCATCTTGTCCTATTTTCTTTGTGTTTCGGCTTATCGACTGAGGCCGGTATACCATTACGTTTCCATTCGAGGATGGTTTCGTGTTAGATCCGAGGATCTTTTGTGAGTTGTCATTCGAGGATGGCATTCTTTTCTTCAAGTCCTTCTGAGGTCGGTCTTGTTGTTGTGGCTATCATTCGAGGATGATAGACCATTTTGAGCTTATTGATTGAGGTCAGTTCGTCTCTTTTGCAAAGTCTGTCTGAGGTCATTCTTTGTGTTTCTGGTTATAGACTGAGGCCGGTATGCCATTACGTCTCCATTCGAGGATGGTTTCGTGTTAGATCCGAGGATCTTTTGTGAGTTGTCATTCTAGGATGGCATTCTTTTCTTCAAGTTCTTCTGAGGTCGATCTTGTTGTTGTGGCTATCATTCGAGGATGATAGACCATTTTGAGCTTATTGATTGAGGTCAGTTTGTCTCTTTTGCAAAGTATGTATGAGGTCATTCTTTAAGTCTCTGGTTATCGACTGAGGCTGGTATTCCATTGCGTCTCCATTCGAGGATGGCTTCGTGTTAGATCCGAGGATCTTTTGAGAGTTGTCATTCGAGGATGGCATTCTTTTCTTCAAGTCCTTCTGAGGTTGGTCTCATTGTTGTGGCTATCATTCGAGGATGATAGACGATTTTGAGCTTATTGATTGAGTTCAATTTGTCTCTTTTGCAAAGTCTGTCTGAGGTCATTCTTTGTGTTTCTGGTTATCGACTGAGGCCGGTATGCCATTGCATCTCCATTCGAGGATGGCTTCGTATTAGATTCGAGGATCTTTTGAGAGTTGTCATTCGAGGATGGCATTCTTTTCTTCAAGTCCTTCTGAGGTTGGTCTTGTTGTTGTGGCTATCATTCGAGGATTATAGACCATTTTGAGCTTATTGATTGAGGCCAGTTTGTCTCTTTTGCAAAGTCTGTCTGAGGTCATTCTTTGTGTTTCTAGTTATCTGTAACACCCCAAAATTTTCCCTCTTATTTATGATCAACCTCGGGCGATTTACGCTTCATTCTTGCATCATTCCACATATCATTGCATCGCATTTGAAAAATATATAAATAAATAAATCATCTTCTTTTGCATGAGGTGAGTGGTCGATTGAGGCTTGCCAAACATTGGAGTTCAATAGAAAAATAATATCCCAAAAATAATCCAAACCACTTCCAAGCTAACCAACCAAAAGGGAAGAATTCACCTTTCCACCCCTTTTCTTTCCCTTTTCCTTCCACTTTCTTTCCACATTTCCTTTCATTCTTTCCCTCTTATTTTTCCACTTCAATTCCACTCCATTTCCCTTGGAAACTTCCACCATGTTCTACCATCTTCTAGATGGTTCCAAGGAATATTCCTTCTCCAACCCTAACCCTAACTAACTACCAAACCATAATTTTGGATCCCAAGCCTAATTTTTGGGCCCCAAACCTAATTCCATTCCCAAACCTAGCTCCAAGCCTAGCCTCTATATATTCATTAATCACTTCAATGCAAGGGGTTCCCACAATTTTCCAAAATTTTCACTCTTTCACAATCACTTTTTCTCTCCCACTTTTTCTCCATTTTCCCTTTTTCATCAAAGCTTTTTGAATAAGCTCTTCAAGTTTCACATTGAAACTTGAAGATCTTGAAGCTTAGCCTCCAACCTCCATTGATTTTGTGGATTGTAGAAGAAGAAGCTAGTGATTTTTGTGAGGATTTCGGCTTATCGGAAGTGCACGAAGGTTCAAACATCAAGAACGCATTTATTTTGCGTTTTCGTGGTTTTCTCTTTGATCAAGCTCCGATTCTTGCAACAATTACCGAAGCACTTATCCGCTTCGTAGGTTGGTGATCTAAATTACTTCTCCTTTAAGTTATTCTCTTCATCTCGCCATTTCGGCATTCTTTAATTGCTTTTCGTTTTGCTTGCGATTGATTACGTTTTTGTTATGCATTGCTTGCGATTTGTGATCTTTAATGATTTAGAAGCTAAGGTGTAGATAATCATAGGTTCTAGCATGTGTAAATAAGCCCTAATTGAGTAGAAATTAGTGTTAGCATGTTCCTAGGTATGTTGGAGATCATTAGAAGTGAGTTTGTGGCCAAAAGCGCTTATTTCTAAACTTTTTTCACCTTCTGGATCAGTGTTAACCGATTAACCATTTGGTTAACCGGTTAACGCTTGCGTTTCAGCCACAAACAGTGCAGTTTTAGGTTCGTTAACCGTTTAACCATTTGGTTAACCGGTTAACGCTGTTAATTTTTGCAATCTTGGCTTATTTGATAGCTTAGTTCTTGTTTCTAGTGCCTTTAATGTTCATACATGTTTAGGTATTGATTTTAAGGAATTTTTGAGTCCATTTCCAGTAGCTCATTCCCCCATTTTGAGTCGTTTCGACGCGTTTTCGTTCATGTAGCGTATTATGCATTTAGGTGTTCCTTTGTGCATAGCTTGATTTCTTGCATTTTGTTGCCATGTTTATGCATCATTTTGCATGTGGATAATCATGTTGCATTCTGTTTTTATATCTTTTGCATTGCATTAAGTCATTTTTCATTTTCATTGTATCAAGATATGTTGCATTTTACATAATCATGTATGTATGTGCATTTGGTTGCATTTGGTTGCATGTTTGATCATAGCATTCACATCAATTCAATTCTAAATTCTTGCATTAAGTTTGACATTATGTTTGAGCTATCATATTGCATGTTCATGATCAATGCTCATTATGTTCATATGTCATGTTCATGTGCCACATTTTGTATACTTGTTGCATAATCCATCATGTGATGCATTCTTGCATAATCCTCCCAAAAATGTTCATGTTCTTTCATTTATGTATGTTGACCTAGGTTCAAATGCATGTTCATGATGAATTTAGTACATGTTCATTGAGTTTGTGCATTAAAAAATGAAAATAATCAAATCTGGATTTTGCATTTCATAGCTGTCTTGACATATAGGTGCTGTAAAATACATTTTGTTTGTTATGTTTGCATGTTGTATGTGACTTTTTACACCCACCTTTTCATGCTGTAAAAAGCTGCCTTGTGTTGTGCATTGTTTTCATAGCTGTTTGTGTGTTTGAGTGTTGTAAATAGTTGTTGAATTTTAGTTTAGCATAGTGTAGACACCCTTAAACTTAAGATTGAGACTAGTTTAGGTCCAAGTTGCCTTAGGATTTAATTAGTGTATGTTTGCTTTATTATTTTTAATAAAATGCAACACTAATCTTTGTTTTGTAGGGAGGGAAAGGTATGTTTCCTTACACCTTATCCTTTTATTTTTTATGCATTTTATTTCCCTTTTTCCTTCCATATTTGTGATTGGTAGGATCCCCCATTGTTAGGACCAACTTATCTTCCTTAAGAAGTAAGTTGCGTCCTTTTTCTTATTTCTTTTCCTTTTCTCCCTTAGGATTAGAAAACCTCATAAAACATTAGGATCTCCCTTTTGTGCATAATAAATAACTTAGGGTTGGTCTTAGTCCCCCTTAGTTTTTGTCCTTTTTCCGATTTGAGTCTTCTCCTCTCATCTTCAAACAAAATCTAAAAAGACACTCAATAAAGGATTGAAATAGTCTCTTGCGCATAGCCTTATTCCATGGGGCACTTGTCGCTCCCACTAAAAGACACCCGGTCAGATAGGGTACAAACGCGAATGGTCGGCGTGAGGAGAAATGAAAATGAAGATGAAAAGAGTCGTCAGCTAGGCATTTTTATCCCGAAGGAAAGGTAATGCTGCATAAACCTGGAAAAAATGGATAAGATGGTTGCGAACCAAAGAAACTGAGAAAGGGGGTTGGTTACAACCTGGGAAGGTATTAGCACCCAGATTGTCTGTCGTACTCGACGGGATCCACGCTTGAAAGTTTGTGTTTAAAGGGGTAGTGTCTGTGTTATCTGTGTGCAAAAGCTGAAAAAGAATGTACAGGTGTCAGTGCAAAAGGTGAATGCTCAGGAACTGAGGCTTAAAAGAGAATGCTGAAAGAGGGGGAAAGATAAAAAGACTTTTGATCGATAACAGTTAAGTTATGCCTACGTATCCTCTCGTGCAATGAGGAAGTCAGAACACCGTGGTTCGACTCAAAGGGACTGAAAGATAAATTGACTGATGAACTGCTTGCTTGTCTATGCTCAAGTGTATGACTCGTCTGGCTCGAGTGCTAACTGTCTTGCATTAGACGGAAGAAGCGAATTCTCGTTTGTGAGTGAGGATGATGAGAAAAGAATCCCAGAGGAGACGATTATTGTTTGTTTTTGTGTTTTCAATCTTTTATTGCTTTTTTGGTGTTTTTGCATAAATTAATGAGCTTAAGCCTAAACCAAAGGTTAGTAAACTCATCATATTCTCCCTTTGATTAGGGATAATGAGAATACCTTAAGTATGAGATAAACATCTCAACTTAATTACCATGATGATGTAGGATTAAGGTCATTAACCTACTTGTGATTATTTAGATATTTTTGAGTTTTTGTTTAGTGTTAAGTAATGAGTTTAAGCCATTATCAAGGATTAATGAACTCATTACACCATCCTAATAGAAGGATAATAGATGAGCACACTTAAGCTGAGGAAGATACCTCAACTTAATCCATGATTAGGGATTAACCTCATGACAAAACAAACCTTTATTAAATGGATTTTAATTAATGGTGAGATTAAGAAGTGAATTTTATGATTTGCAAGACAACTTGAGGGGGACTTGTCCATTAACACTAGGGTTAGTCCTTCTTAACCAATAAAGGAAGAATTAGAACCCTAATGCAAGGCCCAAGTTACAAGTTTAATGTCTTAGTGATTATTAAGATAGATTGGTTAAGAGGTTTAAACAAATTAAGGGTTTAACACTTTGAATTAAAGTTATACACTCCATCCTAAGAGAAGGATTCAGGCATAACCCTAATCACAAAGTCTTAAAACCTTAAAGGTTTAGTCTCTAATGATGAGGTGAGAAGAGAGACACAAAGAAGACACAAAGGTAAAAGCTAAAGGGGGACTAATCAAAACCCTAATTATTGTCATGCTTGGGTGTTCCTATGGTTTGTAAGACTTGCAAGAGATCTTCAGAGAAGCCACCAATGGAAGAATCAGATGAAAGGAGGAGAAGCAGAAGAAACAAGTTACTTACTTCACTGAAGAAGATAAGTAACTTGGAGAAAGAAAGTGAAAGATGAACATGAATGAGCAAGCTCACTCTAAAGCAAAGAAAAATGCAGTAATGATGCATAAGAAGAATGAGAAGGGAGATGAGAAGTGAAGGCAAATTCACTTCTCAAGTTACTTACCACCTGAAAAGGTTAACATAAAGGAAAGAAATGAAATGAAAATGCAACATATGCAAGGATAAAAACAAAAACCAGAAGCAATCACATGATGCAAATGATGCTATGAGATGATGCAAAGGCATGTCAAGTGTTATGAATGTTCATACAAGATATGGAATGCCAAGGAAGCATGCTTTGAAGTATGAAAACACATGTATGTTTATGAAATGAAATGAATGCATATCATGGCAAATGAATGAAGAAATGATCAAGCATGATGCTAATATGTCCTAAGATGTCTTAGATGCCATATGAATGCAAGAAATGTCATGGCAAGTTCATGTATGGATGCATATGCAAGATGAATGCAAATGAACATGTAAAATTAGGGTTTTAAGGCAACATGAGATGCATAAAGTCAAAACAGAAGCAAATCATAAGATAAAAAATTGCAAATGAGCTCAAAGGAACCCTAACCCCATATGATATCACACCCCAAAGGAGAAGGTCTAACTCTTAACCTAAAGAAAATTGTGATTTTTCTAAGTTTGATAGGGTTTTAAGGTACCTTTAAGGGGAAAATGCAAATCAAATCAAAAATGCAAGATAATTTGTAACAAAAATATGCTAGATACTACATGTTATATGAAGAAAAATGCATAAAGAACCAATGTCAAACCCTTCATGGTTAGGCAGAAAAGAATTTTTGAAGTTAAGGTTCCAAAAAAGGATTTTTATGAACCCTAAATTCAAGAAAAATGTCAAAGTTGGATCAAAACCAAAAAGAAATTTGTATGAATGGTTTGACAATGTTTCTAAATGTCCTATGATGCAATGTGAATTATTTTGTGATTTTTGGAAACCTAAATGATATATGATTTTTTAATGCAAAAAAAAAAAAAATTGGGTGGAGAAAAATATTTGAAATCAAAATGCAGAAGAAAAATATTTTTGGAATTTTCTAAGTATTTTAAATAAATTAGACAAAACAAATGGATTTAAATGAAATAAAAATATGAATTAAAGGCTGGTCAACTGATCCAATGGATCAGATTCAAACTTGGGGTTGGAGGGAAGACCACGCGCGCATCTTAAGGGTCATAATTTAAACTGACTAAATTATAATTAATTAATTAATTAATCACAATTAAAACTTAATGAGCTAATCTGAGCCATCCACTGCCTAACCCTAATCACCATCCAACGGCCCAAATTCAAACCTGGCCCTAAACATGTCATTAACCCTAATCAGTTTCAGGTGGCAGGAGAAGAATTCCGGTCGTCTTCTCCGGCGAGACCTTCAACCCAACTTCTTCCCTAGGCCATTTCAGGAGCTCTAAAGCTCCAGATCAACTCCTTTCCTCTCCCTAAACATGAATCCACCCTTAAAACTAATTTCTAATGGCTGGAACTCAAGATTCGAAGAAGAACACAAAAATGGTGAAACTTTCAGACAGTCAGTACATGCTCATTTCACAACCATTTTCAAAACAAAATAGATCATGGTGATCAGCAAAGCATAAGGAACAGTTTAGAAACTTAAAATGAATGTTCTGGAAAAAAGTTTGAGGATGGCTACCTGAACTGAAGCTTTCACTTCTGGAGCTTTTGGACCTCCTCTCTTATGCAAAACCACTCCTCTTGACCCCCTGATGATGTTGGAATGATTTGATGGAGCTTAGAATGGCTGGAATGAGAGCTTGCACTCTTGCTGCACCAGAATCGTGTTTTGGTTTTGGGTGCTTTGAGGCTTGTTTGATGGTTGGTTTATGCTCTATGGATCATTTATGGATGAATGGTGAAGTTTATTTTGAAGTTTGATGGCTAGACAGAAAGTTTCGAAGGTTTTTTCTTTGGGGTAATTTTTGTGAAGCTTGATAATTCTGAGGTTTCAGCCTTGTGTGTTGTATGTTATGAGTTGCATTTTTTCCACATAACAAGTTTTGATAGGTCAGAAGAGTTGTTGTGGCCTATGGTGATCGGTATGGGCAAGTTGCCAAAATGTCAACATAACTTGTACTTGAGGTATGGGCTGGTTCTGTGGCTGTTTCAAGGCATGGCTCGAGTCAACTTGGTTCAAGGATAACCATGGAAAAGGTTTTGTGGTGATTCAGCAAGTGTGTGAGAGGTTTTGTATCATTTTGCAATTTTGAGGAAGTTTGGCCCCTTTTGGATTTCTTGAAGTTCAAAGCATGAAATGAGAGGATTCTTTGGGCAATTTTGGTCACAAAGCATTGCATTATGTTTATATTATGCTTAGAGAGTGATTAGAGGTCACAAAATGGCTTGGATTGTGAATTTGCAAAAAAAACTCTTTGGTGTGAAAGTGAAAATTATAGGATTTTTGCCAACTTTGCCAAGCCATAACTTGAGTTCCATAATGAATTAGGACTTGTTATTGTATGTTTTGAAAAGGGAATGATCCAATCTACAACTTTCATGACCAACAATTTTTCATTTGAAGCATTTTTGATCAAGAAAGAGGAGGTTGAAATACTTTCCCAAAATGGAAAGTTTCCATTACAAGTCATTTCCATTTTTGGCAACTTTTGGTTTAGCTCAAATTTCTTCAATTTTGTGAACTTCCAAGCACTTCAATGATCAAATAAAGATCATATAACTTCAATTTGGTGAAAAATCCACGTTGGTTCCCTTGTTGGGGGCCTCAGATGCCCTGATTTTGCTCTGACTTGCTCAAGAAGTTACCCAATGAACAGATGACTTACACAATGAATTTCTTCATCAAAATTGGTACACATGATCCTTATAACATATTGAGACTATTAGAAACAAGAATGACCAAAAAATTTGGAGTTATGGCCTCTGAAACCAAAACCCTAATTTCAGGTCATCTGTGTAGTGAAACCCTAGCTCTGCTTCCATGCTTTCCAAGTTCTTGTGATTTTTTTACTTCCTTGATCTTTGAGGGATATAAATTGATGATTGAACACACATGGACCCTCTTTAAACAATTGGAGACCTTTGGAGTGGCTCAAATGGATCCTTGGATTGCTCAGATCACAAACCCTAGATGCAGATGAACTTGAACTAATGCAGATGAAACAAAGATGCAATATGATGTGGTATGCTTATGCTTATGCAAACATGAAAGATCACAAGCCATGGTGTGAACTTAGTGAGGGAAAATTTGGGGTGCTTACAGCTGCCCCTATTCAAGCATGAGTTAGCTGTGCAGGATATAAGTGCCTGGCTTATCAGACAAACACGATAACTTGTGGTTGAATACCAAAGACAGTCCAAAATTTGCACTCACTGGGGAGAAAAAGAAAAGGGATATAAATTGTAAAATAAATTAAAGTATGATTATAAAGTGCGGGCGATGGAGGACGACCATCGAGCAGAGGATGACTGCTGGGGATAAAGCAATGACGGGGACGGCCGACAAGCTGGGGAAATAAGAAATCATGATGGGGACGGCCATCAAGTAAAGGAACAAGATTCTCTGGGGGTTAAAATAAAGGGAAAAGCAATGATGGGGACGACCACCAGGCTTCCGAAAGTAAAGTAAACAACGATGGGGACGCCCATCGGGTTAAAGAATAAATGAAATAATGATGAGGGACGGACATCAAAGGTGAAGGACGATCACCTAGTAGGGGACGGCTGCTCTTTATCATGACATAGGACGAATGTCGGATATAAAAGGTCAGCGATGGGGACGGCCATCGGATAAGCATGATGAAGGACGATCATCAAGAGGTGAAGGACGATCACCTAGCATGGTACAACTGCTCTCGGGGTTTATCATGACATAGGACGAATGTCAGATAACAAGATCAACAATGGGGACGGCCATCAGATCAAATGATGAAGGACGATCATCAAAAAGGTGAAGGACGATCACCTAGCAGGGGACGGCTGCTAAATATCACGACATAGGGCGAATGCCGGATAGGAAAAGGGGTTCCAATAATGGAGACTCCGCTGGGGAAAGGATGAGGGACGGTCATCCAAAGGTGAAGGACGATCATCGGGCAGGGTACGGCTGCCGAAAGTATCACGACATAGGACGAATGTCGGATAGAAGAAAAGTTGTTTTGGTGGCGATTTGTTGGGGAATGATAAACATGGACGAGTGCTTACGCTTAGGAAATAAAGGGTATAAGTGTTTTGACGTTGTGTATAGATTAAAGATGCGGACGAGCATCCTTAAGACCGTGATACGGACGAGTATCGGTAGAAACAAACGTTGACGCGTGTTCAGAGATGATGATACGGACGAGTACCAACTGGTTAACAAATAACACGGACGAGTGTCGAATCTGTGAGGGATAAGTGTATATACTAGATACAGACGAGTATCTGTATAAGTATGAGTGAGTATTGTGAAGTATGAGCAAGACACGGACGAGTGTTCCACTTGCTGGGGAAAAGTGTGACACGGACGAGTGTCAGAAGAGAAAGTGTATAAGTTATAAACAATCATTTGTATATGAGAGTGTAAAAGGTGTTTCGGAGACCTGTGGGGATAAGATGACACGGACGGGTGTCAAAAGGAGTGTCTTATGAACAAGTGTTTGGTTTGCAATATGTGATTTGGCAAACGTGTTGGGAAGGTGACACGGACGGGTATCAAGAGAGTATATAGGTGTTTGTGGCTTATCACTGCAGGGGAGTAGAATGACACAGACGAGTGTCGAAAGAGTACATATGAACATGTATCTGTGTTGGGGGAGTGCAAAGGGGATGCTTTGGCTTTCTGTGGGGAGATTGAGATGACACGGACGAGTGTCGAGAAGAACATGTTTTGGACAAGTATTTGTACTTGAGGGTGCAAAGGGACGCTTTGGATTTTATGTGCAAGGGATGTGGGTTCCGTATATACAATGCTGATGAGATATTGATGGTATCTACAGGTGACTGGTTCGAACCCGACTTGTGATCATGCAAATGTTTGATTTTTTCTGTAATGCTCCGTATTTAGACGGAATGCTACGCTCTGTGGGGAAAGATGATGCGAATGCTATGTTTATACAAGAAGAAACCGATCCAGGATTCGGATCCCGCTGTTGGAGATCTCTGGCTGATCTGCTTGAAGGATATCCCAGTTGGGGATGAGATCATTGGTAGATCTCTTAGGATGCATGGATTTTCTTGGGGAAATAGATCAATGATAAATCTATCCGGTAAAGAGAAAACCCAGCTGGGGATGATGGAGCTTCCGTCACTTTGTTGTGTGAGAATTTCAGGCATTTCTCTTCTGAGGAGAGGCTGGAACTCTGCGGGGAGGTGGTTCTTTTTAGAGACCTGGCACTCTGTTTGGGGGAGAAAAGATCACTGAACGATCTTCCTAGAGTCCTCTGTGGGGATCCTGGCTGAGGATGAGGAGGCTTTGACAACTCTGTTGGGGAAAAAGCATTTCAGATGCTTCTTGGAGAAGATGTGTTGGGGAAGTGATGCTTGGCATACCCCATGTTTGAATACCTGCAACCTGTTAAGACAAAGAAACGCCCGAGTATCCCGAGGTATCCCTTACCGGATTCCGTCATAGGAGTTAGATATTCCTGAGAGTAAACACATTTCCTGCAAGCATTTATTAATAATGGCTCATTTGTTTTATGAAAATATTATATCATGGATACTGGACATTTTGCAAACGAAACAAAAATGTACGAAACGAGGTGTGACTGAAAATCTGATTTTATTAATCTGGGTGCCCTGAATTGGCAAATACAGTCAAAGAAACAGATCCCCTGAAATGAGGAGATTGTTACAAATTGAGAAAAGTAAAGGTGCTGGAAGTGTTGACGACGCTCCGTCGAGCTCCCTTTGATATGACCCGTATGACCTTAACATTCTTCTCATCTTGCTTTCTGGAGAAGGTTGATTATGACCGATGCTTTATCCTTTCGACGCTTTCCGTGTTATGAGTGATACAGACGAATTCAAAATGCAATTGTTCGCTTATTCCCTGATTTTACGTGGATCGCCCTTTCGGGTTTTCAATCCACCGGGATACCCATTTTTGCCTGAGCTGTCCAATGCGGCTTTTCAACTCAGCGGGTGTACATTTTTTTTTAATTTTCTCTTACTTTTGCCGAGTCTTTTATTCTGTTTTTGACTCGCTGGGATGCCTTATTTTTTCCTGGACTTACATTCTGTTTTTGTGTCCAGCGGGTCATTTTATGCGAAGTATTTTTTAACTGCATCTGAATTCACAAGGGATAAGAAATCTTCACCATCCATAGTAGTGAGCATCAATGCTCCACCATAGAAAACCTTCTTTACTATGAATAGACCATCGTAGTTCAGAGTCCATTTTCCCTTGTGGTCTGTATGAGGAGGAAGAAGTCTTTTCAGCACAAGATCTCCTACTTGGTATTCCCGAAGTCTGACTTTCTGATCGAAGGATTTCTTCATTCTTTTCTGATATAGCTGCCCATGACATATTACAGCTAGTCTCTTTTCCTCGATCAGATTCAGTTGATTGTACCGAGAACGGACCCATTCTGCCTCATTCAACTTTACATCCATCAGTACCCGTAAGGAGGGTAATTCAACTTCGACAGGTAGGACTGCCTCCATACCATACACAAGTTGATACGGTGTTGCCCCAGTGGATGTTCTGATTGAGGTACGATACCCATGCAAGGCAAATGGTAGCATTTCGTGCCAATCTTTATAAGTAACCACCATATTCTGCACAATCTTCTTGATATTTTTGTTAGCGGCCTCAACAGCGCCATTCATCTTTGGCCTGTAAGGAGAAGAGTTGTGATGTTGGATTTTGAAGTCCCGGCATAGTTCTGCCATCATTTTGTTGTTCAGGTTGGAACCATTATCAGTAATGATTCGCTCAGGAACTCCATACCGACAGATGATGTCTCTTTTCAGGAACCTGGCTACCACTTGTCTAGTGACGTTCGCATACGACGCTGCTTCAACCCATTTGGTGAAGTAATCAATGGCTACCAGGATGAATCTATGGCCATTCGAAGTAGTCGGCTCGATCTTTCCAATCATGTCAATGCCCCACATGGAAAAGGGTCAAGGTGAAGACATCATGTTCAAAGGATTTGGAGGCACATGTACTTTGTCTACATAGATCTGGCATTTGTGACACTTCCTGGCATAAGCACAACAGTCTGCATCCATTGTGATCCAGTAGTATCCTGATCTTAACAATTTCTTAGCTATTGCATGTCCTCCAGCATGGGTACCGAAAGATCCTTCATGCACCTCGTGCATCAGCAAGTCTGCTTCCTTCTTTTCAACACATCTGAGGAGAACCATGTCAAAGTTTCGCTTGTATAATGAACCATCAGCATTAAGGAAGAAACTACCGGCCAGCCTTCTTAATGTCTTCTTATCATTGGATGATGCCTCAGGTGGGTATGTTTGATCCTCTAAGAATCATTTGATGTCATGGAACCAAGGCTTGTCATCTTTAGCAATGTCCACGGAGAATACGTATGCTGGTCGATCTAGTCTGGATACAGAAATCCGAGGCACAAAATTGGCAGTCTGAACCTTGATCAAGTTTGACTGCTGTGAAGAAAGTCAATAATCTCCTCGTGTAGTCACGGTATGGAACTAGATGCTCTTGGTGAGTGTACCATTTACCGTTGGTCTGATTGATTACCAGAGATGAATCTCCGAATACAGTTAAAGTCTTGATCCTGAGGTCAATGGCTTCCTCGAGACCCATGATACAGGCTTCGTATTCAGCTTCGTTGTTAGTGCATGCAAAAGTGAGTTTTGCCGAGAAAGGCATGTGAACTCCTTTCGGTGTAATGAGCACTGCACCAACTCCACGACCATTCATATTGACAGTCCCATCAAACATCATGGTCCATTCTTCTTCTGGGTCAGGCCCTTTAGTGTGAGCAGGCTCTTCGTGATCTTTTGCTTTCAGAAACACGATGTCTTCATCAGGGAAGTCAAATCTCATTGGTCGGTAATCATCAATGGGTTGCTCAGCTAGATAGTCAGACAGTATACTGCCTTTGATGGCTTTTTGAGATGTGTACTGAATGTCATACTCTATCAGAATCATTTGCCATCTTGCAACCCTTCCGGTAAGTGTTGGCTTCTTAAATATGTACTTGACAGGGTCCATTTTTGAAATCAACAAGGTAGTTTGAGTCAACATATACTGTCTTAGTCGGCGAGCAGCCCACGCTAAAGCACGACAAGTTTTCTCGAGCAGTGAATAACGTTGTTCACAGTCGGTAAACTTTTTGCTTAGGTAGTATATTGCATACTCTTTTCGACCAGACTCGTCATGCTGGCCCAACACACACCCCATTGACCCTTCTAATATTGGCAGGTACATTATTAGAGGTCTTCCTTCAACTGGAGGCATAAGAATTGGAGGTTCTTGTAAATACTCCTTGATTTTGTCAAAAGCCTTCTGACAATCTTCGTTCCACCTGACCGTTTGTTCCTTTCTTAACAATTTGAACATGGGCTCACAGGTTGCAGTAAGATGAGATATAAACCTTGAAATGTAGTTCAATCTACCCAAGTGTAACACCCCAAATTTTCCCTCTTATTCTTAAGCATCATATCGCATCATGTTCATCATATTCATATCATTTTCATATTTTGCGTAGCATCATTAGCATAGAAAAATGAAGCATAACATTCATTGTGGAAGCATAACATAAACTGGCAGTGATTTCGCTTTAGGTGTGGCTGTTTGGTCCGCGATTCTATTCAGATGGACGTTTGACCTATTCTTGGTCAAACTATCAAGAGATTGCTTTAATTGCAAGTTAGCTATTTCAAGGGCTATTTCTTAAACAATATGATCGCCGTCTTAATCACGAATTGTGCAATAATCAGTGGTTTTTGGGGAAACAGTGCAAGTTTGGTTTTGGGTTGAAAATTGAAGTTCATGTCTATGTGTGTGGTGGTAGCTGTTTTATTTCATAAAAAAATCAGTTCATATTTGTTTTCTCACTCGATTTATTTTGATCATTCAATACCTATTTCCAATGACCATTCTATAACTCATTTTCGATTTTATCCATCCACAAAGGTTACTAAACCTTTATTTTTATTTTTATCCTATTATCCATTTTTATTTCAAAATTCATTTTTATTCAATTTCTATCCAATTTTTCTCTTTTGTTATCCATTTTTTCCATTTTTAAATTCATTTACATTTCTTTATGACAAAACAAATTCTAAAAAAAAAGAGAGGAGGAAATTGAGTCTGCCATTTAATTTAGTAGTTTCACCATGTGACCCCATTTGGATATTATTCCAGCACTTTTTATCTAAACTCAAGTCAGTTACATGTGACTACACTATCCAAGCCATTCCATAAGCCTTTCCAGCCGATGCTCTTCCACAAAGATCAATACAAGCCGCGAGTGACAAACACAACTCCCAAGCCATCAGCGCCCTGCATCAGTTCACAAGCCAATTCCAACAGCTTCAATCACATCCTTTCTGCACATACCAAAACGCGTCGTCTGATAACATGAAGCGCACATCAATGAGTGAGACGCAGAGAACAATACGCCTTTGGCGTGACCCATCAAAACGCAGCAGATTTAACGAAACGCAACGGACTGAAATCACACAAAAATGGATAAAATGAAAATAACAGAATTTGAGAAGAAAAAAGAGAATAACCACAAGGAGGTCACGAGGAAAATCATTGAGAATAAGAGATTCATCTCTCGCCACCCATAACAAATTTTTTTCTCTCTTCATCATCCTCATGATAACAATAACAGAATCACTCATTTTGATTCTTCTTCATCAATAACAAAAACCAGAGCTCATCAATTTCATTCGTCATCACCGATAACAGAATCCATTCATCAACAAAAAAAAAGTCGCGTCACGCATCACACTATCAACAAGCAGCTCACTGTTCTTCGACTCTCATCACCATCACCGTGTCGTTCGTCGGATCGATATCAGTGGCAGCTGCATCAGCATCCCGTAGCAGCGTCATCGTCATCAACAAACAGCAGTGTCGATAATACCATCTCATCAAGCAAAAAGAAACTGAATCACGGACTTCATCACACCGTCAATTTCGACTCATTGAGTTTCAATCTTCATCATCGTCATCACAAAACTCGACGTCAAGCTTCGACGAGCTTCACTGAATCGCTCTATTCGTCATCATCATCAACAAATCCGAGTTCGTCGTATCATAATCTTCGGAGTTCATCATCTCTGTTATCTTTTCCGGTCGCCGTTAACTTGAAGAAGCACCGGACTGTCTCCGGTAGGTAACTCATGTGAGATTGCTTTCTGTTGATTAAATGTTTGTTGTTGTTTTGCTGTTGTCTCGAGTTTGTGAGACGGATGTGGG
The DNA here is from genome assembly GCA_963966055.1 of Lathyrus aphaca. Lineage (NCBI taxonomy): Eukaryota > Viridiplantae > Streptophyta > Magnoliopsida > Fabales > Fabaceae > Lathyrus > Lathyrus aphaca. Next base: position 427,110,980 of record OZ014523.1, on the reverse strand, counting down.
ATCCGAGTTGAGGAGGAAGGGGACATGTTGTTGTTTCCGTCAGTAGAAGAGGAGGAAGATGATCGGCGAGGTCGCGGTGAGGAAAGTGAAGGAGGACGGCGGTCTTCGGTGAGGTGAATGGAGTTGACGGCGCAGTTTCGGGGAAGAAAGGAGGCGGCGGTCTGGTGATTTTACGGCGGCGGTTAGGTCAATTTGAAGAGGAGGTTGAATGAGAGGGTGGCGCTGAGAGAGAAAGGGTTTCTATTTGTTTTTACTTTGCTGTTTATTTTGTTTGAATGTGTTTTAAAGTAATGAGAAAGAATAATAAAGTATTGGAAGATTTGATGATAATGGAAAACGTGGAAACCAATGTGATAAGGAGATAAGTCTTAGGCAGTCTTTGTGATTTCTGCCCGTACCGGCGGTGACACTTGTCACCGTCCGGTAGGGCCTTCTCCTCCAATCACGCGGGTACACCTCCACCATAGCAGCGTGTGGGCTAGCGCAGTATGGGCCCAAGCGTGTTGCTTTTCGCACCTCACCAAAATTGGCCCATCTCATTTTCAACATAAAGCATTTACTCCATATACCTCTCACCAAATTCATTTTAATTTCTTTTCCAATTTAATTCTTCTTTTATTCAGTTTGCTTTTAATTTACATAAAATAGTTTCATTCATCCAAAAATGCTCAAATAAATCATAGACTTTCCTTTATGTTTCTAGTTTTTTATCACATTTTTATTTTATTTTTTTCATTGATCCACGTGCCAGAGATAATTCACCAAGGTGCATAGCTTCTTTTGCTTCATTTCTTGACCAGTCTGTCTTGTTTATTTTCTATAGCTTTCAATATTTGGATTTTTGATCCCATTCTTTTTGCATTGTGTTACTGAAATCTTTTAGTTTTCATGTGATTTTTCTCTAATTTTTTAGGAAATTATTTCTTGAGTTTTGGTCTGGTATCTTGTGATGTAAGTTTTCTGTCCTAACTTGTGTTTGTATCTCCATTTGACCTAGTTCCTTTCTGAATTTTTGCAAATCCTTTTGGCAAGTTGATATAATATGTTTGAAGACCCTTTGGATTCAGTTGTAGAATTTTTAGATGGCTGGTTTATTATTTGTGGATTTTTGTTCTCACCTTGTCCCATTTTGCTTCTTTTGGTTTATTAGATCTCTTATAGGCTTAGAAGGGCACTTGTGCCAACTTCTTCTTCTCATTTGGGGTTACTTTGGGGTGTGGATACCTTCCTAGTCCTAGGATAGGTCTTGTTTCTTCTGATTTTTTTAAGTTTGCTTCTTATTCAAGTCATTTGTTTCTTTAAGTGTTTAAATTCCATCGTTTGATTCTGTTGCTTTTATTTTGACATTGTTTGGTATTGTGTGACTTCTCTCTTCATCTTGCTGGCCTCTTAGGCCATTCTTCATATCATTTTGATTCTGGTTTTGAACTTTGTGCTTGTATTTTGTGTGTTTTGCATTACATCTTTCATAAGTGCGCATTTGTTTCCATATGTATTCATGTTGCCTCATTTTAAATCATAAGGCTCTCATCTTCATTTCTTTGAGTTGAATTGGCATTAGGAATTTGTTCATTTCATTTCACTTCTGATTGTTGGATGATTTCATGTTAATTTGCTCATTTTTTGTTTCACTTGTGCATACTAACCTTGCAGGGGCTATGGTAAGTGTGAGATGTGGGAATTGAGTTCCACATCTCTAATTCTTATCTCTTCCTTTTATGTTTATGTGAACTAATCCTCTTTTGTTGGGCCTAGGCCTTTCTCATCCCTTCTTCTATCTTCTTCTTCCTTCTTCATTAGGATAGAAACCTCATTAACCCTTAGGATATCCATGCATGTTAACACTTAGGATTGCTTTAGTCCCCTTTAGAATTTTTTCCTTTGAGATCCTTTGGTGCTCTCTCTCTCCTCTTCTTCAAACTTAATTTTAATTCACTTAATAAAGGTTGAGTACTTTTATGTGACATGAGACTTTGCTATGAGATGCTCACATGCGTTCCATTTCGGGGCGAGGTGTGAGTCATCACTCGTGGTGGATGGGTCTTAACATGAGTACCTCACAAAGAAAAGTTAAAAAAACACTTCTTAACCAAAAAACCACAAAAACACTTAATAATGGTAATAGGCCAGTGTGCTTAAGCCTTCACTTGTGGGACTAGCTTTGGGGATTTCCTTCATAGATAGGTGTGCCTCTTGCGCATTCCATTTCGGGATGATGTGAGATGTACACATCCCATTGAGTAAGACTTAGGTACACTTACCTATGCAAACCTTCACTCATAAAAGCTTCATAAAAAACACCAAACAAACAATAAGCGTCTTTCCTTCGGGAATTCTTTTTCATCTCCTTCGCTCCGTACGCGAACTTGCTCCTACTTGTCACTTTGCAAGACGGTTACGCACTCGTCGTCCGAGTCTGCAACACCTGAACAATGGCATAGGCAGTTCAAGCCTTAATTCACAAGCAATTTCCTTGCCACCTCTAGTTAGGCGAACTACGTCGAATCTGATCCTCATTATCCCGATGAGGTGCGTAGGCAGCGGGGTAGGGCCCGTTCGAGCACATTCTTTATTTTCCCTACATTTCCCCCTTTCTTTCCATTATCTTTTCTTATTTCTTTTCCCATTTCCATTCCATTCTAGATAGCCATTATTTTATTCAGCAGCATCTTTATTATTTCTCACCCTTTGAAACAAAGCAAGCAAGCGTGGATCCCGTCGGGTACGGCGGACGATCTGGGGTGCTAATACCTTCCCAGGTCGTAACCGACTCCCGAACTCAGATCTTTGGTTCGCAAGGCCTTGTCCTTTCCTTCTTCCTCACGTTTGTGCAACATTACCTTTCCCATTCATTCAGGATAAAAATGTCTGGCTGGCGACTCTACCTTTCCGCGCCACTTTCGCGTTTGTACTAGGATGAAAATCCCGGGAGCGACAGCTGGCGACTCTGCTGGGGACTGCACACCAGAGAATCTCTGGTTCCCCTGTGAGTCTTTCCTAGAGCTTGTTTGTTTTTGTTTCTTTGGATGATGTTTGTTTGCTGTGGCTTATTGTATTGTTGTTTATTTACAGCTTTATTTACAGTTTTCAGTATTTATTTTCTGCATCATGTATATCATACTGGACTGTCTGGACTGGTTTTCTGTTTGGTGGGCTCGGGGGATATTATTTCTGAGAGATAAGCCAAGTACCCGGCTTGAGTGCACCCTAGGATTAGATTGGACATATTGTACTCGCATGTGACATGATGAGTGGCGATGTGTTTCACGCCCAGATTGCGATTGTCTTGGAAATATCTTGTGTGGGGATTTCCTCCACTTTGGGATAGGACCTTGATAGTTATGTGCATCTGGGGACCGATCATTGAGAACCTTTGTGGAAACAACCCTCTCCAGTGGTGGCAATGGCAGACCACATTTTGTGGCAAACCCATTCGCACTCGAGGGTCCACTGGGGACTCGCATAGGATGGCCTGGTTCTCTTATCGGAACTCAGTCAAAGCATCTGGTCGTATGACATTAGTACTGTATCCTACGGGCTGAATGTACTATTGTTTCTCGATTTCAGCGCTTGAAGCTGGGGACTTATAAGGGATGCTTGTTTTTCCTGGACTCAGCTGAGGCCTCCCTGCGTAGTACATAATGCCTAACCGATTCCCTGATTTGGTCATGAGCCATTTCTCGGAAATGGTGAAAGTATTATTGCTATTCGGCTTTGAGAGTCTGTGATGTCTGACCCGGAGCCTACCAGTGAGATTGGGAGGGGTTTACAGGTTTGCAGGAACCCTTGACCTCAACATACCCTTCATCATCAGTGCGATCTTATGTTTTGATCCGGTTACTATGGTTCTGGAGTTCTTGATCCTTGGTTTTGAGTTCTTATCAGATGGTTATTATTCAGAGGGCATATATCATCAGTTGCTTGGTTCTCAACTCAGTGTTCCGTATCCAGACAGACACCAGTTCTTGATCACTTGCCAGTTGCATACATGCCATCATAGCATTCTAGCATACATGTTCAGTTATTTCTGAGGATCTCATCCCTGAATTATTTCTGTTGGATTTTTGTATAAAAATGTGGACCAAAGCAGATAGATTCTTTGGAAGTAACTGAACATGGCATCTCATATCATTTGCATTGCATTTCTGTTTCACAGGCAGGGCTCATCCGTTCTTTGTTCACCATCTACAGTTGAGACTCCAGTTCTCATATCAGACTTGAAGTAACTTTCGAGAAATATCATGGACCCTGGAGAGCAAATCCAGTCTGCAAGTGTTGGGTTGACAAAAGATCAGTGGGACCAACTTTTGGAGGCTATGATGACTTTGGCAAGGCAGGATGGCCGTAATTTCGCTCAAGCTCAGCCTGTACAGACCCCTGTTGGGAATCCAGATGTTCAAGAGCGCCAGGTCGCCCGAAGTGGACATTCTTCTTCTGTTGATGCTGCAGATTATCACAGTTTCGCTTTCACTATGCCAGATCCCCAAGAGGCAATCCCTGTGGTGAGACTCCCAGATCCACGAATTGTGGAGAGGGAAGAGAGATTTCGTGTGTTGGAGGAAGAGATTAAAGCCCTTCAAAGTCGTAACGTTGTTGATCTAAGTGCTGCAAGCATGTGCCTGGTACATGACCTTGTAATACCTCCAAAATTCAAAGTACCGAAGTTTGAAAAGTATAAAGGGGATAGTTGTCCAAGGCAGCATTTGGTAAGATTTTGCAGAAGGATGGCCTCACATGAGCACAATGACAAATTGATGATTCATTGTTTCCAATACAGTCTGAGTGAGGCATCGTCGAGTTGGTATATGCAGTTAGAGAGCAGTCGTATTCAGTCATGGTCAGATCTAGCCAATGCATTTGTGAAACAGTATGACTACAATCTTGACAGGGCTCTTAGCCGCATGGATTTGCAAGTTTTATCCCAGGGAGATGGTGAATCTTTCAGAGAGTATGCCCAGAGGTGGAGAGAAGTAGCTGCTCGAGTGCAACCCCCGCTATCAGATAGAGAGTTGGTTGATCTTTTCATAGAGACCTTACAGGGGCCGTACTTGGAGAGGTTGAGTGGCAGTGGAACTTCGAGTTTCTCGGACTTGGTGATAGTTGGAGAACGCATTGAGAGTTTTATCAAGATGGGAAAGATCCAAGGCATTTCAAATGGCTCAGCTGAAGAGAATGAATCTTTTGTCAGTTCCCAAGATAAGGATGTGATTGATGCAATCTGGGAAGATCCTTCAACTCCATTGACTTATCCACATTACCCAGGCATTTCAACTGCTCAGAGTCAGCAACATTCTGAAGACGTATGTCAGATATCAGTTAGTAGTGAATCTCCTCAATATCAACAGCGACCATGCCAACAGAAGAATACTCCGCAAAGGCGTCGTTACTACACTAAGAGATCCAAAAGGTATTTTGATCCATTGCCAGTACCATACAGTCAGATACTTCCATGCCTGATTGATAGTGGATTGATAGTGTCGAAGAAGTCGGGTCCAGTGCCTTCTCCATATCCACCAAGTTTTGATCCCAATGTTCAATGTGGATTCCATGGCAACGCACCAGGACATTCAGCTGAAGAATGCAAGCCTCTCAGGGATAAGGTTCAAGGTTTGATTGATTCTGGGTTGATTTCAGTGACGCCTCAAGGCATTCAAGTTAACAAGTCTCTGTTTGATCATGTAGGTTCGTCAGCTCATATTATGGAGGAATTTATTGAAGATATATGTGAAGGTGATTCTCAGTTTGATTCTGAAGAGCGGCTATGTACGTCACTTTGATCCCTATTGAGGGGAACTACGTCGCTCTGATTCTTCATTGGTCTTTGGTCAATGGAGATACGTAGGCAGAAGATCGTCAGGTCTTTCCGAGCAACCTTAGGTATCAAAATTATGTGGCAACTTCATCTCAGTGTCACTCTTTTCTTCAGATGTCTCGTGTCAATGTTTGAACGTGGAAAGCTTCAGGTCAGAATAATTGGAAATGAAGTATGGTGCTGACATGTTGCCAGTGGATTGAAGACTGCAGATCTTATCAGGAAAAGCTGCTGACTACTGAAAGTATTCAAGATCGACAAGTCCAGACGGAGTCAAGTCTCCTCAATAATGGCATTTCTCAGTTTCTTTATTGCATTTTCATGTGTAGCTTTTATATGTTTGTCTAAACATTTGTATGCTTGCATGAAACTTGTTTGCTTTTTCGGAATGTTAATTAATGAAATGCACATGTTTTTCTTGAAGTAATGCATTCGTATTTTACTTATAATTTTGTGTGTGCATTGCAATACCAACTATTGTTCTTAAACTCTGTGATGGAGGATGACGAAATAAAAACGCAAAAATCTTTAATTGTGTGCTCTTGAATAAGACCCTGTTGACGATGTACAGGCATTGTTTCAAATTCCCAAATACCGGAGATATAAAGGAGATAAACCTTCGTTAACCCCTTTGAGCCTTGAAGTAGGAGTTTCTTTTCATATAAAAAAAACCTCACATTTAACCCGGGGCAGGGTAGGTGTCAGCTAGTAGGACCAAGCGTTCATACTTTCATAAAGGAGTTCATCTGAGGATCCTTAACATTTCATTGTACCAAATCAAGAGGTCCAAAGACTAGAAACCGCCATGGTTATTCTTCATCGACTGAAAAGTGAGACAGTCACGACCCTTACAAAACAATCAGGACAAACCTGTGTCACACGATTTGTTCGAAAGAAAACAGAAAAAAAGTAAAAAGTAAAGTAGCCCGCTAAGTCGAAACTTGAAAACAAGCGACTTAGGCAAAAATTAGAGCATCCCGCTGGACTCCAATTGCAAAAGATTTACAAGAATAAGTCCAGGAAAAAGTTAGGGATAAGCAAAAAATGAAACAAAAACGAAAAATGGAAAGGATTACATGAGAAAGATCCTTAAACAAGAACAAGTCGTGTGATGCAAGCACAAAAGACAATAGGGGTGACTGTTACTCCAATAACCTCATTGGTACTTAAACTGTTAGAGTCATTGGTTCCTCAACCAACACGAAACCCTTTTGAGAGGTGAGCGTTTGTGAAAACTAGTTGGACATAGGAATGGAAGGACATCACGAAGATGGGTGGGCACATACAAACTTCGAGCCTATATCCTTTGTTTCTATAACCGTGAACCAGGCCACGATACAACCCTTAAAAGTCCTAATTGAAACAGGGTTAATTCGAGAGCGTGCCACCATGAGATAGCGTTCCTGACTCCTACGAGTTGTGCTAACAGACCCTCGGTGGTATTGCATATGCATGTTCATTTCATAAAAAAATATTATACTGTCTTAACCAGTGATTCATTCATAAACGACATCTTTTCAATAAAAGCTTCAAGATTAACATGTGTTGCATTAGAATTTTCATTCTCAGAATAAGACATTTTCTGCTTGCATACATTTGTTTGGCATCAAATAAGTCCACATATGGAACCTCAGTCTAGAAGCTTAATCTTGTCAATTTGAGAAGACTGAAACTTCTGAAGGACATTCATGTCAAGGGGCATTTTTCCAAGAAACTTCGTTGAATAGGGCTTTTCTGACCAGTTGGGTTAAATGCAGCCAATCCGGGGTAATAACGTCGGTTAATCTCTTCAACAGCCAATATGGGGCAATCACTTCGAGATTTAAATCTCTCACGGAGCAGTTATCCTGGGTGTTTTCTCCAAAGCAAGGTTTGTACTGGGGCAGGTCATCCTAGAAGCACTAAGAGTCATCACTTACCAAAGGTCCAGGATACTAGGGGAGAACACCTCATGATGATGTGAGATCTTGGGGAAATTTCCTTCGTGGACCATATAGTTTGAGGTGGCTACTTTGAGATCTACAAGAGTTTGGAAACACTGAAGCATTTCAGATGCTAAGTTTTCTGTAAAATCCTCTTGAGACAATATTGTGGTATGCAAGGCCGTTCCCAGAATGAATGTCTGATGATTTATCCCAGTAGGGTGCTTCCCTGGTCAGAGAATTTATCCGCAGTTGTTATGGTTTCTTCATCATGACACGGCTAAAGTCCAATAGTCATTGGCATCTTCAAGGTTAAAGTCCGATCTTTGTTGGCATCTCTTCAACTATGACATGTTGGCATCTATATGCATTCAGCCTCTCACTTCAGTTGAGTATGACAATTTTCACTCTGGTTTTCTTCGACCCTCGAGTCGATATCATCGCTTCTGTTTTCTCAACCCTCGAGTTGTTGTTGTTTTGTTTTCCTCGACCCTCGAGTCGATATTGTCGTCTTATTCCCTCAACCCTAGAGTTGTTGTTGCTTTGTTATCCTCGACCCTTGAGTCAATATTGTTGCTTTGTTATCCTCGACCCTTGAGTCGATATTGTTACTATCATATCCTCGACCCTCGAGTCGATGTTGCTATTTTATTCCCTCAACCCTCGAGTTGATGTTGCTTTGTTATCCTCGACCCTCGAGTCGACATTGTTGCTTTCGTTTCCTCGACCCTCGAGTCGATGTTGTTGTCGCCTTATTCCTCAACCCTCGAGTTGATGTTGTTGTGTTCTCTTCGACCCTTGAGTCGATATTTCCGTTTCTTACGACCCTTGAGTCGATATCATAGTCTTCACTTCTTCAACCCTTGAGTTGATACCCAGTGAGTCTGTCATAAAAGGAAATTCAAAATCACAACATCAAAGTTCAACCACTGGATTCATTTATGCCAGGGGCAAGTGTGCATATCTTTGTGCTTACAGGGCACGGTATTTCGCAGCGATACGAGATTTTTAAGGAATCCTCGTGAGACAAATTCTTTCACAATCTATGCAGTATGGGGCAGTTATGTCAAGATTCAACGAATCTCTAAGAGTTTGAAGACACTTGGGCATTTTGGATGTCATGTCTTCTGTAAAATCCTCTTGGATTGATCTTCAAGCAGTCAATAGTCCAGAAAATGCAAGATGTCACTAGATGATATTCCCCTGCAGAGTTGTAACTCTTGTGGCCAATCAGGCATTTGACTACCGCTCGTCTGCGTTTTTCAACACTCGTCTGTGTTATCCCTAAGCGGACTTCTCCCCAGCAGGGATGTATCGTGCTTTATTGTTGCTCGTCCGCATCTCTCAACACTCGTTTGTGTTCTGATATGATATTTGTTGTTGCTCGTCTACAACTTCCCAACACTCGTCTGTGTTCGGTATATTATCTCTCTGGTACTGCTCGTCTGCAATTTCCAGCACTCGTCGGTGCTTTGGAATGATTACCTTGTTATTGCTCATCTGCAATTTTCCAACACTCGTATGTGTTTGGTTATCTCTTTGCTGTTGCTCGTCTGCAACTTTCCAACACTCGTCTGTGCTTGGTATTGGATCCTTTGCTGCACTCGTCTGTGCCTGGATATGTATTTTCAGTTGTTGCTCGTCTGCAACTTTCCAGCACTCGTCTGTGTTTGGTATGCCTGATATTTGTGGATACTCGTTTGTATCATTTCCAGCACTCGTCTGTGTTGATTACCCGTTTGAAGCTCGTCTGCTTTGCTTGGATACTCGTCTGTATCAATCCCAGCATTCGTCTGTGTTATGCCTATATCTGTATGTGAGGATTTGCTGTTTATCCTGATTGCTACTTCAAATGCTCGTCTGTGTTTGAATTTCTGGTATTCGTCTATACCAGTGGCTGATACTCGTCTGTATCATTGCCTGAAGCACTCGTCTGTGTTTCTCTGATCATCGTCTGGTACTCGTCTGTATCACTGACTTTTGGCACTCGTCTGTGTTGTCTTGATGATCATCCAATACTCGTCTGTATTGAAGAGGTTTCAAATCCTGACAGTGGGAATTAAATGTCGAAATGGTTACCGATCCTAGCGTAACAGGTAAATCCGAAGGAGACTCGTCTATCTCATGCTATATGCAATTTTGAGGACTCGTATGTCCGGCTCCTGGCGTCGCAGGATTGTTTGAAGACTCGTCTGTCTCAGATTGTTGTATCGCAGTGTTTTGAGGACTCGTATGTCCAGTTCCTGGCGTCACAGGATTGTTTGAATACTCGTCTGTCTCAGATTATGTTCGGTGTTTAAGGACTCGTATGTCCAACTCCTGGCGTCACAGGATCGTTTGAAGGCTCGTCTGTCAACTTGTTTTTATTCCAAATATCAGATTTAACTTGGAAGAAGCTCGTCTGCTTTCTCTCCTTCTTATCCCCAGAGCGTCATCTGGTTGGGTTTATTTCCCAGTGTTTCATTCTTCGTTAGAGTGCAAATTTCTGGTCTTCTTGGTATTCAACCACGGTTTATCTTGAATGGTCGATAGCCCGTACTATCGTCCTTTTCAGATTAACTGGTGATTGAATAGGGGCAGCTGTAACACCCCAAATTTGCCCTCTTATTCTTAAGCATCATATCGCATCATGTTCATCATATTCATATCATTTTCATATTTTGCGTAGCATCATTAGCATAGAAAAATGAAGCATAACATTCATTGTGGAAGCATAACATAAACTGGCAGTGATTTCGCTTTAGGTGTGGCTGTTTGGTCCGTGATTCTATTCAGATGGACGTTTGACCTATTCTTGGTCAAACTATCAAGAGATTGCTTTAATTGCAAGTTATCTATTTCAAGGGCTATTTCTTAAACAATATGATCGCCGTCTTAATCACGAATTGTGCAATAATCAGTGGTTTTGGGGGAAACAGTGCAAGTTTGGTTTTGGGTTGAAAATTGAAGTTCATGTCTGTGTGTGTGGTGGTAGCTGTTTTATTTCATAAAAAAATCAGTTCATATTTGTTTTCTCACTCGATTTATTTTGATCATTCAATACCTATTTCCAATGACCATTCTATAACTCATTTTCGATTTTATCCATCCACAAAGGTTACTAAACCTTTATTTTTATTTTTATCCTATTATCCATTTTTATTTCAAAATTCATTTTTATTCAATTTCTATCCAATTTTTCTCTTTTGTTATCCATTTTTTCCATTTTTAAATTCATTTACATTTCTTTATGACAAAACAAATTCTAAAAAAAAGAGAGGAGGAAATTGAGTCTGCCATTTAATTTAGTAGTTTCACCATGTGACCCCATTTGGATATTATTCCAGCACTTTTTATCTAAACTCAAGTCAGTTACATGTGACTACACTATCCAAGCCATTCCATAAGCCTTTCCAGCCGATGCTCTTCCACAAAGATCAATACAAGCCGCGAGTGACAAACACAACTCCCAAGCCATCAGCGCCCTGCATCAGTTCACAAGCCAATTCCAACAGCTTCAATCACATCCTTTCTGCACATACCAAAACGCGTCGTCTAATAACATGAAGCGCACATCAATGAGTGAGACGCAGAGAATAATACGCCTTTGGCGTGACCCATCAAAACGCAGCAGATTTAACGAAACGCAACGGACTGAAATCACACAAAAATGGATAAAATGAAAATAACAGAATTTGAGAAGAAAAAAGAGAATAACCACAAGGAGGTCACGAGGAAAATCATTGAGAATAAGAGATTCATCTCTCGCCACCCATAACAGATTTTTTTCTCTCTTCATCATCCTCATGATAACAATAACAGAATCACTCATTTTGATTCTTCTTCATCAATAACAAAATCCAGAGCTCATCAATTTCATTCGTCATCACCGATAACAGAATCCATTCATCAACAAAAAAAAGCCGCGTCACGCATCACACTATCAACAAGCAGCTCACTGTTCTTCGACTCTCATCACCATCACCGTGTCGTTCGTCGGATCGATATCAGTGGCAGCTGCATCAGCATCCCGTAGCAGCGTCATCGTCATCAACAAACAGCAGTGTCGATAGTACCATCTCATCAAGCAAAAAGAAACTGAATCACGGACTTCATCACACCGTCAATTTCGACTCATTGAGTTTCAATCTTCATCATCGTCATCACAAAACTCGACGTCAAGCTTCGACGAGCTTCACCGAATCGCTCTATTCGTCATCATCATCAACAAATCCGAGTTCGTCGTATCATAATCTTCGGAGTTCATCATCTCTGTTATCTTTTCCGGTCGCTGTTAACTTGAAGAAGCACCGGACTGTCTCCGGTAGGTAACTCCTGTGAGATTGCTTTCTGTTGATTAAATGTTTGTTGTTGTTTTGCTGTTGTCTCGAGTTTGTGAGACGGATGTGGGATCCGAGTTGAGGAGGAACGGGACATGTTGTTGTTTCCGTCAGTAGAAGAGGAGGAAGATGATCGGCGAGGTCGCGGTGAGGAAAGTGAAAGAGGACGGCGGTCTTCGGTGAGGTGAATGGAGTTGACGGCGCAGTTTCGGGGAAGAAAGGAGGCGGCGGTCTGGTGATTTTACGGCGGCGGTTAGGTCAATTTGAAGAGGAGGTTGAATGAGAGGGTGGCGCTGAGAGAGAAAGGGTTTCTATTTGTTTTTACTTTGCTGTTTATTTTGTTTGAATGTATTTTAAAGTAATGAGAAAGAATAATAAAGTATTGGAAGATTTGATGATAATGGAAAACGTGGAAACCAATGTGATAAGGAGATAAGTCTTAGGCAGTCTTTGTGATTTCTGCCCGTACAGGCGGTGACACTTGTCACCGTCCGGTAGGGCCTTCTCCTCCAATCACGCGGGTACACCTCCACCATAGCAGCGTGTGGGCTAGCGCAGTATGGGCCCAAGCGTGTTGCTTTTCACACCTCACCAAAATTGGCCCATCTCATTTTCAACATAAAGCATTTACTCCATATACCTCTCACCAAATTCATTTTAATTTCTTTTCCAATTTAATTCTTCTTTTATTCAGTTTGCTTTTAATTTACATAAAATAGTTTCATTCATCCAAAAATGCTCAAATAAATCATAGACTTTCCTTTATGTTTCTAGTTTTTTATCACATTTTTATTTTATTTTTTTCATTAATCCACGTGCCAGAGATAATTCACCAAGGTGCATAGCTTCTTTTGCTTCATTTCTTGACCAGTCTGTCTTGTTTATTTTCTATAGCTTTCAATATTTGGAGTTTTGATCCCATTCTTTTTGCATTGTGTTCCTGAAATCTTGTAGTTTTCATGTGATTTTTCTCTAATTGTTTAGGAAATTATTTCTTGAGTTTTGGTCTGGTATCTTGTGATGTAAGTTTTCTGTCCTAACTTGTGTTTGTATCTCCATTTGACCTAGTTCCTTTTTGAATTTTTGCAAATTCTTTTGGCAAGTTGATATAATATGTTTGAAGACCCTTTGGATTCAGTTGTAGAATTTTTAGATGGCTGGTTTATTATTTGTGGATTTTTGTTCTCACCTTGTCCCATTTTGCTTCTTTTGGTTTATTAGATCTCTTATAGGCTTAGAAGGGCACTTGTGCCAACTTCTTCTTCTCATTTGGGGTTACTTTGGGGTGCGGATACCTTCCTGGTCCTAGGATAGGTCTTGTTTCTTCTGATTTTTTTAAGTTTGCTTCTTATTCAAGTCATTTGTTTCTTTAAGTGTTTAAATTCCATCTTTTGATTCCGTTGCTTTTATTTTGACATTGTTTGGTATTGTGTGACTTCTCTCTTCATCTTGCTGGCCTCTTAGGCCATTCTTCATATCATTTTGATTCTGGTTTTGAACTTTTTGCTTGTATTTTGTGTGTTTTGCATTACATCTTTCATAAGTGCGCATTTGTTTCCATATGTATTCATGTTGCCTCATTTTAAATCATAAGGCTCTCATCTTCATTTCTTTGAGTTGAATTGGCATTAGGCATTTGTTCATTTCATTTCACTTCTGATTGTTGGATGATTTCATGTTAATTTGCTCATTTTTTGTTTCACTTGTGCATACTAACCTTGCAGGGGCTATGGTAAGTGTGAGATGTGGGAATTGAGTTCCACATCTCTAATTCTTATCTCTTCCTTTTATGTTTATGTGAACTAATCCTCTTTTGTTGGGCCTAGGCCTTTCTCATCCCTTCTTCTATCTTCTTCTTCCTTCTTCATTAGAATAGAAACCTCATTAACCCTTAGGATATCCATGCATGTTAACACTTAGGATTGCTTTAGTCCCCTTTAGAATTTTTTACTTTGAGATCCTTTGGTGCTCTCTCTCTCCTCTTCTTCAAACTTAATTTTAATTCACTTAATAAAGGTTGAGTACTTTTATGTGACATGAGACTTTGCTATGAGATGCTCACATGCGTTCCATTTCGGGGCGAGGTGTGAGTCATCACTCGTGGTGGATGGGTCTTAACATGAGTACCTCACAAAGAAAAGTTAAAAAACACTTCTTAACCAAAAAACCACAAAAACACTTAATAATGGTAATAGGTCAGTGTGCTTAAGCCTTCACTTGTGGGACTAGCTTTGGGGATTTCCTTCATAGATAGGTGTGCCTCTTGCGCATTCCATTTCGGGATGATGTGAGATGTACACATCCCATTGAGTAAGACTTAGGTACACTTACCTATGCAAACCTTCACTCATAAAAGCTTCATAAAAAACACCAAACAAACAATAAGCGTCTTTCCTTCGGGAATTCTTTTTCATCTCCTTCGCTCCGTACGCGAACTTGCTCCTACTTGTCACTTTGCAAGACGGTTACGCACTCGTCGTCCAAGTCTACAACACCTGAACAATGGCATAGGCAGTTCAAGCCTTAATTCACAAGCAATTTCCTTGCCACCCCTAGTTAGGCGAACTACGTCGACTCTGATCCTCATTATCCCGATGAGGTACGTAGGCAGCGGGGTAGGGCCCGTTCGAGCACATTCTTTATTTTCCCTACATTTCCCCCTTTCTTTCCATTCTCTTTTCTTATTTCTTTTCCCATTTCCATTCCATTCTAGATAGCCATTATTTTATTCAGCAGCATCTTTATTATTTCTCACCCTTTGAAACAAAGCAAGCAAGCGTGGATCCCGTCGGGTACGGCGGACGATCTGGGGTGCTAATACCTTCCCAGGTCGTAACCGACTCCCGAACTCAGATCTTTGGTTCGCAAGGCCTTCTCCTTTCCTTCTTCCTCAGGTTTGTGCAACATTACCTTTCCCATTCATTCAGGATAAAAATGTCTGGCTGGCGACTCTACCTTTCCGCGCCACTTTCGCGTTTGTACTAGGATGAAAATCCCGGGAGTGACACCAAGAACCCCCGAACTTCCTTTTCAGTCCTAGGTGCAGGCATCTCTTGAATGGCTTTGACTTTTTCAGGATCAACTTCAATTCCTTTTTCACTTACAATGAACCCCAGCAGTTTACCGGAACGTACCCCAAATGTGCATTTGTTGGGGTTTAACTTCAGTTGATACTTCCTCAGACGCTTGAACAGCTTCAACAGATTTACCAGATGGTCTTCTTCAGTGAGGGATTTGGGAATCATGTCATCCACGTAGCATTCAATTTCTTTGTGGATCATGTCGTGGAATAATGTCACCATAGCACGTTGATAAGTCGCACCGACATTCTTCAGTCCAAAAGGCATTACCTTGTAACAAAATGTGCCCCAGGGTGTGATGAAGGTAGTCTTCTCCATATCTTCGTGTGACATCCTGATCTGATTATACCCTGAAAAACCATCCATGAAGGAGAACACCGAGAACTGAGTTGTGTTGTCGACCAATACATCAATGTGAGGTAATGGGAAATCATCCTTCGGGCTAGATCTGTTCAGATCCCGGTAATCCACACATATACGTACTTTGCCATCCTTCTTAGGCACTGGTACAATATTAGCCACCCACGGCGGGTAACTAGTTACAGCAAGGAAACTGGCGTCCCACTGCTTTTGTACTTCTTCCTTTATCTTCATTGCCATATCTGGACGAGTACGGCGTAGCTTCTGTTTCACTGGAGGACATTCTTCTTTCAATGGCAGCTTGTGCATAACGATATCAGTATCCAGACCAGGCATGTCTTGATAGGACCAAGCGAAGACGTCAACGTATTCTCGAAGCATGTCGACAAGTTGTTCCTTTATTGAATCTTGCAGACCGGTCCCAATCTTCACTTCTTTCAGATCCTCTTCGGTACCAAGATTAACTGTTTCAACTTCCTCCTGATGAGGAGTGATCACTTTCTCTTCCTGCCTCAACAACCTGGCTAACTCTTCGGGTAACTCATAGTCTTCTTCAACCCCTTCATCAGCTTGATTAATTGGATTGTCGAAGTCATACAAGGTCATAGCAGTGCGGTTGTCGGTGTAATCTGGAGGATAATCTCTGCAAGGGTTGAGATTGGTTCGTTTTAGTGATCCTTTTTAATCTTGATTAGAAAAAGTGAAAATGAAGTTATTTATTTTGAAAACATTGCCATTTTATTGTTTTGTACAAAAGTGAAAAATGAAAAAACAGTGAGCGAAAAAGAAACTCATTTGCAAAAGTTGTCTGATATACATTGATTAATCATTTGCACAAAACTACAATATGGCCCTATTATAAAATGAGTACTGACACCTTGGGCAAGATGCAGGACTTGATGCATGCTAAAAAGACAGGAAATAATAATTACTCTGCAGGAGTAACCCTTATAATTTCCTGGGAAGACCAGTTAAGGACTTGGTTCCCGGGGATCCTTGGACGTATCCAGTTCTCCAGGTTGCGGTCGCTTTCTACCTCGTCTTCCAGATTGTTAACAGCATCCGGGTTGAGCATCCCCCCATTGACAAATTTGGGCTCCTTGGCAGCCTCTGACTGATCTTGTCGGAATGGTCTGTAACCCAAACCGAATCTATCTTCCTTCTTTTCCACTGGCAGCAGCTTACCCCAGCCTTGAGCATTACCTTCTTCAACAACCTTTCGGGCTTGCTGATAAGAGATGATTGAAGTACCCATCATGTCTTCCTGGGATGCAACAAATACTTCAGTAGCCTCATTGACATTTAAGGCCTCAAACCCTTGGTTCATTGTCTCATGGATTTCACCATCCATCTCAATATACTTGTACGTAGCCAGGTGGCTAACAAATATGTCTTCCTCACCACAGATGGTGACAATCTGTCCTTCCCATTCATACTTCAGTTTCTGGTGAAGAGTCGACGTTATTGCGCCTGTGGCGTGAATCCAGGGTCGACCTAGCAAACAGCTGTATGCCGGTTGTATGTCCATCACATAGAAAATGGTCTTAAAGACTTGTGGACCGATTATCACTGGCAACTCCACATCTCCAAGAACTGATCTTTTGGAGCCACCAAAAGCCCTGACCACAAGGTTACTTGGCCGGAGAGCTATTCCGTCATATTCTAGCTTGACAAGGGCTTTCTTGGGTAAGACATTGAATGAGGACCCTGTGTCTACAAGAACATGAGATAAGACAGCTCCTTTGCACTCCAAGGTTATATGCAAGGCTTTGTTATGGAGACGTCCTTCTGTTGTTAAATTAGCATCAGTGAAACCTAGATCATGGCTAGTATTGACATTTGACACCACTGTTTCCAACTGATTTACAGTGATCTCTTCTGGCACGTAGGCAGCGTGCAGAACTTTGAGTAGTGCATCCTGATGGGCTTCGGAACACAACAACAGAGATAGTATAGAGATCTTTGAAGGAGTCTGGTGGAGCTGGTCCACAACTTTATAGTCACTTCTTTTAATGATTCTCATAAACTCATCCACATCTTGATCGAAGGATGACTTATGAGTTTCTTTCGGCACAGATTCTTCTGGTATCACACTCTTCCCTTTTGAAATTCTGGGATCAGATATGTGATGTCAAAACAGATGTTTAGACACTGATATCCTAAGCAATAAATTAATGAGCTAGTAAATTAATTAACACAGAAAATTGTTAACCCAGTTCAGTGTATCTCCACACTTACATCTGGGGGCTACCAAGCCAGGAAGGAAATTCAATATAAGTAATATTAATTAGGGAGTTAAACCAATCAGTTTAATCCTTCACGTAATATCTACCCAAGGCAATTTCTATCTAAGACTCTACTTAGATATGAGTACCTACTTATTCCCCCTCAATCACACAGTGATCTCTAACTTAGAATGATTAATAAGTTTGAAGTCACACTTCAGACACACCAGCTTGATCTTACTTATCAGTTTCAATCAAGACACAATTCACTTTTTGCTTAAAAGCTTATAAAGTGAATAACACACAAATAAAACCTGCTTAAGTAACTAGCTTCACTAACACCCTTGACACTCTACTTAAAATCATTGGATTTACTTGAGTGTATCAGTTTCTTAAATAGATGCTGAGTTTGTGGAATTTTTGCAAATTATCCAGACTTGTAATTTCTAAATCCCACAGTTATCTCCTTGAATCAAGGTGAGTTAGTTTTCTGTTTCCTTTACACTGGAACCAGACAACTTAACTTCCTAAAGAGGCACCTTGGAGTGCTCACCCTTTTACGTTTACTTCCAGATATTTACTCCTGGTTTTAAGCACTTCTGTTGCGTATCATTTAAGGCAGATAGAAGGTTTGCGATGTCACAACATCTGGTGTGACTTTCTGATGTCCTGAACTAAGTTCATAATTTTTACTTTGTTTTTCAAAAATTCTGCCAATTTCTAACATCTACAAACTCCCCCTTTGGCTAATTTTTGGCTAACATATTCTTCTGGTTTTGTCAGAGAGCAGCAGAGTTCCTTTCTGTTGGATCATGTGAGAGCTAAGAATTTGCTCCCCCTCAAACATGTAGTTACCTGAGATGTACACTGCCATGACTTGGCCCAACAGACTTTGATAAGTACCCATTACACCCAGTGACACTTTGATAGGTCCAAAATATACCATTTCAGCAAACAGACATAATATCATTGTTCAACGCACAAAGATTTCTCCCCCTTGTTAGACATAAATTTTGGGGCCAAACAAAACATTAAAGAAACAGACATAACAGACATACAATTCAGAACAGACAGACTCCAAACATACATTTTCCACCAACAAACAGCTTCACTCTTCATCCTCTGTATCCTCAGACGCATCACTAGCTCCATCATCATTCCCAGCAGCCTCTTCCAGCTCCAGTCTTTGAATCAGGTCCTCAAGCTTCTTCTTCCTTTCTTCCAGCTCCTTGCAGGTTGTCCTGAGCTCTGCAATTAGGGCTGCCTTTGATATAGGTGTCTTGACAGCAGATGTCCCACCTGGTGCTTCAACATCTGCAGCATGATGACCTAGAAACAGCTTGTAATGGAAAGACAGTGGACTTTCCCTTTTACAGACAGAGTCCTTGTAGATAAGGATTCCTGGATACTGGTTGAGAATCACCCCACAGAGTAGTGATGGGAAGGCTATTGGAAGCTTGATGGCTGAGGTTCCTGCATGCTTGAGAGTCTGGTCAAAGATGTATGCTCTATAATTCAGCTTGGTTCGGGTGCCTACAGCACAGATAAACCTCCCAAGCCCAGTGGCTATGGTTGAGGTGTGGTTGGTTGGGACCCAGTTGGCTGCCCCAATTCTGTGTAGCATGGCATATTTCCTGGTTAACAAGCTGACTGAGAGTTTGCCTTTTACTGTCCATGTCTTGACCTGGTTAGCTGTAATTATTCTGCACACTTGATTGTCAGTCTTACCAAGCTCATTTGGCCCATCTGCTTCTCTCCCCAGGTACTTATTGATCACCCTAGGAGAAAAGTCTACACACCTTCCCCTAACATACACTTTTCTGAAATCCTCAGATTTCCCATCAGCACATCCTTCTTGTAAGTTCACTATAAATTCTTTTACCAACAACTCATAACATGGAGAGAATTTAGAGACAGTCTTGAACAGTCCAGCATTGGAAATTAAATCAATTACCTCAGTACAATCCAAGGCATTACTACCCAGCTCTCGTTCCAGAGCCACCCTTCTCTGATAGACATATTTCCATATGCTTACGCTGGAGACATGGTGGAAGGACACATTATCCAGGGGTGCTTCAGGGACAGCAGTGGCAGTCCTAGAAGGTGTTGGCCTCTTTCTGGGTTGAGATGTTGGGACATCCTCCTCAACATCAGAATCAGATGGAGCTGTGGTCTTCCTCTTCTGTGTGTTGACCTTACTCCATGGCTTTGTAGGTCCAAAAGCAGTTTTGACCTTGTCCTTCTTGGGGGTTGGCTGTCTTTTCTCAGGGGTTGCTTGATCAGCTGGCCTCTTATCTTTCCTAGCCATAAGCCTCTTGGCTATGCTAGGATCAACAGCTGCTATGATCTCTGTATCAGAATCATCGTCCAGGTTCACAACTGGTGAAGGTTGGGAAGCCTCATTCTCAGTAGCTTGATCATCAGTAGGACCTTCTACTCCTTCATCATCATTTGGGGCTTTGTCCTGGCCCTCAGTTGTCTCAACATTGCTTGGGACATCTTGTGGAGCAGGCATGTCTTCTTTAGCTTGGTTGCTGGGAGTTAAGGCAGGCATCCTGTTCAGGGGAACTGACACCCCAGGCACAACCCTTTCTTCTGTCAGGATCCTGGTTACAAGATCTCTGATTGTGGAGTCCACGTAAGCAGAAGCTTTGGGAGCACTGGAAGTTGAAGAGGCTCCCTTACTTTTGCTGAAGACTGGCTCCTTGGGTCTTCTTGCATGGGGAGTCCTGGGCTTTTGGGCGATGGGAATGCTTCCTCTGACAACGTTTATGGTTGTCGCATCCATGGGTACTACAGACAATGGAGTGACGTCCACTACGTCTTCCTGAAGGAGACCCTCATCAATGGAGTTAGGGTTCTGATGTTGTGACATGTTTGCGATTGTAGTGGGGATGCATAAAGGTTTGATGATAGACTTAGATGTGTTCAGAATCTCAGTTGTAGCATGCAAAGGGTTCAGTGGTGCTAATGAGAATGTGAGAAGCTGAAGGCACGTTTGTACATAAATAGAGCACGTTTCTATTGGAATTTGTAAAACTGGAATACAAACGGTTATTGGCCAGACTAGTACTGCCACCTGGTGGTCATGCCCCACGATGTCATAAGACATGCTGGAACTTCTCCATAATTGTTATATGTCACACATGCAGATTCCCAATTTACCCCTTAGGTTTTCAAATTGGGTAGCATCCAAAGCCTTGGTGAATATGTCAGCTAATTGCAGCTTTGTGGCTACATGCCCCAATGTGATCACCTTCTCCTCCACAAGGTCTCTGATGAAGTGATGTCTGATATCTATGTGCTTAGTCCTGCTGTGTTGGATAGGATTTTTGGAGATATTAATAGCACTTAAATTGTCACAGTACAATGTCATGACATCTTGTGTGACATTGTATTCTGTGAGCATTTGTTTCATCCATACCAGCTGTGAACAACTGCTACCAGCTGCAATGTATTCAGCTTCAGTAGTGGATAAGGACACACAATTTTGTTTCTTACTGAACCAAGAAATTAAATTGTTCCCTAGAAAGAAGCATCCTCCTGATGTACTCTTTCTATCATCAGCACTTCCAGCCCAGTCAGCATCACAAAACCCAGTGAGGATGGGTTCACAACCATGAGAGTACATTATGCCATAGTCACAAGTGCCATTTACATATTTCAAGATCCTCTTAACCTGGTTGAGATGGCTCACCTTTGGTTCAGCTTGATACCTTGCACACACACCTACTACAAAAGCTATATCTGGTCTGCTAGCTGTAAGATATAGTAGACTTCCAATCATGCTCCTGTACAAGCTTTGGTCCACACTCTCACCTTTGTCATCCTTTGTCAGTTTTATATGAGTGGGGGCAGGTGTTCTCTTGTGACTTGCATTGTCCATCCCAAACTTCTTGACAGTGTTCTTTGCATACTTGCTTTGGGATATGAACATGGAGTCCTCCATCTGTTTGATTTGCAGTCCAAGGAAGTAAGTTAATTCTCCCACTAGGCTCATTTCAAACTCAGACTCCATTTGAGTCACAAAATGTTTAACCATCATGTCTGACATCCCACCAAACACTATGTCATCCACATATATCTGAGCAATCATAACCTTTCCCTCTTCATCCTTTACAAACAGGGTTTTGTCTATTCCTCCCTTCCTGTATCCATGCTTAATGAGAAAGGTGGTCAGTCTTTCATACCATGCTCTGGGAGCTTGCTTTAGCCCATACAGAGCCTTCCTCGGCTTATATACATGCTCTGGACAGCTTGGATCAACAAATCCCTTTGGTTGCTCCACATATACTTCCTCATTAAGGTACCCATTTAGGAAGGCACTTTTAACATCCATCTGAAATAATTTGAACTTTAGGATGCAAGCAATTCCTAGGAGTAGTCTGATGGATTCAAGTCTTGCTACTGGTGCAAAAGTTTCATCAAAATCCACCCCCTCAATTTGAGTATATCCTTGACCAACAAGCCTAGCCTTGTTTCTTGTAACTACTCCCTGCTCATTAGACTTGTTTTTGTACACCCACTTAGTTCCAATCACATTAATGCCATCAGGCCTAGGAACAAGATCCCATACTTCATTCCTTGTAAACTAGCCTAATTCTTCCTGCATAGCAGAGATCCAGTACTCATCATTCAGAGCTTCCTTGATGTTCTTAGGTTCTACCTTTGAAACAAAGCAGGAGCCTGAGATCATCTCTCTTGATCTAGTGGTGACACCGCTGTTGAGATCACCAATTATCAGTTCTTTAGGATGATCTTTCTGGATTCTGATGGAGGGAGATTTGTTGGATTGCTCTGACTTTGCCTCAGTTAAAGTGAAGTCAAGATTATCACTTTCTATTTTAACTTCAGTTGGATTGTCAGCAGATGTTCCAACATTATTAGCAACATCTGTCTTTGCATAGGTATCATCAATAGTCACATTTATTGACTCCATCATAACCTTGGTTCTGGAGTTAAATACTCTGTAAGCTCTACTATTTATAGAGTATCCAAGAAATATCCCTTCATCACTCTTAGGGTCCATCTTCCTTCTTTGATCCCTATCAGCCAGGATGTAGCACTTACTTCCAAATACATGAAAGTACTTGAATGTAGGTTTTCTACCCTTCCAGACTTCATAGATGGTGGATAGAGTTCCCTTTCTTAGTGTGACTCTATTGTGGATGTAGCATGCTGTGTTCATGGCTTCAGCCCAAAAGTACAGGGGTAACTTCTTGGCATGAATCATGGCTCTAGCTGACTCCTGAATAGTTATGGTTTTCCTTTCTACAACCTCATTCTGTTGAGGGGTGATGGGAGAAGAGTACTCATGGTTGGTCCCTTCTGATGAACAGAAGTCTGAGAATTTTTTATTCTCAAACTCCTTTCCATGATCACTTCTTATTCTGACCACACAACTTGCCTTTTCTCTTTGGATCCTATGGCACAGATCTCTAAACACCTCAAACACATCTGACTTTTCTTTGATGAAGCTTATCCAGGTATATCTTGAGAAGTCATCAACAACCACATAGGCATATCTTTTTCCACCAAGACTCTCTACCTGCATTGGTCCCATAAGGTCCATGTGCAGTAATTCCAAGACTTTGGAGGTTGTCAGATGTTGAAGCTTTGGGTGTGACATCTTGGTTTGCTTACCCATTTGACACTCACCACACACTTTTCTTTCATCAATCTTAAGTCTTGGGATCCCTCTTATAGCCTCCATAGAGATGATCTTCTTCATTCCTCTGAGATGGAGATGACCCAATCTTTGATGCCATAGCTTCACTTCTTCTTCTTTGGCTATGGAACAAGTAGATGTGAGGCTGGAATCTTGGGGTTCCCACATATAGCAGTTATCTTTTGATCTAGCTCCTCTCATGACCACTTTCTGCTCTTTATCAAAAACTATGCACTCGGCTTTTGTGAAGTTGACACTGTAACCTTGGTCACATAACTGACTTATGCTGATCAAGTTAGCAGTTAACCCTTTCACCAACAGCACACCATCTATACATGGTACACCTGAGAAGTCCAGGGTCCCAACTCCCTTGATTTCCCCCTTTGCTCCATCTCCAAAGGTTACATAGCTGGATGAGTGTGGCTTTAAGTCTACCAATAGATTCTTCAGTCCAGTCATGTGCCTTGAGCAGCCACTGTCAAAATACCAGTCTTCCTTAGCAGATACCCTGAGAGATGTGTGTGCTATAAAGGCAACAACCTGCTTGGACCACTTGTGCCTATTGTGAGGTTTCCTTTGCCTAGAATGTGAGTTCAGATCAGGCTGTCTTCCTCTCTTAGGCTCCCACTGCTGGATATATGTATGTCTCCTCTGATGCATCTGCCTTGGGTAGTGTCCATCTCTAGAGTTCCAAGGTTGCCTGGTGAACTTGTTCTTCTGCTTAGGAAGGTGCTGGGAACTCTGATTGGGGTATCCATGCAGTTTGTAGCAGAAAGGTTTGATGTGACCAAACCTTCCACAGTGATGGCATCTCCACCTTTGATATTTCTTTTTCATCATGTTTTTCTCATGATGTTGAGACATCTGCTTGAACATCTTGTTTGACTTCATAGGATCTGGAGTTGTTTGGCTGGTGCTAGCCTCAGAGTTTTGAGCTTTATTAAATCCCATCCCAGTCCTGTCCCATGAGTGCTTGTTGTTGTTGAGAATGGCATCCAGTGTGTTTGAGCCACTGTTCAGCATTCTAACAGATTTGGACATATGCTCCATTTTGGAGTTGAGTAGGCTGACTTCATTTTTCAAAGTGGCAATGATCTCCAGATGACTTGCCTTTTCAGCTTTTAATTCCTCAATCTGCTTCTTCTGTTGTTCACTTTCCTTGCATACCTCAGTGCTCCTTTCACACAGCATCCTGTAAGATGTTTCAAGCTCTTCAAATGTTAGATCCTCATCACTGGATTCCCCTTCAGTTTCACATACTCCAGCTAGAGCAGTAATGTGCTTTGCAGAATCTTCTTCTGACTCACTGCATGAGTCTTCATCTGACCAGGACACAGAAAGGCCTTTCTTTTGCTTCTTTAGATAGGTTGGGCATTCACTTCTAATGTGTCCATAACCTTCACATCCATAACATTGGATCCCTTTTCCTTGGTTAGTCTTCTCATCATAGTTTGACCTTCTGTTAGAGTCATAAGATCTTTTATTCTCAGAGGTTGAGTTTCTTCCACTTGGTCTGGGCCTGTTGTCCAGTCTTTTGATGATTTTGTTAAATTGCCTCCCAAGCATAGCAATTGCATCTGATAAGTTATCCTCAGAGCCTGCTTCATGACTTTCTTCTTCCTTATCAGTGTTTGAGACCAGGGCTATGCTCTTGTTTTTCTTCACAATAGTATCACTCATTCCCATCTCAAAGGTTTTAAGGGAACCAATGAGCTCCTCAACTTTCATTGTGCAGATGTCCTGAGCTTCTTCTATGGCAGTGACCTTCATGTCAAACCTCTTGGGCAGTGATCTGAGAATCTTCCTTACCAACTTTTCATCACTCATCTTCTCTCCCAAGGCACCAGAAGTATTAGCAATCTCCAGGATGTTCATGTAGAACTCATGAATGGTCTCATCTTCCTTCATCCTCAAGTTCTCAAACTTGGTGGTGAGAAGTTGAAGTCTTGACATCTTCACCTTTGATGTTCCTTCATGAGTAGTTTTGAGGGTGTCCCAAAAATCCTTGGCTAGCTCACAGTGGTGCACAAGCCTAAATATGTTCCTGTCAATGCCATTGAACAAGGCATTTAAGGCTTTAGAATTTCCAAGAGCTGACTCATCTTCCTCCTTGCTCCACTCTTCTTCATGCTTCATCACTTTTGCCCCATCCTTATTGTCTTTGACAGGGTGCTCCCATCCTTTGTTAGCTGCTTTCCAAGCCCTGCTATCAAGAGATTTCAAGAATGCTACCATTCTTGGCTTCCAGTAATCATAGTTGAATCCATCCAAAATATGTGGTCAATTCACAGATCCTACATCTCTATCCATGTTCCCAAAATTTGCAGTCCCTAGATCTCACCCAGTTATACAGGCAGGGTGCCTGCTCTGATGCCAATTGAAATTCTGGGATCAGATATGTGATGTCGAAACAAATGTTTAGACACTGATATCCTAAGCAATAAATTAATGAGCTAGTAAATTAATTAACACAGGAAATTGTTAACCCAGTTCAGTGTATCTCCACACTTACATCTGGGGGCTACCAAGCCAGGAAGGAAATTCAATCTAAGTAATATTAATTAGGGAGTTAAACCAATCAGTTTAATCCTTCACGTAATATCTACCCCAAGGCAATTTCCATCTAAGACTCTACTTAGATATGAGTACCTACTCACTCCCCCTCAATCACACAGTGATCTCTAACTTAGAATGATTAATAAGTTTGAAGTCACACTTCAGACACACCAGCTTGATCTTACTTATCAGTTTCAATCAAGACACAATTCACTTTTTGCTTAAAAGCTTATAAAGTGAATAACACACAAATAAAACCTGCTTAAGTAACTAGCTTCACTAACACCCTTGACACTCTACTTAAAATCGTTGGATTTACTTGAGTGTAACAGTTTCTTAAATAGATGCTGAGTTTGTGGGCTTTTTGCAAATTATCCAGACTTGTAATTTCTAAATCCCACAGTTATATCCTTGAATCAAGGTGAGTTAGTTTTCTGTTTCCTTTACACTGGAACCAGACAACTTAACTTCCTAAAGAGGCGCCTTGGAGTGCTCACCCTTTTACGTTTACTTCCAGATATTTACTCCTGATTTTAAGCACTTCTGTTGCATATCATTTAAGGCAGATAGCAGGTTCGCGATGTCACAACATCTGGTGTGACATCCTGATGTCCTGAACTAAGTTCATAACGTTTACTTTGTTTTTCAAAAATTCTGCCAATTTCTAACATCTACACCTTTGGCTCTGGAAACAGCCTCTGCCTCAGTGTTGGTTCTAGGGACTTGTGATGCGAAGAGACGTCCGCTTCGGGTGAAGCCTCCGCCTCCCCCAACATTATCCACTTGGGGAGTGAGAACTGGAGAATCAAGAAGGACTTTCTCTCCGTTGCAGTATAGATCAGCACCATAATGCCATGGTATAGCACTGTCTTTATCATATGGGATCGGCCCGGGCACCGTGATAGTGACTGGGCTTACTGCAACTGTTGTTGGGACTACAATAGTTTGTGGATCATAAAATATTGTTACAGGACCTCTGGTGGATGTTGGTAGAGATGAATTGAAGCTTTGTTGAGACTGTTGAGACTGTTGAAAGTTGTTGGAACTTGGGACCGTCGTCGGGTCATAATAAATTGTGACAGTGGAAATATCATTGTTGGTTGTTGAAGTTGTAGTAGCTGGCACAAATGAATTGTTGTGTGTTTAAGTGACAGACGGAATGATTGCTGAAGTTGTAGCTGAATTGGTAGGAACAATGGTTGTTGCAGTTGTAGAAGAAACATTAGGAAGGATGGTTGTTGTATTTGTAGAAGAATCAGTTATTGTTGATAAAAGAGTTGTTGGTGTTGTAGAAGTTGTGGTTATAATTTGCAAAATTCCCTCTTTGATCAAGCCATTAATTCCACTCCTCAAGTTGGCACACCATTCTCAGAAAGTTTGCATAATTCACAACAGGCCTCACAACCTGGAAACACTTGGCATTTTAAAAGCTAGGCTTTAACCTCTGCCAAAGGTGTTTGAATACATGCAATGTCTTCTATTAAACTCATGGGTGAACCATCCTCTATAGCATTAATCCTTGGCCCACTGTGGCTTGGCATAGGATTTTTCATTACATTGGGAGGAGGTGCAAAGTTCAGGGCTTTTGAATCTACCAGATCCTGAACCTTCATATGCAGAGCTCTGCATTTTTCCGTAGAATGACCAGGTGCGTTAGAGTGAAAAGCACACCTAGCATTGACATCATAGTTTCTAGGAAGGTTTTGAGGATCGGGTAGAGCCAATGTCCTCAACTCAACAAGATTGAGCTTTAGGAGTTGTGGCAGCAATGTAGCATATGGCATAGGAATGGGGTCAATCACCCTGTTGATCTGAGATGGTCGTTGTTGAAACGGGAGTTGTTGTTGATTGTTGTTGTTGTTGTATGATCTCTTTTGAGGAAATTGTTGTTGTTGCGGAAAGTGTTGTGGTTGTTGAGTATACTGAGGAGGTGGAGCGGGGATAGTAACAGCAGCAACTGTTCTGGACTTGTATTGGGGTCTCCCTCTTCCCATGTGTACAGAGTTTGTTTCACCAGATCTACGGGGCCCAGCAAATGGTTTTCTTGTACTGCTTGAACTGACACCGTTATCGGAGATCATTCCCATCTTCAATAGGCTCTCTATTCTTTCCCCGGCTATCACCACATCTGCAAAGCTGGTAGAAGAAAATGCAGCCAATTTGTCAATATATGTTCCTTGAAGAGTATTCATGAACATGTCTTCCATTTCTCTTTCATACATGGGAGGTTGAACTGCAGCAGCAAGTTGCCTCCACCTTTGGGCATATTCTCTGAAGCTCTCATAGGAAGATTGAGACATTCCCCTCAGGAGGGTCCTGTTTGGAGCCATGTCCAAGTTATATTGATACTGTCGGATGAAAGCTTCAGCCAAGTCTTTCAAGTTCCTCACTATGGCTCTAGTCAGGTGGGAATACCATTCTCGGGATGCTCCAATTAGACTATCCTCGAAGTAAAACATCCACAGCTTCTCGTCCATGGTGTATGCTTTTAACCTTCCCAAGAATGATTGAAGGTGGGTGCGTGGGCAGGATGTGCCATTATACCTTTCAAAACACGGGGGTTTGAACTTGTGAGGAATTCTCACCCCTTCCACCAGTCCCATGTCCATTACATCAAACCCTAGGGAATTCTGGGATTCAAGAGACCTCAGCTTCTATGCAATTTCATCCAGCCTACGGTCGTAAACTTCGTCCCCAACCCCAACAAGTGTAAAGTGCTCTTCTTGAGGATCCTCTTGCAAGACCCTTCCTCCAGCAGTGTTACCCTGAGTATTCCTTATGGCATTGATCTCTGGGTTTAGATGAGGCCCAAACTCTAGGGGATCAGTGCAAGGCAGCACGTGATCATTGTTAATGGTACCTCCTGTACCTGGATGGTGTTCTTCAGGAGTCTGCCTTTCAACCAACTCCTTTAGTATTTCCTGGCTTTGAGCTAAACCAGTCATTACAGTCATGAATTGGGTCATCTGATTCCTCATCGCAACCCTCTCATTGGCCATTTGAGTCCTTACTTCATTCAAGTCTTGCTGAACTTGATCCATCTGAATTCCTGGAAGGTTGTTTCTCGTCGGGTACCAGTGTATTCAGTTGACAAGGAACACTCTTCTGCAAGCAATGTTTCCTGAAACCACAACAAAGTGAGAAACAGCAATAAAACAAAAACCTACAAAACAAAGAAAATGTTAGTATGCAATGCAATATGCTTATTTGTCTTCCAAGGGTATCCGGTTTGGTTCTTTGGTTTTGACCTATCCAGACCTCGAGGAAATGCTGATGATGTTGATAGATAAAGCCCACCATAAATAATACAAACTGATATATTACAAAGGATGAAAATACATAGTTTGATTACAATACATCCCCATGGTGGGTCAAAATACAACAATAAAAGAAAAGTACATCAAAAGAAAAGTAAAAGCAGAAGAGTCAAACATCCAATCCAAAGTCATCCTCCCTGACTTCCTTCAGGAGGGCCTCAGTCACTGGACCCACCGGGTGCTCTATAATAGTCCTGATGAGGAGATTCCTACTAGCAATGGCACTGGTTAACTTCTTATGCTTGTCCTGATCCTTTGACCTCTTCAACCCCGCCCGGAGTTTCAATTCAGATATCTCTCTCTGAGCTGCCAATAAAGCCTCCTGATGCTTCTTCTCACTAGCCTCCAACTGCTCTATCTTAGCCTGAGTCCTCTGATCTTCTTGTGCACGGGCTTC
Organism: Lathyrus aphaca; assembly: GCA_963966055.1. NCBI lineage: Eukaryota > Viridiplantae > Streptophyta > Magnoliopsida > Fabales > Fabaceae > Lathyrus > Lathyrus aphaca. The sequence goes on along the minus strand of OZ014523.1, from coordinate 427,081,324 downwards.
AGTGATCCTGATCCACCTAGCCTGGCTCTCCTCTAAATAATGCTCTGCCCTAGCCTTCTGAGTCTTTGCTTCCTTGCAAGCATTCTTTAGTACTAACTCCCCTGCCCTTGCCTTCCGGATGTAGTCATCCGTCTTCTCAATCTTGGTCAAGTGCTCAATCCTAAGCCTTTCCAATCTCTCATTATCCAGAAGGCTGTCATTTCTCTCCCAGAGAGTCTTCTCCAAGGCTTCAGATAGCTGAGTATTCCTCTCTTTCAGCTTTTCAAACTCTTCCAAACTGACAGTAGCTGCAGGTTGTACTGTCGAAGGTCCAGGTACATCTTCTAAAGTAAATGGCATCCGAGTGATCTGAGCTCTGGTACGAGACCAATCAGAATACTGTGCTGAAGCAATGTTGTTGCACTTGCCAAGGATGGATGTTCCCTTAGTCTGGATGTTATCCCAAGCCCAAGCAGCTTGTCTGACAACAGCAGAGTTGGGTTGGATTTCACAGTAAAGAGTTTCAGCCAAATCTTGCCCTCTGGGAGGATGAACCATAACATATCCTAATTGTCTCTTAAAGAGCAAAGGGTTTTAGTTGATGCAACCTTTCACTCCTATCAAAGGCACATTATGATATTGCCCACAGCTAGTAATGATGTCCTTGCCCTTGGTGCTCTGAGTGCACCATCTAATGTCATCTGATGTCAAGGCGATGAATCTCTTAGCCCAGTTCTTCTGCTGATGAGGGTTCAGGAAGGTATCTGACTTTGGCAAATGTCTTAGCAGCCAAGAGTAATAAAGAGGAGCACAACACCTGACCAGTCTTCCTCTTTGCTTTTCATTCCTCTAGTGTATTGAGTAGTAGAAGTCTCCTAGCAATGTAGGAACTGGGTTCCTCAATAAGAACAGGTAAGTGGCATTCTTGCTTACAAACTTTGGCTCATCTGCAAACAAGATAACCCCATATATACTGAGGGCTAGAAGTGCACAGACAACCTTCCATTCTCCTACTGCAACATGCAGGGTAGCCTGGGAAAACAGGAAGTCTAGGTGTAGGCCTAGAACCCCAGCCTTAGTTGTCATGTTCTGATCAATGAGGGCAGGCTCCAAATGCAATGCCCTGGCTATGTCTTCATTTCTGGGAGCAACCATCTCTGGGTTGAAAGGAATCCCTCTTCTAATAGGAACTCCTAACAACATGGAAATTCTAGCAAAGGTCCCAATTGGAAATTAGGGAAAGTGAAGCATCTGAGTGGAGGATCATAGAACTGCAAGCAAGTATGGATCATGCTCCTCTGAGATGCATCTAAGTCCATGACCATGTCCAGTATGCCTCCATAATGCTCTCTGAATAGTGGGACATGATCAGGGGTGATAAGGGACTGGATCTTCCTGATGCCAGTCAGGGTGGGCTCAAAGAAGTGGTAAGTGATGTTGCTCTTTCTTGAAGTGTACATGGATGATGGTGAAGAAGCTGAGAAGGTCACTGAATGAGATGCTGGAGGTGAGTCTCTGATGGAGATAGCTAGAGAAGAATCACTGTCAAACTGATGAAGAAGATAACTGAAGGAGTCTGAGCAGCAGAAGGGGTCAAAACCAAACCAAAGATAGAATGATGGATACCCTATAAAACAAATAAGCAAATGTTAAATGATGCAAAAATGATGTATGCAAATGATATGCAAAGGGTTTGTGATCAAGTGCTGGATCTGTTTATCTGCCTTGGTAAAAGTCCATGTGTGTTCATAAGTCCGGATGGAGGCTCAAAAATCCAGTATCCAGGTGGGGGACTAAAATAAAGAGTCACAAGTCCAGGGTAATCACAAGAACTGTCCAAATAATATAACCTTAACAAATCTAGTAACAAAAGGTATGATGAGGTCAAGGGTTCCTACAAACCTGTAAACATCCCAACCCCCTCACATGTAATGTTCTAGAACAAGAATCCTCAGACTTGGATCGGTTATGAGAAGTGTAAACACTTCTAACCCAGAGGTACAGTGTTTACAATAACCATAAAAGATCCTCCTCTAATTCACCTCAGATGCTGAAGGTCATAAAAAGGTCATCCAGACTTAGCGGGCTTCCCAGATAGCCCTAGTACTACAGGAAATTCGTAGCACAGAGTTCTCAAGAAGAAACCTATGTCTGAACCGTGTTTCATATTCCCGCACCAGACCGAAATGGAATGGGAAAGAATATGAAGCCACTCTAGCCTATGTGTCACTCAGGTCCCAGGTATATGACCTTAATCACTCAATGAACCACCAAGGAAGAATACAGATCCAGCATATGATAATGACAGTATGAAATACATAAGACTGTAAATGAAAGCAATAAATAAAGCTGTACAGAAAGCAATAAATAAAGCAAATAAATAAACACAAGTAGCATGTAATACCCCCGTAAACACAAATCAAACAAGCGCTAGGAGGAACCCACAAAAAGAACCAGAAGCCCAGGTTGCAATACAAGGGTCCCCAGCAGAGTCGCCAAGCTGTCGCTCCCACTAAAAGACACCCGGTCAGATAGGGTATAGGCGCGAACGGTCGGCGAGAGGAGAAATGAAAATGAATATGAAAAGAGTCGCCAGCTAGGCATTTTTATCCCGAAGGAAAGGTAATGCTGCATAAACCTGGAAAAGATGGATAAGACGGTTGCGAACCAGAGAAATTGAGAAAGGGGGTTGGTTACAACCTGGGAAGGTATTAGCACCCAGATTGTCCGTCGTACTCGACGAGATCCACGCTTGAAAGTTTGTGTTTAAAGGGGTAGTGTCTGTGCTATCTGTGTGCAAAAGATGAAAAAGAATGTACAGGTGTCAGTGCAAAAGGTGAATGCTCAGGAACTAAGGCTTAAAAGAGAATGCTGAAAGAGGGGGAAAGACAAAGAGACTTTTGTTCGATAACAGTTAAGTTATGCCTACGTATCCTCTCGTGCAATGAGGAAGTCAGAACACCGTAGTTCGACTCAAAGAGACTGAAAGGTAAATTGACTGATGAACTGCTTGCTTGTCTATGCTCAAGTGTATGACTCGTCTGGCTCGAGTGCTAACTGTCTTGCATTAGACGGAAGAAGCAAGTTCTCGTTTGTGAGTGAGGATGATGAGAAAAGAATCCCGGAGGAGACGATTATTGTTTGTTTTTATGTTTTCAATCTTTTATTGATTTTTTGGTGTTTTTGCATAAATTAATGAGCTTAAGCCTAAACCAAAGGTTAGTAAACTCATCATAATCTCCCTTTGATTAGGGATAATGAGAATACCTTAAGTATGAGATAAACATCTCAACTTAATTACCATGATGATGTAGGATTAAGGTCATTAACCTACTTATGATTATTTAGATATTTTTGAGTTTTTGTTTAGTGTTAAGTAATGAGTTTAAGCCATAATCAAGGATTAGTGAACTCATTACACCATCCTAATAGAAGGATAATAGATGAGCATACTTAAGCTGAGGAAGATACCTCAACTTAATCCATGATTAAGGATTAACCTCATGACAAAACAAACCTTTATTAAATGGATTTTAATTAATGGTGAGATTAAGAAGTGAATTTTATGATTTGCAAGACAACTTGAGCGGGACTTGTCCATTAACACTAGGGTTAGTCATTCTTAACCAATAAAGGAAGAATTAGAACCCTAATGCAAGGCCCAAGTTACAAGTTTAATGTCTTAGTGATTATTAAGATGGATTGGTTAAGAGGTTTAAACAAATTAAGGGTTTAACACTTAGAATTAAAGTTATACACTCCATCCTAAGAGAAGGATGCAGGCATAACCCTAATCACAAAGTCTTAAAACCTTAAAGGTTTAGTCTCTAATGATGAGGTGAGAAGAGAGACACAAAGAAGACACAAAGGTAAGAGCTAAAGAGGGACTAATAAAAACCCTAATTATTGTCATGCTTGGGTGTTCCTATGGTTTGTAAGGCTTGCAAGAGATCTTCAGAGAAGCCACCAATGGAAGAAGCAGATGAAAGGAGGAGAAGTAGAAGAAACAAGTTACTTACTTCACTGAAGAAGATAAGTAAATTGGAGAAAGAAAGTGAAAGATGAACATGAATGAGCAAGCTCACTCTAAAGCAAATAAAAATGCAGTAATGATGCATAAGAAGAATGAGAAGGGAGATGAGAAGTGAAGGCAAATTCACTTCTCAAGTTACTTACCACCTGAAAAGGTTAACATAAAGGAAAGAAATGAAATGAAAATGCAACATATGAAAGGATAAAAACAAAACCAGAAGTAATCACATGATTCAAATGATGCTATGAGATGATGCAAAGGCATGTCAAGTGTTATGAATTTTCATACAAGAGATGGAATGCCAAGGAAGCATGCTTTGAAGTATGAAAACACATGTATGTTTATGAAATGAAATGAATGCACATCATGGAAAATGAATGAAGAAATGATCAAGCATGATGCTAATATGTCCTAAGATGTCTTAGATGCCATATGAATGCAAGAAATGTTATGGCAAGTTCATGTATGGATGTATATGCAAGATGAATGCAAATGAACATGTAAAATTAGGGTTTTAAGGCAACATGAGATGCATAAAGTCAAAACAGAAGCAAATCATAAGATAAAAAATTGCAAATTAGTTCAAAGGAACCCTAACCCCATATGATATCACACCCCAAAGGAGAAGGTCTAACTCTTAACCTAAAGAAAATTGTGATTTTTCTAAGTTTGCTAGGGTTTTAAGGTACCTTTAAGGGGAAAATGCAAATCAAATCAAAAATGCAAGATAAATTTGTGAAAAGAATATGTTAGATACTACATGCTATATGAAGAACAATGCAGAAAGAACCAATGTCAAACCCTTCATGGTTAGGCAGAAAAGAATTTTTGAAGTTAGGGTTCCAAAAAAGGATTTTTATGAACCCTAAATTCAAGAAAAATGTCAAATTTGGATCAAAACCAAAAAGAAATTTGTATGAATGGTTTGACAATGTTTCTAATTGTCCTAAGATGCAATGTGAATTTTTTAGTGATTTTTGGAAACCTAAATGATATTTTAATTAATTAATTTCCATTAATTAATTAAAATAAACATTTAAATATTTTTAAAATGATTTTTTAATGCAAAAAATAAAAATAAAAATGTTTTTGGATGGAGAAAAATATTTGAAATCAAAATGCAGAAGAAAAATATTTTTTGGAATTTTCTAAGTATTTTAAATAAATTAGACAAAACAAATGGATTTAAATGAAATAAAAATATGAATTAAAGGCTGGTCAACTGATCCAATGGATCAGATTCAAACCTAGGGTTGGAGGGAAAACCCCGCGCGCATCTTAAGGGTCACAATTCAAACTGACTAAATTATAATTAATTAATTAATTAATCACAATTATAACTTAATGAGCTAATCTGAGCCATCCACTGCCTAACCCTAATCACCATCCAACGGCCCAAATTCAAACCTAGCCCTAAACACGTCATTAACCCTAATCAGTTTCAGGTGGTCGGAGAAGACTTTTGGTCGTCTTCTCCGGCGAGACCTTCAACCCAAATTCTTCCCTAGGCCATTTCAGGAGCTCTAATGCTCCAGATCAACTCCTCTCCTCTCCCTAAACATGAATCCACCCTCAAAACTAATTTCTAATGGCTGGAACTCAAGATTCGAAGAAGAACACAAAAATGGTGAAACTTTCAGACAGTCAGTACATGCTCATTTCTTAACCATTTTCAAAACAGAATAGATCATGGTGATCAGCAAAGCATAAGGAACAGTTTAGAAACTTAAAATGAATGTTTTGAAAAAAAGTTTGAGGATGGCTACCTGAACTGAAGCTTTCACTTCTGGAGCATTTGGACCTCCTCTCTTATGCAAAACCACTCCTCTTGACCTCCTGATGATGTTGGAATGCTTTGATGGAGCTTAGAATGGCTGGAATGAGAGCTTGCACTCTTGCTGCACCAGAATCGTGTTTTGGTTTTGGGTGCTTTGAGGCTTATTTGATGGTTGGTTTATGCTCTATGGATCATTTCTGAATGAATGGTGAAGTTTGTTTTGAAGTTTAATGGCTAGACAGAAAGTTTTGAAGGTTTTTGCTTTGGGGTGATTTTTGTGAAGCTTGATAATTCTGAGGTTTCAGCCTTGTGTGTTGTATGTTATGAGTTGCATTTTGTCCACATAACAAGCTTTGATAGGTCAGAAGAGTTGTTCTGGCCTATGGTGATTGGTATGGGCAAGTTGCGAAAATGTCAACATAACTTGTACTTGAGGTATGGGCTGGTTCTGTGGTTGTTTCAAGGCATGGCTCGAGTCAGCTTGGTTCAAGGATAACCATGGAAAAGGTTTTGTGGTGATTCAGCAAGTGTGTGAGAGGTTTTGTATCATTTTGCAATTTTAAGGAAGTTTGGCCCCTTTTGGATTTCTTGAAGTTCAAAGCATGAAATGAGATGATTCTTTGGGAAATTTTGGTCACAAAGCATTGCATTATGTTTATATGATACTTAGAGAGTGATTAGAGGTCACAAAATGGCTTGGATTGTGAATTTGCAAAAAAAAAACTCTTTGGTGTGAAAGTGAAAATTATAGGATTTTTGCCAACTTTGCCAAGCCATAACTTGAGTTCCATAATGAATTAGGACTTGTTCTTGTACTTTTTGAAAAGGGAATGATCCAATCTACAACTTTCATGACCAACAATTTTTCATTTGAAGCATTTTTGATCAAGAAAGAGGAGGTTGAAATACTTTCCCAAAATGGAAAGTTTCCATTACAAGTCATTTCCATTTTTGGCAACTTTTGGTTTAGCTCAAATTTCTTCAATTTTGTGAACTTACAAGCACTTCAATGATCAAATAAAGATCATATAACTTCAATTTGGTGAAAAATACACTTTGGTTCCATTGTTGGGGGCCTCAGATGCCCTGATTTTGCTCTGACTTGCTCAAGAAGTTACCCGATGAACAGATGACTTCCATAATGAATTTCTTCATCAAACTTGGTACATATGATCCTTATAACATATTGAGACTATTAGAAACAATAATGACCAAAAAATTTGGAGTTATGGCCTCTGAAATCAAAACCCTAATTTCAGGTCATCTGTGTAGTGAAACCCTAGCTCTGCTTCCATGCTTTCCAAGTTCTTGTGATTTTTTGACTTCCTTGATCTTTGAGGGATATAAATTGATGATTTAACACACATGGACCCTCTTTGAACAATTGGAGACCTTTGGAGTGGCTAAGATGGATCCTTGGATTGCTCAGATCACAAACCCTAGATGCAGATGAACTTGAACTAATGCAGATGAAACAAAGATGCAATATGATGTGGTATGCTTATGCTTATGCAAACATGAAAGATCACAAGCCATGGTGTGAACTTAGTGAGGGAAAATTTGGGGTGCTTACAGCACTCACATTCATTCCATCTTGGAATAGTGTGGGCTTGTCTAGCATGATGTACAAGTCTAATCATGAGACTATCTTCACAAACAATAAACTCCAAAACACTTTTTATAAAAGACAATCAACAAAGACATCGTGTCTTCTCTTCTCATCTCCTAATCAGAGCCGGTAACACCTGAGTTAGAGCTATGGCAACGTCATCCTCAAAAACACAAGATAGTTCCCGCCTTAGTTAGGCGATCTACGTCGACTCTGATCCTTATTATCCCGATGAGGTACGTAGGCAGCGGGGTAGGGCCCGTTCAAGCACATTCTTTATTTTTCCTACATTTCCCATTTTATTTTCATTCTCTCTTTCCCTTTCTCATTTCAGTTCCATTCCAGTTTAGCAGTTCATTTGTTCAGCAGCACTTTATTTCTCTCCCTTTGAAACAAACAAGCAAGCGTGGATCCCATCGGGTACGACGGACGGTCTGGGGTGCTAATACCTTCCCAGGTCGTAACCGACTCCCGAACCCAGATCTTTGGTTCGCAGGACCTCGTCTGTTCCTTCTTCCTCAGGTTTGTGCAACATTACCTTTCCCGTTCCTTTGGGATAAAAATGTCTGGCTGGCGACTCTACCTTTTCCGCGCCACTTTCGCATTTGTACTAGGATGAAAATCCCGGGAGCGAAATTATCGACTGAGGCCAGTATGCCATTGCGTCTCCATTTGAGGATGGTTTCGTGTTAGATCCGAGGACCTTTTGAGAATTGTCGTTTGAGGATGGCATTCTTCACAACATATTTTATTACCCCGGGTTCAAATTTCCAGGTTTATTCGAGTATTCAATTACTCCATATCTTGAATGTCTAAGAGCTTTCGCAATTAGTCATTCAAGCTTGAAGATAATTGAATAGGGGCAGCTGTAATACCTCAAAATTTTCCCTCTCATATCCTCAACATTCTGCATATCATTTAGACTACATAAGTTCACAAATAATAAAAAACATTGCATCATGTGTAGCATAGCTGAGGCATAGGCATGTGATTAATGATTGGAGCAACTGAAGGCTATACAAAGGCAATCAAAGGGCCACAAAGCTTCTCAACATCATGCTAAGGGTCCACATCATCCCACAAGTTCTTATTTGAAGCCACAGGTCATGGGAAGTTTTGGTTTGATCAGAGAAGGCAAGCAGTGCAACACCTCCTGAGGAAATGGTCCAAATTAAGGTTTCAATTGTGAAGGGCTTCTCCATGAATTTTTGAGCAAAAGTGGATTCCATTGTGTTTTATATGACAACAAGTGTATAAGGTTCAAATTTCATCCACAAATTCATTTTGGAAGAGGTTAAATTGGTCAGATGATTGAAAATCAAGAATTTGGGGAAAAGTCAACCATGCTGAAGAAAAGGTCAACTCCTGACTTTTTGAGATCAAAATCATGAAATTAGGGTTACAAAGGTCCTATGTTTTAAATTTGATCAAGAAATGATGGAGGAATCAATAGAAATCAAGAAAACCAAAACTTACCATTTTTGGAAAATTAGGGTTTCCAAAAATGGCAAGTTTTGGCTATTTTTGCAGCTACTTTGAATGAGGCCTTCTCCCAAAATATGAGGGCTGTGAAAATTCTACTTGGAGCCAATTAAAGAGGGCATCTTGAGCTTCAAATCCATAGGTGGAACTCTTCCATAGCATAAAAAATGAGAAAGTTATGATCATGTAAAGTTGAGGAAAATCAAGGCAAAACTAGGTCATGGGCGAGGCAGCTTGCAGGCCAGCGCGCGTGCCCTGCCTTGCAATTCATCAAACAGGTGGTGGGTCACAAGGCAGACCATTTTTCTCCATGTTAGAGGCCTCAAATGAATTTTCTTTGAACTACAAAGTTGTTCATTGCCATGTTTCCAACAACTTTGATGTTCAAATATTTTTCATCTGATCAAAGGATTGAGAGTTATGGGAAGGCAAAGAGAGGGTGTTCAAACTGAAAGTGAGCAGGGCATTTGGCCAGGCTAAGGTCAGACCATGCAGGCCCATAATGCAGTGTTGATTTATGATGTTCAAGATGATGTTTGAGGTATCTAGAGTCATTATTTCATGATGGATTGAACTACAAACTTTCTATGGGAAACGTCTCCTTCAATTTGAGCCCAAGGATCACATGTTTTGGTGGCTTGTTCATGAAGAAACATTCAAAATAAGATGACAACATGACATCTGTTTTCTTGCAACCTAAGGCAAAGCATATCAGGCTTGATTCAGTTCAATCCAAGTGTTTTGATTCATTCATCATGTAAGAATCACTTTGCATTGCATGATACATATAGTATCTGCCTTGGATCAAGACAGTTCCATTACATCACGCTAAGCTTCATGTTAAGCAATAAGAATATCACCACATGGGATCTAACTCGAGCATTACAAATCCAGCATTGCATCACTGGCTTCAAGTTCATAAGCAGGCTGCAATTGTGTGCAGGCCTGACCACACTAATTTCCATACATTTCATGTGAATCAAGTAAGGGATGAACTTCCAAGGATTGAGTTCAGGTTGCTATGATCAGCTGCCTCACACCACATCAAGCTTGCCATAAACACCATGCATTACTCCACATATGGTCCAGCTTGAGGAAAATAAGTGCATCATGTATTCCATCACCCCAGGTGCACCATAATTGCCATTACCCTCATCACATGGGACCTAATTCAAGCAGTGGAAGTTTCTAGGGTTTACAGCTGGCATAACTGATTTTCATTTCCATCAACCAACTCAACTCAGTTATAACAGAATTGACTCAGTTAATCAGGGTTCTAACCCTGGTTCTAACTGTTAACTGATGGTTAGGTTCCTTATAAAAGCATGAGATCTAATTGAATGCAGGGTTGGCTTCATTTTCTAAATCGAATCACATCACAAAGTTCATCATTTTTTTGCTCTGCTCTCTCTACAAGCTCAGTGCAATTTGAGTGGAGTTAGCTTCATATCTCACTTGCATTTTCCTTCTCATTCACTGAGTATCATCGTCATCATTGCAGAGCTCCATTTCCATGGCTGCATTCAGATGAACTTCTCAAACTGCACCATTGAAGATTGTTGCATAACATCAGGATTTACACTGCATTTCATCTGCAACATTGTAATCCTCCTCAAGTCCTCATTAACATGTTCATCTGCACCATTTCATTGAATCAAAAGGATTGAATGCATCAAGGTCTGAGTTCTGCAACCTCCCTGCATTTTTCAAACTGCACCAGGATTCATCATCAAGTGAGTGTTTATTTCACTCTGAAGCCATTCAAATCCAAGCATAAAGTGCATTGGAGTCTCCTCTCTGGTTTCTACAACCTTGAAATTCTCTGCAACTCAGGTTCTCATTCCATTTCCATTTTTGTGTTTTCATTTGTTCTTGATGGATTTGTGTTGTCTGAAGCTTACTAGAAGCAATGCTATCACTGGCTAGTTGATAGGCCTCTTACAGGCTTAGATTCAATTTTTAAGCATGGATCTGATGGCTTCGATTTAGTTCATTCCTGAGTGATGAATGGAAAATAAGACTGGATTAGTGAAGTAGGAGAAGAGGCGAATGTTTCTATGTCCTTGATTTTCATTTTCATACAATTTTGTGATGAACCCTAACCAGGGGTCACCAGAGAAGACAACCGGAAATCTCCTCCGGTGACCGGAACAGAAACCCTAGAATTAATGCAAGATTATAAAAAAGCCCTTGGATTGTCTTGATCCTACGCTCCAAAAACTGACAGCGCATTAAAAAGCATGTGCCTGGCATGTGCTTGAAAAGTCAACAAAAAGTCCTCAGTTTATATCCACACCCCCATGCGTGTAATGGAAGCCCAATTTAGTTGTTTTTGTTGCTGAATACGCCCCCCAGGCCCAATCCAACTAGTTCAGTCCTATTCTCATTTTTACTTCTTTTCTCATTTTATTCATTTTTCATTTCTGATTTTTAAAAATATCAAAACCTCATAAAAATTTCCAAATAAATTCATGTGAGATCTTTACATTTTTCTTTAATTTTCTATAATTTTAGATTTTATTTTTGTTCATTTTTGAGATCAGACTTAATTTCTCATTTGAATTAATTCCATTTTTCTCATATTTTGACCAATCACCTTGTACAATTTCTTCCCTTCAAACCATAAAATATAAATGGCCCATTCTTTTTGCCTTCTTTTAAGAGTTCATCAAACCTCCCCAAAATATGTTTTTTCTGAATTTTTAGGGCTTTTTTTAGGTCTTTTGAGTCCATGGTTTCCACATTGATCATATAAACCCTAATTGTGTTCCAATGAGCCTTATACCGCTCAAAAATAGGAATTTTTGTGAGATTGTTTGTATGTATGCTACTCTCTGGATTTTGTATTGATTTGTCAACTTTCATAATTTTTTAAGGTCATTTAGTATTTTTTTCAAGTTGTTTGGTTCACAAGTCATGTTTTTGATCCTTTTGTTCCCTTCCTTTGGTCCCATCAGCATAAGGCACTCATGCCATTGGTCTAAGGTCTTGTTTCTGGTTCTTGTGAGTCATATTATAGGTATTCTAACATTGAAAGCCATCCTTGGGTGCTCACCTTTTATTTTTAGGGTTTACTTGAGTCCTAAGTCATACATGCCCCCATTTTAACCTAATTCTTCCTTCATCCCTCATCTTAACCACTCAAAACTTCATGAATGCATCAAATAAGTTTGTCCAAGTCTTGTTTTGTGTCTTATAAACATGTTTAGGTCATTCCATTAGGTTCACTTCTCATGTATAAAGTTTTGCACATTTTTATGTCTCATTTGCCATTAAGAATGTTCAAAAATCCTAATTTGAGATACCTAACCCTAGCATACTTCATGCCACTTCATTTACCATTGTTTGTGAGATTAATTTCCATCTTGAATTCATGTTATGCCCCTGGTTTTTGCATAGGGAAGTCAAGTCCCTTTGGTTATTTTTGAATACTTTCCTAAATCATTTTGTTTCATCTTTATAACCATGCTTCTATATGCATTCTCCCCCCTTTTAATCTCATACTAGAATACCTTTAACTTGAATCCCTCCTTGCTCATTTGATCCTTTCATTTCCTTCACTTCGCTATAGTGTTAAGTTCTGACTTTTTCATTTACCTTTGAGTTTAAGGGATTTTAGCAATAGTAATCACTTAGGTTATCTTTCTAACTTCATCCTTAGGGTTTAGTGGTGCCTTGGGGCATATTTTGACTTTAATTCACTTAATTCCTTTAGAAACCTTTGAATTGGTTTAGCTACTGACTTTTTAGGTATGTTACCTTATGAGATTCTTTAGGCTTAAGTATTGACCATAGGAGTTCATTAACATCTTTCCTAGGTTAGTGTGAGTTCTTGTGTGAAGTTTGCCATTGGTTTATGCTTTCAATATGAATTGTCATGATAACTCTTGTTTTGTAGGGGGAGATGAGGTAATCACTTCATTATTTATCTCTTATGCATTTATTTGCCTTGCCTTGGCACTTGGTGCTTTGTTTATAGGCTTCCCTTTTGTTCTTTAGATTCAACTTGACTTCCTTAGAATACCTCATTAACCATAGGACCACACTGTTGTACATAATAAGATAACTTAGGGTTGTGTCTTAGTCCCCCATTCGCTTTGACCTTTGCCTTTTGAGTCTTCTCTCCTCATCTTCAAACAAATCCAAAAAGACTTAATAAATGCATGAAAGGATCCCTTGTGTATAGCCTTATTCCATGGGGCACTTGCATTCAGTCCATCTTGGAGTGGTGTAAGCTTGTCTAGCATGATGTAAAAGTTTTATCAAGGGGTTGTTTCACAAAGGAAAATCTAAAATATACTTCTTCACAAAAGCTACAAAAACATGTAACAAATTCAACAAGCTAGTGAACTTAAACCCTAATTCATGGAAACAAGTCATGAATAAATTCTCCTTGCTTGGTGTGATTGTTCTATTATTCCATATTGGAATGTTGTGGCAAGTACACATTCCATGGAAAAGAGTTTGAATTCACTTCCTTGTGCCAAATTCATGCAAAACTCTTAAAAAGCAAACAACAAACAATAAGCGACTATCCTACGGGAACTTCTCTTCTCATCTCATTCACTCATAACGCGAACTTGCGACGACTTATCTCGCATGCAAGACAGTAAATGCACTCGTACCAGACGAGTCTGCAACACCTGAGCATAGACATACGTAGTTCCAGCTATAAAAAACACAAACAAATAGTTCCCGCCTTAGTTAGGCGAACTACGTCGACTCTGATCCTTATTTTCCTGATGAGGTACGTAGGCAGTGGGGTAGGGCCCATTTGAGCACATTCTTTATTTTCCCTACATTTCCCCCTTTCCTTTCATTTTATTTTCCATATTCCTTTCCTATTCCAGTTCCAGTTAGCAGTTTTTTCATCAGCACTTTATTTCTCACCCATTGAAACAAAACAAACAAGCGTGGATCCCGTCGGGTACGGCGGGCGGTCTGGGGTGCTAATACCTTCCCAGGTCGTAACCGACTCCCGAACCCAGATCTTTGGTTCGCAGGACCTTGTCCTTTCCTTCTTCCTCAGGTTTGTGCAGCATTACCTTTCCCTTTCATTCGGGATAAAAATGCATGGGTGGCGACTCTATCTTTTCCGCGCCACTTTCGCGTTTGTACTAGGATGAAAATCCCAGGAGCGACACAATGCATAGGCAAATTGATTCTCATCTCGGGGTATATACTGAAGCTTAACCGTTGTGAAGAACGTCAACAGTCTTCTGGCATAATCCCTATAAGGAATTAAGTGTTCTTGATGTGTATACTACTTGCCGGTAATCTGGTTGATAACGAGGGCTGAATCTGCGAATACATCGAGAGTCTTAATCCGAAGATTAATAGCCTCCTCTATTCCCATTATGCACGCCTCGTATTCCGCTTCATTGTTGGTGCAGCCAAAAGTAATTCTGGCAACGAAGGGAAAGTGAACACCTTCGGGAGTGATAAGAACATCACCAACTCCACGTCCGTTGATATTGACAGCCCCATCAAACATCAACTTCCATTTGGATTCAAGGTCAGGCCCCTCCTCCAGAAGTGGTTCCTCGCAATCTCTTGCTTTGAGGTACACAATGTCCTCATCAGGGAAATCAAACTTCATTGGCTGATAGTCGTCTTCAAGTGGTTGTTGTGCAAGATAATCTGACAATATATTTCCTTTGATGGCTTTCTGGGAAGTATACTCTATGTCATACTCTGTTAAGATCATTTTCCACCTTGCAACCCTTCCGGTTAATGCTGGTTTCTCGAAAATATACTTGACGGGGTCCATTTTTGAGATTAGCAATGTGGTATGGGTCAACATGTACTGTCTCAGTCGGCGAGCATCCCATACCAAAGCGCAGCAAGTTTTCTCAAGTAGTGAGTAACAAGATTCATAGTCGGTTAACTTTTTGCTAAGGTAGTAAATAACATACTCTTTTCGACCAGACTCATCATGTTGGCCTAGAACACACCCCATCGACCCTTCTAACACAGTCAAGTACATGATAAGTGGCCGTCCTGGAACAGGAGGCATTAGAATCAGACCTTTAAATACTCTTTTATCTTTTCGAAGGCTCTTTGATAGTCCTTATTCCACCTTACCATTTGTTCTTTTCTTAACAATTTGAATATTGGCTCGTATGTGGCAGTTAGATGAGATATGAATCGAGAAATGTAGTTCAATCTCCCTAAAAACCCACGCACTTCTTTTTCTGTTTTCGGTGCAGGCATTTCTTGTATCGCTTTTACCTTTGCATGATCTACCTCGATTCCCCTTTGGCTAACAATGAAACCCAGCAATTTACCGGAATACACTCCGAATGTACACTTGTTAGGATTCAATCTCAATCTGTACTTTATCAATCTGTCAAACAACTTTTTGAGATTGACCAGATGCTCTTCTTCGTCCCGGGACTTGGCAATCATATCGTCCATATAGCACTCAATTTCCTTGTGTATCATATCGTGGAACAAGGTTACCATTGCCTGATAATACGTTGCCTCGGCATTCTTCAATCCGAAGGGCATAACCTTATAACAGAATGTACCCCATGGGGTAATGAACGTCGTTTTCTCCATGTCTTCCGGTGCCATCTTGATCTGATTGTACCCGGAGAAGCCATCCATGAAAGAAAATACCGAGAACTGAGCGGTGTTATCTACCAGCACATCAATGTGAGGTAAGGGAAAGTCATCATTTGGACTTGCTCTATTTAGATCCCGATAATCGACGCACATCCGAACCTTGCCGTATTTCTTTGGTACATGCACAATGTTAGCTACCCAAGGTGGGTAACTAGTTACAGCAAGGAACTCGGCATCCCACTGCTTCTGAACTTCCTCCTTGATCTTCATAGCCATATAAGGGCTAGTCCTTCTCAGCTTTTGCTTTACCAGAGGACAATCTTCCTTTAGTGGTAGCTTGTGCACAACGATGTTAGTATCCAACCCTAACATATCCTGATATGACCAGGCGAAGATATCCACATATTCACGTAGCATACTGATCAACTCCCTCTTTACCTCGGCCTGCAGACTGGCCCCAATCTTTATCTCTTTCTTCACCTCTTCAGACCCAATGTTGATGATCTCTATTTCTTCCTGATGAGGCTGAATGACCCTTTCCTCTTGTTTCAACAACCTGACCAATTCTTCTAGGAGTTCACAGTCTTCCTCAACCCCTTCATCAGCTTGGAAGATAGGATTGTCGAAGTCATGCATAGTCATAGCAAGAACGTTATCACAAGAATTCGAATGATCAACACTGCACAAATGATGTGCTTATTTCAGAATCTGTTCGGTTCAAAGGAGACGCAAACTCACAAAAACACTTGAAAGAAAAACATTGCCATTTTATTTGTTTTGTGAAAAATTTAAAAAACGAAAGAAAGAGAACGCAATTTGCTTGAAAAATGTCCTTTATTTCATGGAAAAAGTAAATGCATTAAAAACATGGTGGCCCTACAAATGGATCCATGCACCTTGGGCAGAGTGCAGGATTTGACATACAGTATGATAAAAATGGAAACAAAGAAAATTACTTTGACTGCCAAGTAACTTGAACAAAATCTTCAGCAGACCAGTTCCGGAGCTCCTCCCCAGGTACGCATGGGTGAATTCAGTTATCCAAGTTGCAGTTACTATCCCCATCTGCATCTGTTGCACAAACGTTATTGTAGTCGAGCATTCCAGCGCTGGTGAATGATATGGGCTTCCTGCCCCGATACCAACTGGACTGACCAGGTTGATATCCGAGACCGAACTTGTCATCTTTCTTTTCCACTTCTAACAGCTTGCCCCAGCCTTGGGCTTTTTCGGATTGGACTACTTCCTTGGCTTGCTTGTAGGGGTAGATAAGAGTCCCTTCCTTCTCATTGCTCTGAACTGCTGGAGACAAATTATTGACATTGACCGTCTCAAAAGCTTGGCAAAGTGTCTCATGGATCTCCCCGTCCATTTCCACATACTTGAAAGTTGATAGAAGGCTTACGAAAATATCTTCTTCTCCGCACACAGTAACAACTTGGCCATCTACCACATACTTCAACTTCTGATGCAACGTGATGTTACTGCGCCAGCAGCGTGAATCCAGTGACGTCCCAGCAAACAACTATAAGCGGGTTGAATATCCATAACATAGAATGTGCTCTTGAACACCTGAGACCCAATCTTCACTGGTAGCTCCACCTCCCCAAACACGAATCTTCGTGACCCGTCAAAGGCTTTCACAATCAAATCATTGGGTCACAAGACGATGCCATCGACATTCAGCTTCATGAGAGCCTTCTTAGGGAGCACATTGAGAGAAAAGCATGTATCTACCAGGACATGTGATAGAACAACGCCCTTACACTCCATGGTGATGTGCAAGGCTTTGTTATGATTACGTCCCTCAGAAGTAATTTATCTATCTGTGAAACCCAACCTATGGCTGGCGTTTACGCTGCCTACCATAACCTCCAACTGGTTGACTGTTATCTCATGTGGTACATATGCCATTTGCAAAACTCTTAACAAAGATTCTCGGTGAGCTTGAGAATACATCAGCAACGACATAATGGATATCTTGGACGGGGTCTGATTCAGCTGTTCAACCACCTTATAATCGCTTTTCTTAATTATCCTCAAGAACTCCTCGACTTCCTTTTCAAAAGTGCCCTGACTAGCAGCAGGAGTTGTCACCTCTTCGGTTGCTATCTATTTACCCTTAGCCTTTGCAGCATCATCAGCTTCGGGATCACCCCTAAGAACTTGAGGAGCAAAGAGACGCCCACTCCGAGTAAACCCACCAACTCCTCCGACATTCACAACAGTCGGGTCAACTGTTACTGCTTTACTCTCCACCTTCTGGCCTTCTACGTACACGTCTGAGCCATAGTGCCAAGGGATGGCTTTGTCATCAACGTAGGGAACTGGTCCCGGAACAGTAATGGTCACTGGACTCACCTCTGGAACATAGATAGTCACCGGTTCTCTCCAGGTAGGAACTTCAGCAGCATCAAAGTAAATTGTCACTATAGAGACACAATTGCCTTTGTGGTCAACTCTGTCGAACTGTAGAGACCCCTCGTCAATCAAACAGTGCAGCCCAGCTTTCAAATCCCCACAACCATTAACTGCATTCAAAAAACCCTCACAATCAAAATTACAACATGGAAATACCTTCCCTTTCAGCAATCTGTCTTTCATGACTAACAACAGAGTCTTCACTTCATCCACATTCAAGATCAGGTTTAACCTCTCGCCACTGTCAACAACATTTATCCTGGCCCCTCCATGATTTGGAATGGGGTTTGATGTAACATTTGGAGGCGGTGCAAAGTTCATTGCTTTCGAGTCGATCAAGTCTTGGACTTTATGCTGTAATGCCCTGCACTTCTCCGTTGAGGGCCCGGGAGCTCCTGAATGAAATGTGCATCTTGCATTAGCATCATACCCCACTAGAAGCTCTCCAGGTGGAGGTGGTGCTAATGTCCTCAACTGAACCAAATTCAAGTCTAACAATCTCTGGAGTAGAGTTGTATATGTCATCGGGATTTCCTCAAGCACCCTGTTAGCTGGATGAGTTTGCCTCTGCTGATATGGTCTTTCCTGATAGTTATTACGCTGCGGCTATTGTTGTTGTAGTTGTTGTTGTTGCGCAGGACCTGTGCGGATGGTGACAGCTACCACCTGCTCATAAGATCCTCTTCATCCGCGGCCCCGACCTCGACCGTACACAACATTAGTCTCTGCCTCTCTTCTTCTTAGAGGTCCATTAAAAGCTTTTCTCACACCACTTGAGCTACCCGCACTACTGTCCTAAACCTTCCCCATTTTCAGCAGAGTTTCAACCCTTTCTCCAGCTATCACAATGTCATTAAACTTCATCGCCGAACAAGACGCCAGTCTCTCAATAAACACCCCCTACAATGTTCCTATAAACATGTCTGCCATTTCATTTTCCAACAAAGGAGGTTGCACTCGAGCAGCAAGCTGACGCCACCTCTGGGCATATTCTTTGAACCCTTCTTTAGCATTCTGAGACATCGTCTGCAATTGGGTACGATTTGGATCCATATCCAAATTATACTGATATTGTTTCACAAATTCCTCAGCTAAATCCTTCCAGCTTCGGATATTGACCCTGCTAAGCTTCATATACCATTCCAAGGAAGCTCCTACAAGACTATCCTGGAAGTAATACATCCACAACTTCTCATCATCTGTATGCACGACAATGCTTCCCACAAACGACTAAAGGTGAGTTTTCGGGCAAGCTGTTCTATTGTACTTATCAAAATTAGGGACCTTGAACTTGTAGGGAATTCTCACCCCTGGAACTAAGCCCAGATCAGTGATGTCAAACCCCAAAGAACTCTGAGATTGAATGGCGCGAATCTGCTCAGCCATTTCTTCAAATCTTCTATTCATGTCAACCCATTGGCCTTCCGCCTCATCCAGCAAAGTAAACTGCTCGTCCTGCCCATCCATCTGCAGATTATTCACTCCATCATTGATAATAGTTACCCCTGGTTGCACCACAGGGATTTCAACATGACGGGCGCCAGCCCCATTGCGGTTACCTCCATCTGTTGTCCCATTGTTCCTGGCTTGATTGTTCTCCACCATCTCGCGCAAATGCTCTTGAGTTTGACTCATCCCAGACATGAGGGTCATGAAATTATCCATTCTCGTCCTTAAGTCAGCCAGATCTGCTTGCATCTGCTCCATTTCTCTTTCTCTGTTCATCTTTGTAGGGAATCTGTGCACCGTTGGCTGTCTTTGAACCTTCTTGGGAGCTATAGTGCCTGAAAGTGACATGAACATTAGAACAACTGAAGCAATACCTGCAAAACAACAAACATGTTATATGCATGCAATGTAACTATTCATGTTTCCATGTCCAGGCATTAATATGCCCTAGTTCTGATATTTAGGATAGAAAATACTCCAGATGTCCTTCCGGAAACTAGCTTTTCAAACTCTTTTTTCTGGGTATCTCCTGAAATTTTGTCATCTGAAGAAACAATGAAACCAGAACTGGGTACAAAGAATAAATGCTAACCTGAAATGGAAACACTAATATTTAATGTGAGTATGATGCGATGCAAAATGCAATGCAGGCATATGATCAACAACTGGGACTGTCTGGATACGGAACACTGGACCCAAGTGACCAAGAACCAAGATCCTCTGAATAAAGCCCCATGAACAAGAATTCAGTCTCAAAAGCCCCACAATCAGATATCAGATTACTTAAGAACTCTAAAATCCATGTAGCCTTATCAAATCATAGAACTGTACTGGCAATGAGGTATGATGAGGTCGAGGGTTCCTGCAAACCTGTAAACCCCTCCCAATCTCACAGGTGTGCTCCGGGTCAAACATCACGGACTCTCAAAGCTGAATAGCAATAATACGTTCACCATTTCCGAGAAATGGCTCATGACCAAATCAGGGAATCGGTTTGGCATTATGTACTACTCAGGGAGGACTCAGCGTGAGTCCGGGAAAAACAAGCATCCTTTATAAGTTCCCAGCTTCAAGCGCTGGAATCGAGAAACAATAGTACATTCATCCCGAAGGGTACAATACTATCATCATACGACCAGATGCTTTGACTGAGTTCCTATAAAAGAACCAGGCCATCCTATGCGAGTTCCCAATGGGCCCTCGGGTGCGAATAGGTTTGCCACAAAATGTGGTCTGCCACTGTCACCACTGGAGAGGGATGTTTCCATAAGGGTCCTTAATGATCGGTCCCCAGATGCACATAACTATCGAGGTTCTGTATGACCCCAGATAGATTCCGGCATCAATACATTTCCAAGACGGTCGTAAGTCTGGGTGTGGAACTCACTACTACCAACATAGCAAGATGCTATGAAGCCAAAGTGACTGTCCACTCTAAGTCCTAGGGTGCACTCGAGCCCCGGTTACGAGCTCATCTCTCAGTGACAGTTCCCAATCCCAAAGAAAAAAGGAAACCAGCAGCCAGACAGTCCAGTATAATATATGATGCATAAATATAAATACTGAAAGCAATAAATAAAGCTATAAATAAAACTGTAAATAAACAACAATAAAATAAACACGCAACATCAAACAATCAGCACCCAACGAAACAAAAACACGCAAGCGCTGGGATTGACTCTCAAGGGGAACCCGAGATAACTCTGGTTAGGAGCTCCCCAGCAGAGTCGCCAGCTGTCGCTCCCTAGATTTCCATCCTAGTACAAACGCGAAAGTGGCGCGGAAAAGGTTAGAGTCGCCAGCCAGGCATTTTTATCCCGAAGGAACGAGAATGGTAATGCTGCACAAACCAGGAGAAAGAAAAGGAAGGACACGGGTCCTGCGAACCAAAGAAACTGAGTTCGGGAGTCGGTTACGACCTGGGAAGGTATTAGCACCCCAGGCCGTCCGTCGTACCCGACGGGATCCACGCTTGCAAAGAAACAGTTTCAAAGGGGGAAAGAATGAAAGTTGCTGCAAAACTGAAACTGAAACTGGAAATGAGAAAGGAACTGAAAAAAGAAAACGAAGAGGCAAAATGTAGGGAAAATAAAGATTGTGCTTGAACGGGCCCTACCCCACTACCTACGTACCTCACTGGACATGAGGATCAGAGTCGCCGTAGTTCCCCTAACTAGGGGTGGAAAAGATTGCTTGTGTCTTAAGTCTTGAACTGCCTATGTCAATGCTCAGGTGTTGCAGGCTCGGACGATGAGTGCGTTACCATCTTGCAAAATGACAAGTAGGAGCAAGTTCGTGGACGGAGCGAAAGAGATAAGAAAAGAATTCCCGAAGGAAGGACGCTTATTGTTTGTTTGTGTTTTTTTATGAGCTTTTTATTGGTGTGGCACAAGAGAATGAACTCAAGCTCTTTTCCATGGAATGTGTACTTGTTACTACATTCCAAGATGGAATAATAGAACAAGCACACCAAGTAAGGAGAATTTATCCAAGACTTGTATCCAAGGGCAATGACCTAAATTCATTGACTTGTTGAATTTATTAGGTGTTTTAGTGATTAAAATGAAGAAGTATTTTTTATGATTTTTCTTGATGAAGATGACCTCATGATCCGACTTGTGCATCAGGCTAGACAAATGCACTATTCCAAGATGGAGAATACATATGTCCCATGGAATAAGGCTATTACACAAGAGGTCACTTCTTTCTTTATTAATATTTTTTTTATGTTTTGTTTTGAGATGAGAAGAGAAAGAACCAAAAGAGCAAAAGGCAAAAGTCTAATGGGGAAAGACTAACCCTAATATTAACATGCAAAAGTGGTCCTAAGATTAGTGAGGTTTCAACTATCCTAAGAGAAGAAAGAACCAAAGGAAAAGAGAAGAAGAGGAGAAGAAAGCTAGCAAGTAACTTACTCCTCTAAAGGAGATAAGTTGCTCCTAAAGGGGGGAGAAAAGAGTTGCATCACATGATGGCATAAGGCACATAAAATCACAAAGAGAAAGCAACTTAAAAAGGAAAGATGAAGAGTTGAAATGTGGATAAACATCCACACTTCTCTTACCATGAGCCCCTGCAAGTGTTAGTAAAATCCAACATATGTTCATCAACAAAAACTCATGGAAATGGCATGCTCAAAGCTCACATCAAAAATGATCATACAACATGTCAAATTCCGCATACAAGCATTTATGTGTCGAGAACATGGAAGAACGCATCAACCAGCAAGCAAATCACCCTAAACAATCATATCCAATGATCATACAATGATCCATGGCAATTAAAACATGTGAGGGGATCAAACAAGCTCAAAATAGCTCAAAAAAATCAATTTACTTCAGTGTTAACCGGTTAACCAAAGCCGGTTAACCATGTTAAACCTGCAGAAAACAGCACAGAAAACAAATGTGTTAACCGGTTAACCAAAGCGTTAATCGGTTAACACTGTCAAAACAACAACAAATCCTGCAGAAAATCAGCTCAAAAC
Source organism: Lathyrus aphaca (assembly GCA_963966055.1). Lineage (NCBI taxonomy): Eukaryota > Viridiplantae > Streptophyta > Magnoliopsida > Fabales > Fabaceae > Lathyrus > Lathyrus aphaca. The sequence goes on along the minus strand of OZ014523.1, from coordinate 427,058,520 downwards.
CAGCTTATCCAAATAATCACACACCAGACCAGCAATCAATTATGCATGAAATAAATGGATCAATTCACATTAATTAACATCATTAAGCTTATGAACAATAGCACACGGATCCGGTTACAAATCAACCAATCAATTCAAGCAACACAAGCAAATACACAAGCACATGGTGGATCTAAAGCCCAAGCATGCAAATAAGCTAAAACAAAGCTAGATCTGAATTTAAACAACCTACAAAGTTGATGTATGCTTTGGTAGTTGTTGATTGAGCTGGAAATGAGAGATCTCGCGGAAAACTTTGAAGATCCGGTGCTAAGCTTCACACTCCATGCAAAATAAATGCAAGCAAAGGGTCTTGATGCAGAATTTTGGATCCAAAAGCACTTCTAATTCCCAAACCAGATCTGAATCACCAATTAAACCAGCAAAATGATGCAAGGGAGCTATGGATGTAGGTCTAGTTCCAAGATCTACACACCTTAAGGCAAGGTTATGTGATCTTCAAAGAGGAACTCTTTGTGAATTTGGAAAATGTGGGAGAGAAAATGAGAGAATAGTGAGAGAGAAGAGTGAAAATTCAGAATGAAGAATGAAAAAAATGAGAGAGCTCCCTCTTGGTTTGGAGGAAAATGGATTAAATATGGTTTAGGTTTGGGGCCCAAAATTTAGGCTTGGGATCCAAAAAATGTGGTTTGGTAAAGTGATTAGGATTTAGAAATGGAATTAGGCTTGTATTAATAATCTAGATCCTTCTCCACAATTCAAATGAATAAAAAAATCATAAATTTAGAAATTTGGAGCCAAAGCACATGCTGAATTTGCTGCTGGAATTCAAAATTCGCAGCCCTTAACCAACCGGTTAACCAAAGCGTTAACCAGTTAACGCCAGTTAATTTTGAATTTTCCCTCCTTTTGGTGGGAAACCTCAGGAACAACCCGGCGCCAACCATTTTGACCTGATTTTGATCCTCCATCCTTTTTAAGGCTTTGACCATGATATCAAACTTGTAACATGCCTTGTGAACTTTGAATTTCCCTGATGATTGATCACATGCCTTATACTGGAACATGCGAGTACTATGCTTCATTTTTCTATGCAATATGCTAAGGATATGACATGCTGATGATGATTATGATATGATGACGATGCTAAACAGGAGAGGGCAAATTTGGGGTGTTACACCTATTATATGTTGAATTTTGATAACTCTGATTTATGATTTTCCGCTGGGTAGATTTGGGGTGTTACATCATTGGTGCGACCTGGACGATTGAAAGGGGACATTGGTATGAAGGCTTCGTTGGTGAAAGGTTGAAATGGTTGTGGTGTTTGAAAGACATAGGGTGGTTGTGATGGTTGTGTTTGTCAATTGTGGTATGATGTTTGTGTGTGTCGGCTATGGTGTGATGTTTGAGCATCTTGATAATAGTCATTTTGTTGGACATGGTAAGGGGGTCGCTCTTGGTATTGTGTTTGGGTATCTGGCTTGTTTGGAAAGTGGGTTTGTGTATTTTTCGCTCGATAATTTAGTTGGATAGGAAGTTGTGAGTAACAAGGCGGATAGTTTCCTCGTTGGTTAGACGTGGAAGCTTCTTGTGTGTAAGTGGTCTGGCGTGGGTCATGTAGATACCATTCTTTGGATAGAAAACCAGTTGCAACCAATCTATACCAAACCATATAAGTATTAGTTGGTATGGACGGGGTTGCCATCACCGGTTCACATAAGACATATTGGTGACGGTTTCTCCATTTACGACACTCATATTTTACAAAGTCTTTCCAATCCCTAAGGTTCCATTGGTCGTTGAATTTCTTTAGATGACATTGACCAAGATCAGTCGGGGGATCTGAGATGTTTTGATGCATTCCGAAATGGAGTTTAACACGATAACTGTTGTGCATCTCCACATTGGTTAATCTGATGATCGACACACACGCAGTCCAAACTGATGTGTCTTCATCTCTGATTTGGTGATCATGGTCCATTCCTAGATATGGACGCCAAATGAATTGTAAAGAGAAAATTTTTAGATTATAGAAAATGTCATGGTAAAAAATAAAATGATTATTTTAGTGACATTACATTTGTAAGAGTAAGGTGATCCAAGAGATTGCGGTACTGAATGATACAATGTCTTCGGCATATATTATAAGTCATACCACGTGCCGACCATCTGACACAAAAAATAGTTTAAATATATCAATTAGAAACAATAATCAATAAAGTGGAATAATAAAGTGAACTAATTAATATGAAATAATTAACTTACTTTTGAGCATACGAGAATGAGTAGGTGTTTTCGTTGACCGGGGCAATGGATGGCAACCTTGACCAACCCCATGCTTGGAGCAAAACGACATATTCAGAAAATGTATGTGTGCCTTTCGTTGCATTTTTATATAAGGAGCTATATAAATAGGACAAACATGTGGAACCCCGACTATACTCCCTACTTCTTTCTAGGTTTGTTAGTAATGGTAAATACATAACGTGCATAGAAGAACCAGTGCCTTCAGGAAATAAAAATGTACCAAATAAAATAACAAGATAACACCTAGTTTTAATTATTTTTTGTTCTTCTGTAGAGTCTTCATTTAAAACTAGAGAATGGTAATATGCCTTGAGACGTGAAATTAAGATACCTTGGCCTTTGTGATTTTGTTCCAACAAGTGGGCACCCAAAAGTTCCACGCAAATTGAATTTGCGAGGTTTGTCAGTCCATTGACTGCCTTACCATCAATAGGCAACCCAAGTAACATGTACACATCTTATAAAGTGACAGTATATTCATCCGTTGGAAAAAAGAAAGTGTGTGTTTCTGGACGCCACCGCTTTTGCAAAGCTAGTATAAACTTTGCATCCACTAAGTAAGACATGATTTTGCTTACATGTCCAAAACCGGCAAGCTCAATATATGGTTCGATTAAAACATCGGGTGCAACATATTCATGGACACGAGGATGAAATATAGAAACATCCTACAAAAATTAAACATTTCTTAATGAGAGATTTAACAAAATAAAATTTGTAAATGAGAGAATGTAAAATATAAAATTTGTAAATGAACGTACATAATCCGCAATGTTGGCGACTGTGCCTCTGCGTGTTTCACCCATAGTCAATAACGATATTGTGTCAGATGATCGATTAATCGGGGAAGGAATAATCGAAAAATGAATAGTTGAGATAGGAATAATTTTGATGAGTCTACAAGAAACAAAGCCCATGCATTTATAGGGCATGCAAGCACGTATTCCTCAAGCATAGCTCACCACCTCAATTGACTACAAAGACCAATAATTAATACATTGTCGCCAGGTCAATTGGCGACGTTTGACCACACTTTTTGAGGCCTGTTGTATAGCCTTGTAGTCTGCATGCATGGGAATCTTACATAGGCTATACGTAGCCTTGCAGTCTGTATGCATGAGAATCTTACAAATCTAATGTTGTCGCCGATTTGAATGGCGACAATGTATTAATTGAAGTGCTCTCTCCAATTCAAATGGAGATACCATTAATGATTCCATACATATTTAAATATGTAACATGCAAACATGGAGTGCAATTCAAATTCATTCCCATAATATTTTATATGCGCACCAATTAATAATGTCATCTGTATTGAGATACTTTGTTAACGCCCACTGCAACAGAAAGACTTTTATCTATGATGAATATGGCTTCAGTTTTCAAAACATTGATGTTGTTCGATTTACACTCAATAGAAAGTCAAATTTTGTGCACTTTAAAGATATGTTAGAATCAAAATTAGGGTTTGGTCCTATATCACAAATCATATATCAAAACCCTGTTTTTTTATGCTAACCACGTTAAATTTTATCTACTTAAAGTTCGCGATGATGAAGATATTGAGAATATGTTCATAAGTCACGACAAACAGTTCTGGCATGTAGGCCAGATGGATCTGTTGTTGATGGAAATGTAATATTTCATCGACTATTCTGGGCATTTCAACCATGTATCCAAGGTTTTGCATTCTGCAAACCTATTATTCAGATTGATGGAACATGGTTATACAGAAAATACAAGGGTACATTGCTAATGGCAGTTACACAAGACGACGCATATACATGATATCAGTATTATTTCTATATCAGAAGAGATGAGATGTGAAAAATAATTGAGCACACCACCACTATTTATAGCAAAACTTCAATTAGAATCATGTCTCCATATCAATTGACGACCCTTCCTAATTTTTACACATAGTCGCCAATTAGATTAGAGACTGCATATAATGTCTCTAGTCCAATTGGCTCTCCACTTTAAGTTTGTACATGGTCGCCAATTTGATTGGAGACTGCTATTAAAATCGTCCAAAAGTAGAATAGATAAGAAATTAAATTAAAAAGTGGATTATTTAGAGATTTTTTTTGAAAAATAGGATATTTCAGTAAAAATTTCATATAAATATTGTATAAATATATTTATAAATAATTTTATATAAATGTTGTATAAATATATTTATAAATAATTTTAGAAAAATTATTGCATATCTGACTCTAGCTACTCTCTTTCAAAGCTACACACCAAAATGAGTCGTAAGAGAGATAACCCCTACTTTTCCCGCCACGACTCCAAGCGCCGCCGTCCACTACCGGAGCCAGCGGAGGAAGAAAGACCCACCACCAGGCCGACGCCTCCTTCTGCTGTAGTCGTCATGGGTCTCCCTCTTGACTGCTCCGTCCTCGATCTTAAGTCTCGTTTTGAGATCTACGGCTCCATCTCCCGCATCCGTATCGACCGTGACACCGTCGGCTACATAACCTACCGGAATAAAGACTCGGCGGAAGCTGCCATTGCCGCTGGCCACGATCCTTCCTTTGGCGTCACCGTCAATTCCAAAAAGGTATTTTTTTTTGTTCCATTTTCACTCAGGGTTTCGAAATTTGCAATTGAAATATTGTAGTTTCGTTGTTTAAATTTAAAATTCCATATTTTTCGTGATTTGAAGGTTCGTTGTTCAACACTAACGGCAAAATTTCGGCTAAATTTTAAGGGTATAGTAATTTTTTTGAAGCTCTATAGGGTTTAAGACAACAACAATAAAGCTTGAAATAGAACATAGTAAATTTTGTTTTTAACCTAAAAATTTCAAATTTTGGTGAAAGTTTGAAATTTTAATTAGTTAGAGACAACAATGTGGTAATGCTAGAAAGATTAAACTGAGGAACTCTGTTTTTCTGGCAATGCTGAAAAACTGGCGAAACTCTGGGTTATGGTTTAACTGTGATAAAATCTGAGTTTGGACAAAACCAGGGTCAAACCAGTCAAATAACCAAACTGACAAAGGTAGACACATATCACGATTCAATCGGTGGAACCATCTAATTTTGTTTGGTATTCAAAACGTGGTTTATTAGGGTTTTTAACTTGCGGTAGGTGTCACAACATATGTTTGTTATGGTAGTCTTCCACCTTTTTTTGAATGACCAAATCTCTTTAAAACGATGTTCATAACACAACATTGTTATGCATGAGTCTCTGGTGTCTTTGTAAAAAAATCACGGCTTCTGGTGCTAGGAAGTCAAAAGTGTCGAATGCAAAATCTTTGAGTTGGCAATAGAGCATGTGAGTTTTTTAATTGGGGCTAGGCTACCTCCCAAATAGGTGACTCCTGCAATCAAACCCAAGCTCTTTTCCTAAAAGAGAGTCATGTTGCAAACTCTTCCAACACCATGTTGGAGGGTGAATTCCATTTTTCTAATACTTTTAATAGAAAATATGAAAGAATGACATTGGTGTATATGTGTAACAGGTTCAGGTGTTGTGGGCAACGGATCCTCTAGCCATGTGGAGGGAAGGAGTTGGTAAGAACAAGGATAGTGTGTCGATGTCAAAGCTTGTGCGAGCTGACGTACCCTTGAGGAGACATGGAAGAAGTAATAAACTTGCTTCAGCTATAGGGAATACCAAAAGCAGCAATGATGGTTCTGGTAACTCGGTTCTTGAAGTTCCTTCCAGAGGTAGAGAAATTGTTGCTTATGATGATATAATGTAATTCTGAAAGGGTTATCTTATTTTTGGGTTTAGATCTTTGTAGTTTTTTTTTCTTTTTTTGCTCTCTTGTTATGTTTGGGAGGAAGAAGCTCGACACATGAGCTTCTAGGATGTAACTTATAGAAGTTAATTATGTAATTTAGTTTGTGTTTTTGATGTCTACGTTATAAATGTAATGTGGTAAATAGTTGGATTTGAAATTATAAGATTTTCTTCAGTGTAATGAATCTTAATAAACCTTTTTATTCCTTCTTTCAGTTTGACCGATTCTACTGTTTTGTCTCATGGCATTTTGCTTACAAGTTTGATTGAGTCCTCAAGGTTGAATTGAGTGTTAGATGATGTCTTTATTCTATGAACACTGTTTGTAGTGTGATTCAAATGAGGGCATAACTTATATTGTGTTATGTTACAATAGTGAAATTTTTCCAAACAGTCACAAAGACAATAAGAATATGTTATGCTAATGCTACAATACTGAGCTATGACCAAACATGCGCATCATTGTGTTTTCTCATTTTTCTATACAGTCACAAAGACAACAAGAATATGTTATGCATAAATCAGTACATGGGCAACAAGAATTGATAGAGTTGTCTCTTCTTAAACAATAGAGGACCCAAGCTTCAGCAAAGATAGAACTACTTGAACTAATCTTGAAAAAAAAAAAGCTCTTTCACAAATTCACAAGTGTAATATTTAAGGATACATATCATGTTGGTTGCAGTACGACGATAAAATATAGTAAGTATATTAAAAATAGTTTGATAATATTTATGATTGAAACGGTGTTTGTACAAAAGTTGTTTTGATGAATCAACTAAATAAAAATAATAGTGAAAGAAAAACAGGGCTTAAAGAGATGTGGAACATTGTCCAGAGTTAGATTTCATCGTCCTATCATTATCCTCATACATCGTAGAGGTATCTTAAATGAATGATTGTATCCGCTATTTAAAGAGGTCTACATTGGTATTCTCGCATAATGAGACCTTTAGCTCGCCTAACGAGTTTGCCTTTTTGCACCAAAAGTTGATGTCCAACTCATTCAAATCGGCTTTGCTACCACAATTTCAATCAGTGAGGCCCTATTTTTACCCAACGAGTCAACCTTCCTTCACCTTGATGTCACTTGATCTTGAAGAAATCTCTAAATTGTCTTACTTTGCCCAACAAGATTGTCATCTCGCCCAACGAGTAAACTCTTGCTTCAAAATGAAATAACTTGGTGTTCACTGGTGTTTTTGGTAAACAATCATTTTGTTTTAGGTTAAATACTTAAAGGAGCAAACTAGTAAATCCTAGGATAAGTTTGTGCTAATTTTCTTTGAAGAGAAAGTATTCATTCAATATTCTCGAATTTCTTACAACGAATATTGAGTATTTTCAATAAAATAACTATGTTATGAAAATAAATCGGACTGATTCCGAATGTGTTGAAACTAGTCTTTTGAATGTTAAAGAAAACAAGTAAAGATAAACTTAAATAGAAAATGAATATATTTGCATAAATGTAAAAATGATAGGCAAGTACATTTTCTTCAGCCAAACCCGTTTATCTCTTATGTGCGGGTACTTTGAGTGTATATCGAAGCTTGCAATGTTTTTGTCACCCCTGATCCTACAAGTAGAACCTTTATTTATAATGCTATGAACTAACCAGCGTTCAAATGTTTCTTCATTCGAAACGTCATTCTTGCATGTGTGACTGACCCTTGATTTATTTTCATGTGTCCTTTACAATTTGGATGAGACAAAAAAGAAGTTACTTGGTTTTGAAATTTGAATATGCCTTTAGTTGAACCCTTTCGACCTGTCAAACTTGACACCTCATCGAACTCTTCTGAAAGTTTACTAATTCCTCAATCAACCTCTTCGACGTCAAATAATGTTGTTCCTTTGGTAGATCTTTTGGTCAAAAGGCACATTGACCTTACCTTATGTTTGGAGAAATTCGTGTTGGCTTCTCTATCAAATTTCCTCTTTTGGAATTTTTTGGCTAACAAGTTGCCCCCCAAAATGTAATGTTCGATTTTATTTTCAAAAAGACAGGTGGCATTTTTGAAGTTCCAACACTATTTGAATTAGTGCGAAGACTTCATCGTCATCATGACTACTCCCTATAACATCCCTTAGAGACGTGTAAGTTCACACTAGTCATCATGGCTCCAAGTTCCCAAGGAAACGTGAGCCATGCAGGAAATGTAACTTCCCATTTCATTACTTTTATTGGTACACTTGTAAAAATAATCATGTTTTTTCTTTTTAAAGAAAAATAAAACATAGTCGTTTCTTTGTCCTGAAACTATAAATAGTTTCCTCTTCTTCTTCTAATATTTTCTTCCAACTTTTATCATCTTTCACGAAGCTTTCAAACTCTTCTTCTAGTGAAACTCAACTTTCTCTCACACAAATGGTTCCCAAATCAACTTCTAAACCATAAATTCATGTGGCTACATCCATCATCATTCCCACTCTCATTGGAAACCAACTATATGTTCCTGAACCTCGTCTTCAAGTGGAAAAAACACTTATTTGGAAATCACAACTATTGCTTCCTTTCACCATTGCTGAAATTACACATGATTTCTCTGGTCCTTTTCCTGATTTAAACACTAATGTGGCTAGGATTAATGGATTTTTTCATTGATATCATCAGGAAAAAAATCCTTAGCGGCCATGACAGAACCCTTAGATTATACTTATATGGCCACTCGCGTTTTTCATTCGGCCCCTTATAACGGTCATGACTTTGTCTTTAAGACTTTGCCAAAAGTGTCGTTTTTGCTCTATTTCTCTTGCCTTTGATCTCTTCTTACTTGATTGCTCATTAGACCCTATAATTCATAATTAAACACAAAACAAAGCATAAAACATGACAAATGAAAGAAAAGCAAACAAAATGCGATAAATTCTTAAGGAACCTACTAGAAAGAACGATGCAAAGACCACTTATCACAAATATTGTTGGGATGTTATCAAGGTGGATTTGCATAAATTTGTCAATGAGTTATATATTCAATCGATTCTTCTTAAAGCAATAGCTGCTTCCTTTATTACTCTTATCCTTAATAAAAATAATCCTCAATCTCTTGACGAATACAAACCTATTAGTCTTATTGGGAGTCTTTACTGAATTCTTGATAAATTGCTTGCTACGAGGTTAAAAAAGGTGCTGCCTAAGCTAATCTTCAGTACTCAAACAACGTTTCTTCCTAAGAGACAAATGGTGGATGGGGTCATGGTAATCAATGAGTTGGTGGATTTTGCAAAGCATCATAAGAAGAGTTGTATGTTGGTAAAGGTGGATTTCGAAAAGGCTTATGGTTGTGTGTCTTGGAATTTTTTAAGAGTATGATGCATATAATGGGGTTTGGATCCAAATGGTTGGGGTTAATGGAAGGCCTAGTTTTTAGTAGTTTCATGTCGATTCTGGTGAACGTTAGTACCACAATGGATTTCTTTGGCATCTAGAGGTTTAGGTCAAGGTGACCCCATGTCCCATTTTCTTTTTTTGATTGTAGCGGAATGCCTTGCTTGAATGTTATCTAAAGCAAGGTCGTTAGGTGAATATCAGGGGTTTCATATGGAAAGCAATATTCAATTGGATCTTTTGCAATTTGTGGATGATACAACTATAATTTGTAATGGGTCTTGGAATAATCTTTGGAATATCAAAGCGCTTAGAAGCTTTGAATTAGTTTTGGGTTTGAGAGTGAACTTGTCTAAAAGTAAAATCCATAGTTACAACCTCTCCATGGATGTGGTGCAAGTTGCCTCATCCTTTATTTCTTGTGGAATTTGAACTTCTTCCTTTGTGTTTTTTGGCATTCCGATTGGAATTAATCCAAGGATAAATGAGGTGTAGAAAGCATTGTTATCTAAATTTAGAAAGAGGTCGTTATGTTGATAGAGTAAAAATTTGTCTATTGGTGGTAGGGTGGCTCTGTTAAACGCTATTTTAGTTAATATCCTGATATTTCTCTTTTCTTTTAATAAAGCACCGAAGTGCATTATAAAGGAGATCAATATGCATTTTTTTTGTGGATGGCTCTGATATAGTCAAGAAGATTAGTTGGATAAGTTGGTCCAAATTTTGCTTGTCGAAGAAAGATGGGGGCCTTGAAGTTAAACATTGAGGGAGATTCAACCTGGATCTTCTTAGCAAGTGGAAATGGCGCCTCATTTTTTAGAAAAATTATGTTTGGACTGACTTGATTTCTTGCAAGTATGGCAATATGTCGAAAGTAATGTTGGCCAGTTTCGCAACTTGTGGTCATTCAAAGACGTTTATTTGGCGGAGAGATCTTTGTTTGGTTGGTGAAACATTACAAACCAATCAAGCGCCTTGGTTTTCTACCGCAATGTTATGGAAGCTTGGGTATGGGAAAAGTATTGATTTATGGAGACACCAATGGATCGATCCAAAAGTGCTTTGTAAGATTTACCTTGTTTTGTTTTCATGAATTGAGGATGCTACTTTTAGCATTACAGATTGTGGGGCTTGGTCTGATACTGGTTATGTTTGGAAATTTTCACCAGTTTTGCCTTCTCGTTCAACAGTGGCTACTGCCACAATAACAAAATCTTCTACTATCGAGCATGTTGATGTCAGTATAGCTGACCTGCTGCTCGATGTGCAACCTTTGCGTGCGTTTTAGATGTGGTTTTTATGATGGCTTAATACCTATTTAGTCCCTTACTTATACCTTTGGATCCATTTTGGTCCTCTTTCTTTTAAAAGTTTCAATTTGGTTCCTTACGTTATCTAAGGAATCAAAATGGTCTTTTCCATCAAATATTGATAACGGCGTTAGAAATAAGTGACGTGGCATATGAAGTGGCGGTTTTTGGTGATGTGGCATACGATTTATTAATTTTTTTATTATTCATATTTTTTCATTATCCATGTCATTTTATTAGTAAATTATTAATTAATTTTTTTCATTATTTTTTTTTTTTGAAATTCATATTCATATATAACTAAATTTATACAAATTTTAAAAACATCATTATTGAATCAAATGGTTGGCACATTTTTTCATCCCACAAACTTTTATTAAACATTATTTGTGTTGGATATATATATATATATATATATATATATATATATATATATATATATATATATATATATAACATCACTCACACGATGTGAGACTTTAAAACCTACCATAAACCTTCTCCTGTTGAGGGTACAAAAATATTTGCGTTACTTTTGATACCATATAATTTATAGTTTAATTAGGCATTCTCCCTATTGCTGCATTGCAAAAACATTCAGATATGTTTCAAATAACTTTATACAATTTGCCATAACTTTGCCATAAGTTATCAAATCCATTGTGTTGGTTCGGTGGCTGGGATGTTTATCAAATCCATGTTGGAAACTCTCCAAGAGTATCTTAGTTAGAAACCAATAATTAATACATTAGTTTATAGATTGACAAGAATTTATTATATTAATGTGTTATGATAATAATTTATACATTTGTGCAATATATTCCACGTTGATGTGTTAATAATGAGTTGTCATTTTGTCAACATAAACTATATGACTATTTGATTTCTATTTGATGATCTATTTGATTTCTGTATGGCTATTTTACGGACTTTATAAGAGAATTGTTTTACTTTCTCACCAGTTTTTCTTGCTCCTGCCCCTCCTCATAGCAAAGGTGCATAATCCCTTCATCTTATATTTTGTTTTGTTTTCATTATTCTTTATTAATTCCATGTTATTTCTAGCAAAGGTGCATAGCCCTATAGATTATACATATACATATGTAAGTTGGATCATAGTTTTGTACAATATTAGATGGTAAATTTGAACTGTTTCTGTTTCTATAAATATTCATCAACATCATGCATCAATCAGAAAAATCGATGAAATTGAGTTAGGTGTTGATCTATTTAGTCATTGTGTTTTACTAAAAAAATTAATTAAAACATTTTAAGTGTCATTTCAAGTGGAAATCGCCACCTCAACTGCTACATCCACATCCACATTCACTAATATATACATAAGCTCAATCAATACATGTCATCAACATTTTAAATGAAATTCTAACATTTCTAATTATTCATTCTGATTTGACGAACGATTTGAAATCTCTTTGAAAATCTAAGACTCCGAGTAAAGTTTTGATTTTTTATTGGAAGCTTCTCCCTAATAGGTTTCCGTCAAATTTGGAGTAAAATTTGTACATGGTTGGATTTGGAGGAAGTCTTAAAGATGATTCTCTTTTTGGAGAGGATTAGGGCGCTTAATCATAAAGTCACTATTAAATTTTGCTTGAACTTAAATTGGTTATTTAGTTAGTAATTTGTTAGACCATTTAGAGCTGTAGGATGCCATTATTTTTAAAGGGGAATTCTTTAAAATATTGATATGGTGGGGATGATCAAATTCTTTGCTTAGGAATGGTTAGTGACTTTTTACATTTTCAATAAGGAAAGAGGTTGGTTCGATTCGTGTGAAAATCTGGATTCTTGTTTCGATTAGTGTTTAACTTCTTGTATTTTTATTCTTTATATTGGGTTGGACACCCTTTGTAAAAAAAAAATGAAGGTCATAATTTTATAAAAAATAATATTTAATCATAAAAAAGTTATCATTTAACAATTAATTTATTTACATCGGTTGTAAAAGTATTTTATACATGCATCAAGCCAAATAACGTTGTGTTTATAAAATTATTTTACACATGTATCAAGTCAAATACGTTGTGTTTATAACAATATTTTAGAAACAAATATTTAAAATTGGTATTATCATAAGATTTGATTAAATAATATGTAAATCGAACATGCCACTGTGTAAATTAATAAATCTTTTATTATTTTACTCTAACAATTAAATAAATAACTCGTATCTATTTTTTTTCTTAAATTTCACTTCAACTTATAAAATTATTAATATATCAATATCAATATCAATATCTTCCAAGTGTGATTACTTGATGTTTTTTAATAATCAAATAAATAACCGTAGAGAAAATTTAGCAAAAAATATCGGTATAAGATAAACACATCATAAAAGCGAAAAAACACAAGTCTAAACTAAAGTAATTGTTGGGGTTGGTACGAAGTACATGTTTGGTGCGATAAATAGAGTGATGGAAGAAAGTGAAAAACTGAAAACCGCAGAGAATGGAGAATCAGAAGAAATAACATGGAGTTCGGATGCTGGTCTCCCTCTTGACTGCTCCGTCCTCGATCTCAAGGACTCAGCCAACGCCGCCGTAATTGCCACCGATCCTTCCTTTGAAATCATCGGTAATTCCAAAAAGGTACTTCCTTTCTCTTTTTTCCTTTTCACCTAGTGCTTCCAAGTATTAATGGAAACTTTTAGTGACAGTAAAATTTGTAGGTAAATGTTATTTATAACTTTTTTTTCTGTCACCAAAGGTATTGGTGTCATGTTAATAGACGTAAAAGAAGGTAGTTTATATTATAAAACTAAAAGAGATGTCAGTGTCATTTTATTAGACACGAGTGAACTTGAGTGTAATTTCCCCCATTTTTGTGAAGCTTTGTAGTTTAAGAGAACAACAGCTACCTTTTGTAGAAGAGAAGAAAGAATCAGAAGACAGACTATGGAGTTGGGGTGCTGGAACAGATGGTCAATTAGGAACTGGTAGAATTCAAGATGAACATCTTCCTCAACAATTGTCTCTCCCCTCTGTCTCTTCATTTGCCTGCGGCGGCGCTCATGTCATCGCCTTAACCTCGGGTACATATATTGACGCTCAAATTCCCTGTTGTTAGATATAAAATATTTTGGTTGTATTAATATTCAAAGTAAAACAAAAAATGCAGCTGGGAAGGTATTGTCATGGGGTAGGGGCAATTCTGGTCAACTAGGCCATGGAGAGGTTGTCAATAACATGTTGTATCCCAAGGCTGTAACATCATTGGACAACCACTTCATAACCTATGTCTCTGCTGGTTGGAGTCACTCGGGTTTTGTTTCAGGTTTGGATCTCTGTCTCCCGTATGTGTTTGTGAGATGGATATTTGAGTTTGGTTTTCTGTTGAAAGCTGATTTTACTTTTGTCTTTTGTCTTTTCATTTGTTCTTGGTTGGTTTCCAGATAATGGAAGCCTGTTCACTTGTGGGGATGGCTCCTTTGGTCAACTTGGACATGGGGATTATGCCTCGCAATGTTCCCCTGTCGAAGTGTCATGCTTTGTTGATCAGCATGTTGCAGAGGTAGCATGTGGAATGCGGCATTCTCTTGTCTTGTTGAAAGGTATTGAATTGGTTAAATTTTCGTGCTTAGATTGCTGAGTTTCTGTTTATGAAAGTGAATTTAAGCTTTAAAACACAGTCACGAAGTTGTGGTAAAACAAGTCAGATACATCCATAATTGTCGTCTCAAAGAGATTATTTATATAGCACCGATATTTTAGATTGAAGATGTGTTTTGTATTTGGCATATGTTGGTTTCTAAAATCAACACAATACATGTAGTAGTTCACGAAAAGTTGTGATGATGCAGGTTGTCTTTCAAGTCAAGTTTACGGATTTGGCTCTGGAAAGCGCGGTCAATTGGGTTTCTCCAAAGATAAAATCAAATCGATTAATCTTCCTAAACTTGTTAGTGGATTTGAAGATGTTGATATAGTTGGAATTGCTGCAAATGGAGATCATAGTGCTGCATTATCTGGTAAAACCATCACTCATCCTTTGCATCATATGTGGTTTACATATTTCAAAATTACATTATATTATTTTCTAAAAGTTTCATTATCTCACTGTTTATTGTTGCATCAGTTGATGGGAATCTTTACACATGGGGAAGAGGCTTCAAGGGCTTTGAAGATTCTCACCTTCCACAATGCTTAAACTCTACATTGAAATTCACTAAAGCCACACTAGGGTGGAACCATGCTTTAGCTATGACTGGTATTTATTGCGCTAACACCGAAGGATGATTTCCTCCTTTCTGTCACTTCCCTTTTCTAGAAAGGTTAATTTTGTTTGTTAAATTTGTATATAGGTGACGGGGAGGCATATATGCTTGGCGGCAACCACCTTGGAGTGCTTAGTGATCTTCACAATGAAAGTCCAGCTAAGCAGTTAAATGGTAATGTTTCGAATGATTGAATCTTAACAACATCGACCTAATTTTTGTACTCTTAGTTGCATGCATTAACTGAACCGTCGGAAATTAGACTCACAGTCGCGATCGAAAACTGTGTAATCTCGTTGTACGATTCCCTTTACAGTGAGTCCCGATCCAAGAATATGAGCTATCACCACAAATAATTCAGAGTTCCATATAACTAGATAAAACTTTTCTAAAGTAAACTTGTTTATCATGTTGTAGATTCAAGAGAAGCCAACTTGGAGAAAGTCCCTGGCCTTGATGGAGTAAAGGTTACTGACATTGCTACTGGAGCTGAGCACTCTGTTCTGGTCACAGGCAAGAAATAATTTGTTACATTTAAGCAAATTTTTTACAATCACATTAAGATGCTGACTTGTTTTTCTTCCTCATTTTAGAGAATGGCGAAATAAAGACATGGGGTTGGGGTGAGCATGGTCAGCTAGGGTTAGGGGATGATGGTGACCAAATCAGTCCTGTTACTGTGAGTCTTGGTTGTGATCTGAATGAAGCGGTGTCGACCAGAGTTTATTGCGGAAGTGGCTTCACATTTGCTTTAACCAGGCCCTAAGTTCTCCTCAAACTTGTTCACACACTAGAGGGTGATACTTTGGAAATAGTGGTTTGCTTCTCAACTGCTGCTCTGGGTTCAGGCACCATTGCACTTGGAAACTTGGAAACAAGAGTCCTCTGGTCCCTCAGGGTTGGGATCTAGGAGGCAGAAGTGGATAAATTAGCTCTTATTACAATCAAAATCAGAATTACAGAGCTTATTTTCTCAAAGATGATCTCTAGTCATGCCATTTTTGGACTATCTGCAGTGTACAGACGCGAGTATCACAAAATCTGGTTTGAGCTAGAACGTGGCTGAGATTCTCCTCTAGACTACAATTGTAAATTTAACTAAGTGCTCATGATTTTGTTTATTAGTAAATTTATTAATAATTGTCATTTCTCCCAACAAAAGGAAAACCACGAACACTTCTCATGCACATACATTCTATTTTATTTTTCTTTTAAATCTAATTAAAACTTATAATATTTGCATAATTTAAATTATAAAATAATTATAGAATATAAAATGAGTCACTAAATGAATGAATAGATGTTTCCATACACATACACTTAATTAAACTGTTTTTCATCTTCCACAATTAATCAGGGATTATGTTAAGAACAACATTATTGAAACATGTGAATATGAATGGAACCACTTGCACAACGATAAGAACGTGTTAGAAACATGATTAAATAAGATTAGTTTGAAATCATTCAAATTATCTACATCTAGAAGAAGAGTTACAAGGACTAAATAGAAATATCAATAAACTACTCACTCTATACTTTGTACAAGAGTGGAAAAATGGCTAAAAGAATTGGGTGGCTAACCTAATGCTTGTAATCCTCTTCTGTGTTTTACAGATATTTTCTCATCATTTTTCTTTGTTACATCAATCATGAACAACAAGAAGATTATTCACATATCCGTTGTTGTTAACCACCGGACGTAACGGATCAATTTTCCATTCACCGTCAACAATGAACTTGATCTGCAACAATAAACAAATCATTATATTGCCTTCTGCGTATATCTTATTTGTCACAACCTCGAATAGTTTAGGAAATCCTTTTGAATAAATAAAATACAACTAACCTCATATTTTCCAGGATACAGCTGTAAAACCACAGAAAATATACCAGTATCTGATTTCTCCATCTTTCTCTGCAATTGTAATACTATCTGTTATATATCATTTAAATATATGTGCTCGGTATATGTATCTGAACAAACGTACAGGATCTAATATCTACAACAACGTAAATATAAAGTTCTTAGAGAGAGATTAGACCTGGGAGGACCAACCATCAAATGATCCAACTAAAAATACTTCTGAAGCATTATTAGGCCATACTACACAAGTCCTCTTCAGAAGTTTCAAAGCTTTGTGAACATAATCAATCTTCTTCTGCTTCTCATCCAGAGCTTTCTGTGCATCCCTGGAAGAAAAGAGTGTGATATTGTCAAGATTTAGTTTTTTGTTTGTGTTTGTGTAAGAAATTATTTGAATGGTTGTCTGAGGATACATTATTGCCAATGCCATCTTTCCTTCTAACACTGCCAACTTAGCACGTAATGAACGCAGTCTGGCTTGAGCATTCATGATTTCAGTTTCCTGGAATTCCCAAGCATCGGAAAGCTTTTCGAGATTATCAGAAGTGTTCTTCTGCTCCTATTTAAGAATATACAGCAGACAAAACAAGACTCGTTTAAAGATTTTCTGAGGAGAAGCCTTCAAAATGATGTTGACAAAGAATGAAAAAATTTCCTAGTAAGAAGAGAACACTCTTCTAGGATCCAGTTTCTTTACAGTAAAGCAATCACACATTTGTGGTAGCCAGTAGCTACTCCACTACTCCTTAACCAATTAAATAACACACATATTGTAAGATATCCTAAATATACCAATTTTTTCCTCATTCATAGTAGAATATGTGCCCTCACAAAGATAGGCGATGACAAATTCTGATATCTATTTTTTTCCAATCATTGAAAAAATAAAATCACCCATCCCTCATGAAATAAAGATAATTGGTAAGTGAGACTCTCAGGAAGTGTGTGAATCTTGCTCTATTTCTTGACTTCTTATTGGAGTAAGTTACATGAAAGTCCTATTATTAGTTCATTATATTATAGCACTTACGACTTACCGTCGGCTTTGTAACATCACTGGTGTTTGACCTCAATGAGTACAGTACTATGGATAGCTCTGATTCCAGAAGCTGGATACGGGATTTTATGTCATTGCGATTTGCATCTAATTCGGTTTCTCTGTTTACAGGCTCGCGAGAAAAATCTCCTATTTTGACGATTTCAGGTCGTCCTGAAACATCACACACGCCTCCTTTCTGAATATCACTGGGAACAATTTCAGCATCTGTCACAAAATATATTAGTTGAGCCCGACTGTAACACAAAAAAAGAAACAACTTGAAATGTGAGATAGATTACCTTCAAAATCTGCATCTGAATAACCAGTTCTCTGAACAACCCAGCTTCTCCATGTCTCTGGCTTAATTGAGTTCCTTGATTTATCTGAACCAATTTGAGATCCGTGTTGATCAAGTTTGGTCGGTGAACTACTTAGAGATCTGGTTGTTGGGTTCAACGAGGATGGTTTACTGTTATTGTGAAGGTTGGCAGCTACCTTTACCACATAGGAAATACCAAATTATTACTTTAAAATTTCAGTAGTAAGAGGCATCAAAAGCTACGTTTAAATATTTTAAACTTGATTCACTCAACTTCTGCTCACGACAGCTCATGCGCAGTAAAACATTGCTCTAGTTAGCTTTAACTGGTAGGAAGAAATACATAATAGAAGAAACATTGAAAATATGAACAATATATTTTTTTTCAATATCACTCACTTTTCATAACTCCCAACATACTTTTTTTACTCCGGACATATGTAATAAAATAGAAATTAAGGAACGGCCTAAAGCATTTAAAAGGGATAACATTTACTTACCCCATCCATTGTGGTTCTATGATCCCATTTATCTTTATCTTTATCGTTGTTGTTATTATCAGGTGAGATGACATCTTCTTTCTCTCCGAATCCACGCCCAAAAGAACTATTTCTGTGTTTTTCCAGCCGATTCAGTATACCCTCAATGCCAGATTCCTCAACTACTATTTCCCTGTTTAAAAGAATATAACACTTAGGGCATCACACAATGTTATCTCTAATTCATTCATTGGACATCAAGAACGATAATAAGACATCAAATAAAAATGATAGAAACTTACAAATGCAACTAAACTAACACATTAGCTCATTGCTGCAAGATTAAAGATGCAACCAAATTGTTCCAAATGAAAAGCTCCAAAATTCATATTACACCTACAAACTAAACCGGGCTCACTTAAAACTTCAAACAATTTTAGGAGAAGAGCAATATAACATCAACCATGTCTTATCTCACTAGGTAGAGTTGGCTACATGGGTTTTACAACGTCATAATGCACTATCATAGATCATATCAATATTCAAATTCAAACTATAAACCTCCATGTCTTTCTTAATAGTTTATCCAATAGTTACTGTTAAGAGTCCCACATCGGACAATATATGGCCTGAACTTGTGTATATAAGTGGGGGCAATCCTCACTCTACAAACCAATTTTGTAGGGTTGAGTTAGGCCCAACCACATTTCTTAACGGACTCTCTAATGCCTACCATTCATAATTCTATTTCATACATCAAACCCACCATTCTCATGATGTTTCTATTGTCCAACACTCAATCTTATACAACATCCTCAGTCTTAAATAAAACTAGTAGAAAGTTATAGATGTCCCAAATGTATTAAGGTTAGTTAGCTACAAACAAATTAACAATTAGATTAAAAAGTGCAAGCAAAATGTTCCAAATGTATTAAGGTTAGTAAGCTACAAACAAATTAACAATTAGATTAAAAAGTGCAAGCAAAATGTTCCCAATTAAAAGCTCTAATACCCATGTTAGGCACCTTAACAATCCCCAAATTTCTACACACCTCAAACAACAAATATAAATGCAAGAAATGATTTACAATAAAAGAATATTGAAAAGCAAAAGATAAGAGCAAGTTCATCATTAAAATAGGATCCTCACGCTGGTTCAGCTGGTTGAGAAAAGTTAACCAGAGAAGAACCAGAAGAAGAGGAAGAAGCAGCAACCCCGGAATCCCTAGTTCCATTCCCGTCAATTTCACTGCTACTCCCTTCTTCAAAATCAACACTTTCAAGAGACCCATCTTTCAAATCCCACCCATAAGAAAGCCACCCACCTTCTTTTACAATAGCTTCAGCCAAATCTGCTCTCCCAGCTTTAACCAACTCATCCTTTGTGGGAAACGCATCTGGGTTATCCGATTTCTGCATAAACTCCAAAATCTCATCTTCCAGAGACGAAAAATCTCCAGCCCAATCCTTACAACGCGTCAAAAACCGAGAGCAGGACCAACACAAACCCCTGTTGGAAAAACCCCTGCGCCCAATAACCAAACCGGGCTCGCTTAAACCCGCGAACCGTTGCACCCTTCTGGAAGAAGGTAGAGACACAAAGATAGGAGGATAGAGAGAAACAGTTAAATGGGGAAAAAACACCGAAAGATAGGGTGCGGTAGGAGAATACATGGTTCAGGCATTTCGTCGAACACTTGCTCGGGGTAACACGAAAACGAGTGAAGCGCGAGAAACAAGCAACCAACAAAACTGTGTTTTTGTTAATATCTGCACTGGGAATGGGATCCAGAAATATTTAAATATTCCTATTGCACACTTTCCACAATTGTTAATTCTTGTACTCATCTATTTTCGATTAAATAAATAAGCAACTTGATAATCAACTTATTTTATAATTGATTTCGCAGTTAATTTAACAAAACGGGATTATTTGCAGTAATTTTGTAAGATTCTAGAGCTTGGAAGAAAATCTCAAAACACCCCCTCAGGTGTTTCTAGCCATATATGATAGGTAGTGGGATTTGCATGGATATAAATAGTAAATGATTTAGTAGAAAAAGTGGAAAAGTTTGATAGCAGATAATGAATTGAAATTTCATATTAATAATAATTGTGGTTTTAACTCAACCTTATAAATTTAATTAATTTTTAAGGTGAATATTGTTTCACATATAAATATATGTTTTGATTGTTTCTTATCTGATTTTTAATGTTAAATTGATTATAATGTACTATGTTAGTGGTTTATGTTTATGCAAAAATTAGTTAATGTAAATATCATGTCCAAATTTAAACGATATTCATCATAGATTCAAATAAAATTAACTCTAAATGCATAATTAATTATAATTTTAATAATCAAATATGTCAAAATTAATTATATATTTTTATAATTGTTTTTTCTCTTTTTAAATTGGAACATATATAATGGAATTCAGTTAATATATTTCAATTTAAAATATCAATAATATAAATATTAGATTGATAATCAATCTTTAAAAAATTAAAATACTTCATATTTCTTATTACACATCTTGATAATTAATTTTTTTTAATCTAATAATTAAAAAGATAGAGATAGAAAATTATTACTTACTATTTTTAATCATTAAATTAAAAAGAATTAATAATTAATATATGAAATAAATGTTAAGAACTCATTCCAAGAGTAAGAATAATACAAAAAAATTTATCATGAAAACAATTTTATAGAAATAACACATAATTTTTTATCAAACATAAATTTTATCAATAATACTTATACAATTTACAGAAGTCTTATAATAAAAGAGGGAGTACAATCTTATACCAAAAAAAAATATGGGAGTACAATCTTATAATTTTAAGGATAAATATTACATCCTTAAAATTTAATCTAATAAAATACAATAACTTTTTTCCCTCTATTTGGGTTGGGTTGAAACTAGTGGATGAGATTAATGCCAAAGAATACCTTAAAAAGTAATATGATTAAAACAAATATTAACAAAATACCATAACGTGGTGCCAAAAATGATTTTTAATAAATATTCTTGGCCCAACTTGACAAACGGTGTTTCAATTTTTGATGTCGGTAGGATTGGAGTAGCATAAAGGAGAGATCATGTGCAAGACCCCACATCAAACTAGAATCCTTCGAGACACAAGAAACTCACCGTGGTTGTCGCCATTACGAAACTTCATCGTTTTCTTTCTTCCGACATCATTAGCCACCATTGTCACCATTATGAAACTTCATCGTTTTCTTTCCTCCGACATCACTAGTAGAGATTTGGGTGGGGAATCAACTTAGTGACTGTTTGGATCTGCATTTGACGCCAATCATACGTGGATGTGATAGAAAATGAGATTTTAACTTCTCAAATTATAAGTAAATTAGAATGTTGAAATAATGTGGTTTTTAGTTAACGTGATTTTATATCTAAACACACACTAATATTAACTATCATATTTGATATTGAGGATTTCTTAATACATTCCAATGTAAAATTTTATTTATGTTTTCTGATTTTGGATATGCAAATCAGGACGTTTAAAAAAATATA
Organism: Lathyrus aphaca; assembly: GCA_963966055.1. Taxonomy (NCBI): domain Eukaryota; kingdom Viridiplantae; phylum Streptophyta; class Magnoliopsida; order Fabales; family Fabaceae; genus Lathyrus; species Lathyrus aphaca. Next base: position 427,036,327 of record OZ014523.1, on the reverse strand, counting down.
TTTTATTTCGGATGTGCAAATGCGGAAGATCTCTCCATATATGTATATTTAGAAGAATTGTTGATATATCTTCATTCTCTCCATTCTCAATCTTTCTTCTTCCACACTCATCTTCACCGACATAAAAAAACCTTACTTCATCAATATCATTTATCACTCAAAAACTCCAACTTTTTGATGCAACAAATCAAAAGGAGTAAGACAAGATTGAATTTCAGGTAAATATTCAACTTCATCCACTACATTCCTCACATTATTAAACTATTTTTTTAAGAAAAAAACAAGTTACGTGACTTCCGGATGTATAACTCCAGAACTTATTCAGGATAAACTTGTCTAGATGTGTATATTCGGAAAAATATCTGACACTTATTAGTTATATATATATATATATATATATATATATATATATATATATATATATATATATATATATATATATATATATATATATATATATATATATATTGTTATATTATTTTTTATAAATAGATATGGTGCACCCCGATAACATGTCAAAAAAATAATTTTGACGATTTCTTCGAAAGTGTTGTTCCCGGGATTTTCATCCTAGTACAAATGCAAAAGTGGCGCGAAAAAAGGTAGAGTCGTCAGCCAGGCATTTTTATCCCGAAGGAATGGGAAAGGTAATGTTGCACAAACCTGAGGAAGAAGGACAAGGTCCTGCGAACCAAAGATCTGGGTTCGGGAGTCGGTTACGACCTAGGAAGGTATTAGTACCCCAGACCGCCCGCCGTACCTGACGGGATCCACGCTTGTTTGCTTGTTTCAAAGGGTAAAATAATATAACTGTTGCTGAATAAAACTGCTACTGGAGTGGAAGTGAGAAAGGGAACTGGAAAAGAGAATGGAAAGAAATGGGGAAATGTAGGGAAAATAAAGAATGTACTCGAACGGGCCCTACCCCGCTGCCTACGTACCTCATCGGGAAAATGAGGATCAAAATCGACGTAGTTCACCTAACTAAGGCGGGAACTATTTGTTTATGTTTTTTATAAGCTGGAACTGCGTATGTCTATGCTCAGGTGTTGTAGGCTCGTCTGGTACGAGTGTGTTTACCGTCTTGCATGCGAGACAAGTCGTCGCAAGTTCGCGTTGAGAATGAATGAGATTAGAGAAGAAGTTCTCGCAGGAAAGTCGCTTATTGTTTGTTATTTGCCTTTTAAGAGTTTTTATGAATTTTGCACAAGGAAGTGAATTCAAACTCTTTTCCATGGAATATGTACTTGCTACTACATTCCAAGATGGAATAATAGAACAAGCACACCAAGCAAGGAGAATTTATCCAAGACTTATTTCCAAGGATTAGGGTCTAAGTTCACTAGCTTGTTGAACTTATTACATGTTTTTGTAGCTTTTGAAGAAGTATCTTTTAGATTTTTCTTTGTGAAAATAACCTTTTGATCAGACTTGTGCATCATGCTAGACAAGCTCATACTATTCCAAGATGGAATGAATATGAGTGCCCCATGGAATAAGACTATACACAAGAGACTACTTCAAGCCTTTGTTAAGTGTCTTTTGGATTTTTTTTGGAGATGAGAGAGAGAAACTCGAGAGGCAATAGGTCAAAGCTAAAGGGGGACTAAGACACAACCCTAAGTCATTTATTATATGCAAAAGGGAGATCCTAATGGTTTGTGAGGTAATCTAAACCTAAGGAAAAGAAAAACAAGTTAGAATTCAACTTACTTCATAAGGAAGTTAAGTTAAATCTAAAGAACAAAAGGGAACCTATGAACAAAGCAACAAATGCTAATGCAAAATACAATAACATGCATAAGAGATAAGAATGAATAATGATTACCTCATATTTCCCCCTACAAAACAAATGTTAGCATGATGAATTAATATGAACAATTATGACATGACAAACTCCACTAAACAATTCACACTAGCTAAGAAAGATGTTAGTGAACTTCTAAGGTTAATACCTAAGTCTAAGGTATCCTATGAGGTAATACAGTTAAGAAGTTAGTAGCTAAATCAATTCAAAAGCATCTAAAGAGATTAAGTGAATTAAAGTCAAACTATGCCCTAAAGTACTACTAAACCCTAATGAGACATAAGGATAAAGTTGAAAAGGTAACCTAAGTGTTTAGCATGCTAAAATCTCCTATGACCAAAGGTAAATGAAAAATCCAGAAATTAACACTATATGGAAGTGAAGAATGAGATTATTTCAAATGAGAAAGAAGAGATTCGAGTCAAAGGTATTCAAACATGAGATTGAAAAGTAGGAGAATGCATATGGAAACATGATTCTAAAGGTTAAACAAAATGACTTAAAAGAAAATTTAAAAGTGACCAAAGGGACTTGACCTCTCCATACAAAAACCAGAGGCTTGACAAAAAATTAGAATGGAAATTCGATTTAGAAAATATTCACAAATGATGTGGTAAGAGGCATCCTAAGGCTAGGTGTTCAAATTAGGGTTTTTAAGGTCCTTTAGATGGCAAATGAAGTTCAAAAAGATGCAAAAGGTTCTACAATTGAGATGAACATGTGAGAATGACCACAAAACAATTATGAGACACAAAACAAAGATAAAATGAAGTTAGCTTATGTGCAAGTTGAATTTGAAATGTTTAAGATGGAAGGAAGACGTGAAGTTAGGTTAAAATGGAGTATATATGACTTATGATTCAAGACAAACCTAAAAATCAAAGATGAAAACCTAATGAGGGTATTTAACACTTAATGTCATCCTCTAAGAATTAAAAGACTCATAATAGAGACCTTAAGTTAATGGCATAAATGCCTTATTCTAATGGGATCAAGGGAAAGGAATAAAAGGATAAAAAATATGACTTGTGAACCAAGCAACTCTGAAAAATACTAAATGATCATGAAAATTTATGAAAATTGACACTTGAATACAAAATCCAGAGGGTGACTTGCATAAAAAAATATCACAAAAATTCTCATTTTTGAGTGTTCAAATGAAGTGTAAAAGTGGATTAGGGTTTACATGCATATGTGTGAAAGAAATGGACCAAAATTTGACTTATAGTGACCTAAAAATCAAAACAAAAATATGTTGAAGAAGTTAAATGAGTCCTCTGACTAATTCAAGAAGAATGTACAATTTATCATTTGTGGTTTGGGAGAAAGAAAATGAACAAATTGATTGGTCAAAATAAGAGGAAAGTGAAATTAACTCATTGGGAAATTAATTCTTGTTAAAAAATACAAGAAAAATGGGGGAAAAATTATGGAAAATTAGGAAAAAATGCGAGGACCTCACATAAATTTATTTGGAATTTTTTTATGAGGTTTTGATATTTTAAAAAATCAAAAACGAAAAATGAATAAAAGTGAAAAATGAAATAAAAATGAAATAGGATTGAATTAATGGTCTGGGGGTGGATTCAACAACAAAAACAACTAGAATAGGCCTTAACTACATGCGTGTGGGGTGTTAAAAGGAGTCTGAGAACTTGCTTTATAAAAAATTGCACGTGCTGGCCATGTGAGTTTTTAATGTACTGGCAGGATTGGAACCATTGGATACACAAGATCAAACGGCTGTGACTTAAAGTGGAGTAAATGCTAGGGTTATTGTTCAGGTGACCGGAGCTATTCTCCGGTCACCTTCTCCGGTCACTCTTCACCTAGGGCAGACACTAATCACCATGAAAATGAAATCTAAATGCACAGAAACCTTCGCCTCATTGAGCTGATCAATAACAAAGCCTTAGATTTCCCTTAACACACAATGATCAAATCAAAGCCAACAAAATCTTGCCCTAAAACTGAAACTAAGCATCTAGTATGCATATCAACTAGCCAGTGAATCAAATGCTTCTAGCAAGCTGATGGGCGCGAAGACGCGATATGTGTCTAGCGGTATCTGAACTGCAAGCGCACAACCTATCGAAGTAATATAAAAGATTGTCGATCCCACAGGGACTTTATGATCACTTAGTGCTAGAGGGTTTACTAGTTTTACTAAGGTGGATGTTTGTCACGATTTTGGTTTTAAGGATTAAAAACGGGAATTAAATTTACTTTTAATGAAATAATGAGAAGGCGGTCGGTATGTAATTATGCTAACCTATGCGGGTCAATCTAACCTAAGCTTATAAAGATGGTTCACTTAAATTATTCTGTAGAGATTATCAGTTTAAATACCCTTGACTCACACTCTCGTGGTCTTATCTCAGATCTTATTCCTAAAGCCCTATGCCTGCTCTCGCTAGCCCATAAGTGTTTAGAAAATAATTTTTGAAAACTTAATAAGTCTAATTCATTTTAAAGCGCTCTCGCTGTATTTAAATCAAATGCCTAACTTTAGCTATCCAGTTAAAATCTCACACTCTCGTGGTCTCGACCTAACCTATTACACTTTTCTTACTCTCGTAACAAAAAGATTAATTTTAATTATAAAAAGTCACAGCCAGAATATAAGTTCTTAATTATTTTAGCTTAGATTCGATTTTACCAGTTTGGTTTAGTTTAATTACATACCGCCTAATTAATTTAGCTACTCATTTTTGTTGTACCAGACAGATGCAGAAACAGATAAATATAAATTAAAACATGCATTATAAAATAATAGAAATAATATCTTAACATATATAAATAAATAACTTAATATAAATGCGAAATTATAAAAACCTGAATGATTAAAATCTTAATACTCCTTCTTCCACAGACTGGTAAGCTCGGAGTGCGGAACCAGAATCGAAAATAAAACTAAACAATTTCTGAAGGCTTGAAAAGAAATTAATAATAACAATTTCCTAATGTTGGAAATTGTTATTGAGTTTGGTTTGGATATAGAAGCAGAAAATTAAATAAGAACAATTGCTAGAAAATAAAATAAGGGTGCAACAAAAATACGACAGAGCTTCCGCGAAAATCTTAAAATAAAACTCTGTGTTTCTAAATTCGTAACTAAGGTATTTATAGAAATAATTTTGGGCTTGGGCAGTTGAAATCCATCAGCGTGGGTATCGTTCCGTTGAAGAGAAAATCCAGGGAAAAATGCATACTGGGTTTGAGAAATAATAGGAATGACTTTTGACCCACGTTGTGCACGTCCTCGGGAATTCTTCAATATTAATTAACCTATTTTCCTTTGTCACGTTCGTGACAAAGGCGTCACGGCCACTTTTTCCATTTAAAGCGTGTCACGGTCGTGACACTTGAGTGACGATCGTGAGTGTTCCAAGTAGGGCGTCACGGTCGTGATGATGTGGTAACGACCGTGAGTGTTACAAATTATGCAGAATTAACAGAATTCCTTTCTTCTTCTTCTTCTTTTCATGCTTGTTTTTGTTCATTTGATCTTTGGCTCATGGTTTAGCTCTAGAAATGTTATACCTGCAATATGACATAAAAAACTCGAAGAATCGGGAGTTAATAGGATAAATGTGCGATAAATCGGACTTAAAATGTAGTAATAAAGTGATACGATTTCTCGTTATCAAACTTCCCCAAACTTAAACCTTTGCTTGTCCTCAAGCAAATAGTCGGTTGAAAAATGATCGGACAATTTTTCATCGGACGCATACACATAACAAACCATACGAGGAATCATTTAGCTAGATAAACCAGTACTAGAATAGAACACTAACGATACACTAATGACACAAGCAACAAGCTAAGTCGTCGACTTCCCATTAAACGAAACATCCGGTAATTGTGTTACGATTCTACCTAGAGTCTTTCGATCTTATTTCACCCGGTTTCATTCTAGCGCAATCACATTAAGCCCTTTGCCTTAGCACGCACGTAGTGAAGTAGCCGGTTAGTGACTTTGATCCTTTATAAGCACGGGGTCTGGTACACGAATGTGGCAACCCTATATGTATTATCCGAATTGGAGGTTGTGGGGGATCGAGCCGTAGCACGCCCTACCAAGTTCAGAACCAGGTACCTCTGAACCAACCCGCAATGGACTCCTTCTTATATTTCTCATTTCTTATATGCGACCGTGTACTTTGGTGCAATTTCTTTTTATTGGCATCGAGATATGAAGGATCATTTATAGATTAGGCATCAAACACTTATGTTCATCGGCTCCCTGTAAACACCCCAAATTTGCCCTCACCCATTCACACCATGGCTTGTGATCATTTCATATGCATAAACACAATCATAACACCTCATACCACAATTTTGAGTCTTTGCATTGGTTCTCAGTCATCTGCATCTAGGGTTTGTGATCTGAGCAATCCAAGAGCTTCTTGAGCCACTCCAAAGGTCATCAATCATTTCAAGGGGGTCTATATGTGTTAAAGCATCATATTACATCCTCTCAAAGTCAATAATGCCAAAGAATCACAAGAACTGGGTTTGGTATGGAAGCAGAGCCAGGTTTGACTGCACAGATGACCTAAAATTAGGGTTTTGGTTTCAGAGGCCATAACTTCAAATTTTTTGTTCATTCTTGTTTCTATTGGTCTCTATATGGTATAGGGAGTATGCATATCAATTTTCATGAAGAAATTCCATGGGGAAGTCATCTGATCAAGAGTTGACTTTTCAGACAAGTCAGTGCAAAATCAGGGCATCTGAGGCCCCCAATGACCCAACCAAGGGGTGATCTTCATCATTTTGAGTGTATTTGATCTTTATTTGATCATGGAAGAAGTTTGAAGTTCACAAAATTCAAGAATTACAAGTTTTTGCAAAGTTGACTTTTTTGGGCAAGGTTGACTTTTAATGAAATGTCATTTTATGCAACTTTTTCAACCCTTACTTTTTGATCCAAAAATGCTTCAAATGGAAAAACTTTGGTCATGAAAGTTGTAGATTAGATCTTTCCCTTTTCAAAAAGTACAAGAACATGACCTAATTCATTTTGGATCAAAAGTTATGGTGCATCAAAGTTGGCAAAAATCACTAAAAATCAAATTATGCACCAAAAGAGAAACTTGCAAAATCTTGTACCAAAGGCATTTGTGACTTCTAATTGTTGTCTAACCATTACACAAACATCACATGTAACCTAAAAATCAGAATGGGCCAAGGGTTTCTCATTTGTTTGGCCTTTGGAGCAAGATATTTTCATGAAGATTCAAAAGCAAGCAAGTTGCAAAAGCTCATGATCACTTCCATCCACTTGCTGCCTATGTTGCTGAACCACACTAGCCTTTCCCTCACACCATGCTGCGCAGCCCACAGCCCTTGTACTAGCCTAGAACATAACCCATGCTTCTCTTACACAAGAGTGGACATTTTGCAAAAGTAGCTACACCTATCACAAAAGCACAAGTCACATCCTCTGACCAATGGCATTTGTTTATACAAAGAAAATGCAAGCCAAACCACACAAGAGGCAAGCCTGAGACTCACCAGAACTCAGCATCCACAAACTCTCTCCAACTTGCATTTTCCTTCGAATCTCATCCCACAAGCCACAAACATTCAAACAAGCTTCACCAACCTTCTCACCATGCCTCACTGAACCCAAACCAGCAAGACATAAGCCTGAAACCAGCAAGAACTGAACTCTCTCATTTTTCACTCTCAAAGCCAAAGCCTTCGAAACTCTTCATACAGGCCACAAACACTTGAACAAACTTCACAAACCTTCTCAAATCATCATCCTGATCACAAAGAACCCCTCACCCTTGCCTGAAACTGCCTGAATCACAAACACAATTCTCACCTGAGCTTGAACAGAACTTGTTCAATCTCCCAAACCAGCCAGCATAAACTCCTTCTAAGCATCCAGACATCATCAAGGGGCCACAAGGAGTGGATTTCATAAGGAGGGGAGATCAGAAAGCTGCAAAGTTGAAAGCTTCGAAACTCAGGTAGCTCAAGAACTTTTTTTCCAGAAATGATTTTTTAAGTTCCTAAGCTGTTCTATATGCCTCCCTGATCATGAATATGTCTTTGGTTTTGAAAATGGTGGAGAGATGAGAGTTTAACCTGCTTCTGAAACTTTTTGCCCTAGATTTTGTTTGATTCGATTCAGCCATTTTAGGAGTGATAAATATGTTTTGATTGGGGGTTTTGATTCGTGACTGAGTGGGGATCATTTCTGTTTAATTAGATTTCATTTTAGAAGCGTTTAGAGTGAGTTTGAAGTTTTGGATGATCGGAGAAGACGACCGGAACACTGTTCCGGTCGCCTGAAAGTAATTAGGGGTGTCATTAGGGCATAATCATTAATTAGCCAGGTTTGAATTCTAGCCGTGGGATCTGGCGCCAAGTCAATGCGCGCGTGTTTCAGTTTGAATCTGGTCCCTAGGATTTGATTACTTTTCCTTTTTCAGTTTAAATTTCATTTTATTTCCATATTATTTCATTTAATTTGTCCAATTTATTTAAAATAGTAAAAACCATTTAAAAATTATGAAATTTTTTGTCAAGAGTTTCATTAATTTTTAAAACACAAAAATATTTTTATTTTCATTTTTTGCATTAAAAAAGTATTTTTAAATATTTAAAAGTTTCTTTTTAATTAATTAATGAGAATTAATTAATTAAAAATACTTTTAGGTATTTAAAAATCACCAAAAAATTCATGAAACCTTTAAAAACATTTAGAAACATTGTTCAACCTTCAAACCAAATTTATTTTTTGATCTTGATGCATTTTGAGAATTTTTCATTGAATTAAAATCATTTTGATGCATTATTTTGATCCAAACTTCCAAAAATCATTTCTGCCTAACCATGAAGAGTTGGACCTTGATTCTTTTTGCATTGCATTGTGTTTAGCATGTAGTTTGTGAGATTAAATGGCCATGATTTGATCCTTCATTTTCAATTTGTTTGGTAATTTTCTTGTTAAGGAACCCTAAAACCCTAGAAAACTTAGAAAAACCATAACTTGAATTTGGTTAAGAGTTGAAACCTCTCCTTTGGGCAGTGGGTTAGTATAGGATTAGGGATCCTTTGAGTGCATTTTCAATTTTTTGTAATGTTGTTTGCTTCTGATTTTGGTTTTTGTTTGATGTATTGTCCATAAACCCTAATTTGGGCTTCCATATGCATCCATCTTGCATTTGCATTCATACCTTAACTTGCCATAGCATTTTATGCATTCTTCTGATCCATTTGACATCATAAGACATATTGGAAGCATGTTTGATCATTGCATCTTTCATTTGCCATGTTGTATGCCATATGCATCTCATAACTTTTCATGTATGATCATGTGTCTTAACTTGCTTCATTTGCATCCATAAGTTTGTATGATCATCCACATGTGTTGTTTCTGGTTTGTAGCATCTCATAGCATCATTAACATCATGTATGTGCTTCTGGTTTGGTCTTTCATCATACCATTTCATCTCATTTTGCATTGCATTGCATTTTCTTTTCTAACTTTTCAGGTGGTAAGTGACTTTGAGAAGTGAATTTGCCTTCACTTCTCATAACTTCTCTTCATCTCTTTTATGCATCCTTGCTGCATTCTTGTATGTGTTTGAGTTTGAGCTTGCTCATTCTTCTTCTTCTTACTTTCTTTCCTCAAGTGACTTGACTTCTTGAATGAAGCAAGTTACTTTGCTTCTCCTGATCCTTTCTTCTGCTTCCTGGTGGTTCCATTGAAGATCTTCTCTTGTTAAACCTCACAAACCTTAGGAACAACCAAGCATGACAATGATTAGGGTTTTGATTAGTCTCCCCACTTAGTTTTACCTTTGTGTCTCTTTTGAGTCATCTCTTCTCACCTCATAATCAGGGACTAAACCCTAAAGGCTTTAAGGCTTTGTGATTAAGCTTATGCCTGCATCCTTCTATTAGGATGGAGTGTATAACTTTAATCCTAAGTGTTGAACCCTTAATGTGTTTAAATCCTCTAATTAATTCACATAATAATCATCAAGACTTCACACTTGTAACTTGGGCCTTGCATTAGGGTTCTAATTCTTCCTTAACTGGTTAAGAAGGACTAACCCTAGTGTTAATGGACAAGTCCCCCTCAAGTTGTCTTATAAACCCTAAAACTCACTTCATCATCATATTATTAACTAAAATCCACTCAATAAAGGCTTTGTTTTGTCATGAGTTTAATCCCTAATTATGGATTAAGTTGAGGAGTTTTCCTCAGCTTAAACATTCTCATCTATTATCCTTCTATTAGGATGGTGTAATGAGTCTGTTTAATCCCTGATTATGGCTTAATCTCATTACTCAACACTAAACAAAAACCACAAAAACATCTAAATAATCACAAGTAGGTTAATGATCTTAATCCTACATCAAAGGTGTTTAAGTGTGAGAAACTGACTTCACACTTAAGGTATTCTCATTACCCCTAATCAGAGGGAAGATGTGATGAGTTTACTAACCCATTGGTTTAGACTTAAGCTCATTAACTTATGACAAAATCCAAAAACAATAAAAGACTGAAAACACAAAAACAAACAATAATCGTCTCCTTCGGGATTCTTTTCTCATCTCATTCACTCACAAACGAGAGCTCGCTTCTTCCGTCTAATGCAAGATAGTTTGCACCTGAGCCAGACAGGTCATACACTTGAGCATAGACAAGCAAGCAGTTCACAAGTCAATTCACCTTTCAGTCTCTTTGGGTCGAACTACGGTGTTCTGACTTCCTCATTGCACGAGAGGATACGTAGGCATAACTTAACTGTTATCGAACAAAAGTCTCTGTATATTCCCCCTCTTTCCAGCATCTTTCTCTTAGCCTCATTATCATGAGCAATTCATTCTCATTCTTACACTGACACATCATTTATACACTTCACACTTCCTTTACACTGACACCTGTACATTTTCTTCCAGCCTCTTTTATACACAGATTGCACTGACACTACCCCTTTAAAACACAAATCTTTTAAGCGTGGATCCCGTCGAGTACGGAGGACAATCTGGGTGCTAATACCTTCCCAGGTTGTAACCAACCCCCTTTCTCAGTCTCTCTGGTTCGCGACCGTCTTGTCCATATCTTTCTAGGTCTATGCAGCATTACCTTTCCTCCGGGATAAAAATGCCTAGCTGGCGACTCTATTCATCTCCAGTGAGTTCACGGCTGTGTGTCCTCATTGTTCCTCTCGCCGACCGTTCGCGTCTGTACCTTTATTTGGGCCAGTCCCATCTATCGGGAGCGACAGCTTGGCGACTCTGCTGGGGACCCTTATACTACAACCAGGGCTTCTGGTTCTTTTTGTGGGTTCCTCCTAGCGCTTGATTGATTTGTGTTTACGGGGGTGTTATGTGCTTGTTTGTGTTGTATATTTGTATTTATTCTTGCTTTATGTACAGTTGCTTTACTGCTTTCTTTATAGCTTTGCATTATATCATATTGTCATACTGTGCTGCTGGCTGGATCTGTTTGCTTTGGTGGGTGGGTGTTCCATTGAGAGTTAAGGTCCTATACCTGGGACCTGAGTGACACCTAGGCTAGAGTGGTTCATATTCTTTCCCATTCCATCTCGGTCTGGTGCGGGAATATGAAACACGGTTCAGATATGGGTTTCTTCTTGAGAACTCTGTGTTGCAGATTTCCTGCAATGCTAGGGCTATCTGGGAAGCCTGCTAAGTCTGGATGACCTTTAGTATTGACCTTCAGAAACTGAGGTGAATTAGAGGAGGAACTTTTATGGTTATTGTAAACACTGTACCTCCGGGTTAGAAGTGTTTACACTTCTCATAACTGATCCAAGTCTGAGGATCCTTGTTTTAGAACACCACCTGTGAGGGGGTTGGGCTGTTTACAGGTTTGCAGGTACCCTTGGCCTCAGCATACCCTGTTACTTTGATTTGATTAAGAATACTCCATGTTGGAACAGTTCTTGTGATTCTAAACCCTGGACATGTGACTCTTTATTTGAGTCCCCCACCTTGGTTACTGGACCTATAGACCTCCATCTGGATTGTTGGTGTAAGCCCTAGAGGCCAATACTTTTTGGTACTTGTATCGGATTATTCGTTTAATAATAAAAGGCATTTCTTTATTATGTTTGTCTTTCAGAATAATAAAGTCCCTAGAATAGTTAGTCTGTTTAATGAAATGTTAAGTGTGACTTAATCATGAGATCCCATTAAACATAAAGACATTATTCTTAAAATATCCGTAGTCAAGCTTTATTGCAAAGTGGGATAACATTAAAGCATTGAGACTATTATGAAGATAGACTGATGATCACATCTCATGGATCATGGATAAAGAGTTATCAAGTCTTGACATAGGTATAAATATTAGGAGTAATATTTATACCGGATTGACCCGCTATGAGAATACTACATAGTATGTTATGCAAAGTGTCATAAGTTATTCTCATGGTGATAATGGTGTATTACCACCCTTCGACCTGAAACCACTATGGACCCTAGATGTAGAGTCGGGTGCTTTATTGCTGATCAAACATTATCCGTAACTGGATGATCATAAAGACAGTTGATGGGCACTCCACGAAGCATGCTGAGGGACATGAGTGTCCTAGATGGAATTTGCCAATCCTGCATAACAGGAGAAATGTCTAAGGGCCCAATATTGAACTGGACAAGGATGACACAGTGTATGCCTTGTGTTCAATATAGACATAGGGGCAAAAGGGTAATTGTACAAACATATATTATCACGAAAAAGGTTTTGTCAGATCACATGACATTTTCGTGACTTGGGTAGCAGTGATGTGTTGCTAGATACCGCTCACTGTTTATTATGTTAAATATATAATTTAATATAATTACCAACGTTACGAAATCCTACAGGGTCACACACATAAGGACAGTTTGATGAGAGATAGAGAAATCAAAGGAACACCGTAAGGTACGGTGCACTTAAGTGAAAAATAGAAATTCGGATAATATAATAATAATTATTGTTATTTTATAATGGTTATAAAATAATAATAAAATAAATATATTTATTATAATAATAGTTATTATAATAATATATAATATTATTATGGATCATGTGAAATGGGCTTTTAGCCCGCAGCCCACAAGAGAGTCTATAAAAGGAACCCTTGTGATGAAGCTTTTACTTGATGCAATTTCGTTTTTGATTCTCACTCAAATAATTCCGTTCGTAAGCAGCTAGCACTGTGACCGGAAGCTGTTCGTGTGGACTGAGTAGAGGCGTTGCACTTCATCAACGCTTGTGATCGCTGCATCAAAGATCTGAATCGCCACAAAGAGGTAACGATTCTATCACTGACCATGCTCATTCGTAAGGATCACTAAAGGAAAATTTTTGTTTTCCGCTGCGTTTAGATTGCAATTTTCCTTCAGTGGTATTAGAGCCACTTACGAAACCATGGATCTGATAGCTGTTAAATTTCCGTTTTTTTTTCTGTATTTTATTCGATTAAAACACAGAACGAATTTAACAATAAACGATTAATTAAATTTGGCATCTGTTGTGTACGATTTGGATGATTGATGTTGATTATGCTTCAGAAACCGACATTAGTATGGTGAAGTTGTGCGATACATTGATCATCCATAGGTTACACAATTAGATCGATCACTTTTATATAAGATATAAGAAATTCTGATGCAAATATGGTATATGGGATATACTGTTTTGATTTCATCCATTCAATCACATAAGGATTGTAATTCTTTTGAAAGATCATCATTTTCATTCGCTTCGGAATCCGACGTTAGTATGGTGAAGCAATGACATGTTGATCTATCATATTGAGTTATCAATCGAGTTGTGTTTGACGACATGAAATTGTTGCATTAGGATTAATGGCAGTACAAGTGTTGTATTGCCGCAGACTTTTCCGGTTGGGGTTGTAAATGCACAAAAGTTGTGCAGGAAACGACGTGAAATACAATGAAGTGTTCATAAAATTTTTCGCCGGGGCGCTGCCCCTGACAACCCCGCAAGGAGGCGCTGCCCCCTTGACCCCCGTCCACCGTCCGCTGACCGGGCAGCGGAACCCCCGGCTAAGTCTGCAAAGTGTGATCAATCAGCCGAAATTTAATTTAGTTTATTTAATTATCGGAATTTTAAACTAATAATAAAAGTGTGTTTATTATTATTTATTTGTGGTGATCAGTTATGGCCTTAGTTTATCCTTTATTATTGTTTTGGGATTTTTTAAATACGGCCTGCGAGTCGTGCCTCTCTCTCAATCTCTTTATGTAACTTCTTTTCTCATCTCACTCCCTCGTATGTAAAACGAGTTTTCTTATATGTAATGTAATATTATGTTATGAAGAAAAAGGAAGTATTCAATATTAAAGGAGGATAACCTTGGAGATCATGCTTGGAGAAGCTTAGATCGTTATTAGGTTAGCTTAGGTTCTCTCATTGGCTTGAGAGAACAATTGCGTTAGGGGCCATAATTGTATCTTTTTATATGTATGTTGATGCATGTAATTGTATGTTGATGCATGTGAGAGACGTTTTGCATGTTAAGCCGGTGAGATCAAACTAATAACAAATTCCCTCAAAATTAAATATTAAGTTTATGCTTTCCAATTTTTAGCACTCATCAAGACTAGTATCGAGCATTGTAGGTTTCGCCTACGCGAGGTGCATGTTCTATATTAGTAAGGTGTGATGGGATAATTGTAATATCCAATTGCTAAAACAATGGGTCAAACTTAACTAAACAAATTATAATAAGATTATACATGTTTAGAAGCAAGAATTGGGAATGATTCATGTGATGGATCAGAATAAGGAGTTATTCACCCAATTGAAAATATTCGAGAGTTGTATGAGATACAATTGGAAGGAGTTCCTACCTAAATAACTTAGTTTTGTGTAATCAGCCTAACGCTGACTTAAAACAAAGTGAAACATGGATCTCGACCCACTAGAAAGTCTTCCAACGGGATTTTCCGAATCAAATGATGAGGGTCATTTGTTTTGAATAAAATAGTGGGAGCATATTTGATTAAAGGCCTAATTAAATATGTTGTTTTAATGATACTTATATTTTCATATTTCTCTTGTAGATTACCATGACAACAAACACATCGAACAATATTTTGCGATCCATCCTAGATAAGGAAAAATTGTCTGGGACAAATTTCCTGGATTGGCACCGTAATCTGAGGATTGTCCTCAAGCACGATAAGAAGCTGTATGTCTTGGAGACACCAGTTCCTGAGGAGGAACCTCCTAGTTCTGCACCAAAGGCAGAAAGAGATGCTTATAAGAAGCATTTCGATGATGCCAATGAAACCGCTTGCCTCATGCTTGCTACCATGAACTCTGAGTTGCAAAAGCAACACGAGAACATGTCTGCGTTCGATATGATCGGACATCTGAAAATGCTTTATCAAGAGCAAGCAAGAAATGAGAGGTTTCAGGTTTCAAAGTCCCTTTTTAACAGCAAGTTAGCTGAGGGAGCCCCTGTAAGTCCCCATGTACTCAAGATGATTGGGTATGTGGAGAACCTTGACAGATTAGGGTTTCCCCTTGGAAAAGAACTTGCGATTGATCTGATCTTGCAATCGTTGCCAGAGAGCTTCAGTCAGTTTGTCCTGAATTTCAATATGAATGACTTGGACAAAAGTCTTCCAGAACTGCTAGGCATGTTGAGAACTGCTGAGCAGAATATGAAGACAAAAGGGAAATCCATTCTGATGGTCAGTAATGGAAAGAAACAGAACAAGAGGCCCATCAAACAGGGTGGTAGAGGGAAAGGCAAGGAAGTTGCCAAACCCAAACCCACTCCTCCTGTTTTGAAGCCTAGTGGAGGAATAGCAAAGGAGGGCACTTGCTTCCATTGCGGTAAGACCGGACATTGGAAGAGAAATTGCCCAAAGTACCTGGAAGATAAGAAAAATGGAGTAGAGACTTCAAATTCAGGTATTTTTGTTATTGAAATTAATTTATCTACTTCTGCATCATGGGTATTAGATACTGGATGCGGTTCTCACATTTGTACTAATGTGCAGGGGCTAAAAAGGAGTAGAGATTTGGCAAAAGGTGAAGTTGACCTACGAGTTGGCAATGGAGCAAAGGTTGCTGCTTTAGCTGTAGGAACTTATGTTTTAACTTTACCTAGTGGTTTAATAATTCAGTTAGAGAACTGTTATTATGTACCTGCAATTAGCAGGAATATTATTTCCGTTTCTTGTTTGGACAAGTTTGGTTTTTCATTCATAATAAAGAACAATTGTTGCTCCATTTATTTGAATGATATATTCTATGCTACTGCAAAAATGAATAATGGACTATATGTCCTTGATCTTGAAATGCCAATTTATAACATTAATACTAAAAGGTTGAAACCTAATGAGTTGAATCCAACTTACCTTTAGCACTGTCGATTAGGCCACATAAATGAGAAACGCATTTCCAAACTCCATAAAGATGGACTCTTGGACTCTTTTGATTATGAATCATATGAGACATGAAGATCTTGTTTAATTGGAAAGATGACAAAGTCCCCATTCACAGGAAAAGGTGAAAGGGCTAATGATCTTTTGGCACTCATACATACTGATGTATGTGGACCACTGAACATACCAGCCAGAGGAGGTTTTCAGTACTTCATCACTTTCACTGATGACTTCAGTAGATACGGATATGTGTATTTAATGAAACACAAATCTGAGTCCTTTGAAAAGTTCAAGGAATTCAAGAATGAAGTACAAAACCAACTAGGGAAGAATATTAAAGTTCTTCGATCAGATCGAGGCGGTGAATATTTAAGCCTAGAATTTGATGACCATCTAAAAGAGTATGGGATTCTATCCCAACTTACTCCTCCTGGAACACCACAATGGAATGGTGTATCTGAGAGAAGAAATCGAACCTTGTTAGACATGGTCCGATCCATGATGAGTCACGCCGATCTTCCAAACTCCTTTTGGGGACATGCATTATTAACAGCAGCTTACACACTTAACCGTGTTCCATCCAAAAAGGTTGATAAGACACCATATGAGATATGGAGTGGTAAGAAACCACATATGTCTTACATGAAGATTTGGGGTTGCGAAGTTTACGTCAAACGACAAATTTCAACCAAGCTTGAGCCCAAATCTGACAAATGCTTATTTGTGGGATATCCTAAAGAAACAAGAGGATATTACTTCTACAATCCTTCTGAGGGCAAAGTGTTTGTCGCTCGAACTGGAGTCTTTCTGGAAAGGGATTTTATTTCCAAAGGAAACAGTGGGAGGAAAATAGAGCTTGAAGAAATTCAAGAATCATAAAACATTGAAACACCTATGGAGGAACTAGAGCAGGAAACACAAGTAGTTGTGGAATAGCAACCTGCTCAAGTAGAACAAGACCAACGTAGGTCAAGCAGGACACGTCACCAACCTGAGAGATATGGATATCTCATAAGTGATCAGGGTGATGTATTACTCATGGATCAAGATGAGCCTGTGACCTACGAAGAGGCCATAACTGGTCCTGAGTCTGAGAAGTGGCTAGAAGCCATGAAATCTGAAATGGATTCCATGTACACAAACCAGGTTTGGACCTTGGTAGAACCTCCTATAGGAGTTAACCCTATAGGATGCAAGTGGGTCTTCAAGAAGAAGACTGACATGGATGGTAAGGTACATACCTATAAAGCAAGACTGGTTGCAAAAGGCTATAAACAAATTCATGGGGTTGACTATGATGAAACCTTTTCACCAGTTGCAATGCTTAAATCTGTTCGGATTTTACTTGCCATCGCTGCATATCATGATTATGAAATATGGCAGATGGATGTCAAAACTGCTTTCCTTAATGGGAATCTTCTTGAGGATGTGTACATGACACAACCTGAAGGATTTGACATACCACAAGATGCCCAAAAGATATGCAAGTTACAGCGATCAATCTATGGATTGAAGCAAGCTTCCAGAAGCTGGAATCTTCGTTTTGATGAAACCGTAAAACAATATGGATTCATCAAAAATGAAGATGAACCTTGTGTCTACAAGAAGGTTAGTGGGAGCATGATCATGTTTCTGGTATTATATGTAGATGACATATTACTCATTGGAAACGATGTCCCTACCTTGCAACAAGTGAAGACTTGGTTAGGGAATTGTTTTTCTATGAAAGACCTAGGTGAAGCAGCCTATATATTAGGAATTAGGATCTATAGAGATAGATCACAAAAACTGCTTGGCCTAAGTCAGAGTACATACATAGATAAAGTGTTGAGACGCTTTAATATGCATGATTCCAAGAAAGGATTCATACCTATGCAACATGGTCTGTGTTTATCAAAAACACAATCCCCTTCAACTAAGGAAGAAAGGGATCGCATGAATAAGATTCCATATGCATCTGCAATAGGATCTATCATGTATGCCATGTTATGTACTCGACCAGATGTATCGTATGCATTAAGTGCAACGAGTAGGTACCAATCTGATCCCGGTGATGCTCACTGGGTAGCTGTCAAGAATATCCTTAAGTACTTGAGAAGGACTAAGGATTCATTCTTGATATATGGAGGTCAGGAAGAGCTTGATGTAATTGGTTACACTGATGCTAGCTTCCAGACAGATAAGGATGATTTTAGATCACAATCTGGTTATGTGTTCTGTCTCAATGGTGGCGCTGTGAGCTGGAAAAGTTCAAAGCAGGAAACAGTTGCTGATTCTACAACTGAGGCCGAGTATATTGCTGCCTCAAATGCAGCAAAGGAAGCTGTTTGGATCAAGAAGTTCATTAGTGAACTTGGCATAGTCCCTAGCATTGCGGATCCCATTGGTTTATATTGTGATAACAATGGTGCTATCGCACAAGCTAAGGAGCCTAGATCTCACCAACGATCCAAACACATACTTAGGCGTTATCACCTCATTCGAGAGATAATCGATCGGGGAGATGTGAAGATATGCAGAGTACCTACACTTGACAATATCGCTGACCCATTAACAAAGCCTCTTGCGCAACAGAAGCATGATGGTCATACTAGATCTATGGGTATTAAGGGTATGCCTAATTGGCTCTAGTGCTAGTGGGAGATTGTTGGTGTAAGCCCTAGAGGCCAATACTTTTTGGTACTTGTATCGGATTATTCGTTTAATAATAAAAGGCATTTCTTTATTATGTTTGTCTTTCAGAATAATAAAGTCCCTAGAATAGTTAGTCTGTTTAATGAAATGTTAAGTGTGACTTAATCATGAGATCCCATTAAACATAAAGACATTATTCTTAAAATATCCGTAGTCAAGCTTTATTGCAAAGTGGGATAACATTAAAGCATTGAGACTATTATGAAGATAGACTGATGATCACATCTCATGGATCATGGATAAAGAGTTATCAAGTCTTGACATAGGTATAAATATTAGGAGTAATATTTATACCGGATTGACCCGCTATGAGAATACTACATAATATGTTATGCAAAGTGTCATAAGTTATTCTCATGGTGATAATGGTGTATTACCACCCTTCGACCTGAAACCACTATGGACCCTAGATGTAGAGTCGGGTGCTTTATTGCTGATCAAACATTATCCGTAACTGGATGATCATAAAGACAGTTGATGGGCACTCCACGAAGCATGCTGAGGGACATGAGTGTCCTAGATGGAATTTGCCAATCCTGCATAACAGGAGAAATGTCTAAGGGCCCAATATTGAACTGGACAAGGATGACACAGTGTATGCCTTGTGTTCAATATAGACATAGGGGCAAAAGGGTAATTGTACAAACATATATTATCACGAAAAAGGTTTTGTCAGATCACATGACATTTTCGTGACTTGGGTAGCAGTGATGTGTTGCTAGATACCGCTCACTGTTTATTATGTTAAATATATAATTTAATATAATTACCAACGTTACGAAATCCTACAGGGTCACACACATAAGGACAGTTTGATGAGAGATAGAGAAATCAAAGGAACACCGTAAGGTACGGTGCACTTAAGTGAAAAATAGAAATTCGGATAATATAATAATAATTATTGTTATTTTATAATGGTTATAAAATAATAATAAAATAAATATATTTATTATAATAATAGTTATTATAATAATATATAATATTATTATGGATCATGTGAAATGGGCTTTTAGCCCGCAGCCCACAAGAGAGTCTATAAAAGGAACCCTTGTGATGAAGCTTTTACTTGATGCAATTTCGTTTTTGATTCTCACTCAAATAATTCCGTTCGTAAGCAGCTAGCACTGTGACCGGAAGCTGTTCGTGTGGACTGAGTAGAGGCGTTGCACTTCATCAACGCTTGTGATCGCTGCATCAAAGATCTGAATCGCCACAAAGAGGTAACGATTCTATCACTGACCATGCTCATTCGTAAGGATCACTAAAGGAAAATTTTTGTTTTCCGCTGCGTTTAGATCGCAATTTTCCTTCATGGATTTCTTGAATATACCTGGATTTATATCAGAGCACTTGATCAGATCCAGCTCAGTCACAAACCCTTGCATATCATCTGCATACATAATCATTGCATCATTTTGACATTTGCTTATTTGTGTTTCAGGGTATCCATCTTCATTTTTGGCTTGGTTTTGACCCCATCATCAGTATAGACCTATCTTCATCAGCATCTGCTTCATCTATCAACTATCTGCTTCAGTCACCTGCACCAGCCAATTAGTGGCCCATTTTTTCAGTGTTATCATCAGCACCTGTCTCCACTCATCCTCAACATCATGGCACCTAAAAAGAGTAACATCTCCTACCACTTCTTCCAGCCTGAGCTAGCTGACATCAGGAGGATTCAGACCCTGATCACTCCAGACCATATACCACTGTTCAGGGAACACTATGGAGATATACTTGATGTGGTTATGGATTTGGACCCTTCGCAGAGGAGCCTGATTCATACTTGCCTTCAGTTTTATGATCCCCCACTGAGGTGTTTCACTTTTCAGGACTTTCAGCTGGGCCCTTTATTGGAAGAATACTCATCATTGGTTGGTATACCATCAGGGGTGGAGTCCCTTTCAACCCTGAGATGGTCTTTCCTGGTAATGAAGAGTGTAAACACCCCAAATTTGCCCTCACCCATTCACACCATGGCTTGTGATCATTTCATATGCATAAACACAATCATATCATCTCATATCTCAACTTTGATTCACTGCATTGGTTCTAAGTCATCTGCACCTAGGGTTTGTGATCTGAGCAATCCAAGGGCTTTTTGAGCCACTCCAAAGGCCACCAATCACTTCAAAGGGATCCATGTGTGTTCATCTATCATATTACATCCTCTCAAGATCAAGATTTCAAAAGAATCACAAGAACTAGGGGTTGAATGGATGCAGAGCCAGGTTTGACTGCACAGTTGACCTAAAATTAGGGTTTTGGTTTCAGAGGCCATAACTCCAAATTTTTTGGTCATTCTTGTTTCCATTGGTCTCTATATGGTATAGGGAGTATGCATATCAATTTTCATGAAGAAATTCCATGGGGAAGTCATCTGATCAAGAGTTGACTTTTCAGACAAGTCAGTGCAAAATCAGGGCATCTGAGGCCCCCAATGACCCAACCAATGGGTGATCTTCATCATTTTGAGTGTATATGATCTTTATTTGATCATGGAAGAAGGTTGAAGTTCATAAAAATCAAGAATTTGGAAGTTTTGCAAATGTTGACTTTTTGGGCATAGTTGACTTTTCAAGAATGCTTCATTTTATGTCATTTTTCAAGCCTTGATTCTTGATCCAAAAATGCTTCAAATGGAAAAACTTTGGTCATGAAAGTTGTAGATCTCATCTTTCCCTTTTCAAAACGTACAAGAGCATGATCAAACTCTTCTTGGATCAAAAGTTATGGTGTGACAAAGTTGGCCAAAATCATTGATTTTCAAGGCATGCCTCAAATGGAAATTTTGCAAAACCATGAACCAATGCCTTTTATAACCTCTAGTTCATTTCAAACCAGCACACAAAAATTCTACAAGTCATAAAAATCAGAATTGAACCAAGAATGCTCATGTGTTATGGTTTGTGGGTTAAGGAAATCACATGTGAACCATAAAGCAACAACTTGCAAAACTCATGATCACTCTTTCCCCCACTTGCTACATTGGTTACTGCACTTTGCTAACCCTTCCCCTCACCCTTGCTGCATAGCCCATGCCTTTTACTAAGCCTAGAACCACACCATACTTCTCTTACACAAAAGGTTGACATTTTGCAAAAGCAAACTTACCTATCACAGCAGGCCATGCCACATCATCCAGCCAATTGGATTAGTTTATACTTTTCATTTGCAAGCCATTTCATATACCAAGCCATGCTGAAACTCTTCACACATTGACATACACAAAAACACACCAAGCTGCATTTTGTTTCGAATCTCTCTGCCCAGCCACAAAACATCCAAACCATTTCCACACTTCAACTCACCATGATCCATTGAGAAGAAACCAGCCAAGAGCCAGGCCTGAAACCAACCACAAAGCCACTTCACCATTTTCACCTCAGCCTGCATTTCTCTTCGAATCACCTTCCACAGCTTACAAACATCCAAACAAACTTTACAAAGCTTCTCCACCCACCATCTGGATCACAAAGAACCACTCACAATGGCCTGAAACTGCCTGAATCATCCCTGCCATTTTTGACTGAGCTTGAGCAGAAGCTTGTCAAACTCCTCATCCAGCCAACATAAATTCCTCTTGAGCATTCAAGCATCACCAGGGGGTCAAGTGGATTGGATTGCACTGAAGGAAGTGGCCAGAAAGTCATCAGAGTGAAAGCTTCGAATCTCAGGTAGCTTGAAAAATATTTTTCCAGAAATCATTTCTTTTGTTTTAAACTTGTTCTCTATGCTTCATTGAGTATCCTGGTGCTTTTGGTTTTTGAAATGGTGATGAAATGAACATTTAATTGATCTCTGAAACTTGCGTGCCCTAAAATTTGTTTGTTTCGATTCATGCTTCTGGGGAAATATAAATTTGTTTTGAGATGGGGTTTTGGTTCGTGAGTGAGTGGAGATCATTTCCCAATTCTTAGATTTCATTTTAGTTAGGTTTTGGGGGTTTTGGGGATTTTCAGGGGAGATGCTGGCCGGAGAAGACGACCGGAAGTCTTCTCCGGCAGCCTGAATGTGATTATGCCCTAATCCTTGTCATTAAGCCAGTTTGAATCTAGAGCGTTGGATGCGTTGAAATGTTTGACTTGCCGCGCGTGTGGACGGTCCAGATTTGTCATTAAGCCCTAATCTTCATTATTTATTTAATTAATTGAGTTTAAGTCAGTTTAAACGTGGGCCACAGGATCTGGCGCGTAGTCAATGCCCCCAAGCCCAGATTGAATCCCAGCCACCCATCCTGCATACTTCTCCTTTTATTTATTTTAATTCATTTTCTTTTCATTTAAATTGCACAATTAATTTAAAATAGTAAAAAATGTTTTAAAATTATGAAACTTTTTCTCCTGGGTTTTATTAATTTTTATAACACAAAAATATTTTTATTTTATTTTTTATCATTAAAAAAGTATTTTTAAATATTTAAAAGATTATTTTTAATTTATTAATGGAAATTAATTAATTAAAAATACTTTTAGGTATTTAAAAATCACCAAAAAATTCATGAAATGTTCTAAGACATTTAGAAACATTGTCCAACCTTCAAACCAAATTTCTTTTTTGATCTTGATGCATTTTGAGAATTTTCCATTGAATTAAATCATTTTTTGTGCATTATTTTGATCATAAGTTCAAAAAATCATTTCTGCCTATTAGAGAAGAGTTGGACATTGATTCTTTTTGCATTGTTTTTTGTTTAGCATGTAGTTTCTAGGATTAAATGGCCATGATTTGATTCCTCATTTTCAATTTGTTTGGCATTTCTTTTGTTTAGGAACCCTAAAAACCCTAATAACTTAGAAAAATCATAACTTGAGCTAGGTTAAGAGTTGAGACCTCCCCTTTGGACCTTGGTTTAGTATAGGGTTAGGGTTTCTTTGAGTGGCATTTTCCATTTTTTATCTTAGGGTTTGCTTCTGATTTTGAGTTTTGTTTGATGTTTGTTTCATAAACCCTGATTTGGGCTTTCTCTTGCATCCCCTTTGCATTCTCTTGCATAACATGACTTGCCATGAAATTTCAAGCATCCATTTGATTCATTTGACATCATAAGACATATAGAAAGCATATGTGATCATTGCATCTTGCATTTGCCATGTTGTTTGCCATGTATGTTTCATAACTTTTCATGTAAGTTCATGCTCCTTAACTTGCATCATTTGCATCCATGATCTTGTATGAACATCTCCATGCCTTGCCTCATGTTTATAGCACTCCATAGCATCATTATCATCATCAACATGCTTCTGGTTTTGTTTAGCATCATACCATTTCATCCCTTTTGGCATTGCATTGCATTTCTTTCTAACTTTTCAGGTGGTAAGTAAACCTGAGAAGTGAATTTGCCTTCACTTCTCACAACTTCTTTTCATCTCTTTCATGCATCCTTGCTTCATTTTACTTTGTGTTTGAGATTGAGCTTGCTCATTCTTCTTCTTCTCACTTTCTTCCTTCAAGTGACTTGACTTCTTAAATGAAGCAAGTTACTTTGCTTCTCCTGATCCTTTCATCTGCTTCCTGGTGGTTCCTTTGAAGATCTTTCTTGTTAACCTCACAAACCTTAGGAACAACCAAGCATGACAATGGTTAGGATTTTGATTAGTCCCCCACTTAGTTTTACCTTTGTGTCTCATTGAGTCTTCTCTTCTCACCTCATAATCAGGGACTAAACCCTAAAGGCTTTAAGGCTTTGTGATTAAGCTTATGCCTGCATCCTTCTATTAGGATGGAGTGTATAACTTTAATCCTAAGTGTTGAAACCTTAATGTGTTTAAATCCTCTAATTAATTCACATAATAATCATCAAGACTTCACACTTGTAACTTGGGCCTTGCATTAGGGTTCTAATTCTTCCTTAACTGGTTAAGAAGGACTAACCCTAGTGTTAATGGACAAGTCCCCCTCAAGTTGTCTTATAAACCCTAAAACTCACTTCATCATCATATCATTAACTAAAATCCACTCAATAAAGGCTTTGTTTTGTCATGAGTTTAATCCCTAATCATGGATTAAGTTGAGGAGTTTTCCTCAGCTTAAACATTCTCATCTATTATCCTTCTATTAGGATGGTGTAATGAGTCTGTTTAATCCCTGATTATGGCTTAATCTCATTACTTAACACTAAACAAAAACAACAAAAACATCTAATTAATCACAAGTAGGTTAATGATCTTAATCCTACACCAAAGGTGTTTAAGTGTGAGAAGCTGACTTCACACTTAAGGTATTCTCATTACCCCTAATCAGAGGGAAGATGTGATGAGTTTACTAAATCCATTGGTTTAGACTTAAGCTCATTAACTTATGACAAAATCCAAAAACAATAAAAGACTGAAAACACAAAAACAAACAATAATCGTCTCCTCCGGGATTCTTTTCTCATCTCATTCACTCACAAACGAGAGCTCGCTTCTTCCGTCTAATGCAAGACAGTTTGCACCTGAGCCAGACAGGTCATACACTTGAGCATAGACAAGTAAGCAGTTCACAAGTCAATTCATCTTTCAGTCTCTTTGGGTCGAACTACGGTGTTCTGACTTCCTCATTGCACGAGAGGATACGTAGGCATAACTTAACAGTTATCGAACAAAAGTCTCTGTATATTCCCCCTCTTTCTAGCCTCATTCTTTTAGCCTCATGATCTTGAGCATTTCACTCCTTTCTTACACTGACACTTTCATACTTCATATCACTTATACACTATACACCTGTACATCTTTTTTCAGCTATTTTATACACAGATTGCACTGACACTACCCCTTTAAAACACAAATCTTTTAAGCGTGGATCCCGTCGAGTACGGCGGACAATCTGGGTGCTAATACCTTCCCAGGTTGTAACCAACCCCCTTTCTCAGTCTCTCTGGTTCGCAACCGTCTTATCCTTCTCTTTCTAGGTTTATGCAGCATTGCCTTTCCTCCGGGATAAAAATGCCTAGCTGGCGACTCTATTCATCTCCAGTGAGTTCACGACTGTGTGTTCTCATTGTCCCTCTCGCCGACCGTTCGCGTCTGTACCTTCATCTGATTAGTTTCATTTGTCGGGAGCGACAGCTTGGCGACTCTGCTGGGGAAACCTTTATATTGCAACCAGGGCTTCTGGTTCTTTTTGTGGGTTCCTCCTAGCGCTTGATTGATTTGTGTTTACTGGGGTGTTATGTGCTTATTTGTGTTTGTATGTTGGTATTTACTTACTGTTTTATGTACAGTTGCTTTACTGCTTTCTTTATTGCTTTTGTATATATCATACTGTCATGTTGCTGGCTGGATCTGTTGTTTGCTTTGGTGGGTGGGTGATTCATAGAGAGTTAAGGTCCTATACCTGGGACCTGAGTGACACCTAGGCTAGAGTGAATCATATTCTTTCCCATTCCATTTCGGTCTGGTGCGGGAATATGAAACACGGTTCAGATGTGGGTTTCTTCTTGAGAACTCTGTGTTGCAGATTTCCTGCAATGCTAGGGCTATCTGGGAAGCCTGCTAAGTCTGGATGACCTTTTAGTATTGACCTTCAGAAACTGAGGTGAATTAGAGGAGGAATTGTTATGGTTATTGTAAACACTGTACCTCCGGGTTAGAAGTGTTTGCACTTCTCATAACTGATCCAAGTCCGAGGATCCTTGTTCTAGAACACCACCTGTGAGGGGGTTGGGCTGTTTACAAGTTTGCAGGTACCTTGACCTCATAATACCCTGTTGCTTTGATTGTTTAAGAATGCTCCACTTTGGACAGTTCTTGTAATTCTAAGCCCTGGACATGTGGCTCTTTATTTGAGTCCCCTACCTTGGTTACTGGATTTATAGACCTCCAACTGGAATTCTTGAACACATTTGAACCTATATCAGAGTTTTGATCAGATCCAGCTCAGTCACAGACCCTTGCATTTCATCTGCATACATAATCATTGCATCATATTGACATTTGCTTATTTGTGTTTCAGGGTATCCATCTTCATTTGGTTTTGGTTTTGGCCCCATCTTCAGTATTGACCTATCTTCATCAACACCTGCTTCAGTTTAGCTATCTGCTTCAGTCATCACCTACACCAGCCAGTCAGTGGCCCACTTCTTCAGTATTATCATCAGCACCTGTCTCTATTCAGTCTCAGCATCATGGCTCCTAAAAAGAGCAACATCACCTATCACTTCTTCCAGCCAGAGTTATCAGACATCAGGGGGATTCAAACCCTGATCACTCCAGATCACATACCATTGTTCAGGGAGAGTAATGGAGATATACTTGACATGGTTATGGATCTGGACCCTTCACAGAGAAGCCTGATCCACACCTGCATTCAGTTTTATGATCCTCCACTGAGATGTTTTACTTTTCAAGACTTTCAGTTGGGCCCCTTATTGGAAGAGTACTCCTCATTAGTTGGTATACCCATCAAAGGTGGAATCCCATTCAACCCTGAGATGGTCTTTCCTAGCAATGGAGAAGTAGCAAAGGCTCTGCATCTGGAACCTGTCCTGGTTGAGCAGCATATGACTTCTAAAGCTGGAATCCCTGGCTTTCATCTGGACTTCTTAATTTCTCAAGCTACCCTGAGGGCCTCTCTAGGAGAGTGGAAAGCTGTCTGTGCTCTACTAGCCTTGAGCATATATGGAATTGTATTGTTTGCAGATGAGCCTCGATTCATCAGCAAGAATGCAATCCATCTATTCATCTTGAAGAACCCAGTACCAACTTTATTGGGGGATCTTTACTATTCAGTGCATCAGAGGAATGAAAAGCAGAGGGGGAGATTAGTGAGGTGTTGTGCTCCATTGTTCCACACTTGGCTTCTCAGACATCTACCCAGGACAGATGCATTTCTAAATCCTCATCAACAGAGTAACTGGGCTAAGAGACTCACTGTTCTAACTTCAGCTGACATCAGATGGTGCACTCAGAGCACCAAGGGCAGGGATATCATCACCAGCTGTGGGCATTTTCCCAATGTGCCCCTAATAGGAGTTAAGGGTAGTATCAATTACAACCCTCTGCTGTTTAGACGACAATTGGGCTATGCACTGGTCCACACTCCTAGGGCACAGGACTTGGTTGAGACTATCTTTTGTGAGAACAAGATTAGTTTGGCTGTTGTTAGGCAGGCTGCCTGGGCCTGGGATAATGTTCAAACCAAGGGAGTGACCATCCTAGGGAAGTGCAACAATGTGGCATCAGCACAATATTATGAGTGGTCCCGTGCCAGGGCCCAATTCTCTGGGATGCCCTTTACCATAGAAGACATGCCTGAATCATCTTCAGCACCACCCCCTGCCACTATCAGTTTGGAGGAGTATGAGAGCTTAAAGGAAAGAAATGAGAAGCTAACCCAGGCTTTGCAGAAGACCCTCCGTGAGAGGAGTGAAGGTATAAGGGAGATTGAGAGATTGGAGAAGTTGAGAGCGGAGCATTTGACTAAGATTGAAAAGTCTGGGGATTATATCAAAAAGTCTAAGGCTGGTGAACAAATTCTGAAGAATGCTTGCAAAGAAGCCCAGTTCCAGAGAGCAAGGACAGACTTGTATTTGAAGGAGAGTCAAGCCCGGTGGGTCAGGATCACCGAGGCTCGCGCCCTGGAGGACAAGAGAGTTCAAGACAAGATGGAGCAACTAGAAGCTAGTGCAAAAGAACAGCAAGAAGCCCTGGCAGCAGCCCAGAGGGAGATATCAGAGCTGAAGATCAAAGCAGGGGTGAAGAGGTCAAAGGACCAAACTCAGCACAAGAAGCTAACAGCAGCTGTTACGACCCGGAATCTCCTCATCAGGAATCTCACGGAGCGTCCGGCTGATCCTGTGACCGAAGCACTTCTCAAGGAAGTTCGTGAGGATGAGTTTGGTCTTGGTGTTTGACCATTTGTTTGTTGTTGCTTTCTTTCCATGTACTTTTATTTTCTTGTAATGTATTTTGACCCCTTAGAGGGCTTGTGTTGTAAAATGAACAATTTGTATTATTTCACCTTCTGTAATATATTTGTGTTAGTTTGCTTCATCTGAGTTTTCTTCAAGCAACAACAACAGCATCTCCAAGGGTCTGGAAGGGTCAAAACTGAAGGCCAAGCCGGATACCTTGAGGACAAATAAGCATACTGCATTGCATGCTAACCCTTTGTTTGTTTTGTAGGTTTTTGCTTTATTGTTGCTAACCTCTATTGTGATGTTCAAGAACTATTGCTAGGCGCCGGGTATTTCCCCTCAACCGTCCGCACCGTTATCCAACTCGAAACAACCTTCCGGGAATTCAGATGGATCAGATGCAGCAGGACCTTACTGAGGTCAGAAATCAAATGGCAAATGAAAGGCTAGAGATGAGGAATCAAATGACGCAGTTCATGGAAGTGATGAACAACATGGCTCAGAGCCAGGAAAGATTGAGAGCCATGGTGGAAAGGCAAAATCAAGAGGATCCACATATAGGGACTGCCGGCACCAGCAACAACGAAAGGGTGCAACCTCATGTTAACCCCCCTGTCTTTGGGCCACACCTCCATCCTGAGGTCAATATTCCTGCAAATGTTCAAGGGACTGCCACCGCAGCTAGGGTACTTCAAGAAGATCCTCAGGAGGACCAATTCACAGTAATGGGTGCTGGGGAAGAGGCTTATGATAGAAGACTGGATGAGATAGCTGAGAAGTTGAGATCCTTAGAATCTCAAAACTCTTTGGGCTTCGACGTCATGGACATGGGCTTGGTAGACGGGGTCAGGATCCCCCATAAGTTCAAACCTCCTTGCTTTGAAAAATACAACGGGACTTCATGCCCCCGGACTCATTTGCAGTCATTTCTGGGAAGGCTGAAGGCCTATACTATGGATGAGAAGCTCTGGATGTTCTATTTCGAAGACAGCTTAACCGGAGCGTCAAGAGAATGGTACTCTCACTTGACAAGGGAAACTATTAGATGCTGGAAGGACCTGGCAGAGGCCTTCATCAGACAGTATCAGTATAACTTAGACATGGCGCCCAACAGGACCCTCCTAATGGGAATGTCACAGTCTTCAAGGGAGAGTTTCCGAGAATATGCCCAGAGATGGAGGCAATTGGCTGCTGCTGTTCAGCCACCTATGTCTGAAAGGGAAATGGCAGACATGTTTATGAACACCCTTCAGGGAACCTATATTGACAGGCTGGCTGCCTTCTCATCCACCAGCTTTGCAGATGTTGTCATAGCTGGGGAGAGAATCGAAAGCCTATTGAAGATGGGTAAGATATCTGACAACGGTGCAAGCTCGTCCAATAGTACAAGAAAGCCTTTTGCAGGCCCGAGAAGAACTGGCGAGACCAATGCCATCCACACCAACAGGGGCAGGCCCCATTATGTTCCAAGGTCAATAGCAGCAGTCACCATTCCTACTCCAGCTCATCCTTAGCCAGTCTATCAACCTCCGCAGCAAAACTATCAACAACAACCTCAGTACCATCAGCAAAATCAGTATCCTCCAAGGAATCACAACAACAACAACAGCAACAACAATAATCAGCAAAGGCCATTTCAGCAAAGGCCATCTCAAGCTAACAGAGTGATCGATCCGATCCCAATGCCATATGCTA
This sequence comes from Lathyrus aphaca, assembly GCA_963966055.1. Taxonomy (NCBI): domain Eukaryota; kingdom Viridiplantae; phylum Streptophyta; class Magnoliopsida; order Fabales; family Fabaceae; genus Lathyrus; species Lathyrus aphaca. Next base: position 427,005,884 of record OZ014523.1, on the reverse strand, counting down.
CCTTGCTGCCACAGCTTCTGAAACTCAACCTGGTTGAGCTAAGAACGTTGGCACCTCCGGATCCCAACAGTCTACCAAGGAACTATGACTCCAACGCCAGATGTGCCTTCCATTCAAATGCACCTGGCCACAGTACAGAAAAGTGCAGAGCTCTGCATATGAAGGTACAAGACCTGGTAGACTCAAAGGCTCTGAATTTCGCACCACCACCCAATGTCAATAAAAATCCAATGCCGAACCACGGTGGTCCTAGAATTAACGCTATTGAAGAAGACAAGCCGTCTTATTTAATAACCAGTGTGGGACAGATCCGGACACCGTTGGTAGAAATCAAAGCTCAGCTCTTGGAATGTCAAATGTTCCCGGGGTGTGAGTTGGGTTGTGCTTACTGTAATATCTCGGTAAATGGGTGCGATAATCTGAGGAATGGCATAGATGGCCTTATTCAGAGTGGCCAACTCCAGATCACTACATCATTTCCAACAAATCCACCAATCTCATCAGCAACGGTTTCAGAACCTCCTACAACTGCAGCAACCATTGTTCCTGACAATTCTTCGGTTTCATCAACAAGTACTCCATCCGTCGTTTCAAATGATCAGTTATCAGCGAATTTTTCTTCTACAACTCCAGCACCACTCCATTATGAAGCTCCTACAACAACAGCATCCATTCTTCCACCATTGTCTCCTACAACACCAGCAACCAATCATGAAGATGTCTCTACTGTCACAATCTTTTACGATCCTGAAAACAATTCCGTCTACAACTCAGAAGGTGCTGCTCCCACTAGGGCACCAGTCACAATTTATTACGATCCACAAACTATCACAGTTCCTTCAACCGCTGCAATCAGTCCAGTCACCATCACGGTGCCTGGACCCGTGCCTTATGAAAGCAGCAATGCCATCCCCTGGCATTACGGCTCCGACTTGTACTGTGAAGGACAAAGAATCACTTTTGAATCATCAACCCCTGCACTACAAATTGACAATGTGGGCGGAGGCGGAGGCTTCACTCGGAGCGGACGTCTTTTCGCTCCACAAATTCAGAGACCCACTGCCGAAGCAGAAGCTGCTGCCAAGGCAAAGGGGAAGAGCCCTGTGCAGGAAGATCAAGCTGTTAAAGAAGCCTTGAAGACACCCTTTGATCAAGAGGTTGATGAGTTCATGCGAATCATCAAAAAGAGTGATTATAAAATAGTGGATCAGCTTCATCAGACGCCTTCCAAGATCTCAATCCTATCACTGCTTATGTGCTCCGAAGCCCATCGGAATGCACTACTCAAAGTCTTGCATGCAGCTTACGTGCCTGAAGAGATCACTGTCAATCAGCTTGAAGCTGTAGTGGGGAATGTTAATGCTAGTCACGGACTAGGGTTCACCAATACTGATTTGACAACGGAAGGCCGCAACCACAACAAAGCCTTGCACATAACCATGGAATACAAAGGTGCTGTCCTTTCCCATGTGCTGGTAGACACGGGGTCATCCCTTAATGTCTTACCAAAGAAGGCTCTGGTGAAGTTAGAATATGATGGATTGGCATTGAGACCCAGCAACCTGGTGATGAGAGCCTTTGATGGTTCAAAGAGATCGGTTCTGGGAGAGATTGAGTTGCCCATAACGATTGGCCCGCAGACCTTTAAAACTATCTTCTATGTGATGGACATTCAGCCCGCCTACAGCTGTTTGTTGGGTAGGCCATGGATTCACGCTGCTGGCGCCGTGACCTCTACCCTTCACCAGAAGTTAAAATATGAGTGGGAGGGTCAAATCGTTACAATCTGTGGAGAAGAGGACATTTTTGTCAGTCACCTGGCTACCTATAAATACATTGAGATGGATGGGGAGATCCATGAAACAATGAGCCAGGGGTTTGAAGCCTTGAATGTGAATGAGACATCTGCTGTGTCTGGTACTTCAATATCATCATACCAACAAGCCCGAAAGGTTGTTGAGGAGGGAACTGCCCAAGGCTGGGGCAAATTGCTATCGGTAGAGAAGAAAGAAGACAGATTTGGGTTGGGTTACAAACCAACTCAACAAGATCAAGCAGTGGCTGCGAAAGAGCCCAATTTTGTGAGCGGGGGGATGCTTACCCCTGATACTATCAACTGTCTGGAAGACGAGCTGGAAGAGGAGCGCAACCTGGAAAGTTGGATTCGTCCAAAGATCCCGGGGAGCAGTATCTCGAACTGGTCTTCCCAGGAAATTATAAGAGTTACTCATGCAGAGTAATTATTATTTCCTGTATTTTTATAAGCATGCATCAAAGTCTTGCATCTTGCCCAAGATGACAAGACTCATTTTGTAATCGGGCCATCTGTACTTTTTGTGCAAACAAGATTAATTAATGAAATATCAGACATCTTTTTGCAAACGAGTCTTTTTCTTTTCGTTCACTGTTTTTCCATTTTTCTTTTTGTACAAAAAAAATAAATGGCGGTGTTTTCAAAATGACAACTTCATTTCACTTTTCTAAATAAGACTAAAATCAGATCACTAAAATGAACAAACTTAACCCCTGCAGAGAGTGCCTCCCAGACAGCACCGACAACAGCACGGCTATGACTTCGTATGACTTTGACAATCCAATCAATCAAGCTGATGAAGGGGTTGAAGAAGAGTATGAGCTTCCTGAAGAGCTAGCCAGGTTGTTAAGACAAGAGGAAAAGGTTATTACTCCTCACCAGGAGGAGGTTGAAGTGATCAATCTTGGTACAGATGAAGACGTGAAAGAAGTTAGAATCGGGGCCTTCCTGCAAGACTCAGTGAAGAGACGACTGATTGACCTGCTTCAAGAGTATGTGGACGTGTTTGCTTGGTCTTACCAAGACATGCCAGGGTTGGATACCGACATTGTCGTGCACAAGCTGCCTTTGAGAGAAGAATGCCCACCGGTTAAACAGAAACTACGCCGTACTCGTCCGGACATGGCAATGAAAATCAAGGAGGAGGTACAAAAGCAATGGGACGCCGGGTTCCTTGCTGTAACTAGCTACCCGCCGTGGGTTGCTAATATAGTACCTGTGCCTAAGAAAGACGGCAAGGTAAGGATGTGCGTTGATTACCGGGATCTGAACAGAGCCAGCCCGAAAGATGACTTCCCATTACCTCACATTGATGTATTGGTGGATAACACGGCTCAGTTCTCGGTATTCTCCTTCATGGATGGATTTTCAGGATACAACCAGATCAAGATGTCACCTGAAGACATGGAGAAGACAACCTTCATCACACCCTGGGGCACGTTCTGCTACAAAGTAATGCCATTCGGACTGAAGAATGCTGGTGCCACATATCAACGGGCTATGGTGACATTATTCCACGATATGATCCATAAAGAAATAGAGTGTTATGTGGATGATATGATCGCCAAGTCCCTTACAGAGGAAGACCACCTGGTGAATCTGCTCAAGTTATTCAAGCGTCTGAGGAAATACCAACTAAAGCTGAACCCCAACAAATGCACATTCGGGGTGCGATCCGGTAAGCTGCTGGGCTTTATTGTAAGCGAGAGAGGGATTGAAGTGGACCCTGATAAAGTCAAAGCTATACAAGAGATGCCTGCACCGAAAACTGAGAAATAAGTTCGAGGGTTCTTAGGTCGATTGAACTACATTTCAAGGTTCATATCTCACCTGACAGCAACCTGTGAACCCTTGTTCAAGCTGCTAAGAAAGGAACAGACGGTCAGGTGGAATGAAGACTGCCAGAAGACTTTTGACAAGATCAAGGAATATCTGCAAGAACCTCCAATCCTCATGCCTCCAGTTGAAGGAAGACCTCTGATCATGTACTTGACAGTATTAGAAGAGTCAATGGGGTGTGTGCTGGGCCAGCATGACGAGTCTGGTCGAAAAGAGTATGCAATATACTACCTAAGCAAAAAGTTTACCGACTGTGAACAACGCTATTCACTGCTCGAGAAAACTTGCTGTGCTTTAGCGTGGGCTGCTCGCCGACTGAGACAGTATATGTTGACCCACACTACTTTGTTGATATCCAAAATGGACCCGGTTAAGTACATTTTCGAGAAGCCGGCTCTTACCGGACGGGTTGCAAGATGGCAAATGATTCTCACAGAATACGACATACAGTACACATCTCAGAAAGCCATCAAGGGCAGTGTACTATCTGAATATCTTGCTGAGCAACCCATTGATGACTACCAGCCTATGAGGTTTGACTTCCCTGATGAAGACATCATGTTCATTAAATCAAAAGATCATGAAGAGCCTATTCACACTGAAGGGCCCGACCCGGAAGAAGAATGGACTATGATGTTTGATGGGGCTGTTAACATGAATGGTCGTGGTGTTGGTGCAGTACTCATTACACCTAAAGGAGTTCACATGCCTTTCTCGGCGAAACTCACTTTCAACTGCACTAACAACGAAGCTGAATACGAAGCTTGCATCATGGGTCTTGAGGAAGCCATTGACCTCAGGATCAAGACATTGACCGTATTCGGAGATTCAGCTTTGGTAGTCAATCAAACCAACGGCAAATGGTACACACACCAGGATCATCTGATACCTTACAGGGATTATACAAGGAGGTTATTGACTTTCTTCACAACAGTCAAGCTTGAGTATATCCCTCGGGACGAGAATCAGTTTGCAGATGCCTTGGCTACCATTTCGTCCATGATCAAAGTTCAAGCTGCTAACTTTGTACCTCAGATTTCAGTATCCAGACTTGATAGACCAGCATATGTGTTCTCAGCAGATGTTGTCAAGGACGATAAGCCTTGGTTCCATGACATTAAATGTTTCTTGGAGGATCAAACATACCCACCTGGGGCATCTTCCAATGATAAGAAGACTTTGAGAAGGCTTGCTGGGAGTTTCTTTCTGAACACTGATGGATCTCTATACAAAAGGAACTTTGATATGGTACTCCTCAGATGTGTTGACAAGACAGAAGCAGATTTATTGATGCATGAAGTGCACGAAGGCTCCTTTGGTACCCATGCGGGAGGGCATGCCATGGCCAAGAAATTGTTGAGATCAGGCTATTACTGGATCACGATGGATGCAGACTGTTGTGCCTACGCCAGAAAATGCCATAAATGCCAGATTTATGCGGATAAGGTGCATGTGCCTCCCAATCCTTTGAACATCATGTCTTCACCCTGGCCCTTTGCCATGTGGGGCATTGATATGATTGGCAAGATTGAGCCAACTGCTTCGAATGGCCACAGATTCATCTTGGTCGCCATTGATTATTTTACCAAGTGGGTTGAAGCAGCCTCATATGCAAATGTCACGAGGCAAGTGGTAGCCCGATTCCTAAAGAGAGATATCATCTGTCGATACGGAGTGCCCGAGCGAATCATTACTGATAATGGTTCCAACTTGAACAACAAGATGATGGCTGAATTATGCCGGGACTTCAAGATCCAACACCACAATTCTTCTCCTTACAGGCCAAAGATGAATGGCGCAGTTGAGGCAGCTAATAAGAACATCAAGAAGATTGTGCAGAAGATGGTAATCACTTACAAAGATTGGCATGAAATGCTACCGTTTGCTTTGCATGGGTACCGCACGTCAATCAGAACATCCACTGGGGCAACGCCGTATCAGCTTGTGTATGGTATGGAAGCAGTCCTACCTGTTGAAGTTGAATTACCCTCCCTACGGGTATTAATGGATGTTAAACTGAGTGAAGCATAATGGGTTAGGGCCCGATACGAGCAACTGAGTCTGATCGAAGAGAAGAGATTGGCTGCAATCTGTCATGGGCAGTTGTATCAGAAAAGAATGAAGAAGGCCTTCGATCAGAAAGTCAGGCACCGAGAGTACCAAGTGGGAGATCTTGTGCTGAAAAGAATCCTCCCTCCTCATACAGACCACAGGGGCAAATGGACTCCAAATTATGAAGGACCATTCGTTGTAAAGAAAGTTTTCTCTGGTGGGGCACTGATGCTCAGCACCATGGATGGTGAAGATTTTCCGTCCCCTGTGAATTCAGATGCAGTTAAAAAATACTTCGCATAAAAATGACCCGCTGGACACAAAATCAGAATGTAAGTCCAGGCAAAAATAGGGCATCCCGGCGAGTCAAAAACAGAATAAAAGACTCGGGCAAAAATAAGGGAAAATAAACAAAAAAAATGTACACCCGCTGAGTTGAAAAGCCGCATTGGACAACTCAGGCAAAAATGGGTATCCCGATGGATTGAAAACCCGAAAGGGCGATCCATGCAAAATAAGGGAATAAGCGAACAACTGCATTCTGAATCCGTCTGTATTGTCAGCAACTTGGTTAAGGCTCCAAAGGATCAAGCTTCAACCAGAATCAACTTTCTCCAGAAAGCAAGACGAGAAGAAAGTCAAAAGTCATACGAGTCATAGCAGGAGAGGAAGCTCCTTTGAAAGCGTCATCAACACTGCCAGCACTTTGTTTCTCAATTTGTAACAATCTCCTCATTTCAGGAGATATGTTTCTTTGACTGTATCTTGCCAATTCAGGGCACATGAATTAATAAAATCAGATTTTTCAGTCATGTTTCGTCTTGTACATTTTTATTTGCAAAAATGTCTGATGTCTCTTAAAAATTAATTGCATGAGTACGATTGTTCTTCTCTAAGAATATAAAAACACATGCTTGCAGGGAATGTAATTGCTCTCGAAAATACTTAACTCCTATGACGAAATCCAGTAAAGGATACCTCGGGACCTTTTGTGCGTTTCCTTATCTTTGCAGGATCGCAGGTATACAGGACGCAACTTGGGGCATGCAAGCTACATCTCAGTGAGCTGGCAAATCAACAAAAGATCTCGGCATCCGAAATGCTCTATCCCCAGCTGAGTTGCCTCTTGTTGCCCTCCCCAGCTGAGTTACCAACAATGCTCCCCAGCCATAGTACCAATCATTCTTCCTCAGTAAAATACAGGAATCCGGGAATCATATCCCCACAGAGTTCTAGCCTCTACCAGAAGAGCAATGCATGAAGATCACAACAGAGTGAAGAAAGCTTCTACAAACCCCAGCTGGGCCTCCTATTACAAGGATATGTCTATCAGTGACCCGTATCCCCAGGAAAATATCATCTTATTAGATCTACCAATGATCTCCTCCCCAGCTGGGATGTCCATTTCAAACAGATTAACTAGGGATCTCTACAGCAGCGGGATCCGAATCCCAGATTTGTGCCTCTTTGCATAATCATAGCATTCGCATCATATTCACCCCCAAAGCGTAGCATTCCGTCTTAACGCGGAGCATTGCGGCAAAAATCCAATATATGGCATAATCATAAGTCATGGTGTGAATCAAACACTTGTGAATAATAACCATTCATCAGGATACAGAATACAATACACGAAAATCCCCCACCAGAGTCCCAGCAAAAGCAGTTGCTCCACAAATCACAAACACCAGATATTTCCTGACACCCGTCCGTGTCATACCCCAGCAGAAAGCCGGAGACATCCTCTTTGCACTCACATATACCTATATACACTTTCCTGACACCCGTCCGTGTCATTCCCCCAGCGCAGTCGCTTACACTTTCATCACCCATATACTTGTTTATATTATACTTTTCTCCTTTTGACACTCGTCCGTGTCACTCTCCCCAGCAGTTAAACACTCATCTATACACCACTTGTACTACTCATGTCATACTTATACAGATACTCGTCTACACCATCTATATCCCCGCAGATTCAACAATAGTCCTTGTTCTTTGTTAACCAGTTGGTACTCGTCCGTACCATCATCTCAGAACATTGCGTCTAGTGTTTGTTTCTACATGATACTCGTCCGTATCATAATCTTAAGGATGCTCGTCCGCATCTTTAATCCATACACCGCGCCATACACTGTATCTTCTTGAATATAGATACTCGTCTGTGTCTACTATTCCCCAGAAGAATCCCCTCAAATTCAACACTCGTCCGTGTTCTCTGTTAACCCGTTGATACCCGTCCGTATCACCATCTCTGAACATGTGTCAGTATTTGTTTCTACCTGATACTCGTCCGTATCATAGTCTTAAGGATGCTCGTCCGCATCTTTAATCTATACACTAACATCTAAACACTTATACCTTTTGTTTCTTGGATATAAACACTCGTCCGTGTTTACTTCTCCCCAGTAGATCGCCAACAAAGCAAATTTTCCTTTTTATCTAACACTCGTCCTGTGTTATGATAGCCCTGAGAGCAGCCGTCCCCTGCTGAGTGGTCGTCCTCCACTTCTTGATGGTCGTCCTCCATCATGCTCATCCGATGGCCGTCCCCATCGTTGATTTTAGCAGCCGTCCCCTGCTAGGTGGTCGTCCTCCACCTCTTGATGATCGTCCTTCATCATTTTATCCAATGGCCGTCCCCATTGTTGATTTTGGTTATCTGACATTCGTCCTGTGTCATGATAAACCCTGAGAGCAGCCGTCCCCTGCTAGGTGGTCGTCCTCCACCTCTTGATGGTCGTCCCCCATCATGCTCGTCCGATGGCCGTCCCCATCGTTGACCTTTTATCCGATGGCCGTCCCCGTCGTTGATATCTTCGGCAGCCGTCCCCTGCCAGGTGGTCGTCCTCCACCTTTGATGGCCGTCCCCATCATATCCTTTTATTCCCCAACAGAGCAGCCGTCCCCTGCTAGGTGATCGTCCTTCACCTTTGATGGCCGTCCCCCATCAGCTGTTTATTTCATTTATTCTTTAACCCGATGGCCGTCCCCGTCGTGGTCCCTTTTCCTTTTTAGCCCGATGGCCGTCCCCATCATTGGTTACTTTGCTTTATGAACTTGATGGCCGTCCCCGTCATGTTTCATTAGTCCCAGGAGATTTTTACAGTTTTATCATGATGGCCGCCCCCATCATAGTTTCTTTTTGTTCCCAGCTAGTCGGCCGTCCCCGTCTTGGCTTTACCTTTTATCCCCAGCATGTCGGCCGTCCCCGTCATTGCTTTACTTCACATACTTTTCCCAGCATGTCGGCCGTCCCCGTCATTGCTCTATCATCCACTTTACAACATACTTTGTTTTCTTTTGCAATCTATATCCCTTTTCTTCTTCATTCTGTGAGTGCAAATTTTGGACTGTCTTTGGTATTCAACCACAAGTTATCTTGTTTGCCTGTTAAGCCGTTGCTTACATCCTGCACAGCTAACTCATGTTTGAATAGGGGCAGCTGTAAACACCCCAAATTTGCCCTCACCCATTCACACCATGGCTTGTGATCATTTCATATGCATAAACACAATCATATCATCTCATATCTCAACTTTGATTCACTGCATTTGTTCTAAGTCATCTGCACCTAGGGTTTGTGATCTGAGCAATCCAAGGGCTTTTTGAGCCACTCCAAAGGCCACCAATCACTTCAAAGGGATCCATGTGTGTTCATCTATCATATTACATCCTCTCAAGATCAAGATTTCAAAAGAATCACAAGAACTAGGGGTTGAATGGATGCAGAGCCAGGTTTGACTGCACAGTTGACCTAAAATTAGGGTTTTGGTTTCAGAGGCCATAACTCCAAATTTTTTGGTCATTCTTGTTTCCATTGGTCTCTATATGGTATAGGGAGTATGCATATCAATTTTCATGAAGAAATTCCATGGGGAAGTCATCTGATCAAGAGTTGACTTTTCAGACAAGTCAGTGCAAAATCAGGGCATCTGAGGCCCCCAATGACCCAACCAATGGGTGATCTTCATCATTTTGAGTGTATATGATCTTTATTTGATCATGGAAGAAGGTTGAAGTTCATAAAAATCAAGAATTTGGAAGTTTTGCAAATGTTGACTTTTTGGGCATAGTTGACTTTTCAAGAATGCTTCATTTTATGTCATTTTTCAAGCCTTGATTCTTGATCCAAAAATGCTTCAAATGGAAAAACTTTGGTCATGAAAGTTGTAGATCTCATCTTTCCCTTTTCAAAAAGTACAAGAGCATGATCAAACTCTTCTTGGATCAAAAGTTATGGTGTGACAAAGTTGGCCAAAATCATTGATTTTCAAGGCATGCCTCAAATGGAAATTTTGCAAAACCATGAACCAATGCCTTTTATAACCTCTAGTTCATTTCAAACCAGCACACAAACATTCTACAAGTCATAAAAATCAGAATTGAACCAAGAATGCTCATGTGTTATGGTTTGTGGGTTAAGGAAATCACATGTGAACCATAAAGCAACAACTTGCAAAACTCATGATCACTCTTTCCCCCACTTGCTACATTGGTTACTGCACTTTGCTAGCCCTTCCCCTCACCCTTGCTGCATAGCCCATGCCTTGTACTAAGCCTAGAACCACACCATACTTCTCTTACACAAAAGGTTGACATTTTGCAAAAGCAAACTTACCTATCACAGCAGGCCATGTCACATCATCCAGCCAATTGGATTAGTTTATACTTTTCATTTGCAAGCCATTTCATATACCAAGCCATGCTGAAACTCTTCACACATTGACATACACAAAAACACACCAAGCTGCATTTTGTTTCGAATCTCTCTGCCCAGCCACAAAACATCCAAACCATTTCCACACTTCAACTCACCATGATCCATTGAGAAGAAACCAGCCAAGAGCCAGGCCTGAAACCAACCACAAAGCCACTTCACCATTTTCACCTCAGCCTGCATTTCTCTTCGAATCACCTTCCACAACTTACAAACATCCAAACAAACTTTACAAAGCTTCTCCACCCACCATCTGGATCACAAAGAACCACTCACAATGGCCTGAAACTGCCTGAATCATCCCTGCCATTTTTGACTGAGCTTGAGCAGAAGCTTGTCAAACTCCTCATCCAGCCAACATAAATTCCTCTTGAGCATTCAAGCATCACCAGGGGGTCAAGTGGATTGGATTGCACTGAAGGAAGTGGCCAGAAAGTCATCAGAGTGAAAGCTTCGAATCTCAGGTAGCTTGAAAAATATTTTTCCAGAAATCATTTCTTTTGTTTTAAACTTGTTCTCTATGCTTCACTGAGTATCCTGGTGCTTTTGGTTTTTGAAATGGTGATGAAATGAACATTTAATTGATCTCTGAAACTTGCGTGCCCTAAAATTTGTTTTTTTCGATTCATGCTTCTGGGGAAATATAAATTTGTTTTGAGATGGGGTTTTGGTTCGTGAGTGAGTGGAGATCATTTTCCAATTCTTAGATTTCATTTTAGTTAGGTTTTTGGGGTTTTGGGGATTTTCAGGGGAGATGCTGGCCGGAGAAGACGACCGGAAGTCTTCTCCGGCAGCCTGAATGTGATTATGCCCTAATCCTTGTCATTAAGCCAGTTTGAATCTAGAGCGTTGGATGCGTTGAAATGTTTGACTTGCCGCGCGTGTGGACGGTCCAGATTTGTCATTAAGCCCTAATCTTCATTATTTATTTAATTAATTGAGTTTAAGTCAGTTTAAACGTGGGCCACAGGATCTGGCGCGTAGTCAATGCCCCCAAGCCCAGATTGAATCCCAGCCACCCATCCTGCATACTTCTCCTTTTATTTATTTTAATTCATTTTCTTTTCATTTAAATTGCACAATTAATTTAAAATAGTAAAAAATGTTTTAAAATTATGAAACTTTTTCTCCTGGGTTTTATTAATTTTTATAACACAAAAATATTTTTATTTTATTTTTTATCATTAAAAAAGTATTTTTAAATATTTAAAATATTATTTTTAATTGATTAATGGAAATTAATTAATTAAAAATACTTTTAGGTATTTAAAAATCACCAAAAAATTCATGAAATGTTCTAAGACATTTAGAAACATTGTCCAACCTTCAAACCAAATTTCTTTTTTGATCTTGATGCATTTTGAGAATTTTCCATTGAATTAAATCATTTTTTGTGCATTATTTTGATCATAAGTTCAAAAAATCATTTCTGCCTATTAGAGAAGAGTTGGACATTGATTGTTTTTGCATTGTTTTGTGTTTAGCATGTAGTTTCTAGGATTAAATGGCCATGATTTGATTCCTCATTTTCAATTTGTTTGGCATTTCTTTTGTTTAGGAACCCTAAAAACCCTAATAACTTAGAAAAATCATAACTTGAGCTAGGTTAAGAGTTGAGACCTCCCCTTTGGACCTTGGTTTAGTATAGGGTTAGGGTTTCTTTGAGTGGAATTTTCCATTTTTTATCTTAGGGTTTGCTTCTGATTTTGAGTTTTGTTTGATGTTTGTTTCATAAACCCTGATTTGGGCTTTCTCTTGCATCCCCTTTGCATTCTCTTGCATAACATGACTTGCCATGACATTTCAAGCATCCATTTGATTCATTTGACATCATAAGACATATAGAAAGCATATGTGATCATTGCATCTTGCATTTGCCATGTTGTTTGCCATGTATGTTTCATAACTTTTCATGTAAGTTCATGCTCCTTAACTTGCATCATTTGCATCCATGATCTTGTATGAACATATCCATGCCTTGCCTCATGTTTATAGCACTCCATAGCATCATTATCATCATCAACATGCTTCTGGTTTTGTTTAGCATCATACCATTTCATCCCTTTTGGCATTGCATTGCATTTCTTTCTAACTTTTCAGGTGGTAAGTAAACCTGAGAAGTGAATTTGCCTTCACTTCTCACAACTTCTTTTCATCTCTTTCATGCATCCTTGCTTCATTTTACTTTGTGTTTGAGATTGAGCTTGCTCATTCTTCTTCTTCTCACTTTCTTCCTTCAAGTGACTTGACTTCTTAAATGAAGCAAGTTACTTTGCTTCTCCTGATCCTTTCATCTGCTTCCTGGTGGTTCCTTTGAAGATCTTTCTTGTTAACCTCAAAAACCTTAGGAACAACCAAGCATGACAATGGTTAGGATTTTGATTAGTCCCCCACTTAGTTTTACCTTTGTGTCTCATTGAGTCTTCTCTTCTCACCTCATAATCAGGGACTAAACCCTAAAGGCTTTAAGGCTTTGTGATTAAGCTTATGCCTGCATCCTTCTATTAGGATGGAGTGTATAACTTTAATCCTAAGTGTTGAAACCTTAATGTGTTTAAATCCTCTAATTAATTCACATAATAATCATCAAGACTTCACACTTGTAACTTGGGCCTTGCATTAGGGTTCTAATTCTTCCTTAACTGGTTAAGAAGGACTAACCCTAGTGTTAATGGACAAGTCCCCCTCAAGTTGTCTTATAAACCCTAAAACTCACTTCATCATCATATCATTAGCTAAAATCCACTCAATAAAGGCTTTGTTTTGTCATGAGTTTAATCCCTAATCATGGATTAAGTTGAGGAGTTTTCCTCAGCTTAAACATTCTCATCTATTATCCTTCTATTAGGATGGTGTAATGAGTCTGTTTAATCCCTGATTATGGCTTAATCTCATTACTTAACACTAAACAAAAACAACAAAAACATCTAATTAATCACAAGTAGGTTAATGATCTTAATCCTACACCAAAGGTGTTTAAGTGTGAGAAGCTGACTTCACACTTAAGGTATTCTCATTACCCCTAATCAGAGGGAAGATGTGATGAGTTTACTAAATCCATTGGTTTAGACTTAAGCTCATTAACTTATGACAAAATCCAAAAACAATAAAAGACTGAAAACACAAAAACAAACAATAATCGTCTCCTCCGGGATTCTTTTCTCATCTCATTCACTCACAAACGAGAGCTCGCTTCTTCCGTCTAATGCAAGACAGTTTGCACCTGAGCCAGACAGGTCATACACTTGAGCATAGACAAGTAAGCAGTTCACAAGTCAATTCATCTTTCAGTCTCTTTGGGTCGAACTACGGTGTTCTGACTTCCTCATTGCACGAGAGGATACGTAGGCATAACTTAACAGTTATCGAACAAAAGTCTCTGTATATTCCCCCTCTTTCTAGCCTCATTCTTTTAGCCTCATGATCTTGAGCATTTCACTCCTTTCTTACACTGACACTTTCATACTTCATATCACTTATACACTATACACCTGTACATCTTTTTTCAGCTATTTTATACACAGATTGCACTGACACTACCCCTTTAAAACACAAATCTTTTAAGCGTGGATCCCGTCGAGTACGGCGGACAATCTGGGTGCTAATACCTTCCCAGGTTGTAACCAACCCCCTTTCTCAGTCTCTCTGGTTCGCAACCGTCTTATCCTTCTCTTTCTAGGTTTATGCAGCATTGCCTTTCCTCCGGGATAAAAATGCCTAGCTGGCGACTCTATTCATCTCTAGTGAGTTCACGGCTGTGTGTTCTCATTGTCCCTCTCGCCGACCGTTCGCGTCTGTACCTTCATCTGATTAGTTTCATTTGTCGGGAGCGACAAAGAGGTAGCAAAGGCATTGCATCTGGAATCAGTTCTGATTGGGCAGCATATGACTACTAAGGCTGGAATCCCTGGCCTGCATCTGGATTTCTTAATCTCTCAAGCTACCCTGAAAGCTTCTTTGGGAGAGTGGAAAGCAGTCTGTGCTTTATTGGCCTTAAGCATATATGGGATCATATTATTTGCAGATGAGCCTCGATTCATTAGCAAGAATGCAATCCATCTTTTCATCCTGAGGAACCCAGTGCCCACTTTATTGGGGGATTTTTACTACTCAGTGCACCAGAGGAATGAAAAGCAGAGGGGAAGGTTAGTGAGGTGCTGTGCTCCTTTGTTCCATACTTGGCTTCTCAGGCATTTGCCCAAGACAGATGCATTTTTGAATCCTCATCAGCAGAGGAACTGGGCTAGAAGACTCACTACTCTGACTTCAGCCGATATCAGGTGGTGCACTCAAAGCACAAAGGGCAGGGATATCATCACCAGTTGTGGGCATTTTCCCAATGTACCCCTGATAGGAGTTAAGGGTAGCATTAATTACAATCCTCTGCTGCTCAAAAGGAAACTGGGCTATGCACTGGTCCACACTCCTAAGGCACAAGACTTGGCTGAGACTCTTTATTGTGAGAACAAGCCTAATCTGGCTATTGTTAGGCAGGCAGCCTGGGCCTGGGATAATGTTCAAACTAAGGGAGTAACCATTCTGGGAAAGTGCAACAATGTAGCATCAGCACAGTACCATGAGTGGTCCCATGCCAGGGCTCAATTCTCTGGAATGCCCTTTACCATGGAGGATATGCCTGGATCATCCTCAGCACCACCCCCTGCCACTGTCAGTTTGGAGGAGTTTGAGGGTTTGAAAGAGAGAAATGAGAAGTTGACTCAGGCTTTGCAGAAGACCCTCCGGGAGAGGAGTGATGGTAGGATGGATATTGAGAGGTTAGAGAAGTTGAGAGTGGAGCATCTGGCTAAAATTGAGAAGTCTGAGGATTACATCAAGAAGTCTAGGGCTGGAGAACAAATTCTGAAGAATGCTTGCAAGGAAGCCCAGTTCCAGAAAGCCAGGACTGACTTGTATCTGAAGGAGAGTCAAGCTAGGTGGGTCAGGATCACCGAAGCTCGTACTCTGGAAGATAAGAGGACCCAAGACAAGATAGAGCAATTGGAAGCTAGTGCAAAGGAGCAGCAGGAAGCCCTGGCAGCAGCCCAGAGGGAAATATCAGAGCTGAAGGTCAGAGCTGGAGTGAAGAGGTCAAAGGACCAAAGTCAACACAAGAAGCTAACTGCAGCTGTTACTACCCGGAATCTCCTTATCAAGAATCTCACGGAGCGTCCAGCTGATCCTGTGACCGAAGCACTTCTCAAGGAAGTTCGGGAGGATGAGTTTGGTCTTGGTGTTTGACCATTTGCTTGTTGTTGCTTTCATTCCATGTACTTTTATTTTCTTGTAATGTATTTTGGCCCCTCAGAGGGCTTGTATTTGTAAACAAACTATGTACCATTTGCCTTTTGTAATATATGTATCAGTTTGTTCCATCCAAGCTTACTTCAAAAGCAACATCAACAGCATCTTCAAGGGTCTGGAAGGGTCAAAACTGAATGCCAAGCCGGATACCTTGAAAGCAAATAAGCATACTGCATTGCATGCTAACCCTTTGTTTGTTTTGTAGGTTTTTGTTTTATTGTTTCTAACTCTGTTGTGATGTTCAGGAACTATTGCTCGACGCCGGGTATTTCCCCTCAACCGTCCACACCGATATCCAACCCGTAACAACCTTCCAGGCATACAAATGGATCAGGTACAACAGGACCTTGCAGAGGTCAGAAATCAGATGGCAAACGAAAGATTGGAAATGAGAACTCAGATGACGCAGTTTATGGAAGTGATGAACAACATGGCTCAGAGCCAAGAAAGATTGAGAGCAATGGTGGAAAGGCAGAACCAGGAAGATCCACATATAGGGACTGCTGGCACAAGCAACAATGAGAGGGTCCAACCTCATGTTAATCCCCCTGTATTTGGCCCCCACCTTCATCCAGAGGTCAATATTCCTGCTAATGTTCAAGGGACTGCCACTGCAGGCAGGGTACTGCAAGAAGACCCCCAAGAGGATCAGTTCACAGTAATGGGTGCTGGGGAGGAAGCTTATGACAGAAGGCTGGATGAGATAGCTGAGAAATTAAGATCCTTGGAGTCTCAAAACTCTTTGGGTTTTGATGTTATGGAAATGGGCTTGGTAGACGGGGTCAGGATTCCCCATAAGTTTAAGCCTCCTTGTTTTGAAAAGTACAACGGGACTTCTTGCCCACGGACCCACTTACAGTCCTTTCTGGGGAGGCTGAAAGCCTATACCATGGACGAGAAGCTCTGGATGTTTTATTTTGAGGATAGCTTGACGGGAGCTTCAAGAGAATGGTACTCTCATCTGACAAGAGCAACTATCAGGTGTTGGAAGGACCTGGCAGAGGCCTTTATCAGACAGTATCAGTACAACTTAGATATGGCACCCAACAGGACCCTCCTAATGGGAATGTCACAGTCATTAAGAGAAAGTTTCCGAGAGTATGCCCAGAGATGGAGGCAATTGGCTGCTGCTGTTCAGCCACCTATGTCAGAGAGGGAGATGGCAGATATGTTTATGAACACCCTCCAAGGAACATACATTGACAGGCTAGCTGCTTTCTCTTCCACTAGCTTTGCAGATGTTGTCATAGCTGGAGAGAGAATTGAGAGCCTGTTAAAGATGGGCAAGATTTCTGACAATGGTGCCAGCTCGTCCAGCAATGCAAGGAAGCCTTTTGCAGGCCCAAGAAGAACTGGTGAAACCAATGCTATCCATGCCAACAGGGGCAGACCCCAGTATGTTCATAGATCCGTGGCAGCAGTCACTATTCCCGCTCCAGCTCATCCACAACCAGTTTATCAACCACCGCCACAAAATTATCAACAACAACCTCAGTACCAACAGCAAACTCAGTATCCTCCGAGAAACTACACCAACACCAACAACAACAATCAGCAAAGACCATTCCAACAGAGACCTTCTCAGGCCAATAGGGTGATCGATCCGATCCCTATGCCCTATGTAACATTATTGCCACAACTCCTGAAACTCAACCTAGTTGAGCTAAGGACGTTGGCACCTCCAGATCCCAATAGTCTACCCAGGAATTATGACTCCAACGCCAGATGCGCTTTTCACTCAAATGCACCTGGCCACAGTACAGAAAAGTGCAGAGCTTTGCACATGAAGGTACAAGACCTGGTAGACTCTAAAGCTCTGAACTTCGCACCACCACCCAATGTTAACAAGAACCCTATGCCAAACCATGGCGGTCCCAGAATCAATGCTATTGAAGAAGACAAGCCGTCTTATTTAATAACCAGTGTGGGTCAGATTCGGACACCGTTGGTAGAGATTAAGGCTCAGCTCCTCGAATGTCAAATGTTCCCGAGATGTGAACTAGGGTGTGCTTACTGCAACATCTCAGTGAATGGGTGTAATAACTTGAGGGACGGCATAGATGGTCTCATCCAGAGTGGCCTGCTTCAAATTACAACATCAATTCCAACAAATCCAGCAATCCCATCAGCAACTATTCCGGTATCTCCTACAACTGCAACAACCATTGTTCCCGACAACTCCTCGGCTTCATCAACAAATGTTTCATCTATCATTTCAACTGACCAGATATCAGCAAACATTCCTTCTACAACTTCAGCACCATTTCATTTTGAATCTCCTACAACAACAACACCCATCCTTCCAACAATGTCTCCTACAACATCAGCAACAAACCATGAAGATGTCTCAACAGTTACGATTTATTATGATCCTGAAAATGACTCCGTCTACAACTCACAAAGTGCTACTCCCATCAGAGCACCAGTCACAATATATTATGATCCACAGACTATCACAGTCCCTTCCGCAGCTGCAATCAGTCCAGTCACTATCACGGTGCCTGGGCCAGTACCTTATGAAAGCAGTAATGCCATCCCCTGGCATTACGGCTCTGATCTATACTGCGAAGGACAAAAAATCACTTTTGAATCATCAACCCCTGCACCACAAATAGACAATGTGGGAGGAGGCGGAGGCTTCACTCGAAGCGGACGTCTCTTTGCTCCACAAATTCAAAGACCCACTGCCGAAGCAGAAGCTGCTGCCAAGGCAAAAGGGAAAAGCTTGGTGCAGGAAGAGCAGGTTGTTAAGGAAGCTTTGAAAACACCCTTTGATCAGGAAGTTGATGAATTCATGAGAATCATTAAGAAAAGTGATTACAAAATAGTGGATCAGCTTCATCAGACGCCTTCCAAGATCTCAATCCTATCATTGCTTATGTACTCCGAGGCCCATCGGAACGCACTACTAAAAGTCTTGCACGCAGCTTATGTGCCTGAAGAGATCACAGTCAATCAGTTGGAAGCTGTGGTAGGAAATGTTAATGCTAGTCATGGACTAGGGTTCACCAACACTGATTTGACTACGGAAGGCCGCAACCATAACAAGGCTTTGCACATTACCATGGAATGTAAAGGTGCAGTCCTTTCCCATGTGCTGGTAGACACGGGGTCATCCCTCAATGTCTTACCTAAAAAAGCCCTTGTGAAGCTAGAGTATGACGGATTGGCATTACGACCCAGCAACCTGGTGGTGAGAGCCTTTGATGGTTCTAAGAGATCGGTTCTGGGTGAGATTGAGTTGCCCATAACGATTGGCCCACAAACTTTCAAAACGACCTTCTACGTGATGGATATACAGCCTGCCTACAGCTGTCTATTGGGTAGGCCATGGATTCACGCCGCTGGCGCCGTGACCTCAACCCTTCACCAGAAGTTAAAATTCGAGTGGGAGGGTCAAGTCGTTACTATCTGTGGAGAGGAGGATATTTTTGTTAGCCACCTGGCTACCTATAAATACATTGAGATGGATGGGGAGATCCACGAGACAATGAGTCAAGGGTTTGAGGCCTTGAACATAAATGAAACATCTGCTGTACCTGGAACCTCAATGACATCATATCAACAAGCCCGGAAGGTTGTTGAAGAAGGAAATGCCCAAGGCTGGGGCAAGCTGTTACCGGTGGAGAAGAAAGAGGATAGATTTGGGTTGGGTTACAAACCAACTCAACAAGATCAAGCAGAGGCTGCTAAGGAGCCCAACTTTGTTAGTGGGGGAATGCTCACCCCTGATGCTGTCAACAATTTGGAAGACGAGGATGAAGGCGACCGCGACCTGGAGAGTTGGATCCGTCCAAAGATCCCGGGGAGCAGTATCTCGAACTGGTCTTCCCAGGAAATTATAAGAGTTACTCATGCAGAGTAATTATTATTTCCTGTATTTTTATAGCATGCATCAAAGTCTTGCATCTTGCCCAAGATGACAAGACTCATTTTGTAATCGGGCCATCTGTACTTTTTGTGCAACAAGATTAATCAATGAAATATCAGACATCTTTTGCAAATGAGTCTTTTTCTTTTCCACTCACTGTTTTTCCATTTTTCTTTTTGTACAAAAAATAAATGGCAGTGTTTTCAAAATGACAACTTTATTTCACTTTTCTAAACAAGATTAAAATCAAATCACTAAAATGAACAAACTGAACCCTTGCAGAGTGTGCCTTCCAGACAGCACCGACAACAGCACGGCTATGACTTCGTATGACTTTGACAATCCGATCAATCAAGCTGATGAAGGGGTTGAAGAAGAATATGAGCTTCCTGAAGAGCTAGCCAGGTTGTTAAGACAAGAGGAAAAGGTTATTACTCCTCACCAGGAGGAGGTTGAAACGATCAATCTTGGTACATATAAAGACGTGAAAGAAGTTAAAATCGGGGCCTGCCTACAAGACTCAGTGAAGAGACAACTGATTGACCTGCTTCAAGAGTATGTGGACGTGTTTGCTTGGTCTTATCAAGATATGCCAGGGTTGGACACCGACATTGTTGTGCACAAGCTGCCTTTGAGAAAAGAATGCCCGCCGGTTAAACAAAAGCTATGCCGTACTCGTCCAGACATGGCAATGAAAATCAAGGAGGAGGTACAAAAGCAATGGGACGCCGGGTTCCTTGCCGTAACTAGCTATCCACCGTGGGTTGCTAATATAGTACCCGTGCCTAAAAAGGACGGCAAAGTAAGAATGTGTGTTGACTACCGGGATCTGAACAGAGCCAGCCTGAAAGATGACTTCCCTTTACCTCACATTGACGTGTTGGTGGATAACACGGCTCAGTTCTCGGTATTCTCCTTCATGGACGGATTTTCAGGATACAATCAGATTAAAATGTCACCTGAAGACATGGAGAAGACAACCTTCATCACACCCTGGGGCACGTTCTGCTACAAGGTAATGCCATTTGGGCTCAAGAACGCCGGTGCGACGTATCAACGGGCTATGGTAACATTATTCCATGATATGATCCATAAGGAAATCGAATGTTACGTGGATGACATGATTGCCAAGTCCCTCACTGAAGAAGACCACCTGGTAAATCTGCTGAAGCTATTCAAGCGTCTGAGGAAGTACCAACTGAAGTTAAACCCCAACAAGTGCACATTCGGGGTGCGATCTGGTAAGCTGTTGGGTTCTATTGTGAGCGAGAAAGGGATTGAAGTTGACCCTGATAAAGTCAAAGCTATTCAAGAGATGCCTGCACCGAAGACAGAAAAGGAAGTTCGAGGGTTCTTAGGTCGATTGAACTACATTTCACGGTTCATATCTCACCTCACAGCAACCTGTGAACCCTTGTTCAAATTGTTGAGAAAAGAACAAACGGTCAGGTGGAAGGAAGACTGTCAGAAGGCTTTTGACAAGATCAAGGAATACTTACAAGAACCTCCAATCCTTATGCCTCCAGTTGAAGGAAGACCTCTGATAATGTACTTGACAGTATTAGAAGAGTCAATGGGGTGTGTGTTGGGCCAGCATGACGAGTTTGGTCGAAAAGAGTACGCAATATACTACCTAAGCAAAAAGTTTACCGACTGTGAACAACGTTATTCACTGCTCGAGAAAACTTGCTGTGCTTTAGCGTGGGCTGCTCGCCGACTGAGACAGTATATGTTGACCCACACTACTTTGTTGATCTCAAAGATGGACCCAGTTAAGTACATATTTGAGAAGCCAGCTCTTACCGGACGGGTTGCAAGATGGCAAATGATCCTTACAGAGTATGACATCCAATACACATCTCAGAAAGCCATCAAGGGTAGTGTATTGTCTGAATATCTTGCTGAGCAACCTATTGATGATTACCAGCCTATGAGATTTGACTTCCCTGATGAAAACATCATGTTCATAAAAGCAAAAGATCATGAAGAGCCTGTTCACACTGAAGGGCCTGACCCGGAAGAAGAATGGACTATGATGTTTGATGGGGCTGTTAATATGAATGGTCGTGGTGTTGGTGCAGTACTCATTACACCCAAAGGAGTTCACATGCCTTTCTCGGCAAAACTCACTTTCAACTGCACTAACAACGAAGCTGAATACGAAGCTTGCATTATGGGTCTTGAGGAAGCCATTGACCTCGGGATCAAGACTTTGACTGTATTCGGAGATTCAGCTCTGGTAATCAATCAAACCAATGGCAAATGGTACACCCATCAGGATCATCTAATACCTTACAGGGATTATACAAGGAGGTTATTGACTTTCTTCACAACAGTCAAGCTTGAGTATATCCCTCGGGACGAGAATCAGTTTGCAGATGCTCTTGCCACCATTTCATCCATGATCAAAGTTCAAGCTGCCAACTTTGTACCTCGGATTTCAGTGTCCAGACTTGACATACCAGCGTATGTGTTCGCAGCAGACATTGTCAAAGATAATAAGCCTTGGTTCCATGACATTAAGTGCTTCTTGGAGGACCAAACATACCCACCTGGGGCATCTTCCAATGATAAGAAGACTTTGAGAAGGCTTGCTGGTAGTTTCTTCCTGAACACTGATGGTTCCATGTACAAGAGAAACTTTGATATGGTACTCCTCAGATGCGTCGACAGGACAGAAGCAGATCTGCTAATGCATGAAGTACACGAAGGATCCTTTGGTACCCATGCGGGAGGGCATGCCATGGCCAAGAAGTTGTTGAGGTCGGGCTATTACTGGATCACAATGGATGCTGATTGTTGTGCCTACGCCAGAAAATGCCATAAATGCCAGATCTACGCGGATAAGGTGCATGTGCCTCCCAATCCTCTGAATGTGATGTCTTCACCCTGGCCCTTTGCTATGTGGGGCATTGACATGATTGGCAAGATTGAGCCAACTGCTTCGAATGGCCACAGATTCATCCTGGTCGCCATTGACTATTTCACCAAGTGGGTTGAAGCAGCCTCCTATGCCAATGTTACAAGACAAGTGGTGGCCAGATTTCTGAAAAGAGATATCATCTGTCGATACGGAGTGCCCGAGCGAATCATTACTGATAGTGGTTCCAATCTGAATAACAAAATGATGGCAGAGCTGTGCCGGGACTTCAAGGTTCAGCATCACAATTCTTCTCCTTACAGGCCAAAGATGAACGGCGCTGTTGAGGCAGCAAATAAAAATATCAAGAAGATTGTGCAGAAGATGGTAGTCACTTACAAAGACTGGCATGAAATGTTACCATTCGCCTTGCATGGGTACCGCACGTCAATCAGAACGTCCACTGGGGCAACACCGTATTAGCTTGTGTATGGTATGGAAGCAGTCCTACCTGTCGAAGTTGAATTACCCTCTCTGCGGGTACTAATGGATGTTAAACTGAGTGAAGCAGAATGGGTTAGGTCCCGATACGAACAACTGAGTCTGATCGAAGAGAAAAGATTGGCTGCAATCTGTCATGGGCAGTTATATCAGAAGAGAATGAAGAGAGCCTTCGATCAGAAAGGCAGGCACCGAGAGTACCAAGTAGGAGACCTTGTGCTGAAGAGAATCCTCCCTCCTCATACAGACCACAGGGGAAAATGGACTCCAAATTATGAAGGACCATTCGTAGTAAAGAAAGTTTTCTCTGGTGGAGCACTGATGCTCAGCACCATGGATGGTGAAGATTTCCCATCCCCTGTTAATTCAGATGCAGTTAAAAAATACTTCGCATAAAAGACCCGCTGGACATAAAAACAGAATGTAAGTCCAGGCAAAAATAGGGCATCCCGGCGAGTCAAAAACAAAATAAAAGACTCGGGCAAAAATAAGGGAAAATAAACAAAAATGTACACCCGCTGAGTTGAAAAGCCGCATTGGACAGCTCAGGCAAAAATGGGCATCCCGATGGATTGAAAACCTGAAAGGGCGATCCATGCAAAATAAGGGAATAAGCGAACAACTGCATTCTGAATTCGTCTGTATCGTTTACAACTCGGTAAGCTTCGAAAGGATCAAGCTTCAATCAGAATCAACATTCTCCAGAAAGCAAGATGAGAAGAACGTCAAAAGTCATACGAGTTATAGTGAAGAGGAAGCTCCTTAAAGCGTCATCAACATTGCCAGCATTTTGTTTCTCAATTTGTAACAATCTCCTCATTCCAGGGGATTTGTTTCTTTGACTGTATCTCGCCAATTCAGGGCATATGAATTAATAAAATCAGATTTCCAGTCATGTCTCGTCTTGTACATTTTTATTTATTTGCAAAAATGTCTGATGTCTTAAAGAAAAAACTGATTGCATGAATACAGATGCTTATCTTCAAAAAATATAATAAAATCCGCGTGCTCGCAGGAAATATACTTACTCTCAGAGGTGTCTAAACTCCTATGACGGAATCCAGTAAAGGATACCTCGGGATTACTTGTGCGTTTCTCTATCTTTTCAGGATTGCAGGAATCTAGAGCGCAACTTGGGGCATGTAAACTTCATCCCAGCAAGCAAACGAATCAACGCTCAGTCTTAACACTCAAAGTGTTTTCTCCCCAGCCGAGTTGTCGTTCCTTCCTCAGCCGAGTACAAAAGTCAGGAGACTATTTCCCCACAGAGCTTCAGCCTCTATCCAGAAGAGTAACGCGCGAAAGAATTACAACAGAGTGAAGAAAGCTTCTACAAACCCCAGCTGGGTCCCTATCTGCAAGGATATATCCATCAGTAATCTATATCCCCAAACAAATGCTTCTCATCAGATCTACCAATGATCTCATCCCCAGCTGGGATGTCCATTTCAAGCAGATCGGCCGAAGATTTTCGCAGTAACGGGACCCGGATCCCGGTTTGGTACCTTTTGCATAGTCATAGCATTCGCATCATATTCACCGACAAAGCGTAGCATTCCGTTTAATACGGAGCATTACGGCAAAAATCCAACATGTTGCATAATCATAAGCCATGATTTGAATCAACACTTGTGAATAATGACAATCCATCAATATACATAATACTTTCCCCAAAATCCCCGGCGGAGATTCCCCAGCAAAATCAGTTGCCTTGCATTCACAAACACCAGTATATACTCCCCTTGACACCCGTCCGTGTCATCATTCCCCAATAAAGTCGCCCGAGCACTCCTTACAAACAAAACCACTCGTATTACAGATACTTTTTGACACCCGTCTGTGTCATAACCCCAGCAGAAAGCCAAAGACGTCCTCTTTGTACTCACTTATACTTACATATGACAATCCTTTGACACCCGTCCGTGTCATATCCCCAGCGCAGTCGCCTACACTTTGTATATCAGATACTTGTTTATATTACACTCTTCTCCTTTTGACACTCGTCCGTGTCACTCTCCCCAGCAGTTAAATACTCATCTATACACCACTCACTCTTATACAGATACTCGTCCGTATCTTGTATATACCACTTATATCCCCGCAGATTCAACACTAGTCCTTGTTCTTTGTTAACCCGTTGGTACTCGTCCGTACCATCATCTCAGAACAGGTGTCAAGAGTTTGTTTCTACATGATACTCGTCCGTATCATAGTCTTAAGGATGCTTGTCCGCATCTTTAATCCATACACTGTGTCAAACACTTTTTTCTTCTTGAATATAGATACTCGCCTGTGTCTACTATCCCCCAGAAGAGTCCCTTCAGATTTAACACTCGTCCGTGTTCTCTGTTAACCAGTTGATACTCGTCCGTATCATCCTCTCTGAACACGTGTCAGTATTTGTTTCTACCCGATACTCGTCCGTATCGTAGTCTTAAGGATGCTCGTCCGCATCTTTAATCTATACACAAATATCTAAACGCTTATACCTTTTGTTTCTTGGATGTAAACACTCGTCCGTGTTTACTATTCCCCAGTAGATTGCCAACAAAGCAAATTTTTTCCTTTTTTATCTGACACTCGTCCTGTGTCATGATAAACCCTGAGAGCAGCCGTACCCTGCTAGGTGGTCGTCCTCCACCTCTTGATGGTCGTCCTCCATCATGCTCATCCGATGGCCGTCCCCATCGTTGTTATTTAGCAGCCGTCCCCTGCTAGGTGGTCGTCCTCCACCTTTTGATGATCGTCCTTCATCATTTTATCCAATGGCCGTCCCCATTGTTGATTTTGGTTATCTGGCATTCGTCCTATGTCATGACAAACCTTGAGAGCAGCCGTCCCCTGCTAGGTGGTCATCCTCCACCTCTTGATGGTCGTCCTCCATCATGCTCATCCGATGGCCGTCCCCATCGTTGACCTTTTATCCGGCATTCGTCCTATGTCGCGATATTTTCGGCAGCCGTACCCTGCCAGGTGGTCGTCCTCCACCTTAGATGACCGTCCCTCATCTTAACCCAACAGAGCAGCCGTCCCCTGCTAGGTGATCGTCCTTCACCTTTGATGACCGTACCTCATCATCTGTTTATTTCATTTATTCTTTAACCCGATGGCCGTCCCCATCGTGGTCCCTTTTCTTTTTAACCCGATGGCCGTCCCCATCGTTGGTTACTTTACTTTATGAACTTGATGGCCGTCCCCGTCATGTTTCATTAATCCCCAGAGAATCTTACAGTTTTATCTTGGTGGCCGCCCCCATCATATTTCTTTTATCCCCAGCATGTCGGCCGTCCCCGTCATTGCATTATTTTCCGCACTTTTCCCAGCATGTCGGCCGTCCCCGTCATTGCTTTTTACCCAGTAGTCATCCTCTGCTCGACGGTCGTCCTCCGTCGCCCACACTTTATGATATACTTTATTTTCTTTTACGATCTATATCGCTTTTCTTCTTCATTCTGTGAGTGCAAATTTTGGACTGTCTTGGGTATTCAACCACAAGTTATCTTGTTTGCCTGTTAAGCCGTCGCTTACAACCTGCACAGCTAACTCATGTTTGAATAGGGGCAGCTGTAAACACCCCAAATTTGCCCTCACCCATTCACACCATGGCTTGTGATCATTTCATATGCATAAACACAATCATAACACCTCATACCACAATTTTGAGTCTTTGCATTGGTTCTCAGTCATCTGCATCTAGGGTTTGTGATCTGAGCAATCCAAGAGCTTCTTGAGCCACTCCAAAGGTCATCAATCATTTCAAGGGGGTCTATATGTGTTCAAGCATCATATTACATCCTCTCAAAGTCAAGAATGCCAAAGAATCACAAGAACTGGGTTTGGTATGGAAGCAGAGCCAGGTTTGACTGCACAGATGACCTAAAATTAGGGTTTTGGTTTCAGAGGCCATAACTTCAAATTTTTTGGTCATTCTTGTTTCTATTGGTCTCTATATGGTATAGGGAGTATGCATATCAATTTTCATGAAGAAATTCCATGGGGAAGTCATCTGATCAAGAGTTGACTTTTCAGACAAGTCAGTGCAAAATCAGGGTATCTGAGGCCCCCAATGACCCAACCAAGGGGTGATCTTCATCATTTTGAGTGTATTTGATCTTTATTTGATCATGGAAGAAGTTTGAAGTTCACAAAATTCAAGAATTACAAGTTTTTGCAAAGTTGACTTTTTTGGGCAAGGTTGACTTATAATGAAATGTCATTTTATGCAACTTTTTCAACCCTTACTTTTTGATCCAAAAATGCTTCAAATGGAAAAACTTTGGTCATGAAAGTTGTAGATTAGATCTTTCCCTTTTCAAAAAGTACAAGAACATGACCTAATTCATTTTGGATCAAAAGTTATGGTGCATCAAAGTTGGCAAAAATCACTAAAAATCAAATTATGCACCAAAAGAGAAACTTGCAAAATCTTGTACCAAAGGCATTTGTGACTTCTAATTGTTGTCTAACCATTACAAAAACATCACATGTAACCTAAAAATCAGAATGGGCCAAGGGTTTCTCATTTGTTTGGCCTTTGGAGCAAGATATTTTCATGAAGATTCAAAAGCAAGCAAGTTGCAAAAGCTCATGATCACTTCCATCCACTTGCTGCCTATGTTGCTGAACCACACTAGCCTTTCCCTCACACCATGCTGCGCAGCCCACAACCCTTGTACTAGCCTAGAACATGACCCATGCTTCTCTTACACAAGAGTGGACATTTTGCAAAAGTAGCTACACCTATCACAAAAGCACAAGTCACATCCTCTGACCAGTGGCATTTGTTTATACAAAGAAAATGCAAGCCAAACCACACAAGAGGCAAGCCTGAGACTCACCAGAACTCAGCATCCACAAACTCTCTCCAACTTGCATTTTCCTTCGAATCTCATCCCACAAGCCACAAACATTCAAACAAGCTTCACCAACCTTCTCACCATGCCTCACTGAACCCAAACCAGCAAGACATAAGCCTGAAACCAGCAAGAACTGAACTCTCTCATTTTTCACTCTCAAAGCCAAAGCCTTCGAAACTCTTCATACAGGCCACAAACACTTGAACAAACTTCACAAACCTTCTCAAATCATCATCCTGATCACAAAGAACCCCTCACCCTTGCCTGAAACTGCCTGAATCACAAACACAATTCTCACCTGAGCTTGAACAGAACTTGTTCAATCTCCCAAACCAGCCAGCATAAACTCCTTCTAAGCATCCAGACATCATCAAGGGGCCACAAGGAGTGGATTTCATAAGGAGGGGAGATCAGAAAGCTGCAAAGTTGAAAGCTTCGAAACTCAGGTAGCTCAAGAACTTTTTTTCCAGAAATGATTTTTTAAGTTCCTAAGCTGTTCTATATGCCTCCCTGATCATGAATACGTCTTTGGTTTTGAAAATGGTGGAGAGATGAGAGTTTAACCTGCTTCTGAAACTTTTTGCCCTAGATTTTGTTTGATTCGATTCAGCCATTTTAGGAGTGATAAATATGTTTTGATTGGGGGTTTTGATTCGTGACTGAGTGGGGATCATTTCTGTTTAATTAGATTTCATTTTAGAAGCGTTTAGAGTGAGTTTGAAGTTTTGGATGATCGGAGAAGACGACCGGAACACTGTTTCGGTCGCCTGAAAGTAATTAGGGGTGTCATTAGGGCATAATCATTAATTAGCCAGGTTTGAATTCCAGCCGTGGGATCTGGCGCCAAGTCAATGCGCGCGTGTTTCAGTTTGAATCTGGTCCCTAGGATTTGATTACTTTTCCTTTTTCAGTTTAAATTTCATTTTATTTCCATATTATTTCATTTAATTTGTCCAATTTATTTAAAATAGTAAAAACCATTTAAAAATTATGAAATTTTTTGTCAAGAGTTTCATTAATTTTTAAAACACAAAAATATTTTTATTTTCATTTTTTGCATTAAAAAAGTATTTTTAAATATTTAAAAGTTTCTTTTTAATTAATTAATGAGAATTAATTAATTAAAAATACTTTTAGGTATTTAAAAATCACCAAAAAATTCATGAAACCTTTAAAAACATTTAGAAACATTGTTCAACCTTCAAACCAAATTTATTTTTTGATCTTGATGCATTTTGAGAATTTTTCATTGAATTAAAATCATTTTGATGCATTATTTTGATCCAAACTTCCAAAAATCATTTCTGCCTAACCATGAAGAGTTGGACCTTGATTCTTTTTGCATTGCATTGTGTTTAGCATGTAGTTTGTGAGATTAAATGGCCATGATTTGATCCTTCATTTTCAATTTGTTTGGTAATTTTCTTGTTAAGGAACCCTAAAACCCTAGAAAACTTAGAAAAACCATAACTTGAATTTGGTTAAGAGTTGAAACCTCTCCTTTGGGCAGTGGGTTAGTATAGGATTAGGGATCCTTTGAGTGCATTTTCAATTTTTGTAATGTTGTTTGCTTCTGATTTTGGTTTTTGTTTGATGTATTGTCCATAAACCCTAATTTGGGCTTCCATATGCATCCATCTTGCATTTGCATTCATACCTTGACTTGCCATAGCATTTTATGCATTCTTGTGATCCATTTGACATCATAAGACATATTGGAAGCATGTTTGATCCTTGAATCATTCATTTGCCATGTTGTATGCCATATGCATCTCATAACTTTTCATGTATGATCATGTGTCTTAACTTGCTTCATTTGCATCCATAAGTTTGTATGATCATCCACATGTGTTGTTTCTGGTTTGTAGCATCTCATAGCATCATTAACATCATGTATATGCTTCTGGTTTGGTCTTTCATCATACCATTTCATCTCATTTTGCATTGCATTGCATTTTCTTTTCTAACTTTTCAGGTGGTAAGTGACTTTGAGAAGTGAATTTGCCTTCACTTCTCATAACTTCTCTTCATCTCTTTTATGCATCCTTGATGCATTCTTGTATGTGTTTGAGTTTGAGCTTGCTCATTCTTCTTCTTCTTACTTTCTTTCCTCAAGTGACTTGACTTCTTGAATGAAGCAAGTTACTTTGCTTCTCCTGATCCTTTCTTCTGCTTCCTGGTGGTTCCATTGAAGATCTTCTCTTGTTAAACCTCACAAACCTTAGGAACAACCAATCATGACAATGATTAGGGTTTTGATTAGTCTCCCCACTTAGTTTTACCTTTGTGTCTCTTTTGAGTCATCTCTTCTCACCTCATAATCAGGGACTAAACCCTAAAGGCTTTAAGGCTTTGTGATTAAGCTTATGCCTGCATCCTTCTATTAGGATGGAGTGTATAACTTTAATCCTAAGTGTTGAACCCTTAATGTGTTTAAATCCTCTAATTAATTCACATAATAATCATCAAGACTTCACACTTGTAACTTGGGCCTTGCATTAGGGTTCTAATTCTTCCTTAACTGGTTAAGAAGGACTAACCCTAGTGTTAATGGACAAGTCCCCCTCAAGTTGTCTTATAAACCCTAAAACTCACTTCATCATCATATCATTAACTAAAATCCACTCAATAAAGGCTTTGTTTTGTCATGAGTTTAATCCCTAATTATGGATTAAGTTGAGGAGTTTTCCTCAGCTTAAACATTCTCATCTATTATCCTTCTATTAGGATGGTGTAATGAGTCTGTTTAATCCCTGATTATGGCTTAATCTCATTACTCAACACTAAACAAAAACCACAAAAACATATAAATAATCACAAGTAGGTTAATGATCTTAATCCTACATCAAAGGTGTTTAAGTGTGAGAAACTGACTTCACACTTAAGGTATTCTCATTACCCCTAATCAGAGGGAAGATGTGATGAGTTTACTAACCCATTGGTTTAGACTTAAGCTCATTAACTTATGACAAAATCCAAAAACAATAAAAGACTGAAAACACAAAAACAAACAATAATCGTCTCCTTCGGGATTCTTTTCTCATCTCATTCACTCACAAACGAGAGCTCGCTTCTTCCGTCTAATGCAAGACAGTTTGCACCTGAGCCAGACAGGTCATACACTTAAGCATAGACAAGCAAGCAGTTCACAAGTCAATTCACCTTTCAGTCTCTTTGGGTCGAACTACGGTGTTCTGACTTCCTCATTGCACGAGAGGATACGTAGGCATAACTTAACTGTCATCGAACAAAAGTCTCTGTATATTCCCCCTCTTTCCAGCATCTTTCTCTTAGCCTCATTATCATGAGCAATTCATTCTCATTCTTACACTGACACATCATTTATACACTTCACACTTCCTTTACACTGACACCTGTACATTTTCTTCCAGCCTCTTTTATACACAGATTGCACTGACACTACCCCTTTAAAACACAAATCTTTTAAGCGTGGATCCCGTCGAGTACGGCGGACAATCTGGGTGCTAATACCTTCCCAGGTTGTAACCAACCCCCTTTCTCAGTCTCTCTGGTTTGCGACCGTCTTGTCCATATCTTTCTAGGTCTATGCAGCATTACCTTTCCTCCGGGATAAAAATGCCTAGCTGGCGACTCTATTCATCTCCAGTGAGTTCACGGCTGTGTGTCCTCATTGTTCCTCTCGCCGACCGTTCGCGTCTGTACCTTTATTTGGGCCAGTCCCATCTATTGGGAGCGACACTCCCCACGTGGTTTGTGTTCAGACGGTGCTGACTGCTAGTATAAACTATTAGGGGTTACTTTAGAACTAAAACTTAAGGTGTAGTCGTAACAATTATCGGAACGGAATGCTTAAGTAGGAAGTCTAAGGTGTCAAGACTGTATTGATCTTGTTAGATCTTTCTCAGCTTCCTATCTACGATTTCATAGGTAAGTCGGGTAATGCGAAGATAAAGCAAAAAATTTCGGTATGGCTAAATAAAGCGGGGAAAATTCTAAACTGAAGACATAACACAAATATTACTTTGTTTAATTGAAAATACGGAAAGGGAAATACAATGAAATGGAAAATGCGGAAAAGGAAAGGTATCTCTCCCACACTATATGTCCTCAATGTTGTGATATAATAGCGGGGAAAATACAATACAAAAACAGAAATGTAAAAACAAAAACATAAACTAAGGCTGTTGACGACCACGGCCTCGACTTCTGGTGCGGGAGCGTCTGATAGGAATGGCTTCCTGATCAGAACCGGTGGTGGTGAGAGCAGTGATATTTATACGCAAAGCCTCCAGCTCGCTAAAAATCTCTCATAGCTTTTCATCTGTCGTCCTCTGGTTACTGGCAACAACTGAAAGGAGTGCGTCGTATTGCTCTTTTTGCCTTCGCTCGAGTGCGGCATTCATCTGATTCTGCTGATGAATGGCACGGAGGACGTCTTCAAGTGTGATTTCGGGTAAAGGTGGCTGCCTGGTGGAGGACTCAGGGATGTCCTGTACTAGCTCAGCAGCATCCATGGTATCCTGCATCTCGTCCAAAGGTGCATCAGTCTGATCATCAATAATCGGAACGTGGCCTGCAGCATCCGGTAAAGCAAATAGCCAATTGGCTCGGTTCGATGGATCGATGCGGTCACTGCAAGGCAAGGTGATGTGATGATAGATGGTGCCTTGGATCACAGGGTTGAACCTGCCATCCTCTCTCTGCGATATCAAATGGGCGGACTTGCAATAACTCTTTGTAAGCAACTCTGCTGCTCTATGAGGCAAATGAGTAATCTGGTCACCAAGCTGCAACTGTATGGAAAGGGTAGTAACAATCCCGCCAATGTAGAAGGGGGTTGCGCTACTGACTGGATATGGGCTAAAAGGAACGGGGCAGCATTGATGCGTTCCTCATTTAAGGCGCAGTGCAAGAACAAGAGCTCTTTGGAGTTAAGCTTGTGGTTGCTCTCTCTTGCAAAGATCGTGTTGCAGATGATGCGATAGAAATACCGAATCGCCGGATTATGGATGTGGGTGGCATTCAGACTCTGGTAGGCAGTAACACGACTGTTAGTGATGTTGTGCCATAACGTGAAAGCAGCTTCGTTGAAGTTGTCGGGTACTCGGAGGTGAGCACCATCGCCGTGATGGAAACCTAATAGTTCAGCGATCCTTGTTTGCGTGATTTGGAACTCTCTTCCGAGCATTCTGAACTTTGCAATGCCGGTGAGTTGACTTGTTGAACCGGGTGGTGTGAAATACTGAAATGAACTCAGAAACTCCAAGGTGAGGATTTCGAATGTCGGTTGTGGTTGACTGCACAAGTCCCACAAACCAACATGCTCAAGCAGTAGCTTCACGCCGTCTAGCAGTCCTAACTCCCTCAAGCAGTCAAGGTCGACATACCGAGTGGGTTGGATGCCACGGTTTTGAAACCTGATAAACTTCTGTCTTTGTGCTTCTCCTTGGTCACCATCTCTAAACTGGATATTCTCCATTGCATGCAAGTAAGGTAAATGAGAGATAAGAGTTTTTTGAGGTTTTGTGAGAAAATGAAGAAATGTGAAGAATTTGTTCGGATTATAATGAAATGAGTGAATGTGAGAAGTTTGGAATAAATGGAGAGGTTGAACGGGTAAATGAAATTGATTGAGAGTAATGGGAGGTTACGGGAGAATGAGGAGATAATGGGAGGTTTCTATTTTGTGAGAATGAGAATGGGGTTCTGTGAAGGTGAACGGTTCTGTTTCTTCAGAATTCGTAAAATAGGGTTGTCACGGTCGTGAGGGAGGTCTTACGGTCGTGACGCGCTAAATAGCTCGTCATGATCGTTAGGGAATGGTGACGACCGTGATGGCTTCAAAACTTGTAATTTTTCACATAATGCATTATCTCACTTCAGTTCAATGCAATTTCTTATCACTTTCATTTAATTCCAACATAAACATAATACATAATAGTGGATCAACATATATAAGTAGTAAATTTCATCACATGAGAATTCATAAAATATCAAGCAATTCAATTATATCAGCAAATAATGAAAAGCATGGAAATTGATTAAATTAGAAAGTTGCAAAAATAGAAGTACTTTGCTTTTGATATAATAAAAGGAAAATTACATGGATAAAAATAAGCTACGAAATGTTTGCAAAATATTAAAACTAACTAGAAACAAAAGCGAAAAGTAAAATAAATTAAATCACTACAGCATTATCAAAGTTGCTTCTTCAAATCTTCAAGTGCGGAGTTTAAATGATAGAATTGTTCACATGTTATGTCAGTTAAACCTATAACGTCCAATCGCATGCTTTTAACCTCATCCTTAACAACATTAATATCGGCTTGGTAAACTTCAAGAGTATTCATAATTTTCTTTAAGTTGTCAGCATATCCTACTTGATTTACTTCAGGGGTTTCAATAACTTCATCAGTGTGGTCGATGTCATGGTAACCAGGAGGTGTCTCAGGGTCACTTTCTACACCAGTCATTATGTCATCCCTAATTTGGTAAGATTGTGGTGTTTCGGGAGTGGATGGATAGTCAGGAGGGGTAAGCTCATAAAGCCAATTATCTTTATTGTGAACACTGACTCTAGCATGGTTCGATAATGTGAACAGGGTTACTACTTAATTTCTGATTAGGTACTCGTAAGGTGGTTGTCCTAAGTTTCTTATAATTTGGCGGTTAAAGCAGAAGTTCAGATTCATAGGACGGATGGTACCTAAACAGTTGCACTTGTGTAATTGGTATCTAAGTCCGAGGGCATCAGCAATCATGGTGACCAGGCCTCCTACCAATATTGGTAGATCAGGTTCCTCTTGGATTCGGGTAAAAGTTTGCATCATGAATGGTACACCATTAACTGGTTGTCCATTGGTCAAACAGGACATTATGAATATCTCATCTTTAGATACTCCAGTGAGGTTCTCTTCCTTTCCAAAGAAGGTGTGGGCAAGGATCTTATAGAAATAGCGGATAACAGGGTTATGTATTTCATCATTGTTCATGTTATCCGGCTCAGGATGGTAATTTCCGGTTAAGGTTCCCCAAAAGAAGTCTAGCTCAATATCCATTAATTCTACCTGGGTTGTAGTAAAAGAAAAGGGTCCACTAGGGAATCCTAATAAGTCAGCTAGTTCTTTATGGTTAAAGTCATATTCGATTCTGAATAGTCGGAAACTGATAAATCCTTTCCTTAATCCAAATCCGCGCTCGGGTAAGTAAACTAAGGAGCTTAAGAACTCAAGGGTGAGCTCGCGGTAAGTCACAAACCTATGTTTTATGAGAGCATTCTCCCATCCAAGTTGGTTAAACAGGTATAGGATGCTATCATGTATACCTAAAGTTTTCATTGTCTGTTCATCATAGTACAAAGTCAAATCCATTTGTCTCTGTGACAACTCCTCAAATTTCATTCTTTGGTTTCTACCTCTAAATTTGGTTTCCATAATATTTCTTGGTTGGTTAGCCATAGTTAGTGTAAATGTGGAGGAAACAAATCAGGGGGAAAAGGAAAGTGGAAAAGACTTTAGAAAATCTGTAAAAGTGATTTAGAAAATTAAAAATTAAAATAAAGAAAATAAGAAAATAAATGCATAAATGAAATCAATAATGATAGTAATGAAATAAAACAATAAAACAATAAAACGATAAAACGATAAAATGATAAAATGATAAAATGATAAATTGATTAAAATGATAAAATGGGTTGCCTCCCACTAAGCGCTATTTTTATCGTCATAAGCCTGACGTAATGCTTAGGGGTAGATTAATCAGGGAAATTAGTGGAAAACTCTAAAAGCTTTAGACTATTCGCATAATCTCTATTTTCAACGTTATGGTAATTTTTTAATCGTTGTCCGTTTACTGTGAACGGTTCACTATTCCTACCCTTAATTTCTATTGCTCCGCTCGGGAACACTCTAGTTATTTCAAAGGGTCCTGACCATCTAGATTTTAGTTTTCCAGGAAAGAGCCTAAGTCTTGAATTAAAGAGGAGTACAACGTCTCCCACACTAAATTCTTTCCTAGATAGGCGTTTATCGTGCCATCGCTTAGTTCTTTCTTTATATATCTTAGCATTCTCATAAGCATCTAACCTTAACTCTACTAATTCGTTAATGTCGAGGATTCGCTTTTCTCCAGCAGCATTGTAGTTTATATTAAGTGTTTTAATCGCCCAATATGCTTTGTGTTCTAGTTCTACCGGGAGATGACAAGCCTTCCCATACACTAGTTTGAAAGGTGTAGTTCCTATGGGTGTCTTGTAGGCTGTCCTATAAGCCCATAAAGCTTCATTAAGTTTAGATGACCAATCTTTCCTAGATATGGCGACAGTCTTTTCTAGTATTTGTTTAATTTCTCTGTTTGAGACTTCGACCTGTCCACTTGTTTGTGGATGATATGGTGTTGCCACACGATGTCTGACTCCATACTTAGATAGTAATCTGTCAAATATTTTCGAAATGAAATGCGAGCCACCGTCATTTATGACAAGTCTAGGCACACCAAATCATGGAAAGATTATATTCTTGAAAAGCTTAATTACTACTCGTGTGTCATTTGTAGGAGAAGCTATAGCCTCAATCCATTTTGAAACATAATCGACAGCTACGAGTATGTACTTATTACCGAAAGATGATGGGAATGGTCCCATGAAATCTATTCCCCAGACGTCAAAGACTTCTACTTCTAATATTCCTCTTTGAGGCATTTCATCTCTTCTTGAAATATTACCGGTGCGTTGTGTCGCTCCCACCAAATGACACAAAGCCAAGAGGGGTACAGACGCGAACGGTCGACGAAAGAGAAAGAGAACACGCAAGGGTGAACTCAGAAAAGAAAGAGTCGCCAGCTAGGCATTTTTATCCCGAAGGAAAGGTAATGCTGCATAAACCTAGAAAGATATGGATAAGACGGTCGCGGACCAGAGAGACTGAGAAAGGGGGTTGGTTACAACCTGGGAAGGTATTAGCACCCAAATTGTCCGTTGTACTCGACGGGATCCACGCTTAAAAGATTTGTGTTTTAAAGGGGTAGTGTCAGTGCAATTTGTGTATCAAAGCTGGAATGAATGCAAGTGTCAGTGCTAAAAGAAAGTGAAGTATGTAAGTGAAGTGTCAGTGTGAGAACAAGAATGGAATGCTCAAGACTATGAGGCTTAAAGAATACAGCTGGAAGAGGGGGAATATACAGAGACTTTTGTTTGATAACTGTTAAGTTATGCCTACGTATCCTCTCGTGCAATGAGGAAGTCAGAACACCGAAGTTCGACCCAAAGAGACTGAAAGATAAATTGACTTGTGAACTGCTTGCTTGTCAATGCTCAAGTGTATGACCTGTCTGGCTCAGGTGCAAACTGTCTTGCATTAGACGGAAGAAGCAAGTTTTCGTTTATGAGTGAATGAGATGAGAAAAGAATCCTGGAGGAGACGATTATTGCTTGTTTTTGAGTTTTCAGTCTTTTATTGCTTTTGAAAGTTTGTCATAAGTTAATGAGCTTAAGCCTAAACCAATGGGTTAGTAAACTCATCACATCCTCCCTCTGATTAGGGGTAATGAGAATACCTTAAGTGTGAAGTCAGCATCTCACACTTAATCACCCTGATGCAGGATTAAGATTATTAACCTACTTGTGATTATTTAGATGTTTTTGTTGTTTTTGTTTAGTGTTAAGTAATGAGATTAAGCCATAATCAGGGATTAAACAGACTCATTACACCATCCTAATAGAAGGATAATAGATGAGAATGTTTAAGCTGAGGAAGACTCCTCAACTTAATCCATGATTAGGGATTAACCTCATGACAAAACAAAGCCTTTATTAGATGGATTTTAGTTAATGATAAGATGAAGAAGTGAATTTTATGGTTTGTAAGACAACTTGAGGGGGACTTGTCCATTAACACTAGGGTTAGTCCTTCTTAACCAATTAAGGAAGAATTAGAACCCTAATGCAAGGCCCAAGTTACAAGCATGATGTCTTGATGATTATTAGGTGAATTGATTAAAGGATTTAAACACATTAAGGGTTTAACACTTAGGATTAAAGTTATACACTCCATCCTAATAGAAGGATGTAGGCATAAGCTTAATCACAAAGCCTTAAAGCCTTTAGGGTTTAGTCCCTGATTGTAAGGTGAGGAGAGAAGACTCAAAGATGACACAAAGGTAAAAGCTAAGTGGGGGACTAATCAAACCCTAATTGTTGTCATGCTTGGTCATTCCTAGGGTTTTTGGGGCTTAAGAGAGAAAAAATCTTCAAAGAGCCACCAAGGAGAGAAGCAGATGAAAGGAGGAAGAAGCAGAGAGAAGCAAAACAACTTGCTTCACTTAAGAAGACAAGTTGCTTGAAGAAAGAAAGTAAGATGAACAAGAATGAGCAAGCTCAATCCCATACACACACAAAAATGCATCAATGATGCATAAGAGAGATGAAAAGAGATTGTGAGAAGTGAAGGCAAATTCACTTCTCAAAACAACTTACCACCTGAAAAGTTAGCAAAAGAAATGAAATATAATGCAAATGAGATGAAATGTCATGATGCAAACCAAAACCAGAAGCATGAGTATGATGTTGAGGATGCTAAGAGATGATACAAACATGAGGCAAGGCATTAGAATGATCATACAAACATATGGATGCAAGAGAAGCATGTTTTGAACCATGGATGATCATGAAATGTTATGGAATGCAAAAGACATATAACATGGCAAATGAAAGATGCAATGATCAAACATGATTCTAATATGTCCTAAGATGTATTATGAATCAAATGGATGCACAAAATGTCATGGCAAGTCATAGTATGCAAGCAAATGGAAGATGGATGCAAAGGAAAGCAAAAATTAGGGTTTATGATCAATACTCAAAGCAAAATTCAAAATCAGAAGCATATGACATGATAAAAATTTGAAAATGCAATCAAAGGAACCCTAGACCTATACAAACTCACTGCCCAAAGGAGGGGATCTAACTCTTAACCTATTGAAAGTTATGAATTTTCTAAGATTGCTAGGGTTTTAAGGTACCTTGTCAAGAAAAATGCAAAACAAATTGAAAATGCAAGATCAATTCAAGCCAATTTTATCCTATAAACTACATGCTATACAAGATGCAATGCAAAAAGAATCATCATCCAACTCTCAATGGTTAGGCAGAAATGAATTTTTGAAGTTTGAAACAAAATATTGCCTTGAAATGAAATTAATTCCAAAGAAAATTATCAAAAGGCACCAAGATCAAAAAAGAAATTTGGTTTGAGAGTTGGACAATGTTTCTAAATGTTTCTAAATGCTATATGAATTTTTTTGTGATTTTTAAATACCTAAAAGTATTTTTAATTAATTAATTTTCATTAACTAATTAAAAATAAACTTTTAAATGATTTAAAAATAATTTTTAATGCAAAAAATAAAAATAAAAATATTTTTGTGTTCTGAAAAATAATGAAAACCTTGACAAAAATTTTCATAATTTTTAAACATTTTTTGCTATTTTAAATTAAATGTGAAAGATAAAACAAATTAAATGAAATAATAAATAAAAAAAATGAAAGTATGCGCAAGGGATGGCCAGGATTTGATCTGGGCTTGGACTGGTTGACTGCGCGCCAGATCCAAGGGCCCAGATTCAAATCTGGCTAAAATGGTTTATGAATTAATTAAACTGAATTTTAATTAATTAATCAAGGTTAGGGTTTCTAATGATGCATCCTGGCCACACATTCACGCGCGAGTCAACCAAAGTCAAACCAATCTACGCTCCACATTCAAACTCTCATTAATGATGTAATTAGGGCTTAATGAGTTT
This sequence comes from Lathyrus aphaca, assembly GCA_963966055.1. Lineage (NCBI taxonomy): Eukaryota > Viridiplantae > Streptophyta > Magnoliopsida > Fabales > Fabaceae > Lathyrus > Lathyrus aphaca. Next base: position 426,966,292 of record OZ014523.1, on the reverse strand, counting down.
CAGGTGGCTGGAGAAGACTTCCGGTCGTCTTCTCCGGCGAGACCTCCAACCTAACTCTCTCAAAACCTCACTAAATCATGCCAAAACCTCCAGATCAACTCAACTAAACATCCTAAACAACAATCCAGCAACAAAATTCATTTCTTTTTCATGAATCATGAAGAACAAACAGAAATCAAATTTACGGGCAAAGTTTCAGACAAACAATACATCCTCATTTCTGCATCATTTTCAAAAATTCAAAGCTCATTGCATTCAGGGAAGCATGTAGATCATTTTAGAAACAAGAAATAAGAGTTCTGGAAAAATGAATTTCCATGGCTACCTGAATCGAAGCTTTCAACCCAAGAGCTTCTGGACCAGTTCCTTGCTCCCAATCAACTCCACTGACCTCCTTCAAGTGTTTGCAAAGCTTATCTGGAGTTTATTTGGGCTAGTTTGAGAGATTTCTTGAGTTCTGTTCAAAGAGGGGAAGAAATCGTATTTGGTTTATGTGAGGTTTCAGGGATGAGTGAGGGTAGGGAAATGATCAGTGAGACATGCTGAGATGTTTTGTGAAGTTTGTTTTTGTGTTTGATGCTTGTGCTGTTTGATTCGAAGCAAAATGCATAAGGGGAGGTTTTTGGGAATGCTGGCTTGTGTGTGTATTCAGGCTCTAAGATCATATGAAATGGCTTGCTTTTGGTGTGTTTGTAAAGTCTTGGTTGGTCAGAATAGTTGTTGTGTCACTGTGGGATTGGTATGGGGTTTTTTGCAAAAAGTCAAGTCTAGGTGTACTTGAGGTATGGGAAAGTGTGAGGTTGTGATAGGGGCATGGTTGAGTTCAGCAGAGATCATGGAGTTCATATGGATCAGATTCTATGAGCTGTAACAAGTAGAGGCATGACTTCATGAGTTTTTGCAAGTTGGTACATGTTTGCCCCCTTTAGAAATTCATGAAGTTCAAGGCACCAAAATGAAATATTCTTGGGCCAATTCTGACTTTTAGAAGTCACATGATCATATTGTGAAGAGTTTGTTCACATTTGAAGTCTTTATAATGCTTGATCATACCATTTTGCAAAATGCCTCTTTGGTACAAAACTTGAATTTATGTGATTTTTCCCAACTTTGACAAGCCATAACTTTTGATCCAAAATGAATTAGAATGAGTTCTTGTACTTTTTGAAAAGGGAATGATCCATTCTACAACTTTCATGACCAAAGTTTTCTCATTTGAAGCAATTTCGAATCAAAAATCAAGGGTTGAAAAAGTTTCCCAAAATGGCAAGTTTCCATTACAAGTCATTTTCCCAAAAAGTCAACTTTGCAAATGGCTTGAAATTCTTCAATTTAACTTCTAACATCTTCTATGATCAAATAAAGATCATACATAATCAAAATGATGATGAACACCCTTTGGTTGGGTCATTGAGGGCCTCAGATGCCCTGATTTTACACTGACTTGCTCAAGAAGTCAACTCTTGATTAGATGCCTTCCCCATGGAATTTCTTCATGAAAATTGATATGCATGATCCCTATACCATATAGAGACCAATAGAAACAAGAATGACCAAAAAATTTGGAGTTATGGCCTTTGAAACCAAAACCCTAATTCTAGGTCATCTGTGTAGTCAATCCTGGCTCTACTTCCATGCCATTCCCAGTTCTTGTGATTCTTTGATTTTCTTGACTTTGAGAGGATATAATATGATGCTTGAACATACATGGACCCCTTTGAAGTGATTGATGACCTTTGGAGTGGCTCAAATGGCTCTTGGATTGCTCAGATCACTAACCCTAGATGCAGATGACTTTGAACCAATGCAGTGAAGCAAATATGCAATATGAGATGCTATGATTGAAATTATGCATATGAAAAGATCACAAGCCATGGTGTGAATAGGTGAGGGAAAATTTGGGGTGTTTACAGCTGCCCCTATTCAAGCATGAGTTAGCTGTGCAGGATGTAAGCAACGGCTTAACAGGCGAACAAGATAACTTGTGGTTGAATACAAAAGACAGTCCAAAATTTGCACTCACGGAATGAAGAAGAAAAGGGATATAGATTGTAAGGGGAAAATAAAGTATATTTATAAAGTGCGGGCGACGGAGGACGACCGTCGAGCAGAGGACGACTGCTGGGGAAAGAGTGATGACGGGGACAGCCGACACGCTGGGGATATAAGAGATTGTGATGGGGACGACCATCAAGTAAAGCAACAAAGATTCTCTGGGGATTAGAGGTAAGAAAAAATGATGAGGTACGGTAATCAAAGGTGAAGGACGATCACCTAGCAGGGGACGGTTGCTCTGTTGGGTATAAGATGAGGGACAATCATCTAAGGGTGAAAGACGATCACCTGGCAAGGTAAGGTTGCCAAAAATATCGCGACATAGGACGAATGCCGGATAAAAGGTTGACGATGGGGACGACCATCGGATAAGCATGATGAAGGACGATCATCAGGAGGTGAAGGACGATCACCTAGCAGGGTACGGCTGCTCTCAGGGTTTATCATGACATAGGACGAATGTCAGATAACAAGATCAACGACGGGGACGGCCATCGGATAAAATGATGAAGGACGATCATCAAAAGGTGAAGGACGATCACCTAGCAGGGTACGACTGCTAAAAATCACGACATAGGACGAATGTCAGATAACAAGATCAACGACGGGGATGGCCATCAGATAAAATGATGAAGGACAATCATCAAAAGGTGAAGGACGATCACCTAGCAGGGTACGACTGCTAAAAATCACGACATAGGACGAATGCCGGATAGAAAAGGGTTCCAATAATGGAGACTCCGCTGAGGAAAGGATGAGGGACGGTCATCCAAAGGTGAAGGACGATCACCTGGCAGGGTACGGCTGCCGAAAAGGCATCATGACATAGGACGAAAGTCAGATAGAAAGGAAATAGTTCACAGGGATTTGCTGGGACAAGTAAACACGGACGAGTGTCTATATCACAGAAATGAGAGATATTAGTGTTTGGTGTACGATGTATAGATTAAAGATGCGGACGAGCATCCCTATGACCATGATACGGACGAGTATCAGGTAGAAGCAAATGCTGACACATGTTCAGAGATGATGATACGGACGAGTATCAACTGGTTAACAAGGAACACGGACGAGTGTTGATTCTATGGGGACTCTTCTGGGGAATGGTAGACACAGACGAGTGTCTAAATTCAAGAAGACATAAGTGTTTGACACGTGTATGGATTAAAGATGAGGACGAGCATCCTTAAGACTGTGATACGGACGAGTATCAGGTAGAAATAAACGCTTGACGCATGTTCTGAGATGATGATACGGACGAATACCAACGGGTTAACAAAGAACACGGACGAGTGTTGAATCTGCAGAGGTATGAGTGGTGTATACAAGATACGAATGAGCATCTGTATGAGTGAAACAGGGGTAATAAGTACGAGTGGCGTACGGGAGTGTTAAACTTGCTAGGGAGAGTGACACGGACGAGTGTCAAAAGAGGAAAGTGTAATATAAACAAGTGCATGGTTTACAGAATGTTTTAGGTTTCCATGCTGGGGAAGGTGACACGGACGGGTGTCAGGGAATCTGTAGACATATGTATATGTGAGTGCAAAGAGGACGTTTTGGCTTTTTACTGGGGATATGACACGGACGGGTGTCAGGAAGTATCTGTATCTTTAGGGAAAGTGCCTTGGCTCTCTGCCGGGGAATCCGGGGAGTTCTCTGTATATCGCTGACGGATTGTCAGTATTTCATAAGTGTTTGATTCAGAACATGGCTTATGATTATGCAATATGTTTGATTCTTGCCGTAATGCTCCGTATTAAACGGAATGCTACGCTCTGCGGGGAGAATATGATGCGAATGCTATGATTATGCAAAGATACCGATCCGGGATCCGGGTCCCATTGCTACGAAGATCTCTGGTTGATCTGCTTGAAGTGAACATCCCAGCTGGGGATGAGATCATTGGTATATCTGACATATGGGACTCTGCTTGGGGATATAGGTCACTGATAGACCTATCTTTGGTAAATGGGGACCCAACTGGGGTTTGTGGAAGCTTTCTTTACTCTGCTGTGAGATCTTCAGACGCTGCTCTTCTGGATAGAGGCTGAAATTTTGCGAGGAGATGATTCCCGGTCTTTGCACTTGGTTGAGGAGGAATGATGACAAGCAACTCAGCTGGGGAGAAAGCACCTCTGGTGCTAATCTGGAGATAGACTGAGTAGATAATGATTAGGCATCTTGCTGGGGAGAAGCCTTCATGCCCCATGTTGTGCTTTGAATTCCTGCAATCCTGAAAAGATAGAGAAGCGCACAAGTAATCCCGAGGTATCCCTTACCGGATTCCGTCTTAGGGGTTCAGACACTCCCGGGAGTAAGTACATTTCCTGTAAGCACGTATTTTTTAGAAGAGAAGCATTTGTATTCATGCAATCAGTATCTTAGAGACATTGGACATTCTTGCAAATGAAAATAAAATGTACGAGACGAAATGTGACTGAAAATCTGATTTTATTAATTCATGTGCCCTGAATCGGCAAGATACAGTCAAGGAAACAAATCCCCTAAAATGAGGAGATTTTTACAAATTGAGAAATAAAAGGTATCGGCAATGTTGACGACGCTTCAAGGAGATTCCCTTTGCTATGACTCATATGACATTTGACGTTCTTCTCATCTTGCTTTCTGAAGAAGGCTGATTCTGAAAGAAGCTTGATCCTCCCGAAGCTTACCAAGTTGTAAGTGATACAGACGAATTCAGAATGCAATTGTTCGCTTATTCTCTTGTTTTGCATGGATCGCCCTTTCGGGTTTTCAATCCATCGGGATACCCATTTTTGCCTGAGTCGTCCGATGTGGCTTTTCAACTCAGCGGGTGTACATATTTTTTTTCATTTTCCCTTATTTTTGCCCGAGTCTCTTATTCTGTTTTTGACTCGCCGGGATGCCCTATTTTTGCCTGGACTTACATTCTGTTTTTATGTCCAGCGGGTCGTTTTATGCGAAGTATTTTTTAACTGCATCCGAATTCACAGGGGACGGGAAGTCTTCACCATCCATAGTATTGAGCATGAGTGCTCCGCCAGAGAAAACTTTCTTTACTACGAATGGTCCTTCATAGTTCGGAGTCCACTTGCCCCTGTGGTCTGTATGAGGAGGGAGGAGTCTTTTCAGTACAAGATCCCCTACTTGGTATTCTCGGAGCCTGACTTTCTGATCGAAGGCTTTCTTCATCCTTTTCTGATATAACTGCCCATGACACATTGCAGCTAATCTCTTCTCTTCAATCAGATTCAGTTGCTCGTATCAGGATCGGACCCATTCTGCTTCGTTCAATTTAACATCCATCAGTACCCGCAAGGAGGGTAATTCAACTTCAACAGGTAGGACTGCCTCCATACCATACACAAGCTGATACGGTGTTGCCCTAGTGGATGTCCTGATTGACGTACGGTACCCATGCAAGGCAAACGGTAGCATTTCATGCCAGTCTTTGTAGGTGACTACCATCTTCTACACAATCTTCTTGATATTCTTATTTGCTGCCTCAACAGCGCCATTCATCTTTGGCCTGTAAGGAGAAGAATTGTGGTGTTGGATCTTGAAGTCCCGACACAGTTCTGCCATCATTTTGTTGTTCAAGTTGGAACCATTATCAGTAATGATTCGCTCGGGAACTCCATACCGACAAATGATGTCTCTCTTCAGGAATCGGGCTACCACCTGCCTTGTAACATTGGCATAGGAAGCTGCTTCAACCCACTTGGTAAAATAGTCAATAGCAACTAGGATGAACCTGTGGCCGTTTGAAGCAGTCGGTTCAATCTTGCCAATCATATCAATGCCCCACATGGCAAAGGGCCAGGGTGAAGACATCACATTCAGAGGATTTGGAGGCACATGCACTTTATCCGCATAAATCTAGCATTTATGACATTTTCTGGCATAAGCACAACAGTCGGCATCCATTGTGATCCAGTAATAACCTGATCTTAGCAACTTCTTAGCCATGGAATGCCCTCCAGCATGGGTACCAAAGGATCCTTTGTGCACCTCGTGCATTAACAAGTCTGCTTCTGTTTTGTCAACGCATCTGAGGAGTACCATAGCAAAGTTTCTCTTGTACAGGGAACCGTCGGTATTCAAGAAGAAACTACCAGCTAGCCTTCTTAAAGTCTTCTTATCATTGGGAGATGCCCCAGGTGGGTATGTTTGATCCTCCAAGAAGCATTTAATATCATGGAACCAAGGCTTATCATCTTTGACAATGTCTGCTGCAAATACATATGCTGGTCTGTCAAGTCTGGATACTGCAATTTGAGGTACAAAGTTGGCAGTTTGAACTCTGATCATGGATGAAATGGTAGCCAGAGCATCTGCAAATTGATTTTCGTCTCGAGGGATATACTCAAGCTTGACTGTTGTGAAGAAAGTCAATAACCTCCTTGTATAATCCCTGTAAGGTATCAGATGATCCTGGTGTGTGTACCATTTGCCGTTGGTTTGATTGATTACCAAAGCTGAATCTCCGAACACGGTCAAAGTTTTGATCCTGAGGTCAATGGCTTCCTCAAGACCCATAATGCAAGCTTCGTATTCATCTTCGTTGTTAGTGCAGTTAAAGGTGAGTTTTACCGAGAAAGGCATATGAACTCCCTTAGGTGTAATGAGTACTGCACCAACACCACGACCATTCATATTAACAGCCCCGTCAAACATCATAGTCCATTCTTCTTCTGGGTCAGGCCCTTCAGTGTGAATAGGCTCTTCGTGATCTTTTGCTTTAATGAACATGATGTCTTCATCAGGGAAGTCAAATCTCATAGGCTGGTAATCATCAATGGGTTGCTCAGCAAGATAATCAGACAATACACTGCCCTTGATGGCTTTTTGAGATGTGTACTGAATGTCATATTCTGTGAGGATCATTTGCCATCTTGCAACCCGTCCGGTAAGTGCTGGCTTCTCAAAAATGTACTTAACTGGATCCATCTTTGAGATCAATAAAGTAGTGTGAGTCAACATATACTGCCTTAGTCGGCGAGCAGCCCATGCTAAAGCACAGCAAGTTTTCTCGAGCAGTGAATAACGTTGTTCACAGTCGGTAAACTTTTTGCTTAGGTAGTAAATTACATACTCTTTTCGACCAGACTCGTCATGCTGGCCCAACACACACCCCATTGACTCTTCTAAAACTGTCAAGTACATGATTAGAGTTCTTCCTTCAACTGGAGGCATAAGGATTGGAGGTTCTTGTAAGTATTCCTTGATTTTGTCAAAGGCCCTTTGGCAGTCTTCGTTCCACCTGACCGTTTGTTCTTTTCTTAACAGCTTGAACAAGGGCTCACAGGTTGCTGTAAGGTGAGATATGAACCTTGAAATGTAGTTCAATCTACCTAGGAAACCTCGAACTTCTTTTTCTGACTTTGGTGTCGGCATTTCTTGAATGGCTTTGACTTTATCAGGGTCAACTTCAATCCCTTTCTCACTCACAATAAATCCCAGCAGCTTACCAGATCTCACCCCGAATGTGCACTTGTTGGGGTTTAACTTCAGTTGGTACTTCCTCAGACGCTTGAATAACTTCAACAAATTTACCAGGTGGTCTTCTTCTGTGAGGGACTTGGCAATCATGTCATCCACATAACATTCAATTTCTTTGTGGATCATGTCATGGAATAATGTTACCATAGCCCGTTGATAAGTAGCACCAGCATTCTTCAGTCCGAATGGCATCACCTTGTAACAGAACGTGCCCTAGGGTGTGATGAAAGTTGTCTTCTCCATGTCTTCAGGTGACATCTTGATCTGATTGTATCCTGAAAATCCGTCCATGAAGGAGAATACCGAGAACTGAGCCGTATTATCAACCAATACATTAATGTGAGGTAAAGGGAAGTCATCTTTCGGGTTGGCTCTGTTCAGATCCCGGTAGTCCACACACATCCTCACCTTTCAATCCTTCTTAGGCACAGGTACAATATTAGCAACCCACGGCGGATAGCTAGTCACAGCAAGGAACCCGACGTCCCACTGCTTTTGTACCTCTTCTTTGATCTTCATTGCCATATCTGGGCAAGTACGGCGCAGCTTCTGCTTTACTGGCGGGCAGTCTTCTTTTAAAGGCAGCTTGTGCATAACGATATCGGTATCCAACCCTGGCATATCTTGATAAGACCAAGCAAAAACATCTACATATTCCTGAAGCATGTCAATCAGTTGCTCTTTTACTGAATCTTGTAGGCAGGCCCCGATCTTAACCTCTTTCACATCTTCTTCCGTACCAAGATTAACCGTTTCGACCTCCTCCTGATGAGGAGTGATAACCTTCTCCTCTTGCCTTAACAACTTGGCTAGCTCTTCAGGAAGCTCATAATCTTCTTCAACCCCTTCATCAGCTTGATTGATTGGATTGTCAAAGTCATACGAAGTCATAGCTGTGCTGTTGTCGGTGCAGTCTGAAAGGCACTCTCTGCAAGGGTTTAGATTGTTCATTTTAGTGATCGATTTTAATCTTTGTTTAGAAAAAAGTGAAATAAAGTTATCATTTTGGAAAACATTGCCATTTTATTTTTGTACAAAAAGAAAAATGAAAAAACAGTGAGCGGGAAAGAAAAAGACTCATTTGCAAAAGATGTCCGATATTCATTGATTGATCTGTTTGTACAAAATTACAAGATGGCCCGATTACAAAATGAGTCTTGACATCTTGGGCAAGATGCAAGACTTGATGCATGCTTAAAATATATAGGAAATAATAATTACTCTGCAGGAGTAACCCTTATAATTTCCTGGGAAGACCATTTTGAGATACGGCTCCCCGGGATCCTTGGACGTATCCAGCTCTCCAGGTTGTGCTCATCTTCCGACTCATCTTCCAAGTTGTTCACTGCATCCGGGGTGAGCATCCCCCCGCTGACAAAATTGGGCTTCTTAGCAGCCTCTGATTGATCTTGTTGAGTTGGTTTGTAACCCAACCCAAATCTGTCCTCCTTCTTCTCCACAGGTAGCAGCTTGCCCCAGCCTTGGGCAGTACCCTCTTCAACAACCTTCCTGGCTTGCTGATAAGATGTCATGGAGGTTCCTAGTACAGCAGATGCTTCATTAATGTTCAGGGCCTCAAATCCCTGGCTCATAGTTTCATGGATTTCTCCATCCATTTCAATGTACTTGTACGTAGCCAGATGGCTAACAAAAATTTCCTCTTCACCACAGATGGTGATGATCTGGCCTTCCCACTCGAATTTCAGCTTCTGGTGAAGGATAGACGTAACTGCGCCAGCGGCATGGATCCAAGGTCTACCCAACAAACAGCTGTAGGGCGGCTGAATGTCCATCACATAGAAGGTAATTTTGAAGGTCTGCGGTCCAATCATCACAGGCAGATCAATCTCCCCTAGCACTGATCTTTTAGAGCCATCGAAAGCTCTCACCACCAAATTACTCGGACGTAATGCCAAGCCATCATACTCCAGCTTCACCAAGGCTTTCTTTGGTAGAACGTTGAGTGAAGACCCATTGTCCACCAGTACATGGGATAAAACAGCACCCTTGCATTCTAGAGTGATGTGTAAAGCCTTGTTGTGGTTACGTCCCTCAGTTGTTAAATCAGCGTTGGTAAAGCCCAGTCCATGACTGGTGTTGACATTTGCTACCATGGTTTCCAGCTGATTAACAGTGATCTCTTCTGGAACGTATGCTGCGTGCAAGACTTTCAATAATGCATTCCTGTGAGCTTCAGAACACATCAACAGGGATAATATGGAGATCTTTGAGGGAGTTTGGTGAAGCTGATCCACCACCTTGTAATCAATTCTCTTTATAATTCTCATAAACTTGTCTACATCTTGTTCAAAAGATGTCCTCTGAGTTTCTTTGACAGTTGGCTCTTCAGATACCACATTCTTTCCTTTTGCTTTGGCAGCAGCCTCTGCTTCAACATTAGGTCTTTGTGATTGTGAGGCAAAAAGGCGTCCGCTTCTAGTGAAGCCTCCGCCTCCCCCAACATTATCAATCTGTGGAGAAGGGGTTGAAGAATCCAAAGTGATTTTCTCCCCGTTGCAGTAGAGGTCAGAGCCATAATGCCAAGGTATGGCATTACTGCTTTCATATGGAACGGGTCCAGGCACCGTGATGGTAACTGGACTGACTGCAGCAGAGGAGGGTACTGAAATGGTGTGCGGATCATAGTAAATGGTGACTGGTGACCTGGAAGGAGGTGCCACTGTTTGTTGTTGAAAGTTGTTGTTTGGAGGAACATATGATGGGTCATAGTAAATGGTGACTGCTGAAATATCTTCATCAATTTCTGTTGGCGTTGTAGAAGATTCTGCTGAATAAAGGGGTGCTGATGTTGTAGAAGAAATGGTTGTTGACATCTGATTTGTTGAAGTGATGGACAGAGCCATTGTTGACGATATCGATGAATTGGTTGGAATGATTGTTGTTGCAGTTGTAGAAGAGTCAGGAATTGTCGTCAAAGGGATTGCTGGATTTGTAGGCGTTGATGTTGTGATCTGAAGTATACCACTTTTGATAAGACCATCTATGCCGCTTCTCAAATTATCACACCCATTGACCAAAATGTTGCAATAACCACAACCGAGCTCACACCCGGGGAACATCTGGCATTCTAGGAGCTGAGCTTTAATTTCTACCAGAGGTGTCTGAATCTGCCCAACACTGGTGATTAAGAAGGATGGCTTGTCTTCCTCAATAGCATTAATTCTTGGTCCTCCATGATTGGGCATGGGGTTCTTGTTGACATTTGGAGGGGGTGCAAAGTTGAGGGCTTTGGAATCTACCAGATCTTGTACTTTCATTTGTAAAGCCCTGCATTTTTCCGTGTTGTGGCCAGGTGCATTGGAATGAAAAGTGCACCGGGCGTTGACATCATAATTTCTTGGAAGATTGGAAGGATCAGTAGGTGCCAACGTCCTTAGCTCAACCAAGTTGAGTTTCAGGAGTTGTGGCAATAAGGCAGCATAAGGCATAGGGATAGGGTCAATCACCCTATTCGCCTGTGATGGTCTTTGCTGAAAGGGTCTTTGTTGTTAATTGCTGTTGTTGTTGTTGTTGTAGTTTCTCTGTGGCGGATACTGAACTTGCTGTTGATAGTGTGGTTGTTGTGGTGGTTGATATGCTGGTTGTTGAGGAATCGGAGCTGGAATAGTGACAGATGCTACTGATCTGTGGACATGCTGAGGTCTGCCCCTGTTGGCATAAATGGCATTTGTCTCACCGGTCCTTCTAGGTCCCACAAAAGGCTTCCTGGGATTACTTGACAAACTTGCACCATTATCAGAAATCTTACCCATCTTCAAAAGGCTTTCAATCCTTTCCCCAGCTATAACTACGTCAGCGAAGCTGGTGGAAGAAAAGGCAGCTAGCCTATCAATATATATTCCTTGCAGAGTGTTCATAAACATGTCGGCCATTTCTCTTTCCGACATGGGTGGCTGAACAGCAGCAGCAAGATGTCTCCACCTCTGGGCATATTCCCTGAAGCTTTCTCTGGAGGATTGAGACATTCCCATCAGAAGGGTTCTGTTAGGAGCCATGTCTAGATTGTATTGGTACTGCCTGATGAAAGCTTCAGCTAGGTCCTTCCAGCATCTGATGGTAGCTCTGGTCAAGTGAGAGTACCACTCCCTTGAAGCCCCAGTCAAACTATCTTCAAAGTAAAACATCCATAGTTTTTCATCCATGGTGTATGCCTTAAGTCTCCCCAGAAAATACTGCAAGTGAGTTCGTGGACAGGAAGTTCCATTATATTTCTCGAAACACGGGGGTTTAAACTTGTGGGGAATCCTTACCCCATCCACTAACCCCATATCCATAACATCAAAACCTAGGGAATTTTGAGACTCCAGAGATCTCAACTTCTCAGCAATTTCATCAAATCTCCTATCATAAACTTCATCCCCAGCTCCCATCACAGTAAACTGCTCTTCTTGGGGGTCTTCTTGTAAGACTCTTCCTCCAGTAGTATTTCCTTGCACATTACCCGGGATGTTAACTTCCGGATGTAGATGAGGCCCATATACTGGTGGGTTAACATGAGGCTGACCCCTTTCATTGTTACTTGTTCCTCCAGTTCCTAGAGGAGGTTCTTCCGGGGTTTGTCTTTCTACCAATGCCCTCAATCTTTCTTGCCTTTGAGCCAAGCCATTCATTACTTCCATGAACTGGGTCATTTGGTTTCTCATTTCCAACCTTTCATTAGCCATCTGGGTTCTGACCTCTGTCAGATCTTGCTGTACTTGATCCATTTGGATACCAGGAAGGTTGTTGCGAGTAGGATACCTGTGCGGACAGTTGAGAGGGAACACACGACGGCGAGCAATAATTCCTGAAGCACAACAGAGTTAGTAACAACAAAATAAAAGCCTACAAAACAAAACAAAATTTAGTATGCAATGCAGTATGCTTATTTGTTTTCCAAGGTATCTGGCTTGGCACTTGGTTTTGACCTTTCCAGACCCTGAGGAATATACTTTGATGTTTGCTTGAGAGAAAGAGAACTCAGTGAAACAAACTGACAAATACATTACAAATAGTGAATAACATATAAGTCTTTTTACAACATATGCCCCTGAAGGGTCAAAATACAACACAAAAAGAAAAGTACATGAAATGGAAATAACAACAAGCAAATAAGTCAAACATCTAAGCCAAACTCATCCTCTTTAACCTCCTTCAAAAGTGCTTCAGTGACAGGACCAGCTGGATGCTCTGTGATATTCCTGATAAGAAGGTTTCTGGTGGCAATAGCAGTGGTCAGCTTCTTGTGCCTGTCCTGGTCCTTTGACCTCTTCACACCAGCCCTAAGCTTCAATTCTGAGATTTCCTTTTGGGCTGCTAGCAAAGCCTCCTGTTGCTTCTTTTCATTAGCCTCTAACTGCTCAATCCTAGCTTGAATCTTTTTATCCTCTTGAGTGCGAGCTTCAGTGATCCTGACCCACCTAGCTTGACTTTCCTCCAGATAGAGATCAGTCCTAGCCTTCTGAAACTGGGCCTCTTTGCAGGCATTCTTCAATATTTTCTCCCCAGCTCTTGATTTCTTGATGTAGTCTTCTGCTTTCTCAATCCTGGCCAGATGCTCCACTCTAAGCTTCTCCAACCTCTCAATGTCTATACGACCATCACTCCTCTCCCAGAGGGTCTTCTTTAGAGCTTGAGACAGATTCTCATTCCTTTCCTTCAACTTCTCAAATTCTTCTAGGCTGACAGTGGCTGGAGGTGGTACTGTGGATGGTCCAGGTGCATCCTCAATGGTGAAGGGCATCCCAGAGATCTGAGCCCTAGCATGAGACCATTCATAATACTGAGCTGAGGCCACATTATTGCATCTCCCAAGAATGGCCATCCCTTTGGTCTGGATGTTGTCCCAAGCCTAGGATGCTTGCCTGACAATAGCTAGATTAGGTTTTATCTCACAATATAGGGTTTCAGCCAAGTCTTGCACTCTAGGAGGGTGAACCAAAGCATAGCCCAATTGTCTCTTGAACAGCAAGGGATTGTAGTTGATGCAACCCTTCACTCCTACTAAAGGTACATTGGGGTACTGCCCACAGCTAGTAATTATGTCTCTGCCTTTGGTGCTCTGGGTGCACCACCTGATGTCATCTGAAGTCAAAGCAATAAGTCTTTTAGCCCAATTCTTCTGTTGGTGAGGATTCATGAAGGCATCAGTCTTGGGTAAGTGCTTAAGCAGCCAGGTATGAAACAAAGGAGCACAACACCTCACCAACCTCCCTCTCTGCTTCTCATTCCTTTGGTGAACAGAATAATAGAAATCTCCCAGCAAGGTGGGTACTGGGTTCCTCAAAAGGAAGAGATGAATAGCATTCTTGCTGATAAACTTGGGCTCATCTGCAAAAAGTATAACCCCATATATACTGAGGGCTAACAATGCACAAACTGCCTTCCATTCTCCCAAGGAGGCCTTCAGGATAGCCTGAGAAGTCAAGAAATCTAAGTGCAAACCAGGGATTCCAGCCTTTGTTGTCATGTTCTGCTCAATCAATATAGGCTCCAAATGCAGGGCCTTTGCCACTTCTCCATTGCTGGGAGAGGTCATCTCAGGGTTGAAGGGGACACCACCCCTAACAGGCACTCCAATCAGTGATGAAAACTCCTCCAGCAGAGGTCCCAACTGAAAGTTCTGGAAAATGAAGCATCTCAAAGGAGGGTCATAAAACTGTAGGCAAGTGTGGATCAAACTCCTATGAGAAGGGTCTAAGTCCATAACCATGTCAAGGATGCCTCCATAATGCTCTCTGAATAATGGGATGTGGTCTGGGGTGATAAGTGCCTAGACCTGCCTGATGCCAGTCAGCACAGGCTCAAAGAAATGATATGAAATGTTGCTCTTCTTGGGTGCCATGACTGCTGATGAGGAGCTGAAAACAAATGCTGATGATGAAGACTGATACTGGAGATGAGCCACTGATAGGCTGAGGCTGGTGATAAAAGTAGCTGAAGCAGGTGACTGATGAAGATAACTGAAGCAGATATCTGATGAAACAGAGGTCTAAGCAGATGAAGGGGTCAAAACCAAGCCAGATGTAATATGGATACCCTGAAAAACAAATAAACAAATGTTAAATGATGCAATGATGATGTATGCAAATGATATGCAAGGGTTTGTGATCAAGCTGGATCTGATTATCTGTCTTAATATAAAAAGGTCCATGTATGTTCAAGAAGTCCAGATGGAGGTTCAGAAGTCCAGTAACCAAGGTGGGGGACTCAAATAAAGAGTCACATGTCCAGGGTTAAATCACAAGAATTGTCCAAAGTGAAGCATTCTTAAACACAATAAGTACCAGGGTATGATGTGGCCAAGGGTTCCTGCAAACCTGTAAACAGCCCTAACCCCCTCACAGGTGATGTTCTAAAACAAGGACCCTCAAACTTGGATCAGTTATGAGAAGTGTAAACACTTCTAACCCGGAGGTACAGTGTTTACAATAACCATAAAAGATCCTCCTCTAATTCACCTCAGTTTCTGAAGGTCATAATAAAGGTCATCCAGACTTAGCAGGCTTCCCAGATAGCCCTAGCACTACAGGAAATCTGTAGCACAGAGTTCTCAAGAAGAAACCCACATCTGAACCGTGTTTCATATTCCCGCACCAGACCGAAATGGAATGGGAAAGAACATGAACCACTCTAGCCTAGGTGTCACTCAGGTCCCAGGTATAGGACCTTATCTCTCATTGAAACCCCACCCATCAAAACAATAAACCAGATCCAGCCAGATAACAGTATGACAATATGATATATAAAGCTGTAAAGAAAGCAATAAATGACTGTACATAAAGCAAAAATAAATACAAATACACAAACACAATTAGCACATAACACCCCAGTAAACACAAATCAATCAAGCGCTAGGAGGAACCCACAAAAAGAACCAGAAGCCCTGGTTACAGTATAAGGGTCCCCAGCAGAGTCGCCAAGCTGTCGCTCCCACCAAATGACACAGAGCCAAGAGGGGTACAGACGCGAACGGTCGGCGAAAGAGAAAGAGAACACGCAAGGGTGAACTCAGAAAAGAAAGAGTCGCCAGCTAGACATTTTTATCCCGAAGGAAAGGTAATGCTGCATAAACCTAGAAAGATATGGATAAGACGGTCGCGGACCAGAGAGACTGAGAAAGGGGGTTGGTTACAACCTGGGAAGGTATTAGCACCCAGATTGTCCGTCGTACTCGACGGGATCCACGCTTAAAAGATTTGTGTTTTAAAGGGGTAGTGTCAGTGCAATTTGTGTATCAAAGCTAGAATGAATGCAAGTGTCAGTGCTAAAAGAAAGTGAAGTATGTAAGTGAAGTGTCAGTGTGAGAACAAGAATGGAATGCTCAAGACTATGAGGCTTAAAGAATACAGCTGGAAGAGGGGGAATATACAGAGACTTTTGTTCGATAACTGTTAAGTTATGCCTACGTATCCTCTCGTGCAATGAGGAAGTCAGAACACCGTAGTTCGACCCAAAGAGACTGAAAGATAAATTGACTTGTGAACTGATTGCTTGTCAATGCTCAAGTGTATGACCTGTCTGGCTCAGGTGCAAACTGTCTTGCATTAGACGGAAGAAGCAAGTTTTCGTTTATGAGTGAATGAGATGAGAAAAGAATCCCGGAGGAGACGATTATTGCTTGTTTTTGAGTTTTCAGTCTTTTATTGCTTTTGAAAGTTTGTCATAAGTTAATGAGCTTAAGCCTAAACCAATGGGTTAGTAAACTCATCACATCCTCCCTCTGATTAGGGGTAATGAGAATACCTTAAGTGTGAAGTCAGCATCTCACACTTAATCACCCTGATGCAGGATTAAGATCATTAACCTACTTGTGATTATTTAGATGTTTTTGTTGTTTTTGTTTAGTGTTAAGTAATGAGATTAAGCCATAATCAGGGATTAAACAGACTCATTACACCATCCTAATAGAAGGATAATAGATGAGAATGTTTAAGCTGAGGAAGACTCCTCAACTTAATCCATGATTAGGCATTAACCTCATGACAAAACAAAGCCTTTATTAGATGGATTTTAGTTAATGATAAGATGAAGAAGTGAATTTTATGGTTTGTAAGACAACTTGAGGGGGACTTGTCCATTAACACTAGGGTTAGTCCTTCTTAACCAATTAAGGAAGAATTAGAACCCTAATGCAAGGCCCAAGTTACAAGCATGATGTCTTGATGATTATTAGGTGAATTGATTAAAGGATTTAAACACATTAAGGGTTTAACACTTAGGATTAAAGTTATACACTCCATCCTAATAGAAGGATGCAGGCATAAGCTTAATCACAAAGCCTTAAAGCCTTTAGGGTTTAGTCCCTGATTGTGAGGTGAGGAGAGAAGACTCAAAGATGACACAAAGGTAAAAGCTAAGTGGGGGACTAATCAAACCCTAATTGTTGTCATGCTTGGTCATTCCTAGGGTTTGTGGGGCTTAAGAGAGAAAGAATCTTCAAAGAGCCACCAAGGAGAGAAGCAGATGAAAGGAGGAAGAAACAGAGAGAAGCAAAACAACTTGCTTCACTTAAGAAGACAAGTTGCTTGAAGAAAGAAAGTAAGATGAACAAGAATGAGCAAGCTCAATCACATACACACACAAAAATACAGCAATGATGCATAAGAGAGATGAAAAGAGATTGTGAGAAGTGAAGGCAAATTCACTTCTCAAAACAACTTACCACCTGAAAAGTTAGCAAAAGAAATGAAATATAATGCAAATGAGATGCAATGTCATGATGAAAACCAAAACCAGAAGCATGAGTATGATGTTGAGGATGCTAAGAGATGATACAAACATGAGGCAAGGCATTAGAATGATCATACAAACATATGGATGCAAGAGAAACATGTTTTGAACCATGGATGATCATGAAATGTTATGGAATGCAAAAGACATATAACATGGAAAATGAAAGATGCAATGATCAAACATGATTATAATATGTCCTAAGATGTATTATGAATAAAATGGATGCACAAAATGTCATGGCAAGTCATGGTATGCAAGCAAATGGAAGATGGATGCAAAGGAAAGCAAAAATTAGGGTTTATGATCAATACTCAAAGCAAAATTCAAAATCAGAAGCATATGACATGATAAAAATTTGAAAATGTAATCAAAGGAACCCTAGACCTATACAAACTCACTGCCCAAAGGAGGGGATCCAACTCTTAACCTATTGAAAGTTATGAATTTTCTAAGATTGCTAGGGTTTTAAGGTACCTTGTCAAGAAAAATGCAAAACAAATTGAAAATACAAGATCAATTCAAGCCAATTTTATCCTATAAACTACATGCTATACAAGATGCAATGCAAAAAGAATCATCATCCAACTCTCAATGGTTAGGCAGAAATGAATTTTTGAAGTTTGAAACAAAATATTGCCTTGAAATGAAATTAATTCCAAAGAAAATTATCAAAAGGCACCAAGATCAGAAAAGAAATTTGGTTTGAGAGTTGGACAATGTTTCTAAATGTTTCTAAATGCTATATGATTTTTTTTGTGATTTTTAAATACCTAAAAGTATTTTTAATTAATTAATTTTCATTAACTAATTAAAAATAAACTTTTAAATGATTTAAAAATAATTTTTAATGCAAAAAATAAAAATAAAAATATTTTTGTGTTCTGAAAAATAATGAAAACCTTGACAAAAATTTTCATAATTTTTAAACATTTTTTGCTATTTTAAATTAAATGTGAAAGATAAAACAAATTAAATGAAATAATAAATAAAAAAAATGAAAGTATGCGCAAGGGATGGCCAGGATTTGATCTGGGCTTGGACTGGTTGACTGCGCGCCAGATCCAAGGGCCCAGATTCAAATCTGGCTAAAATGGTTTATGAATTAATTAAACTGAATTTTAATTAATTAATCAAGGTTAGGGTTTCTAATGATGCATCCTGGCCACACATTCACGCGCGAGTCAACCAAAGTCAAACCAATCTATGCTCCACATTCAAACTCTCATTAATGATGTAATTAGGGCTTAATGAGTTTCAGGTGGCCGAAGAAGACTTCCGGTCGTCTTCTCCGGCGAGACCTCCAACCTAACTCTCTCAAAACCTCACTAAATCATGCCAAAACCTCCAGATCAACTCAACTAAACATCCTAAACAACAATCCAGCAACAAAATTCATTTCTTTTTCATGAATCATGAAGAACAAACAGAAATAAAATTTACGGGCAAAGTTTCAGACAAACAATACATCCTCATTTCTGCATCATTTTCAAAAATTCAAAGCTCATTGCATTCAGGGAAGCATGTAGATCATTTTAGAAACAAGAAATAAGAGTTCTGGAAAAATGAATTTCCATGGCTACCTGAATCGAAGCTTTCAACCCAAGAGCTTCTGGACCAGTTCCTTGCTCCCAATCAACTCCACTGACCTCCCTCAAGTGTTTGCAAAGCTTATCTGGAGTTTATTTGGGCTAGTTTGAGAGATTGCTTGAGTTCTATTCAAAGAGGGGAAGAAATCGTATTTGGTTTATGTGAGGTTTCAGGGATGAGTGAGGGCAGGGAAATGATCAGTGAGACATGCTGAGATGTTTTGTGAAGTTTGTTTTTGTGTTTGATGCTTGTGCTGTGTGATTCGAAGCAAAATGCATAAGGGGAGGTTTTTGGGAATGCTGGCTTGTGTGTGTATTCAGGCTCTAAGATCATATGAAATGGCTTGCTTTTGGTGTGTTTGTAAAGTCTTGGTTGGTCAGAATAGTTGTTGTGTCATTGTGGGATTGGTATGGGGTTTTTTGCAAAAAGTCAAGTCTAGGTGTACTTGAGGTATGGGCAAGTGTGAGGTTGTGATAGGGGCATGGTTGAGTTCAGCAGAGATCATGGAGTTCATATGGATCAGATTCTATGAGCTGTAACAAGTAGAGGCATGGCTTCATGAGTTTTTGCAAGTTGGTACATGTTTGCCCCCTTTGGAAATTCATGAAGTTCAAGGCACCAAAATGCAATATTCTTGGGCCAATTCTGACTTTTAGAAGTCACATGATCATATTGTGAAGAGTTTGTGCACATTTGAAGTCTTTAGAATGCTTGATCATACCATTTTGCAAAATGCCTCTTTGGTACAAAACTTGAATTTATGTGATTTTTCCCAACTTTGACAAGCCATAACTTTTGATCCAAAATGAATTAGAATGAGTTCTTGTACTTTTTGAAAATGGAATGATCCATTCTACAACTTTCATGACCAAAGTTTTCTCATTTGAAGCATTTTCGAATCAAAAAGCAAGGGTTGAAAAAGTTTCCCAAAATGGCAAGTTTCCATTACAAGTCATTTTCCCAAAAAGTCAACTTTGCAAATGGCTTGAAATTCTTCAATTTTGTGAACTTCTAACATCTTCTATGATCAAATAAAGATCATACATAATCAAAATGATGATGAACACCCTTTGGTTGGGTCATTGAGGGCCTCAGATGCCCTGATTTTACACTGACTTGCTCAAGAAGTCAACTCTTGATTAGATGCCTTCCCCATGGAATTTCTTCATGAAAATTGATATGCATGATCCCTATACCATATAGAGACCAATAGAAACAAGAATGGCCAAAAAATTTGGAGTTATGGCCTTTGAAACCAAAACCCTAATTCTAGGTCATATGTGCAGTCAATCCTGGCTCTGCTTCCATGCCATTCCCAGTTCTTGTGATTCTTTGATTTTCTTGACTTTGAGAGGATATAATATGATGCTTGAACATACATGGACCCCTTTGAAGTGATTGATGACCTTTGTAGTGGCTCAAATGGCTCTTGGATTGCTCAGATCACTAACCTTAGATGCAGATGACTTTGAACCAATGCAGTGAAGCAAATATGCAATATGAGATGGTATGATTGAACTTATGCATATGAAAAGATCACAAGCCATTGTGTGAATAGGTGAGGGAAAATTTGGGGTGTTTACACGTTGACACCGATCGCAATTTATAACATGGATGTGGACATCTTTCCATAAATTAGGCCAGAATAGGTCGGCTTGTAAGATTTTTGCACAAGTCTTGGAAGTGCTTGCATATCCACCATAAGGAGATGAATGACAATGAGACATGATATCTTCTATTTCTTCTTCAGGAATACACCGACGAAAGATTCCGTCGGGTCCTCTTTTAAACAATAATGGTTCGTCCCAATAGTAATGCTTGAGATTGTGAAAGAATTTCTTTTTCTGCTGATAGGTTAAATCAGGTGGAAGTGCTCCTACAGCTAAGTAGTTGACAATGTCAGCGTACCATGGCAGTCCTACGGTTGTTCGGATTGTTTCCACGGGTTCTGGTTCATCTATATCTAACTGAACTGGGTCGCTTCCTATTTGCGCTATCAGCTGTTCATACGGAAAATCATCGTTGATCGGCACTTGTTCGGGTTTAATACCTTCTATTCTAGATAAATGGTCCACTACGACGTTTTCAGTACCTTTCTTATCTTTTATTTCGAGATCAAACTCTTGTAAGAGTAAAATCCATCTCAAGAGTCTTGGTTTAACATCTTTCTTGGTTAATAGATATCTGATAGCAGCGTGGTCTGTGTAGACGATTATTTTTGCTCCCACTAGGTAGGAATGGAATTTGTCAAGCGCAAAGACAACTGCTAACAATTCTTTTTTAGTAGTGGCGTAGTTCATCTGAGCAGAATCTAAGGTTCTACTGGCATAGTAAATTGCGTGAAGTTTCTTGTCCTTCCTTTGTCCTAGAACTGCGCCTACAGCATAGTCACTCGCATCGCACATGATTTCGAAAGGTAATCTCCAGTCAGGGGGTTGCATGATTGGTGCGGTGATGAGGGTTGTTTTTAGAGTTTCGAATGCTTTAAGACAATCTTTATTGAATATGAACTCAGCGTCTTTCATTAATAAACCGGTAAGAGGTTTAGTGATTTTCGAGAAATCTTTGATGAATCGTCGGTTGAAACCGGCGTGTCCTAAAAAGCTTCGTATTTCTCGAACGGTCTTAGGGGGTTGAAGATCTTTTATGACTTATATCTTAGCTTTATCAACTTCAATTCCCTTATCAGATATAACGTGTCCTAGTACTATTCCTTCTCTGACCATAAAATGACATTTCTCCCAGTTAAGCACGAGGTTCACTTTTACACATCTTTCTAACACCATTTCTAAATTTGATAGACATCCTTCAAAACTTTGCCCGCATACAGAGAAGTCGTCCATGAACACTTCCATGATGTTGTCTATGAAATCTGCGAAGATTGACATCATACATCTTTGAAAGGTTGCAGGAGCATTGCATAATCCAAAGGGCATTCGTTTATAAGCGAACGTTCCATAAGGGCATGTGAATGTAGTCTTTTCTTGATCATCTGGGTGGATAGGGATTTGGAAAAATCCTGAGTAACCATCAAGATAACAGAAATACGAGTGCTTGGCTAATCGTTCTAACATTTGATCTATAAAAGGTAGTGGGAAATGATCTTTTTGAGTGGCTTTGTTTAGTTTACGATAATCGATGCACACTCTATGTCCGGTCACTACTCTTTGTGATATTGATTCGCCTTTAGCGTTTTTCACAACAGTGATACCTCCTTTCTTTGGTACTACATGTACTGGACTAACCCATTTACTATCAGAGATTGGATATATTATTCCAGCGTCTAGTAGTTTCTTAACTTCTTCCTTTACTACAGTGCTAAGGATTGGGTTAATTCTTCTTTGAGATTCTCTGGAGGTTTTGCAATCTTCTTCTAGCAGAATACGATGCATACTGATTGAAGGACATATTCCTTTGAGATCAGATATGTTATATCCTAATGCAGTTGGATATTTCTTTAAGACATCTAAAAGTTTCTTTGTTTCAATTGTTCCTAAACTGGAATTGATTATAACAGGTCTTGTACATTCAGTGTCTAGGAATTCGTATCTTAGGTTCTTAGGTAAAGTTTTTAACTCTAATGTAGGTTTATTCTTACTTGGCATGGGATCCGGTGTAAGTGCTAAACTTTCGCTTAGACTATCATCCTGATATGGTTTACGCCAATTGTCATCTTCGAAAATCAGAGGGATTTGAATTTTCATAATTTCAGAATAGGTAGTTTCTTTCATTTCCATTTCTCTTACACATTCGTCAATTACATCCAATAAATAGCATGTATCCTCTATAGCTGGTGATTGTAAGAATTGTGTTAAAATAAATTCAACTTTCTCTTCACCTACTTCAAATGTTACCTTTCCTTTCTTTACGTCTATAATAGCTCCGGCGGTAGCTAAGAATGGTCTTCCTAGTATGATATGTGTAGTGGAGTCTTTAGAGATGTCCATGATTTTAAAATCAGTAGGAATATAGAATTGTCCTATACGTACTGGGACGTTTTCTAGTATGCCTACAGGATATTTAATAGAGCGATCGGCTAGTTGAACAGATATTTTAGTTGGTCTTAGGTCTCCCATGTCTAGCCTTTTGCAAATCGTTAAGGGCATAACACTGATATTGGCTCCTAAATCGCATAGAGCTTTGTCAATGACGAATTTTACTATTACACAGGGTATAGAGAAACTTCCTGGATCTTTTAACTTAGGAGGCATATTGTTTTGAATTATTGCGCTACACTCAGCAGTAAGTGTAACGGTTCCGTTATCCTCTACCTTCTTATTATTGGATAAGATTTCCTTTAGAAACTTAGCATACGAGGGCATTTGAGTGATAGCTTCTGTAAACGGAATAGTAATATTCAACTGTTTCAGAAGTTCAACAAATTTCTTGAACTGGCCCATCGTCTTAGAATTGGTTAATCTATGAGGGTACGAAATTGGTGGTTTATAAGGTGGTGGAGGCACATAAGGCTTTTCTTTCTCCACTGCCTCTTGATTATTATCTTCCTTTTCTTCTGGTTCATTCACCTTTTCAGTCGGCTTATCCGGTTTTTGGTACATGGCTGGATTGTCAAGTCTTGGATCGGTAGGTCCGTCAAGTTCCTTGCCACTTCTTAATATCACAGCATTGGCCTGTCCTTTTGGATTAGGTTGGGGTTGTCCAGGAAATACTCCAGTTGGTGCAGCGGTAGGTGCTTGTTGTTGAGCTACTTGTGAAATATGAGTTTCAAGCATTTTGTTATGTGTAGCTAACGCATCTACCTTGATCACTAATTGCTTAATCTGCTCACTAGTGTGTATGTTTTGGTTTAAGAAATCCTTGTTTGTTTGAGATTGGGTAGCTATGAAGTTCTCCATCATCAACTCAAGGTTTGATTTTCTAGGAACATTAGGAGCAGTCTTTTGATATCCTGGTGGTGTAGCTGGTGCTTGACCTGGTGCGTATAAAGAATTGTTGTTCTTATAAGAGAAGTTCGGATGATTCTTCCAACCTGGGTTGTATGTGTTTGAGTATGGGTTTCCTTGAGCATAATTCACTTGATCTGTGGGAATTCCTGCTAATAGTTGACAATCAGGGATAGCATGTCCTGGAACTCCACATAACTCACAGTTAGGTGTTACCGCAGCCACGGTGGCTGTTGGTGTTATGGCCAAGTTGTCGATCTTTTGGTTAAGTTGGTCAAACTTTTCATTGACTTGATCCATACTACTCACTTCGTACATACCTCCTTTTGTTGGTTTCTCAGTTGCAACTCTCTCGCTTCCCCATTGGTAATGGTTCTGAGCCATACTCTCGATAAGTGCATAAGCATCATTATATTCTTTGTCCATTAGTGCACCGCCTGCGGCAGCGTCAATTGTCATTCTTGTATTGTACAAGAGTCCATTGTAGAAGGTATGGATGACCATCCATTCTACTAATCCGTGATGTGGACAAAGCCTCAACATATCTTTGTAGCGTTCCCAAGCTTCGAAAAGTGACTCGTTTTCCTTTTGCTTAAATCCGTTGATTTGAGCTCTTAGCATAGTTGTCGTGCTAGGTGGGAAATATCTTGTCAAGAAGACTCTCTTTAGTTCCTCCCACGTAGTTACTGAATTCAAGGGTAGAGATTGAAGCCAGGCTCTCGCTCTGTCTCGAAGTGAAAAAGGAAAAAGACGTAATATAATAGCTTCTTGGGTAACTCCATTAGCTTTTACAGTATCTGCGTACTGCACAAATATCGAAAGATGAAGGTTCGGATCCTCGGTAGGATTTCCGGCGAATTGGTTTTGTTGCACGGCTGATATCAGCGAAGGTTTCAATTCAAAATCGCTTCGGTTGATAGCCGGTGCAGCAATGCTGGAATGCGGCTCAGCTTGTGAAGGACTAGCGTAATATTTGAGTGGATGATTTGGTTCTTCAGCCATCTCTGCGTCCTTTGATGTTCCAACCGGTTTAGGTGGATCAACTTGAAGATCTGGAATGTTGTATTTTCGTTCGTAATCGAATATTCGTCTTCTTACGTGTAAGAAGCATTCTAATTCTGGAACTGGAGGTTGCAAGTCTTCGCCTTGAGAGTGAGTACTTGGCATACACTCGGGAAATTAGATTAGGAAAAGAATAGTTGTTACCTTAGTCTAGACAATGCTACTCTAATAGTGCACTAGTAACTAAATTAAGGTCCCCGGCAACAACGCCAAAAACATGATGGGCGCGAAGACGCGATATGTGTCTAGCGGTATCTGAACTACAAGCGCACAGCCTATCGAAGTAATATAAAAGATTGTCGATCCCACAGGGACTTTATGATCACTTAGTTTAGCTAAGGTGGATGTTTGTCACGATTTTGGTTTTAAGGATTAAAAACGGGAATTAAATTTACTTTTAATGAAATAATGAGAAGGCGGTCGGTATGTAATTATGCTAACCTATGCGGGTCAATCTAACCTAAGCTTATAAAAATGGTTCACTTAAATTATTCTGTAGAGATTATCAGTTTAAATACCCTTGACTCACACTCTCGTGGTCTTATCTCAGATCTTATTCCTAAAGCCCTATGCCTGCTCTCGCTAGCCCATAAGTGTTTAGAAAATAATTTTTGAAAACTTAATAAGTCTAATTCATTTTAAAGCGCTCTCGCTGTATTTAAATCAAATGCCTAACTTTAGCTATCCGGTTAAAATCTCACACTCTCGTGGTCTCGACCTAACCTATTACACTTTTCTTACTCTCGTAACAAAAAGATTAATTTTAATTATAAAAAGTCACAGCCAGAATATAAGTTCTTAATTATTTTAGCTTAGATTCGATTTTACCGGTTTGGTTTAGTTTAATTACATATCGCCTAATTAATTTAGCTACTCATTTTTGTTGTACCAGACAGATGCAGAAACAGATAAATATAAATTAAAACATGCATTATAAAATAATAGAAATAATATCTTAACATATATAAATAAATAACTTAATATAAATGCGAAATTATAAAAACCTGAATGATTAAAATCTTAATACTCCTTCTTCCACAGACTGGTAAGCTCGGAGTGCGGAACCGGAATCGAAAATAAAACTAAACAATTTCTGAAGGCTTGAAAAGAAATTAATAATAACAATTTCCTAATGTTGGAAATTGTTATTGAGTTTGGTTTGGATATAGAAGCAGAAAATTAAACAAGAACAATTGCTAGAAAATAAAATAAGGGTGCAACAAAAATACGGCAGAGCTTCCGCGGAAATCTTAAAATAAAACTCTGTGTTTCTAAATTCGTAACCAAGGTATTTATATAAATAATTTTGGGCTTGGGCAGTTGAAATCCATCAGCGTGGGTATCGTTCCGTTGAAGAGAAAATCCAGGGAAAAATGCATACTGGGTTTGAGAAATAATAGGAATGACTTTTGACCCACGTTGTGCACGTCCTCAGGAATTCTTCAATATTAATTAACCTATTTTCCTTTGTCACGTTCGTGACAAAGGCGTCACGGCCACTTTTTCCATTTAAAGCGTGTCACGGTCGTGACACTTGAGTGACGATCGTGAGTGTTCCAAGTAGGGCGTCACGGTCGTGATGATGTGGTAACGACCGTGAGTGTTACAAATTATGCAGAATTAACAGAATTCCTTTCTTATTCTTCTTTTCATGCTTGTTTTTGTTCATTTGATCTTTGGCTCATGGTTTAGCTCTAGAAATGTTATACCTGCAATATGACATAAAAAACTCGAAGAATCGGGAGTTAATAGGATAAATGTGCGATAAATCGGACTTAAAACGTAGTAATAAAGTGATACGATTTATCGTTATCACAAGCTTCAAGCAACACAAAACAAACAAAATAACATTGAAAGCACGCAATTAAGAACATAGGTGAAACCTGTTTGCAGAGGAGTCAAAAGTTGAAGAAAACCAGAGAACTTGATTCCAATATGTTTGACTATTTCTCTTGATGCTTGATTGAGTGAAATAAACACTCAAATGAAGGTGAGACTTGATGTAGCTTGAAAATGCAGAAGTGATGCAGAGATCGTATCTTGATGCCTTCAAGCTCTTTGATCCATGGAATTCATATCTTTGATGAAGATGGAGTTGATAGAGTGATGCTTGATGCTGGATTGATGAATATGAGTGGAGATCTTAATAACTTGCAGTGATTTGCAGAAGTGCAATGTGAAGGATCTAGATGAGTTCAGCCATGGAAATGGTGTTCATAGGTGATAATGATGATGATCAATGGAGAAGATGAAGAATAGAGAGCAAAAATGCAGAAGGATTCTTCAATATGCAGAGAAAGTTCAGAGAATTTTGGATGTGATTCGAGCAAATGAAAATGGTGCCCTTGCAATTCAGTTGGAGATTAGCTTATATAATGAGCTTAACCCTCAGTTAACAGTTAGAACCAAGGTTGAAACCCTGATTAACTGAGTTAATTCAGTTGGAGCTGAGTGTCGCTCCCCAGATTTCCATCCTGGTACAAACGCGAAAGTGGTGTGGAAAGAGGTAGAGCCGCCAGCCAGGCATTTTTATTCCGGAGGGACGGGAATGGTAATGCTGCACAAACTAGAAGAAAAGAAAAGGAAGGACACGGGTCCTGCGAACCAAAGAATCTGAGATCGGGAGTCGGTTACGACCTGAGAAGGTATTAGCACCCCAGATCGTCCGCCGTACCCGACGGGATCCACGCTTGCAAAGAAAACTGTTTCAAAGGGTGAAGGACTGAAAGCTGCTGCAAAACTAAAAATGAAACTAAATAAAAAGAAAATAAAAGGGGACCGAAAACGAAATGAAAAGGAAAAATGTAGGGAAAATAAAGATTGTGCTCGAACGGGCCCTACCCCGCTGCCTACGTACCTCATCTGGACAATGAGGATCAGAGACGCCGTAGTTCCCCTAACTATGGGTAGAAAAGATTGCTTGTGTCTTAAGGCTTGAACTGCCTATGTCAATGCTTAGGTATTGCAGGCTCGGACGACAAGTGCGTAATCGTCTTGCAAAATGACAAGAAGAAGCAAGTTCGCGGATGGAGCGAAGGAGATGAGAAAAGAATTCCCGAAGGAAAGACGCTTATGGTTTGTTTGTGTTTTTTATAGCTTTGTATTGGTGTGGCACAAGAGAATGAACTCAAGCTCTTTTCTATGGAATGCGTACTTGCTACCACATTCCAAGATGGAATAATAGAATAAGCACACCAAGCAAGGAGAACTTATCCATGACTTGTTTCCAAAGGCAAAGGCCTAATTTCATTGACTTGTTGAATTTATTAGGCATCTTAGTGATTAAAAATGAAGAAGTTTTTTTTAGGGTTTTTCTTGTTGAAGATGACTTCATGATCCAACTTCTTTCGTTATTAATGTTTTTCAGGTTTTTGTTTTGAGATGAGAAGAGAAAGAAACCACAGGAGCAAAAAAGGTAAAAGTCTAAAATGGGGGAAGACTAAACCTAAAGTTGTCATGCAAAAGAGTAGTCCTAAGGTTAGTGAGGTTTCAACTATCCTAGGAGAAAAGAAGAACCAAAGAAGAGTAATAAGAGGGAGAAAGCTAGCAAGCAACTTACTCCTCTAAAGGAGATACGTTGCTCCTAAAGGGGGAAGAAGAAAGTTGCAACACATGATGGCATAAGGCACATCAAAAAGCACAAGGAGAAAGCACTTAAAAAGAGAGAAGGATGAAAAGTTGAAATGTGGATGTACATCCACACTTCTCTTACCATGAGCCCCTGCAAGTGTTAGCAAAATCCAGCACATGTTCATCAATAAAATCATGGAAATGAAATGCTCAAAGCTCACATCAACAAAGATCAAACAACCATGCCAAACGTAGCACACACAAACATTTACGCATCAAGAACATGGAAGCATGCATCAACCAGCAAGCAAATCACCCTAAAACAACATGTTCAATGATCATACAATGATCCATGACATTTAAAATAAGTAAGGGGATCAAACATGCTAAAAATGGCTGAAAAATGGCCCACTGCATCAGTGTTAACCGGTTAACCAAAGCGTTAACTGGTTAACCAGTCAAAACCTGCATAAAAACAACACAGAAACAGGTGCATTAACCGGTTAACCAATCCGTTAACTGGTTAACGCTGTTAAGACAACACCAATTCCTGCAGAAAAAATCAGTTCAAACTAGCTTTTCCGATTAATCTCGCACCAGACCAACAAGCAATTGAGCATGAAAATAGTGTATCAATTCACATTAAATGGCATCATCAAACTCATGAACATTAATGCATAGATCCGGTTACAAATCAATCAATCAATTCAAGCAACACAAGCAAATACGCAAGCACATGGCGGATCTAAAGCGCAAGCATGCAAATAAGCTAAAACAGAGTTCGATCTGAATTTAACCAACCTACAAAGTTGATGTATGCTTTGGTAATTGTTGATCGAGCTGAAAACGATAGATCTCGCGGCGAACTTTAAAGATCCAGTGTTAAGCTTCACACTCCATGCAAAATAAATGCAAGAACAAGGTCTTGATGCAGAATTTTGGATCCAAAAGCACTTCTAAATCCCAAACCAGATCTGAATCACCAATTAAACCAACAAAAAGATGCAGAGAAGCTATGGATGGAGGTATAGTTCCAAGATCTACACACCTTAAGGCAAGGTTATGTGATCTTCAAAGAGGAACTTTGAGTAATTTGGAAAATTGGGAGAGAAAAGTGGGAGAATTGTGAGTGAGAAGAGTGAAAATTCAGAATGGAAATGAAAATTGTGAGAGAGCCCTCCCTTGGTTTGGAGAGAAATGGATTAAATATGGTTTAGGTTTGGGGTCCAAAAATTAGGCTTGGGATCCAAAATTATGGTTTGGCAAAGAGATTAGGATTTTGCAATGGAATTAGGCTTGGATAAGTGTTCTAGATCCTTCTTTTTAATTCAAATTAATTCAAAATGAATAAAAATCAGAAACTTCAAAAATTGGAGCCAAACACATGTTGAAAAATGCTGCTGGAATTCAAAATTCGCAGCCGTTAACCGGTTAACCAAAGCGTTAACCGGTTAACGCCAGTGAATTTTGAATTTTCCATCCTTTTGGTGGGAAACCTCAGGAATCACCCGAAGCCAACCGTTTTGATCTGATTTTGATCTTCAATCCTTTTTAAGGCCTTTGACCATGATATCAACCTTGTAACATGCCTTGTGAGCTTTGAATTTCCCTGATAATTGATCATATGCCTTATGCTGGAACATGCAAGTGCTATGCTTCATTTTTCTATGCAATATGCTAAGGATATGACATGCTGATGATGATTATGATATGATGATGATGCTAAATAGGAGAGGACAAATTTGGGGTATTACAGTTGCCCCTATTCAAGCAACTGTTAATCTGAAAAGGACGGTAGCACGACTATCGACCGTTCAAGATGAATTGTGGTTGAATACCAAGATGACCTGAAATTTGCACTCTGCTGGAGAATGCAAGCAATGGGAAATAAACCCAACCAAATGACGCTTTGGCGACTGGAGTTGGGAGAAAGCAAACGAGCTTCTTCCAAGTTGCATTGTTACTTCGGACAGAAAACTTAGACAAACGAGTCTTCCTCGAACACACCTGTTATGCCAGGGGCTGGACATATGAGCCCTCTTCAAAAAAAATCTGTTACGCCAGGTACTGGACAAACGAGCCCTCTTCATACATTTTGCAACATATGATCTGAGACAGACGAACCTCCGTCGGATAAACTGTTATGCCAGGACCGGTAACTATTTTGACGTTTAATTCCACCATCAGGACTTCAAACCTCTTCAACACAGCCGAGTGTTGGATAAGATCAAGCGATCTTCTAAGGAAATGGCATCAAGAGATCCATAACCAGGAAGAAGAGAACATAGCATCAAGCGATTACGACTCAAACCACGAGGAGTAACATCAAGCGATTTACAACTCGGACAAGATCAAGCGATCTGCTAAGGAAATGGTATCGAGCGATCCGTAACCAAGAAGAAGAGAACGTAACATCAAGCGATTTACGACTCAAACTACGAGGAGTAACATCAAGCGATTTACAACTCGGACAAGATCAAACGATCTGCTAAGGAATTGGTATCGAGCGATCCATAACCAAGAACATGAGCATGACTCAAACAATAAGGAGTAATATCAAGCGATTTACAACTCTGATAAAATCAAGCGATCTGCTAAGGAAATAGTATCGAGCAATCCATCCACCATAGGTCCGTTGACACGGGACAACGCGATCAATACAATATTAGTTGATGTGAGAAGAGAGTAACAACTCTGCAAGGGAGAATACCATTTGTAACTCCGCTGGGTATGAGAACATTCTGACTAACATTCTGCTGAGGAGACCAAGATATCCTGGAAATACTTGGTTGAGGAATGAAATGTAAACAAATGTCGGTATTACTTTGTCACGTCGGCCAAAAATAAATTGTCTACCTCACTGGGGATATTTCAATGATGGTTGCGTCCCAATCATGAACTCTATAAGGAAATGACGATCTTCCGACCCGACTGGGGGAATACTTGGTCAAATAACCTATGCTAGGGAAAGAGTTATGACAGTTCTAACTCTGTGGGGAATTAGGCATTCAGCTGCTTGCTGGGAATAGCCCATTCTGACATAAAGACTCCACTCGGAGGTGAGAACTGTTCGACTGGATTTGAAGTTCTGCTGGGGATACCACCCTACTCTGACTCAGCTGGGGAAGATTTCCGCTTAGACTTTACTGGGGATGCTAGGGATCACCCTCTGCTGGAGATAGGAATTGCAAAATGTCTCTTGCTAGGGAGACTAAGATGCTTGGGGAATATGTTCTGGTGACGTCTTTCTTCCTGTACTAGCTGACTGTTCAAGTATCAACTCAAGAGGATTTTACAGAAGACATGTCATCTTCAAACTCTTGGAGAGATTCGCTGAATCTTGAGATAACTGCCCCAGACCTCCTGGTCTACAAAGGAAATTAATTAAAGGGGACTCACGCACAATCTTTCATCATTATGAGATATTCTGCCCCAGTGTCTCGCATCAAGGATGGCATGCAGTGACTGACTTCATCTGCTTTAGAGAGTGACTTGCCCCGACATGGGCCCTAAAATGATTTCTTCCGACTATCCATGCTCTGATAATTGCCCCAGCTTGGCTGACTTGTGAGAGATTTGTTCAATGTGATTGCCCTGGACTGGCTGCATCTAACCCAACTAGTTAAAAGAATCTTCCTCTCATAGGAGTTTCTCGGAAAAAGTGCACTTTTCCATGATTGTCCTTCAGAAGTTTCAGACTCCTCCACCTGGCGAGATTCAAGTTTCTGGACTGAAATTCTTAATGTGGACTTCTGTGATTACTAAACTAATGTATGCAAGCAGAAAATGTTTTATTCAGAGAATGAAGATTTTAATGCAACACACATGTTAATCTTGAAGTTTTTATTGAAAAGATGTCGTTTGTGAACGAACCACTATTTAAGATATAACACAAGCTTTTTCTGAAATAAAACATGCATATGCAATACCAACAATGGTCTTTTAGCATAACTCGTAGGAGTCAGGAATGTTATCTCATGGTGGCACGCTCTCGAATTAACCCTGTTTCAATTAGGACTTTTGAGGGTTATATCGTGGCTTGGTTCACGGTTATAGAAACAACGGATATAGGCTCAAAGTTTATTTGTGCCCACCCCTCTTCGTAATGTCCTTCAATCCTATGTTCAACTAGCTTTCACAAGCGCTCACCTTTCCTAAGGGTTTTGAGATGGTTGAGGAACCAATGCTAATAACTATTTAAGCACCATTGAGGTTGTTGTTGGGAGTCAGTCACTCCTCTTGTCTTTTGTGTCTGTATCACACGACTTGTTTTTGTTTGAGGATTTTTCTTGTGTAATCCTTTTCGTCTTTTCGCTTTCATTTTTCATTCTTTTGCTTATCCCTAACTTTTGCCTGGACTGATTCTTGTGAACCTTTTGCAATTGTAGTCCAGCGGGATGCCCTAATTTTTTCCTAAGTCGCTTGTTTTCAAGTTTCGACTTAGCTGGCTATTTATTTCTTTTTTTTTTGAATAAATCGTGTGACACTGGTTTGTCCTGATTGTTTTGTAAGGGTTGTGACTATCTCACTTTTAGTTGATGAGGGATAACCATTGTGGTTTCCAGATCAGTATAACCATTGTGGTTTCCGGTCTTTGGACCTCTTGATTGGTATAACCATTGTGGTTTCTGGTCTTTGGATCTCTTGATGGGTATAACCATTGTGGTTTCTTGTCTTTGGACCTCTTGATGTGCTGGAAGGAATGGTAATGGATCCTCAAATACACTCCTTTGTTAAAGTCTGAACGCTTGGTCCAACTAGCTGACATCTACCCTGCCTCGGGTTAAATGTTATGGTTTTTTTTCATGTGAAAAGAAACTCCTACTTCAAGTCTCAAAGGGGTTAACGAAGGTTTATCTCCCTTATATCTCCGGTGTTTGGGATTTGAAACAAAGTCTGTACATCGTCAACATGGTCTTATTCAAGAGCACGTAATTGGAGATTTTTGCATTTTCACTCTGTCATCCTCCATCATAGAGTTTAAGAACAACAGTTGGTATTGCAATGCACACACAAAATTATAAGTAAAATACAAATGAATTACTTCAAGAAAAACATGTGAATTTCATTAATTAACATTCAAGAACAAACAAGATTCATGCATGCATACAAATGTTCAAACAAACAGATAAAAGCTACAAATGAAAATTGCAGTAAAGAAAACTGAGCAATGCCATTATTGAGGAGACTTGACTCCGTCTGGACCTATTGATCTTGAATACTTTCAGTAGTCAGCAACTTTTTCCTGATAAGATCTGCAGTCTTCAATCCACTGGTCGCGTGCCCAGAACCATACTTCATTCTCAATTGTTATGACCTTAAGCTTTCGACGCTCAAACATTGACACGAAACGTCTGAAGAAAAGAGTGACACAGAAATGAAATTGTCACCTAAGTTTGCTCGGAAAGACCTGACGATCTTCTGCCTACGTATCTCCATTAACCAAAGACCAATGAAGAATCAGAGCGACATAGTTCCCCCCAATAGGGAGGAAATGC
Source organism: Lathyrus aphaca (assembly GCA_963966055.1). Lineage (NCBI taxonomy): Eukaryota > Viridiplantae > Streptophyta > Magnoliopsida > Fabales > Fabaceae > Lathyrus > Lathyrus aphaca. The sequence continues at coordinate 426,932,394 of OZ014523.1, read as the reverse complement.
AATAAAGAAAACAACTAACTGCCATTACTGATGCTTCTGGCTTTATTGCTTTAATTCTTCTCTGACGCACTTTGACCAAGACAAAACCATCTGCTTCATCTGTACGGAGCTAAATTGATAGCCTTTGAATCAATAAAATCTTGTACCTTGCGGTTAAAAGCTTTACATCCATCAATATGGTGTCCTGGTGCCCCAGAATGGAAATCACAATGAGCATTGGCATCCCATCCTTCTGGCAATGGATAAGGAGGCGGGGACAACTTGCGAAGCTCAACCAACTTCAACTAAAGCAGATGCTGAAGTACATCAGTATAAGACATTGGTAAAGGATCAAGAACTATTTCTCTCCTTTGCTGACGTTGACCCTGTTGAGGGTTCCTTTGTCGTGTCTGACGTTTAGGCTGATTATTCGGGGTCGTAGCCACAAAAGCTGCTTGCTGACGACGTGGATGATATCCTCTACCTTTTCCACATTGATGAGATGTTGCCCCAACTTCCCTTTCATTCTTGCTCTGACCATTGGCGAAGGGCTTCTTAGTGCTTGAACCTGACGCATTGTAGTCTTGAATCTTCCCTAGCTTTAGCAAACTCTCAACTCGCTCGTCGGCGATCACAATATCAGCAAATCCAGTAGACGGACAAGCATCCAAACGGTCCAGAAACACACCCTACAAAGTGCTCATGAATATGTCAGCCATTTCTCTCTCTAGCAGTGGAGGTTGCACTCGAGCGGCCATCTCTCACCATCTCTGAGCATACTCTTTGAAACTTTCAAACTTCTTCTGAGAAAGACTCTGGAGTTGAATGCGGTTAGGCGCCATGTCAATATTAAACTGGTATTGTTTCACAAAAGCTTCAGCCAAGTCCTTCCAGCTTCGGATAACATTCTTGTTCATACCCATATACCATTCCAAAGATGCCCTAGATAGACTATCTTGGAAGTAAAACATCCATAACTTTTCATCATTCGTGTGAGCAGAAATCTTCCCGAAGTAAGACTGGATGTGAGTTTTCAGACAAGAGTTTCCGTTATTCTTTTTAAAAGCAGGGGGCTTGAATTTGTGAGGAACCTTCACTCCAGGAACTAACCCCAAATCCGCAACATCAAAACCCAGTGAGTTTTGAGATTTAATAGCCTATATCTTCTCAGTAAGCTCGTCGAAACAACGATCCACATCAGCATTAGGTTGATCCATCTTATCATCAATCAGAATGAACTGATCTTCCTGTCCGTCCACATAGCCAACATTACGGTCACTGTCTTCGCTCGGAGCTCCATTATAATTTCTCTGGTTGCCATATTCAGTAATCTCATTCTCTGGCCGCTCGACCCTCAATCTTAGTTGTTCTTGCCTCTAGGCCATCCCCGTCATCAGGGTCATGAACTGCTCCATACAAGTCTTCAAATCTACGAGCTCAACTTGTACCTGATCTATCATTCCGGTTCTGCTTTGCTAACACTGTTACCTACAATGGAATAAAGATAAGAAACTGCCAGGGTACCTGAAAAACAAAGATAGAATGATATGATATGCAAAATGCTATGCTATGCAAATGCTCAGAAACACAACCAATGAGAGAACACTATCAAAAGAAACTTTGCAAACAAAATCCAGCATAAGGACCATCCTGTGACCGAGTGCCAGTGCATGAACAGGAAAACCACTGCTTCAGAAATCCAAACACATAACATAGAGAAGCCCGCAAGAGCAAAGTCATACAAGGCACTGAAAACCAACACAAATAAGTACAACAACAAGGATTCCCTCAACAAGCCTGAGGGTAACCAGATACATGAAAGAGCTAAAGCCTACAAGCATCCATTCTAGTCCAGAAGTCTCTGCCTCCCTAACTGACCATCTGGTGTGATGACCTTCAAGTCGATCAGATCTTGAACATTCCATTGTAAAGCCCTACACTCTTCTGTTGCATGCCCCGGGAAACCTGAGTGAAACTCGCAATGCGCATTTTCATCGTATCCCTTTGGAAAGTTTCCTTCTGGTGTTGCCAAAGTCCGCAACATGGTAGTGTAGGATATGGAGATGGGATCGAGAATATGATTGATGGGCTAAAGACGTGTCTAATTACGTGTCTAGCGGTATCTGAACTGCAAGTGCACAGCCTATCGAAGTAATATTTAAGATTATCGATCCACAGGGATTCTATGGTTACTTAGTGCTAGATGAACTTCTAGTTTAGCTAAGGTGAATGGTTGTCACGATTTTTTGTTGATTTTAAGATATTAAAGGCGGAATTAAATTTAAGTTTTAATAAAATGATACTAAGGCGGTCGGTATGTAATTATTCTAACTTAGATGGGTAAATCTAACCTAGGCTTAATAAGGTGTTTACTTAATCTATTCGGTAGAAGTTACCAGTTTAAATACCCTTAACTCACACTCTCATGGTCTTATCTCAGATCTTACCCCTAAAGCCCTATGCCTGCTCTCGCTAGCCCATAAGTGTTTAGAGATAATTTTTGGAAACTAAGTAATTCTAATTTATTTTAAAGCGCTCTCGCTGTGTTTAATTTAAATGCCTAACTTTAGCTATCTGGTTAAAATCTCACACTCTCGTGGTCTTGACCTAACCTAATACTCTTTTCTTACTCTCGTAACGAAAAGGTCGAATTAAATTAAAAAGTATCAGCCAGAACGTTAAGTTACTAATTTTTTTAAGCCTATGATTAAATTTTACCGATTAAGTTTGTTTTAATTACATACCGCCCTAAGATAATTAGCTACTCATTGATGTTGAACCAGACAGAGACAGAAAATTAAATAATAAAATGCTCATGGTAGAAAAATAAATAAACATTATAAATATTAAAATTGCAATATTATAAAAAACCTGGTTAACAAATATTATAGCAGACTCCTTCTTCCACAGACCGGAAAGCTTGGAGTTGGCGGAAATCGAAAATAATGCAAAATCTGAAGGTTTAGAAACAAGTAAATTTTTTTATAACAATTTCCTGATGTTGGAAATTGTTATAGATTGGGTTTGGATACAATAAAATTGAAAAGCTGGAAAATAATGCAGAAATAGAAACAGGGTCGTAAAACAATTCGGCAGAGCTTCCGCAGAAATTCGAATAAAAAATGCTCTATGTTTTCTTCATAAAACTAATGCTATTTATAGAAGAGTGATTTGGGCTTTTGGCTGAGTGTGTTGCATGGGCCTCGTAGGAGAAGTTGAGGAATTCTAGGAACGTGGCATGCAGGGTCAATCTGGAAAGTAGCAGCTTCACATGCACGTAGCCTGTGACCAAGTCTGGTCAAATAACCTACTTTTACCCTTGTCACGGTCGTGACAAGGTCTTCACGCTCGTGTCCTGTGGTTTTAAGTGTCACGGTCGTGACAATGTTGTGACGATCGTGAGGCCTCTTTTAGGGTGTCACGGTCGTGACACCTTGGTGACGACCGTGACTGCAACAAATTATGCAGTTTTGCAGGCTTCTTCATTTCTTCATCTTTTTATGGTTTCTTTTGTTCCTTTTGCTCCTACTTTATGATTTAGCTCCATATAATGATGTACCTGCAAAATGGTGAGAAAAACTCGAGAAATCGAGTGTTAAAACGGTGAATATGCGATAAAACGTCAATGAAATCTAGCAATATAATCGATACGTTTTCTCGTTATCAAACTTCCCCAAACTTAAACCTTTGCTTGTCCTCAAGCAAATAGTCGGTTGAAAATCGGCGGACAAACTTTTATTTACGCATACTCATAACAAACCGTACGAGGGATCGTTTTGTCGGATAGACCGGTACTTTGATATTACATTACCGATACACTAATGACGCAAGCAACAAGCTATGTCGTTGACTTCCCGTTAAACGAAACAATCGGTAATTACTTTACGATTTCACCTAGAGTTTTTCGATCTTATTTCGCCCGGTTTCATTCTAGCGCAATCACATTAAGCCCTTTGCCTTAGCACGCACGTAGTGGAGTAGCCGGTTAGCGACTTTGATCCTTTTTTAAGCACGGGGTCTGGTACACGAGTGCAGTAACCCTACATATTTTAGCCGATTTGGAGGTTGTGGGGGATCGAGCCGTAGCACGCCCTACCGAGTTCAGAACCAGTACCTCTGAACCAACCCGCAATGGACTCCTTCTCATATTTCTCGTTTCTTGTATGCGACCGTGTACTTTGGTGCAATTTCTTTTCATTTTGCATCGAGATATGAAGGATCATTATTGATTAGGCATCAAACGCTTATATTCATCGGCTCCCCACGTGGTTTGTGTTCAGACGGTGCTGACTGCTAGTATAAACTACTAGGGGTTACTTTTGAACTGAAACTTAAAGTGTACTCGTAATGGTAATCGGAATGGAATCGCTTAAGTGGGAAGTCAAAGGTGTCAAGATTGTATTGGTCTTGTTTAATCGTTCTCGGCTTCCTAATTACGATTCCGTAGGTAAGTCGGGTAATGCGAATAATTAAAGATTTTTTTCTGGTATGGCTAAATAAACGGGGAAAGTTTGAAACTAAAGAAAATAGCACAAAGATTTGCTCGCTTCATTAACTTGCGAAAAGAAATACAACGGAATTGAAAATACAACGAAATGGAAAAGTGCGAAAAAGGGAAAATGAGATAATGAAAGGTACCTCTCCCACACAATATCAGAAATTGTCCTCAATGTTGTGATATAGATGCGGTAAAAGTACAGTACAAACGACAAAAACGAAAAACAAACATAAGAAAACTAAAACTATGGCTGCTGAGGACCGCGGGCTCGGCTTCTGGTGCGGGAGCGGCGTCTGGAAGGAGTCGCTTCAGGGTCAGAACCGGTGCCGGTGGCAGCAGTGATGTCAATGCGGAGGGCTTCTAGCTCGCTGAAAATTTCGTCGAGCTTCTCATTAGTAGATGTCTGGTTTGCTGCAATAGTGCTGAGTAAAGCATCATACTGCTCCTTCTGCCTTCGCTCCAGTGCGGCGTTCATCTGGTTCTGCTGATGAATCGCACGGAGGACATCCTCAAGAGTGAATTCCGGAGCAGGAGGCTGTCGGGCAGATGTCTCTGGTATATCCTGGACAGGCTCAGCTGCATCCATAGCATCCTGCATCTCATCCGCTGGAGGGTCTGCCTGATCATCATGAATAGGGACGTGTTCGGCAGCATCTGGTAAAATAAAAAGCCAGTTGGCTCGGCTGGATGGGTCGATGCGGTCGCGGGACGGCAGAATGATATGGTGGAAAATGGTGCCATGGACAACAGGGCTATACCTGCCATCCTCTCGCTGCGCAATCAGGTGAGCGGACCTGCAATAACTCTTGGTGAGGAATTCTGCTTCTCTGAAAGGCTGATTTACGACCAAGTCACCAAGCCCCAACTGAATGGCGAGGGAGGTGACAATGCCGCCTATGAAAAATGGGGTTGATCCTCTATGCGCAATAGCCTGGATGTGATAAAGCATGAACGGGGCAGCGTTGATCGGCTCGTCATTTAGAGCACAGTGCAAGAATAGAAGCTCCTTGGAGTTGAGCTTATGGTTGCTTTCTCGAGCGAATATGGTGTTGCAAATGACTCGGTGGAAATAGCGGATTGCCGGGTTGTGAATGTGTGTAGCATTGAGGCTTTGGAAGGCTGAGGCACGGGTATTGGTTATGTCGTGCCATAAAGTGAAAGCGGTTTCACTAAAATTATCCGGCACGCGGAGATGAGCTTCAGTCCCGTGATCAAAGCCTAGCAACTCGGCTATCCTGTTTTGCGAAAGGTTAAACTCCTGGCCATGCAATCTGAATTTTGCGAAACCGGTGAGCTGACTCTGAGAACCGGCAGGAGTGGTGTACTGGAATGAGCTAAGGAACTCCAATGTCAGAAGCTCGAATGTGGGCTGAGGCTGACTGCAAAGATCCCACAGACCGACTTTTTGAAGCAGGCTCTGGACACTAGTAAGCATTCCGAGTTCCCTCAAACAGACAGTGTCGATATAACGTGTAGGTTGCACACCGCGGTTCTGGAATCGGATAAATCGTTCTCTCTGGGTTTCTCCAGCATCACCTTCTCTGAATTGAATGGTATCCATTGCATGCAAGAGGTAGAGTGAAAGATGAAGATTTTTGATGTTTTGTGAAAAATGATAAAATGAGAGAATTAATGAATCGGAATAAATATTGGAAGGTGAGAATGTGATAGGTGTGGTGATAATGGGAGGTTAATGAGTTTAAAGTTGGTAATGGGGGGTTACAGAAGTTATGGAGAAAATGGGTGGTTTTTGGAAGTTATGGAGGAAGAAGAAGAAGAGGTCACGAAGAGAAACAGTTCTGTTTCTCACGAATCTTGTAATTAGGGTTGTCACGGTCGTGACAGGGAGGTGACGGTCGTGACACGCTAAATAAGCATGTCACGATCGTTAGGGGGTTGTGACGACCGTGAGGGCTTGCTTCGTTGAATAATTTCCAGAAAACACTATCTCAATTATTTCACATACTTCATAATAATTTATTTTTTTCACTTCTCACTCAATATTATATTAAAACACCATATAACAATTAATTTCAACATAGTACTTTACTAACTTGCATGGCATGAGAGATTTTATATAATAGGAATAAATGCAAGCATAACAGTACATAGAACTAAAAATATATAAATTGATTAAAATGGATAAATTTTGGAATTAGAAGTGCATTGCATAAGTTACTTGAAAATGAAATTACATTAATGAAAATACGGTACAAAATTGTTTGCGAAAAATAAATCTAACTAGAAACGAAAACAATGAGAAAAATAAACTAAATCATTTATAGCATTTTCAAAAGCGTTTCTTCAAATCTTCGATTGCGGAGTTCAAGTGATAGAATTGTTCGCAGGTTATGTCAGTCAAACCTATAATATCCAATCGCATGCTTTTAATGTCTTCCTTAAATGAATTAATGTCAGTTTGGTAAGCTTCAAGAGTGTTCATAATATTCTGTAAGTTGTTAGCATAATCTCCTTGATTCACTTCAGGGGTTTCATTTACTTCTTCAGTGTGGTTAATGTCATGGTAACCAGGAGGTGTCTCAGGGTCAGTTTCGACATCGGTCATTATATCATCTTTTATCTTGTAAGACTGAGGTGTTTCAGGAGTAGATGGATAATCAGGTGGGGTTAACTCATAAAGCCAGTTATCCTTATTGTGAACACTTACTTTAACATGGTTTGGCAATGTGAACAGGGTTACTACTTCATTCCGGATTAGGTATTCAAAAGGTGGATGTCCTAAATTCCTTATGATATGTCTATTAAAGCAGAAGTTAAGATTCATAGGACGGATTGTACCTAAACGATTGCACCTGTGCAGTTGGTACCTAAGTCCTATGGCATCAGCAATCATGGTTACAAGACCTCCTACTAATATAGGTAATTCAGGTTCTTCTTGGATACGGGTGAAGGTTTGCATCATGAAAGGTACACCATTAACAGGCTGTCCATTAGTGAAACATGACATAATAAATATCTCATCTTTAGAAACTCCGGTAATGTTTTCTTCTTTTCCAAAGAAAGTGTGGGCAAGGATTTTATGGAAGTAACGGAGAGCAGGGTTATGGATCTCATCATTATTCATGCTATTTGGCTCAGGGTGGTAGTTTCCGGTTAAAGTTCCCCAAAAGAAATCTAGCTCAATATCCATCAATTCTACCTGTGTGGTAGTAAAAGCAAATGGTCCACTAGGGAATCCTAATAAGTCAGCTAGTTCTTTATGGTTAAAGTCATATTCTATTCCAAATAGGCGGAAACTGATAAATCCTTTCCTAAATCCAAAACCGCGCTCGGGTAGGTAAACTAAGGAGCTAAGGAACTCAAGGGTGAGCTCGCGGTAAGTCACAAACTTATGTTGGATTAATGCATTTTCCCATCCAAGTCGGTTAAACAAGTACAGGATGCTATCATGTATACCTAGGGTTTCCATAGTCTGATCATCCGGGTACAGGGTCAAATCCATTTGCCTCTGTGATAACTCTTCAAACTTCATTCTTTGGTTCCTACCTCTAAATTTGGTTTCCATATGGTTTATGGGTTGGTTAGCCATGGTCAGTGCAAATATGGAGGAAACAAATCAGGGGAAGAAGGAAAGTGGAAAAGACTTTTAGAAAATCTCTAAAAAGTGATTTAGGATAAAAATAAGAAAATGAAATGCATAATTTAAAGGCAATACTAGTAATATGAAATAAAACTATAAAATGACAAAACAAGTAAATAAATAATAAAACGATAAATAACAATATGAAATAGTTTAGATAGTTTAAATAATTAAATGAGTAAATGGGTTGCCTCCCACTAAGCGCTGTTTTTATCGTCAAAAGCCTGACGTAATGCTTAGGTTTAGATTAATCAGGGGAATCAATGGACAACTCTAAAAGCCTTAGATTATTTGCATAATCTCTATTTTCAACTTTATGATAATGTTTTAAACGTTGTCCGTTTACTATGAATGGTTCACTATTCCTACCCTTAATTTCTATTGCTCCACTCGGGAATACTTTAGTTATTTCAAAGGGTCCTGACCATCTAGATTTTAATTTTCCAGGAAAGAGCCTAAGTCTTGAATTAAAGAGGAGTACAACGTCTCCCACACTAAATTATTTCCTAGATAGGCGTTTATCATGCCATCGCTTAGTTCTTTCTTTATATATTTTAGCATTCTCATAAGCATCTAACCTTAATTCTTCTAATTCGTTAATGTCTAGGATTCGCTTTTCTCCTGCAGCATTATAGTTTATATTGAGAGTTCTAATCGCCCAATAAGCTTTGTGTTCTAGTTCTACTGGGAGGTGACAAGATTTTCCATAAACTAGTTTGAAAGGTGTAGTACCTATGGGTGTCTTGTAAGCGGTCCTATAAGCCCATAAAGCTTCATTAAGTTTAGATGACCAATCTTTCCGAGATATGGCGACAGTCTTTTCTAAGATTTGTTTAATTTCTCTGTTTGAGACTTCGACTTGTCCACTTGTTTGTGGGTGATATGGTGTAGCCACACGGTGTCTTACTCCATACTTAGATAGTAATTTGTCAAAGATTTTTGAAATGAAGTGCGAGCCACCGTCACTTATGACGAGTCTAGGCACACCAAATCTGGGAAAGATTATATTTTTGAAAAGCTTTATTACTACTCGTGTATCGTTTGTAGGAGAAGCTATGGCTTCAATCCATTTTGAAACATAATCAACAGCTACGAGTATGTAATTATTACCGAAAGATGATGGAAATGGTCCCATGAAATCTATTCCCCAGACGTCAAAGATTTCTACTTCTAATATTCCTTTTTGAGTCATTTCATCTCTTCTTGAAATATTGCCAGTGCGTTGACACCGATCGCAATTTATAACAGCGATGTGGACATCCTTCCATAGATTAGGCCAGAATAAACCGGCTTGCAAGATTTTTGCACAAGTTTTGGAAGTGCTTGCATGTCCACCATAAGGAGATGAATGACATTGAACAATGACATCTTCTATTTCTTCTTCGGGAATACATCGACGAAATATTCCATCGGGTCCTCTTTTGAACAATAATGGTTCATCCCAATAGTAATGTTTTAGATTATGAAAGAATTTCTTTTTCTACTGATAGGTTAGATCAGGTGGAAGAGCTCCTGCGGCTAGGTAGTTGACAATGTCAGCGTACCATGGCAGTCCTACAGTTGTCTGGATTGTTTCCACGGGTTCTGATTCATTTATGTCTAACTGAGCTAGGTCGCTTCCTATTTGTGCTATCAGCTGTTCATACGGAAAATCATCGTTAATCGGCACTTGTTCGGGTTTAATACCTTCTATTCTAGATAAATGGTCCGCTACGACGTTCTCAGTACCTTTCTTATCTTTTATTTCGAGATCAAACTCTTGTAAGAGTAAAATCCATCTCAAGAGTCTTGGTTTAGCATCTTTCTTAGTTAATAAATATCGGATAGCAGCATGGTCTGTGTAAATGATTATTTTCGCTCCTACCAGGTAAGAACGGAATTTGTCAAGCGCAAAGACAACTGCTAACAATTCTTTTTCGGTAGTGGCGTAGTTCATCTGGGCAGAATCTAAGGTTCTACTGGCATAGTAAATCGCATGAAGTTTCTTTTCCTTCCTCTGGCCTAGAACTGCGCCTACAGCATAGTCACTCGCATCGCACATGATTTCGAAAGGTAATCTCCAGTCAGGGGGTTGCATGATTGGTGCGGTGATGAAGGCTGTTTTTAGAGTTTCGAATGCTTTAAGACAATCTTCATTGAATATGAACTCAGCGTCTTTCATTAATAAACCAGTAAGAGGTTTAGTGATTTTCGAGAAATCTTTGATGAATCGTCGGTAAAAACCGGCGTGTCCTAAAAAGCTTCGTATTTCTCGAACGGTTTTAGGGGGTTGAAGATCTTTTATGACTTCAATCTTAGCTTTATCAACTTCAATTCCCTTGTCGGATATTACGTGACCTAATACGATTCCTTCTTTGACCATAAAATGACATTTCTCCCAGTTAAGCACAAGGTTTACTTTTACACATCTTTCTAACACCATTTCTAAGTTTGATAAGCATCCTTCAAAACTTTTCCCGCATACAGAGAAGTCGTCCATGAACACTTCCATGATGTTGTCTATAAAATCTGCGAAGATTGACATCATACATCTTTGAAAGGTTGTAGGAGCGTTGCATAATCCAAAGGGCATTCGTCTATAAGCGAACGTTCCATATGGGCATGTGAATGTAGTCTTCTCTTGATCATCAGGATGGATAGGGATTTGGAAAAATCCTGAGTAACCGTCAAGATAACAGAAGTTAGAATGCTTGGCTAATCGTTCTAACATTTGATCTATAAAAGGTAGTGGGAAATGATCTTTTCGAGTGGCTTTGTTTAGTTTACGATAATCTATGCACACTCTATATCCTGTCACTACTCTTTGCGATATCGATTCGCCTTGAGCGTTTTTCACAACAGTGATACCTCCTTTCTTTGGCACTACATGTATTGGACTAACCCATTCACTATCAGAGATTGGATATATTATTCCATCATCTAGTAATTTTTTAACTTCTTCTTTTACTACAGTGCTAAGGGTTGGGTTAATTCTTCTTTGAGATTCTCTGGAGGTTCTGCAATCTTCTTCTAGCAGAATACGATGCATACAGACTGAAGGACATATTCCTTTGAGATCAGATATGTTATATCCTAACGCAGTTGGATATTTCTTCAAGACATCTAAAAGTTTCTTCGTTTCTATAGTTCCTAAACTGGAATTTATTATAACTGGTCTTTTACATTCAACGTCTAAGAATTCGTACCTTAGGTTATGAGGTAAAGTTTTTAATCCTAATGTAGGTTTATCTTTACTTGGCATGGGATCCGGTGTAAGTGCTAAACTTTCGCTTAGACTATCATCCTGATATGGTTTACGCCAATTATCATCTTCGAAAATCGGAGGGATTTGAATTTTCATTATTTCAGAATAAGTGGTCTCTTTCAGTTCCATTTCTCTTACACATTCGTCAATTACGTCCAATAGATAGCATGTATCCTCTATAGCTGGTGATTGTAAGAATTGTGTTAAAATAAATTCAACTTTTTCTTCACCTACTTCAAAGGTTAGCTTTCCTCTTTTTACGTCTATTATGGCTCCGGCGGTAGCTAAGAATGGTCTTCCTAGTATGATAGGTGTAGTGGAGTCTTCAGAGATGTCCATGATTATAAAATTAGTAGGGATGTAGAATTGTCCTATACGTACTGGGACGTTTTCTAGTATGCCTACAGGATATTTAACAGAGCGATCGGCTAGTTGAACAGACATTTTAGTTGGTCTTAGGTCTCCCATGTCTAGCCTTTTGCAAATCGTTAAGGGCATAACACTGATACTGGCTCCTAAATCGCATAGAGCTTTGTCAATGATGAATTTTCCTATTACACAGGGTATAGAGAAACTTCCTGGATCTTTTAGCTTAGGAGGCATTTTATTCTGAATTATGGCGCTACACTCGGCAGTAAGTGTAACTGTTCCGTTATCCTCTATCTTTTTCTTATTGGATAAGATTTCTTTTAAAAACTTAGCATACGAGGGTATTTGGGTAATTGCTTCTGTAAACGGAATAGTAACATTCAACTGTTTCAGAAGTTCAACAAATTTCTTAAATTGACCCGTCGTCTTGGAATTTGTTAATCTTTGAGGGTACGGAATTGGTGGTTTATAGGGTGGTGGAGGCACATAAGGTTGTTCTTTCTCCACTACCTCTTGATTGTCATCTTCCTTTTCTTCTGGATCATTCACCACTTCAGTCGGTATTTTCCGGTTTTTGGTACATGGTTGGATTGTCAAGTCTTGGATCGGTAGGTCCGTCAAGTTCCTTGCCACTTCTTAATATTACGGCATTGGCATGTTCTTTCGGATTAGGTTGAGGTTGTCCAGGGAATACTCCAGCTGGTGCAGCAGTAGGTGCTTGTTGTTGAGCTACTTGTGAAATCTGAGTTTCAAGCATTTTGTTATGTGTAGCTAATGCATCTACCTTGCTCACTAATTGTTTAATCTGCTCACTAGTGTGAATGTTTTGGTTTAAGAAGTCCTTGTTTGTTTGAGATTGGTTAGCTATAAAGTTCTCCATCATCAACTCAAGGTTCGATTTTCTAGGGACATTGGGAGCAGTCTTTTGATATCCTGGTGATGTAGCTGGTGCTTGACCTGGTGCGTACAAAGCATTGTTATTCTTATAGGAGAAGTTCGGATGATTTTTCCAACCTGGGTTGTATGTGTTTGAGTATGGGTTCCCTTGAGCATAATTCACTTGATCAGTGGGAGTACCTGTCAATAGTTGACAATCAGAAACTTCGTGTCCTGGGACTCCACATAACTCACAGTTAGGTGTTACTGCAGCCACGGTGGCTGTTGGTGTTATGGCCAAGTTGTCGATCTTTTGGCTTAGTTGGTCAAACTTCGCATTGACTTGGTCCATACTACTCACTTCATACATACCTCCTTTTGTTGGTTTCTCAGTTGCGACTCTCTCGCTTCCCCAAAGGTAATGATTTTGAGCCATACTTTCGATAAGTGCATAAGCATCATTATATTCTTTGTCCATCAATGCACCGCCTGCGGCAGCGTCAATTGTCATTCTTGTATTGTACAAGAGTCCATTATAGAAGGTATGGATGACCATCCATTCTATTAATCCGTGATGTGGACAAAGTCTCAGCAGATCCTTATAGCGTTCCCAAGCTTCGAATAATGATTCGCTTTCCCTTTGCTTAAATCCGTTGATCTGAGCTCTCAGCATAGCTGTCTTGCTAGGTGGAAAATATCTATTCAAGAAAACTCTCTTAAGTTCCTCCCACGTAGTTACTGAGTTCGAAGGCAGAGATTGAAGCCAAGCTCTTGCTCTGTCTCGAAGCGAAAAGGGAAATAAACGTAGTCTAATAGCTTCTTGGGTAACTCCATTGGCTTTTACGGTATCTGCATATTGTACAAAGATCGAAAGATGAAGATTCGGATCCTCGGTAGGATTTCCGGCGAATTTATTTTGTTGCACGACTGATATCAACGAAGGTTTTAGTTCGAAATCATTTCGGTTGATAGCCGGTGCTGCAATGCTTGAATGCGGTTCATCTTGCGAAGGACTGGCGTAATACTTGAGTGGATGATTCTGTTCTTCAGCCATCTCTGCGTCCTTTGATGTTACGACTGGTTTAGGTGGATCTAATTGAAGATCTGGAATACTGTAACTTTTTTCGAAATCGAATATACATCTTCTTACGTGTAAGAAGCGTTCCGATTCAGGGATTAGAGGTTGCAAGTCTTCGCTTTTAGAGCGAGTACTTGGCATACACTCGGAGATTAAATTAAATTAAATAGTTGATACCTTAGTCTAGACAATGCTACCTAAATGCACTAGTAAATAAATTAAGGAATCCCCGGCAACGGCGCCAAAAACTTGATGGGCTAAAGACGTGTCTAATTATGTGTCTAGCGGTATCTAGACTGCAAGTGCACAGCCTATCGAAGTAATATTTAAGATTATCGATCCACAGGGATTCTATGGTTACTTAGTGCTAGATGAACTTCTAGTTTAGCTAAGGTGAATGGTTGTCACGATTTTTTGTTGATTTTAAGATATTAAAGGCGGAATTAAATTTAAGTTTTAATAAAATGATACTAAGGCGGTCGGTATGTAATTATTCTAACTTAGATGGGTAAATCTAACCTAGGCTTAATAAGGTGTTTACTTAATCTATTCGGTAGAAGTTACCAGTTTAAATACCCTCAACTCACACTCTCGTGGTCTTATCTCAGATCTTACCCCTAAAGCCCTATGCCTGCTCTCTCTAGACCATAAGTGTTTAGAGATAATTTTTGGAAACTAAGTAATTCTAATTTATTTTAAAGCGCTCTCGCTGTGTTTAATTTAAATGCCTAACTTTAGCTATCTGGTTAAAATCTCACACTCTCGTGGTCTTGACCTAACCTAATACTCTTTTCTTACTCTCGTAACGAAAAGGTCGAATTAAATTAAAAAGTATCAGCCAGAACGTTAAGTTACTAATTTTTTTAAGCCTATGATTAAATTTTACCGATTAAGTTTGTTTTAATTACATACCGCCCTAAGATAATTAGCTACTCATTGATGTTGAACCAGACAGAGACAGAAAATTAAATAATAAAATGCTCATGGCAGAAAAATAAATAAACATTATAAATATTAAAATTGTAATATTATAAAAAACCTGGTTAACAAATATTATAGCAGACTCCTTCTTCCACAGACCGGAAAGCTTGGAGTTGGCGGAAATCGAAAATAATGCAAAATCTGAAGGTTTAGAAACAAGTAAATTTTTTTATAACAATTTCCTGATGTTGGAAATTGTTATAGATTGGGTTTGGATACAATAAAATTGAAAAGCTGAAAAATAATGCAGAAATAGAAACAGGGTCGTAAAACAATTCGGCAGAGCTTCCGCAGAAATTCGAATAAAAAATGCTCTGTGTTTTCTTCATAAAACTAATGCTATTTATAAAAGAGTGATTTGGGCTTTTGGCTGAGTGTGTTGCATGGGCCTCGTAGGAGAAGTTGTGGAATTCTAGGAACGTGGCATGCAGGGTCAATCTGGAAAGAAGCAGCTTCACATGCACGTAGCCTGTGACCAAGTCTGGTCAAATAACCTACTTTTACCCTTGTCACGGTCGTGACAAGGTCTTCACGCTCGTGTCCTGTGGTTTTAAGTGTCACGGTCGTGACAATGTTGTGACGATCGTGAGGCCTCTTTTAGGGTGTCACGGTCGTGACACCTTGGTGACGACCGTGACTGCAACAAATTATGCAGTTTTGCAGGCTTCTTCATTTCTTCATCTTTTTATGGTTTCTTTTGTTCCTTTTGCTCTTACTTTATGATTTAGCTCCATATAATGATGTACCTGCAAAATGGTGAGAAAAACTCGAGAAATCGAGTGTTAAAACGGTGAATATGCGATAAAACATCAATGAAATCTAGCAATATAATCGATACGTTTTCTCGTTATCAATGATCAACTAGGAAAACTCTCTGTGGATAAGGCCTTCGTTGTGGTTGAACAGTCTGTTGTTGATGCTGCTTCGAACGCCTGGCAGGCCACTGCACTTTCTTACCCAAATTTGGACGAGGAACCAAAGAAGATTGTTGTTGCAGCCTCTTAGAAGACTTAGTCTGAGTGATAACTCTGGAAGAATGAAACTTGGCCACTTCTTCAGTGCTCACCTGTGACACTTTCAAGTCAGTTGGCTTAAAGTTAATTACTCTGTCATCAACCAAATCTTGCACCTGATGCATGAATGCCCTGCAATCATTGATATCATGTCCTTGAGCTCCAGAGTGAAAGACACAATAGGCATAGGGATTCCAACCTTGGGGGAGTTCACCAGTAGGAGGAGATAATTCACGGCATTCAATCAATCCTATTTGGAGCAATTATGGGCACAACTCAGCATAAGACATGGGCACATGATCAATAACCCTTTCTTGCTTCTTTCGAGAACGGGTTGCCGCCACTGGAGGAGATACACCTGACATCTGCTGAAATCATTATTTGGGAAACCAAGGTGTAAGAGCTAAGGAAGTTCCTTGATGCGGAAAGAAAGTGCTCACTTCTTTGGCCGTAACTGGCATAGGATCATTCATCTCATTTGAATCAGGCAAGGGAAGATTAACCTTTGTCCTGGGCTCTTCTGGACGACCAAGTGGTGACTGCTGGTGAGGATGCTTAAACTGTGGAGATAGTCCACCTGACAACTCTTGGTTCGATGGAAATCCCAAAGAGATGGGAGAAATAAGACCTTCTGGTGGAGAAGTGGACGCCTGGCCATTTTCTTTCTTTAGCAAGGCATTCATGATCCCTGTCAGCAGCTTCATTTGAGTTTTCATCATATCAAACTCTTCCTTCAAGAATCTCTGGCCCTGTGACAAAGCTTGTACCTCTTCCTTGAATTTCCCCATCTGGGCCTTCATCTCAGCTACCTCCGCCCGGAGTTGTTCAAAGTTCATGTTCTGGGAATTCTGACTCAAGTTGCTCATTCTATCAAGAAATCTGACCAAGATAAGAACCTGTCTTTGGGTGCCTGAAACAGAAAGGACATTAGGAACCTGTGGTTATACCTGCAAAAGAAGAAGAAATGTGATATGTATGCAATGCAATTGTTTATGCTTTCAATCTTAAGGCCCTTCATGCCCCGATTCCGGTATTTAGCAAAGAAATCCGAACGGCTTTTGACCCCCGACCTTAAGAAAAACTTGAAATGAATGTTCTGCTTCCGAGGATCTTCCCTCTCTGAACAGTATACCGGAGCCGGAAATAGTGAGATGAACCTGTGAATGAAAACAAAACATGATTAATGATGGAACAATGCAATGCGAATGCAAGGACATATGGTCAACGACCGAGACTGTCTGGATATGGAACATTGGACCCAAGTGACCAAGAACCAAAATCCTCTGAATAAAGCCCCATGAATAAGAATTTTGTCTCAAAAGCCCCAAAAATCAGACATCAGATGGCTTAAGAACTCCAAAATCCATGTAGCCTTATCAAATCATAGAACTGTACTGACAATGAGGTATGATGAGGTCAAGGGTTCCTGCAAACCTGTAAACCCCTCCCAATCTCACGGGTGTGCTCTGGGTCAAACATCATGGACTCTCAAAGCCAAATAGCAATAATACGTTCACCATTTGCAAGAAATGGCTCATGACCAAATCAGGGAATCGGTTTGGCATTATGTACTACTCAGGGAGGCCTCAGCGTGAGTCCGGGAAAAAACAAGCATCCTTTATAAGTTCCCAGCTTCAAGCGCTGGAGTCGAGAAACAATAGTACATTCATCCCGAAGGGTACAATACTATCGTCATACGACCAGATGCTTTGAATGAGTTCCTATAAAAGAACCAGACCATCCTATGCGAGTTCCCAGTGGGCCCTCGGGTGCGAATGGGTTTGCCACAAAAACGTGGTCTGCCACTGTCACCACTGGAGAGGGATGTTTCCACAAAGGTCCTCAATGATCGGTCCCCAGATGCACATAACTATCGAGGTTGTGTATTACCCCAGAAAGATTTTGGCATAATACATTCCAAGACGGTCGCAAATCTGGGTGTGGAACTCACTACTACCAACATAGCAAGATGCCATGAAGCCAAAGTGACTGTCCACTCTAAGTCCTATGGTGCACTCGAGCCCCGGTTACGAGCTCATCTCTCAGTAACAGTTCCCAATCCTATAGAAAAAAGGAAACCAGTAGCCAGACAGTCCAGTATAATATGTATAATGCATGAAAATAAATACTAAAAACTGTAAATAAAGCTGTAAATAAAATTGTAAATAACCAACAGTAAAATAAACACGCAACAACAGACAATCAACACACAAAGAAACAGAAATACGCAAGCGCTAGGATTGACTCTCAGGGGAACCAGAGATACTCCGGTTCGGGCGTCCCCAGCAGAGTCGCCAGCTGTCGCTCCCCGGATTTCCATCCTGATACAAACACGAAAGTGGCACGAAAAGAGGTAGAGTCGCCAGCCAGACATTTTTATCCCGAAGGGACGAGAATGGTAATGTTGCACAAACCAGAAGAAAAGAAAAGTAAGGACACGGGTCCTGCGAACCAAAGAATCTGAGATCGGGAGTCGGTTATGACCTGGGAAGGTATTAGGACCCCAGATCGTCCGTCGTACCCGACGGGATCCACGCTTGCAAAGAAAACTGTTTCAAAGGGTGAAGGACTGAAAGCTGCTGCAAAACTAAAAATGAAACTGAATGAAAAGAAAATAAAAGGGGACCGAAAACGAAATGAAAAGGAAAAATGTAGGGAAAATAAAGATTTTGCTCGAACGGGCCCTACCCCGCTGCCTACCTACCTCATCTGGACAATTAGGATCAGAGACGCCGTAGTTCCCCTAACTAGGGGTAGAAAATATTGCTTGTGTCTTAAGGCTTGAACTGCCTTTGTCAATCCTCAGGTGTTGCAGGCTCGGACGACGAGTGCGTAACCGTCTTGTAAAATGACAAGAAGAAGCAAGTTTGCGGACGGAGCGAAGGAGATGAGAAAAGAATTCCCGAAGGAAAGACGTTTATTGTTTGTTTGTGTTTTTTAGAGCTTTTTATTGGTGTGGCACAAGAGAATGAACTCAAGCTCTTTTCTATGGAATGCGTACTTGCTACCACATTCCAAGATGGAATAATAGAACAAGCACACCAAGCAAGGAGAACTTATCCAAAACTTGTTTCCAAAGGCAAGGGCCTAATTTCATTGACTTGTTGAATTTATTAGGCGTCTTAGTGATTAAAAATGAAGAAGTGTTTTTTAGGGTTTTTCTTGTTGAAGATAACTTCATGATCTGGCTTGTGCATCATGCTAGACAAATGCTCTATTCCAAGATGGAATGAATACATATGCTCCATGGAATAAGGCTATAACACAAGAAGTCACTTCTTTCTTTATTAATGTTTTTCAGGTTTTTGTTTTGAGATGAGAAGAGAAAGAAACCACAGGAGCAAAAAAGGTAAAAGTCTAAAATGGGGAAGACTAAACCTAAAGTTGTCATGCAAAAGAGTGATCCTAAGGTTAGTGAGGTTTCAACTATCCTAAGAGAAAAGAAGAACCAAAGAAGAGCAAGAAGAGGGAGAAAGCTAGTAAGCAACTTACTCCTCTAAAGGAGATAAGTTGCTCCTAAAGGGGGAAGAAGAAAGTTGCAACACATGATGGCATAAGGCACATCAAAAAGCACAAGGAGAAAGCACTTAAAAAAAGAGAAGGATGAAGAGTTGAAATGTGGATGAACATCCACACTTCTCTTACCATGAGCCCCTGCAAGTGTTAGCAAAATTCAGCACATGTTCATCAATAAAATCATGGAAATGACATGCTCAAAGCTCACATCAACAAAGATCAAACAATCATGCCAACCGTAGCACACACAAGCATTTACGCATCAAGAACATGGAAGCATGCATCAACCAACAAGAAAATCACCCTAAACCAACATTTTCAATGATCTTACAATGATCCATGGCATTTAAAATAAGTAAGGGGATCAAACATGCTAAAAATGGCCCAAAAATGGCCCACTGCATCAGTGTTAACCGGTTAACCAAAGCGTTAACCGGTTAACCAGTCAAAACCTGCATAAAAACAACACAGAAACAGGTGCGTTAACCGGTTAACCAATTAGTTAACCGGTTAACGCTATTAAGACAACAATAATTCCTGCAGAAAAAATATGTTCAAACCAGCTTTTCCGATTAATCTCGCACCAGACCAGCAAGCAATTGAGCATGAAAATAGTGTATCAATTCACATTAAATGGCATCATCAAACTCATGAACATTAATGCATAGATCCCGTTACAAATCAATCAATCAATTCAAGCAACATAAGCAAATATGCAAGCACATGGCGGATCTAAAGCGCAAGCATGTGTAATACCTCAAAATTTGCCCTCTTTCTTTATTACCATCTAACTGGTTTATGTTTGCATTCATCTGCATTTCCATTAGGTCATAACATTCACCATCATGTATTTCATGGATTCTCAAGACATGGGATCAGGTTTTTTTGTTGTTTTGATTAAAATTCTCCTGTTCATAGGCGGTTTATCAGGTCATTTGCTTGAAAATATTAGTGTGGGTGCAAGGGCGATAACTTTCGTTTCCAATCAAGTATGGCTATTTAACTGTAATTTAATTCAGACGAAAATTGGACCTAATCTTGGTCAAGCCATTATGAGTTTGCCTAAAATACAAGTCACCAACATCATTGTTTTATTTCTCAGGAGATATATTTCATTGTCAGGTTACTGGGTTGTGTTAAGTTCAAGTGTCTCATGGTGGAAGATTATTAAGATTCGATTCATTGCAAGTAGGTTTGGTATTATGCGGTCGCAGTTCACGCTTCAGGTTATAATTCTGGGACTTTTAAAAGCATGCTCAATTTGCGCTAAATTTGTTTGTGTGGTCTATGGGGAAGAATTTGATTTATAAGTGTTCAGATGGTCGAGTTCGAATGACTATTAATGCAAATAATTAATATGTTCCTAGTTTATGAGGAATTCAATATTAATTCAAGTTTTATTTGTGGTTCAAGGCCATAATTCACTCTAGGATTAAGATTAGTATTGTTTGGTTTGGTTTTCCAAGACTAGTCTGATATTTTCCAAGTGAAAAGTTCAAGAATGATAAGAACTCAGTTCATGCAACTATTGGATCAAAAGATAGAAATTGTGAGCTTAAGTGTCATGGTTTCATATGTGGCCCATTTATGAATTTTAAAGTTCAAGTAATTTGTGAAGACCCATTATTCTAATTTAAGGCCAATTACTATCTACATCATATTAGGCTCTTGTCATACTTAAGCCCATTAGATTTTAATTTTGTACAGGACTAAAAAAAAAGATCAAAAGAGGAAATTCAGAGGGCATAATCAGTTACATTCATAGTAAATTCATACCAAAAAATCATATCTCAGTTCAATTATTCAGAATAGGAAATCAGTTAAAAAAACTGATATTGCAGATTTAAAGAAACTGATATAAAAAGGTCCAGTTACAGGAAGTTGGATAAGGGTTCAGAAAAATTCTGTTACAACAAAAATAATAACAGAAAATCAGTTAGGCTCTAATTAATAACAGTTACAAAGGGGGGGGGGGGATTCCAAAAAAGGGTACAGAAAAAAGAAAAAAAATCGAAACTCATCTTCAGCTCTGATTTTCTGAAATCTCTCAAAACTGAAGAAAAAAAAACTCTTCATATAGATACAATATGAACATAATGAGGATTGATGGATATTGTTCTTGTTCTTGTTCATTTGATGGATATTGTTCTTTTTCTTATATATACAATGAGTTTAGCTAAATATTAACACTGAGTTAGGATTAAAATATAGATTGTGTTTATATATACACTGTGTTAAAATATACACTGAGTTAGGATTAAAATATACACTGAGATTATATATACACTGTGTTAGGATTAACACTGAGTTTAGCTAAATATTAACATTGAGGTACGATACGATTAAAATATGTATAAGTAGGAAAACCATTTAGGATACGTAATTTTTGTTTAAAACATTTAGTATACGAAATTTTTGTTTAAAACATTTAGGATACTAATATTGTTGTTATTATACGAAACTCTATTTTCAACTTCAAAGTTGTAAATTTCTGTTAAATGTGATAAAATGAATTGAACTTTAAAATTGTTAGAATATTCAAAGATACTACCTTAGTTATGTATTTTCGTCTGGATTGATTGTTTACCTTAATAAGTAGGAAAACCATGGATAAAACATGGATCTGTGCCGATCGAATGACCAAAGAGTACGAGAGTGGGGTTGCGGAACCTTTTATTCTAGCATCTCAAACTAAACAAGTGTTCTATGTGAATGACCCGAAGAGTACAAAATGGTATATAGTGTTTTTCTCTAACAAAGTGACTGATGATAGCGGTGCCGATCAATGTGATATTGATGTTGAGAATGAGTCATGCATTAGACGGAATGAGTTGAATAGAAATGATGAAGTTGAGGTTCTTATACCGGATGAGTCATATATAAGAAACGATCATAATGAGGGAATTTGGATCAATTCATCCGTACGCATTGCTAAGAAACAAGTGATTAATATTCCAACAAAGAAAAGAAAGAGATGTTAGTGACTGAGGTAAATTATGCATGGTTTCTTTATTTTTTTGTTTTCAATTGCTTTGATTATAAGTTATATCTGATAATACATGATTTCGTTATATTTTTGTTTTCAATTGCTTTGATTATAAGTTATATTTGATAATGCATGGTTTCTTTATTTTTTGTTTTCAATTGATTTGATTATAAGTTATATCTGATAATGCATGATTTCGTTATATTTTTGTTTTCAATTGCTTTGATTATAAGTTATATCTGATAATGCATGATTTCTTTATTTTTTTGTTTTCAATTGCTTTGATTATAAGTTATATCTGATAATGCATGATTTCGTTATATTTTTGTTTTCAATTGCTTTGATTATAAGTTATATCTGATAATGCATGATTTCTTTATTTTTTTGTTTTTAATTGCTTTGATTATAAGTTATATTTGATATTTGATGGTTTCCTTGGTTTATTACAGGTTAGACATGGCTGATAACCAACATGATGATCACGAGCATTCGACACATGAGGAAGTTAGTAAAAAAGTATCCGCGAAAGAAGAGATTCGAAGAGGCATAACAGTAATGAGAAGGGTGGTCCAAGGAAGATCTCGAGGCATCATACTAGATGTGCATTGGAGCCACCAGGGACAGCTTGTAGAACCTAATGGGCATACCTTAACTAGTTTTATCGGTGCACTAGTAAGGAATGAAATTCCCATTACCTGTGATGATTGGAGAAACAAAGAGCTGAATGACTCCAAAGAAAAAATTTGGAGTGAGATAAAGGTACAATCTTTTGGCCCTTAATTATACGATATCAATTATGTTTTTTCAATTACCGATACTAACTATCAATCTGTATGTTTTTCTTAGTGATGTTTTAACATCGAAGAAGAAAGAAGAGGTTTCTGTATGAAATTGGCCGGAAAGCTTTTAAGAGGGTTTCAAACATTTTTATCATCCAAGTTCCTTAGGGATGCGAATGGTAATTATGTGGATGCAGAGCTTCCTAAAAAATATGAAAGTTTGATATCAGCTGAAGAATGGGAAGCTTTCAAATCCAAACGACAATACTCGGTTTTTAAAAGAATAAGTGCCACAAATCGGGAAAGAGCATCAAGTCCCGCATATCCGTACCGAAAAGGACGTGTCAGATATGGACGCTTAGAACAATCCATGGTAAGTATTTATAAATTGCGATAACAAATTTGTTCATCATATATTAGTTTTATCTGATCAAATTGTATGACTTAATTGGTAGCTGCAGAAGGAGAAAAGTTCAGAAACTTCTCTTCCTGCACATGTTTTGTGGAAGGAAGCCCATGTGGGAAAATCTGGAGTTCCTCAAGAAGACGTTTTACACGTATACCAGAATGTGTAAGTATAACATTTTTTCATTAATTGAATAACATTTTTATACACAAATATTTGACAAGTATACGGTATTCATCTGATTTTTCAGGAGGCGCTATCTCAGTCTTTATCTCCCGATGATACTAGGAGCATACTTAGTCGGGCATTAGATGTCCCTAAGTATTCTGGTCGGTTTAGGGGTAAGGGATTTGGAGTCACTCCGACCTCCCTGAGTGTTAAAAAAGGAAAGGCTCCTAGTAATCAGGAGCTTCATGCAAAATTGGAAGCCATGCAAGCTGAGCTTGATGCATTCAGGAGAGAAAGAGAGGCTAGCGCCTCAGCATGTTTCAAAGATGGTTCAGACAAAGACAGTATCAACTGTACCTTTCAGCCGAACATTCCAGAGGTAATTACATATAATTGTCTTAAATTGAACTATTTGCTTAAATTGTGTATTTGACATATATACACATTAACAATTTCTTATTATTATTGGTTTTAGGGCATTTCCCATTGTCAGCTATATTTGTCGTCACCATACTATCGGATGGTTGGCAAGGGAAAAGTGCATAACATTAGCGGAGTATTACTCCACACTAGAGAGCTACCTGCTGGATGTTTGAAAGTATCGGTTGATATTGCAGTTGAGCCGAATGCATCATTACCATATCCTAACGATGGTTCAGATGCAACAATGGTGGACGAAGCAATAGGTTCGTTTGTTGCATGGCCGACAAACCTCATATGCGTAGGATATGAGGTATGCCTAAAACCTATGTTAACTTTAATGTGTATATTCAAAGTTTTTACGCGCATTTTATGTACATATTTTCCTTGGTTATGTTAAATAGACTCCCACAAAATCCAAATCAAAAGATAATGCTATTCCGCGGCATACCGAGTCCGTGGTTTCAAGAAAATAGGTACAATACAATTATATGGCATATATTCATGGAAGTTGTTACATTTTTAATTTGATCTAACTATTTATATGATATGTAGCTTCAAGAAAAGGAGGTTAGCAACGCCTCCGCACAACAAATAAAGGAGGTTAGCAACGCCTCCGCACAGGTAAAAAGTGTTTGTGCTAAGAAGACCGTAGCTAGGAAAAAACCTACCACCAAGTATAGGTCGTGCCTCCAGACATTTCTAGAGATGACCGATATACCGACCGGAGGTGTTTGGTTTGTGCATATGGAGGTAGGTATTTTCGGCTTTGATCACGACCAAATGATTGGTAATGAAGGCTTCATGCAAGTTTTTGGTCGTGAAGAAATCGGCGTCACTGTTGTCAATACATATATCAGGTAAATCCGGTCTACTTTGTTATATTAATTGAACAACTTATTTACTTTATGTTTCAAAAGAGGTGTCTAATGTTAATGATGTTTTTATATAAGGTTTTTGTATGACAAATTGATGCGCCCCAATGGTTTGGACGTGTCATTTGGATTCTTAGCACCCGCGACCGTCAACTTAAGTGTCGCTCCCGACAAATGAAAACGGGTCATATGAAGGTACAGACGCGAACGGTCGGCGAAGGGAACAGTGAGAACACACAGCCGTGAACTCACTGGAGAATGAATAGAGTCGCCAGCTAGGCATTTTTATCCCGGAGGAAAGGCAATGCTGCATAGGCCTAGAAGAAGATGGATAAGACGGTTGCGAACCAGAGAGACTGAGAAAGGGGGTTGGTTACAATCTGGGAAGGTATTAGCACCCAGATTGTCCGTCGTACTCGACGGGATCCACGCTTAAAAATTTTGTGTTTTAAAGGGGTAGTGTCAGTGCAATTTGTGTGCAAAAGAGCTGGAAAGATGTACAGGTGTCAGTGTAAAAGAGTGTGAAGTGTATAAATGTACAGTGTCGGTGTAAGGACAAGAATGAAATGCTCAAGATCATGAGGCTTAAAAGAATAAAGCTAGAG
Organism: Lathyrus aphaca; assembly: GCA_963966055.1. Lineage (NCBI taxonomy): Eukaryota > Viridiplantae > Streptophyta > Magnoliopsida > Fabales > Fabaceae > Lathyrus > Lathyrus aphaca. The sequence goes on along the minus strand of OZ014523.1, from coordinate 426,907,000 downwards.
GAGGGGGAATAGACAGAGACTTTTGTTCGATAACTGTTAAGTTATGCCTACGTATCCTCTCGTGCAATGAGGAAGTCAGAACACCGTAGTTCGACCCAAAGAGACTGAAAGATGAATTGACTTGTGAACTGCTTGCTTGCCTATGCTCAAGTGTATGACCTGTCTGGCTCAGGTGCTTACTGTCTTGCATTAGACGGAAGAAGCAAGTTCTCGTTTATGAGTGAAGGTGATGAGAAAAGAATCCCGGAGGAGACGATTATTGTTTGTTTTTTGTGTTTTCAGTCTTTTATTGCTTTTTGGATTTTTGTCATAAGTTGATGAGCTTAAGCCTAAACCAATGGGTTAGTAAACTCATCACATCTTCCCTCTGATTAGGGGTAATGAGAATACCTTAAGTGTGAAGTCAGATTCTCACACTTAATCACCTTTGGTGTAGGATTAAGATCATTAACCTACTTGTGATTATTTAGATGTTTTTGTTGTTTTTGTTTAGTGTTGAGTAATGAGGTTAAGCCATAATCAAGGATTAAACAGACCCATTACACCATCCTAAAAGAAGGATAATAGATGAGAATGTTTAAGCTGAGGAAGACTCCTCAACTTAATCCATGATTAGGGATTAAACCCATGACAAAACAAGCCTTTATTAAGTGGATTTTAGATTAATGATATGATGATGAAGTGAATTTTATGATTTGTAAGACAACTTGAGGGGGACTTGTCCATTAACACTAGGGTTAGTCCTTCTTAACCACTTAAGGAAGAATTAGAACCCTAATGCAAGGCCCAAGTTACAAGTGATGTCTTGATACTTATTAAGTGAATTGATTAAGAGATTTAAACACATAAAGGGTTCAACACTTAGGATTAAAGTTATACACTCCATCCTAAGAGAAGGATGCAGGCATAAGCTTAATCACAAAGTCTTAAAGCCTTTAGGGTTTAGTCCCTGATTATGAGAGGAGAAGAGAAGACTCAAAGAGAGACACAAAGGTAAAAACTATGAGGGGGACTAATCAAAACCCTAATTCATTGTCATGCTTGGTTGTTCCTAAGGTTTGTGAGGTTTGCAAGAACAATCTTCAGAAGAACCACCAGGAAGCAGATGAACAGGATCAAGAGAAGCAAAGTGACTTGCTTCATTCAAGAAGTCAAGTCACTTGAAGAAAGAAAGTGGGAGGAAGAAGAATGAGCAAGCTCAAACTCAAACACATATAAGAATGCAGCAATGGATGCAAGAGAGATGAAAAGAAAAGTTATGAGAAGTGAAGGCAAATCCACTTCTCAAGTTTACTTACCACCTGAAATGTTAGGAAGAAATGCAATGCAATGCAAGATGAAATGAAATGGCATGATGCTAGACCAAACCAGAAGCATGTTGATGATGATAATGATGTTATGAGGTGCTGCAAACATGAGGCAAGACAATGGGGATGTTCATACAAGATTATGAATGCAAATGATGCAAGCTAAGGAGCATGAACAAGCATGAAAAGTTATGAATCATACAAGACAAATGACATGGCAAATATGTAATGCAATGATCAAAGATGCTTCCTATATGTCTTAAGATGTCAAATGAATCATAAGCATGCACAAAATGCAAAGACAAGTCATGTTATGCAAGGAAATGCAAGAGGGATGCAAATGAAAGCCCAAATTAGGGTTCATGAATCAAACATCAAACCAAAACTCAAAACAGAAGCAAACCTCATGATAAAAAATGGAAAATGGCACCCAAAGAAACCCTAGGCCTATGATGAACCACTTCCCAAAGGGGAGCTCTCAACTCTCAACCAAACTCAAGATATGAATTTTCTAACTTATTAGGGTTTTTTAGGGTTCTTAACAAAACAAATGCCAAACAATTTGAAAATGCAGGAACAATTCATGGCCTTTTTATCCTTGAAAATACATGCTAAACACAAAACAATGCAAGAAGAATCAATGTCTCAACCTTCTCCAATAGGCAGAAATGATTTTTCAAACTTATGATCAAAATAATGCATAAAAAATGATTTAATTCAATGAAAAATTCTTAAAATGCATCAAGATCAAAAAAGAAATTTGGTTTGAAGGTTGGACAATGTTTCTAAATGTCTTAGAACATTTCATGAATTTTTTTGTAATTTTTAAATACCTAAAAGTATTTTTAATTAATTAATTCCCATTAATCAATTAAAAATAATCTTTTAAATATTTAAAAATACTTTTTTAATGATGAAAAATAAAATAAAAATATTTTTGGGTCTTAAAAATTAATAAAACTTTAAAGAAAAAGTTTCATAATTTTTAAGATATTTTTGCTATTTTAAAATAATTATGCAAGTTAATGAAATAAAATGAAATAAAAATCAAATAAATATGAAAGTAATCAAGAAGGATGGCTGAGATTGAATCTGGAGATGGAGCCATTGACTGCGCGCGCAGATCAAAGGCTGAAATTCAAACGTGGCTAAACATAATTATGAATTAATTAATTGAGATTTAGGGTTTAATGATGAATCTCAGCCACACACACGCGCGCGAAGTCAACAAAGTCCACTGATCCAACGCACGAAATTTAAACTGCCTTAATTACAGGATTAAAACCCTAATTATTTTCAGGTGGCCGGAGAAGACCTCCGGTCGTCTTCTCCGGTGGGAAGTCCACCTGAAAACCTCCAAACTTCCTTAAAACGTATCAAAAATGAAATCTAAGCACACCAAAATGATTCCCATGATCTCCTGAATCAAAACCCTAACCCCAAACAAATTTATTCTTCATCAATCGCATGAATCGAAGGCAAACATTTTTAGGGCAAACCAGTTTCAGAGTCAAATTAAATGTTCAAATCACAACCATTTCAAAAACTAAAAGCACCAGGATGATCAGGACAACACAAAGAACAAGTTTGTAACAAGAAAAACAACTTCTGGAAAAATAAATTTCAGGCTACCTGAGATTCGAAGCTTTCAGTTTAGGAACTTTCTGGCCACCTCTCTTTGTGCAAGCTACTCTACTTGATCCCCCAAAGATGTTTGAGTGCTCAAAATGAGTTTGTGCTGGCTGGATAATGAATTTCGAAAGCTTCTGCTCAAGCTTGATCAGAAATGGCAATGGAGATTCTGGCACTTTCAGGTCATGGTGAATGAAGGTTTGAGGTTCTGAGGGTGAATGGAGAAGGTCTGTGGTGTTTGTTTGTGTGTTTGTGAGCTAAGGTGAGAGTTTCGAATGAAACTGCAAACTGAAGTGAATGATGGCAATGGAGTTTTCTGGCTGTTTCAGGCTTATGCTTTGGGTGGTTTCTTGTCTATGAAGTGTGTTGAGTTGGATGATGAAGAAAGTTTGAGTGTTTTCAGGCTGTATAGAGAAATTCGAAGCAAGTTGCAAGATGGTGAGTTTTTGTGAATGTGAAGGGATTTTGTGAATGTGGTGAATGTGATGGTTTCAGCCTTGCCTTGTACATGAAATGGCTTGCAAAATGATAATGTATTTTAATCCTATAGGTCAGATGATGTGACCTGGCCTATAGTGATTGGTAAGTTTGCTTTTGCAAAAAGTCAAGTTTTGTGTAAGGCAAGCATGGCTCATGATCTAGGCAAGTACATGGCATGGGCTGCGCAGCAAAGGGTGAGGTGAGAGGCTAGCCAAAGTCAGCATCCAATGTCATAGTTTGTAGGAAGTGAAATGAGTGGTTTTGCAACTTGTTGCTTTATGGTTCCCATGAAAGAAAATCTTGTTACATGAACCAAAACATGAAGGAAACTTGGTCCAATTCTGATTTTTTAGGCTCATAGAATGTTTATGTAATGGTTTGAAATGAATTAGAGGTCACATGGTGCATTGGTTCAAGGTTTTGCAAAATTTCCAAATGAGGCATGCCTTGAAAATCAATGATTTTAGCCAACTTTGCATTGCCATAACTTTTGATCCAAGAAGAGTTTGATCATGTTCTTGTACTTTTTGAAAAGGGAAAGATGAGATCTACAACTTTCATGACCAAAGTTTTTCCATTTGAAGCATTTTTGGATTAAGAATCAAAGCTTGAAAAATGACCTAAAATGATGCATTCTTGAAAAGTCAACTATGCCCAAAAAGTCAACATTTGCAAAAACCCTAAATTCTTGATTTATATGAACTTCAACCTTCTTCCATGATCAAATAAAGATCATATACACTCAAAATGATGAAGATCACCCATTGGTTGGGTCATTGGGGGCCTCAGATGCCCTGATTTTGCACTGACTTGTCTGAAAAGTCAACTCTTGATCAGATGACTTCCCCATGGAATTTCTTCATGAAAATTGATATGTATACTCCCTATACCATATAGAGACCAATGGAAACAAGAATGACCAAAAAATTTGGAGTTATGGCCTCTGAAACCAAAACCCTAATTTTCAGTCAACTGTGCAATTCAACCTGGCTCTGCATCCACTCAAACCCTAGCTCTTGTGATTCCTCTGCATTTTTGACTTTGAGGAGATAGAATATGATGTAAGAATACACATGGATCCCTTTGAGTTGATTGGTTGCCTTTGGAGTGGCTCAAGAGGCTTTGGGATTGCTCAGATCACAAACCCTAGGTGCAGATGCCTTAGAAACTATCCAGTGAATCAAAAATGAGATGTGAGATGACATGATTGTGTTTATGCATATGAGGATGATCACAAGCCATGATGTGAATGAGTGAGGGCAAATTTGGGGTGTTTACAGCTGCCCCTATTCAAACATGAGTTAGCTGTGCAGGATGTAAGCGACGGCTTAACAGGCAAACAAGATAACTTGTGGTTGAATATCAAAGACAGTCCAAAATTTGCACTCACAGAATGAAAAAGAAAAGGGATATAGATTGTAAAAGGCAAAATAAAGTATATTGTAAAGTGTGGGCGACGGAGGACGACCGTCGAGCAGAGGACGACTGCTGGGTAAAGAGCGATGACGGGGACGGCCGACATACTGGGATAAATGTGTGAAATAAAGCGGTGACGGGGACGGCCGACATGCTGGGGATAAAAAGTAAAGCTAAGACGGGGACGGCCGACTAGCTGGGGAAAAACCAGTAAAGCTAAGACGGGGACGGCCGACTAGCTGGGGAAAATAGGATATTATGATGGGGACGGCCATCAAGATAAAGCTGCAAAGTTCTCTGGGGATTAATGAAACATGACGGGGACGGCCATCAAGTTCATAAAGGTCAAGTTACCAACGATGGGGACGGCCATCGGGCTAAAAAGGAAAAGGGACCACGACGGGGACGGCCATCGGGTTAAAGAATAAATGAAATAAACAGATGATGGGGTACGTCCATCAAAGGTGAAGGACGATCACCTAGCAGGGGACGGCTGCTCTGTGGGGGAAGAAAATATGATGGGGACGGCCATCAAAGGTGGAGGACGACCACCTGGCAGGGTACGGCTGCCGAAAATATCAACGATGGGGACGGCCATCGGATAGGAAAGGTCAACGATGGGGACGGCCATCGGACGAGCAAGATGGAGGACGACCATCAAGAAGTGGAGGACGACCACTCAGCAGGGGACGGCTGCTCTCAGGGTTTCTCATGACATAGGACGAATGCCAGATAACCAAAATCAACAATGGGGACGGCCATTGGATAAAATGATGAAGGACGATCATCAAAAGGTGGAGGACGACCACCTAGCAGGGGACGACTGCTAGAAATCAACGATGGGGACGGCCATCGGATGAGCATGATGGAGGACGACCATCAAGAAGTGGAGGACGACCACTCAGCAGGGTACGGCTGCTCTCAGGGTTATCATAACACAGGACGAGTGTTAGATAAAAAGGAAATTTGTTTTGCGATCTACTGGGGATAATGTAAACACGGACGAGCGTTTACACCCAAGAAACAAAAGGTATAAGTGTTTGGTATTGTGTATAGATTAAAGATGCGGACGAGCATCCTTAAGACTACGATACGGACGAGTATCGGGTAGAAACAAACTGACACATGTTTAGAGATGATGATACGGACGGGTATCAACTGGTTAACAAAGAACACGGACGAGTGTTGCATCTGAAAGAATCCTTCTGGGGAATAATAGACACGGACGAGTATCTATTTTCAAGAAGACACAAGTGTTTGACACGGTGTATGGATTAAAGATGCGGACGAGCATCCTTAAGACTATGATACGGACGAGTATCATGTAGAAACAAACACTAGACGCAATGTTCTGAGATGATGGTACGGACGAGTACCAACTGGTTAACAAAGAACAAGGACTACTGTCGAATCTGTGGGGATATGAGTGATGATGTATACAAAATACGGACGAGTATCTGTATAAGTGTACCATGAGTAGTATGAGTGTTTATCTGCTGGGGAGAGTGACACGGACGAGTGTCAAGAGAGAAAAGTATAATATTAACAAGTATGTGGGTGATGAAAGGTGTAAGCGACTGCGCTGGGGATATGACACGGACGGGTGTCAAGAAAGTGCATATCTGTATATGTGAGTGCAAAGAGGATGTCTTTGGCTTTCTGCTGGTGATCTGACACGGACGGGTGTCAGGAAGTATCTGTAGTGCGGGTGATTTTGTTTGTAAAGTGAGTTCAGGCGACTTTACTGGGGAGTGATGACACGGACGGGTGCCAAAAGGTGTATATACTGGTGTTTGTGATTTGAGAGGCAGCTGCTTTTGCTGGGACTCTGGTGGGGATTTTTGTATAATGATGATGAACGGCTTATTATTCACAAGTGTTAATTCACGACATGACTTATGATTACGCTATGCATTTGATTTTTGCCGTAATGCTCCGTATTAGACGGAATGCTACGCTCTGGGGGATAGTGTGATGCAAATGCCATGATTATGCAAAGAGGCGCAGATCCGGGATTCGGATCCCATTGCTGCGAAGATCTCTGGATGATCTGCTTGAAATGGACCTCCCAGCTGGGGAAGAGATCATTGGTAGATCTAGTGATGTATCTGCTCGGGGATATATGTCACTGGTTGACATAACCTTGATAATACGGGACCCAGCTGGGGTTTGCAGAAGCTTTCTGTACTCTGTTGTGACTTCTTCGTGCATTGCTCTTCTGGATAGAGGCTGAAGATTCTGTGGGGATATGATTCCCTGACTTCTGCATTCTGTTAAGGAAAAATGGCAACTCGGCTGGGGAATTGTGAGAGGCAACTCAGCTGGGGAGAGCAACAAGAGGCAACTCAGCTGGGGATAGAGCATTCTGAGTGTTAAGCTTGTTTGTTGATTTGGCAACTTTGCTGGGGAAAGCAATGGGGAGCTACTCAGCTGGGGATAGAGCATTTCGGATGCTGAGATTGAGTGTATGCTGATTTGGCAGCTCCGCTGGGGAAATGGGCACCTTCTAGTGCCATATGGAAGATAGACCGAGTTGATAATGATTCGCCTACTTGCTGAGACATAACCTGCATGCCCCAGGTTGCGTTCTGGATACCTGCAATCCTGCAAAGGTAAGGAAACGTACAAAAGGTCCCGAGGTATCCCTCACTGGATTCCGTCATAGGAGTCAAGTACTTTCGAGAATAATCACATTCCCTGTAAGCATGTGTTTTTATTTTTAGAGAAAGGCATCTGTACTTATGCAATTGTATTTTTAGAGATATCAGACAACTCCTTGCAAAACGTAAATGTAAAAGACGAAACATGACTGAAAATCTGATTTTATTAATTCATGTGCCCTGAATTGGCAAGATACAGTCAAAGAAACATATCTCCTGAAATGAGGAGATTGTTACAAATTGAGAAATAAAGTGCTGGCGGTGTTGACGACGCTTTCAAGGAGCTTCCTCTTCTGCTATGACTCGTATGACAATGACGTTCTTCTCGCCTCGCTTTCTGGAGAGAGTTGATTCTGATTGAAGCTTGATCCTTCGAAGCTTTCTAAGTTGTAAGCGATACAGACGAATTCAGAATGCAGTTGTTCGCTTATTCCCTTATTTTGCATGGATCGCCCTTTCGGGTTTTCAATCCATCGGGATACCCATTTTTGCCTGAGCTGTCCAATGCGGCTTTTCAACTCAGCGGGTGTACATTTTTTCATTTTCCCTTACTTTTGCCCGAGTCTTTTATTCTGTTTTTGACTCGCCGGGATGCCCTATTTTTGCCTGGACTTACATTCTGTTTTTATGTCCAGCGGGTCATTTTATGCGAAGTATTTTTTAACTGCATCTGAATTCACAGGGGACGGGAAATCTTCACCATCCATGGTGCTGAGCATCAGTGCTCCACCAGAGAAAACTTTCTTTACAACAAATGGTCCTTCATAATTTGGAGTCCATTTGCCCCTGTGGTCTGTATGAGGAGGGAGGATTCTTTTCAGCACAAGATCTCCTACTTGGTACTCTCGGTGCCTGACTTTCTGATCGAAGGCTTTCTTCATTCTCTTCTGATATAACTACCCGTGGCAGATTGCAGCCAATCTTTTCTCTTCGATCAGACTCAGTTGTTCGAATCGGGACCGAACCCATTCTGCTTCACTCAGTTTAACATCCATCAAAACTCGTAGAGAGGGTAATTCAACTTCAACAGGTAGGACTGCTTCCATACCATATACAAGTTGATACGGTGTTGCCCCAGTGGATGTTCTGATTGATGTGCGGTACCCATGCAAGGCAAATGGTAGCATTTCGTGCCAGTCTTTGTAAGTGATTACCATCTTCTGCACAATCTTCTTGATATTCTTGTTTGCCGCCTCAACAGCGCCATTCATCTTTGGCCTGTAAGGAGAAGAATTGTGATGTTGGATCTTGAAGTCCCGGCACAGTTCTGCCATCATTTTGTTGTTCAAGTTGGAACCATTATCAGTAATGATTCGCTCGGGCACTCCATACCGACAGATGATATCTCTCTTCAGAAATCTGGCTACCACTTGTCTTGTAACATTAGCATATGAGGCTGCTTCAACCCACTTGGTGAAATAGTCGATGGCGACTAGGATGAATCTGTGGCCGTTTGAAGCAGTCGGCTCAATCTTGCCAATCATGTCAATGACCCACATAGCAAAGGGCCAGGGTGAAGACATAATGTTCAAAGGATTGGGAGGCACATGCACCTTATCCGCATAGATCTGGCATTTATGGCATTTCCTGGCGTAAGCACAACAGTCTGCATCCATTGTGATCCAGTAATAGCCTGATCTTAACAACTTCTTAGCCATGGCATGCCCTCCAGCATGGGTACCAAAAGATCCTTCGTGCACTTCATGCATCAGCAAATCTGCTTCCGTCCTGTCAACACATCTGAGGAGTACCATGTCAAAGTTCCTCTTGTATAAAGACCCATCAGTGTTCAGAAAGAAACTACCAGCAAGCCTTCTCAAGGTCTTCTTATCATTGGAAGATGCCCCAGGTGGGTATGTTTGATCCTCCAAGAAGCACTTAATGTCGTGGAACCAAGGCTTATCATTTTTTACAACATCCGCTGCAAATACATATGCTGGTCTATTGAGTCTAGACACTGAAATCTGAGGTACAAAGTTAGCAGCTTGAACTTTGATCATGGATGAAATGGTAGCAAGAGCATCTGCAAACTGATTCTCGTCCCGAGGGATATACTCAAGCTTGACTGTTGTGAAGAAAGTCAGTAACCTTCTTGTATAATCCCTGTAAGGTATCAGATGATCTTGGTGGGTGTACCATTTCCCGTTGGTTTGATTGACTACCAAAGCTGAATCTCCGAATACGGTCAATGTCTTGATCCTGAGGTCAATGGCTTCCTCAAGACCCATAATGCAAGCTTCGTATTCAGCTTCGTTGTTAGTGCAGTTGAAAGTGAGTTTCGCCGAGAAAGGCATGTGAACTCCTTTAGGTGTAATGAGTACTGCACCAACACCACGACCATTCATGTTAACAGCCCCATCAAACATCATAGTCCATTCTTCTTCCGGGTCGGGCCCTTCGGTGTGAATAGGCTCCTCGTGATCTTTTGCTTTAATGAACATGATGTCTTCATCAGGGAAGTCAAACCTCATAGGTTGGTAGTCATCAATGGGTTGCTCAGCAAGATATTCAGATAGTACACTGCCCTTGATGGCTTTCTGAGATGTGTACTGGATGTCATATTCTGTGAGAATCATCTGCCATCTTGCAACCCGTCCGGTAAGAGCCGGCTTCTCGAAAATGTACTTAACTGGATCCATCTTTGAGATCAATAAAGTAGTGTGGGTCAACATATACTGTCTCAGTCGGCGAGCAGCCCACGCTAAAGCACAGCAAGTTTTCTCGAGCAGTGAATAACGTTGTTCACAGTCGGTAAACTTTTTGCTTAGGTAGTATATTGCATACTCTTTTCGACCAGACTCGTCATGTTGGCCCAGCACACACCCCATTGACTCTTCTAATACTGTCAAGTACATAATCAGAGGTCTTCCTTCAACTGGCGGCATGAGGATTGGAGGTTCTTGTAGATACTCCTTGATCTTGTCAAAAGCCTTCTGGCAGTCTTCGTTCCACCTGACCGTCTGTTCCTTTCTTAACAGCTTGAACAAGGGTTCACAGGTCGCTGTAAGGTGAGATATGAACCGGGAAATATAGTTCAATCGACCTAAGAACCCTCGAACTTCTTTCTCAGTTTTCGGTGCAGGCATTTCTTGAATAGCCTTGACTTTGTCAGGGTCAACCTCAATCCCTTTCTCGCTTACAATAAAGCCCAGCAGCTTACCGGATCGCACCCCGAATGTGCATTTGTTGGGGTTCAGCTTCAGCTGGTACTTCCTCAGGCGCTTGAACAACTTCAGCAGATTCACCAGGTGATCTTCCTCTGTAAGGGACTTGGCGATCATATCATCCACATAACATACTATTTCTTTGTGGATCATATCGTGGAACAATGTCACCATAGCCCGTTGATATGTTGCACCGGCATTCTTCAGTCCGAATGGCATTACTTTGTAACAGAACGTGCCCCAAGGTGTGATGAATGTTGTCTTCTCCATGTCTTCAGGTGACATCTTGATCTGATTATATCCTGAAAATCCATCCATGAAGGAGAATACCGAGAACTGAGCCGTGTTATCCACCAATACATCAATGTGAGGTAATGGGAAGTCATCCTTCGGGCTGGCTCTGTTCAGATCCCGGTAATCAACACACATTCTTACTTTGCCGTCCTTCTTAGGCACAGGTACTATGTTAGCAACCCACGGCGGGTAGCTAGTCACAGCAAGGAACCCGGCGTCCCATTGCTTTTGTACCTCTTCCTTGATTTTCATAGCCATGTCTGGGCGAGTTCGGCGCAACTTCTGTTTGACTGGTGGGCATTCTTCCCTCAGAGGCAGCTTGTGCACAACTATATCGGTGTCCAACCCTGGCATATCTTGATACGACCAAGCAAACACATCAACATACTCTTGAAGCAGATCTGTCAGTTGTCTCTTCACCGAGTCTTGCAGGCAGGCCCCGATTTTAACTTCTTTCACGTCTTCGTCAGTACCAAGATTAATCACTTCAATCTCCTCCTGATGAGGAGTAATAACCTTTTCCTCTTGTCTTAACAACCTGGCTAGCTCTTCAGGAAGTTCATATTCTTCATCAACCCCTTCATCAGCTTGATTGATTGGATTGTCAAAGTCATACGATGTCATAGCCGTGCTGTTGTCGGTGCTGTCAGGAAGGCACTCTCTGCAAGGGTTAAGTTGGTTCATTTTAGTGATTGATTTTAATCTTGCTTTAGAAAAAAAGTGAGATGAAGTTATCATTTTGAAAACACCGCCATTTATTTTTGTACAAAAAGAAAAATGGAAAAACAGTGAGCATAAAAGAAAAAAGACTCGTTTGCAAAAAGATGTCTGATATTTCATTAATTTAATCTTGTTTGCACAAAAGTACAGATGGCCCTGGTTACAAAATGAGTCTTGTCATCTTGGGCAAGATGCAAGACTTGGATGCATGCTAAAAAAAGTACAGGAAATAATAATTACTCTGCATGAGTAACCCTTATAATTTCCTGGGAAGACCAGTTCGAGACACTACTCCCCGGGATCTTTGGACGAATCCAATTCTCCAGATTGCGCTCCTCTTCCAGCTCGTCTTCCAAACAGTTGATAGCATCAGGGGTAAGCATCCCCCCACTGACAAAACCAGGCTCTGCAGCAGCCTTTGCTTGATGTTGAGTTGGTCTGTAACCCAACCCAAACTTGTCCTTCTTCTCCTCCACAGCTAAGACCTTGCCCCAGCCTAGGGCAGTTCCTTCTTCAACAACCTTCCGGGCTTGTTGGTAAGATGACATGGAGATACCAGATACAGCAGATGCTTCATTCACATTCAAAGCTTCAAACCCCTGGCTCATTGTTTCATGGATCTCTCCATCCATTTCAATGTACTTATAGGTTGCCAGGTGGCTGACAAAAATGTCCTCCTCTCCACAGATTGTGACAACTTGGCCTTCCCACTCAAATTTTAACTTTTGGTGAAGGGTAGACGTTATTGCGCCGGCGGCGTGAATCCAGGGTCTACCCAACAAACAGCTGTAGGCGGGCTGAATGTCCATCACATAAAAGATAGTTTTAAAGGTCTGCGGGCCAATTGTCACAGGCAGCTCAATCTCTCCCAGAACCGATCTCTTAGAACCATCAAAGGCTCTTACTACCAGGTTGCTGGGTCTCAATGCCAATCCATCATATTCAAGCTTCACCAGAGCCTTCTTTGGTAAGACATTCAGGGAAGAACCTGTGTCCACCAGCACATGAGAAAGGACAGCTCCTTTGCATTCCAGGGTTATGTGCAAGGCTTTGTTGTGGTTGCGGCCATCCGCTGTCAAGTCAGAATTGGTAAACCCTAGCCCATTGCTAGCAGTAACATTTCCAACCAAGGTTTCCAATTGGTTGACAGTAATCTCCTCAGGCACGTAAGCTGCGTGCAGGACTTTAAGTAGTGCATTCCGATGGGCTTCGGAGCACATAAGCAGTGAGAGGATAGAGATTTTGGATGGCGTCTGGTGAAGCTGATCCACAATTTTGTAATCACTCTTTTTGATGATTCGCATAAACTCATCAACTTCCTGATCAAATGGAGTCCTCAGGGCTTCTTTGGCAGCTGGATCTTCCTGCACCGGGCCTTTTCCTTTTGCCTTGGCAGCAGCTTCTGCTTCGGCAGTAGGTCTTTGAACTTGTGAAGCAAAGAGACGTCCGCTTCGAGTGAAGCCTCCGCCTCCCCCCACATTATCTACTTGTGGTGCAGGTGTTGATGTTTCCAGAGTGATTCTTTTTCCTTCGCAGTACACGTCAGAGCCATAGTGCCAAGGGATGGCCCTATTGCTTTCATATGGTACTGGTCCAGGCACCGTGACAGTGACTGGACTGATTGCTGCTGCTGAAGGGACTGTTATTGTTTGTGGATCATAAAAGATTGTAACTGGTGCTCTGGTGGGAGCAGCACCTTCTGAATGGTAGGCGGAATTATTTTCAGGATCATAGAATATGGTAACAGTAGAGACATCTTCATGATTGATTGCTGGTGTTGTAGGAGGTTCTGTTGGAAGGACTGTTGTTGTTGCTGATGGAGAGTCGAAATGGAATGAAGCTGAAGTTGTAGCAGGAGGAACTGTTGGAAACTGATCATCTGGAAGGACAGATGAAGTACTGGTTGATGTTGCTGGTGAACTGTCGGGAACAATAGTTGCTGTAGTTGTAGGAGGTTCTGAAACCGTTGTTGATGAAGTTGTTGGGTTTGTCGGAAATGATGTAGTGATCTGTAGCAGGCCACTCTGAATAAGGCTGTCAATGCCATTCCTCAGGTCCTCGCACCCATTCCATGAAATATTGCAATAGGGACACCCTAGTTCACACCCCGGAAATATTTGGTTTTCGCGGAGTTGAGCTTTGATTTCCACCAATGGTGTCCTGATCTGATCCACAGTGGTTATTAAATAAGACGGTTGGTCTTCTTCAATAGCATTAATTCGGGGACCACCATGGTTTGGCATTGGGTTTTTATTGACATTGGGCGGAGGTGCAAAGTTCAGAGCCTTGGAGTCTACCAAGTCTTGTACCTTCATATGCAGAGCCCTGCATTTTTCTGTACTGTGACCAGGTGCGTTTGAATGAAAAGCACACCTAGCATTGGAGTCATAGTTCCTTGGTAGACTGTTGGGATCCGGAGGTGCCAACGTTCTTAGCTCAACTAGGTTGAGTTTCAGAAGTTGTGGCAGCAAGGCAGCATACGGCATTGGGATCGGGTCGATCACTCTGTTAGCTTGAGATGGCCTCTGTTGGAATGGCCTCTGTTGATTGTTGTTGTTGGAGTTGTTGTTGAAGTTCCTTGGAGGATACTGATTCTGCTGATACTGAGGTTGTTGTTGGAAGTTTTGTTGAGGAGGTTGATAGACTGGCTGTGGATGAGCTGGAGCAGGGATAGTGACTGCTGCTATTGACCTCTGAGCATATTGGGGCCTACCCCTGTTGGTGTGAATGGCATTGGTCTCGCCAGTTCTTCTTGGGCCTGCAAAAGGCTTTCTTGTACTACTGGACGAGCTTGCACCGTTGTCTGAGATCTTACCCATCTTTAACAGGCTTTCAATTCTCTCCCCAGCTATGACAACATCTGCGAAGCTGGTGGAAGAGAAAGCAGCCAACCTGTCAATATACGTTCCCTGAAGAGTGTTCATAAACATGTCTGCCATTTCTCTCTCAGACATTGGTGGTTGAACAGCAGCAGCCAGTTGCCTCCACCTTTGGGCATACTCTCGGAAACTCTCCCTCGAAGACTGTGACATTCCCATTAGGAGGGTCCTGTTGGGTGCCATATCTAGATTATACTGATACTGTCTAATGAAGGCTTCTGCCAGGTCCTTCCAGCATCTGATAGTTGCCCTTGTCAAGTGAGAGTACCATTCTCTTGATGCTCCAGTCAAGCTATCTTCGAAATAGAACATCCACAATTTCTCATCCATTGTATAGGCCTTCAGCCTTCCCAGAAATGATTGCAAATGAGTCCGGGGGCATGAAGTCCCATTATACTTTTCGAAGCAAGGAGGCTTGAACTTATGGGGGATCCTGACCCCGTCTACCAGCCCCATGTCCATGACGTCAAACCCCAAAGAGTTTTGAGATTCCAGTGATCTCAACTTCTCAGCTATTTCTTCCAATCGTCTATCATATGTTTCCTCTTCGGCACCCATCACTGTATACTGGTCCTCCTGAGGATCTTCTTGAAGTACTCTGGCTGCTGTGGCTGTCCCTTGAATGTTGACCGGGATGTTGGCCTCTGGATGGAGATGGGGTCCAAAAACTGGGGGATTGACATGAGGTTGGACCCTCTCGTTGTTACTTGTGCCAGCAGTTCCCACATGGGGCTCCTCTTGATTCCTTCTTTCTACCAAAACTCTGAGCCTCTCCTGACTTTGAGCTAAATTGTTCATTACTTCCATGAATTGTGTTATCTGGGTTCTCATCTCCAACCTTTCGTTGGCCATCTGGTTTCTGACCTCCGTAAGGTCCTGCTGCAACTGATCCATCTGGATTCCCGGAAGGTTGTTTCTAGTTGGGTACCTGTGAGGCCTGTTGAGAGGAAATACCCGGCGGCGAGCAATAATTCCTGAACATCACAACAGAGGTTAGCAACAACAAAACAAAGACCTACAAAACAAACAAAAGGGTTAGCATGCAATGCAGTTATGCTTATTTGTTCTCACGGTATCCGGTTTGGCCTTCAGTTTTGACCCTTCCAGACCCTTGAAGATGCTGCTGTTGAAGTTGCTTTCGATGTGAACCCGGATAGAAACCAACACAAATATATTGCAAAGGTGAAATAATACAACTTGTTCATTTTACAACACAAACCCTCAAAGGGGTCAAAATACATCACAAAAAAAAGCAAAAGTACATGGAAAAGGAACAACAACAAGCAAATGATCAAACTCCAAGGCCAAACTCATCCTCACGAACTTCCTTGAGAAGTGCTTCGGTCACAGGATCAGCCGGATGCTCCGTGAGACTTCTGATGAGAAGGTTTCTTGTTGCAACAGCTGCAGTCAACTTCTTGTTTTGACTTTGGTCTTTAGACCTCTTCACTCCTGCTTTGATTTTCAGCTCTGATATCTCCTCCCGGGCTGCTGCCAGGGCTTTTTCCATCTGCTCCATCTTGTCTTGAGCTCTCTTGTCTTCTAGGGTACGGGCCTCAGTGATCCGGACCCACCTGGCCTGACTCTCTTTCAAATACAAGTCTGTCCTTGCTTTCTGGAACTGGGCTTCTTTACAAGCATTCTTCAGAATCTGTTCACCAGCTTTAGACTTGTTGATATAATCTCCAGACTTCTCAATCTTAGTCAAGTGTTCCACTTTCAACTTCTCCAATCTCTCAATCTCCCTCACACCTTCACTCCTCTCCCGGAGGGTCTTCTGCAAGGCTTGGGTTAACTTCTCATTTCTTTCCTTCAAGCTTTCAAACTCCTCCAAACTGATAGTGGCAGGGGGTGGTGCTGAAGATGACTCAGGCATGTCTTCTATGGTGAAGGGCAATCCAGAGAATTGGGCCCTAGCATGGGACCACTCATAATATTGGACTGATGCCACATTATTGCACTTCCCCAGAATGGTGATTCCCTTGGTTTGAACATGATCCCAGGCCCAGGCAGCCTGCCTAACAGTTGCCAGACTAATCGTGTTCTCACAGTAGAGGGTCTCAACCAAGTCTTGTTCCCTAGGAGTATGAACCAGTGCATAGCCCAATTGCCTCCTGAACAGCAGAGGGTTATAATTGATACTTCCCTTAACCCCTATTAAAGGCACATTGGGAAAGTGCCCACAGCTGGTGATCATATCTCTGCCCTTGGTGCTCTGAGTACACCATCTGATATCTGCTGAAGTTAGGACAGTGAGTCTCTTAGCCCAGTTGCTTTGCTGATGAGGATTTAGAAATGCATCCGTCCTGGGTAGATGCCTGAGAAGCCAAGCATGGAATAATGGAGCACAAATCCTCACTAATCTTCCCCTCTGCTTCTCATTTCTCTGATGGACTGAGTAATAGAGATCACCCAGTAAAGTTGGCACAGGGTTCTTCAGGATGAACAAGTGGATTGCATTCTTGCTAATGAATCGAGGCTCATCTGCAAACAACACAATTCCATATACACTTAAGGCCAACAGAGCACAAACAACTCTCCACTCCCCCAGGGAAGCCTTCAGACTAGCTTGAGAAATCAGGAAGTCAAGATGAAAACCAGGGATCCCAGCTTTAGAGGTCATGTGCTGCTCAATCAAAACAGGCTCCAGATACAAAGCTTTTGCTACCTCTCCATTGCTAGGAAAGACCATTTCAGGGTTGAATGGGATTTCTCTTTTGATGGGCAGACCAGTCAATGATGAGTATTCTTCCAGAAGAGGCCCCAACTGAAAGTCTTGAAAGGTGAAACATCTCAATGGAGGATCATAAAACTGAATGCAGGTGTGGATCAGGCTCCTCTGAGATGGGTCCAGATCCATAACCATGTCCAGTATATCTCCATAACTTTCCCTGAACAAGGGTATGTGATCTGGAGTGATCAGGGTTTGGACCCTCCTGATGTCTGATAAGTCTGGTTGGAAGAAATGATAGGTGATGTTGCTTTTCTTTGGAGCCATGATGCTGAGGACTGAGTAGGATAAGTGCCGCTGAAGATGCTGAGGGGTGGACCACTGGCTGGCTAGTGCAAGTAACTGAAGTATATGGCTGACAAACTGATGCAAGTGCTGGTGGAGATAGGTCAATGATGCAGATGGGGTCAAAACCAAAACCAGATGAAAATGGATACCCTGAAACACAAATAAGCACATGTTAATATGATGCAATGAGTATGTATGCAAATGATATGCAAGGGTTTGTGACTGAGCCGGATCTGATAAACTGCCTTGGTATAGATCCATGTGTGTTCAAGAATTCCAGATGGAGGTCTATAAATCCGGTAACCAGGGTAGGGGACTCAAATAAAGAGCCACATGTCCAGGGTTCAGAATCACAAGAACTATCCAACATGGAGCATTCTTAACAAAGTCAAAGTAACAGGGTATTCTGAGGTCAAGGTACCTGCAAACCTGTAAACAGCCCAACCCCCTCACAGGTGGTGATCTAGAACAAGGATCCTCAGACTTGGATCAGTTATGAGAAGTGTAAACACTTCTAACCCGGAGGTACAGTGTTTACAATAACCATAAAAGTTCCTCCTCTAATTCACCTCAGTTTCTGAAGGTCAATACTAAAAGGTCATCCAGACTTAGCAGGCTTCCCAGATAGCCCTAGCATTGCAGGAAATCTGCAACACAGAGTTCTCAAGAAGAAACCCATATCTGAACCGTGTTTCATATTCCCGCACCAGACCGAAATGGAATGGGAAAGAATATGATTCACTCTAGCCTAGGTGTCACTCAGGTCCTAGGTATAGGACCTTAACTCTCAATGAAATACCTACCCACCAAAGAAAAACCAGATCCAGCCAGCACAGTATGACAGTATGATATATACAAAAGCAATAAAGAAAGCAATAAAGCAACTGTACATAAAGCAGTAAAAATAAAACAAATATACAAACACAAATAAGCACATAACACCCCAGTAAACACAAATCAATCAAGCGCTAGGAAGAACCCACAAAAAGAACCAAAAGCCCTGGTTGCAGTATAAGGGTCCCCAGAAGAGTCGCCAAGCTGTCGCTCCCGACAAATGAAAACGGGTCATATGAAGGTACAGACGCGAACGGTCGGCGAAGGGAACAGTGAGAACACACAGCCGTGAACTCACTGGAGAATGAATAGAGTCGCCAACTAGGCATTTTTATCCCGGAGGAAAGGCAATGCTGCATAGGCCTAGAAGAAGATGGATAAGACGGTTGCGAACCAGAGAGACTGAGAAAGGGGGTTGGTTACAACCTGGGAAGGTATTAGCACCCAGATTGTCCGTCGTACTCGACGGGATCCACGCTTAAAAATTTTGTGTTTTAAAGGGGTAGTGTCAGTGCAATTTGTGTGCAAAAGAGCTGGAAAGATGTACAGGTGTCAGTGTAAAAGAGTGTGAAGTGTATAAATGTACAGTGTCGGTGTAAGGACAAGAATGAAATGCTCAAGATCATGAGGCTTAAAAGAATAAAGCTAGAGGAGGGGGAATAGACAGAGACTTTTGTTCGATAACTGTTAAGTTATGCCTACGTATCCTCTCGTGCAATGAGGAAGTCAGAACACCGTAGTTCGACCCAAAGAGACTGAAAGATGAATTGACTTGTGAACTGCTTGCTTGCCTATGCTCAAGTGTATGACCTGTCTGGCTCAGGTGCTTACTGTCTTGCATTAGACGGAAGAAGCAAGTTCTCGTTTATGAGTGAAGGTGATGAGAAAAGAATCCCGGAGGAGACGATTATTGTTTGTTTTTTGTGTTTTCAGTCTTTTATTGCTTTTTGGATTTTTGTCATAAGTTGATGAGCTTAAGCCTAAACCAATGGGTTAGTAAACTCATCACATCTTCCCTCTGATTAGGGGTAATGAGAATACCTTAAGTGTGAAGTCAGATTCTCACACTTAATCACCTTTGGTGTAGGATTAAGATCATTAACCTACTTGTGATTATTTAGATGTTTTTGTTGTTTTTGTTTAGTGTTGAGTAATGAGGTTAAGCCATAATCAAGGATTAAACAGACCCATTACACCATCCTAAAAGAAGGATAATAGATGAGAATGTTTAAGCTGAGGAAGACTCCTCAACTTAATCCATGATTAGGGATTAAACCCATGACAAAACAAGCCTTTATTAAGTGGATTTTAGATTAATGATATGATGATGAAGTGAATTTTATGATTTGTAAGACAACTTGAGGGGGACTTGTCCATTAACACTAGGGTTAGTCCTTCTTAACCACTTAAGGAAGAATTAGAACCCTAATGCAAGGCCCAAGTTACAAGTGATGTCTTGATACTTATTAAGTGAATTGATTAAGAGATTTAAACACATAAAGGGTTCAACACTTAGGATTAAAGTTATACACTCCATCCTAAGAGAAGGATGCAGGCATAAGCTTAATCACAAAGTCTTAAAGCCTTTAGGGTTTAGTCCCTGATTATGAGAGGAGAAGAGAAGACTCAAAGAGAGACACAAAGGTAAAAACTATGAGGGGGACTAATCAAAACCATAATTCATTGTCATGCTTGGTTGTTCCTAAGGTTTGTGAGGTTTGCAAGAACAATCTTCAGAAGAACCACCAGGAAGCAGATGAACAGGATCAAGAGAAGCAAAGTGACTTGCTTCATTCAAGAAGTCAAGTCACTTGAAGAAAGAAAGTGGGAGGAAGAAGAATGAGCAAGCTCAAACTCAAACACATATAAGAATGCAGCAATGGATGCAAGAGAGATGAAAAGAAAAGTTATGAGAAGTGAAGGCAAATCCACTTCTCAAGTTTACTTACCACCTGAAATGTTAGGAAGAAATGCAATGCAATGCAAGATGAAATGAAATGGCATGATGCTAGACCAAACCAGAAGCATGTTGATGATGATAATGATGTTATGAGGTGCTGCAAACATGAGGCAAGACAATGGGGATGTTCATACAAGATTATGAATGCAAATGATGCAAGCTAAGGAGCATGAACAAGCATGAAAAGTTATGAATCATACAAGACAAATGACATGGCAAATATGTAATGCAATGATCAAAGATGCTTCCTATATGTCTTAAGATGTCAAATGAATCATAAGCATGCACAAAATGCAAAGACAAGTCATGTTATGCAAGGAAATGCAAGAGGGATGCAAATGAAAGCCCAAATTAGGGTTCATGAATCAAACATCAAACCAAAACTCAAAACAGAAGCAAACCTCATGATAAAAAATGGAAAATGGCACCCAAAGAAACCCTAGGCCTATGATGAACCACTGCCCAAAGGGGAGTTCTCAAATCTCAACCAAACTCAAGATATGAATTTTCTAACTTATTAGGGTTTTTTAGGGTTCTTAACAAAACAAATGCCAAACAATTTGAAAATGCAGGAACAATTCATGGCCTTTTTATCCTTGAAAATACATGCTTAACACAAAACAATGCAAGAAGAATCAATGTCTCAACCTTCTCCAATAGGCAGAAATGATTTTTCAAACTTATGATCAAAATAATGCATAAAAAATGATTTAATTCAATGAAAAATTCTTTAAATGCATCAAGATCAAAAAAGAAATTTGGTTTGAAGGTTGGACAATGTTTCTAAATGTCTTAGAACATTTCATGAATTTTTTTGTAATTTTTAAATACCTAAAAGTATTTTTAATTAATTAATTCCCATTAATCAATTAAAAATAATCTTTTAAATATTTAAAAATACTTTTTTAATGATGAAAAATAAAATAAAAATATTTTTGGGTCTTAAAAATTAATAAAACTTTAAAGAAAAAGTTTCATAATTTTTAAGATATTTTTGCTATTTTAAAATAATTATGCAAGTTAATGAAATAAAATGAAATAAAAATCAAATAAATATGAAAGTAATCAAGAAGGATGGCTGAGATTGAATCTGGAGATGGAGCCATTGACTGCGCGCGCAGATCAAAGGCTGAAATTCAAACGTGGCTAAACATAATTATGAATTAATTAATTGAGATTTAGGGTTTAATGATGAATCTCAGCCACACACACGCGCGCGAAGTCAACAAAGTCCACTGATCCAACGCACGAAATTTAAACTGCCTTAATTACAGGATTAAAACCCTAATTATTTTCAGGTGGCCGGAGAAGACCTCCGGTCGTCTTCTCCGGTGGGAAGTCCACCTGAAAACCTCCAAACTTCCTTAAAACGTATCAAAAATGAAATCTAAGCACACCAAAATGATTCCCATGATCTCCTGAATCAAAACCCTAACCCCAAACAAATTTATTCTTCATCAATCGCATGAATCGAAGGCAAACATTTTTAGGGCAAACCAGTTTCAGAGTCAAATTAAATGTTCAAATCACAACCATTTCAAAAACTAAAAGCACCAGGATGATCAGGACAACACAAAGAACAAGTTTGTAACAAGAAAAACAACTTCTGGAAAAATAAATTTCAGGCTACCTGAGATTCGAAGCTTTCAGTTTAGGAACTTTCTGGCCACCTCTCTTTGTGCAAGCTACTCTACTTGATCCCCCAAAGATGTTTGAGTGCTCAAAATGAGTTTGTGCTGGCTGGATAATGAATTTCGAAAGCTTCTGCTCAAGCTTGATCAGAAATGGCAATGGAGATTCTGGCACTTTCAGGTCATGGTGAATGAAGGTTTGAGGTTCTGAGGGTGAATGGAGAAGGTCTGTGGTGTTTGTTTGTGTGTTTGTGAGCTAAGGTGAGAGTTTCGAATGAAACTGCAAACTGAAGTGAATGATGGCAATGGAGTTTTCTGGCTGTTTCAGGCTTATGCTTTGGGTGGTTTCTTGTCTATGAAGTGTGTTGAGTTGGATGATGAAGAAAGTTTGAGTGTTTTCAGGCTGTATAGAGAAATTCGAAGCAAGTTGCAAGATGGTGAGTTTTTGTGAATGTGAAGGGATTTTGTGAATGTGGTGAATGTGATGGTTTCAGCCTTGCCTTGTACATGAAATGGCTTGCAAAATGATAATGTATTTTAATCCTATAGGTCAGATGATGTGACCTGGCCTATAGTGATTGGTAAGTTTGCTTTTGCAAAAAGTCAAGTTTTGTGTAAGGCAAGCATGGCTCATGATCTAGGCAAGTACATGGCATGGGCTGCGCAGCAAAGGGTGAGGTGAGAGGCTAGCCAAAGTCAGCATCCAATGTCATAGTTTGTAGGAAGTGAAATGAGTGGTTTTGCAACTTGTTGCTTTATGGTTCCCATGAAAGAAAATCTTGTTACATGAACCAAAACATGAAGGAAACTTGGTCCAATTCTGATTTTTTAGGCTCATAGAATGTTTATGTAATGGTTTGAAATGAATTAGAGGTCACATGGTGCATTGGTTCAAGGTTTTGCAAAATTTCCAAATGAGGCATGCCTTGAAAATCAATGATTTTAGCCAACTTTGCATTGCCATAACTTTTGATCCAAGAAGAGTTTGATCATGTTCTTGTACTTTTTGAAAAGGGAAAGATGAGATCTACAACTTTCATGACCAAAGTTTTTCCATTTGAAGCATTTTTGGATTAAGAATCAAAGCTTGAAAAATGACCTAAAATGATGCATTCTTGAAAAGTCAACTATGCCCAAAAAGTCAACATTTGCAAAAACCCTAAATTCTTGATTTCTATGAACTTCAACCTTCTTCCATGATCAAATAAAGATCATATACACTCAAAATGATGAAGATCACCCATTGGTTGGGTCATTGGGGGCCTCAGATGCCCTGATTTTGCACTGACTTGTCTGAAAAGTCAACTCTTGATCAGATGACTTCCCCATGGAATTTCTTCATGAAAATTGATATGTATACTCCCTATACCATATAGAGACCAATGGAAACAAGAATGACCAAAAAATTTGGAGTTATGGCCTCTGAAACCAAAACCCTAATTTTCAGTCAACTGTGCAGTTCAACCTGGCTCTGCATCCACTCAAACCCTAGCTCTTGTGATTCCTCTGCATTTTTGACTTTGAGGAGATAGAATATGATGTAAGAATACACATGGATCCCTTTGAGTTGATTGGTTGCCTTTGGAGTGGCTCAAGAGGCTTTGGGATTGCTCAGATCACAAACCCTAGGTGCAGATGCCTTAGAAACTATCCAGTGAATCAAAAATGAGATGTGAGATGACATGATTGTGTTTATGCATATGAGGATGATCACAAGCCATGATGTGAATGAGTGAGGGCAAATTTGGGGTGTTTACATTAAGTTCAATCTTAAGTAGACCAGATACCGTGACGGAGTACGTTCTTAGGATCCTCATGGCTAACAAAGATGCAGAGAAGTTGTTCTTTATACCGTTTAATACCGGGTTAGAATTTCATTCTAAATTCATCTATTATAATTTTTTTCCAAGTTGACATCTAACATTTGCTTAATCATTACAGTGGACATTGGTTGTTGCTCGCAATCAATCCTATAAGAGAAATCGTTTATTATCTTGACTCGTTAGGAAATGATTGGACAACATACCCGGATATGAAGGTCATAATTGACACGTAAGTGAGAATGTTCAAAATTTTCTTGTGTGTATTTCTTAGTTTATATGAATTGTTCTAATAACTTCATTTTTATTTTATTAGCATCCTACAAGGTTTTCGAGCCCAACGAGATATCCAAACATCAAAGAGGGGCGCCAACTCCATTACATGGATTCGAGTGGCTGTATATTTTTAATTATCACATTTTTTATTATATTAGTGATGACACTTGATAAAACTTAGGATTTATCCATATTTTTTTTTCATATGTAGTGTCCTCAGCAACGTAATCAAATAGATTGCGGGTATTTCATGTTGAGGTTTATGCGAGATACTCTTGTTTTGGGCCGATTAGAGATTCCCACCGATGTATGTATTTCTAACTTATGAGTTATTTTTATATTTACACATATCTCATATAATTAAATAGTTGAAATTAAATCAAACTATGTTATATTATTATGTAGTACTTTGATGAATTCAAGTGTCGATATTATACAAAAGATCAAGTGGACGAAATCAAAGAGGAATGGTGTCAATTCATTATAGAGCTCAATGTTTTATGAGGTATAATATTGTAGTCTTACTTTAATTGTTGAGAATTTAGATATGTGTAACGTTGTAATTTCTATAATATTGTTTATTAATTGAATTACAATCTTTGTGTTGTTTCAGGACCTATGTATATATTTGGAGCAATGCTTAATTTGGATGAATTAGATAATATGTGTAATTATATTGTACATTTGTAGTATATGTAATGACTTGTAAATTTGTACATAAATTTGTATATATTTTGATACATTTAAGGCAAAATTGGTTTGAATTGGTATATATATATTTGTTAGCCAAAAATTGGTAGAAAAAAGGCCAAAATGGTTTGAAATGGCATATATAAAATGTGATATTTGTCTGCCAAAATTTGGTTGAAAACAGGTAGAAATTCTGGTTTATAAACTTGGAAAAAATGTGGTTTAAAACAAAAGCTGCAAAAATTTCCGTATACCTTAGACAACGCTTTACACAAAAGCGCTGTCTAAGGGGGGGGGCTTAGAAAGCGCTTTTGGCAAAAGCGCTGTCTAAGGGGGGGGGGGCTTAGACAACGCTTTTGAAAAGCGCTGTCTAAGGTATACCTAAAAAAATTAAAATAGGAGGGGATTAGACAGCGCTTTCACCAAAAGCGATGTCTAAGCTATAGGGGCTTAGAAAGCGCTTTTATCAAAAGCGCTGTCTAAGGTATTCCTAAAAGCGCTGTCTAAGGGTACCTTAGACAGCTCTTAGACAGCGCTTTTAAGATTTAAAAAAGCGCTCTCCAAACCTTTAGCAGCGGAGGTTTAGACAGCGCTTTAAAGCGCTGTCTAAGGCTAAAAAAAGCGTTGTCTAAG
This sequence comes from Lathyrus aphaca, assembly GCA_963966055.1. Taxonomy (NCBI): domain Eukaryota; kingdom Viridiplantae; phylum Streptophyta; class Magnoliopsida; order Fabales; family Fabaceae; genus Lathyrus; species Lathyrus aphaca. Next base: position 426,881,585 of record OZ014523.1, on the reverse strand, counting down.
GTCTTGTTTGGCATAGTGAATGCTGAAAGAATGAGGGAAGGAGCACGTGAGAAGAGAGTGTGAGAGTGAATTTGCCAAACTTGCAAGATTGGTGTGATGAGGTGATTGGCTCGTGCATCCCTCTCATTCCTTGCACATGTGTGATCAATATCCCACCCTTGATTCAAAACAAAAATCATTTTGGCCCTTGGATGTGAGAATCATGCAATTCTCATGTTCATGCTTTTTTTGCTCTTGTGAATTATACCTCATCCCATGCACGAATTAGGCATTATTTTTGGAGCAAAATGGACTCTTGGCAATGCTTTGTAAGTACGTGACTTCATTTGGTTCATTATGTCACTCAAAAATAAAGTTTCATGAAGTTTTGCATTTGAAGGATGCTTGAAATGCATGCCATGCCCTAAAAATCCATCAACTTTCGAAGGGCATTCCTCCTAAACCATGAGGGCTATGAAAATGCTCTTGTACTTTTTAAAAATGAGAGGCTTTAATCTTCAACTTTCATGTTTGGTTGTGATCCATTTGAAGCTTTTTTCACCAAGTTATGCTTACTTGAAAATTAGGGCAAAATGTTACTAAAAATGGAAATTCTCATTACCAAACTTATGCCAATTTTGCAAAACACTTCAAAACCTCATGATTCTTGATCTTTGATCTTGCCAAACCTCTTTTAAGGTTATAATAACATCCCTTGGCTTGAAAACTAGGGTTGGACCCTTTGAAATCTCACAGTTGACTTTTAGAATGCACAGTTGACCAATTTCTTCATTTACAAGCAACTGAAGAAATACTTGACTTCCACAAGGAATTTTCTCACCAAATTTCATCCCTAGGATCCTCTTAACATATGAGAGACTTTGCCCAAATGAAATGGCCAAAGTCACAAGGTTTTCATGCTTGAAACTCAAACCCTAATTTGGGATCACTGTGTAGGAGCTTTGCCCTAGCTTGAATTCCCTGATGATCTTCCAACCTTCTGAGCTTTTGTGAATGATCTTAGGCTTGTGAATGCAATATAGACTTCTCATAGGACTTGAACAAATCCCTGGGCCCCTGTCATGGCTTGTGATGCTTCAAAACCCTCCACAGATGATCATATGCCTAATGCTAGGTCATGAGAATGTTATGCCTCATCTTTCCATGCTAAGATGCCAAGAATATGATATTCTTATGATGAATATGATGTGATATGATGCTTAAAAAGAAAAGGGCAAATTTGGGGTGTTACAACATGCATCTGGATTGTTGGTTTGTTGACTTGTTCCATCTTATTGATTGGATCTTGTGCGTGAGATTGATCCCTTGGCTTATTATTTTTCCAGTTTTTATTTGAATTTCCATGTTAATGTTTGTGAGCCGGCACAGATCCATTGGGCCTTCACTGTTATTCACACCCCCTCTTCATTAAGCCCAAGTAATTTGAACTAAGAGGACCTACTGATTGCACCCCTCTCTTTGTTTCTTTTATTTTTATTTCTTTTTAATATTTGTTTGCTTTCTAATTTTTATAAATAGCTAGACACTTCTAAAATTCACCAAATAAATCATGTTTGTTTCTTTTAATTTTCTCTCATTTTTTAAATTTTTATTTTCCATTTATTTTTAATTGTCACAGTGGAATTAATTCTTGACTGTATTATTTTGTTTTTAATTCTCTTTAATTACATGCTGAATTGTGGATTTTCTATCTTGATCATCAATTTGAGTTTTGAGTTGGTTCGTTTTACATCTTATTCATATTATGATGTAGTTTATTGTTGATTTTTCTTCTGATATTTAGAAGCTTGCTTGATTAATTTTGGCGATTGACTTGAGCATGAAGTTTCAAAACCCTAGTTTGTGTTCATGAGCTCCTTTGACCTAGTTTGCTTTTGATTCTGGCTTTTCTCTTTTGGCATGATGTTATCACATGATTAATGAACACTTATGCTTAGTTGCGGAATTTTTGAATGAAGTTTTGATTTGATTTGAATTTTCATATGTGATTGCCCTAGTTTTTGCTTCTTATTGTTGCATGCTTAGTTCTTAGGATAGGAGGGCACTTGTGCCAACTCCTATAGGATGTTTAGAGTTCTTTTTGTATGAGGTTTGATCCCTGGTCCTTGATTAGTGTTTGTACTTTGGAAAGTTTTGTGTTGCTTGCCTTTGAAGTTTCTCACAAATGTATGCCAGTTCACCTCACCTTCATTGTTCATTTGCCCTTCATGATGCTTATGCTTGAGTTTGGTAATTCTTCCCCATGATTGTTCATGCTTCTCAGGCACATTTTAACATGATTAAGTCCCTAGTTTTTAGATGATGCTTATGTCTTGATTTGATTTGCATTTGTTTGTCCTTACACCTGTGCACATGTTCACTTCACTTCTCATTCTTGTATTGATTGTGTTTGAACTTGTATGAACCTTTCTTTGGTCTTTTGTGTTATTTATGCATATTCTTGTGATGATAAGGTCCTGAACTTGAGTTGTATATTGCTTGACTAACTTGCTTGATCCTTTGTGCTTCATTTGTGTTTTGTTTCTTCATAAGAACTTGTGAAACTTGGTAATAGTTTGTGTGCTTTAGCTCTTGCTCTATTTGCTTTGGTTGGTGGGTCTTAGTGCAATAAATGGATACTTTTGCTTCTGGTTTTGTGAGTAGGGTTGATATTGTGGTTTGTTTACATTTCATTTGGTTCAAGTTTGTTCATTTAAGTGTGTACTAACCATTTCAGGGGCTCATGGTAAGTGAAGTGTGGATATTATCCACATTTCAATTCTTCATCTTCTCTTTTACTTTGCTTTCTATTTTGTAATTGTTGATGTGCCTTATTCCCTCTTGTGATTCAAGTATTCATCTTCCCCCTTTAGAAGAAACTTATCTCCTTTAGAGGAGTAAGTTGTTCTCTAGCTTTCTTCCTCTCTTCTTCTTCTTCTTCTTCTTCTTCTTCTTCTGTTCTCTTCTCTTTCCCTCTTAGGATAGTTTCAAACTACACTAACCTTACGACCACCTTTGCATGCTATTATTAGGATTAGTGATTCCCCATTAGACTTTTACCTTTAAGATCCTCTTTGGTTCTCTTTCTCTTCTCATCTTTAAACAAAAACCTAAAACACCTTAATAAAGAAAGAAGTGACTTCTTGTGTAATAGCCTTATTCCATGAGGCATATGTATTCATTCCATCTTTGAATAGTACATTTTTCTAGCATGATGCACAAGTCTGATCATGAGGTCATCTTCATCAAGAAAATCCCAAAAAACACTTCTTCATTTTAATCACTAAAGCACCAAATAAGTTCAACAAGTTAATGAGCTTAGGCCATTGCCCTTGGAAACAAGTCTTGGATAAATTCTCCTTACTTGGTGTGCTTGTTCTATTATTCCATCTTGGAATGTAGTAACAAGTATACATTCCATGGAAACAGACTTGAATTCACTTTCTTGTGCCACACAAATAAAAAACGCATAAAAACAATGGACAAACAATAAGCGTCTCCTCCGGGACTTCTCTTCTCATCACCTTCACTCTTTACATAAGAACTTACTCCTACTTGTCATTTTGCAAGACGGTAACGCACTCGTTGTCCGAGCCTGCAACACCTGAGCATTGACATAGGTAGTTCAAGCCTTAAGACACAAGCAATATTTTCCACCCCTAGTTAGGGGAACTACGGCGACTCTAATCCTCATTGTCCAGATGAGGTATGTAGGCAGCAAGGTAGGGCCCGTTCGAGCACTCTTTTATTTTCCCTACATTTTCCCCATTCTTTTCTTTTATTCAGACCTAGTTTCTTTTTTTCAGCAAATTTTATTCATTCACCCTTTGAAACAGTTTCTTTGCAAGCGTGGATCCCGTCGGGTACGGCGGACGATCTGGGGTGCTAATACCATCCCAGGTCGTAACCGACTCCCAAACTCAGTCTCTCTGGTTCGCAGGACATGTTTCCTTCCTTTTCTTTTCTTCGGTTTGTGCAACATTACCATTCCCGTTCCTTTGGGATAAAAATGCATGGCTGGTGACTCTACCTCTCTCCGCGCCACTTTCGCATTTGTACCAGGATGGAAATCTAGGGAGCGACGACTATGCGAACTGGCTTTGCTTCTTCCTTGCTTTTCTTTGCTATGCAAACTATATAGGACACAGTTTTTTTTGTGCTTTCTTTGATGCATCTTTTAGTCTTTTTCCTGCATAAATTCAAACCAAACCAAGAAGACTGGTACAATACTATTTTCATTCATTAGTTGAGGTGTTTATGTTAGAATCTTGTCATTCAAGTAAGATAAATGCCCTTTTATGTGATATTTTATCATGAATAAAACACTTATCATAGACTGTTCGCTCCACAAACCCTATGTAGTGACAAAGAAGTTGAGGCTGCAGCAAAAGCAAAAGGGAAACGGGTAGTTGTACATGTCCCAACATCAGAGACTGCTAACAAGAGCACCTTGGAAAATGAGGTGGAGGGATTCATCTGTATAATCAAGAAGAGTGATTACAAGACCAAGGAGAAGCTGAATCAGACTCCGTCTAAAATTTCCATCTTGTCATTGTTAATGTGTTTTGATGCCCATAGAGAAACATTGTTGAAAGTATTGAAGAGTGCATATGTGCCACAGGAGATTACAGTAAATCATCTTGAAAGTGTTATCACCAATGTAAAAGCCAGTCATGGATTGGGTTTCATTGATTACAACTTGACTTCAGAAGGACGGAATCATAACAAGGCTTTACATATCACGATGGAGTGCAAAGGGCAGTACTGTCACATGTGTTGGTTGCTACCGACTCCTCACTAAATGTGTTTCCTAAGAAGGCATTGATGAATTTTAAGTGCATGGCCTTATCCTGAGACCCAGTGATCTAATCGTCAGAGCTTTTGATGGGTCCAGGCGATCAATATTTGGTGAAGTTGAGTTTCTTGTAAAGATCGAACCTCAGGTTTTCAAATGTACATTCCATGTGATGGACATATAGCCAGCTTACAGTTGCTTATTGGGTTGTTCATGGATCCACGCCTTCGGGGCTATAACATATACATTGTATCAGAAGTTGAAATATATGGTTGATGGAAATGTGGTGACCATATCCAAAGAGGAAGACATCTATGTCAACAATCTATCAACGTTTAAATATGTGGAAATGGATGAAGAGATTCATGAGATGTTGTGACAAGCGTTTGAAGCTGTCAATATTGAAGGGTCGCATCAGCCGTTACCTTCTCTAACGATAGTCAGAAAGGGTACTTCCATCACATCCTACAAACAAGTCATTAAAGTAGTGAAAGCATGCAATGCCTAAGGTTGGGGAAAGCCCATTGATGTGTCTGTGAAAGAAGATATGTTTGGCATAGAATACCATCCTTCTCAAGTGTCTTCACTAGTAAACAAATGACCCATTAATTTTAACAGTGAGGGGATAATCTATCCAGGCCAGGTGTGTGATGTTAGTGATGATGATGTGGACATCAATTGTGACCTCGACAATTGGGTACACCCGTGTGTTTCGGGACAAGAATTTCAGAACTAGTCTGTTGAAGACATCATCAAGATTACTCTTCAAACAAAGTAAATTTCCTTGTTTTTATTTGTTATATTTGCATGTCAAAATCATGCGTTCTACCCAAGGCGTAACGATTCATTGTAGGGCCATGTTTCATTTTCATGTTTATCATGAATAAAAGGATGTTTTGAATTAAAAATTTGTTCTCTGTCTTTCATTTTTATTTTCACAAAAACATAAAAAATGACATTGTTTATTTTCCAATAATTTTTTCATTTTAAAAAATAAATTCTAAAATAAAGCATGAACCATCACTCGTGCACACTTGATCATCCAGATTTCGCTGATAACGGTTCTGTTATAGCCATGTATGACTTTGATAATCCGATTCATCAAGAGGAAGAAGAGGATGAGGAAGACTATGAACTACTTGAAGAATGTGCCAGATTGCTGAAACAGGAGGAAAAGGTTATTCAACCTCATCAAGAGTCATTGGGGGTTATCAACATCGATACCGAGGATGCTAAGAAAGAGATAAATATTTGGGCCAATTTGCAGGCAGATGTGAAGAAGGAACTAACTGAAATGTTATGTGAATATGTTGATATCTTTTCTTGGTCTTATCAAGATATGCCAGGTTTAAATAGCGATATTGTTGTGCACAAGCTGCCTATGAGAGAAGAGTTCTTGTCAGTCAAGTAAAAACTTCGTCGGACTCGTCCCGATATAGAAATGAAGATTAAAGAAGAGGTTCAAAAACAGTGGGACGCAAGTTTTCTTGTTGTGACCAATTATCCTCCATGGGTGGCCAATATAGTGCCAGTGCCAAAGAAATACGGCAAGGTCCGTATGTGTGTTGATTATCGGGATCTCAACAGTGTCAGTCTGAAAGATGACTTCCTGTTGCCTCATATAGATGTGTTGGTTGATAATACTGCTCAGTTCTTATTATTCTCATTTATGGAAGGTTTCTCCGGTACAATCAGATTAAGATGGCACCTGAAGATATGGAGAAAACGACGTTCATTGCTCGATGGGGTACTATCTGTTACAAGATGATGTCTTTTGTGTTGAAGAATGTTGGGGCAACATATCAACGGGCAATGGTGACACTATTCCATGATCTCGTTTCATAAATAAATTGAATGCTATCTGGATGATATGATTGCAAAATCATGAACAGAAGAAGAACATCTGATTAACTTGAAGAAGTTATCTGAAAGACTGAGAAAGTTCTGATTGAGGTTAAATCCGAACAAGTTCACTTTCGGAGTGAATTCTGGAAAATTGTTGGGTTTCATTGTAAGCGAAAAAGGAATTGATGTTAATCCAACAAAGGTAAAAGTGATACAAGAAATGCCTGAGCAAGAATAGATAATTTATTGGGTAGATTGAACTACATTGTAAGGCTCATATCTCACCTAATAACCACGTGCGAACCAATATTTAAATTTCTAAGAAAAGATCAAACAGTCAGGTGGAATGACGATTGTCAAATGGAATTTGACAAAATAAAAGAATACTTATAGGAACCTCTAATACTCTTGCCACCGGTTCCAAGGAGGCCATTGATAATGTATTTAACTGTGCTTAAAGGTTTTATGGGTTGTGTTCTCGATCAACACCATGAGACATGTAGAAAAGAGCATGTTATCTACTACTTGAGCAAGAAATTCACTGACTATGAATCCAGATACTCAATTCTTGAGAAGACATGATGTACACTTGCATGGGCTGCTAAGCGATTGGGGCAGTATATGCTTATGCACACAAATTGTTGATTTCTAAATTCGACCCAGTCAAGTACATATCGTAGAAACCATCACTGACAGGAAGAGTTGCACGTTGGTAAATGGTTTTGACAGAATATGACATCTAACATACTTCCCAAAAAGCCATCAAAGGATGTATCATGTCACACTATATTGCGCAACAATCGATTGATGATTATCAACCAAGGAGATTTTATTTCCCTAATGAGGACATCATGTTCCTCAAAGCCAAAGACTACAAGGAACCGCTCCCGGAGGAGGGGCCAGACCCTGAATCCAAATGGAGTCTCATATTTGATGGGGCCATCAACATGAATGGTCACAGAGTTAGGAGGGAGTTCATATGACCTTTTCTACCCGAGCGACTTTTGGATGCACCAACAATGACATGGAATATGAGGCTTGTATCATGGGGATTTAGGAGGAGATTACTCGCGGGTTAAGACCCTCGACATATTTGGAGATTCAGCCTTTATAATCAATCAAGTCAATGGTAATTGGTATACCCATCCTCCTAATCTGACCGCGTATAGAGATTACACAAGAAGTTTGTTGACGTTCTTCACAACAGTGAAACTATATCATATACCTCGTGATGAGAACAAGTTGGATGATGCCCTGTCAACATTGTCTTTTATGATTAAAGTGTTGTAGTGGAACTATGTGCCTAAGATTAATGTGTCCCGCCTCGATAGACCTGCTTTTGTATTTGCAGTCGATGTAGTGGACGATGATAATCCATGGTTTCAGGATATCAAATGTTTCTTGAAGAAGCAAGAGTACCCAACAGGGGAATCTACTAAGGATAAAAACACTCTGAGGAGGTTGTTTGGGAGCTTCTTCCTAAATCAAGATGATGTGCTTTACAAAAGGAACTTTGATAGAATTCTACTCAGATGCATGGATAGACAAGAGGCAGACATGTTAATGCAAGAAGTTCATAAAGGCTCTTTCGGTACCCATGTTGGAGGACATGCTACGGAAAAGAAATTGTTAAGATCAGGGTATTATTGGCTCACAATGGAGTCATATTGTTGCAAATGCGCCCGCAAATGTCACAAATGTCAAATCTACGCAGATAAGGTGCATGTGCCTCAGAATTCGTTGATTGTCATGTCTTTTCCTTGGCCCTTTGTAATGTGGGGCATTGACATGATTGGAAATATTGAACCTTCTACTTCTAATGGCCATCGCTTCATCTTGGTCGCCATCGATTATTTCACGAAATGGGTTGAAGCAACATCTTATGCCAGCATCAATAAGCAGGTGGTAGCCCGATTCCTGAAAAGAGACATCATTTGTCATTAAGGAGTGCCCGAAAGAATCATTATTGATGATGGTTCTAATTTTAATAACAAGATGATGGTTGAGCTATGTTGGGACTTCAAGAGTGAACATCACAATTCTTCTTCTTATCTCCCAAAGATGAATGGTGTTGTCAAGGCGGCCAACAAGAATATCAAGAAGATTGTGTAGAAGATGGTTTTCACGTACAAAGATTGGCATGAGAGGATACCATTTGTTTTGCATGGGTACCGAACGTCATTATGTATATTTATTGGGGAAACATTGTTCTCACTTGTATATGGTATGAAGGCAGTCCTATCAGTTGAAGTTAAGCTTCCTTCTCTGAGGGTAATGATGGATTTTATGCTGGACGAAGCAGGATGGGTTTGTGCCAGGTTTAAGTAGTTGAGCCTCATTCCTAGCAACCATATGTCATAGGAAGTGGTACTAGTAGAGGGTGAATCAGGCATTTGTTCAGAAAATGCGTCATCAGGTTTACCAAGTCGGATATGTGGTACTCAAAAGGATCCTTCCTCCTAACAAAAATCACAGGGGAAAATGGACTCCCAATTATGAAGGTTCATTCGTGGTTAAAAAGGTCTTCTCGGGTGGAGCCTTAATGCTGAAAACCATGGATGACGAATATTTTCCATCCCTTATCAACTCAGACGCTGTCAAAAAATACTTCGCATAAAGAGACCCGCTGGATAAAAAAAGAGTCCAGGAAAAAAAGGGAATCCCATAGAACTATAAAAAAGAATGAAATTTTCGGGAAAAAATTAGGGATATAAATAAAAAGAAATGTACACCCGGTAAGTTGAAAACCTGAAAGGGCAACCTATGCAAAAATGGGTATCTCGGTATATTGAAAAGCCGAAAGGGTGATCCAGGCATAAGAGGGATTAAAGCGAATGACTGCGCTCTGGGTTATCTGTACTCCATCACAATTTCATCAAACTGGTATTTTGAAGGATAGAAATCGGTCCAATCACTCCTCAGAAGACAAGGTCGGGGAGTCTTGAAGACATACTAGTTATAGCAGAATCGAAACTTAGTGGAATGTCGTTTTCACGTTTCCATTAGGATAGCTTCTTTTCTTAATTTACAACAATCACCTCTTTCCTGGGTTTGCTTCCTTATGTACTTTCCGATTTCAGGATTTTCAATCAATAAAATTGAATTCCAGTAAAAAAGCTACTCATTTTGTTTTCATTTTACTGTTTTATTTGCAAAAACGTTAGAATTTTTTATAAGCATTGCATTTGAAAACATTGTGGCTTTACAATAACATGCGTAAGAAAAATAATTAAAATTGCTTCGAATGTTGAGTAATCCTGGGTGGTGTATTCAAAACACGCGATACCCCGGGGCATGCGTGCATACTCTTTTGCTTGCAGGTAATAGTCTCATACTAGGCTGAAAAGAAAGATTGAAGCCTTTGCGAGAGCACGAGATAATATTCCCTCCCGACGATTAATCAACTTATCCCGAGTATAGAATACTGGGGTAGTCATACTGAGAGAAGGCTTTTGTGTCACCCTATTGTCACAACGTTTACTGATTGAGTGCACCACTCGGCCGATGGTTGCTTATTAAGTCAATTCTCCCGTCTAACACTTCCAACAGCTACAAGCGTTTTTGTGTTGATAATGGTTGTTTCCCCAATAAAGTCGTTATGCAATTAATGTAGTTGCTTTGATACCCAACGAGTTTCCAAGAACTTAAAGATGCCAAGTCTCATGTAAAATCTTTTTGGGACGGTTCTTTTAGATCACCCACATAGTCTGGGGAAAAGATAGATTGTGGTTCCCCAAGCACAAGACACCTTGAGACTTTTTCACCCCAGCAGGATTTGTTTAAGTATCATTATCCTCAGCAGGGTCGGATGGAAGTTATTTCCAGCATGGGGCATCATGAACCCCTGTTCCTCAGCAAATTCCCTTAATTTTTCTTTTCCCAATAGATCGTCATGGATCTTATTTCCCCAACAGATCTCAGATGGTTCCCCTTCTCCAGCAGATCTGGGTGGATTTCTTTGTTCCAATAAAGAAACGAAGAATGTTAGGCCCCAAGCATAGAGTTATCCTCCAGTAGTGAGGTATTTCTTACATGAATCCGGGTATTCCCAACAACCATCTGAGTGTCTTCTTTTCCCACAGAGTTTTGGAAAATCAGATTAGCATTATCATTTCCTTAGCAAGCTCTTGACAAGGTACTTCCCCAACCAAGTCAGAAGATTGCCAATTCCCCAGCGAATCATCATATCTAAGTCCAATTTATTTTTGGCAAGTGTGATATTTCATTGCAGAAGGATTGTTCACACTCTTACTCAACAGAGATGGTATCCCCACAGGGATTTCTGAGATCAAAGTCGTGATCATTTTTTCCTCAGCAGTGTCAGCAGGGATACATGTTGCCTCCTTATCAGGAGCCCCCTTTTCATTTGCATCATTTCATTTGAATCCTAAAAACATATCATTCCCATCATCATGGGGCATCATACCATGTAATTCAGTGTATGAACACAAAACATAATCCAATTTTGATACCTTGCAGAAGTCCAGTTGCAGCTTACCTAAGCCCAACCATAGATTGACAAGTTAGTAGTCATTTAACTTCATTCAAAACACATTTTTCAAAGCCCAACCAAAGATTGGCAGGTCAATAATCTTTTGAATTCATTCAAAACATTTCTTAAAGCCCAACCATATATTGGAAAGTCAATAGTCGTCTGACTTCGTTAAAAAGAAATTTTTCAAAGCCCAACCATAAATTGGCAGGTCAGTAGTCGTCTGACTTCATTCAAAAGACATTTTTCAAAGCCCAACCAAAGATTGGCATGTCAGTAGTCATATGAATTCATTCAAAAGACATTTTTTAATGCCCAACCAAAGAATGGCAGGTCAGTAGTCGTCTGACATCATTCAAAAGACATTTTTTAAAGTCGAACCAAAGATTGGCAAGTCAGTAGTCATCTGACTTCATTCAAAAGACATTTTTCAAGCCCAACCGCGAATTGACAAGTCACTAGTCATCTGACTCCATTCAAAATAAACCCCCCGTTGTTAATTATCCCAACAGAGTTACATCTAAGCAAATTTTTCCTTTGGTTGGGTTTATATATCTTTTCTTCTTCTCCACAGAGTGCAAATTTTCCAGCTATTTTGGTATTCAATCCCTCCATACCTCGAACATTTGAAAGCAACTGCTATCATCCATTCAGGTCTACAATGATTGAATAGGGGAAGCTTTAACACCCTAAAATTTCCCCTCTAATTTTCATATATAATTTAGCTCATACTTTCATGCATTACATTGCATTCAAGTCATACAAAAATAAAACATACTTCTCTGGTTGTGCATAGGGCATGTTATCAGGTGATTTCCAAAGTTGTGGTCATCCAAAGCAAGAGAACAAAATCCAAGTTTCTCCTAATAAGTCTCAAGTTTCTATTACATCCTATATCATCTTATTTTATCCCTTAAGTCATTTGAAGATGAGAATTCATCACGAAGTGGAGACAGTTCATCACCTCCTTGCAAAAATAGTTCAAATTAGGGTTTATGTTTAAATCAGTTCCTAGTGAGATTTTGGTTCAAACTTGATCTCAAGGGTTTCTATATGTTATCAAGTGTTTAAGTATGAAATATTTCCCATGGGTTCATTTCAGAAGGGTTCCAATTGATCAGTTGCTTGTGAATCAAGAAATTGGGGAAAAGTCAATTGTACAGAGGAAAAAGTCAACTCCTTATTTTTGAGGTCAAATTCATGGTCCACAAGTCAAATATGTTCAATAGTGAATATTTGATCAAGAAAAGTCAAGAGGTCCATGGAAAAATCAAGAAATCTTAAAACTTCCCAAAATAGGAACCTAGGGTTTCTAAAAATGGCAACTTTTGGCCAATTGGACACCTCACTTTGAGCCATTATTTCTCAGCTTTCAAGCTTCAATTTAAAAATACACGAAGCCACGATAAAATTTCACATCATAAGCTCAAATCCATATAAAGAACTTCTCCATTGGATCAAAATTGAAGATGTTATGATCAATCAAATTTGAGGAAAATCAAGGCATATTGGTTGGGCAAGCGAGTCATGGGCGAGCCAGATGCCCTTCATTTCACCAAACACCTTGTGTGTATGTTTGAGTCAACTTCCAAGCTAAATAACTTTATGATATAATCTTCAAATTAAATTTTGTTGAACATCAAAGTTGTTCATCTTGACCTCCTCTACAACTTTTATGTTGGAAGAATTTTCATTTGATTAATGTATGATGAGATATGAGGGTTCAAAGGAGAATGTGTCATGCTGAATTTGTCATAGACCGAAGGCCAGGCCTGAGGCCAATCTCACACTTTCATTCTCCAAGTTTTACACACTTGGTTTCTTGGTCATTTTCAAGTACTTTAGAAGCCTCCTTTGATCTTGATTCCAACATCAAACTTGTTCATTGTCATGTCCTTGATACACAGGCCTTAGAATTATCCAATTTTGTGCATTGTTATTGTTTGTGCTCACTTATCCCACATGCATATCATCATCATATTGCCATAAAAATCCCAACAAAGCTCTTATAAGTTTATGTGCACATGCATGACCATGCATGGAAGGAGAAAGTTTCAAAAATGTGATACTTATCCAACAAGCCAGGTTATGCTACACCCATAACACCACATCATCTCATCACCATAATCACCATACATCACGAATGCATACCATAGCTTATCATGAATGCTTCATACACAAGAAAAACAACCATACATGAATCCTTCCCATGTTTGAATTTGATTTTACACCTTCATTGCTTCACTCACCACAACTAGATTAACCATGGTTCTAACTACCAAATGAGGTTGTTAGAACCTAACCAAGTGTTTAAATAGAGCTCTAACATAATTTTGGATCTAGCTTCATCATTTTCACAAAACTTCACTCTCAAACACTCTCTAAAACTCTCTCTTTCTCTTCCATGAATTTTCAAGTTTTCTTCACTCTTCAACATTACACATCAATAGAGGATTGAACTGCAATGCTTATTCTTCATCACCATTAAGTTCATAATATCTCCAAGTGAATTTTTCAGTCCATTTCAAGTTCATCCAAGCCTTTATTTTGCTTTATTTAAAGCTCAATAGCACAAGGAAGATCATCTCTAGTTTTCTTTCATCCTTGAAAAGCTTCAACATCAGGTTTATTTTAAACTATCCTTGCACGAGTTCACTAGTTTTAAGTTTGTTATGATACTTATTGAGCTCAATAGAAGCAGTGGATGGATCTGGCTATTGATATGCATTGTAGATGCATAGATCTGAAAAAATTTAGGGAAAAATTGTGTGTTTCGTTTCTCACTAATTATGCTTCATTCATGTGTTCTATGTGTGGATTTGAGTTGTGCATGATGTAAAATTTTGATTGGTATCATTTTTATTCATTTTTGGAAAAATTATTGTTGATGTAACTGGAGGCTCACCAGAGAAGATGACCGGAAATCTTCTCCGGTCACTTGAGTTGGTCGCAGGTTCATAAACCCTAGAGGTTTAGGAATTAAGCCATGGTTGTTGATTAGGTTTGATCCAACGTGTTATACACTGCCAGCGCATTAATGAACCATGCTCTCCTCACATGGCTCTAAGTTTTATAAATGTTGACCTTGACCTGGTTTTGTGTGCCTGTATTCATCATAGTAAGTGTGTGCATTGCATCTCATCCATTCGATAGGCATACGTTTAGGATCTTCATTCATTAACTGCATCCTAGAGCTCTCAACGAGTCAACATATTGACTGAACCTCACCATAACTCTCATACACGCATGTGTTGGTGGACTGGACAAATATGTGATATTCACACCCACCTCTTTAGGCCCAATCATTTTTGAATTGATTTTCTGCTCACGCTGCACCCCTACCTCTTTTTTTCTCATTTTATTTTTCTTTTGCATACATTTTTCATTTCTGGTTTTTAAAATTGCCAAAACATTCATATAAATTCTATAAAAATTCAAGAAGAATCATAATGTATTTAAGTAATTTTCCATATTTTTTATTTCTGATTTTGGTTTATTTTTTCCTTAATTTCCTAATTTTCTTTGAATTTCTTTTAAAAGGTTCATCCTCCATGATACATGTCCATATTCATTTTAATTGACATAGTTTGGTTCTGAATTTTCACATGAGCTTTTATATGTAATCATAGGACTTCTTAAGGAAACTAATTCATTTTTTTCTATTTTTTAGAAACATTTCATATTAGGTTTTTACATTCATCTTTGTGCACCATTGTGAATTGACCTAAATGATGTTGTGACCTATAATTGAACATGTTCTATAATTTTCCTTGAAATTTAACTTTGTTTCATGTTTTCCTTCTATTTATACCTCAAATGTATTGCATCCATTCATTTTTTTCTCATCTCTTTGTGTTGATTTCATTTACTTTTGAGCCATCAATGATTGTGTGAACTTCATTAACTATTAAACCCTAGTATTAGGTAGGCATTTATGTCATACCATTAGAACTAGTTTGTGCATCCTTGTATGTTATTTCATGAACATTATAGGTCACTTTAGTTTCTTTATAAGTCATGTATGAATCATCTTCATTTGTTTTGTGTTTGTGCTTTCAAAGTGCATCCTCACTTGAGATTGTTTGACCTAAACTTGTCTCTCTTCTCTTCTAATTGTTAACATGACTTGTGTGTGAATCATAAATGCATATTCATGCATTCTAATTTAATTTCATCATTTGTATGCTAATGACATATAATCATATCATGCATATTCATATGTCATTCATCTTCAACTTGCATCATTATGGATCTTATGTGATTACTTGTTTCAATTCGTTTCACTTGTTGTTGTTCTTCTTCTTTCTTCATCTTCTTAAGACATTGCATTCATGATTATATGTTCATTAATAAACATTCATATGCATTATAATATTTCATTCAATTCTGATTTTGATGTTCATTCATGCATTCATTTATATTTGTATGTCATATGCATTCATACTTCATCATTGATTCATAACTTGAACTTGTGTGAACTTTTGGCATCTTTCTTAACCTAGTTTGATCTCATTAGGTACCATATCCTTAGTGGACATTCTTAGGACATAGCTACTCACGTTTTAGGTCCTTGAACCCTTAGGGCCCTTTACCCTTAGGTTTAGGCTTTGTTTGAACCCTAGTTTCACTTTATGAGATGTTTGATGTTTAATTGTCTTCTTTCTTTCACTTATGATTTCATATTCCATTATTTAGCTAACCTTTTCTTGTAGGGGCTAATGGTAATTTGAGTGTGTGGATGTGCTTCCACACACACCTCTTCTCTCATCTTTTTATAGATTTCTCTTTTGTGATTGTGATAAGCAACTTAATGCTTCTTTGACATGTCACTTCTCTTCACCCCATTGAGTTCTTAACTCATCTTCAATCTTAGAAGTGAGTTATTTCTCTCTGTTCTTTCTTTTAGACTTAGGTTTCTTATACCACAATTAACCTTATGAATCTCCATGTATTATAACTTTAGGGTAAGGTCTTAGTCCCCTCTTAGTTTTTACATTTACTTCTCCCTGAGTCTTCTTCTCTCATCTCAAAACAAATTCAAAAACACCTAATAAAGGTAGATACATCTTTATGTGCCAAGAGCCTTATACCATGGGGTGGTTATAAACATTCCATCTTGGAATGCGTTATAAGTTGCCTAGCACGTTGAACAAGTCTTTATGCGGGAATTCTATCACAAACAAAATAAAAAACACTTCTTCATTCTAAAACCACAAAAACACCTAATAAAGGAAGTAAGTTAGTGTGATTGATCCTTGAGCCTTGAGCATTAGAAATAAGTTTCAGGGTCTTCCTCATAATTAGTATGCTTCATTATCATTCCATCTTGGAGTGATGTATGTAGTCCACACTCCATTGTTAGAGACATCATCACACTTGCTTACGCAAAACATTTCAAATGAGAAACTCTTAAAAACACTTCAAAACAAACAAAAGCGTCTTTCCTTCGAGAATTCTTTTCTCATCTCATTCACTTTCATTGTAAAAACGTTCCTTTTCATGTTATCGTGAAATAAGGTTATGCACTCGATTCAACAAGCCTGTAACACCTGAGCTAGAGCATTGCCCATTCCCGTAAAAAAACACAAACAAAAAAGTTTTCTCCCTAGGTTGGGGGAACTACGTCACTTTGATTTTCATACCCGTTTGATACATAGGAAGTGGGGTGGGGCCCATCCGAGCACACTTCTTTCTTTTTCCCTACATTGTTTCTCATTCTCTTTCCATTCCCGTTCTTTCTCCAATTACAATTTAACAGCAGATGAAGCATATTACAAATCAAAATTATCATACCCCATCACAATTTAAAAAATTTCAAATCAATTATCATAAAATCATGAAAACACCATAAAATCATGAAATCACCATAATAATTTTATTCATAAATATGCAGCTGAAAAAAAAAGTCATAAAATCATCTTAATAAAACAAAACTCATAACTCGTTCTAAAATAATATTTTATCAAAATATTTAAACAAAATTCAGCATCTTAATCCATATAAAGCATAAACACTCAAACGAATCTCATTCCCGATGTTACTAGACACAGAGCAGGACTCCACTTCTAACTAACTGGACGACTCACTATCTCCGAGTCACACACGCACCGAGCTAACCTTGATTATTTACAGGATTTCATTATAGACCATCACCAGAAGGCAGGCAGGGTGATTAAATTCATATTCCATATTATAATATAGAAATAAGAATTTAAAACAAAATAACAACAACAATTCATTTGCAGCTTATTTATACATATCATCATCATCGCGTCATAGAAATATTCATCATGCTCATTTAATACACATCATCAAATATGTCTCATCATTACACAAAACATCAATGCACTCATGCTATGTCATTTAGAATGAAATGAAACCTCTTACTAATGCATGTGGTACTGAAACATCCTCATGTGATAGACACTGGGCCATCAACCCTCCCCTAAGGGAGCACATCATAAACATAAAATCACTTCAATCTACACAATAGGATTGAAGCTACCATTGGAACGAAGTCCCCTCATAAATTCAATGCCATGAATGCAAGACACAATTGTAAACACCCCAAAATTTCCCTCTCACTTTCGTATGCCTTGGCTTATGATCACACATATTGCATAGCATATCATTACATCTTACATGGCATATTCACCTTTAATATCTCATTGCATCTGTGCACAGCTAGGGTTTGTGATCAGATGAATCTTGAAGAGAGTATGAGGTATCTCAGAGGCCATGAAGCATGACAAGAAGGTCCTTGAGTGTTATAAGGTCATATTATACCCCCCAAGGGTTCTTGAAAGTCAAAAGATCACAAGAGATTGCAGAGGCACCCAGGCAGGCTCAGGGCTCCTGCACAGATGACTTGAAATTAAGGTTTTGGGTTTGAGGCCCTTACAACCAATTTTTTTTGCCATTCTTGATTCCATTGGTCTTTATATGATATAGGGAGCTTGTGTATGAAGTTTGATGCAAAAATTCACGGAGGAAGTCATCTGATCAAGCTGTGACTTATTGTGCAAGAAAAGTCAGGATTATGGCATCTAAGGCCTCCAACAAGGGTTCCAAAGGTCATCATTATCAATTTGAGGTCCTATGACCTTTATTTGGTCTTAGGAATGTTTGAAAGATCATAAGATTGAAGAATTTTGAGCAATTGCAAAAGTTTCCATTTTTGGACATGACTTGTAATGAAAACTTTCCATTTTGGGAAAGATTTTCAACCTCCTCTTTCTTGATCAAAAAGGTTTCAAATGAATTTTTTTCAAACATGAAAGTTATAGATTGGATCTTCCAATTTTCAAAAAGTACAAGAACTCCTCTTGATTCATACTAGAACTCAAGATATGGCAAGTCAAAGTTGGGAAAAATCTTGTAATTTTCAAGTTCATGTCAAAGAGGGAAATGTGCAAAAGTGGATTCCAGGCCTCTACATGACCTCTAATCCCCTCAAATACATCATGGCATGATCAAACAACATCTCAAAGTCAGAATTGAGCCTTGAACCAAAGGATTCCATGACTTGTTTCTCAAGAAATCACAAAGTTGCAAAATTGCAAAAACTATGCAAGCTCTTGATCCAAGCCATACAACTCACAACATTTGATCCTTGGGTTCTCCTTGAAGCCAACTGAGGCAGCTCAAGCCCTCAAATAAGCTCTGCCATGGCCCATACCTCAAGTACACAACTTTTGACTTTTTGGCCAATTGAGCCATGCCATTCCCACGGTGGATATCTACTCTTCTGACTCATTCCAGTTGTTTATGCATTGCCTAAAGATCATAAAACACAAGACACAAGAGCTCAAAGGACACACACACACACACTCAGATTGCACAAAAATTCCCAAAAACTTCCTCTCTTCGATTCTCCCAATCCAGCCATCAAACTTCAAAAATTCCTTCACCAATCAACTACACATCACCCATAGAACAAATCACACCCCTCAAATAGCCTGAAACACAACACACAAGAACCTCATTTTCTGCCATATCAGAACTAAACCTCTCAAACTAGCCACTTTCAACTCCATTCAAGCATTCCATTAGCCTCAGGAGGTTCAAAGGAGGCCATTTGTACAAGAGGGAAGCTCTGAAAGCTCACTTTTGAAGGTCTCCAACTCAGGTATAACTCAAGAACTTTTTTCTCAGAACCTCATTTTCTTGTTACAAAATGAATCTTCATGTTGCACTGATCATCTAGATGTGTTTAGAATTGAAATTGAGCAAGAAATGACCATTTCATGTTGTTATGAAAGTTTGCCCGTGTTTTGATTTTTGCTTCAATTTGCTTGATTCATATATTATAAATGTTGTTTGATGATTGATTTGTGTTCCATGAAGTGTGGGGAGTGTTTCTGGGCAGGTTAGAGGTCTTGGGATGGCTTGGGGAAGAAGATAGGGTTTTGGGTTGGCCGGAGAAGATGACCGGAGCACTGTTCCGGTCATCTGAAAGTGATTAGGGTTAGGGTGCCCAGATTGAACGTGATCCCTTAGATCCTGATTAGGTTAAGTGTTGGACGGTTCAGATTTGTCATTAACCCTAATTATAATTAATTAAAATAAAACCTAATTAATTAAATCAGATTCAATGATGGCCCTTGGATTACGCGCGTATTGGAAGTTTAAACCTGGACCCTTAGATCTTCATACCTTCAGTCAAGCTAACTCACAATCTCAACCCTTGATCTGGCTTCCACGCAATCAGATCCCTCCCTTTCAATTACTTTTCATTTTTATTTTATTTATTTCATTTTTGTTTCCTTTATTTATTTAAAATAGCAAAACATTTTCAAAAATTCTGAATTTTTACACTTTCATTCTAATTAATATTAAAAACCCAAAAACATTTTTATTTTTATTTTTTGCATTTAAAATAATTTTTAAATCATTTAATTGTATTATTTAATAATTAAATCATTTTAATTAATTAAAAATACTTTTAGGTCTTTAAAAATCACCCAAAAAAAAACCAGAGAGCATCTTTGAGCATTAAGATCAATTTACAAACTCATTTTACAAATTTATTGTAGGGTTTGATCATGTTTTGACAATTAAACTTGAATTAGGGTTTTAAAAATCCCCTTTTTCATAACCCTAATTCAAAAATTCATTTCTGCCTAACCAAAATGAGTTTGTACTTGGTTCTTTTTGCATTATTTTACATGTTGCATCTAGTATCTAGGACATTTAAATCATATTTTTTGCATTTCATTTTCAATTTTTTTTGACTTTTTCTTTGCAAAGTGTCCAAAACCCTAGCCAAACTTAGGAAAACCATAACTTGACTTTGGTTTAGTTTTAGACCTCCATTTTTGGAGGATGTTCTTATGTAGGCTTAGTGTTTGTTTGGATGCAATTTCAATTTTTTATCATGTGGTTTGCTTCTAATTTTGATTATGGACTTTGTGCATATATATACACTAACTTTTCAGGTGCATATAGTAAGTTAATCAGGATGTGTATGTGCATCCACCTCCAATATCTTCTCACACTCTTATTTATTTGTGTTTGAAGTGAATTTGATTCACTTGTGTTTTTTTCTCTCCCAATCCTAGGTTACTTAACTTCATCAGGAAGTAAGTAACCTATCTTTCTCTCTCTTTCTCTTTCATCTGCTTCTTCCTTGGTGGCCATCTGAAGACTTCTCTTTAAGCCTCATAAACCATAGGAACATCCAAGCATGATAACTTTAGGGTTGTGAATAGTCTCCCTTAGTTTTTACCTTTTGGGTTTCCTTTAGTCTCTACTTCTCATCTCAATAACAAAGGATAAACAGTTAAAGTTTTGGGGCTCTGTATTAAGGTTATGCCTGTATCCTTATCTTAGGATGGAGTGCATAACTTTAATGCTTAGTGTTAAAGCTTTAAGTTGTTTTCACCTCTTAATCAAAACACCTAATAATTATCAAGACTTAAGCTTGTAACTTTGGCCTTATATTAGGGTTCCATCTCTGCCTTTGGGTCAGAGGGACTAACCCTAGTGTTTAATGGACAAGTCCCCCTCAGGTTTAGTCTTACAAACATAAAATTCACTTCTTAATCTAATCTCTAATTAAAATCCACTTTAATAAAGGTTTGTTATATAATGATTTTAATTCCTGACCATGGATTAAGTTGAGGTATCTTCCTCATCTTAAGTGTCCTCATCTATCATCCTTCTCTTAGGTTGGTGTAATGAGTTCACTAATCCCTGATTAGAGATTAAACTCATTACTTAACACAAAACAAAAAATCCAAAAATGCTTAATAACCACAAGTAGGTTAATGATCTTAATCCTGTATCATTAGGGTAAATTAAGTTGGGATATTCATCTCACACTTAAGTAGACTCATTATCCCTAGTCAGGGGTGATATAATGAGTTTACAACCCTTGATTAAGGCTTAAGCTCATTATCCTATGCAAAACACCAAAAACAATAAAAAACTGAAAAACACAAAAAACAAACAATAAACGTCTCCTTCGGGATTCTTTTCTCATCATATTCACTCTAAAAATGAGAACTCGCTTCTTCCGTCTAATGCAAGACAGTTAGCACTCGAGCTAGACGAGTCATACATTTGAGCATAGACAAGCAAGCAGTTCACACCAAAACATCAAAGTCTCTTTGAGTCGAACTATGGTGTTTTGACTTCCTCATTGCACGAGAGGATACGCAGGTGTAAACACCCCAAATTTGCCCTCACCCATTCACACCATGGCTTGTGATCATTCTCATATGCATAAACACAATCATATCATCTCATATCTCAACTTTGATTCACTGCATAGTTTCTAAGTCATCTGCACCTAAGGTTTGTGATCTGAGCAATCCAAGGGCATCTTGAGCCACTCCAAAGGCAACCAATCAATTAAAAGGGGTCTACATGTGTTCAAGCATCACAATACATCTTCTCAAAGTCAAAAATTCCAAAGAATCACAAGAACTAGGGTTTGAGTGGATGCAGAGCCAGGTTTGACTGCACAGTTGACTTAGAATTAGGGTTTTGGTTTCAGAGGCCATAACTCCAAATTTTTTGGTCATTCTTGTTTCCATTGGTCTCTATATGGTATAGGGAGTATGCATATCAATTTTCATGAAGAAATTCCATGGGGAAGTCATCTGATCAAGAGTTGACTTTTCAGACAAGTCAGTGCAAAATCAGGGCATCTGAGGCCCCCAATGACCCAACCAATGGGTGATCTTCATCATTTTGAGTGTATATGATCTTTATTTGATCATGGAAGAAGGTTGAAGTTCATAAAAATCAAGAATTTGGAAGTTTTGCAAATGTTGACTTTTTGGACATAGTTGACTTTTCAAGAATGCTTCATTTTAGGTCATTTTTCAAGCCTTGATTCTTGATCCAAAAAAGCTTCAAATGGAAAAACTTTGGTCATGAAAGTTGTAGATCTCATCTTTCCCTTTTCAAAAAGTACAAGAACATGATCAAACTCTTCTTGGATCAAAAGTTATGGTGTGACAAAGTTGGCTAAAATCATTGATTTTCAAGTTATGCACCAAGTGTTGAAAATTGCAAAATCATGTACCAAGGCAAATTGCAACTTCTAATTGGCATCAAACCCTCACATAAACATCATGTAAGTCCTAAAATTCAGAATGGACTAGGCATTGCTCATGTTTCATGCTTTTGGGACAAGATCTTTCCATGTGAACCATAAAGCAACAACTTGCAAAATCATCATGATCACTTCACCAACTTGATGCATTGGTTGCTGCACCTTGCTAGCCCTCTCACCTCATCTTGCTGCACCAGAACCAGCCCATGTACTAGCCTAGAAGCTGCCCATACTTTCTCTTACACAAGAGTTGACAAATTGCAAAAGTGGCCATACCAATCAAAAAAGCACATGTCATGTCATCTGACCAATGAGAGAGGTTGGTGTGGACAAAGAGCAAGACACTCCATACATGAAGCAAGGCTGAAACACTTCACAAAAGGACATTCACAAAAACACTTCATTTGGCATATTCCTTCAAATCTGCCTCCACAAGCTACAAACATCCAAATTTTTTCCACACATCATCTCACCTGGTCTCATTGAGTACAAACCACCAAGGTTCAAGCCTGAAATCAGCATGGATTGAGCTTCACCATTCTTCACCTCAGCCTGCATTTCTCTTCGAATCTCACTATCCAGCCAACAAACACATCATTTCTCTTCACCAACAAATCAGAAACATTCAAAGGAGTCAAAACCACCCCTCACATTGATCTGAGGCAGCCTGTACACAAAGCTCTTTTTCTGCTACACCAGAGTTGGATCTTTCAAACCAGCCACTCTCCAAGTTTTCTGAGCCTCATTTTGTCCTCAGGAGGTTCAAGGAAGCAAGCCTGTGCAAAGAAAAAGTCCAGAGAGCTCATAAATAGAGAAGCTTCATCTCAGGTGAGCTTCATGAACATTTTTCCCAGAAACTGATTTTTAAGTTCTTTTATGGTGTCTTGTGTTCCTCTGATCATGAATGTATGCTTACTTTCGCAAATAGTGTAGAAACCAGCATGTATGAAGCTTTTGAACATTTGCCCGTATTTTACATTTTGTTTCGATTCAGGCCCATGGATGAAAATAAATGAATTTAGGTTGAGGGTTTAGGTTTAGATTGATGAGAGAGTCGTTTTGATGGAAGAAATTTGTTGTTTGGTGACCTACAGAAGAATCTAGGGTTTTGGCTCGCCGGAGAAGACGACCGGAAGTCTTCTCCGGCAGCCTGAAAGTCATTTAGCCCTAATCTCAGGTCATTAATGAGATTTGAATATTGGGCGTTGGATGGAGTGGACCGGTTGACTTCGCGCGCGGATAGAGGGCTCAGATCATTTGGATTAGCCCTAATTCATTTTATTAACATTAATTAATTGCAATTAAGTTAATTGACTCAGAAACAATCCTGGCCCTTGGATCTGGCGCCAGTCAACCCATTCAAACCAGGATGCAATCCCAACCTCTCCTTCTGTTTACTTTCCTTTTTATTTAATTTTAATTCATTTTCTTTTCATTTTATTTGCATAATTATTTAAAAATAGTAAAAAATGTTTAAAAATTATGAAACTTTTTCTCTTAAGTTTTATTAATTTTTATGACACAAAAATATTTTTGTTTTTATTTTTATCATTAAAAAAGCATTTTTAAATATTTAAAAGATTATTTTTAATTGATTAATGGAAATTAATTTATTAAAAATACTTTTAGGTATTTAAAAATCACCAAAAAATTCATGAAATGTTCTAAGACATTTAGAAACATTGTCCAACCTTCAAACCAAATTTCTTTTTTGATCTTGATGCATTTTAAGAATTTTTCATTGAATTAAATCATTTTTTGTGCATTATTTTGATCATAAGTTCAAAAAATCATTTCTGCCTATTTAAGAAGAGTTGGACATTGATTCTTTTTGCTTTGGTTTGTGTTTAGCATGTAGTTTCTAGGATTAAATGGCCATGATTTGATTCCTCATTTTCATTTTGTTTGGTATTTCTTTTGTTTAGGAACCCTAAAAACCCTAATAACTTAGAAAAATCATAACTTGAGATTGGTTAAGAGTTGGGACCTCCCCTTTGGACTTTGGTTTAGTATAGGTTTAGGGTTTCTTTGGGTGGCATTTTCCATTTTTTATCTTAGGGTTTGCTTCTGTTTTTGGTTTTTGTTTGATGTTTGTTTCATAAACCCTAATTTGGGCTTTCTCTTGCATCCTTCTTACATTCTCTTGCATAACATGACTTGCCATGACACTTCAAGCATCCATTTGATTCATTTGACATCTTAAGACATATAGAAAGCATGTTTGATCATTGCATCATGTAGTTGCCATGTTGTATGCCTTGTATGCTTCATAACTTTTCATGTATGATCATGGTTCTAAACTTGCATCATTTGCACCCATGATCTTGTATGAACATCTCCATGCCTTGCCTCATGCTTGTATCACTTCATAGCATCATTATCATCATCAACATGCTTCTGGTTTTGGTTTGCATCATGTCATCTCATCCCATTTTGCATTGCATTGCATTTCTTTTCTAACCTTTCAGGTGGTAAGTGGCTTTGAGAAGTGAATTTGCCTTCACTTCTCATAACTTTCTCTTCATCTATCTTGCATCCATTGCTGCATTTTTGTATGTGTTTGAGATTAAGCTTGCTCATTATTCCTCTTCCCACTTTCTTTCTCCAAGTGACTTGACTTCTTGAATGAAGCAAGTTGCTTTGCTTCTCTTGACCCTTTCATCTGCTTCCTGGTAGTTCCATTGAAGACTTCCCTTGAAAACCTCACAAATCCTAGGAACAACCAAGCATGACAATGATTAGGGTTTTGATTAGTCCCCCTTCTTAGTTTTACCTTTGTGTCTCTTTTGAGTCTTCTCTTCTCATCTCATAATCAGGGACTAAACCCTTAAGGCTTTAAGGCTTTGTGATTAAGCTTATGCCTGCATCCTTCTCTTAGGATGGAGTGTATAACTTTAATCCTAAGTGTTAAACCCTTAATGTGTTTAACTCCTTTAATCAATTCATCTAATAATCACTAAGACATCAAGCTTGTAACTTTGGCCTTGCATTAGGGTTCTAATTCTTCCTTAACTGGTTAAGAAGGACTAACCCTAGTGTTAATGGACAAGTCCCCCTCAAGTTGTCTTACAAACCCTAAAAATCACTTCATCATCTCACCATTTAATAAAATCCACTTAATCAAAGGCTTGTTTTGTCATGAGTTTAATCCCTAATCATGGATTAAGTTGAGGAGCTTTCCTCAGCTTAAACATTCTCATCTATTATCCTTCTATTAGGATGGTGTAATGGGTCTGTTTAATCCCTGATTATGGCTTAACCTCATTACTTAACACTAAACAAAAACAACAAAAAACATCTAAGTAATCACAAATAGGTTAATGATCTTAATCCTATACCAAAGGCGATTAAGTGTGAGAATCTGACTTCACACTTAAGGTATTCTCATTACCCCTAATCAGAGGGAAGATGTGATGAGTTTACTAAATCCATTGGTTTAGACTTAAGCTCATTAACTTATGACAAATTTCCAAAAGCAATAAAAGACTGAAAACACAAAAACAAACAATAATCGTCTCCTTCGGGATTCTTTTCTCATCTCATTCACTCATAAACGAGAACTTGCTTCTTCCGTCTAATGCAAGACAGTAAGCAACTGAGCCAGACATGTCATACACTTGAGCATAGACAAGTAAGCCGTTCACAAGTCAATTCATCTTTCAGTCTCTTTGGGTCGAACTACGGTGTTCTGACTTCCTCATTGCACGAGAGGATACGTAGGCATAACTTAACAGTTATCGAACAAAAGTCTCTGTATATTCCCCCTCTTTCTAGCTTTATTCTTTAAGCCTCATGATCTTGAGCATTTCACTCCTGTTCTTACACTGACACTTCATTTATATACTTCACTTTTCTTTTACACTGACACCTGTACATCCTTTTCCAGCTATTTTATACACAGATTGCACTGACACTACCCCTTTAAAACACAAATCTTTTAAGCGTGGATCCTGTCGAGTACGGCGGACAATCTGGGTGCTAATACCTTCCCAGGTTGTAACCAACCCCCTTTCTCAGTCTCTCTGGTTCGCAACCGTCTTATCCATGTCTTTCTAGGTTTATGCAGCATTACCTTTCCTCCGGGATAAAAATGCCTAGCTGGCGACTCTATTCATCTCCAGTGAGTTCACGGCTGTGTGTTCTCATTGTCCCTCTCGCCGACCGTTCGCGTCTGTACCTTCATCTGATCCTTTTTCATTTGTCGGGAGCGACAGCTTGGCGACTCTGCTGGGGACCCTTTTATTGCAACCAGGGCTTCTGGTTCTTTTTGTGGGTTCCTCCTAGCGCTTGATTGATTTGTGTTTACAGGGGTGTTATGTGTTTAGTTGTGTTTGTATGTTTATATTTGTTTTTGCTTTATGTACAGTTGTTTATTGTTTTCTTTATAGCTTTGCATATTATCATACTGTTGTTCTGTGCTGCTGGCTGGATCTGGTTTTCCTTTGGTGGGTGGGATTCTATTGAGAGTTAAGGTCCTATACCTGGGACCTGAGTGACACCTAGGCTAGAGTGAATCATATTCTTTCCCATTCCATTTCGGTCTGGTGCGGGAATATGAAACACGGTTCAGATATGGGTTTCTTCTTGAGAACTCTGTGTTGCAGATTTCCTGCAATGCTAGGGCTATCTGGGAAGCCTGCTAAGTCTGGATGACCTTTAGTATTGACCTTCAGAAACTGAGGTGAATTAGAGGAGGAACTTTTATGGTTATTGTAAACACTGTACCTCCGGGTTAGAAGTGTTTACACTTCTCATAACTGATCCAAGTCTGAGGATCCTTGTTTTAGAACACCACCTGTGAGGGGGTTGGGCTGTTTACAGGTTTGCAAGTACCTTGACCTCAGAATACCCTGTTACTTTGACTTGATAAGAGTACTCCATGTTGGACAGTTCTTGTGATTCTAAAACCCTGGACATGTGGCTCTTTATTTGAGCCCCCCACCCCGGTTACTGGATTTATAGACCTCCATCTGGAATTCTTGAACACGCATGGACCTATATCAGGGCATTTTGATCAGATCCAGCTCAGTCACAGACCCTTGCATTTCATTTGCATACATAATCATTGCATCATATTGACATTTGCTTATTTGTGTTTCAGGGTATCCATCTTCATTTGGTTTTGGTTTTGACCCCATCTTCAGTTTTGATTTGTCTTCATCAGCTATCTGCTTCAGTTATCACCTGCACCAGCCAGTCAGTGGCCCACTTCTTCAGTATTATCATCAGCACCTGTCTCAGCATCATGGCTCCTAAAAAGAGCAACATCACCTATCACTTCTTCCAGCCAGAGCTATCGGATATCAGGAGGATTCAGACCTTGATCACTCCAGATCACATACCTTTGTTCAGGGAAAGTTATGGAGATATACTTGACATGGTTATGGATCTGGACCCATCACAGAGAAGCTTGATCCACACCTGCATTCAGTTTTATGATCCTCCACTGAGATGTTTTACTTTTCAAGACTTTCAGTTGGGCCCCTTATTGGAAGAGTACTCCTCATTAGTTGGTATACCTATCAGAGGTGAAATCCCTTTCAACCCTGAGATGGTCTTTCCTGCTAATGGAGAAGTAGCAAAGGCTTTGCATCTGGAACCTGTCCTGATTGAGCAGCATATGACTTCTAAAGCTGGAATCCCTGGCTTTCATCTGGACTTCTTAATTTATCAAGCTAGTCTGAAGGCTTCTCTAGGAGAGTGGAAAGCTGTTTGTGCTTTACTGGCTTTGAGCATATATGGAATTGTATTATTTGCAGATGAGCCCCGATTCATTAGCAAGAATGCAATCCATCTTTTCATCTTGAAGAACCCAGTGCCAACTTTATTGGGGGATCTTTACTATTCAGTGCATCAGAGGAATGAAAAGCAGAGGGGGAGATTAGTGAGGTGTTGTGCTCCATTGTTCCACACTTGGCTTCTCAGGCATCTACCCAGGACAAATGCATTTTTAAACCCTCATCAGCAAAGCAACTGGGCTAAGAGACTCACTGTTCTAACTTCAGCTGACATCAGATGGTGCACTCAGAGCACCAAGGGCAGGGATATCATCACCAGCTGTGGGCATTTTCCTAATGTGCCTTTGATAGGAGTTAAGGGAAGTATCAATTACAACCCTCTGCTGTTTAGACGACAACTGGGCTATGCACTAGTCCATACTCCTAAGGCACAGGACTTGGTTGAGACTCTTTATTGTGAGAACAAGATTAGTTTGACTGTTGTTAGGCAGGCTGCTTGGGCCTGGGATAATGTTCAAACCAAGGGAATAACCATTCTGGGGAAGTGCAACAATGTGGCATCAGCACAATACTATGAGTGGTCCCGCGCCAGGGCCCATTTCTCTGGGATGCCCTTTACCATAGAAGACATGCCTGAGTCATCTTCAGTACCACCCCCTGCCACTATCAGTTTGGAGGAGTTTGAGAGCTTGAAGGAAAGAAATGAGAAGCTAACCCAGGCTTTGCAGAAGACCCTCCGGGAGAGGAGTGAAGGCATGAGGGAAATTGAGAGGTTGGAGAAATTAAGAGTAGAGCATCTGACTAAGATTGAGAAGTCTGGGGATTATATCAAAACGTCTAAAGCTGGAGAACAAATTCTGAAGAACGCTTGCAAGGAAGCCCAGTACCAGAGAGCAAGAACAGACTTGTATTTGAAGGAGAGTCAGGCCCGGTGGGTCAGGATCACCGAGGCTCGTACTCTAGAAGACAAGAGAGTTCAAGACAAGATGGAGCAACTGGAAGCTAGTGCAAAAGAACAGCAAGAAGCCCTGGCAGCAGCCCAGAGGGAGATATCAGAACTAAAGATCAAAGCAGGGGTGAAGAGGTCAAAGGACCAAACTCAGCACAAGAAGCTAACAACAGCTGTTACGACCCGAAATCTCCTCATCAGGAATCTCACGGAGCGTCCGGCTGATCCTGTGACCGAAGCACTTCTCAAGGAAGTTCGTGAGGATGAGTTTGGTCTTGGTGTTTGACCATTTGTTTGTTGTTGCTTTCTTTCCATGTACTTTTATTTTCTTGTAATGTATTTTGACCCCTTAGAGGGCTTGTGTTGTAAAATGAACAAGTTGTATTATTTCACCTTCTGTAATATATTTGTGTTAGTTTGCTTCATCTGAGCTTTCTTCAAGCAACAACAACAGCATCTCCAAGGGTCTGGAAGGGTCAAAACTGAATGCCAAGCCGGATACCTTGAGAACAAATAAGCATAACTGCATTGCATGCTAACCCTTTGTTTGTTTTGCAGGTTTTTGTTTTGTTGTTGCTAACCTCTGTTGTGATGCCTCAGGAACTATTGCTAGGCGCCGGGTATTTCCCCTCAACCGTCCGCACCGTTATCCAACCCGAAACAACCTTCCGGGCATTCAAATGGATCAGATGCAGCAGGACCTTACTGAGGTCAGAAATCAAATGGCAAATGAAAGGCTAGAGATGAGGAATCAAATGACGCAGTTCATGGAAGTGATGAACAACATGGCTTAGAGCCAGGAAAGACTGAGGGCCATGGTGGAAAGGCAGAATCAAGAAGATCCACATATAGGGACTGCCGGTACCAGTAACAATGAAAGGGTACAACCTCATGTCAACCCTCCGGTATTTGGACCACACCTCCATCCTGAGGTCAATATTCCCGCAAATGTTCAAGGGACTGCCACCGCAGCCAGGGTACTACAAGAAGATCCTCAGGAGGACCAATTCACAGTAATGGGAGCTGGAGAAGAAGCTTATGATAGAAGATTGGAAGAAATAGCTGAGAAGTTGAGATCCTTAGAGTCTCAAAACTCTTTGGGTTTTGACGTTATGGATATGGGCTTGGTAGACGGGGTTAGGATTCCCCACAAGTTCAAGCCTCCATGTTTTGAAAAGTATAATGGGACTTCTTGTCCTCGAACCCATCTACAATCTTTTCTCAGGAGACTAAAAGCTTATACCATGGACGAGAAATTGTGGATGTTCTATTTTGAAGATAGCTTGACTGGAGCTTCGAGGGAGTGGTATTCCCATCTGACAAGAGCAACAATTAGATGCTGGAAGGACCTGGCAGAGGCCTTCATCAGACAGTATCAGTATAACTTAGACATGGCACCCAACAGGACCCTCCTAATGGGAATGTCACAGTCTTCAAGGGAGAGTTTCCGAGAATATGCCCAGAGATGGAGGCAATTGGCTGCTGCTGTTCAGCCACCTATGTCTGAACGGGAAATGGCAGATATGTTCATGAATACCCTTCAGGGAACTTATATTGACAGGTTGGCTGCTTTCTCTTCCACTAGCTTTGCAGATGTTGTCATAGCCGGGGAGAGAATTGAAAGTTTGTTAAAAATGGGAAAGATCTCAGACAACGGTGCAAGCTCGTCCAGTAGTACAAGAAAGCCTTTTGTAGGCCCGAGAAGAACTGGCGAGACCAATGCCATCCACACCAACAGGGGCAGACCCCAGTATGTTCAAAGGTCAATAGCAGCAGTCACCATTCCTGCTCCAGCTCATCCTCTACCAGTCTATCAACCTCCTCAACAAAACTATCAGCCACAACCTCAGTACCATCAGCAAAATCAGTATCCTCCAAGAAATTACAACAACAGCAACACCAACAACAATAACCAGCAAAGGCCATTTCAGCAGAGGCCATCTCAAGCTAATAGGGTGATCGATCCGATCCCTATGCCATATGCTACCCTGCTGCCACAGCATCTGAAACTCAACCTGGTTGAGCTAAGAACGTTGGCACCTCCGGACCCCAACAGTCTACCGAGGAACTATGACTCCAATGCTAGGTGCGCTTTTCATTCAAACACACCTGGCCACAGTACAGAAAAATGCAGGGCTCTGCATATGAAGGTACAAGATCTGGTAGACTCCAAGGCTCTGAATTTCGCACCTCCACCCAATGTCAATAAAAACCCAATGCCGAACCACGGTGGTCCTAGAATTAACGCTATTGAAGAAGACAAGCCGTCTTATTTAATAACCAGTGTGGGACAGATCAGGACACCGTTGGTAGAAATCAAAGCTCAGCTCTTGAAATGTCAAATGTTCCCGGGGTGTGAGTTGGGTTGTGCTTACTGCAATATCTCTGTAAATGGGTGCGATAATTTGAGGAATGGCATAGACAGCCTTATTCAGAGTGGCCAGCTTCAGATCACTACATCATTTCCAACAAATCCAGCAATATCATCAGCAACGGTTTCAGAACCTCCTACAACTGCAGCAACTATTGTTCCTGACAATTCTTCGGCTTCATCAACAAGTACTTCATCTATCATCTCAACTGATCAGTTTTCAACAAATTTTCCTGCTACAACTTCAGCTTCACTCCATTTTGAGACTCCTACAACAACAATATCATTTCTTCCGACAATATCTCCTACAACTCCAGCAACAAATCATGAAGATGTCTCTACTGTCACAATATTTTATGATCCTGAGAACAACTCTGCCTACCATTCAGAAGGTGCTGCTCCCGTCAGAGCACCAGTTACAATCTTTTATGATCCACAAACAATTACAGTCCCTTCAGCAGCGGCAATCAGTCCAGTCACTGTCACGGTGCCTGGACCAGTACCATATGAAAGCAATAGGGCCATCCCTTGGCACTATGGCTCTGACGTGTACTGCGAAGGAAAAAGAATCACTCTTGAAACATCAACACCTGCACCACAAGTAGATAATGTGGGGGGAGGCGGAGGCTTCACTCGAAGCGGACGTCTCTTTGCTCCACTAATTCAAAGACCTACCGCCGAAGCAGAAGCTGCTGCTAAGGCAAAAGGGAAGAGCCCTGTGCAGGAAGATCAAGCTGCTAAGGAAGCCTTGAAGACACCGTTCGATCAAGAAGTTGATGAGTTTATGAGAATCATCAAAAAGAGTGATTACAAAATTGTGGATCAGCTTCACCAAACGCCATCCAAAATCTCTATCCTCTCACTGCTTATGTGCTCCGAAGCCCATCGGAATGCACTACTCAAAGTCTTGCACGCAGCTTACGTGCCTGAAGAGATTACTGTCAACCAGTTGGAAACCGTGGTTGGAAACGTTACTGCTAGCAACGGGCTAGGGTTCACCAATACTGACTTGACAGCGGATGGCCGCAACCACAACAAAGCCTTGCACATCACCATGGAATGCAAAGGGGCAGTCCTTTCTCATGTGCTGGTAGACACGGGGTCGTCCCTTAATGTCTTACCAAAGAAGGCTCTGGTGAAGTTAGAATATGATGGATTGGCATTGAGACCCAGCAACCTGGTAGTAAGGGCCTTCGATGGTTCTAAGAGATCGGTTCTGGGAGAGATCGAGCTACCTGTGACAATTGGCCCACAGACCTTTAAAACTATCTTTTATGTGATGGACATTCAGCCCGCCTACAGCTGTTTGTTGGGTAGACCCTGGATTCACGCCGCCGGCGCAATAACGTCTACCCTTCACCAAAAGTTAAAATTTGAGTGGGAAGGCCAAGTTGTTACAATTTGCGGGGAGGAGGATATATTTGTTAGCCACCTGGCTACTTATAAGTACATTGAGATGGATGGGGAGATCCATGAAACAATGAGCCAAGGATTTGAAGCCTTGAATGTGAACGAAGCATCTGCTGTATCTGGAATCTCCATGTCGTCTTACCAACAAGCCCGGAAGGTTGTTGAGGAAGGAACCGCCCTAGGCTGGGGCAAGGTTTTAGCTGTGGAGGAGAAGAAAGACAAATTTGGGTTGGGTTACAGACCAACTCAACATCAAACAGCGGCTGCGAAGGGGCCCAATTTTGTGAGTGGGGGGATGCTTACCCCTGATGCTATCAACTGTCTGGAAGACGAGCTGGAAGAGGAACGCAACCTGGAAAGCTGGATTCGTCCAAAGATCCCGGGGAGCAGTATCTCGAACTGGTCTTCCCAGGAAATTATAAGAGTTACTCATGCAGAGTAATTATTATTTCCTGTATTTTTATAAGCATGCATCAAAGTCTTGCATCTTGCCCAAGATGACAAGACTCATTTTGTAATCGGGCCATCTGTACTTTTTGTGCAAACAAGATTAATTAATGAAATATCAGACATCTTTTTGCAAACGAGTCTTTTCCTTTTCGTTCACTGTTTTTCTATTTTTCTTTTTGTACAAAAAATAAATGGCAGTGTTTTCAAAATGACAACTTCATTTCACTTTTCTAAAACAAGATTAAAAGCAAATCACTAAAATGAACAAACTTAACCCTTGCAGAGAGTGCCTTCCAGACAGCACCGACAACAGCACGGCTATGACTCCGTATGACTTTGACAATCCAATCAATCAAGCTGATGAAGGGGTTGAAGAAGAATATGAGCTTCCTGAAGAGCTAGCCAGGTTGTTAAGACAAGAGGAAAAGGTTATTACCCCTCACCAGGAGGAGGTTGAAGTGATCAATCTTGGTACAGATGAAGACGTGAAAGAAGTTAGAATCGGGGCCTGCCTGCAAGACTCAGTGAAGAGACAACTGATAGACCTGGTTCAAGAGTATGTAGATGTGTTTGCCTGGTCGTACCAAGATATGCCGGGGTTGGATACCGATATTGTTGTGCACAAGCTGCCTTTGAAAGAAGAGTGCCCACCGGTTAAACAGAAACTGCGCCGTACTCGTCCAGACATGGCTATGAAAATCAAGGAGGAGGTACAAAAGCAATGGGACGCCGGGTTCCTTGCTGTGACTAGTTATCCGCCGTGGGTTTCTAACATAGTACCTGTGCCTAAGAAAGACGGCAAAGTAAGGATGTGCGTTGACTACCGGGATCTGAACAGAGCCAGCCCGAAAGATGACTTCCCATTACCTCACATTGATGTATTGGTGGATAACACGGCTCAGTTCTCGGTATTCTCCTTCATGGATGGATTTTCAGGATACAACCAGATCAAGATGTCACCTGAAGACATGGAGAAGACAACCTTCATCACACCCTGGGGCACGTTCTGCTACAAAGTAATGCCATTCGGACTGAAGAATGCTGGTGCCACTTATCAACGGGCTATGGTAACGTTATTCCACGATATGATCCATAAAGAAATCGAGTGTTATGTGGATGATATGATTGCCAAGTCCCTTACTGAAGAAGACCATCTGGTAAATCTGCTCAAATTGTTCAAGCGTCTGAGGAAGTATCAACTGAAGTTGAACCCCAACAAGTGCACGTTCGGGGTGAGATCCGGTAAGCTGCTGGGATTTATTGTAAGCGAGAAAGGGATTGAAGTTGACCCTGATAAAGTCAAAGCCATCCAAGAGATGCCTGCACCGAGAACTGAGAAAGAAGTTCGAGGGTTCTTAGGACGATTGAACTACATCTCACGGTTCATATCTCACCTTACAGCAACATGCGAACCCTTGTTCAAGCTTTTAAGAAAGGAACAAACGGTCAGGTGGAACGAAGATTGCCAGAAGGCTTTTGACAAGATCAAGGAGTACTTACAAGAACCTCCAATCCTTATGCCTCCAGTTGAAGGAAGACCTCTGATCATGTACTTGACAGTATTAGAAGAGTCAATGGGGTGTGTGCTGGGCCAGCATGATGAGTCTGGTCGAAAAGAGTATGCAATATACTACCTAAGCAAAAAGTTTACCGACTGTGAACAACGTTATTCACTGCTCGAGAAAACTTGCTGTGCTTTAGCGTGGGCTGCTCGCCGACTGAGACAGTATATGTTGACCCACACTACTTTGTTGATCTCAAAGATGGATCCAGTCAAGTACATATTTGAGAAGCCAGCACTTACCGGACGGGTTGCAAGATGGAAAATGATCCTCACAGAATATGACATCCAATACACATCTCAGAAAGCCATCAAGGGCAGTGTACTATCTGAATATCTGGCTGAGCAACCCATTGATGATTACCAGCCTATGAGATTTGACTTCCCTGATGAAGACATCATGTTCATAAAAGCAAAAGATCATGAAGAGCCTGTTCACACTGAAAGGCCTGACCCGGAAGAAGAATGGACTATGATGTTTGACGGGGCTGTTAACATGAATGGTCGTGGTGTTGGTGCAGTACTCATTTCACCTAAAGGAGTTCACATGCCTTTCTCGGCAAAACTCACTTTTAACTGCACTAACAACGAAGCTGAATACGAAGCTTGTATTATGGGTCTTGAGGAAGCCATTGACCTCAGGATCAAGACATTGACCGTATTCGGAGATTCGGCTTTGGTAATCAATCAAACCAACGGCAAATGGTACACCCATCAGGATCATATGATGCCTTACAGGGATTATACAAGGAGGTTATTGACCTTCTTCACAACGGTCAAGCTTGAGTATATCCCTCGGGACGAGAATCAGTTTGCAGATGCCTTGGCTACCATTTCGTCCATGATCAAAGTTCAAGCTGCTAACTTTGTACCTCAGATTTTAGTGTCAAGACTCGACAGGCCAGCATATGTATTTGCAGCAGATGTAGTCAAAGATGATAAGCCTTGGTTCCATGACATTAAGTGCTTCTTGGAGGATCAAACATACCCACCTGGGGCATCTTCCAATGATAAGAAGACTTTGAGAAGGCTTGCTGGAAGTTTCTTTCTGAACACTGATGGGTCTTTATACAAAAGGAACTTTGATATGGTACTCCTCAGATGTGTTGACAAGACAGAAGCAGATTTATTGATGCATGAAGTGCACGAAGGCCCCTTTGGTACCCATGCGGGAGGGCATGCCATGGCCAAGAAATTGTTGAGATCAGGCTATTACTGGATCACGATGGATGCAGACTGTTGTGCCTACGCCAGAAAATGCCATAAATGCCAGATTTATGCGGATAAGGTGCATGTGCCTCCCAATCCTTTGAACATCATGTCTTCACCCTGGCCCTTTGCCATGTGGGGCATTGATATGATCGGCAAGATTGAGCCAACTGCTTCGAATGGCCACAGATTCATCTTGGTCGCCATTGATTATTTTACCAAGTGGGTTGAAGCAGCCTCATATGCAAATGTCACGAGACAAGTGGTAGCCCGATTCCTAAAGAGAGATATCATCTGTCGATACGGAGTGCCCGAGCGAATCATTACTGATAATGGTTCCAACTTGAACAACAAGATGATGGCAGAGCTGTGCCGGGACTTCAAGATTCAACATCACAATTCTTCTCCTTACAGGCCAAAGATGAATGGCGCTGTTGAGGCAGCAAATAAGAATATCAAGAAGATTGTGCAGAAGATGGTAATCACTTACAAAGATTGGCATGAAATGCTACCGTTTGCCTTGCATGGGTACCGCACGTCAATCAGAACATCCACTGGGGCAACGCCGTATCAACTTGTGTATGGTATGGAAGCAGTCCTACCTGTTGAAGTTGAGCTACCCTCTTTACGAGTACTGATGGATGTTAAGTTGAACGAAGCAGAATGGGTCCGGGCCCGATACGAGCAACTGAGTCTGATCGAAGAGAAAAGGTTGGCTGCAATCTGTCATGGGCAGCTATATCAGAAGAGAATGAAGAGAGCCTTCGATCAGAAAGTCAGGCACCGAGAGTACCAAGTAGGAGATCTTGTGCTGAAAAGAATCCTCCCTCCTCATACAGACCACAGGGGCAAATGGACTCCAAATTATGAAGGACCATTCGTGGTAAAGAAAGTCTTCTCTGGTGGAGCACTGATGCTCAGCACCATGGATGGTGAAGATTTCCCGTCCCCTGTGAATTCAGATGCAGTTAAAAAATACTTCGCATAAAAAGACCCGCTGGACACAAAAACAGAATGTAAGTCCAGGCAAAAATAGGGCATCCCGGCGAGTCAAAAACAGAATAAAAGACTCGGGAAAAAATAAGGGAAAATAAATAAAAAATGTACACCCGCTGAGTTGAAAAGCCGCATTGGACAGCTCGGGCAAAAATGGGTATCCCGATGGATTGAAAACCCGAAAGGGCGATCCATGCAAAATAAGGGAATAAGCGAACAACTGCATTCGGAATTCGTCTGTATCATCTACAACTTGGTAAGCTTCAACAGGATCAAGCTTCAATCAGAATCGGCCTTCTTCAGAAAGCAAGATGAGAAGAACGTCATAAGTCATACGGGTCGTAGCGAAGAGGAAGCTCCTCAAAGCGTCGTCAACACTGCCAGCATTTCGTTTCTCAATTTGTAACAATCTCCTCATTTCAGGGGATATGTTC
Organism: Lathyrus aphaca; assembly: GCA_963966055.1. Taxonomy (NCBI): domain Eukaryota; kingdom Viridiplantae; phylum Streptophyta; class Magnoliopsida; order Fabales; family Fabaceae; genus Lathyrus; species Lathyrus aphaca. Next base: position 426,843,793 of record OZ014523.1, on the reverse strand, counting down.
CTTCGACTGTATCTCGCCAATTCAGGGCATATGAATTAATAAAATCAGATTTTCAGTCATGTCTCGTTTTGTACATTTTTATTTGCAAAAAAAAAAAAAAAAAAAAAAATGTCTGATGTCTTAAAGAAAAAAAAAACTGATTGCATAAGTACAGATGTTCTTCTCTAAGAAAATAAAGAAACATGCTTGCAGGGAATGTACTTACTCTCGAAAATGTTTAACTCCCATGACGGAATCCAGTAAGGGATACCTCGGGATTATTTTGTGCGTTTCCTTATCTCTGCAGGATTGCAAGTATCCAGAGCGCAACTAGGGGCATGAAAGCTTCACCCTCAGCAAGCTGGCAGATCATTATCAACTTGGTCTATCTTCCGTATGGCACTGGAAGGTGCCCATTTCCCCAGCGAAGTTGCCAAATCAACATACACTCAATCTCAGCATCTGAAATGCTCTATCCCCAGCTGAGTTGCCTCTCATTACTCTCCCCAGCTGAGTGACCAACAACTCTCCCAGCTGTAGTACCAATCATTCCTCCTCAGCAGAATGCAAGAATTAGGGGATCATATCCCCACAGGATCCTCAGCCTCTATTCAGAAGAGCAACGCACGAAGGAATCACAACAGAGTGAAGAAAGCTTCTGCAAACCCCAGCTGGGTCTCTCATTTACTAGGATAGGTCTATCAGTGACCCGTATCCCCAAGCAAATATCATCTTATTAGATCTACCAATGATCTCATCCCCAGCTGGGATGTCCATTTCAAGCAGATCGGCCAGAGATCTTCGCAGCAACGGGATCCAAATCCCGGTTTGGTATCTTTTGCACAATCATAGCATTCGCATCATATTATCCCCTCAGAGCGTAGCATTCCGTCTAATACGGAGCATTACGGCAAAAATCAAACATATAGCATAATCACAAGCCATGTTTTAAACTAACACTTGTGAATAATGACAGTTCATTAATGTACAGAAAAATCCCCACCAGAGTCCCCGGCAAAAGCAGCTGTCTCACAATCACAAACACCAGTATATGCACCTTTTGACACCCGTCCGTGTCATCATTTCCCAGTAAAGCCGCCTGAACACTCTTTACAAGCAAGATCACCCGTACTACGGACACTTCCTGACACCCGTCCGTGTCAAATCACCAGCAGAAAGCCAAAGACATCCTCTTTGCACTCACATATACTTGTATATACACTTTCTTGACGCTCGTCCGTGTCATATCCCCAGCACAGTCACACTTTAACAACCCATATATTTGTTGATATTATTATACTTTTCTCTTGACACTCGTCCGTGTCACTCTCCCCAGCAGATAAACACTCATCTATGTATATTCATACAGATACTCGTCCGTATCTTGTATACACCATTTACATCCCCACAGATTCGACAATAGTCCTTGTTCTTTGTTAACCAGTTGGTACTCGTCCGTACCATCATCTCAGAACATTGCGTCTAGTGTTTGTTTCTACATGATACTCGTCCGTATCATAGCCTTAAGGATGCTCGTCCGCGTCTTTGATCCATACACCGCGTCACACATTATATCTTCTTGAATGTAGATACTCGTCTGTGTCTACTATTCCCCAGAAGAGTTCTTTCAGATTCAACACTCGTCCGTGTTCTCTGTTAACCAGTTGATACTCGTCCGTATCATCATCTCAGAACATTGCGTCTAGTGTTTGTTTCTACATGATACTCGTCCGTATCATAGCCTTAAGGATGCTCGTCCGCGTCTTTGATCCATACACCGCGTCACACATTATATCTTCTTGAATGTAGATACTCGTCTGTGTCTACTATTCCCCAGAAGAGTTCTTTCAGATTCAACACTCGTCCGTGTTCTCTGTTAACCAGTTGATACTCGTCCGTATCATCATCTATGAACATGTGTCAGTTTGTTTCTACCCGATACTCGTCCGTATCGTAGTCTTAGGGATGCTCGTCCGCATCTTTAATCTATACACAACATCTGAACACTCATGCCCTTTGTTTCTTGGTTGTAAATACTCGTCCGTGTTTACTATATCCCCAGTAGATTGCCAACAAAACAAATTTTCCTTCTTATCTAACACTCGTCCTGTGTTATGATAAACCCTGAGAGCAGCCGTACCCTGCTGAGTGGTCGTCCTCCGCTTCTTGATGGTCGTCCTCCATCATGCTCGTCCGATGGCCGTCCCCATCGTTGACCTTTTCCGTCCGATGGCCGTCCCCATCGTTGATATTTAGCAGCCGTCCCCTGCTAGGTGGTCGTCCTCCACCTTTTGATGATCGTCCTTCATCATTTTATCCAATGGCCGTCACCATTGTTGATTTTGGTTATCTGGCATTCGTCCTATGTCATGAGAAACCTCGAGAGCAGCCGTACCCTGCTGAGTGGTCGTCCTCCACTTCTTGATGGTCGTCCTCCATCATGCTCGTCCGATGGCCGTCCCCATCGTTGACCTTTTCTATCCGATGGCCGTCCCCATCGTTGATTTTTTTCGGCAGCTGTACCCTGCCAGGTGGTCGTCCTCCACCTTTGATGGCCGTCCCCATTATAATTCCTTTATTACCCAACAGAGCAGCCGTCCCCTGCTAGGTGATCGTCCTTCACCTTTGATGGCCGTACCCCATCAGCTGTTTATTTCATTTATTCTTTAACCCGATGGCCGTCCCCGTCGTGGTCCCTTTTCCTTTTCTTTTAGCCCGATGGCCGTCCCCCATCGTCGGTTACCTTGCTTTATGGACTTGATGGCCGTCCCCGTCATGTTTCATTAACTCCCAGAAATTTTACAGCTTTATACTGATGGGCGTCCCCATCATATTTTGATTTTCCCCAGCTAGTCGGCCGTCCCCGTCTTGGCTTTACCTTTTATCCCCAGCATGTCGGCCGTCCCCGTCATTGCTTTACTTCACATACTTTCCCCAGCATGTCGGCCGTCCCCGTCATTGCTCTATCATCCACTTCACAATATACTTATTTCCTTTTACAATCTATATCCCTTTTCTTCTTCATTCTGTGAGTGCAAATTTTGGACTGTCTTTGGTATTCAACCACAAGTTATCTTGTTTGCCTGTTAAGCCGTTGCTTACAACCTGCACAGCTAACTCATGTTTGAATAGGGGCAGCTGTAAACACCCCAAATTTGCCCTCACCCATTCACACCATGGCTTGTGATCATTCTCATATGCATAAACACAATCATATCATCTCATATCTCAACTTTGATTCACTGCATAGTTTCTAAGTCATCTGCACCTAGGGTTTGTGATCTGAGCAATCCAAGGGCATCTTGAGCCACTCCAAAGGCAACCAATCAATTCAAAGGGGTCTACATGTGTTCAAGCATCACAATACATCTTCTCAAAGTCAAAAATTCCAAAGAATCACAAGAACTAGGGTTTGAGTGGATGCAGAGCCAGGTTTGACTGCACAGTTGACTTAGAATTAGGGTTTTGGTTTCAGAGGCCATAACTCCAAATTTTTTGGTCATTCTTGTTTCCATTGGTCTCTATATGGTATAGGGAGTATGCATATCAATTTTCATGAAGAAATTCCATGGGGAAGTCATCTGATCAAGAGTTGACTTTTCAGACAAGTCAGTGCAAAATCAGGGCATCTGAGGCCCCCAATGACCCAACCAATGGGTGATCTTCATCATTTTGAGTGTATATGATCTTTATTTGATCATGGAAGAAGGTTGAAGTTCATAAAAATCAAGAATTTGGAAGTTTTGCAAATGTTGACTTTTTGGACATAGTTGACTTTTCAAGAATGCTTCATTTTAGGTCATTTTTCAAGCCTTGATTCTTGATCCAAAAAAGCTTCAAATGGAAAAACTTTGGTCATGAAAGTTGTAGATCTCATCTTTCCCTTTTCAAAAAGTACAAGAACATGATCAAACTCTTCTTGGATCAAAAGTTATGGTGTGACAAAGTTGGCTAAAATCATTGATTTTCAAGTTATGCACCAAGTGTTGAAAATTGCAAAATCATGTACCAAGGCAAATTGCAACTTCTAATTGGCATCAAACCCTCACATAAACATCATGTAAGTCCTAAAATTCAGAATGGACTAGGCATTGCTCATGTTTCATGCTTTTGGGACAAGATCTTTCCATGTGAACCATAAAGCAACAACTTGCAAAATCATCATGATCACTTCACCAACTTGATGCATTGGTTGCTGCACCTTGCTAGCCCTCTCACCTCATCTTGCTGCACCAGAACCAGCCCATGTACTAGCCTAGAAGCTGCCCATACTTTCTCTTACACAAGAGTTGACAAATTGCAAAAGTGGCCATACCAATCAAAAAAGCACATGTCATGTCATCTGACCAATGAGAGAGGTTGGTGTGGACAAAGAGCAAGACACTCCATACATGAAGCAAGGCTGAAACACTTCACAAAAGGACATTCACAAAAACACTTCATTTGGCATATTCCTTCAAATCTGCCTCCACAAGCTACAAACATCCAAATTTTTTCCACACATCATCTCACCTGGTCTCATTGAGTACAAACCACCAAGGTTCAAGCCTGAAATCAGCATGGATTGAGCTTCACCATTCTTCACCTCAGCCTGCATTTCTCTTCGAATCTCACTATCCAGCCAACAAACACATCATTTCTCTTCACCAACAAATCAGAAACATTCAAAGGAGTCAAAACCACCCCTCACATTGATCTGAGGCAGCCTGTACACAAAGCTCTTTTTCTGCTACACCAGAGTTGGATCTTTCAAACCAGCCACTCTCCAAGTTTTCTGAGCCTCATTTTGTCCTCAGGAGGTTCAAGGAAGCAAGCCTGTGCAAAGAAAAAGTCCAGAGAGCTCATAAATAGAGAAGCTTCATCTCAGGTGAGCTTCATGAACATTTTTCCCAGAAACTGATTTTTAAGTTCTTTTATGGTGTCTTGTGTTCCTCTGATCATGAATGTATGCTTACTTTCGCAAATAGTGTAGAAACCAGCATGTATGAAGCTTTTGAACATTTGCCCGTATTTTACATTTTGTTTCGATTCAGGCCCATGGATGAAAATAAATGAATTTAGGTTGAGGGTTTAGGTTTAGATTGATGAGAGATTCGTTTTGATGGAAGAAATTTGTTGTTTGGTGACCTACAGAAGAATCTAGGGTTTTGGCTCGCCGGAGAAGACGACCGGAAGTCTTCTCCGGCAGCCTGAAAGTCATTTAGCCCTAATCTCAGGTCATTAATGAGATTTGAATATTGGGCGTTGGATGGAGTGGACCGGTTGACTTCGCGCGCGGATAGAGGGCTCAGATCATTTGGATTAGCCCTAATTCATTTTATTAACATTAATTAATTGCAATTAAGTTAATTGACTCAGAAACAATCCTGGCCCTTGGATCTGGCGCCAGTCAACCCATTCAAACCAGGATGCAATCCCAACCTCTCCTTCTGTTTACTTTCCTTTTTATTTAATTTTAATTCATTTTCTTTTCATTTTATTTGCATAATTATTTAAAAATAGTAAAAAATGTTTAAAAATTATGAAACTTTTTCTCTTAAGTTTTATTAATTTTTATGACACAAAAATATTTTTGTTTTTATTTTTATCATTAAAAAAGCATTTTTAAATATTTAAAAGATTATTTTTAATTGATTAATGGAAATTAATTTATTAAAAATACTTTTAGGTATTTAAAAATCACCAAAAAATTCATGAAATGTTCTAAGACATTTAGAAACATTGTCCAACCTTCAAACCAAATTTCTTTTTTGATCTTGATGCATTTTAAGAATTTTTCATTGAATTAAATCATTTTTTGTGCATTATTTTGATCATAAGTTCAAAAAATCATTTCTGCCTATTTAAGAAGAGTTGGACATTGATTCTTTTTGCTTTGGTTTGTGTTTAGCATGTAGTTTCTAGGATTAAATGGCCATGATTTGATTCCTCATTTTCATTTTGTTTGGTATTTCTTTTGTTTAGGAACCCTAAAAACCCTAATAACTTAGAAAAATCATAACTTGAGATTGGTTAAGAGTTGGGACCTCCCCTTTGGACTTTGGTTTAGTATAGGTTTAGGGTTTCTTTGGGTGGCATTTTCCATTTTTTATCTTAGGGTTTGCTTCTGTTTTTGGTTTTTGTTTGATGTTTGTTTCATAAACCCTAATTTGGGCTTTCTCTTGCATCCTTCTTACATTCTCTTGCATAACATGACTTGCCATGACACTTCAAGCATCCATTTGATTCATTTGACATCTTAAGACATATAGAAAGCATGTTTGATCATTGCATCATGTAGTTGCCATGTTGTATGCCTTGTATGCTTCATAACTTTTCATGTATGATCATGGTTCTAAACTTGCATCATTTGCACCCATGATCTTGTATGAACATCTCCATGCCTTGCCTCATGCTTGTATCACTTCATAGCATCATTATCATCATCAACATGCTTCTGGTTTTGGTTTGCATCATGTCATCTCATCCCATTTTGCATTGCATTGCATTTCTTTTCTAACCTTTCAGGTGGTAAGTGGCTTTGAGAAGTGAATTTGCCTTCACTTCTCATAACTTTCTCTTCATCTATCTTGCATCCATTGCTGCATTTTTGTATGTGTTTGAGATTAAGCTTGCTCATTATTCCTCTTCCCACTTTCTTTCTCCAAGTGACTTGACTTCTTGAATGAAGCAAGTTGCTTTGCTTCTCTTGACCCTTTCATCTGCTTCCTGGTAGTTCCATTGAAGACTTCCCTTGAAAACCTCACAAATCCTAGGAACAACCAAGCATGACAATGATTAGGGTTTTGATTAGTCCCCCTTCTTAGTTTTACCTTTGTGTCTCTTTTGAGTCTTCTCTTCTCATCTCATAATCAGGGACTAAACCCTTAAGGCTTTAAGGCTTTGTGATTAAGCTTATGCCTGCATCCTTCTCTTAGGATGGAGTGTATAACTTTAATCCTAAGTGTTAAACCCTTAATGTGTTTAACTCCTTTAATCAATTCATCTAATAATCACTAAGACATCAAGCTTGTAACTTTGGCCTTGCATTAGGGTTCTAATTCTTCCTTAACTGGTTAAGAAGGACTAACCCTAGTGTTAATGGACAAGTCCCCCTCAAGTTGTCTTACAAACCCTAAAAATCACTTCATCATCTCACCATTTAATAAAATCCACTTAATCAAAGGCTTGTTTTGTCATGAGTTTAATCCCTAATCATGGATTAAGTTGAGGAGCTTTCCTCAGCTTAAACATTCTCATCTATTATCCTTCTATTAGGATGGTGTAATGGGTCTGTTTAATCCCTGATTATGGCTTAACCTCATTACTTAACACTAAACAAAAACAACAAAAAACATCTAAGTAATCACAAATAGGTTAATGATCTTAATCCTATACCAAAGGCGATTAAGTGTGAGAATCTGACTTCACACTTAAGGTATTCTCATTACCCCTAATCAGAGGGAAGATGTGATGAGTTTACTAAATCCATTGGTTTAGACTTAAGCTCATTAACTTATGACAAATTTCCAAAAGCAATAAAAGACTGAAAACACAAAAACAAACAATAATCGTCTCCTTCGGGATTCTTTTCTCATCTCATTCACTCATAAACGAGAACTTGCTTCTTCCGTCTAATGCAAGACAGTAAGCACCTGAGCCAGACAGGTCATACACTTGAGCATAGACAAGTAAGCCGTTCACAAGTCAATTCATCTTTCAGTCTCTTTGGGTCGAACTACGGTGTTCTGAATTCCTCATTGCACGAGAGGATACGTAGGCATAACTTAACAGTTATCGAACAAAAGTCTCTGTATATTCCCCCTCTTTCTAGCTTTATTCTTTAAGCCTCATGATCTTGAGCATTTCACTCCTGTTCTTACACTGACACTTCACTTATATACTTCACTTTTCTTTTACACTGACACCTGTACATCCTTTTCCAGCTATTTTATACACAGATTGCACTGACACTACCCCTTTAAAACACAAATCTTTTAAGCGTGGATCCCGTCGAGTACGGCGGACAATCTGGGTGCTAATACCTTCCCAGGTTGTAACCAACCCCCTTTCTCAGTCTCTCTGGTTCGCAACCGTCTTATCCATGTCTTTCTAGGTTTATGCAGCATTACCTTTCCTCCGGGATAAAAATGCCTAGCTGGCGACTCTATTCATCTCCAGTGAGTTCACGGCTGTGTGTTCTCATTGTCCCTCTCGCCGACCATTCGCGTCTGTACCTTCATCTGATCCTTTTTCATTTGTCGGGAGCGACAGCAGGCATAACTTAAAGGTTATCGAACAAAAGTCCCCAGGTCTCCCCCTATTCTCTTTCTAGCTTTCTTTTCTTATCCTCAGTTTAAGCTCTCATTCTTTGTATACCATCACCATGTACATCCTTTTCTTTTATGCACTGTTAGCACATATACTTTTCGCCCTTTTTTTTAAAAACACAATCAGGTAAGCGTGGATCCCGTCGATTACGACGGACGATTTGGGTGCTAATACCTTCCCAGGTCGTAACCAACCCCCTTACCCAGTCTCTTTGGTTCGCAACTATCTTATCCATATCTTTCTAGCGTTATGCAGCATTACCTTTCCTTCGGGATAAAAATGCCTAGCTGGCGACTCTATTCAACCTCAACCTTCAACATCGCCGACACCAAGTTCGCGTTTGTACTAGGATGAAAATCCGGTGAGCGACAGCAATATACATACATCATCCTCAAAACATCATAACATTGCATCCACATTTATTATTAAACAATCATTCCTCATACTTATTCATAACATCATATACATACTCATGGGACACCATATAACACACTCATCCTACATCATATATATACATCATGAAATCACGCATCATAACTCAAACAAAATTAAATCATTCATTGTTCATCACTTAATTACTAACTCTACTCATATAGCCTCCAAAACACATCATGTGACAACACTACAACGTCATAGCCACCTAGAACATACTACCTTAAAAACAGTTTTCAAAATTAAAACATTTTTTAAAGTTTTTCAGGACTCGCTAAGCGAGACATCACGCTCGCTAAGCGCCCAACTCTCTGACTCTTCTCGCTAAGCGAGCTTCGTGATTTCTGCAGAATTCTTTTGCAATTTCAGCCTTCTCCTTCTACGACAAAACCCCTCCAAAACCCACAATTCAACAACATCACATCAGAAAACCTCATTAACATCAACATTCATCATAATAACATCATTGTATTCATCAAAATCATCATGAATTCATCATTAACATCACAAAATCATCAATCAAAACCCTATTCCCTAAACTACACCACAAAACCCCCAATTCCATTCCCACATTATAATATCGAAAGGAAAATACTCATCATACCTTAATTTCTGTAAGCTTTCGATAAACTCTACGTAAATCTTCCCAATCTTCAAGCCCTATCTTTTCCTTTTTCTCCAGAGCTCTTCTCCCAAAAGTGTGATCGTTCCAAATGATCATACTCTCCAACTTTCCCCTCTTTTGTCACTTTTGTCCCTAGGACCTCTTTTAGTCTTTCCCCATAAAACTCTCACTTATCCTCAACCAAAAGATCACAATACCCTTATCCTCCAATTCCTTCAATTTTATTTAATTAATCTCAAATAATAAATTAAACCCCATATACTTAATTATTCTAATTATTATTAAAATATTAAGCTACCCTCAAACTTCACAAAGCATCAAATAACCTCATAAACATCAAAATTCACAAGAAAACACATTAATATAATTAAAAATCAACTTTGGGGTGTTATATCTTTTTATATGAAAGGTGATTCATTATGTTGGTATAAATGGATGTACCAAAGTCATTTATTGATCGATTGGAATTCATTCACTAAGGCCTTGGAACTACGATTTGGTTCATCTACATATGTTAATCATCAAGCTGAATTGTTTAAGTTAAAGCAAGTGAAATTTGTTGTGGAGTATCAAGTTGAATTTGAAAAATTGGGAACTCAAGTGGTTGGTTTATCTCAAGATGTGATCTTAAATTGTTTTATTTCTGGTTTGGCACCAGACATACATAATAAAATTGCAATTCATAAACCTATTTCTATCTCGCAAGCCATTAGACTTGCTAAGTTGATTGAATACAAAATTAAAGATTCAAAACCTAAATTCCAAATGCCTTTTTCCAGCACCCTGACCTGGCCAAACCCAGGCCCAAAAATCGCACACCAAACCCATTCTACTACTCCTAAAACCCCATCCATTCCCCAACCATCTCAACTTACCATTAGACATCTTTCCAACGCTCAACTTCAAGAGCGCTGAGCTCAACACTCTATTTTAATTGTTAGGAGAAGTTCATTCTGGGACACAAATGTTCATCTGGAAAATTCTTATTACGAATGATTGATGAAGATGAACATATTGAAATGGAATCGTTGGACTCTACAGAAGACAATTCTCCAATTATTGAACCCAATGAAACTTATTTTCAACTATCTCCTCAAGTTGTGTGTGGCTACTTTTTTTCCAAAAATACTTAAATTCAAAGGCCTACTCCATGGACTGACTATTACTGTTTTAATTGACATAGGAAATACCCACAACATCCTTCAACCACAAATTTCCAACCACTTGAAACTTCCCACCACACACATACCATATTTTTCTGTCGTAGTTGGAAATGGATCTAAACTATCATGTTCTGGACTCTGCCCACATGTTCCTATTGCCCTACAAGACCACCTTTTTACTATACCCTTCCATTTAATTCCAATTGAAGGAGTTGATGTTGTTCTTTGAATAAAATGGTTGAGGACATTTGTAACGCCCTAATTTTATAAAGTATTTTTATATAATAAATATCAAGAGTATGATGGTGTATTTTGAATAATAAGTGGATGAGGTATTTTATTTAAATAATGATAATATAATGAGGTGGTATTATTATTATAATATTGTTATTTAATAAATAAAATAAAATATAAGTTGGAGGATTGAGGGGCAATGTTGTAATTTGATTCTGTTATGAAAAAGGGAGAACACGATACATTTTCTCATTATCGTATTTTGACGAAGGAAAGAGGGCTCTGGAGAAAAAGGGAAAGGAGAAGGGAAATCAAGAATCGTAAAGCTTCAAGATTAAGGCTTTGCAAGGATTTTGTCAAATTCGAGGTAAGGGGGGAGAAAGGGTTCTTTATTGGTGATCTAACATGAAAAGGTAATTGAGAGGTCCTTACTCTCTTAGGGATTATATGAATTTGATTGTTGTTGATGAGTTCATGATATGAGTATGAATATTATGATTATTGATTGTATATTCTTGAAGTTTGATAATTGAATTCCATGATGTGTGTATTATGAGAACTTGGTCACAAATGTGGTTGTGGATGATGTAAATTGAGAAGAGGACGAGAAACCTAGAATTTTCCTAATTTAATTTGTGATGTTAGGTTGAGAAGATAATGAGGGATTAGATGCATAGAATAAGTATAAGGACAATATTTGGAGTGTTTTGGGTGATAAAAGTGAGAGATAAGTGATAAAACTCAAACTAGTATGAAATTGGGAGAGAAAAGTGAGTTTTAGAAAAAGCTGAATTTTGGGTGCAGGTGGCCTGACACGGGCAGTGTCGTGTGACACGGGCGGCCGTGTCAGCCCCCTGTATTTTGCGAAATCTTGATTTTTGAAGGGGATGTTCAGACCACATGACACGGGCCGTGTCATGGGACACGGGGGGCCATGTCAGGCCTCTGTTTTGGACAATTTTCCGCATTTTAAGATGGTTTTGTCCCGATTTCTTGTTTGATAACTGTACCATTAGTCTAAGGCCTTAACGATAGCATCCATGATTAACTATAGGACCTTACGACCGATAATAAGCGTGTGTGTGTGTTATGTGATTATTGGAGATATTATAACTTTATTACTACGTCGATTAGAAGGTGTTGATGATGGAAATGTTTACTATAAGTCTTGTACAATTATATGAAGGAATTGTGATAAACGAAGAGGATCCTGATGATTGGTAACATAGTTGATTATATGTCTTGCTTAGAACCCATGATGTAAGTGTTGGTAGAGGTGAGGATCAGAAGGATCGTGTGGTATTAAAATATATGTATAGGGAATAATGAGAGTGGAATTAATGAGGAATTCATAAGATATGACATTTGGTAATTAGCGTGTATGAATATACGTGCTTATGTTGTTTTGCATTACTCTTAATGGTGAACCATATTAATGGTGTTGACATTGTGTATGAATATTGTTGGACTATCTATGTGACCCACGTGATGGGATATGTGTTAGATCATGAGGATCATGTTGACATGATTGTATTCATGTGTAATTATGTTAATGTGTACTATGTGTTTAGTGCTATTTATATGATGAAATGATATATATGTTTTGATGAGGATCATGAGGATCGTAAAGCATGATGTGTTCATGTATGTTATGATATGGTATGCGTTGTTGTGTCTGCATGCACATACATTTGATGGAATAATCATGTCGTGGATGTGATTATTTGGGATTCATTGAGAATCGTGGTTGCAGGGATGATCGTGTCTTGTTGGAGACGTTAACGATGCATTCGGGGTTCTATTTGATGAACCGTTATTGTGAGTCGGTACCGCATTTGCATTGTGTCATTGAGTCACTTTGCATTGATTGAATTAATGATGTATGATATGTGTTGATGAACTATTTGAGATATTGATTAATTGTACGATGTATGATGTGTATTTGATGAATAGAGGTGAGACTACCTTGTAAGATGTTATTTGCACCGTTAATATATTGAATTGTTTTCTCACCCCTTTATTGTTTGGTTGCGTCTGTGCTTCTTCAGAAGTACAGATGATTCAGGTACTTGAGTATGCTCGGAGTACAAGTTTTTTGGTCGAGTCCTAGGAGTCACTCTGATACGTAACACGGGAAATGGGGATATTTGTTATTTAATTATTCTTGTTAGTAATAGTTACGTATCATATTGTGTTAAAACTTATAAATTAAGTGAATTGATGAATTTTGTGGATATTTGGAGAATTGTCGATTGTTGAATAAAAAGATATTTCCGCTGTTTTTAATAAATGATTATACTTTTGGTTGATTTTGAAAATGTAGCTACTCACTTGTTAATTAAACTCTGATTTATCTGAAAACTTATGTTATTTTAGAAAATGGGAAAAGTGGGTGTTACAACATTGGGCCCACTTCTTGTTGACTTCTCAATCCCAAAGATTTCATTCACTTACCAAAATACTAAAATTACCATAACAGTGGACTCCAAAATTCTTCCATCTCACTCTTCATACAACCAAATTTGCCACCTCATCCATACTGACTCAATTTCTTCAATCCACCTCTTACTTTACCATCCCTCTAATGACAACCATATTGACCCTTCCCTACCTCAACCCAATCCTCTTGATTCTTTACCTACTACTCTTCCTAAACCAAATCACCTCCATTTTACATTCATATGTTGTTGTTTTTAAATCCCCACAAAGCCTTCCACATCACGACCACGTGACCACGGTATTCTAATTCTTCCAAACACTGCACCTATTAACGTTAAACCCTACAGATATCCACACTCCCAAAAAGAGGCAATGACAACCATCATTCACGATATGTTGCTTAAAGGCATCATTAAACCCAGTAATAGCCCATACTCCTCAAATTTTTATTAGTTCAAAAAAAGATGGTTCATGGTGTGTTTGTATGTATTATAGAGCCCTAAATGCATTAATTATTCGATACCGTTTTCCCATCCCTACCATAGATGAATTTTTTATGAATTGGGTTCAACAACTATATTCTCTAAAATTGATCTCAGATCTGGTTATCACCAAATTCGGGTCACTCTGGAGGATACACACAAAATAACATTCAGAACGTTTGATGGGCACTATGAGTTTTTGGTTATGCCCTTTAGGTTAACTAATGCTCCTAGTTTGTTTCAATCCGCAATTAATGATTTTCTTCGTCCTTATTTATGACGGTTTGTTTTAGTCTTCTTTGATGATATTCTGATATATAGTTCTAGTCTTGCTCAACATGTTACTCATTTAAAGTTGATTTTAGACTTACTCTTATCTAACAAATTTTAATGCAAAATTGTCAAAAATGTGTGTTTGTTGCCCATACTGTGTATTATTTAGGTCATATTATCTCCAGTGAAGGTGTAACCCTAGATCCAGAAAAGATTTAAGCAATTTTCAGCTGGCCGAGGCCACGTTCTCTCACGACTCTCAAGGGTTTTTTAGGCCTCTCTGTGTTTTAACGATGATTTGTTCATCATTACGCCTCTCTCGCCGCTCCACTCACTGATTTATTACATTCCACTTAATTACTTTGGAGTACATCACCTGAGACATGATTTACAACATTAAAATCTATAATGACGGAAACTCCTGTTTTGAGTCTTCTTGATTTTTCCAAGCTCTTTGTCCTCGAGACTGATGCATCCGCAGTTATTGTTGGTGTTTTCCTCTCCCAATAATGCCATCCCTTAGCTTTCTTCAGTAAGAAACTCTGCAATTGTCTTTAGGCTTCTTTCATATATGTTCGTGAGATGTACGCCATTACCTAAGTTGTAAAGAAATGGAGTCAGTATTTAATAGGATGAAAATTTCACATTTACACTGATCAGAAAAGCTTAAAGAATTCGTTAGTTCAAACCATACAAACGTCTGGATAACAAAAATGGGTTGCTAAACTACAAGGGTTTAACTTCGACATTTTTTGCAAACATGGAAAGTTGAACCAAATGGCTGATGCTCTTATCCGAATCCACTCTGAAGAAGAAGCAATTTTGTTGTCCTTATCATCTCCAATTCCTCTTCCAGTCACTTAACTCAAACAATACTACAAAAATGAGACTGATGGTCAAACTCTTGTGCAAACAGTATTATCAAAACCAGCCACACACTCATTGTTCCAGATCACAGATGAGCTTGTATACTACAAAGATAAACTATACGTACCTCCAGTGGAAGAGCTTCGTCAGAACCTTTTAAAGGAATTCCATTCTACTTCTATTGCTAGCCACTCAGGACTCCAACCAACTCTAGCTCGTATCTCCCCTTCTTTTCTCTAGCCAAGCATCTACAAAGACACAAACTTCTTTGTTAAACATTGCATAATTTGTCAACAAAACAAATACCTACCCAAAAAGGGACAATGACTTTTACAACCCTTACTCATTCCAAACCAAGTATGGGAGGACCTAACAATGGAATTTATAACTAACTTACCCAATTCCTTTTGTTATTCAATGATCTAGGTAGTATGCGATAGATTATCCAAGTTCTTCCATTTTATTGCCCTCTCATCCAATTTCTCAGCTAAGGATATGGACTTATGTTTTGCCATTGAAATTTGTCGGTTGCATGGCACTCCAAAGTCCATCATCTCTGATTGTGATCCTTTATTCCTCATTACTTTCTAGAAAGAGTTGTTCCGCATCTAAGGCACCACACTAAAGTACAACACAACATACCATCATGAAACAAACGACCAAACAGAAGTTGTTAATCACTGTTTAGAAACATATTTACGATGCTTTACCAGTGAGAAACCAAAGAGATGGTTCAAGTACTTACACCTTGCAGAACTATGGCATAACACAACTATTCACAGCTCAATTAACATGTATCCCTTTGATGATTTGTACGGACGTCCTCCTCCAGTTATTTCTTCTTATAACTCGGGCTCTTGTTCCATAACCGAGGTTGATGCATCCTTACAATAGAGAAACGAGTTGATAAATATTTTGAAATGCAACTTAGCTGGCAGCAGAAAAATAATGGAACATCAAAACAAGAAAAAAGGAGTCATGTTACCTTTGCAGATGGCAATCTCATTCTTCTTTGACTTCAGCTTTACCGCCACTCTTTGGTTCGCTGAAGCATCTCTAACAAGTTACCAAAGCATTATTATGGAACCTTCAAGATACTTCGCCAAATCGGACAAGTATCATATCACCTTGATCTTCCCCCGTCTTCAAAGATTCATCCCGTTTTTCCTGTTTTACAACTGAGAGTTTTTCATGCTTCATCACCCTCTTCTTAGTTTGTTCCTATTCTGGCCATATTTGAGAACTCATATGATGATTCACAACATCAAGACAACTTCATATATCCTCCTTTTGCGACCCTTAATAACACTCACACATACATGCAAACAACATCTAATGAAGATCCTTTATTGTTGAGTGAAAATAACAAGACTGAAACAAGTAAAAGAGGACTTAAGGGTGCTAAGAAGGTTGGGTTGTGTTGCACCCTAATTTTTGCCCTAAGTTTTTCTTTTCATTTTCATCTACATCTTGCATACAAACAAGAATGCACTGGTTGCTCGATTCTTCTCAGGTTAGGTTTATGCCTCACAGGGGATCACCGTTGTTTTTAATTTCTTTATTTGTTTATGTTTACTAACCATTAATCAAAATCAAAAAATATTTTGTTTCCTTTTACTAAATTTTTTTTTCAGGAAGAGGAACCATTGAAAATTCCAAAATAGCAGTCTTGCAGCTCGAGTAAATTTCACAGACAAAAGTCGAAGTTGATCCGTAAATAATTCAAATTTATCTAATCAAGGATTTTCCAATTTAATTGATTCTTTCAAAGGATTTCCAAGGTTCATGTGTTTATTTCTTCGACGTACAAAAAAATCGGGCCAGAGCAACCAAGCAATCACATTTGAATAAAATATTCAAATTTTGACTTGGTTAACCGGTTAACCATATACGTTAACCGGTTAACCAATGCGAAATTTGAATATTTTATTCAAATTCAGCACCCTTAGATCATTGATTTAATTGGAAAATTCTAGATCTGTTGGTCTTTGACTTCTCTACATCACTTTGATCATTTCCTACCATAAACCTTCACTAATCACCACTCTTTTCCATTTCCCACCAAAATTCCAATTACCAAGCCTAATTTTAATTACGAAAACAAGCTTCATTCCACAAAATTCCCATACCTAAAGTCTTTAAATATGACCATAATTTCATTCATTCACCAAGCTTTTGATAGCCACAAAGCCTCTTGCAAAATACTCCCTCAACACCAAAATTCTCCAAAGCTCACTTTCTTTCTTTTGAAGTTATCAAGAATTCACATTGAATTCTTGACTAACTTGAGCTAAACCATCATTCTTTCCTTATTTTGTTCATCAATTTCAATAGATCTAAGCTTGCTTTGGTCCAATTCGAAGAAGAGATTTTGGTAATTCATCTTTCTCCATAAACCCATATTCACCATCAACATTCAATATGTAGATCTTTGGTGCCTTTGCTTCTAGATCCTTTGGATCTTTATTTGTTGTTTGATTGCAGGGATTCCACAATATTTTGGTTTTAAAATTCATGCAAATTCAGATCATAATCACTAAATGTTTGAGAAAAGGTTTTTGGAAATAGATTAATGTTGAATTTCTGCATTTTTTTGTTGTTGCTTCAGCGTTAAACGGTTAACCATATGCATTAACCGGTTAACGCAAGTCAGAATTAAATTCTTGGCTTGTTTCAAGCCCCTTTTTGGTTCCTCTTTCTTCTTCTTCTTCCTCCTTTTTATTTTTACCTTGGGGAGAACTTTTGGGTGTGATTTCTCCTTAATTTCAATAAACTTTGGGTGTAGATTAGAGTAGTTAATGTTAATTAATTCAAAACTACCTTTAAGTGGATTATTCAATTCATTTATAGTACTTTCGGTTAGTGATACATTTTCATGCTTGAATCCACCAAGATGAGTGATTGAACTTAAGGATGGAAGAATACCATGAGTGCGGCTCAATTTGGTATTCACCTTTAGTTTTGTTCGGTATTGCGTCCGGATAACGATTTACATATCGTTTATCTCACATGCATTAACATTAACATTATGCACCTTAATTGGTGGTGGCTGGACTCATTTGTAGGGTAATTACTTCGTAATTAATCGGTGTCGCTCCCCGGATTTTCATCCCGGTGCAAACGCGAACCGTCGGCGATGTTGGAGGTTGAGGTTGAATAGAGTCGCCAGCTAGGCATTTTTATCCCGAAGTAAAGGTAATGCTGCATAAACCTGGAAAGGTATGGATAAGACGGTTACGAACCAAAGAGACTGAGTAAGGGGGTAGGTTACGACCTGGGAAGGTATTAGCACCCAGATCGTCTGTCGTACTCAACGGGATCCACGCATACCTGATTGTGTTTAAAGGGGAATAGTATATGTGCTAACTGTGTATAAAAGGCTAGGGAGGAATGGATGTACAGAGTTTCCGTGCAAGAAGAAAAGGAATGCTCAAAACTGAGGCTAAGGAAAGAGAAGTTGGGAGGAGGAAAGGGGGGAGACAAATAGACTTTTGTTCGATAACTGTTAAGTTATGCCTACGTATCCTCTTGTGCAATGAGGAAGTTAGAACACCGTAGTTCGACTCAAAGAGACTTAGTGTTTTTGTTGTGAACTGCTTGCTTGTCCATGCTCAAGTGTATGACTCGTCTGGCTCGAGTGCTAACTGTCTTGCATTAGACGAAAGAAGCGAGTTATCGTTTTCAGAGTAAATGTGATGAGAAAAGAATCCCGAAGGAGACATTTATTGTTTGTTTTTGTGTTTTCAGTTTTTTATTGTTTTTGGTTTTTTGCATAAGATAATGAGCTTAAGCCTTAATCAAGGATTTGTAAACTCATTATATCATCCCTGAATAAGGTTAATGAGTCTACTTAAGTATGATATGAAAATATCAACTTAATTACCCTAATGATGCAGGATTAAGATCATTAACCTACTTGTGATTATTAAGTGTTTTTGGATTTTTGTTTTGTGTTAAGTAATGAGTTTAATCTCTAATCAGGGATTAGTGAACTCATTACACCATCCTAAGAGAAGGATAATAGATGAGAACACTTAAGATGAGGAAGACTCCTTAACTTAATCCATGGTTAGGGATTAAAATAATTATATAACAAGCCTTTATTAAAGCGGATTTTAATTAAAGGTGGGATTATGAAATGGATTTTATGTTTGTAAGACTAAATCTGAGAGGGACTTGTCCATTGAACACTAGGGTTAGTTCCTCTGAACCAACAGGCAGAGATATAACCCTAATATAAGGCCCAAGTTACAAGCTTAAGTCTTAATGATTATTAGGTGTTTTGATTAGGAGGTGTAAAACACTTAAAGGTTTAACACTAAGTATTAAAGTTATACACTCCATCCTAAGATAAGGATACATGCATAACCCTAATTCAGAGTCTTAAACGTTTAACTGTTTAGCCTTGATTATGAGATGAGAAGCAGAGACTCAAGGAGACTCAAAGGTAAAAACTAGGGGAGACTATGTACAACCCTAAAGTTATCATATGCTTGGATATTCCTATGGTTTGTGAGGCTTAGAGAAAGATCTTCAAATGGCCACCAAGGAAGAAGAAGCAGATGAAAAGAGAAGAGAAAGGAGAATAGGTTACTTACTTCCTGAAGAAGTTAAGTAACCTAAGAGAAAGAAAAGGAGCAAGAGAGAGAACAAGTGAATCAAAGTCACTTCAAAGACAAATAAATATGAAAATGAAAAGATAAGAAGAGATTGGATGTGGAGGCAAATCCACATCCTAAACAACTTACCTGAAGCCCCTGAAATGGTTAGTATGAATGCATAAAATGTGAAAAGAAAGGAGATAAGGCAAATGAAGATGCAATGATCAAGACCAGAAGTGCAAACATAATGAAAATGTGTTATTAAATGATGCAAAGACATGTACAATGCATATGTATTATCATACAAGAGATGAGATGCAAAGGAAAGCATGTTAGAAGCTTGAAATCACATGAATACACATAAGAAGTAATGAATGCAAAGCATACAAAATGGATGCAACAATGATCAACCAATGTTTACACATGTCCTAAAGTATCTAAGATGACATACAAATGCATGAGATGTCATGACAAGTTCACATGATGAAGGTATGCAAAGATGAATGCAAATGAACATGGCAAATTAGGGTTTTAAGAAAGTATGAGATGCATATGTCCACAACAGAAGGATAACACATGATAAAAATTTGAAAATGAAACCAAATGAACCCTAAACACTCATAAGATCACTCCCCAAAGATGGAGGTCAGAAGCTATACCAAAGTCAAGTTATGGTTTTTCTAAGTTAGGCTAGGGTTTTGGGTACTTCTTCATGAAAAATGCCAAACAAATGGAACAATGCAATGCAAAAATATGAGTTAAATACCCTAGATACTACATGCAAAGCGTGACAGAATGCAAAAAGAACCATTTGCAAACTCATCTTGGTTGATCAGAAATGGATTTTTGAAGTTAGGGTTAGAAAAATAGGAAATTTGGAAACCCTAATTCATGGTTAATTGTCAAAACATGATCAAACCCTAAAAGAAATTTGTAAGACGAGTTTCTAAATTGTTGTAAATATGTGAGAATGCTTCATGATTTTTTTTGGTGATTTTTAAATACATAAAAGTATTTTTAATTAATTATAATTAATTAATTAATTAAATAATATAATTAAATGATTCAAAAATAGATTTTTAATGCAAAAATTAAAAATAAAAATGTTTTTGGTTTCTGAAAATTATTTAAAGTGAAAATGCAAAAGATTGTATTTTTATAAATTTATTTGCTATTTTAAATAAAATAAACTAAAGAAAATAAAAAATAAAAGAAAATAAATAAAAGAAAATGGAAGGTATGCGCAACAGAGGGTCCAGATGCAAAGTTGAGATGATCAAGGGTTCAGGATGAGAGTCAACAAGACCCATGGTATTCACCATCAAGGGCCTAGGTATAAAGTTATAAAGCGCGCGCTATCTGTCGCTCCCCCGAAAAGACACCTGGTCAGATAGGGTACAGAAGCGAACGGTCGGCGAAAGGAGAAGTGAAGATGAAGGTGAATAGAGTCGCCAACTAGGCATTTTTATCCCGAAGGAAAGGTAATGCTGCATAAACCTAGGAAACGATGGATAAGACGGTTGTGAACCAGAGAAACTAAGAAAGGGGGTTGGTTACAACCTGGGAAGGTATTAGCACCCAGATTGTCCGTCATACTCGACAGGATCCACGCTTAAAAAGATTGTGTTTAAAGGGGTGAGTGTATGTGCTATCTGTGTGCAAAAGCAGGAAAAAAATATACAAGTGTCAGTGTAAAAAAGGTGAATGCTCAGGAACTGAGACTTTAAAAGAGAATGCTGAAAGAGGGGGAAGACACAGAGACTTCTGTTCGATAACAATTAAGTTATGCCTACGTATCCTCTCGTGCAATGAGGAAGTCAAAACACCGTAGTTCGACTCAAAGAGACTGAAAGATAAATTGACTGTGAACTTCTTGTTTGTCTATGCTCAAGTGTATGACTCGTCTGGCTCGAGTGCTAACTGTCTTGCATTAGACGGAAGAAGCAAGTTCTCGTTTGTGAATGAGTGTGATAAGAAAAGAATCCCGAAGGAGACGATTATTGTTTTTTTTTTATGTTTTCAGTTTTTTATTATTTTTGGAGTTTGTCATAAGTTAATGAGCTTAAGCCTAATCAAGGGCTTGTAAACTCATTATATCCTCCCTGATTAGGGATAATGAGAATACTTTAAGTATGAGATAAGCATTTCAACTTAATTGCCATGATGATGTAGGATTAAGATCATTAACCTACTTGTGATTATTTAGATGTTTTTGGGTTTTGTTTAGTGTTAAGTAATGAGTTTAAGCCATAATCAAGGATTAGTGAACTCATTACACCATCATAATAGAAGGATGATAGATGAGAACACTTAAGCTGAGGAAGATACCTCAACTTAATCCATGGTTAGGGATTAAATTCATGACAAAACAAGCCTTTATTAAATGGATTTTAATTAAGGGTGAGATTAAGAAGTGAGTTTTATGATTTGTAAGACAACTTGAGGGGGACTTGTCCATTAAACACTAGGGTTAGTCCTTCTTAACCATAAAGGAAGAATTAAAACCCTAATGTAAGACCCAAGTTACAAGTTAATGTCTTAGTGATTATTAGATGGGTTAATTAAGAGGTTTAAACAAATTAAAGGTTTAACACTTAGGATTAAAGTTATACACTCCATCCTAAGTGAAGGATGCATGCATAACCCTAATTCCAAAGTCCTAAAACCTTAAAGGTTTAGTCTCTAATGATGAGATGAGAAAAGAGACACAAAGAAGACTCAAAGGAAAAAGTATAAGGGGAACTAATAAGTCCTAAAAAAATTATCATGCTTGGAAGTCCTAGGGTTTGTGAGGCTTAAGAGAAGAAGTCTTCAAGGAAGCCACCAAGGAGAAGCAAGATGAAAAGAGAAGGAAGCAGAAGAATAAGTTACTTACTTCCTAAGAAGATAAGTAACTTAAAGAAAGAAAGTGAGAAAGAAAGAACACAAGTGAGAAATCCCACTCAAATACAAACAAGAATGCAGCA
This sequence comes from Lathyrus aphaca, assembly GCA_963966055.1. NCBI lineage: Eukaryota > Viridiplantae > Streptophyta > Magnoliopsida > Fabales > Fabaceae > Lathyrus > Lathyrus aphaca. The sequence continues at coordinate 426,821,422 of OZ014523.1, read as the reverse complement.
AAGATGCAATATGAAAAAGATGAGAAAAAGTGGGAGGTGAAGGCAAATCCACCTCTCAAACAACTTACCATTAACCTCAAAAGTTAGCACAAGATGCATAAGGAAAGAAATGAAATTGAATGATGCATATGCAAAGACAAAGACCAAGACCAGAAGCATACACATGATGCAAATGATATTATGACATGATGCAAAGGCATACAAGATGCATATGTGTGATTATGCAAGAGAATGAATGCAAATGAAGCATGTAGGAAGCATGTAAACACATGGATGTTTATGAAATGAAATGCATGCAAAGCAAAGAAAATGTATGAATAAATGATCAAGAAATGTTCAAGAAATGTCTTAAGATGTCTAAGATGGCATAAAAATGCTTAGAATGGCATGGAAAGTTCACATGTTCATGCAATGCAATGTAAGATGCAAGTAAAGATGCAAAATTAGGGTTACATGGAAGGATGAGATGCAAATGGCAAAGACAGAAGCAAATGACATTATAAAAATTTGAAAATGCACTCAAAGGAACCCTAAAACTATACTAGGTTACCATCCAAAGGGGGAGGTGAGAAGCTAAACCTAGAAGAAGTTATGAATTTCCTAAGTTTCTAGGGTTTTTTGGGTGATCCTCAATGTAAAACACCAAAAAAATTGAAAATGCAAGATGAATTCATGCCAAAAGTATCCTAGATACTACATGATATGTGTAAAACAATGCAAAAAGAACCAACTTCAAACCCTTCATGGTTAGGCAGAAAAGATTTTTCAAAGGTTAGGGTTCAAAATATGATTTTATGAACCCTAAATTCAAAGAAAATTGTCAAATGATGATCAAAACCAAAAATAAATTTGTATGAGGGGTTTGAAAATGTTTCTAAATGTGTTAAGATGCAACATGAATTTTTTGGTGATTTTTAGAAACCTAAATGCTATTTTAATTAATTAATTTCCATTAATTAATTATAATAAACATTAAAATATTTTAAAAATACAATTTTTATGCAAAAAATAAAATAAAAATCTTTTTCTGATTAAGAAAAATATTTGGAACAAAATTGCAAAAGGAAATATTTTTGGGATTTTTCTAAGTATTTTAAATTAAATGTGCAAGAAAATGCAATTAAAATGAAATAAAAATCAAATAAAATGAAAGTATGTTGATCCAGTGGTCCAGATTCAAACTGGAGAGAGAGGGAATTGACTACGCGCGCTATCCAATGGCTGACATTCAAACTGGGTTAATTACTTAATTAATTTAATTAATTGAAAATTAGGGTTAACTGAAATGATCCAGGCCACACATTTACGCGCTAATCACCATCTAACGGCCCACATTCAAACTGGACAACTAAACACTAATTACAAACCCTGATGACTTTCAGGTGACCGGAGCAAGCTCCGGTCATCTTCTCCGGTGACCCCAAATCCCCAACTTCTTCCCTAGGCTCAATTAGGAGCTCTAACTCTCCAGATCAACTATCCTAATCATTCTAAACAAGATTCAATCATCAAATAACATTTATATTGCATCAAACATGAGATTCGAATCAAAACATAAAAACTGCAAAAGTTTCAGAAGCACGATACAAGCTCAAATCTCAACCATTTTCAAAAGTAAAAGGTGTAGTGTGATCAGTGAAGCATGAAGAACATTTCTATAACAAAAAATACAAGTTCTGGAAAATTTGTTCTTGATGATACCTGAGCTTGAGCTTTCTCAATCTGAGCTATCTGGGCCTCTCCCTGGTGCCAATCAACTCCAATGGACCTCCTGAGGATGCTTTGATGCTTGGAATGAATTTATTTAGGCTGTTTTGAAGTTTCAGTTCAGAGGGGGGGTGAAATCGTGTTTTTGATTCTTGAGGTTTCAGGCTTGTTTAATGGTTGGGAAATGATCTGGAGGATGTATGGAGATGATTGGTGAAGTTTGTTTGAAGTTTTGATGGTTGGTTTGAGAATTTCGAAGAGATGAAGTTTGAGAGGGATTTTGGCAATCTGAATGTGTGGGATGATTCAAGCTCCAAGAAGTTATTAAATGTGATCCTTAGGGCATGTATATGAAGCTGTGATAGGTCAGAAGAGTTGTTGTGAGCTATGCTGATTGGTATGGCTTCATTTGCAAAAAGTCAAGGTTGGTTGTACTTGAGGTATGGGTCATGGCAGGCCTGGTTGCAAGGGGTGTCTGGCCTCAACTGAGTTCAAGGAGGACCATGGAAACAAATTTGGCATGCTGGCAAAAGTGTATGGAAAGATCTATACCATTTTGCAAATTTTGGGAAGTTTTGGCCCTTTTGAAATTTCTTGAAGTTCAAGGCATAAAAATGTATAATTCTTGGGAAATTCTGATCAAAATTAGTTGCACTATGATGGTATGGTGTTTAGAGATGCATTAGAGGTCAAGAAATGGCTTGGCATGAGAAATTGCAAAATTCCCTCTTTTGCATGAATGTGAAAATTATAGGATTTTTGCCAACTTTGAAGGATCATAACTTGAGTTCCATGATGAATTAGAACATGTTCTTATACCTTTTGAAAAGGGAAATACCTAATCTACAACTTTCATGACCAAGAAATTTTCATTTGAAGCATTTTTGGTTGAGAAAGAGGAGGTTGAAGAACTTTTCCAAAATGGAAAGTTTCCATTACAAGTCATTTCCATTTTTGGCAACTTTTGGTTTAGCTCAAATTTCTTCAATTTTGTGAACTTCCAAGCACTTAAATGATCAAATAAAGATCATAGAACTTCAATTTGATGAAAATACCCCTTTGGTTCCATTGTTGGGGGCCTCAGATGCCCTGATTTTGCTCTGACTTGCTCAAGAAGTTACCTAATGAACAAATGACTTCCTCAATGAATTTCTTCATAAAACTTGGTACACATGATCCTTATAACATCTTAAGAAAATTAGAAACAAGAATGGCCCAAAAATTTGGAGTTATGGCCTCTGAAACCAAAACCCTAATTTTGGTCATATGTGTAGTGAAAACCCTAGCTCTGCTTCCATGCCTTGCCAGTTCTTGTGATTTCTTGACTTCCTTGAAATTTGAGGGATATAATATGATGATAGAACACACATGGACCCTCTTGGAACACTTAGAGGCCTTTGGGTTGGCTCAGATGAAATCCTGGATTGCTCAGATCACAAACCCTAGATGCAGATGAACTTGAACTATGTAGATGAAACAAATATGCAATGTGAAATGTAATGTTTATACTAATGCAAGCATGAAAGATCATAAGCCATGGTGTGATAAAGAGTGAGGGAAAATTTGGGGTGTTTACATCTGCCCCTATTCAAACATGAGTTAGTTGTGCAGGATGTAAGCGCCCGGCTTAACAGACAAACAAGATAACTTGTGGTTGAATACCAAAGTCAATCCAAAATTTGCACTTGTTGGGGAGAAAAAGAAAAGGGATATAAATTGTAAAAGACAGTATAGCATGATTATCAAATGAAGGCGATGGAGGATGGCCATCGAGCAGAGGACGACTGCTGGGGACAAAGCGGTAAGTAAAGAAATGACGGGGACGACCGACAAGCTGGGGAAATAAAGAGACCATGACGGGGACGACCATCAAGTAAAGTAACAAGGTTCTCTGGGGATTAGAGTAAAAGCAATGATGGGTACATCCATCAGGTTTGGAAAGTAAAGCAACGACGATGGGGACGACCATTGGTTTAAAGAATAAATGAAATAATGATGAGGGACGGTCATCAAAGGTGAATGACGATCACCTAGCAGGGGACGACTGCTCTTTATCATGACATAGGATGAATGTCGGATAGAAAAGGTCGACGATGGGGACGGCCATCGGATAAGCATGATGAAGGACGATCATCAAGAGGTGAAGGACGATCACCTAGCAGGGTACGTCTGCTCTCGGGGTTTATCACGACATAGGACGAATGTTAGATAACAAGATCAACGATGGGGATGGCCATCGGGTAAAAATATGAGGGACGATTAACAAAGGGTGAAAGACGATCACCTAGCAGGGGACGACTGCTCTTTATCACGACATAGGACGAATGCCGGATAGAAAAGGGGTCCAATAATGGAGACTCCACTGGGGAAAAAGGATGAGGGACGGTCATCCGAAGGTCAAGGAAGATCACCTGGAAGGGTACGGCTGCCGAAAGTATCACGACATAGGACGAATGTCGGATAGAGGAAGGTTGTTCTGCTGGGGAATGGTAAACTCCGACGAGTGTTTACGCTTTCCAGAATAAAAGGTAAAAGTGTTTTGACGCTGTGTATAGATTAAAGATGCGGACGAGCATCCTTAGGACCATGATACAGACGAGTATCGATAGAAACAAACGCTGACACATGTTTAGAGATGATGACATGGACGAGTACCATCTGGTTAAAAAAGAACTCATACGAGTGTCGAATCTGCTGAGGAGTGATATATATACAAGATACGGACGAGTATCAAAGACTCTTGTATAAGTATTGGTCTGTTGATGAAGTATGAACAAGATAAGAACGGATGTTCAACTTGCTGGGGAAAGTATGACACAGACGAGTGTCAAAAGAGACTATATATAAGTTATGAACAAAGATTTGTATGTGAGAGTGTAAAAAGTGTTGCGGCGACCTGTGGGGATGACACAGACAGGTGTCGAAATGAGTGTGTTATAAACAAGTGTTTGTTTGGCAACAAGAGTTTTGACAACCATGTTGGGGGAAATGTGACACGGACGAGTGTCTAAAGAGGTATGTACACATATTTGTATTTGAGAATGCAAAGAGGGTGTTTTGGCTTATATCTGCAGGGGAATGATATGACACAGACGAGTGTCAAAAGAGTATATATAACAGGCATTTGTGTTGGAGAGTGCGAAGGGGACGCTTTGGCTTTTATTTGCAAGGGATGTGGGTTTTATATATATTATTGATGAAGTATTGATGGTAATTGCAGGTGACTGGCCCGAACCTGGCTTGTGATCATGCAAATGTTTTATTTTTACCGTAATGCTCCATATTAGACGGAATGCTACGCTTATTTTGTGAATATGATGTGAATGCTATGATTATGCAAAGGAAGAACTGATCCGGGATTCGGATCCCGCTGAAGAAAAAGATCTCTGATTGATCTTCTTGGAGGGATATCCCAGCTGAGGGAGATCATTGGTAGATCTGTTAGGATATATATCTCTTCTTGGGGAAATAGATCATTGATAGACCTATCCTGTAAGGAGAACCTCAGTGGGGAGAAGGAAACTTTCATCACTTTGTTGTGTAGGAGTTTCAGGCATTGCTCTTCTGGGGAGAGGATGGAAACTCTGTGGGAAACTTGGCTGGGGATGCTCCTGTTGAATAGATTTGGGCTGGGGATGACGAGGCTTTGACAACTCCGCTGGGAACAAAGCATTCCAGATGCTGCTTGGGGAGGAGGTATGCTGGGGAAGTATGCTTGGCATGCCCCATGCTGCATATTGGATACCTACAACCTGTTAAGACAAAGAAACGCACAAGTATCTCGAGGTATCCCTTACCGGATTCCATCATAGGAGTTAGATATTCCTGAGAGTAAATATATTTCCTGCAAGCATTTATTAAGAATGGCCGATTTGTTTTATGCAAATATTATATCATGGATATTGGACATTTTGCAAAAAATGTACAAGAAGAGGTGTGACTGAAAATTCTGATTTTATTAATCTGGGTGCCCTGAATTGGCAAATACAGTTCAAAGAAACAAATCCCCTAGAATGAGGAGATTGCTACAAATTGAGAAAATAAAAGTGTTGGCAATGTTGATGAAGCTTCAGTGAGCTTCCTTTGCTATGACATGTATGACCTTGACGTTCTTCTCATCTTGCTTTCTGAAGAAGGTTGATTCTGACTGATGCTTTATCTTTTCGAAGCTCGCCGTGTTGTGAAGAATACAGACGAATTCAGAATGCAGTTGTTCACTTATTCCCGTATTTTGCGTGGATCTCCCTTTCGGGTTTTCAATCCACCGGGATACCCATATTTGCGTGAGCTGTCCGATGTGGCTTTTCAACTCATCAGGTGTACATTTTTGTTAATTTTCCCTTATTTTTGCCCGAGTATTTTATTATGTTTTTAACTCGCCGGGATGCCCTATTTTTTCCTGGACTTACATTCTGTTTTTATGTCCAGCGGGTCATTTTATGCGAAGTATTTTTTAACTGCATCTGAATTCACAGGGGATAAGAAATCTTCACCATCCATAGTAGTGAGCATCAGTGCTCCACCAGAGAAAACCTTCTTTACTATGAATGGACCATCGTAGTTTGGAGTCCATTTGCCCTTGTGGTCTGTATGAGGAGGAAGAAGTCTTTTTAGCACAAGATCTCCCACTTGGTATTCCCGAAGCCTGACTTTCTGATCGAAGGCTTTCTTCATCCTTTTCTGATATAGCTGCCCATGACAGATTGCAGCTTACCTCTTTTCTTCGATCAAATTCAATTGATTGTACCGAGACCGGACCCATTCTGCTTCATTCAACTTTACATCCATCAGTACCCGTAAGGAGGGTAGTTCAACTTCAACTGGCGGGACAACTTCCATACCATATACCAGCTGATAAGGTGTTTCCCCAGTGGATGTTCTGATTGAGGTCCGATACCCATGCAAAGCAAATGGTAGCATCTCATGCCAGTGTTTGTAGGTCACCACCATATTTTGCACAATCTTCTTGATGTTTTTGTTAGCCGCCTCAACAACGCCATTCATCTTTGGCCTGTAAGGAGAAGAGTTGTGATGTTGGATTTTGAAGTCCCGACACAGTTCTGCCATCATTTTGTTGTTCAAATTGGAACCATTATCAGTAATGATTCGCTCGGGAACTCCATATCGACAGATGATGTCTCTTTTCAGAAATCTGGCTACCACTTGTCTGGTGACGTTTGCATACGAAGCTGCTTCGACCCATTTAATGAAGTAATCAATGGCTACCAGGATGAATTTGTGACCATTTGAAGCAGTCGGTTCAATCTTTCCAATCATGTCAATGCCTCACATGGCAAAGGGCCAAGGTGAAGACTTCACGTTCAAAGGATTTGGAGGCACATGCACTTTGTCTGCATAGATCTGGCATTTATGGCACTTTCTGGCATAGGCACAATATTCTGCATGCATTGTGATCCAGTAGTAACCGGATCTTAACAATTTCTTAGCCATTTTATTTTCTCCAGCGTGGATACTGAAAGATCCTTCATGCACCTCGTACATCAGCAAGTCTGCTTCTTTCTTATCAACACATCTGAGAAGAACCATGTCAAAGTTTCGCTTGTATAATGAACCATCAGCATTAAGGAAGAAACTACCATCCAACCTTCTCAATGTCTTATTATCATTGGATGATGCCCCAGGTGGGTATGTTTGATCCTCCAAGAAGCTTTTGATGTCATGGAACCAAGGCTTGTCATCTTTAGCAATGTCCACAGAGAAAACGTACGCTGGTCGTTCCAAAATGGATACTGAAATCCGAGGCACATAATTTGCAGCTTGAACCTTGATCATGGAGGAAATGGTAGTTAAAGCATCTGCGAACTGATTTTCATCTCGAGGGATATACTCAAGTTTAATTGTTGTGAAGAAAGTCAATAATCTCCTCGTGTAGTCACGATATGGAATCAGGTGCTCTTGGTGAGTGTACCATTTGCCATTGGTCTGATTGATTACCAAAGCTGAATCTCCGAATACAGTTAATGTCTTGATCCTGAGGTCAATGGATTCCTCAAGACCCATGATACAGGCTTCGTATTCAACTTCATTATTAGTGCAGGCAAAAGTGAGTGTTGCCAAGAAAGGCATATGAACTCCTTTAGGTGTAATGAGCACTGCACCAACTCCACGACCATTCATATTGATAGCCCCATCAAACATCATTGTCCATTCTTCTTCTGGGTCAGGCCCTTCAGTGTGAATAGGCTCTTCATGATCTTTTGCTTTTAAGTACATGATGTCTTCATCTGGGAAGTCAAATCTCATTGGTTGGTAATCATCAATGGGTTGCTCAGCTAGATAGTCAGACAGTACACTGCCCTTGATGGTCTTTTGAGATGTGTATTGAATGTCATATTCTGTTAGAATCATTTTCCATCTTGCAACCCTTCGGGTAAGTGCTGGCTTCTCAAATATGTACTTGACAGGGTCCATTTTTGAGATCAACAAAGTTGTGTGAGTCAACATATACTGTCTTAGTCAGCGAGCAGCCCACGCTAAAGCACATCAAGTTTTCTCGAGTAGTGAATAACGTTGTTCACAGTCGGTAAAATTTTTGCTTAGGTAGTATATTGCATACTCTTTTCGACCAGAATCGTCATGCTGGCCCAACACACACCCCATTGATCCTTCTAATACTGTCAGGTACATTATTAGAGGTCTTCCTTCAATCGGAGGCATGAGAATTGGAGGTTCTTGTAAGTACTCCTTGATTTTGTCAAAAGCTTTCTGACAATCATCGTTCCACCTGACCGTTTGTTCCTTTCTTAACAATTTGAACAGGGGCTCACAGGTTGCAGTAAGGTGAGATATGAACCTTGATATGTAGTTCAATCTACCCAAGAACCCCCGAACTTCCTTTTCAGTCCTAGGTGTTGGCATCTCCTGAATAGCTTTGACTTTGTCAGGATCAACTTTAATTCCCTTTTCACTTACGATAAATCCCAGCAGCTTACCGGAATGTACCCCGAATGTGCATTTGTTGGGGTTTAGCTTCAGCTGATACTTTCTCAGACACTTGAACAACTTCAGCAGATTTACCAGATGATCTTCTTCAATAAGGGACTTGGCAATCATGTCATCCACGTAGCACTCAATTTCTTTGTGAATCATATCATGGAATAATGTCACCATAGCCCGTTGATAAGTTGCACTGGCATTCTTCAATCCAAATGGCATTACCTTGTAGCAAAATATGCCACAAGGTGTGATGAATGTTGTTTTCTCCATGTCTTCAGGTGACATTCTGATCTGATTATACCCTAAAAAACCATCCATGAAGGAAAACACCGAGAACTGAGTTGTGTTGTCGACCAATACATCAATGTGAGGTATATGGAAATCATCCTTCGGGCTAGCCCTATTCAGATCCCAGTAATCCACACACATCCGTACTTTGCCATCCTTCTTAGGCACTGGTACAATATTAGCGACCCACGGCAGGTAACTAGTTACAGCAAGGAAACCGGCGTCCCGCTGTTTATGTACTTCTTCTTTAATCTTCATGGCCATATCCGGAAGAGTACGGCGTAGCTTCTATTTTATTGGAGGGAAATCTTCTTTCAAAGGCAGCTTGTGCATAACAATGTCTGTATCTAGACCTGGCATGTCTTGATAGGACCAAGCAAAGACGTCGACGTATTCTCGAAGCATATCAATAAGTTGTTCTTTTACTGAAGCCTGCAGACCGGCCCCAATCTTCACTTCTTTCAGATCCTCTTCGGTACCAAGATTCACTATTTCAACCTCCTCCTGATGAGGAGTAATCACTTTCTCTTCCTGCCTCAACAACCTGGCTAACTCTTCAGGTAACTCATAGTCTTCTTCAACCTCTTCATCAGCTTGATTAATTGGATTGTCAAAGTCATACAAGGTCATAGTAGTGCCGTTGTCGGTGCGATCTGGAGGATAATCTCTGCAAGGGTTGAGATTTGTTCGTTTTAGTGATCAATTTTAATCTTGTTTAGAAAAGGTGAAAATGAAGTTATTATTTTGAAAACATTGCCATTTTATTGTTTTGTACAAAAGTAAAAAATGAAAAGACAGTGAGCGAAAAAGAGACTCGTTTGCAAAAGATGTCCGATATTCATTGATAATTCATTTGCACAAAATTACAATATGGCCCTATTACAAAATGAGTCCTGACACGTTGGGCAAGATGCAAGACTTGATGCATGCTAAAAAAGACAGGAAATAATAATTACTCTGCAGGAGTAACCCTTATAATTTCATGGGAAGACCAGTTAAGGACTTGGTGCCCCGAGATCCTTGGACGTATCCAGTTCTCCAGGTTGAGGTCGCTTTCCGCCTTATCTTCCAGGTTGTTAACAGCATCTGGGGTGAGCATCCCCCCACTGATGAACTTGGGCTCTTTAGCAGCCTCTGATTGATCTTGTCGGAATGGTTTGTAACCCAAACCGAATCTGTCCTCCTTCTTCTCCACTGGCAGCAGCTTGCCCCAGCCTTGGGCATTTCCATCTTCAACAACCTTCTGGGCTTGCTGATAGGATACAATTGAAGTACCCATCCTATCCTCCTGGGATGCAGTAAATACTTCAGTCGTCGCCTCATTGACGTTTAGTGCTTCAAACCCCTGGCTCATGGTTTCATGGATTTCACCATCCATCTCAATGTATTTGTACGTAGCCAGATGGCTAACAAAGATATCCTCCTCACCACAGATGGTGATAATCTGTCCTTCCCACTCATATTTCAATTTCTGGTGAAGGGTCGATGTTACTGCGCCAGCGGCATGAATCCATGGTTGACCCAACAAATAACTGTAGGCCGGCTGAATGTCCATCACATAGAAAGTAGTCTTAAAGATCTGCATACCGATTATCACAGGAAGCTCCACCTTTCCAAGAACATACCTCTTGGAGCCATCAAAAGCCCTGACCACAAGATTGCTTGGCCGGGGAGCTATTCCATCATATTCGAGCTTGACAAGAGCTTTCTTGGGTAAGACATTGAGTGAGGACCCAGTGTCTACAAGAACATGAGATAGTACAGCTCCTTTGCACTCCAGGGTTATGTGCAGAGCTTTGTTGTGGTGACGTCCTTCTGTTGTCAAATCAGCATCAGTGAAACCTAGCCCATGGCTAGTGTTGACATTAGACACCACTGTTTCAAGCTGATTCATTGTGATCTCTTCTGGCACGTAGGCAGCATGCAGAACTTTGAGTAGTGCATCCCGATGGGCTTCGGAACACAATAGCAGGGATAGTATAGAGATCTTAGAAGGTGTCTGGTGGAGCTGGTCCACAACTTTATAGTCACTTCTTTTAATTATCCTCATAAATTCATCCACATCTTGATCGAAGGATGATTTATGAGTCTCTTTTGATGCGAGTTCTTCAGGTGCCAAACTTTTCCCTTTGGCTTTGGTAGCATGTAAACACCCCAAATTTTCCCTCACTAAGTTCACATCATGGCTTTTGATCTTTCATATTTGCATTAGTTTAAGCATACCACATCATATTGCATTTTTGTTTCACTGCATTAGTTCAAGTTCATCTGCATATATGGTTTGTGATTTGAGCCATCCAGGATCCATCTGAGCCACTCCAAAGGCCATCAATCATTCCAAGAGGGAACATGTATGTTCAAACATCATTTTATGTCCCTCAAAGATCAAGGAAGTCAGAAAATCACAAGAACTGAGAAAGCATGGAAGCAGAGCTAGGGTTTCACTGCACAGATGACCTGAAATTAGGGTTTTGGTTTCAGAGGCCATAACTCCAAATTTTTTGGTCATTCTTGTTTCTAATGGTCTCAATATGTTATAAGTATCATGTGTACCAAGTTTGATGAAGAAATTCATTGTGGAAGTCATATGTTCACTGGGTAACTTCTTGAGCAAGTCAGAGCAAAATCAGGGCATCTGAGGCCCCCAACAATGGAACTAAAATGGATTTTTCATCAAATTGAAGTTATATGATCTTTATTTGATCATTTAAGTGCTTATAAGGTCACAAAATTGAAGAAAGTTGGCTAAACAAAAAAATGCCAAAAATGGAAATGACTTGTAATGTAAACTTTCCATTTTGGGAAAGTTTTTTAACCTCCTCTTTCTCAACCAAAAGTGCTTCAAATGAAAAATTATTGGTCATGAAAGTTGTAGATTGGATCATTCCCTTTTCAAAAAGTACAAGAACAAGACCTAATTCATTTTGGAACTCAAGTTATGGCTTATCAAAGTTGGCAAAAATCACATAATTTTCAAGAATGCACCAAAGAAGATTCTTTGCAAAACCACTTGCCAATTCATTTTGTGACTTCAAACACACTTTTAATCATCATACAAACATTGTACAATGCATAAAAATCAGAATTGCCCAAAGAATTGTATCATTCCATGCCTTGAACATCAAGAAATTACAAAAGGGCCAAACTTCATGGAATTTGCAAAATGACACATAAACTTCCATCCACTTGCTGAATTGTCTCAAAACCATTTCCATGGACATCCTTGATCCATGATGCGCATGGACAAGCCAAGAAGCCAGCTGCTCCATTGCCCATACCTCAAGTATAAAACTTTTGACTTTTTGACAAGAAGCCCATACCAATCAGCTGCAGCCACCACCCACTCTCTGCCCAACCAGAACTCTACAAGCATGCCTCAAGGATCATTTTTCATGAGACACACAAGCTGAAACCTCCAAGAACTCAGCATCCCCAAAATCATTTCAACTTGCATTTTCCTTTGAAACTCACTGAATACTCACTCAATCTTCAAACAAATTCCACCACTCATCTCAAAATCATCCACTGAACATAAAGCAACCATTGAAACAACCAAAAACACCCCATATCTGAAACACGATTCTTGGCCAGTTGAAGTGCAATCTCACAAACTAGCAAATCTAAACTCCATTCAAGCTTCTCAATAGCATCAGGGTGGTCAAAGCAAGCTTTTTGCACAAAGGAGGGGTCCTGAAAGCTCTCATCTGCAACTCTCAAGCTCAGGTAGTCATCTCAAATCATTTTTCCAGAACTCCTATTTTATGTTCCAATGTGAAAGAGCATGCTTCACTGATCATTCCGTGCTTTGTATTTTTGAAAATGGTTAAGAATTGAGTTTGTATGCATGATCTGAAAGTTTTGCCATTTTTTATTTTCTCTTCGAATCTTGTTCATGAGCCATTATAAATCTGTTTTGAGGTTGGATTTGAGTTTAGGGAGATGAGAGGGTTTGATCTGGAGCTTTAGAGCTCCAGAAATGACCTAGGGGATGTCGGAGAAGACGACCAGAGCTCTTCTTCGGTGGCCTGAGAGTGATTAATAACTTAATTAGGGTTAGGGCTAGGTTTAAACGTGGACCATTGGATGTCTGCTTCCCGCGTGTGATGGACGCCCAAGATTAGTTCATTAGTTATAATCCTGGATTATTTAATTAATTAATTAGGTTTAACTGGATTTGAATATTGACCATTGGATGTGGCACGCAGTCAACCCTAGAATCTCCAGTTTCAATCTAAAACCATTGGATACGCATACTTCTGTTTTTATTCAATTTTAATTCATATTTTCTTATTTATTTTGCACGATTTATTTTAAATAGCTAGAAAATCCTAAAAAAAATGTTTTCTTCTGCATTTTCACTTCAAATAATTTTCTTAAACCAAAAATATTTTTATTTTTATTTTTTGCATAAAAAAATCATTTTTTAAACATTTAAATGTTTATTTGAATTAATTAATGGGAATTAATTAATTAAAATGTCATTTAGGTTTCTAAAAATCCCAAAAAAATTCACATTGCATCTTAGGAAATTTAGAAACATTGTCATACCATCCATACAAATTTCTTTTTGGTTTTGAACAATCTTTGAGAATTTTCTTGAATTTAGGGTTCATAAAATTCTTATTTTAGAACCCTAACTTCAAGAATTCTTTTCTGCCTAACCATGAATGGTATGACACTGATTCTTTTTGCATTGATCTTCATGTAGCATGTAGTATCTATCATAATTTTGTCAAAATTTCCTCTGCATTTTTTATTTGATTTGTATTTTTCCCCTTTAGGTACCTTAAAACCCTAGATAACTTAGAAAAATCATAACTTTCATTAGGTTAAGAGTTAGGTCTTCTCCTTTGGGGTGTGATATCATATTGGGTTAGGGTTCCTTTGATTGCATTTTCAATTTTTTATCTTGTCATTTGCTTCTGTTTTTGACTTTTGCATCTCATGTTGCATTAAAACCCTAATTTCTCATCTTCATTTGCATACATCTTGTATAAGCATTCATACATGAACTTGCTATGACATTTCTTGCATCCACGTGACTTTGAAGACATCATAGGACACATTAGAATCATACTTGATCATTGCTTCATCCATTTCCCATGTTATGCATTCATTTCATTCCATGGACTTTCATATGCCTTCATGCTTCTTTCATGCTTCATTTGCATTCTCATCTTTTGTATGATCATCCGTTGCACTTGACATACATTTGCATCATCTCATAGCATCATTTTCATCATGAACATGCTTCTGGTTTTGGTTTGCATACTTGCATACATCTCATTCTTATTTCATTCTCTCTTTTATGCTAACCATTTCAGGTGGTAAGTACTTTGAGAAGTGAATTTGCCTTCACTTCTCATTTCTTCTCTCATTCTCTTTTATGCATTCATTGCTGCATTTTATCTTTGCTTTAGAGTGAGCTTGCTCACTCATGTTCCTCCTTCACTTTCTTTCTTCAAGTAACTTATCTTCTTAAGTGAAGTAAGTTAGCTTGTTCCTTCTGCTTTTCCTCCTTTCATCTGCTTCTTCCTTGGTGGCTATTCTTGAAGATCTCTTGCAAGCCTCATAAACCCTAGGAACACCCAAGCATGATAACAATTAGGGTTTTGATTAGTCCCCCTTTAGTTTTACCTTTGTGTCTTCTTTTGTGTCTTCCTTCTCATCTCATAATCAGGGACTAAACCTTTAAGGTTTTAAGGCTTTGTGATTAAGGGTATGCCTGCATCCTTCTCTTAGGATGGAGTGTATAACTTTAATCCTAAGTGTTAAACCCTTAATGTGTTTAAATCAAATCTCTTAATCAATCCACCTTAATAATAACTAAGACAATAGCATGTAACTCGGGCCTTGCATTAGGGTTCTAATTCTTCCTTAATTGGTTAAGAAGGACTAACCCTAGTGTTAATGGACAAGTCCCCCTCAAGTTGTCTTAAAAACCATAAAATTCATTTCTTAATATTACCATTAACTAAAATCCACTTTAATAAAGGCTTTGTTTTGTCATGAGGTTAATCCCTAATCATGGATTAAGTTGAGGTATTTTCCTCAGCTTAAATGTGCTCATCTATTATCTTTCTATTAGGATGGTGTAATGGGTCCATTAAATCCTTGATTATGGCATAAACTCATTACTTAACACTAAACAAAAACTCCAAAAACCTCTAAATAATCACAAGTAGGTTAATGATCTTAATCCTACATCATGGCAATTAAGTTTGAGGTGTTTACCTCATACTTAAGGTATTCTCATTATCCCTAATCAAAGGGAGGATATGATGAGTTTACTAACCCTTGGTTTAGGCTTAAGCTCATTAACTTATGACAAACAAAAAAAAGCAATAAAAGATTGAAAACACAAAAACAAACAATAATCATCTCCTCCGGGATTCTTTTCTCACCATTTTCAGTCACAAACGAGAACTTGCTTCTTCCTAGGTTGTAACCAACCCCCTTTCTCAGTTTCTATGGTTCGCAACCGTCTTATCCATATATTCCTAGGTTTATGCAGTGTTACCTTTCCTTCGGGATAAAAATGCCTAGCTGGCGACTCTTTTCAATTCATCTTCATGCTCTCCTTTCACCGACCGTTCGCGCTTGTACCGGGATGCAAATCTTCGGGAGCGACACAGCAACCTCTGCCTCAGTGCTGGTTCTTTGAGCTTGTGACGCGAAGAGGCATCCGCTTCAGGTGAAGCCTTCACCTCCCCCGACATTATCCACTTGGGGAGTAGGAACTGAAGAATCAAGACGAACTTTTACTCCGTTGCAGTAAAGGTCAACACCATAATGCCATGGTACAACATTGTCTTTATCATATGGAATTGGCCCTGGCACCGTGATGGTGACTAGGCTTACTGCAGCCGATGTTGGAACCGTTATTGTCTGTGGATCATAGAATATAGTGACAGGACTTCTTGTGGATGTTGGAGGTAATGAATTGAAGCTTGATTGAGATTGTTGCTAAGATTGTTGAAAGTTGCTGGAATTTGGGACCGTTGTAGGGTCATAATAAATAGTAATTGTGGAGACGTCGTTGTTGGTGATTGCTGAAGTTGTAGAAGGAGATGAAATGGAACTACTGTTTGCTGAAGTGATGGAAGAAGTGGTTGCTGAAGTTGTAGATGAATCAGTAGGAACAATGGTTGTTGCAGTTGTAGAAGAATCACTTGTTGTTGATAAAAGAGTTGCTGGTGTTGTAGAAGCTGTTGTTGTTATTTTCAGAATGCCTTCTTTAATCAAGCCATTGATGCCATTCCTCATACTTTCACACCCATTTTCGGAACGTTTGCAAGATTCACAACAGGCCTCACAACCTGGAAACACCTGGCATTTCAAAAGCTGAGCTTTAACCTCTGCCAGAGGTGTCTGAATACTTGCAATATCTTCTATTAAACTCATGGGTGAGCCTTCCTCTATGGCATTAATCCTTGGCCTATTGTGGCTTAGCATAGTATTTTTCATGACATTGCGAGGTGGTGCAAAGTTCAAGGCCTTTGAATCTACCAGATCCTGGACCTTCATATGCAGAGCCCTGCATTTTTCCGTGGAGTGACCAGGTGCGTTAGAATGAAAAGCACACCTAGCGTTGACATCATAATTTCTTGGAAGGTTCTGAGGATCAGTTGGAGCCAATGTCCTCAACTCAACAAGATTGAGCTTTAGGAGTTGTGGCAGCAGTGTAGCATATGGCATTGGAATAGGGTTAATCACCTTGTTGATCTGAGATGGCCGCTGTTGAAAAGGGCGTTGTTGTTGATTGTTGTTATTGTTGTTGTAAGATCTCTGTTGAGGAAATTGTGGTTGTTGTGGAAAGTGTTGTGGTTGTTGAGTATATTGAGGAGGTGAAGTGGGAATAGTGACGACAGCAATTGATCTGGGCAGATATTGGGGTCTCCCTCTTCCCATATGTACAAAATTTGTTTCACCAAATCTACAGGACCCAGCAAAATTTGTACTGCTTGAACTGGCACCGTTGTCAGAGATCTTTCCCATCTTCAGTAAGCTCTCAATTCTCTCCCCAGCTATAACCACATTTGCAAAACTGGTGGAAGAAAATGCAGCCAATCTGTCAATATAGGTACCCTAGAGAGTATTCATGAACATATCTACCATCTCCCTTTCAGACATCGGGGGTTGAACAGCAGCAACTAGTTGCCTCCACCTTTGGGCATATTATCTACAGGTTTCACGGGAAGATTGAGACATTCCCATTAGAAGGGTCCTGTTTGGAGCCATGCCAAGATTATATTGATACTGACGGATAAAAGCTTCAGCCAAATCTTTCTAGTTTCTTATTGTGGCTCTGGTCAAGTGGGAGTACCATTCTCGGGATGCCCCTGTCAAGCTATCCTCGAAGTAGAACATCCACAGCTTCTCGTCCATGGTGTATGCTTTTAATCTTCCCAAGAAAGACTGAAGGTGGGTGCGTGGGCAGGATGTGCCATTATATCTTTCAAAACAAGGGGGTTTGAACTTGTGAGGAATTCTCACCCCTTCCACCAATCCCATGTCCATGACATCAAAACCTAGAGAGTTTTGGGATTCAAGAGACCTTAGCTTCTCTACGATTTCATCCAACCAACGGTCGTAAACTTCGTCTCCAGCCCGAGCACAGTAAACTGCTCTTCTTGAGGATCTTCCTACAAGACCATTCCTCCAGTAGTGTTACCCTGGGTGTTTCTTATGGGATTGATGTCTGGGTTCAGGTGAGGTCCAAACTCTGGTGGATCAGTGCGTGGCTGCACGTGATCGTTGTTACTGGTACCTCCTATACCTGGATGGTGTTCCTCGGGAGTTTGTCGCTCAACCAACTCCCTCAGTCTTTCCTAGCTCTGAGCTAAACTAGTCATCACTGTCATAAATTGGTTCATTTGGTTTCTCATCTCGACCCTTTCATTGGCCATCTGGGCCCTCACTTCAGTCAAGTCTTGTTGAAACTGATCCATCTGTAGTCCCGGAAGGTTGTTTCTTGTCGGGTTCCGGTGTATTCTGTTGACAGGGAACACTCTTCTGCAAGCAATGTTTCCTGAAACCACAACAAAGTGAGAAACAACAACAAATAAAAACCTACAAAACAAAGAAAATGTTAGTATGCCATGCAGGATGCCTATTTGTCTTCCAAGGGTATCCGGTTTGGTTCTTTGGTTTTGACCTTTCCAGACCTCGAGGAAATGCTGATGATGTTGCAGAGAGAGATAAAGCCCACAAAGATAATACAAACCATATATATTACAAAGAGTGAAGAAACATAGTTTGATTACAATAACATTCCCATGGCGGGTCAAAATACATCAACAAAAGGAAAATACAATCAAAATGAAGTACAAACAAAAAAGAATCAAACATCCAATCCAAAGTCATCTTCTCTGACTTCCTTCAGGAGGGCCTCAGTCACTGGACCAACCGGGTGCTCTGTGATAGTCCTGATGAGGAGGTTCCTGGTAGCAATGGCATTGGTCAACTTCTTATGCTTATCCTGATCCTTTGATCTCTTTAACCCCGCCCGGAGTTTTAACTCAGAGATCTCCTTATGTGCTGCTATCAAAGCTGCCTGATTCTTCTTCTCACTAGCCTCTAGTTGCTCTATCTTAGCTTGGGTCCTTTGATCTTCTTGTGCACGGGCCTCAGTGATCCGGATCCACCTATCTTGGCTCTCCTCTAAGTAGTGCTATGCCCTAGCCTTATGAGTCCTTGCTTCCTTGCAAGCATTCTTTAGCACTAACTCCCCTACTCTAGCCTTTCTGATGTAGTCATCCGTCTTCTCAATCTTGGTTAAGTGCTCAATCCGGAGCTTCTCTAATCTCTCATTATCTAAATGACTGTCATTCCTCTCCCAGAGAGTCTTCTTCAAGGCTTCAGAGAGCTGAGTATTCCTCTCTTTCAGTTTCTCAAACTCTTCCAAACTGACAGTAGCTGCAGGTTGCACTGTTGAAGGTCCAGGTATATCTTCTAAGGTGAATGGCATCCGGGTGATCTGTGCCCTGGTACGGGACCAATCAAGATACTGTGTGTAAACACCCTAAATTTGCCCTCACTCATTTCACCATGGCTTGTGATATTTTCATGTGCATAGGTTCAATCATCTCATTTCATATTGCATTTTTGCTTCACTGCATTGGTTCAAAGTCATCTGCATCTAGGGTTTGTGATCTGAGCAATCCAAGAGTCATATGAGCAACTCCAAAGGTCTCCAATCATCTCAAGAGGGTCCATGTATGTTCAAGCATCATATTATATCCTCCCAAGATCAAGGAAGTCAAAGAATCACAAGAACTGAGGAAGGCATGGAAGCAGAGCCAGGTTTAACTGCACAAATGACCTAAAAATTAGGGTTTTGGTTTCAGAGGCCATAACTCCAACTTTTTTTGGTCATTCTTGTTTCTATTGGTCTCTATATGTTATAAGTATCATACATACCAATTCTCATGAAGAAATTCAATGGGAAAGGCATGTGATCAAGAGATGACTTCTTGAGCAAGTCAGTGCAAAATCAGGGCATCTGAGGCCCCCAATCATCCAACCAAAAGGTCTCCTCCATCATTTTGAATGTTGTAAACACCCCAAATTTTCCCTCACCCATTCAAACCATGGCTTGTGATTATTTCATATGCATAAACTCAATCATACCATCTCATATCACATTTTTTATTCACTGCATAGATTCAAAGTCATCTGCATCTAGGGTTTGTGATCTGAGCAATCCAAGAGCTTCTTGAGCCACTCCAAAGGTCATCAATCACTTCAAAGGGGTCCATGTATGCTCAAACATCATATTATATCCTCTCAAAGTCAAGAATGTCAAAGAATCACAAGAACTGAGAATGGCATGGAAGCAGAGCCAGGTTTAACTGCACAGATGACCTTAAATTAGGGTTTTGGTTTCAAAGGCCATAACCCCAAATTTTTTGGTCATTATTGTTTCTATTGGTCTCTATATGATATAGGGAGTATGCATATCAAGTTTCATGAAGAAAATCCATGGGAAAGTCATCTGATCAAGAGATGACTTTTCAAGCAAGTCAGTGCAAAATCAGGACATCTGAGGCCCCCAATGACCCAACCAAAGGGTGTTCTTCATCATTTTGATTGTATATGATCTTTATTTGATCATAGAAGAAGTTGGAAGTTCACAAAATTGAAGAATTTCAAGTCTTTTGCAAAGTTGACTTTTTGGGAAAGTTTGACTTTTGATGAAATTGCCATTTTAGGCAACTTTTTCAACCTTTACTTTTTGATTCAAAAAAGCTTCAAATGGAAAAACTTTGGTCATGAAAGTTGTAGAATGGATCATTCCCTTTTCAAAAAGTACAAGAACATGATCTAATTCATTTTGGATCAAAAGTTATGGCTTGGCAAAGTTGGCAAAAATCACAAAATTTGAAGTTTTCCACCAAAGAGGCAAAGTTGCAAATTCACTTCTCAAGGCAAATTAAGTTATCAAATGGACTTCTAAACTTCACAACATGATCATACAAGACCTAAAAGTCAGAATGGGCCAAGAAATCCCTCATTTTTATGGCTTATGGATCAAGATTTTTCATAAGAAGCAAAAATGAACCAACTTGCAAAACTCATCATAGTTTATCATCCACTTTCTTGCTAGCTTGCTGAACCATCCTAGGCATCTCCCCACATCATGCTGCGCAGGACACACCTTTTGTCCTTGGCTAGAAAGTAGCCCATACCTCTCTTACACAACTTTGACATTTTGGCAACTTGAGCCATACCAATCAATAAAGCACACATCACATCTTCTGACCAATCCCAATTGTTTATACAAGCAAAAAGCAATCCAAAGCAACTACAACACAAGCCTGAAACCATCCATAGCTCAGCATTCTCATTTTCACCTCATCTTGCAAGAGCATTCGAAACTCATCACACATGCCACAAACATACAAACTAACTTCACAAATCAACTCCACACACCTTCCTGATCACAAAGCACCCTTCACCATAGCCTGAAACTCAAAGAATCAAAAACACGATCACCACCTGCCATTGAACAGAACCTCTGCCATCTCTCAAACCATCCATTCTAAACTTCAAACAAGCATTGCAAGCTTCTTAGGAGGATCATTGGAGTGGATTTGAGCCAAAGAAACATCCAGAAAGCTCCTGAATCAAAAGCTTCAGTTCAGGAAGTCGTCTCAAAACTTTTTTCCAGAAACATGTTTTTAAGTTCTTAAAAGCTTCTATGCACTTCCCTGATCATGAATATGTGCTTACTTTTAAAAATGGTTGAGAAACCAGCATGTATGAACTGTCTGAAACTTTTTGCCCTAAGAATGTTTTGATTCGATTTGGCTGTTTAATGAATGAAAAATGATGTTTGATTGAGGGGTTTGATTCGTTTTTGAATGGGGATGAGTTCTGGGCAGTTAGATTTTGTTTTCATTGCGTGTAGAGAGAGTTAGGAGTTTGAGCTTGCCGGAGAAGACGACCGGAACAGTGTTCCGGTCTACTGAAAGTCATTAGGGTTTGATTAATTAGGGCTAATCATAATTACGTGAGTTTGAATCTCAGCCCTTGGATGTGGCGCCAAGTCAAACGCGCGCGTTCCCAGTTCAAATGCCAGCCATTGATTCTGATTACCACCCATTTAATTAGTTTTTATTTTCATTTTAATTGATTTGTTTTCTACATTTTATAAAAAATAGTAAAACAATTTTAAAAATTCTGGAAATTTTTGTATAAACTTTTATTAATTTTCAGAAACCAAAAACATTTTTATTTTTATTTTTTGCATTAAAGAATATTTTTAAATTATTTAAAAGTTCATTTTTAATTAATTAATGAGAATTAATTAATTAAAAATACTTTTAGGTATTTAAAAATCACCAAAAAATTCATGGAACCTTTAAAATCATTTAGAAACATTGTCCAACCCTCAAACCAAATTTCTTTTTTGATCTTAATGCATTTTGATAATTTTCCATGGAATTAATTCCATTTTAAAGCATTATTTTGATCCAATCTTTGAAAAATCATTTCTGCCTAACCATTGAGAGTTGGACTTTGATTCTTTTTGCATTGTGTCTTGCATATCATGTAGTTTGTAGGATTAAATTGGCATGATTTGATCTTTCATTTTCATTTTGTTTGACATTTTTCTTGTTAAGGTACCCTAAAACCCTAGAAATTTTAGGAAATTCATAACCCTAATTAGGTTAAGAGTTAGAACCCCTCCTTTGGGCAGTGAGTTAGTATAGGTTTAGGGTTCCTTTGATTGCATTTTCAATTTTTTTATCTTGATGTTTGCTTCTGATTTTGGATTTTGTTTGATGCATTGATCATAAACCCTAATTTGGGCTTCCTTTTGCATTCATCTTGCATTTGCTTGCAAACCATGACTTGCCATGACCTTTTATGCATCCATTTGGTTCATTAGACATCTTAAGACATATGAGAATCATGTTTGATCATTGCATCTTTCATTTTCCATGTTGTATGTCATTTGCATTTCATATCTTTTCATGTATGTTCATGGTTCTAAGCATGCTCCATTTGCATCCATGTTGTTTGTATGATCATCCCCATGCCTTGATTCATGTTTGCATCATCTCATAACATCATTATCATCACATATATGCTTCTGGTTTTGATTTGCATCATGTCATTTCATCTCATTTTGCATTGCATTGCATTTCTTTCACTAACTTTTCATGTGGTAAGTCATTTTGAGAAGTGAATTTGCCTTCACTTCTCACAAATTTCTTTTAATCTCTCTATGCATAATTGCTGCATTTTTTCTTGTGTTTGAGATTGAGCTTGCTCTTTCTTTTTCTCCTTACTTTCTTTCTTCAAGTGACTTGTCTTCTTAAATGAAGCAAGTTATTTTGCTTCTCTTTGATCCTTTCATCTGCTTCCTGGTGGGTCCATTGAAGATTTCTCTTGTAAACCTCACAAACCTTAGGAACAACCAAGCATGACAATGATTAGGGTTTTGATTAGTCCCCCACTTAGTTTTTACCTTTGTGTCTCATTGAGTCTTCTCTTCTCACCTCATAATCAGGGACTAAACCCTAAAGGCTTTAAGGCTTTGTGATTAAGCTTATGCCTGCATCCTTCTATTAGGATGGAGTGTATAACTTTAATCCTGAGTGTTAAACCCTTAACGTGTTTAACTCCTTTAATCAATTCACTTAATAATCATCAAGACATCAAGCTTGTAACTTGGGCCTTGCATTAGGGTTCTAATTCTTCCTTAATTGGTCAAGAAGGACTAACCCTAGTGTTAATGGACAAGTCCTCCTCAAGTTGTCTTACAAATCATAAAAATCACTTCTTCATCATATCATTAATTAAAATCCACTTAATAAAGGCTTTGTTTTGTCATGAGTCTAATCCCTAATCATGGATTAAGTTGAGGAGCTTTCCTCAGCTTAAACACTCTCATCTATTATCCTTCTATTAGGATGGTGTAATGAGTCTGTTTAATCTCTGATTATGGCTTAGTCTCATTACTTAACACTAAACAAAAAACCACAAAAACATCTAAATAATCACAAGTAGGTTAATGATCTTAATCCTATATCAAAGGTGATTAAGTGTGAGAAGCTGACTTCACACTTAAGGTACTCTCATTACCCCTAATCAGAGGGAAGATGTGATGAGTTTACTAACCCATTGGTTTAGGCTTAAGCTCATTAACTTATGACAAACATCCAAAAGCAATAAAAAACTGAAAACTCAAAAACAAACAATAATCGTCTCCTTCGGGATTCTTTTCTCATCTCATTCACTCATAAACGAGAACTTGCTTCTTCCGTCTGATGCAAGACAGTAGCATCTGTGCTAGACAGATCATACACTTGAGCATAGGCAAGCAAGCAGTTCACAGGTCAATTCATGTTTCAGTCTCTTTGGGTCGAACTACGGTGTTCTGACTTCCTCATTGCACGAGAGGATACGTAGGCATAACTTAACAGTTATCGAACAAAAGTCTCTGTATATTCCCCCTCCTTCTAGCATTATTCTTATAGCCTCATGATCTTGAGCATCTTATTCCCTTTCTTACACTGACACTGTACATTTATACACTTCACTTCTCTTACACTGACACCTGTACATCCTTTTCCAGCTCTTTTGATACACAAATTGCACTGACACTGCCCCTTTAAAACACAAATCTTTTAAGCGTGGATCCCGTCGAGTACGACGGACAATCTGGGTGCTAATACCTTCCCAGGTTGTAACCAACCCCCTTTCTCAGTCTCTCTGGTTCGCAACCGTCTTATCCATATCTCTCTAGGTCTATGCAGCATTACCTTTCCTCCGGGATAAAAATGCCTAGCTGGCGACTCTATACATCTCCTGTGAGTTCACTCCTGTGTGTTCTCACACCCTCCTCTCGCCGACCGTTCGCGTCTGTACCCCATTTGATCCGACTTCATTTGGTGGGAGCGACAGCTTGGCGACTCTGCTGGGGAACCTTTATACTGTAACCAGGGCTTCTGGTTCTTTTTGTGGGTTCCTCCTAGCGCTTGTTTGATTTGTGTTTACTGGGGTGTTATGTGCTATTTGTGTTTGTATATTTGACTTATTTTGCTTTATGTACAGTTGTTTTATTGCTTTCTTTATAGCTTTATACATATATCATACTGTCATACTGTGCTGGCTGGATCTGGTTTTGTTGCTTTGGTGGGTGGGTTCTATTGAGAGTTAAGGTCCTATACCTGGGACCTGAGTGACACCTAGGCTAGAGTGGTTCATGTTCTTTCCCATTCCATTTCGGTCTGGTGCGGGAATATGAAACACGGTTCAGATATGGGTTTCTTCTTGAGAACTCTGTGCTACAGATTTCCTGTAGTGCTAGGGCTATCTGGGAAGCCTGCTAAGTCTGGATGACCTTTAGTATTGACCTTCAGAAACTGAGGTGAATTAGAGGAGGACTTTTTATGGTTATTGTAAACACTATACCTCCGGGTTAGAAGTGTTTACACTTCTCATAACTGATCCAAGTCTGAGGATCCTTGTTTTAGAACATCACCTGTGAGGGGGTTGGGCTGTTTACAGGTTTGCAGGTACCCTTGACCTCAGCATACCCTGTTACTTTGTTTTGATTAAGAGTACTCCATTTTGGGACAGTTCTTGTGATTTTTAACCCTGGACATGTGACTCTTTATTTGAGTCCCCCACCTTGGTTACTGGACCTTTGAACCTCCATCTGGACTTCTTAGGCATACATGGACTTATATCAAAGCAATAATCAGATCCAGCTCAGTCACAAACCCTTGCATATCATTTGCATACATCATCATTGCATCATTTTAACATTTGCTTATTTGTTTTTCAGGGTATCCATCCTATATTTTGGCTTGGTTTTGACCCCTTCATCAGCATAGACCTACCTTCATCAGTATCTACTTCAGCTATCAGCTACCTGCTTCAGTCACCTGCACCATCAGTCTCAGCCTGTCAGTGGCCCATCTTCAGTGTCATCATCAGCATCTGTCTCAGCTCTTCTTCAGCAACATGGCACCCAAGAAGAGCAACATCTCATATCATTTCTTTCAGCCTGAGCTAGCTGACATCAGGAAGATCCAGGCTTTGATTACTCCAGACCATATACCACTATTCAGAGGACATTATGGAGGCATACTTGATGTGGTTATGGATTTGGACCCTTCACAGAGGAGCCTGATTCATACTTGCCTGCAGTTCTATGATCCCCCTCTGAGGTGTTTCACCTTCCAGGATTTTCAGTTGGGGCCTTTATTAGAGGAGTATTCATCTTTGATTAGTGTACCTATCAGGGGTGGAGTCTCCTTCAACCCTGAGATGACTTTCCCTAGTAATGAAGAAGTGGCAAAAGCCTTTCATTTGGAACCAGTTCTGATTGGGCAGAACATGACTACTAAGGCTGGAGTCTCTGGCCTACATTTGGATTTCTTGACCTCTCAGGCTATTCTGAAGGCCTCCTTGGGGGAGTGGAAGGCAGTCTGTGCATTATTAGCCCTTAGCATATATGGGGTTATTTTATTTGCAGATGAGCCTAAGTTTGTTAGCAAGAATGCAATCCATCTTTTCATCCTGAGGAACCCAGTGCCCACCTTACTAGGAGATTTCTACTACTCTGTTCACCAAAGGAATGAAAAGCAAAGAGGAAGATTGGTGAGATGTTGTGCTCCCCTGTTCCATACCTCGCTGCTCAAACACTTGCCTAAGACTGATGCATTCTTGAATCCTCACCATCCAAAGAATTGGGCTAGAAGACTCATTGCTTTGACCTCAGCTGACATCAGGTGGTGCACTCAGAGCACCAAGGGCAGGGACATCATTACTAGTTGTGGACAGTTCCCCAATGTACCCCTGATAGGAGTGAAGGGTTGCATCAACTACAACCCTTTGTTATTCAAAAGACAATTGGGCTATGCATTGGTCCACACTCCTAGAGCACAAGATTTGGCTGAGACCCTTTATTGTGAGGTTAAGCCTAATCTGGCCATTGTCAGGCAAGCATCCTGGGCTTGGGACAATGTCCAGACCAAAGGAATAACCATTCTTGGGAGGTGCAACAATGTGGCCTCAGCTCAGTACTATGAGTGGTCTCATGCCAGGGCTCAAATTTCTGGGATGCCATTTACCATTGAGGATGCACCTGGGCCATCCACAGCACCACCTCCAGCTACTGTCAGCCTGGAAGAGTTTGAGAAGCTGAAGGAGAGGAATGAGAATCTGACTCAGGCTCTACAGAAGACCCTCTGGGAGAGGAGTGATGGTCGGCTGGACATCGAAAGGTTAGAAAAGCTAAAGGTGGAGCATCTAGCCAGGATTGAGAAGTCAGAAGACTACATCAAGAAGTCAAGGGCTGGAGAACAGATCTTGAAGAATGCCTGCAAGGAGGCTCAGTTCCAGAAGGCCAGGACTGATTTGTATCTGAAAGAGAGTCAAGCTAGGTGGGTCAAGATCACCGAAGCTCGTACTCAGGAAGATAAAAGGACTCAGGATAAGATTGAGCAATTGGAGGCTAGTGCAAAGGAGCAACAGGAAGCCCTGCTAGCAGCCCAGAGAGAGATCTCAGAATTGAAGATTAAAGCTGGTGTGAAGAGGTCGAAGGACCAGAGTCGACACGAGAAGCTAACTGCAGTTGTTGCTACCAGGAATCTCCTTATCAGGAACCTCACAGAGCGTCCAGCTGATCCTGTGACTGAAGCACTTCTAAAGGAAGTTCAGGAGGATGAGTTTAGTCTTGGTGTCTGACTTTTGTTTGTTGTTGCTTTCATTTTTATTGTACTTTTCCTTTTTTTGTGTTGTATTTTGACCCCTCAGAGGGCATGTATTGTAAAAAAAAAAAAAAAAACTATGTATCATTTACTTTTTGTAATATATGGGTTGGTTTGTTTATCTGAGTTCTTCAAGCAACATCAAGAGCATCTTCCTTAGGGGTCTGGAAAGGTCAAAACCAAGTGCCAAGCCGGATACCTTGGAAACAAATAAGCATAACTGCATTGCATACTAACATTTTACCTTGTTTTGTAGGTTTCGTTTGTTTTTGTTACTAACTTTGTTGTGGTTCAGGAACTATTGCTCGACGTCGGATATTCCCACTCAACCGTCCACATAGATATCCCACCCGCAACAACCTTCCGGGTATACAGATGGACCAGGTACAACAGGATCTTACAGAGGTCAGGAACCAAATGGCCAACGAGAGGTTGGAAATGAGGAATCAGATGACACAATTTATGGAGGTGATGAATGGATTGGCACAGAGCCAAGAGAGATTAAGAGCCTTGGTAGAGAGGCAGACTCAGGAAGATCCCCATCTAGGGACTGGTGGGACAAGCAATAGGGAGAGGGTGCAGCCTCATATCAACCCACCTGTATATGGACCCCACCTTCATCTAGAGATCAACATCCCTGCTAATGTACAAGGGAATGCTACTACAGGCAGAGTACTGCAAGAAGACCCCCATGAAGATCAGTTCACAGTGATGGGAGCTGGGGATGAGGCCTATGACAGAAGGCTAGATGAAATTGCTGAAAAATTAAGGTCCTTAGAGTCTCAAAACTCTTTGGGTTTTGATGTAATGGACATGGGCTTAGTGGACGAGGTCAGGATTCCCCACAAATTTAAACCACCATGCTTTGAGAAGTACAACGGGACTTCCTGTCCACGGACCCACTTGCAATCCTTTCTGGGGAGGTTGAAGCCATACACCATGGATGAAAAGCTATGGATGTTTTATTTTGAGGATAGCTTAACAGGAGCTTCAAGGGAATGGTACTCTCATTTGACCAGAGCAACCATCGGGTGTTGGAAGGACTTGGATGAGGCCTTTATTAGACAATACCAGTATAACCTGGATATGGCTCCCAACAGGACCCTCCTGATGGGAATGTCACAATCATCCAGAGAAAGCTTCCGGGAGTACGCCCAGAGGTGGAGACAGCTTGCTGCTGCTGTCCAGCCGCCCATGTCGGAGAGGGAGATGGCCGACATGTTTATGAACACCCTCCAAGGGACATACATTGACAGGCTAGCTGCCTTTTCTTCTACCAGCTTTGCGGATGTGGTTATAGCTGGAGAAAGAATTGAGAGCCTATTAAAGATGGGCAAAATTTCTGACAACGGTGCAAGCTCATCCAGCAACACAAGAAAGCCTTTTGTGGGCCCAAGAAGAACTGGTGAGACCAATGCTATCCATACCAGCAGGGGCAGACCCCAATATGTTCATAGGTCTGTGGCAGCAGTCACCATTCCCGCTCCAATTCATCCACAACCAGCTTATCAACCACAGCAACAAAACTACCAGCAACAAGCTCAATATCCACCTCAGAGAAATTATAACAACAACAACACCAGCAACAACAATCAGCAAAGACCGTATCAACAGAGACCATCTCAGGCCAATAGGGTGATCGATCCGATCCCTATGCCTTATGCCACATTATTGCCACAACTCCTGAAACTCAACCTGGTTGAGCTAAGGACATTGGCACCTCCAGATCCTGCCAGTCTACACAGAAATTATGACGCTAGCGCCAGATGTGCTTTTCACTCAAATGCACCTGGCCACAGTACAGAGAAGTGCAGAGCTCTGCACATGAAAGTACAGGACTTGGTAGATTCTAAAGCTCTAAATTTTGCACCACCACCAAATGTTAACAAGAACCCTATGCCAAACCACGGAGGACCCAGAATCAATGTTATTGAGGAAGATAAGCAGTCTTACTTGATAACCAGTGTGGGTCAGATTCGGACACCCTTGGTGGAGATTAAAGCCCAACTCCTTGAATGTCAAATGTTCCCTAGATGTGAGCTAGGATGTGCTTATTGCAACATTTCAGTGAATGGATGTGATAACTTGAGAGATGGCATAGATGGTCTCATCCAGAGTGGCCTGCTTCAAATCACAACATCAATACCTACCAATCCAGCAATCCCCTTAACAGCAATTCCCGAGTCTTCTACAACTGCAACAACCATTGTTCCAAATAACTTTTCAATCTCATCAACAAATGCTTCATCTATTACTTCAACGGACCAGATATCAACAAACATCTCTTCTACAACCTCAGCACCCCTTCATTCAGAACCTCCTACAACAACAACACCCATCCAGTCTACAGTGTCTCCTACAACATCAACAGCAAACAATGAAAGCGTCTCAACAGTTACAATTTATTATGATCCTGCAAATGATTCTTCCTACAACTCACAAAATGCCACTCCTATCAGAGCACCAGTCACAATATACTATGATCCACAGACTATCACGGTCCCTTCTGCAGCTGCTATCAGTCCAGTCACTATCACAGTGCCTGGGCCAGTACCTTATGAAAGCAATAATGCCATCCCTTGGCATTACGGCTCCGATCTCTACTGCGAAGGAAAGAAAATCACTTTGGAATCAACTTCTTCACCACAAATAGACAATGTAGGGGGAGGCGGAGGCTTCACTCGAAGCGGACGTCTCTTTGCCCCGCAAATTCCAAGACCCAGTGCCGAAGCAGAAGCTGCTGCCAAGGCAAAAGGGAAGAGCATGGTGCAAGAAGAGCAAGCTGCTAAGGAAGCTTTGAAAACCCCTTTCGATCAAGAGGTTGATGAATTCATGAGAATCATCAAGAAAAGTGATTACAAGATAGTGGACCAGCTTCACCAGACACCTTCCAAGATCTCCATTTTATCACTGCTAATGTGCTCCGAGGCTCATCGGAACGCACTACTAAAAGTCTTGCACGCAGCTTATGTGCCAGAAGAGATCACAGTCAATCAGTTGGAAGCTGTAGTTGGAAATGTTAATGCTAGTAATGGACTAGGATTTACCAACACTGATTTGACTACGGAAGGACGCAATCACAACAAGGCTTTGCACATTACCATGGAATGTAAGGGTGCAGTTATTTCCCATGTACTGGTAGACACATGATCATCCCTCAATGTCTTACCTAAAAAAGCCCTTGTGAAGCTGGAGTATGAAGGATTGGCATTACGCCCCAGTAACCTGGTAGTGAGAGCCTTTGACGGTTCAAAGAGATCAGTTCTGGGGGAAATTGAGTTGCCTATAACGATTGGCCCACAAACTTTCAAAACGACCTTCTACGTGATGGACATTCAGCCTGCCTACAGCTGTTTGTTGGGTAGACCTTGGATTCACGCCGCTGGCGCAGTTACGTCTACCCTTCACCAGAAGTTAAAATTCGAGTGGGAGGGCCAATTCGTTACTATTTGTGGAGAGGAAGATATCTTTGTTAGCCATCTGGCTACATACAAATACATTGAGATTGATGGGGAGATCCACGAAACAATGAGTCAAGGGTTCGAGGCCTTGAACATAAATGAAACATCTGCTGTACCTGGAACCTCAATGACATCTTATCAACAAGCCCGGAAGGTTGTTGAAGAAGGGACTGCCCAAGGCTGGGGCAAGTTGCTGCCCGTAGAGAAGAAGGAGGATAGATTTGGGTTGGGTTACAAACCAACCCAACAAGATCAAGTAGAGGCTGCTAAGGAGCCCAATTTTGTCAGTGGGGGGATGCTCACCCCCGATGTTGTGAACAACTTGGAAGACGAGGATGAAAGCGACCGCAACCTGGAGAGTTGGATCCGTCCAAAGATCCCGGGGAGCAGTATCTCAAACTGGTCTTCCCAGGAAATTATAAGAGTTACTCCTGCAGAGTAATTAATATTTCCTGTATTTTTAAAGCATGCATCAAGTCTTGCCTCTTGCCCAAGATGACAAGACTCATTTTGTAATCGGGCCATCTGTAATTTTGTGCAACAAGATTAATCAATGAAATATCAGACATCTTTTTGCAAATGAGTCTTCTTCTTTTCCGTTCACTGTTTTTCCATTTTTTCTTTTTTGTACAAAAAAATAAATGGCAATGTTTTCAAAATGACGATTTTATTTCACTTTTCTAAAACAAGATTAAAATCAATCACTAAAATGAACAAACTGAACCCTTGCAGAGAGTGCCTTCCAGATCGCACCGACAACAGCACGGCTATGACTTCGTATGACTTTGACAATCCAATCAATCAAGCTGATGAAGGGGTTGAAGAAGAGTATGAGCTTCCTGAAGAGCTATCCAGGTTGTTGAGACAAGAGGAGAAGGTTATCACTCCTCATCAGGAGGGGGTCGAAACGATTAATCTTGGTACATATGAAGATGTGAAAGAAGTTAAAATCGGGGCCTGCCTACAAGACTCAGTGAAGAAACAACTGATTGACCTGCTTCAAGAATATGTGGACGTGTTTGCTTGGTCTTATCAAGATATGCCAGGGTTGGACACCGACATTGTTGTGCACAAGATGCCTTTAAGAGAAGATTGCCCGCCGGTTAAACAGAAACTGCGCCGTACTCGCCCAGACATGGCAATGAAGATCAAAGAAGAGGTGCAAAAGCAATGGGACGCCGGGTTCCTTGCTGTAATTAGCTATCCACCGTGGGTTGCTAATATAGTACCTGTGCCCAAGAAAGACGGGAAAGTAAGGATGTGTGTTGACTACCAGGATCTGAACAGAGCCAGCCCGAAAGATGATTTCCCATTACCTCTCATTGATGTGTTGGTGGATAACACGGCTCAGTTCTCGGTATTCTCCTTCATGGACGGATTTTCAGGATACAATCAGATTAAAATGTCACCTGAAGACATGGAGAAGACAACCTTCATCACACCCTGGGGCACGTTCTGTTACAAGGTGATGCCATTCAAACTGAAGAATGCTGGTGCAACGTATCAACGGGCTATGGTGACATTATTCCACGATATGATCCATAAAGAAATCGAGTGTTATGTGGATGACATGATTGCCAAGTCCCTCACAGAAGAAGACCACCTGGTAAATCTGCTGAAGCTATTCAAGCATCTGAGGAAGTACTAACTGAAGTTAAACCCCAACAAATGCACATTCGGGGTGCGATCCGGTAAGCTGCTGGGATTTATTGTAAGCGAGAAAGGGATTGAAGTTGACCCTGATAAAGTCAAAGCTATTCAAGAGATGCCTGCACCGAAGACAGAAAAAGAAGTTCGAGGGTTCTTGGGACGATTGAACTACATTTCACGGTTCATATCTCACCTTACAGCAACCTGTGAACCTTTGTTCAAACTGCTAAGAAAAGAACAAACGGTCAGGTGGAACGAAGACTGCCAGAAGGCTTTTGACAAGATCAAGGAGTACTTGCAAGAACCTCCAATCCTTATGCCTCCAGTTGAAGGAAGACCTCTAATCATGTACTTGACAGTATTAGAAGAGTCAATGGGGTGTGTGCTGGGCCAGCATGACGAGTCTGGTCAAAAAGAGTATGCAATATACTACCTAAGCAAAAAGTTTACCGACTGTGAACAGCGTTATTCACTGCTCGAGAAAACTTGCTGTGCTTTAGCGTGGGCTGCTCGCCGACTGAGACAGTATATGTTGACCCACACCACTTTGTTGATCTCAAAGATGGATCCGGTCAAATACATATTTGAGAAGCCAGCACTTACCGGACGGGTTGCAAGATGGCAAATGATCCTCACGGAATATGACATCCAATACACATCTCAGAAAGCCATCAAGGGCAGTGTATTGTCTGAATATCTTGCTGAGCAACCTATTGATGATTACCAGCCTATGAGATTTGACTTCCCTGAGAAGACATCATGTTCATAAAAGCTAAAGATCGTGAAAAGCCTGTTCATACTGAAAGGCCTGACCCGAAAGAAGAATGGACTATGATGTTTGATGGGGCTGTTAATATGAATGGTCGTGGTGTTGGTGCAGTACTCATTACACCTAAAGGAGTTCACATGCCTTTCTCGGCAAAACTCACTTTCAACTGCACTAACAACGAAGCTGAATACGAAGCATGCATTATGGGTCTTGAGGAAGCCATTGACCTCAGGATCAAGACTTTGACTGTATTCGGAGATTCAGCTCTGGTAATTAATCAAACCAACGGCAAATGGTACACCCACCAGGATCATCTGATACCTTACAGGGATTATACAAGGAGGTTATTGACTTTCTTTACAACAGTCAAGCTCGAGTATATCCCTCGAGACGAGAATCAGTTTGCAGATGCTCTAGCTACTATTTCATCCATGATCAAAGTTCAAGCTGCCAACTTTGTACCTCAAATTTCAGTGTCCAGACTTGACAGACCAGCATATGTGTTCGCAGCAGATGTTGTTAAAGATGATAAGCCTTGGTTCCATGACATTAAGTGCTTCTTGGAGGATCAAACATACCCACCTGGGGCATCTTCCAATGATAAGAAGACTTTGAGAAGGCTTGCTGGTAGTTTCTTCCTGAACACTGATGGTTCCCTGTACAAGAGAAACTTTGATATGGTACTCCTCAGATGCGTCGACAGGACAGAAGCAGATTTTTTAATGCATGAAGTGCACGAAGGATCCTTTGGTACCCATGCGGGAGGGCATGCCATGGCTAAAAAGTTGCTAAGATCAGGTTATTATTGGATCACAATGGATGCCGACTGTTGTGCATACGCCAGAAAATGCCATAAATGCCAGATCTATGCGGATAAGGTGCATGTGCCTCCCAATCCTTTAAATGTGATGTCTTCACCCTGGCCCTTTGCTATGTGGGGCATTGACATGATTGGCAAGATTTAACCGACTGCTTCGAATGGCCACAGATTCATCCTGGTTGCCATTGACTATTTCACCAAGTGGGTTGAAGCAGCTTCCTATGCAAATGTCACAAGGCAAGTGGTAGCCCGATTCCTGAAGAGAGATATCATTTGTCGATATGGAGTTCCCGAGCGAATCATTACTGACAATGGTTCCAACCTAAACAACAAAATGATGGCAGAGCTATGCCGGGACTTCAAGATCCAACACCACAATTCTTCTCCTTACAGGCCAAAAATGAATGGCGCTGTTGAGGCAGCTAATAAGAACATCAAGAAGATTGTGCAGAAAATGGTAGTCACATACAAAGACTGGCATGAAATGCTACCGTTTGCCTTGCATGGGTACCGCACGTCAATCAGAACATCCACTAGGGCAACACCGTATCAGCTTGTGTATGGTATCGAAGCGGTCCTGCTAGTTGAAGTTGAATTACCCTCCCTACGGGTACTGATGGATGTTAAGCTAAACGAAGCAGAATGGGTCCGGTCCCGACACGAACAACTGAGTCTGATTGAAGAGAAGAGATTGGCTGCAATCTGTCATGGGCAGTTGTATCAGAAAAGAATGAAGAAAGCCTTCGATCAGAAAGTCAGGCACCGAGAGTACCAAGTGGGGGATCTTGTGCTGAAAAGAATCCTCCCTCCGCATACAGACCACAGGGGCAAGTGGACTCCGAATTATGAAGGACCATTTGTAGTAAAGAAAGTTTTCTCGGGCGGAGCACTCATGCTCAGTACTATGGATGGTGAAGACTTCCCGTCCCCTGTGAATTCAGATGCAGTCAAAAAATACTTCGCATAAAAATGACCCACTGGACATAAAAACAGAATGTAAGTCCAGGCAAAAAAATAGGGCATCCCGGCGAGTCAAAAACAGAATAAAAGACTCGGGCAAAAATAAGGGAAATAAACACAAAAATGTACACCCGCTGAGTTGAAAAGCCGCATTGGACAACTCAGGCAAAAATGGGTATCCCGATGGATTGAAAACCTGAAAGGGCGATCCATGCAAAATAAGGGAATAAGCGAACAACTGCATTTTGAATTCGTCTGTATCACTTACAACTTGGTAAGCCTCGAAAGGGTCAAGCTTCTGTCAGAATCAGCATTCTTCAGAAAGCAAGACGAGAAGAACGTCAAATGTCATACGAGTCATAGCAGAAGGGAAGCTCCTTGAAGCGTCGTCAACATTGCCAGCATTTTGTTTCTCAATTTGTAACAATTTCCTCATTTTAGGAAGATTTGTTTCTTTGACTGTATCTTGCCAATTCAGGGCACATGAATTAATGAAAACAGATTTTCAGTCATGTTTCGTCTTGTACTTTTTTCATTTGCAAAAAATGTCCGATGTCTTTAAAATACTGATTGCATAAATATAGATGCTTTTCTTCTAAAAAAATACGTGCTTGCAGGGAATATACTTACTCTCAGAAGTGTCCAACCCCTATGACGGAATCCAGTAAAGGATACCTCGGGATCATTTGTGCGTCCCTCTGTCTTTGCAGGATTGCAGGTACTCAAAAGCGCGACATGGGGCATATAAGCTTCATCTCAGCAAGTTGGCAAGTCAGCACTCACTCAGTCTTAGCTTTCAAAGTGTTTTCTCCTCAGCTGAGTTGCCGCTTGTTGCTTCTCCCAGCCGAGGTGCCAATCATTCTTCCTCAGCCAAGTACAGAGGCCAGGGAACCATCTCCCCACAGAGTTTCAGCCTCTATCCAAAAGAGCAACGCAGGAAGGAATCACAACAGAGTGACGAAAGCTTCTACAAACCCCAGCTGGGTCTCTCATTTATTGGAATAGGTCTATCATTGACCCATCCCCCCAAGCAGATACATCTCATTAGATCTACCAATGACCTCATCCCCAGCTGGGATGCTCACTTCAAGCAGATTAACCAGAGATCTTCACAGCAACGGGATCCGAATCCCGGATGGTTGTCTTTGCATAATCATAGCATTTTCATCATATTCACCCCACAAAGCGTAGCATTCCGTCTAATACGGAGCATTACGACAAAAATCCAACATATTGCATAATCATAAGCCATGTTCTGAATCAAACACTTGTGGATATTGACAATCCGTCAACAATATACAGAATGCTCCCCCCAGAATCCCCAGCGGAGAACTAAAGCTAAAACAATTGCCTTGCATTCACAAACACCGGTATATACTCCTTGTGGCACTCGTCCGTGTCATATCCCCAGCGGAAAGCCAAAGCGTCCCCTTTGCACTCTCAGATACTTATATATACAATTCCTTGACATCCGTCCATGTCGTTTTCCCCAGCACAGTAACATAAGCATTTTGTATATCAGATATTTGTTCATACTATACTTTTCTCCTTTCGACACTCGTCCGTGTCACTCTCCCCAACAGTTAAATGCTCAACTATATCATACTTATACAGATACTCGTCCGTATCTTGTATACACCATTTATATCCACGCAGATTCAGCACTAGTCCTCGTTCTTTGTTAACAAGTTGGTACTCGTCCGTACCATCATCTCAGAACATGTGTCAAACGTTTGTTTCTACTTGATACTCGTCTGTATCATAGTCTTAAGGATGCTCGTCCGCATCTTTAATCCATACACCGTGTCAAACACTCTTGTCTTCTTGAATATAGACACTCGTCCGTGTCTACTATTCCCCAGAGGATTCCCCTCAGATTCAACACTCATCCGTGTTCTCTGTTAACCAGTTGATACTCGCCCGTATCATCATCTCGGAACACGTGTCAGTATTTGTTTCTACTCGATACTCGTCCGTATCGTAGTCTTAAGGATGCTCGTCCGCATCTTTAATCTATACACAAACATCTAGACACTTATACCTTTTATTTCCTGGATATAAGCACTCGTCCGTGTTTACTATTCCCCAATGAAGCAAATTTTATTTTTTATCGGACATTCGTCCTATGTCATGATAAACCTTGAGAGCAGCCGTACCCTGCTAGGTGGTCGTCCTCCACCTCTTGATGATCGTCCTTCATCATGCTCATCCGATGGCCGTCCCCATCGTTGACCTTCTATCCGACATTCGTCCTATGTCGTGATATTTAGCGGCCGTCCCCTGCTAGGTGGTCATCCTCCACCTTTTGATGATCGTCCTTCATCATTTTATCCAATGGCCGTCCCCATTGTTGATTTTGGTTATCTGGCATTCGTCCTATGTCATGACAAACCTTGAGAGCAGCCGTCCCCTGCTAGGTGGTCGTCCTCCACCTCTTGATGATCGTCCTTCGTCATGCTCATCCGATGGCCGTCCCCATCGTTGACCTTTTATCCGGCATTCGTCCTATGTCGCGATACTTTCGGCAGCCGTACCCTGCCAGGTGATCGTCCTTCACCTTAGATGACTGTCCCTCATCTTATACCCAACAGAGCAGCCGTCCCCTGCTAGGTGATCGTCCTTCACCTTTGATGACTGCCCCTCATCATCTGTTTATTTCATTTATTCTTTAACCCGATGGTCGTCCCCGTCGTGGTCCCTCTTCCTTTTCCTGATGATCGTCCTTCATCAGTTTAGCCCGATGGCCGTCCCCATCGTTGGTTACCTTACTTTATGAACTTGATGGCCGTCCCCATCATAATTCCTTTTATCCCCAGCATGTCGGTCGTCCCCGTCATTGTTTTATTTTTTCGCACTTTATCCCAGCATGTCGGCCGTCCCCGTCATTGCTTTTTACTCAGCAGTCGTCCTCTGCTCGACGGTCGTCCTCCGTCGCCCACACTTTACAATATACTTTATTTTCTTTTACAATCTATATCCCTTTTCTTCTTCATTCTGTGAGTGCAAATTTTGGACTGTCTTTGGTATTCAACCACAAGTTATCTTGTTTGCCTGTTAAGCCGTTGCTTACATCCTGCACAGCTAACTCATGTTTGAATAGGGGCAGCTATAAACACCCCAAATTTTCCCTCACCCATTCACACCATGGCTTGTGATTATTTCATATGCATAAACTCAATCATACCATCTCATATCACATTTTTGATTCACTGCATAGATTCAAAGTCATCTGCATCTAGGGTTTGTGATCTGAGCAATCCAAGAGCTTCTTGAGCCACTCCAAAGGTCATCAATCACTTCAAAGGGGTCCATGTATTCTCAAACATCATATTATATCCTCTCAAAGTCAAGAATGTCAAAGAATCACAAGAACTGAGAATGGCATGGAAGCAGAGCCAGGTTTAACTGCACAGATGACCTAAAATTAGGGTTTTGGTTTCAAAGGCCATAACCCCAAATTTTTTGGTCATTCTTGTTTCTATTGGTCTCTATATGATATAGGGAGTATGCATATCAAGTTTCATGAAGAAATTCCATGGGAAAGTCATCTGATCAAGAGTTGACTTTTCAAGCAAGTCAGTGCAAAATCAGGACATTTGAGGCCCCCAATGACCCAACCAAAGGGTGTTCTTCATCATTTTGATTGTATATGATCTTTATTTGATCATAGAAGAAGTTGGAAGTTCACAAAATTGAAGAATTTCAAGTCTTTTGCAAAGTTGACTTTTTGGGAAAGTTTGACTTTTGATGAAATTGCCATTTTAGGCAACTTTTTCAACCTTTACTTTTTGATTCAAAAAAGCTTCAAATGGAAAAACTTTGGTCATGAAAGTTGTATAATGGATCATTCCCTTTTCAAAAAGTACAAGAACATGATCTAATTCATTTTGGATCAAAAGTTATGGCTTGGCAAAGTTGGCAAAAATCACAAAATTTGAAGTTTTCCACCAAAGAGGCAAAGTTGCAAATTCACTTCTCAAGGAAAATTAAGTTATCAAATGGACTTCTAAACTTCACAACATGATCATACAAGACCTAAAAGTCAGAATGGGCCAAGAAATCCCTCATTTTTATGGCTTATGGATCAAGATTTTTCATAAGAAGCAAAAATGAACCAACTTGCAAAACTCATCATAGTTTATCATCCACTTGCTTGCTAGCTTGCTGAACCATCCTAGGCATCTCCCCACATCATGCTGCGCAGGACACACCTTTTGTCCTTGGCTAGAAAGTAGCCCATACCTCTCTTACACAACTTTGACATTTTGGCAACTTGAGCCATACCAATCAATAAAGCACACATCACATCTTCTGACCAATCCCAATTGTTTATACAAGCAAAAAGCAAGCCAAAGCAACTACAACACAAGCCTGAAACCATCCATAGCTCAGCATTCTCATTTTCACCTCATCTTGCAAGAGCATTCGAAACTCATCACACATGCCACAAACATACAAACTAACTTCACAAATCAACTCCACACACCTTCCTGATCACAAAGCACCCTTCACCATAGCCTGAAACTCAAAGAATCAAAAACACGATCACCACCTGCCATTGAACAGAACCTCTGCCATCTCTCAAACCATCCATTCTAAACTTCAAACAAGCATTGCAAGCTTCTTAGGAGGATCATTGGAGTGGATTTGAGCCAAAGAAACAGCCAGAAAGCTCCTGAATCAAAAGCTTCAGTTCAGGTAGTCGTCTCAAAACTTTTTTCCAGAAACATGTTTTTAAGTTCTTAAAAGCTTCTATGCACTTCCCTGATCATGAATATGTGCTTACTTTTAAAAATGGTTGAGAAACCAGCATGTATGAACTGTCTGAAACTTTTTGCCCTAAGAATGTTTTGATTCGATTTGGCTGTTTAATGAATGAAAAATGATGTTTGATTGAGGGGTTTGATTCGTTTTTGAATGGGGATGAGTTCTGGGCAGTTAGATTTTGTTTTCATTGCGTGTAGAGAGAGTTAGGAGTTTGAGCTTGCCGGAGAAGACGACCGGAACAGTGTTTCGGTCGCCTGAAAGTCATTAGGGTTTGATTAATTAGGGCTAATCATAATTACGTGAGTTTGAATCTCAGCCCTTGGATGTGGCGCCAAGTCAAACGCGCGCGTTCCCAGTTCAAATGCCAGCCATTGATTCTGATTACCACCCATTTAATTAGTTTTTATTTTCATTTTAATTGATTTGTTTTCTACATTTTATAAAAAATAGTAAAACAATTTTAAAAATTCTGGAAATTTTTGTATAAACTTTTATTAATTTTCAAAAACCAAAAACATTTTTATTTTTATTTTTTGCATTAAAGAATATTTTTAAATTATTTAAAAGTTCATTTTTAATTAATTAATGAGAATTAATTAATTAAAAATACTTTTAGTTATTTAAAAATCACCAAAAAATTCATGGAACCTTTAAAATCATTTAGAAACATTGTCCAACCCTCAAACCAAAGTTCTTTTTTGATCTTAATGCATTTTGATAATTTTCCATGGAATTAATTCCATTTTAAAGCATTATTTTGATCCAATCTTTGAAAAATCATTTTTGCCTAACCATTGAGAGTTGGACTTTGATTCTTTTTGCATTGTGTCTTGCATATCATGTAGTTTGTAGGATTAAATTGGCATGATTTGATCTTTCATTTTCATTTTGTTTGACATTTTTCTTGTTAAGGTACCCTAAAACCCTAGAAATTTTAGGAAATTCATAACCCTAATTAGGTTAAGAGTTAGAACCCCTCCTTTGGGCAGTGAGTTAGTATAGGTTTAGGGTTCCTTTGATTGCATTTTCAATTTTTTTATCTTGATGTTTGCTTCTGATTTTGGATTTTGTTTGATGCATTGATCATAAACCCTAATTTGGGCTTCCTTTTGCATTCATCTTGCATTTGCTTGCATACCATGACTTGCCATGACCTTTTATGCATCCATTTGGTTCATTAGACATCTTAAGACATATGAGAATCATGTTTGATCATTTCATATTTCGTTTGCCATGTTGTATGTCATTTGCATTTCATATCTTTTCATGTATGTTCATGGTTCTAAGCATGCTCCATTTGCATCCATGTTGTTTGTATGATCATCCCCATGCCTTGATTCATGTTTGCATCATCTCATAACATCATTATCATCACATATATGCTTCTGGTTTTGATTTGCATCATTTCATTTCATCTCATTTTGCATTGCATTGCATTTCTTTCACTAACTTTTCAGGTGGTAAGTCATTTTGAGAAGTGAATTTGCCTTCACTTCTCACAAATTTCTTTTAATCTCTCTATGCATCATTGCTGCATTTTGTCTTGTGTTTGAGATTGAGCTTGCTCTTTCTTTTTCTCCTTACTTTCTTTCTTCAAGTGACTTGTCTTCTTAAATGAAGCAAGTTATTTTGCTTCCCTTTGCTCCTTTCATCTGCTTCCTGGTGGGTCCATTGAAGATTTCTCTTGAAAACCTCACAAACCTTAGGAACAACCAAGCATGACAATGATTAGGGTTTTGATTAG
Source organism: Lathyrus aphaca (assembly GCA_963966055.1). NCBI lineage: Eukaryota > Viridiplantae > Streptophyta > Magnoliopsida > Fabales > Fabaceae > Lathyrus > Lathyrus aphaca. The sequence continues at coordinate 426,780,066 of OZ014523.1, read as the reverse complement.
TCCCCCACTTAGTTTTTACCTTTGTGTCTCATTGAGTCTTCTCTTCTCACCTCATAATCAGGGACTAAACCCTAAAGGCTTTAAGGCTTTGTGATTAAGCTTATGCCTGCATCCTTCTATTAGGATGGAGTGTATAACTTTAATCCTGAGTGTTAAACCCTTAATGTGTTTAACTCCTTTAATCAATTCACTTAATAATCATCAAGACATCAAGCTTGTAACTTAGGCCTTGCATTAGGGTTCTAATTCTTCCTTAATTGGTCAAGAAGGACTAACCCTAGTGTTAATGGACAAGTCCTCCTCAAGTTGTCTTACAAATCATAAAAATCACTTCTTCATCATATCATTAATTAAAATCCACTTAATAAAGGCTTTGTTTTGTCATGAGTCTAATCCCTAATCATGGATTAATTTGAGGAGCTTTCCTCAGCTTAAACACTATCATCTATTATCCTTCTATTAGGATGGTGTAATGAGTCTGTTTAATCTCTGATTATGGCTTAGTCTCATTACTTAACACTAAACAAAAAACCACAAAAACATCTAAATAATCACAAGTAGGTTAATGATCTTAATACTATATCAAAGGTGATTAAGTGTGAGAAGCTGACTTCACACTTAAGGTACTCTCATTACCCCTAATCAGAGGGAAGATGTGATGAGTTTACTAACCCATTGGTTTAGGCTTAAGCTCATTAACTTATGACAAACATCCAAAAGCAATAAAAAACTGAAAACTCAAAAACAAACAATAATCGTCTCCTTCGGGATTCTTTTCTCATCTCATTCACTCATAAACGAGAACTTGCTTCTTCCGTCTGATGCAAGACAGTAGCATCTGTGCCAGACAGATCATACACTTGAGCATAGGCAAGCAAGCATTTCACAGGTCAATTCATCTTTCAGTCTCTTTGGGTCGAACTACGGTGTTCTGACTTCCTTATTGCACGAGAGGATACGTAGGCATAACTTAACAGTTATCGAACAAAAGTCTCTGTATATTCCCCCTCCTTCTAGCATTATTCTTATAGCCTCATGATCCTGAGCATCTTATTCCCTTTCTTACACTGACACTGTACATTTATACACTTCACTTCTCTTACACTGACACCTGTACATCCTTTTCCAGCTCTTTTGATACACAAATTGCACTGACACTGCCCCTTTAAAACACAAATCTTTTAAGCGTGGATCCCGTCGAGTACGACGGACAATCTGGGTGCTAATACCTTCCCAGGTTGTAACCAACCCCCTTTCTCAGTCTCTCTGGTTCGCAACCGTCTTATCCATATCTTTCTAGGTCTATGCAGCATTACCTTTCCTCCGGGATAAAAATGCCTAGCTGGCGACTCTATTCATCTCCTGTGAGTTCACTCCTGTGTGTTCTCACACCCTCCTCTCGCCGACCGTTCGCGTCTGTACCCCATTTGATCCGGCTTCATTTGGTGGGAGCGACAAATGTGTATGATCTTTATTTGATCTTAGAAGATGTTATAAGTTCACAAAATTGAAGAATTTCAAGCCATTTGCAAAGTTGCCATTTTGGGAAAGTGACTTGTGATGTAAACTTGCCATTTTGGGAAAGTTTTTCAACCTCTTCTTTTTGATTAAAAAATGCTTCAAATGAAAAATCTTTGGTCATGAAATTTGTAATTGGATCCTCCCATTTTCAAAAAGTACAAGAACTTGATCTAATTCATTTTAGAACTAAAGTTATGGCCTTGCAAAGTTGGGAAAAATCACTTAATTTTCACTTTTGTGCCAAAGAGGGAAACTTGCAATTTCTCATGCCATGCATTTTTATGACTTCAAACACACTTCTACATGTCTTAACATCATAATGCATTGCCTAAGGATCAAAATTGGCCCAAGGATCACTTCATCCCATGCCTTGAACATCAAGAAATTCAAAAGGGGCCAAACTTCATGAAAATTGCAAAAGGGCACATAACCTTTCACTAGCTTGCTGAATCACCTCAATTTCAAATCTATGGCTCTCCTTGATCTATGCTGAGCCAGGACAAGCCAAAAGCCAGCTGCAAAACCAGCCCATACCTCAAGTACAAAACTTTTGACATTTTTGCAACTTGCCCATACCAATCACCATAAGCCACCAACAACTCTCTGACCTATCAGAAATTGATACATGGACCAAAAGCAACTCAACACACCACACAACACAAGCCGAAACCTCCCACAACACAGCATTCACCAAAATCCTCTCTTATGCATTTTTCTTTGAAACTCAGCACACAAGCCTCAAACCTCAAAACAAATTCCACATAACAACTCACCATAACCCTCTGATCATTTCCCAACCATCACTTTGCCCTAAAAAGCCCAGAATCAAAAATACGATTTTCACACCTCATGAACTGAGCTTCTGCCATTTTCATTTTGGGGCCATTTAAACTCCAACCAAGCATTGCAAACTCTTGAGGGAGATCATTGGAGAGATTTTGAAGCAAAGAAGCAGCCAGACAGTGCCATTTTCGAAAGCTTCAGTTCAGGTAACCTCAAGAACAAATTTTCCAGAAACTTGATTTTAGGTTATATATTTGTTCCTCATGTTGCACTGATCATGCTGATGCTTTTCGTTTTGAAAATGGTTGAGTTTTAAGGATTTTATGTTGCTCTGAAACTTTGCCCGTGAAATGTGTTTTGATTCGATTCTCATGATTTACGAAAAATAAATGAGTTTTGTTGCGTGGTTTGTGTTTAATAATGTTCAAGGATTGATTCTGGAGAGTTTGATGAGTTTTTGTGGCGTTTTGAGAGAGATTGAGTGAGGAGCTGGCAGGAGAAGATGACCGGAACACTGTTCCGGTCACCTGAAGGTCATTAGGGTTCAGATTAGGGCTTAATTGCGTAATTAATGAGTTTGAATATGGGTCGTCCATTAGCGTACGAAGTCAATTCCCCCCCTTTTCCTTTTGAACCTCAGCCACTGGATCTGATTACTTTCATTAATTCATATTTTAAATTCATTTTAATTGCATTTTCTTTATCATTTTATTAAAAATAGCAAAACACTTTCAATTTTTTTTTATTTTTTGCATCATGACTTAAAATATTTTTCTCATCCTGAAAATAATTTTTATTTTATTTTTTACATAAAATTCATATTTTTAAAATATTTAAATGTTTATTTTAATTAGTTAATGAGAATTAATTAATTAAAATAGCATTTAAGTTTCTAAAAATCACCAAAAAAATCATGTTGCACTTTGATACATTTAGAGACATTACCAAACTCTTCAAACAAATTTCTTTTTGGTTCTTGACCTATCTTGACATTTTTCTTTGGAATTAAAGTTCTTAAAAGTCAATATTTTTGCCCTAACTTAGAAAAATCCATTCTGCCTAACCTTGAAGAGTTTGATGATGGTTCTTTTTGCATTGCATTCTTCATATCATATAGTTTCTAGGATAAAAATTGGTTTGAATTTATCTCTCATTTTCAATTTGTTGTTCATTTTTCCTTTTGAAGTACCTTAAAACCCTAGCAAACTTGAGAAAATCATAACTTCCATTAGGTTAAGATTTAGGTCTCCCCCTTTGGGAAGTGAACTTGTATAGGGTTAGGGTTCCTTTGATCCTATTTTCAATTTTTTATCATGTCATTTGCTTCTGGATTTGAATTTTGTATTGCATGTTATGCATAAACCCTAATTTGTGCCTTCATTTGAATTCATTCTTCATATGCTTGCATACATGAACTTGCCATGACATTTTGTGCATTCACGTATCATGTAAGACATCTTAGGACACATTGAAATCATTTTTGATCATTGCATCATCCATTTGCCATGTTTTGCTTTCATTTCATTTCACAAACTTTCATGAACTTTCTTGGTTCAAGACATGCTTCATTTGCATCTTCATCCTTGTATGATCATCCACAACTCTTGTCTTGTGTTTGAATTATCTCTTAGCATCATTGACATCATGTTTATGCTTCTGACTTTGGTTTTCACCTTTGCATTTCATCTCATTTTTATTTCATTGCATTCCTTGTTGCTAACTTTTCAGGTGGTAAGTCATTGAGAAGTGAATTTGCCTTCACTTCTCATAATCTCTTCTCATCCCCTTTATACATTCATTGTTGCATTTGTACTTGTGTATTAGAGTGAGCTTGCTCATTCATGCTCCTTCTCCTCCTTCTTTCTTTAAGTAACTTATCTTCTTAAGTGAAGTAAGTTGACTTGCTTCTTTCTGTTTCTCTTCCTTCATCTTTCTTCTTCCATGGTGGTTTCTTTCCTGAAGATCTTCTTGCAAGCTTCATAAACCCTAGGAACATCCAAGCATGACCACAATTAGGGTTTGATTAGTCCCCCCATTAGTTTTACCTTTGGGTCATCTTTGTGTCTTCTCTGCTCACCTCATAATCAGGGACTAAACCTTAAAGGTTTTAAGGCTTTGTGATTAAGCTTATGCCTGCATCCTTCTATTAGGATGGACTGTATAACTTTAATCCTAAGTTTTAAACCCTTAATGTGTTTAAATCCTTTAATCAATCACTCTAATAATCACTAAGACATCAAGCTTGTAACTTGGGCATTGCATTAGGGTTCTAATTCTTCCTTAATTGGTTAAGAAGGACTAACCCTAGTGTTAATGGACAAGTCCCCCTCAAGTTGTCTTACAAACCATAAAATTCATTTCTTAATCTTACCATTAACTAAAATCCATTTAATAAAGGTTTTGTTTTTGTCATGAGGTTAATCCCTAATCATGGATTAAGTTGAGGAGCCTTCCTCAGCTTAAATGTTCTCATCTATTATCCTTCTATTACGATGGTGTAATGAGTCCATTAAATCCTTGATTATGGCTTAAAATCATTACTTAACAACAAACAAAAACTCCAAAAACATCTAAATAATTGCAAGTAGGTTAATGATCTTAATCCTACATCATGGTGATTAAGTGTGCGGTGTTTACTTCATACTTAAGGTATTCTCATTACCCCTAATCAGAGGGAGGATGTGATGAGTTTACTAACCATTGGTTTAGGCTTAAGCTCATTCTCTTATGACAAACACAAAAATCAATAAAAGATTGAAAATACCAAAAACAAACAATAATCGTCTCCTCCGGGATTCTTTTCTCATCTCATTCACTCACAAACGAGAACTTGCTTCTTCCGTCTAATTCAAGACAGTTTGCACCTGAGCCAGACAGGTCATACACTTGAGCATAGACCAGTAAGCAGTTCACAAGTAAATTTATCTTTCAGTCTTTTTGAGTCAAACTACAGTGTTCTGACTTCCTCATTGCACATGAGGATACGTAGGCATAACTTAACGGTTATCGAACAAAAGTCTCTGTATATTCCCTCCTCTTTCAGCTTTATTCTTTTAAGCCTCATAGTCTTGAGCTTTACACTCTTTTCTAGCACTGACACTCTCTCATTTCACTTCACATTTCTTTTGCACTGACACTTGCATTCTTTTCAAGCTTTTACCCACAGAATAGCACTGACACTACCCCTTTAAACACAAATCTTTTAAGCGTGGATCCCGTCGAGTACGGCGGACAATCTGGGTGCTAATACCTTCCCAGGTTGTAACCAACCCCCTTTCTCAGTTTCTCTGGTTCGCGACCGTCTTATCCATCTTTTCTTAGGTCTATGCAGCATTACCTTTCCTTCGGGATAAAAATGCCTAGCTGGCGACTCTATTCATTCCTTCCCTTTCGCCGACCGTTCGCGTCTGTACCCCTTCTGACCAGGTGTCATTTGGTGGGAGCGACACTATGCTGAAGCTATATTGTTGCATTTGCCAAGGATAGTTGTCCCCTTAGTCTGAATGTTATCCCAGGCCCAGGCTGCTTGTCTGACAATAGCAGAGTTGTGCTGGATGTCACAATAGAGGGTTTCAGTCAAGTCTTGCCCTCTTGAGGGATGAACCAAGGCATATCCTAACTGTCTCTTGAAGATCAAAGGGTTGTAGTTGATGCAACCTTTTACTCCAATCAAAGGCACATTAGGGTATTGCCCACATCTAGTAATGATGTCTTTGCCCTTGGTGCTATGAGTGCACCATCTGATGTCTTCTGATGTAAGGGAAATCAATCTCTTAGCCCAATTCCTTGGCTGGTGACGGTTCAGAAAAGTGTCGGACTTCGGCAAATGTCTTAACAACCAACAGTAATATAGGGGAGCACAACATCTGACCAGTCTTCCTCTTTGCTTCTCATTCCTCTGGTGTACTGAATAATAGAAGTCTCCAAGCAGGGTAGGAACTGGGTTCCTCAGCAAGAACAGGTGAATAGAATTCTTGCTTACAAACTTTGGCTCGTCTGCAAACAAGATAACTCCATATATGTTGAGTGCCAAGAGTGCACAAATAGCATGCCACTTCTTTGCTGCAGCATACAGGGTGGCCTGAGAGATCAAGAAGTCTAGGTGAAGACATGGGATTCTATCCTTGGTGGTCATGCTCTGATCAATGAGGGTAGGCTCTAAGTGCAAGGCCTTAGCTATATATTCATTCTTGGGAGTAACCATCTCAGGGTTGAAAGGAATCCCTCTCCTGATAGGATCTCCTAACAACATGGAAAATTCTTCTAGCAGAGGTCTCAACTAAAAATCGGGGAATGTGAAGCATCTGAGAGGAGGATCATAAAACTGCAAGCAAGTATGGATCATGCTCCTCTGGGATGCATCCAGGTCCATGATCATGTCCAATATGCCTCCATAATGTTCCCTAAATAATGGGACATGATCAGGAGTAATGAGAGACTGGATCTGTCTGATGCCTGTCAGGGTGGGCTCAAAGAAATGGTAAGTGATGTTGCGCTTCCTGGAAGTGTCCATGCTGATGCTGGTGGAGAAAACTAGGGGTAACTGCTGATGAAGGTCACTGAAGAAGATTCTGAAGAAGGGTCTCTGATGAAGACAAACTGGAGAGGAATCTCTGATGAAGACAAACTGATGAAGGTGCTGGAGAAGATGACTGAAGAAGTCTGAGCAGCAAAACAGGTCAAAACCAAACCAAAGACAATAAGGTGAATACCCTGTAAAACAAATAGGCAAATGTTAAATGATGCAAAAATTATGTATGCAGAATGATATGCAAAGGGTTTGTGATCAAGTGCTAGATCTGTTATCTGCCTTGATAGGGTCCATGTGTGTTCATAAGTCCGGATGGAGGCTTAGAAAACCAGTAACCAGGTGGGGGACTCAAATAAAGAGTCACAAATCCAGGGTTTCACAAGAACTGTCCCAAAATAATACAACCTTAACAAATCTAGTAACAAAGGTATGATGAGGCCAATGGTTCCTGCAAACCTGCAAACATCCCAACCCCCTCACATATATTGTTCTAGAACAAGGATCCTCAGACTTAGATCAGTTATGAGAAGTGTAAACACTTCTAACCCGGAGGTATAGTGTTTACAATAACCATAAAAGATCCTCCTCTAATTCACCTCAGATGCTGAAGGTCATAAAAGGTCATCCAGACTTAGCAGGCTTCCCAGATAGCCTTAGTACTACAGGAAATCCGTAGCACAGAGTTCTCAGGAAGAAACCCATGTCTGAACCGTGTTTCATATTCCCGCACCAGACCGAAATGGAATGGGAAAGAATATGAAGCTACTCTAGCCTATGTGTCAGTCAGGTCCCTGGTATGGAACCTTACTCACTCAATGATCCCTCCCACCAAAACAGACAAGAGATCCAACACACATGATATGATGATAACAGTATGAAATGCATATAAATAGTAAATGAAAGCAATAAATAAAGTTGTACAAAAAGCAATAAATAAAGCAATAAACAACAAGAACAAGTAGCACATAACACCCTCGTAAACACAAATCAAACAAGCGCTAGGAGAAACCCACAAAAAGAACCAGAAGCTCTGGTTGCCATATAAGGGTCCCCAGTAGAGTCGCCAAGCTGTCGCTCCCCCGAAAAGACACCTGGTTAGATAGGGTACAGACGCGAACGGTCGGCGAAATGAGAAGTGAAGATGAAGGTGAATAGAGTCGCCAGCTAGGCATTTTTATCCCGAAGGAAAGGTAATGCTGTATAAACCTAGGAAAAGATGGATAAGACAGTTGCGAACCAGAAAAACTGAGAAAGGGGGTTGGTTACAACCTAGAAAGGTATTAGCACCCAGATTCTCCGTCGTACTCGACGGGATCCACGCTTAAAAAGATTGTGTTTAAAGGGGTGAGTGTATGTGCTATCTGTGTGCAAAAGCAGGAAAAGAATATACAAGTGTCAGTGTAAAAAAGGTGAATGCTCAGGAACTGAGACTTTAAAAGAGAATGCTGAAAGAGGGGAAAGACACAGAGACTTCTGTTTGATAACAGTTAAGTTATGCCTACGTATCCTCTCGTGCAATGAGGAAGTCAGAACACCGTAGTTCGACTCCAAGAGACTGAAAGATAAATTGACTATAAACTGCTTGTTTGTCTATGCTCAAGTGTATGACTCGTCTGGCTTGAGTGCTAACTGTCTTGCATTAGACGGAAGAAGCAAGATCTCGTTTGTGAATGAGTGTGATAAGAAAAGAATCCCGAAGGAGACGATTATTGTTTTTTTTTATGTTTTCAGTTTTTTATTGTTTTTGGAGTTTGACATAAGTTAATGAGCTTAAGCCTAATCAAGGGCTTGTAAACTCATTATATCCTCCCTGATTAGGGATAATGAGTATACTTTAAGTATGAGATAAGCATCTCAACTTAATTGCCATTATGATGTAGGATTAAGATCATTAACCTACTTGTGATTATTTAGATGTTTTTGGGTTTTGTTTAGTGTTAAGTAATGAGTTTAAACCATAATCAAGGATTAGTGAACTCATTACACCATCCTAATAGAAGGATGATAGATGAGAACACTTAAGCTGAGGAAGATACCTCAACTTAATCCATGGTTAGGGATTAAATTCATGACAAAACAAGCCTTTATTAAATGGATTTTAATTAAGGGTAAGATTAAGAAGTGAGTTTTATGATTTGTAAGACAACTTGATGGGGACGTGTCCATTAAACATTAGGGTTACTCCTTCTTAACCATAAAGGAAGTATTAGAACCCTAATGTAAGGCCCAAGTTATAAGTTAATGTCTTAGTGATTATTAGATGGGTTAATTAAGAGGTTTAAACAAATTAAGGGTTTAACACTTAGGATTCAAGTTATACACTCCATCCTAAGAGAAGGATGCAGGCATAACCCTAATTCCAAAGTCCTAAAACCTTAAAGGTTTAGTCTCTAATGATGAGATGAGAAACGAGACACAAAGAAGACTCAAAGGAAAAAGTCTAAGGGAAACTAATAAGTCCTAAAAAAGTTATCATGCTTGGAAGTTCTAGGGGTTTGTGAGGCTTAAGATAAGAAGTCTTCAAGGAAGCCACCAAGGAGAAGCAATTTGAAAAGAGAAGGAAGCAGAAGAATAAGTTACTTACTTCCTAAGAAGATAAGTAACTTAAAGAAAGAAAGTGAGAAAGAAAGAACAAAAGTGAGCAATCCCACTCAAATAAAATCAAAAATGCAGCAAAGATGCAATATGAAAAAGATGAGAAGAAGTGGGAGGTGAAGGCAAATCCACCTCTCAAACAACTTACCATTAACCTGAAAAGTTAGCACGAGATGCATAAGGAAAGAAATGAAATGGAATGATGCATATGCAAAGACAAAGACCAAGACCAGAAGCATACTCATGATGCAAATGATGTTATTACATGATGCAAAGGCATACAAGATGCATATATGTGATTATGCAAGAGAATGAATGCAAATGAAGCATGTAGGAAGCATGTAAACACATCGATGTTTATGAAATGAAATGGATGCAAAGCAAAGAAAATGTATGAATAAATGATCAAGCAATGTTCAAGCAATGTCTTAATATGTCTAAGATGGCATACAAATGCTTAGAATGACATGACAAGTTCACATGTTCATGCAATGCAATGTAAGATGCAAGTAAAGATGCAAAATTAGGGTTACATGGAAGGATGAGATGCAAATGGAAAAGACAAAAGCAAATGACATTATAAAAAATTGAAAATTCACTCAAAGGAACCCTAAACCTATACTAGGTTACCATCCAAAGGGGGAGGTCAGAAACTAAACCTAGAAGAAGTTATGAATTTCCTAAGTTTCTAGGGTTTTTTGGGTGATCCTCAATGTAAAATACCAAAAACATTTGAAAATGCAAGATGAATTCATGCCAAAAATATCCTAGATACTACATGATATGTGTAAAACAATGCAAAAAGAACTAACTTCAAACCCTTCATGGTTAGGTAGAAACGATTTTTCAAAGGTTAGGGTTCAAAATATGATTTTATGAATCCTAAATTCAAAGAAAATTGTCAAATGATGATCAAACCCAAAAAGAAATTTGTTTGAGGGGTTTGAAAATGTTTCTAAATGTGTTAAGATGCAACATGAATTTTTTGGTGATATTTAGAAACCTAAATGCTATTTTAATTAATTAATTTTCATTAATTAATTAAAATAAACATTTAAATATTTTAAAAATACAATTTTTATGCAAAAAATAAAATAATAATCATTTTCTGATTAAGAAAAATATTTGAAACAAAAATGCAAAAGGAAATATTTTTGGGATTTGTCTAAGTATTTTAAATTAAATGTGCAAGAAAATGCAGTTAAAATGAAATAAAAATCAAATAAAATGAAAGTATGCAGATCCAGTGGTCCAGATTCAAACTGGAGAGAGAGGGAATTGACTGCATGCGCTATCCAACGACTGACATTAAAACTGGGTTAATTACTTAATTAATTTAATTAATTGAAAATTAGGGTTAACTGAAATGATCCAGGCCACACATTTACGCGTTAATCACCATCTAACAGCCCACATTCATACTGGACAACTAAACCCTAATTACAAACCATAATGACTTTCAGGTGACCGGAGCAAGCTCTGGTCATCTTCTCCGGTGACCCCAAATCCCCAACTTCTTCCCTAGGCCAAATTAGGAGCTCTAACTCTCCAGATCAACTTTCCTGGTCATTCTAAACAAGATTCAATCATCAAATAACATTTATATTGCATCAAACATGAGATTTGAATCAAAACATAAAAACTGCAAAAGTTTCAGAAGCACGATACAAGCTCATATCTCAACCATTTTCAAAAGTAAAAGGTGTAGTGTGATCAGTGAAGCATGAAGAACATTTCTATAACAAAAAATACAAGTTCTGGAAAATTTGTTCTTGATGATACCTGAGCTTGAGCTTTCTCAATCTGAGCTATCTGGGCCTCTCCTTGGTGCCAATCAACTCACATGGACCTCCTGAGGATGCTTTGATGCTTGGAATGAATTTATTTAGGCTGTTTTGAAGTTTCAGTTCAGAGGGGGATGAAATCGTGTTTTTGATTCTTGAGGTTTCAGGCTTGTTTAATGGTTGGGAAATGATCTGGAGGATGTATGGAGATGATTGGTGAAGTTTGTTTGAAGTTTTGATGGTTGGCTTGAGAATTTCGAAGAGATGAAGTTTGAGAGGGATTTTGGCAATATGAATGTGTGGGATGATTCAAGCTCCAAGAAGTTATAAAATGTGATCCTTAGGGCATGTATGTTAAGTTATGATAGGTCAGAAGAGTTGTTGTGGGCTATGCTGATTGGTATGGCTTCATTTGCAAAAATTCAAGGTTGGTTGTACTTGAGGTATGGGTCATGGCAGGCCTGGTTGCAAGGGGTGTCTGGCCTCAGCTGAGTTCAAGGAGGACCATGGAAACAGATTTGACATGCTGGCATAAGTGTATGGAAAGATCTATAACATTTTGCAATTTTGGGAAGTTTTGGCCCTTTTGAAATTTCTTGAAGTTCAAGGTATAAAAATGTATAATTCTTGGGCCAATTCTGATCAAAATTAGTTGCACTATGATGATATGATGTTTATAGATGCATTAGAGGTCAAGAAATGGTTTGGCATGAGAAATTGCAAAATTCCCTCTTTGGCATGAATGTGAAAATTATAGGATTTTTGCCAACTTTGAAGGATCATAACTTGAGTTCCATGATGAATTAGAACATGTTCTTGTACTTTTTTAAAAGGGAAAGACCTAATATACAACTTTCATGACCAAGAAATTTTCATTTGAAGCATTTTTGGTTGAGAAAGAGGAGGTTGAAGAACTTTCCCAAAATGGAAAGTTTCCATTACAAGTCATTTCCATTTTTGGCAACTTTTGGTTTAGCTCAAATTTCTTCAATTTTTTGAACTTCCAAGCACTTCAATTATCAAATAAAGATCATATAACTTCAATTTGATGAAAATACCCCTTTGGTTCCATTGTTGGGGGCCTCAGATGCCCTGATTTTGCTCTGACTTGCTCAAGAAGTTACCTAATGAACATATGACTTCCACAATGAATTTCTTCATCAAACTTGGTACACATGATCCTTATAAAATCTTAAGAACATTAGAAACAACAATGGCCTAAAAATTGAAGTTATGGCCTCTGAAACCAAAACCCTAATTTTGGTCATCTGTGCAGTGAAAACCCTAGCTCTGCTTCCATGCCTTGCCAGTTCTTGTGATTTCTTGAATTCTTTGAACTTTTAGGGATATAATATGATGATAGAGCACACATGGACCCTCCTGGAACACTTAGAGGCGTTTGGGTTGGCTCAGATGGAATCCTGGATTACTCAGATCACAAACCCTAGATGCAGATGAACTTGAACTATGCAGATGAAACAAATATGCAATGTGAAATGTAATGTTTATGCTAATGCAAGCATGAAAGATCACAAGCCATGGTTTGATAATGAGTGAGGGCAAATTTGGGGTGCTTACATTATCCAAGGGATGTGGTTTGTTCTGACTTAATTAATTATGTTTAATTTAATTAAAGGAAATTAGGGTTAATGATCTAATCTGGACCGTTCGCTTGCTAAACTAATCAGGATCCTATGGCTCATATTCAAACTGGAAACAAAAACCCTAATTAATCTCAGGCGACCGGAGATAAGCTCCGGTCGTCTTCTCCGGCCAACCCTAAACCCCAACCTCATCTACAAGCCACTAAAATGCCTCAAACCTGCCCATAATTAATCCCCAAACATCATGGAACACGAATCCACAAACAAAAATCATTTATATTGCATGAACAATCTGAATCGAAACCAAACATTTTTTAGGTTAAACTTTCAGAACATCGTGAAATGCTTATTTCTCAACCATTTTCAATTTTAAACACATCAGGATGATGAGTGCAGCACATAGATTCATTTTATAACAAGAAAACAAGGTTCTTAGAAAAAAGTTCTTGAGCTATACCTGAGTTGGAGACCTTCAAAGATGAGCTTTCTGAGCCTTCCCTTTGTGCAAACCACCTCCACTGACCCCCTGGTGCTAATGGCAAGCTTGCATGGAGTTTATATTGGCTATTTTGAGAGGTTTGGTTCTGGTGTATCAGAAATCGTGTTTTTGATATGTTGTGTTTCAGGCCATTGTGAGGGGTGGGATTTGTTCCTTAGGTGATTTGTGATTGAATGGTGAAAGAATTTCTGGAGTTTGATGGCTGAGGAGTGAGAATCGAAGAGATGAAGTTTTAGGCAATTTTTGTGCAATCTGATGTGTGTCTTTTTTCAATGCTGAATGAGTTTCATTATCACTCCCATAATGTCTGAGTAGGTCATGGAGCAGGTTAGTAGAGGCTGCTGATCACTATTCCAAGAGCATGAGAGAAATTGAAAAAAGTCAAGGTTTGGTGTACTTGAGGTATGGCAAGGTGCATAGATGGTTTCCTGGCTTGTATTGCATCAGCTGAGTTCAAGGATGACTCTTGGATCAATTGTGGTGAGCTGTATGGCTTGGATCACAAGTTTGAAGTGGTTTTGCATTTTGGCAACTTTGTGAAGTTTGTGACAATTGGCCATGAAATGCCTTGGTTCTTGGCTGAATTCTTGTCTTTAAATGTTTCTTATCAATGTTATGATGTGTAGACATGAATTAGAGGCCAACCAAGTGCTTAGAAGTCCATTTTGCACATTTCCCTCTTTGACATGAACTTGAAAATTATGTGATTTTTCCCAACTTTGACTTGCCATATCTTGAGCTATAGGATGAATCAAGAGGAGCTCTTGTACTTTTTGAAAATGGGAAGATCCAATCTACAACTTTCATGCTCAACAAAATTTCATTTGAAACATTTTTCATCAAGAAAGAGGAGGTTGAAAATCTTTCCCAAAATGGAAAGTTTTCAAATCAAGTAATGTCCAAAAATGGCAACTTTATCAATGGCTCAAAATTCTTCAATCTTGTGAACTTCCAACTATTACTAAGACCAAATAAAGGTCCTAGGACCTCAAAATGATGAAGATGACCCTTTGGTACCCTTGATGGAGGCCTCAGATGCCCTGATTCTGACTTTTCTTGCACAACAAGTTACCATTTGATCAGATGACTTCCACAATGAATTTTTGCCTGAAATTTTATACACATGCTCCTTATAAAATACATAGACCAATAGAATCAAGAATGGCCAAAATTTTTGAGTGTAAGGGCCTCAAACCCAAAACCCTAATTTCTAGTCATCTATGGAGGAGCCCTGAGCCTGCCTGGGTGACTCTACAATCTCTTGTGATCTTTTGACTTTAAAGAACCCTTGGGAGTATAATATGATAATATACCACTCATGGACCCTCTTGGAATGCTTCATGGCCTCTGAGATAGCTCAAACCACTTCTAAGATTCACTTGATCACAAACCCTAACTATGCAGTTATGTAGTGAAATAACTATGCAGTGTGAGATGGTATGCTTATGCAATGTAACATGAAGGATCACAAGCCAAGGTGTAAGAAAAAAGAGAGGGCAAATTTGTGGTGTTTACACTCGGCGATTTCTTAACATAGACCTAAATTTGTCCCTAAATTCGGAATAAAAATCTAATTGGGTACTTGCACTTTCGTGGATCGGATCTCTTGTTGATCACGTAATCCCAAAGTGGTTAATCATATTGCATTAAGAATCGAGACTTATGAATTTTTGATGCGTAGGTGCTTTGGGTTTCCCAATCTCCTTTAAAATTTCATTGAATTCGGTTCGGTTTTCCTTGATTAATCGTTATAGCGTAAGATGCTAAGCGGATCCGACTGCCTTTCGATTTTGGTTGCACTTTTTCGGTTGTGGTTGATTAAGTTCACCATACCATTTCTTATGTAAATATTATTATACTATTATTATTATTAATATTCTATATTCTTGCACTTTTATTGCTTTTATTTTATTATGCTTTATTCATCCATATCATGTTTATTATTTGCCCTTTATTTTGTTGTTGATTTTCCATTTGTCCATTTGGACACAAATACATTAATAAAGGATTAAACTTCTAAAAAACTTGTGACTTTAATTTGTGGACTATTGGTTACTATCCTTCGCTTTGGGTATGAAGATTTGGACTTAGATTCTTAGGGCACTTCCTTTGCCTTGATCTTCATGAAGTTGGAATTTGCCTTTATATGGCCATTTTGCTAGCTTATAAGGATGAAACTCTTATGCTCATAATTTGGAATGTCATCAAGTTTGGTTAGATTTTTCTTCCCTTATCTCCTTATTTTCTTTTTTTTAGGATAGTCCCTTCATCTCCTCCCATTCATTAATTTTTAAAATCTTCTCCCTTTTGCAAAGGATTCCTTCTTTTTAAAATCATCACCTCTTTAATAAACAAAAACCTCGACTTTTGTCAAGTGGTTTTTACTCTTTTTATTTTCATTTAAAATAAATGAATCTAATTATGTTGACCTTAATTCAAAAAATAAAAAGAATCAAACTCATTCAAGTTGTTTTGTGCCTTTGTGCACTTTTGTGTATTTTCTTTAAAAGAGTGTCGATTATGAGTCATTATTCTTTAGTCGGGTGCAAGTCTCAATCTCCATGGTTGTAGTTTGATGTAATTGAGTCTCTTGTCATTTGTGGGGGTTTAGTGGCATACTCGTTGATTTTATCCGAGTTGGCGCCCTCCCCATAATGATATATGAGTCCATGCCTTCATTCTCATGGTAGTTTGTTTGGCCATCCACTTGAAGATGAAAAATTCTCTTCACTTAATAAAATCAATCATAACCCACCCTTTTCATTATTTGTACCACGAACTACGGGGTTTTGATCTTACATTGCACTTTGTGGGTACGTAGGCATGAGGTGGTAAACCTCTCCAAACACAAAAATATTAAAAAAATAATTCTTTTCTCATCCTTCCACTCTCATTTAACAAACCTTTTTCAAACCAAAAGCATTAAAAATTTCAAAGGGCTCCCGTGGAGTACCACGGACATTTTGGGTGCGTAAAACCTTCCCATTGTGTAACCTATCCCCTTACCTGTTTCTCTGTTGTGTTTCTTTAGCTTTCTTCTTTTAGATTCATTAGGATTTATTCGCTCTTTTTTCCTTTTCCTATTGGAATAAAAATAAAGCGCAGTGGCGACTCTGTTTACTTTGAGTTAAGTTAGCTAATAACTTACACTCATGATTTTACCGCTACAGAAAAGTGGTGACTCTGCTGGTGAGTAATCTCTAAGTGGATTCGGCCTACTTTGATTTATTTACTACTTTGGTTTGATTTGTTTGTTATTTGTTTATTCTGTTTCAGTTTTGGTGATCCTCTGTGAGTGAGACAGATTCTAACCCGGATCTGAGTTGAACTTATGATAAGACAGAGATATTCGAAGCGATAAGCGATGGAGTAGTCCAAAGCTATATCAATTTGATAATCTCCACTCGGTTAGGCTCTCTTGGATTATCAATGTCATGATGAGTAATCATACGTGGCATTATTTTCCGACCTTGATCTGATCATACTGAGGACCGTAGAACCTTTAACCCATCCAAGCCAATTTAGGAACGTAGTGCGGAAACCATCCGGGTGTAAACCTAAGGTGGTTGTCATGCGATACTACACTCGGACGAGGTCTATTTTAAGAATGTTATCGGTTAGGGAGTAATCCAACATACCTATGATATTCTAAAGATGGTTGTTAACTCCGAGCACCTCTGTTAGCACCCTTTTGGTTTTCTGCAGGTACAATGAAGACAAAACCTTAGTACTTACCTGTGTGGGTTGGTGTTCTGCTACCTTGACTTCATGCTCGTGACTCGGAACCTAAACCCATGTGCTTTGTGTGATCTTAATTTTGGTTGTTGCATACATGCACTAGTGCATTCATGAGCATTGTTTTTGAGATTTCAAGGGACTCAGAAGGAACTTTTGCAAAATTTCAGATGTCTATGGTTATGAATTTTGAAAGGAGAAACACAAATAAGTACAACTTCAAGAATCCTAATCTAGTAGAGCTGAGAAAGCTAGGAGCATTGGTGGTTGACACCCAAGAGTTCCGGAAATGTTATGGAAAGCTCTTGTTTATCTTGGATACCGATGTACCAGAGGGGATTCTCCCTACCTTAGCTCAGGTTTATGATTCGTTGCATCATTGTTTCACCTTTCCTGATAATCAGTTTGTGCCGACCTTGGAGGAGTACTCTCATTGGATGGGCTTACCTATTTTGGACAAGGAATTTCTTTTTAGTGGTTTAGAGAAGGAGTTTACGACCAAAGTCATCGCCAAAGCCCTTTTTCTCAAAGAGTCTGATCTTAATGGGAAGTTTCTTCCAAAAGGGAGTGTCCATGGTATTAACGCCAAGTTCTTAATGGGGAAAGCTTATACTTCTTTTACTTTGGGTCATAAGGATGCATTTGAGTCTATTCTTGCTTTGATCATTTATGGGATTGTCTTGTTTCCTAAGTTAGATGGTATTGTGGAAGAGAATTCCATTCAGATTTTCTTGAAGAGGAATTTGGTACCTACTTTGTTTGGAGACATGTATCATGCCTTTCATTATAGAACCTCCAAAGGTGATGGAGAGATTGTGTGTTGTGCGTGTCTTCTCTATAGGGGGTTTATTTTGCACCTACCAAAGTCCGATGTTTTCAAGGATAAAAGAGAGAAGTGAAGATGGTCTCAAAGGATTATGTCTCTTTCTCATAAGGATGTGACTTGGTATTGTTCCTATTATGATATTGGAGTGCTTATTGACAGTTGTGGAGAATTTCCTAATATAGCTCTTCTTGGTACACGTGGGGGAATTAGTTAAAACCCTATTCTTGCTAGACGACAATTGGGATATTGTTTGAAGGACATACCAAACAACCTTTCCTTATCCAGATTCTTCTTTCTTAATGGTGCAGATCATGTAAAAATGAAGAAAAGGATTGCTCATTCTTTGCATGCGGTTCATGGGAAAGAGAAGGGTCAATTGGGAAGACAACACCTTGCTCCCTCCGAGTGTTATATTCAGTGGGTTCGATTTTGGGCTTCCAAGCTCAAGATGCCTTATCCACCCGAGGAGCCTTTGTTTCCTATACTACCATTGTCCACTTTTCTTCCTCCCGTTTATGAGAATTTTGCTCTTCAAGAAGAGTTGGACAAGATGAAGAAAGAAAAAGAAGAATGGCTACTTGAGAAGACGACGATACGAGAGCAACTGAAGGAGAAGGATGATATCATTTAGTTACTTGAGTGGCATGTTACAAAGAGGCCAAGAGAGGATTTATTTTCCTCTAGTACTCCATCTACCATTCCTGCTACATTTGGTGCTTGAAAGGCCATTGTTGATTAGTTGGTGAAGGATAAGGAAGACATGGAGAATCGGTACAAGAAAGAGATTAAAAGGATTCGCATGAAGTACCAGCCGGGATTTGGATCTTCTTCAGATGTGATCCCCTAGGCCTAGTTTACTTTTTCTCTCATGTATTAGGATTGTTGAGGCTTGTACTTCACTTGTAATCCTTACTTTGATTTTAATGAGAATGAGGTTTTTAAATACTTCAAAAAGTGTTTCTTTATAAATATTGCAAGTTATCTTATAATCCCTTGAATTCTTTGCATTTGCATACGCATACCATATGCCTGCATTTGTCTTGCTTCTTGAGTGTTCTCCAGGGATCTTATGTTGTTTCTTGGTCTTCATTCAGTTCTCCTATCAAGCTGACTCACAAGGTTGATACTCGAGCTAATCGGAAGAAGATGTCAGAAGCCTTATAACAAGAGAATCGTGAGTTGCGCGAGGAAGTTGCTTACCTGAAGGATAGCTTGGAAAGAGTTACTGTCATGATGGAAAGCTTGGTGGCTGCTCAGAATCACCCATCCCATCCTCCTAATTCTCCGGTCCAGAATATGGTCATCTATGAGATTGTCACTGCTTCGATCCCTACCGAAGTTGTCCTTTCTCCTCACTACCGCATGCCTCCTGGTAAGCCGTGGGGTATGCCGGCTAATTTCACTCCTGCTGGTTATCATCCTCCTCCTCCTAAGACTGCTGCATTTGCTACTCTTCAGTCGGTGATGACTACTGCATCGCCTGTGATGCACACTACTCTGCACCATGATGAAGTTATTTACCATGCTGAGCCTAGTGAAGGCGCTGGTGTAACTGAAAGAATTGATGATTTTCAAGGCTGTTTTGTTGAGTTACAGAGAGAGATGAGAGCCTTGAAGCACAAAGATTTGTTTGGTAAAGATGCTTATGATCTCTGTTTGGTTCCAAATGTCAAAGTTCCGTACATGTTTAGGTTGCCTGAGTTCGAGAAGTATAAGGGAAACACTTGTCTTCTGAGTCATCTGACTATGTATGCTAGGAATATGTCTGCTCAGACAAATAATGATCAGTTGCTGATTCATTATTTCCAGGATAGTTTGACTGGTGCAACCATGAGATGGTACATGAGTTTGGATAATAGCTAAATCAAGACTTTCAATGATTTAGGATAAGCTTTTGTTAGGCAATACAAGTATAATGTTGACATGGCACCAGACAGAGATCAACTTCGTGCTATGTCCCAGAAGGACAAAGAAACTTTCAAAGAATATGCGCAAAGATGGCGCGAGCTAGCAGCTCAGATTGTTCCTCCTCTGGAAGAGAAAGAGATGACAAAGATCTTTTTGAAGACTTTAGGTTCTTTCTACTATGAGAAGATTATAGAAAGTTCTCCTTCTGATTTCACTGAAATGGTGAGTATGGGGATGCATTTTGAATAAGGTATCTGTGAGGGACGGTTGAACAAAGACAACATTGATGGCTCGAGTTCTAAGAGGTTCAACTTCGGTAAGAAGAAAGAAGGTGTGACTAATGTTGTGTCTCATGAAAGTTACAGAAGACCTTGTGGTCGTGAGAATCGTCATCATCAGCATGTAGCTTCTATAACTCCGATGATTAATGTGACTCCGACTGTTCTAGTAGCTCCAAAGTACCAGTCTCATTATCAACAACCTTCTGTGCAACAGAGTGGTAATCAACAGGGTCGTGCTAAACCAAATTTTGATCCCATTCCGATGCTATATGCAGATTTGATTTCATCTCTGATTGCAAAGAATCTTGTGCAAACACATTCTCCACCTCCAGTTCCAGAATCTATTCCATGGTGGTATAAGCCAGAAGCTTATTGTGCTTTTCATCAAGGTGCCCCAGGGCACGATGTTGAGAATTGTTATCCATTGAAGTTTGAAGTGCAGAAATTGATAAGGAGAAATGTTCTATCTTTCAATGATGTTAATCCGAATGTGAAGATAAATCCGCTTCTGAAGCATGGTAATACGTCTGTGAACATGGTTGATGGTTGTACTGGTTTGTTCAAGATTTATGAGGTCCATCATATTCGAAGGTCTTTGGTTGAGATGCATGCTTTCTTAAGTGAATATCATGATGTTGATCACGATTATGCTGGATGTTGTATTTGTTCGGTGAACCCTCGTAGTTATGTGATTGTTAAGAGAGACATTCAAAAGATGATGGATGATAAGTTGATTGAAGTGAAACCGAAAAGAGATGAGTATGACAATGAAGTGAATGTTATTATGCCTCAGTTCAGTATGCATGCGAAGTTTGTTCCTAAGAAGGTGGTTATTTATTTTGATAGCCGCAAATATGTTGTTACTCCTTTGGTGATCAATTTTCCTGGTCCAATGCCATATGAGTCTGATAAAGTTGTTCCATACCGGTATAATGCTACGATGATAGAAAATGGTAAGGAAGTTTCTATTCCTTCTCCAAATTCTGTGGTGAGCATTGTTGATGTGTCAAAAGTTACTCGAAGTGGTGGAGTTTATGCTTCGGATCCTCCAAAGTGTAGATGTTTAGAATTGGCAGAATTTTTGACCAACAAGAAATATTGAATTCAGTTCACAATGTCCTATCAGATGTTGGGAAATTATCAAACAGAGTATAAGAACTTATTTCAGGATGTCACACCAGATGTTGGGACATTGTGTAAATGACTTAAGTTCAGTTTTTCAGGATGTCCCAACAGATGTTGAGACATCTCAAACCTGCTACCAGAATTAATTATTGACTAACTGATCTGAGATATTTAAGGAGAGTTATCTGGAATTAATTATGGATGGATAAAAACAGAACAAGGCGCATCTGTAGGGAGTTATATTATGAGGATTCAGTTTAAACAGAAGAACTAAATCACCTAGAATCTAGGAAGTAACAAACCCTAATTCTAGGTGGAAGCTGCTGTGTTTTAGGACTGGATTAACCTACAGAAAGCCCAAATTACAAACACCTATTTAATCAACAGAAACTCACATAATTGAGTACGAATTTCAGAAGAAAAAATAGGGTGTTGTGTCTTTAATAGCAGGTTGTTTTTAATTGTACCACTTTATGAGCTTTTAAGCAAAAGTGCATTTGTGACTTGATTGAAACTGTGAAGTAAGATCAAGCTGTTTTGTTTGAAGTATGACTTCAATTTTATTAAACTTGTAAACAAAATCACTGTGTGATTGAGGGGGAGTGAGTAGGGTACTCATATCTAAGTTGTGTCTTAGGTATAAATTGCATTGGGTAGTTATTAAGTGATAGATTAAACAGGGTGGTTTAAGTCTAGAATTAATATTACTTATAGTGGATTTCCTCCTGGCTTGGTAGCCTCCAGATGTAAGTGTGGTTATACACTGAACTGGGTTAACAAACTTCTGTGTTGTTTACTTTTCTTGCTATTTAAGTTTTGCTTAAATCTGTCAAGTGTTGGGACATCTCTTAGGACATCTCATACCTGATCACAGAATTTCAATTGGCATCAGAGCAGGCACCCTGCCTGTTTATACTGGGTGAGATCTAGGGAATACAAATTCTGGAAACATGGACAGAGATATAGGATCAGTAAATAGACCACCTATACTGGATGGTTCTAATTATGACTACTGGAAGCCAAGAATGATTGCATTCTTAAGATCACTTGACAACAGGGCCTGGAGAGCAGTCAACATTGGATGGGATCATCCTATCCAAGACACCAAAGATGGATCAAAAGTGTTGAAACCTGAAGAAGAATGGAGTAAGGAGGAAGAAGATTCAGCACTAGGCAACTCCAAGGCCTTAAATGCTCTATTCAATGGCATTGATAGGAACATCTTTAGACTTGTGCATCACTGTGAGCTAGCCAAAGATGTGTGGGATACTCTCAAAACAACTCATAAAGGAACATCAAAGGTAAAGATGTCAAGACTTCAACTTCTCACCACCAAGTTTGAAAACTTGAGAATGAAGGAAGATGAGACAGTTCATGAATTCTACATGAACATCTTAGAAGTAGCTAATACTTCTGGAGCTTTGGGAGAAAAGATGACTGATGAAAAGCTTGTAAGAAAGATCCTCAGATCTTTGCCAAAAAGATTTGACATGAAAGTCACAGCAATAGAAGAAGCTCAAGACATATGCACTATGAAAGTTGAAGAACTCATTGGTTCCCTTCAAACATTTGAAATGGGAATGAATGACACAAATGTTAAGAAGAACAAAAGCATAGCCTTGGTGACAAATACTGATGAAGAAGAAGATGATGAATCAGATATTGGTAAAAGCTTATCAGACAACATTGCAATGCTTGGAAGACAATTCAAAAAGATTCTCAGAGGAATGGAAGGCAAATCCAAACCCAATGGAAGATACACAAACTCTTCTGAGAACAAGAGGCCTTATGATACTAACAGAAGGTCAAATTATGATGAAAAGACCAGTCAAGAAAAAGGAGTCAAATGCCATGGATGTGAAGGATATGGACACATCAGGAATGAATGTCCTACCTACTTAAAAAGGCAAAAGAAAGGACTCTCTTTGACCTGGTCTGATGAAGACTCAGGAGGTGATTCAGAAGAAGAATCAGCTAAGCATATCACTGCT
The DNA here is from genome assembly GCA_963966055.1 of Lathyrus aphaca. Classification (NCBI taxonomy): domain Eukaryota; kingdom Viridiplantae; phylum Streptophyta; class Magnoliopsida; order Fabales; family Fabaceae; genus Lathyrus; species Lathyrus aphaca. The sequence goes on along the minus strand of OZ014523.1, from coordinate 426,756,883 downwards.
TTAGCTGGACTATGTGAATCTGAAAGTGATTCCAGTGATGGGGAGCTTACTGTTGAAGAACTTGAGCAAGCCTACAAAGATCTATACAAAAGAAGTACTGAAATATGCAGTGAGGTCATAAAGCTAAAGAAGCAGAATGAGGCACTAGAAGATGAAAAAGCAAGTGATCAAGAGATCATTGACACCTTGAAAAGTGAAGTAAGTCTTCTCAACTCCAAGTTGGAACACATGTCCATATCTGTTAGAATGTTGAACAGCAGTTCAAGTACACTGGATGTTATTCTCAACAACAATAAGCATTCAGGGGATAAAAGTGGACTGGGATTTAATAGAGTACATAAAGATGAAGCTAGCTCTAGCAAAACTACTTCAAAATCCATACAGTCAAACAAGATGTCCCAACAGATGCTTCAACATCAGAAAAAGAACACAAAGTCAAACATAATGTTCCAACAGATGTCTCAACATTCTGAAAAGAACAAAATGAAGAAGAAGTATCAAAGATGGAGATGTCATCATTGTGGAAGATTTGGACATATCAAACCTCATTGTTATAAGCTGCATGGATATCCAAATCAGATGTATCAGCAATCTTCTAAGCAGAAAATAGAAGTTACCAAGAAAGTGCTGCATAAACATCAAAGAAATCAACAACCTCCTAAGCAGAAGACAGAAGTCATCAAGAAGGTATGGAGACCAAAAGCTAGCACTCAGGCTGATCAAAGCTACATACCCAAGAACAAGATCAACAATCAATCTTGGAGATCTACTGATGAACAACACACAGGGCAGAGGCATCAAAAGAAATCTCAACTCAAATGGTCAAAGAAAAGTGCTGCATATATAGCACATACATCACTAAGAGTATCAGCTAAAGAAGACTGGTACTTTGACAGTGGATGTTCAAGACACATGACTGGATTAAAGAATCTGCTAGTATACTTAAAGTCACATTCATCCAGGTATGTAACCTTTGGAGATGGAGCTAAAGGAGAAATCAAGGGAGTTGGGACCTTGGACTGTCAAGATGTTCCAAGACTAGATGATGTGCTGCTAGTTAAAGGTTTAACTGCTAACCTGATCAGCATAAGTCAATTATGTGATCAAGGGTACAGTGTAAACTTTACCAAAACTGAATGCATAGTGACTAACAAAGAACAAGAGGTTGTCATGAAAGGAGCCAGATCTAAAGACAACTGTTACATGTGGGAATCTCAAGATTTCAGCCTTACTTCAACTTGCTCCTTAGCTAAAGAAGAAGAAGTGAAACTATGGCACCAAAGACTAGGTCATCTTCATTTCAGAGGCATAAAGAAGATAATATCTATGGATGCTATAAGAGGTATTCCTAAACTGAAGATTGATGATGGAAAAATATGTGGTGAATGTCAAATAGGCAAGCAAACCAAGATGTCCCATCCAAAGCTCCAACATCTGACAACTTCCAAAGTTTTGGAACTATTGCATATGGATCTTATGGGACCTATGCAGGTTGAAAGTCTTGGTGGCAAGAGGTATGCCTATGTGGTGGTTGATGACTTTTCAAGGTATACATGGATAAATTTTATCAAAGAAAAGTCTGATGTATTTGATGTATTCAAAGACTTATGCCAAAGAATACAAAGGGAAAAAGCCAGCTGTGTGATCAGCATAAGAAGTGATCATGGAAAAGAGTTTGAGAACCAAAAGTTCTTAGATTTCTGCTCTTCAGAAGGAATCAATCATGAATATTCTTCACCAATCACTCCTCAACAGAATGGGATTGTTGAGAGGAAGAATAGAACTATTCAAGAATCAGCAAGAGCTATGATCCATGCTAAAAAGTTACCTTTGTACTTCTGGGCTGAAGCTATGAACACAGCTTGTTACATCCACAACAGAGTTACCCTAAGGAAAGGAACTTTGTCTACAATCTATGAAGTCTGGAAGGGCAGAAAACCCACAGTTAAGTACTTCCATGTGTTTGGAAGTAACTGCTATATTCTGGCAGATAGGGAGCAAAGGAGAAAAATGGATCCTAAAAGTGATGAAGGGATTTTTCTTGGATACTCTATAAACAGCAGAGCATATAGAGTATTTAATTCTAGAACCAAGGTTATCATGGAGTCTATAAATGTGATAATTGATGATGCTCCTACAGATGTCCCAGAAGATGTTGGAACATCTTTTGATATCAAGATTGAAGCTGAAGAAAAGAGTGATCATTATGACTTCACTCAAACTGATGCAAGGACAGAACAATCCAGCAAACCTCCCTCCATCAGAATACAGAAGGATCATCCCAAAGATTTGATAATTGGTGATCCCAACAGAGGTGTGAGCACTAGATCAAGAGAAGTGATTTCAGGTTCCTGTTTTGTTTCTAAAATAGAACCTAAAAACATCAAGGAAGCTCTTACTGATGAATACTGGATTTGTGCTATGCAAGAGGAATTAGGTCAATTCACAAGGAATGGAGTGTGGAATCTTGTTCCTAGACCTGATGACATAAATGTGATTGGAACAAAATGGGTGTATAAGAACAAGTCAAATGAAAAAGGAATTGTTACAAAGAACAAAGCTAGACTTGTAGCTCAAGGATACACACAAATTGAAGGAGTAGACTTTGATGAAACCTTTGCACCAGTAGCAAGGCTTGAATCAATCAGACTACTTTTGGGAATTGCTTGTATCTTAAAGTTCAAGCTATTTCAAATGGATGTAAAAAGTGCCTTTCTAAATGGTTATCTTAATGAAGAGGTATATGTAGAACAGCCTAAAGGATTTGTTGATCCAAGCTGTCCAAATCATGTATACAAACTAAAGAAGGATCTTTATGGTCTGAAGCAAGCTCCAAGAGCATGGTATGAAAGGCTGACTACTTTTCTTATCAAGCAAGGGTACAGGAAAGGTGGAATTGACAAAACCTTGTTTGTTAAAGATGAAGAAGGAAATGTCATGATTGCTCAAATCTATGTAGATGACATTGTCTTTGGTGGGATGTCTGATAGGATGGTCAAACATTTTGTCAACCAGATGGAATCTGAATTTGAAATGAGCTTAGTAGGAGAATTAACCTACTTTCTTGGACTGCAAATAAAACAAATGGAAGATTCCATGTTCATTTCCCAAAGCAAGTATGCCAAGAACATAGTCAAGAAATTTGGAATGGACAACGCTACTCATAAGAGAACTCCTGCCCCCACACATTTAAAGTTGACTAAAGATGAAAAGGGTGAGAATGTAGATCAAAGCATGTACAGAAGTATGATTGGAAGCTTGTTATATCTGACTACTAGTAGACCAGACATAGCATTTGCAGTAGGTGTTTGTGCAAGATATCAAGCTGATCCAAAAGTCAGTCATCTTAATCAAGTCAAGAGAATTCTGAAATATGTTAATGGTACTTGTGACTATGGCATAATGTATTTTCATGGATGCAAACCAATTCTCACTGGCTTCTGTGATGCTGATTGGGCTGGAAGTGCTGATGACAGAAAAAGCACTTCAGGAGGATGCTTCTTTCTAGGAAACAATTTGATTTCTTGGTTCAGTAAGAAACAAAATTGTGTATCCTTATCTACAGCTGAAGCTGAATATATAGCAGCTGGAAGCAGTTGTTCTCAGTTGGTTTGGATGAAGCAAATTCTCACTGAGTACAATGTCCCACAAGATGTCATGACATTGTACTGTGACAACTTAAGTGCAATTAACATATCAAAGAATCCTATCCAACATAGCAGGACCAAGCATATTGATATCAGACATCATTTCATCAGAGATCTTGTAGAAGAAAAAGTGATTTCATTGGAACATGTAGCTACAAATCTGTAGTTGGCTGATATCTTTACCAAAGCATTGGATGCTACACAATTTGAGAACTTAAGGGGCAAATTGGGAATCTGTTTATGTGAGATTTAGCAGCTAAGGAAATGTGCCAACATGTCATATGACATTGTGTGGCATAAGTACCAGATGGCAACACCAGTCTGGTCAAGAACCTTGGGTATTCCATTCCTAATCATTTTCAATGTAACGGCTACTTACATAATAATAGCTTATAATCAGCTATCCATATTCTCATCATACTATCAAAAGCGAATTGCATTACCTAGCTGTTCTTCAGAAATCATCAACCCTAAAACTCTTCATCAATCTTCTTTGACAATGTCTCAAAACCCTAACATTCCTGAAGAAATTCTCAACAAAGAAGATGTGGTTCATGCAACCCCTATTTCTGTGATACCCATGGAGTCAACCCCATTGGACGAAATCAGAGGAAGTGTTCCTCATGCTAAAAAGCCAAGAACTCCAAAAAGAGCAAAAGCTCAAGTCTGCAGCAAATCCAAAGGCATTCCTTCACCAACAAACATGCCTCCAAAATCTTCTGAATATGTGGATGCTTCCATAAAGGAGATAGTCAACAAGATTCTTTTTGAACAAAGAGTGGTTACTGGCATATCTATCCCACTGAACACCATGCCAGCTCCTCAAGAAGATCAACAAACTCAAGCTGCAAAGGACACTCCTGCACAACAGGATGTCCCAATAGATGTTGAAACATCTGAGGATGAACAAAATGCCTCATCTGATGCTGCTGTAGAAGAATCTGAGGACCAGAAAAAGGCCTCAAATGAAAATGATGAAGAAGAATCTGAGGATCAGACCAAAGCCTCAACTGAAGAACATATCTCTGCTGATCAACCAGCTGAAGAAGAGACTGCTCAATCTCCTCCTGTGGTGAATCTAGAGCAGGATTCAGATACAGAGATCATTGCCTCTGTAAAACCTTGCATAGCCAAAAGGCTCAGAACTAGGAAAGAAAATATGCAAGCAGGACATGCAATTCCTGAGAAGAAACAAGCTGCTCCAAAGAAAGGCAAAGCCAACACTGTTTTTGGTCCTACCAAACAATGGAGCAAAGTCCAAACTCAAAAGAGGAAAGTTGTCACTCCTTCAGACTCAGATGTTGAAGCAGATGTCCCAACATCTCCTCCAAAGAAGAAACCAACACACTCTAGGGCATCAACTGCTGTTCCAGAAGCTCCCTTGGACAACATCTCATTTCATCATGTTTCAAGTGTAAACAGATGGAAGTTTGTGTACCAAAGAAGGGTTGCACTTGAAAGAGAGCTGAGCAGTAATGCACTTGAGTGCACTGAATTAATTGACCTCATATCTGCTGCTGGTCTCTTCAAAACAGTCTCCAACCTATCTCCCTGCTATGAGCTTCTTGTCAAAGAATTCATTGTCAATCTTCAGGAAGATTGTGCCAATGGTAAGTCTTCTGAATTTAGAAAAGTCTTTGTTAGAGGTAGGTGTGTAGAGTTCTCTCCTCAGATCATCAACCAATACCTTGGAAGAGAAACAAATGGTCCAAATGAGCTAGGGAAGACTGATAACCAGGTCTGCAAGGTTATCACTACAAACCAGGTCAAGGCTTGGCCAGTTAAAGGAAAGCTCTCAGTGAGCATGCTGACAAGAAAATATGCCATGCTGAACAGGATTGGTACAGCAAATTGGGTACCTACCAATCATACATCATCAATATCCACTGGCCTGGGCAGGTTCATTTATGCAGTGGGCACCCAAACTAAGCTGGATTATGGTGCCTACATCTTTGATCAGACCTTGAAACATGCTAGCTCATCTGCAACAAAGCTGCCAATAGCTTTTCCTTCCTTGCAGTGTGGTATAGTGCTCAGTCAATACCCTGGGATCCTCTCTGAGAAGGACACAGTCTGCAAAAGAGAAAGCCCACTGGCCTTTCACTACAAACTGTTCCTGAGTCATCATGCAGCAGATGTTGAAGCACCCTCTGGGACATCTACAGGTCCTTCAAATGCAAAGACTCCAATCTCCAAGGCTGCATTGATTGCTGAACTGAAGAGCACCTGTAAAGAACTTGAAGCTAGGAAGCAGAAGCTTGAGGAAATTATCCAAAGGCTGGAGAGTGAAGGTGATCAGAAAGCTGCTTCTGATGAAGAAACTGAGGAAGATGAAGAAACTGAATGTGATGAATCTGAGTGATCATTGTATGTGAGGAAAAATGTATGACAGCTGCATTGTAATTTAGAATCAATGACTTTGCCCCCAAATTTGTGTCTAACAAGGGGGAGAACAACAACAACAACAACAATGTGTATGCTGTTTAATTATGAATGAAAAATCTGTTTGTTTGTTTCTGAACTGAATCAGTGTGTTTTGATAAATATTTCTGTTGCAACAAGACTGGATACATGTATGTTTGAGGGGGAGTAATCTCAAATATGATTCAACAGAAAAGTAATGCTATACTCTGATAAAAGAACTTCTGCTGCACTCTGATAACCAGAAAAGATGTTAGCCAAAAATTAGCCAAAGGGGGAGTTTGTAGATGTTTAGAATTGGCAGAATTTTTGACCAACAAGAAATATTGAATTCAGTTCAGAATGTCCTATCAGATGTTGGGAAATTATCAAACAGAGTATAAGAACTTATTTCAGGATGTCACACCAGATGTTGGGACATTGTGTAAATGACTTAAGTTCAGTTTTTCAGGATGTCCCAACAGATGTTGAGACATCTCAAACCTGCTACCAGAATTAATTATTGACTAACTGATCTGAGATATTTAAGGAGAGTTATCTGGAATTAATTATGGATGGATAAAAACAGAACAAGGCGCATCTGTAGGGAGTTTTATTATGAGGATTCAGTTTAAACAGAAGAACTAAATCACCTAGAATCTAGGAAGTAACAAACCCTAATTCTAGGTGGAAGCTACTGTGTTTTAGGACTGGATTAACCTACAGAAATCCCAAATTACAAACACCTATTTAATCAACAGAAACTCACAGAATTGAGTACGAATTTCAGAAGAAAAAATAGGGTGTTGTGTCTTTAATAGCAGGTTGTTTTTAATTGTACCACTTTATGAGCTTTTAAGCAAAAGTGCATTTGTGACTTGATTGAAACTGTGAAGTAAGATCAAGCTGTTTTGTTTGAAGTATGACTTCAATTTTATTAAACTTGTAAACAAAATCACTGTGTGATTGAGGGGGAGTGAGTAGGGTACTCATATCTAAGTTGTGTCTTAGGTAGAAATTGCATTGGGTAGTTATTAAGTGATAGATTAAACAGGGTGGTTTAAGTCTAGAATTAATATTACTTATAGTGGATTTCCTCCTGGCTTGGTAGCCTCCAAATGTAAGTGTGGTTATACACTGAACTGGGTTAACAAACTTCTGTGTTGTTTACTTTTCTTGCTATTTAAGTTTTGCTTAAATCTGTCAAGTGTTGGGACATCTCTTAGGACATCTCATACCTGATCACAGAATTTCACAAAGAAAGTTGAAGATTCAAATGCGAGTAAGCAGATTGAGGATACTATTATACGGTCAGATTCTGGTTTGAAAGATAGTGAAGATGAGGTGTTAAAATTGATAAAGAAGAGCGAGTACAATGTTACTGAGCAGTTGTTGCGTACTCCGTTGAAGATATCAGTTTTATCACTCTTGACCTGCTCTGAGGCTCATAGGAAGTATTTGTAGAAGATTATTGATAAATCTTATGTTGATCATGATGTGACTGTTGATCAGTTTGATAGTATTGTGGCTAATATCACATCGTGCAACAATCTGATTTTATGTGATGATGACTTGCCTGAAGAAGGAAAGAACCATAATTTGGCTCTGCATATTTTAGTGAACTGTCAAGAAGATTCTATGTCTAAGGTGTTGGTTGATACCGGATCTTCTCTGAATGTGATGCCAAAATCGAATTTGCCAAGGCTTGCATACCAAGGTGCTCCTATGAGTCATAGTGGGATTATCGTGAAAGCTTTTGACGTATCGAAGAAAACTGTGATTGGTGAAGTTGATCTTCCTATTCTGATTGGACCATTTATATTCCAAATTACTTTTCAAGTAATGGATATACGTCCCGCTTACAGTTGTCTCCTTGGAAGACCCTGGATTCATGAGGCAGGAGCTGTGACATCTACTCTCCATCAGAAGTTGAAGTTTGTGAAAGAAGGGAAATTAGTGACTATTGGCGGTGAACAGGCGATGCTAGTGAGAAATTTGTCATCTTTCTCCTATATTGATGCTGAAGAAGAGGTGGGAACTTCATTCCAAGCTCTTTTTGTTGTTGATAATGCTGCTAAGAAGAATGTTATACCTATGTCTTCTCTCAAGGATGCTCTGCGCGTACTCGAAATTAATCGATCTGACGGTTGGGGATGAGTTATTGATGTTGTTGACAACAAAGAAGGATTTGGTATTGGTTTTATACCAGGTGTGGCTCTCAATGACCCAAAAACTATTCAGGAAGGATTCCGAAGTGTTGGGTTTATCTACGATCATTTCACTGCTGCCATCTTTAAAGATGATGAAGATGAAGAAATGCTTGACATTTTTACGCACATAAGGATTTACAAGAACTGGATTTCTGTTGATGTTCCTTATATTGTTCATGCTTCAAAGTAATTTGTTTTATTTTATTTCAAAAATACTTTCACTTTGCCCAAGGTGAAAGAGATGTTTGTCGGACTTTGTTTCAAATTTTATCATCGTCAATAAAATGTTATTTTGTTATTTCCATATGTGTTTTTCTTTTTTTGCTTTATTCTAAAAAATGGTAACATAAAAAACCCAAAATAATAATAATCATTGTTTATCTGCATAATGTTTGCAATTTTGTTCATACTCTAAAATAAGAATAAAATCATTCTGCAGATTGATTGATAAACCCATTGAAAACAATGATCCTATGCCCACTCCCAACTTTGAATTCCCTGTGTTCGAAGCTGAGGAAGAGGATGTTGAAGAGATTCCTGATGAGATTTCTCGGTTGCTTGAGCACGAGGAGAAGGTTATTCAACCTCATGGAGAGTCTATAAAATTAGTCAACTTGGGTTCTGAAGATGATAAGAGAGAAGTCAAAGTTGGAGCATCGCTTGGTCCCGATGTTAAGAAGAGGAAGGTAGAGCTTCTTAGAGAATATGTTGATGTGTTTGCTTGGTCCTATTAGGACATGCCAGGTCTTGATACTGATATTGTGGAACATAGATTGCCGTTGAAGCCTAGATGTCCACCTATGAAGCAAAAGTTAAGAAGAACTCATCCTGATATGGCAGTAAAGATCAAATAGGAGGTTCAAAAGCAGATTGATGCAGGTTTTCTTGTGACGTCTAATTATCCTCAATGGGTGGCCCATATTGTGCCTGTTCCAAAGAAAGACGGAAAAGTCCGAATGTGTGTTGATTACAGAGATTTGAATAAAGCCAGTCTAAAAGATGATTTTCCATTGCTGCACATTGATGTGTTGGTAGATAATACGGCTAAGTTTGATGTGTTCTCTTTTATGGACAGATTTTCCGGTTATAATCAAATAAAGATGGCACCCGAGGACATGGAAAAGACCACATTTATTACACCATGGGGAACATTCTGCTACAGAGTGATGCCCTTTGAATTGAAGAATGTTGGTGCGACATACCAAAGAGCTATGACTGAACTTTTCCATGATATGATGCACAAAGAAATTGAGGTATATGTTGATGATATGATCGCTAAGTCGAGTACTGAAGAGGATCATGTTGAACATTTGCTGAAGTTGTTTCAAAGGTTAAGGAAGTTTAAGCTTCATTTGAATCCAAACAAGTGCATGTTTGGTGTACATTCTGGAAAGTTGTTTGGTTTCATTGTCAACCAAAGAGGCATTGAAGTTGGTCCTGGTAAAGTGAGAGCTATTCAGGAAATGCCTGCTCCAAGAATTGAAAAGCAAGTAAGAGGATTCTTGGGTCGTTTGAATTATATTTCGAGGTTTATCTCTCACATGACTGCCACATGTGCTTCGATCTTCAAGTTGCTTCGGAAAGACAAAGGTTGTGTCTGGATAGTTGATTGTCAGAAGGCGTTTGAAAGTATCAAAGAATATCTGCTTGAACCTCCTATCTTGTCTCCTCCGGTGGAAGGTAGACCGTTGATCATGTACTTGACTGTGTTGGAAGATTCCATGGGTTGTGTGCTTGATTAGAAAGATGAATCTGGAAGAAAAGAATATGTAATTTTCTACTTGAATAAGAAATTTACTTATTGTGAGTCTCGGTACTCCATGCTTGAAAAAACTTGTTGTGCCTTAACTTGGGCTGCAAAGCGTCTTCGCCAGTATATGCTGAATCATACAACTTGGTTGTTCTCTAAAATGGATCTGATCAAGTATATATTTGAAAAGCTTGCTTTGACTTGGAGGATTGCTCGTTGGCAAATGTTATTTTCAAAATATGATATTGAATACCGAGCTCAAAAATCTATAAAAGGTAGTATCTTGGCTGACCATTTGGCACATCAACCGATTGATGATTACCAGATCGTACTGGTTGCTCAATTCTTCTCGGGTTAGGTTTATGCCTCACATGGGATCACCGTTGTTTTTAATTACTTTATTTGTTTATGTTTACTAACCATTAATCAAAATCAAAAAATATTTTGTTTCCTTTTACTAAATTTTTTTTCCAGGAAGAGGAACCATTGAAAATTCCAAAAATAGAAGTCTTGCAGCTCGAGTAAATTTCACAAACAAAAGTCGAAGTTGATCCGTAAATAATTCAAATTTATCTAATCAAGGATTTCCCAATTTAATTGATTCACTCAAAGGATTTCCAAGGTTCATGTGTTTATTTCTTTGACGTACAAAAAGAATCAGGCCAGAGCAACCAAGCAATCACCTTTGAATAAAATATTCAAATTTTGACTTGATTAACCGGTTAACCATATACGTTAACTGGTTAACCAGTGCGAAATTTGAATATTATATTCAAATTCAGCACCCTTAGATCATTGATTTAATTGTAAAATTCTAGTTCCGTTGGTCTTTGACTTCTCTACATCACTTTGATCATTTCCTACCATAAACCTTCACTAATAACCACTCTTTTCCATTTCCCACCAAAATTGCAATTACCAAGCCTAATTTTAATTACGAAAGCAAGCTCCATTCTACAAAATTCTCATACCTAAAGTCTTTAAATATGACCATAATTTCATTCATTCATCAAGCTTTTGATAGCCACAAAACCTCTTGCAAAATACTCCCCCAACACCAAAATTCTCCAAAGCTCACTTTCTTTCTTATGAAGTTATCAAGAATTCACATTGAATTTTTGACTAACTTGAGCTAAACCTTCATCCTTTCCTTCTTTTGTTCATCAATTTCAGTAGATCTAAGATTGTTTTGGTCCAATTTGAAGAAGAGCTTTTAGTAATTCATCTTTCTCCAGAAAACCCATATTCACCATCAACATTTAAGATGTAGATCTTTGGTGCCTTTGCTTCTAGATCCTTTGGATCTTTATTTGTTGTTTAATTGCAGGGATTCCACTGTATTTTGGTTTTAAAATTTGTGCAAATTCAGATCATAATCATTAAATGTTTGAGAAAAGGTTTTTGGAAATGGATTAATGTTGTATTTCTGCATTTTTTTGCTGCTGCTTCAGCGTTAACCGGTTAACGCAAGTCAGAATTAAATTATTGGCTTAATTCAAGCCCCTTTTTGGTTCCTCTTTCATCTTCTTCTTCCTCCTTTTTATTTTTACCTTGGGAAGCACTTTTGGGAGTGATTTCTCCTTAATTTCAATGAACTTTTTGGGTCTAGATTAGAGTAGTTAATGTTCATTAATTCAAAGTGGTTAATCATATTGCATTAAGAATCGAGACTTATGAATTGTTGATGTGTAGGTGCTTTGGGTCTCCCAATCGCCTTTCAAATTTCATTGAATTCGGTTCGGTTTGCCTTGATTAATCGCTATGGTGTAAGATGCTAAGCGGATCCGGTTGCCTTTCGATTTTGGTTGCACTTTTTCGGTTGTGGTTGATTAAGTTCACCATACCATTTCTTATGTAAATATTATTATACTATTATTATTATTAATATTTTAGATTCTTGCACTTTTATTGCTTTTATTTTATTATTCTTTATTCATTCATATCATGTTTATTATTTGCCCTTTATTTTGTTGTTGATTTTCCATTTGTCCATTTGGACACAAATACATTAATAAAGGATTAAAATTCTAAAAAACTTGTGACTTTAATTTGTGGACTATTGGTTACTATCCTTCGCTTTGGGAATGAAGATTTGGACTTAGATTCTTAGGACACTTCCTTTGCCTTGATCTTCATGAAGTTGGAATTTGCTTTTATTTGGCCATTTTGCAAGCTGTCGCTCCCACCAAATGACACCTCAGGTCAGAAGGGGTACAGACGCGAACGGTCGGCGAAAGGAGAAGGAAATGAAAAGAGTCGCCAACTAGGCATTTTTATCCCGGAGGAAAGGTAATGCTGCATAAACCTAAGAAAAGATATGGATAAGACGGTTGCGAACCAGAGAGACTGAGAAAGGGGGTTGGTTACAACCTGGGAAGGTATTAGCACCCAGATTGTCCGTCGTACTCGACGGGATCCACGCTTGAAAGATTTGTGTTTTAAAGGGGTAGTGTCAGTGCAATTTGTGTATCAAAGTTGGAAAAGAATGCAAGTGTCAGTGTAAAAGAAGTGTAGTGTATATAAGTGAAGTGTCAGTGTAAGAACAGAAGTGAAATGCTCAAGACTATAAGGCTTGAAGAATGATACAGGAAGGAGGGAGAATATACAGAGACTTTTGTTCGATAACTGTTAAGTTATGCCTACGTATCCTCTCGTGCAATGAGGAAGTCAGAACACCGTAGTTCGACTCAAAGAGACTGAAAGATAAATTGACTGATGAACTGCTTGCTTGTCTATGCTCAAGTGTATGACCTGTCTGGCTCAGGTGCAAACTGTCTTGCATTAGACGGAAGAAGCAAGTTCTCGTTTATGAGTGAATGAGATGAGAAAAGAATCTCAGAGGAGACGATTATTGTTTGTTTTTGTGTTTTCAGTCTTTTATTGCTTTTTGAAGTTTGTCATAAGTTAATGAGCTTAAGCCTAAACCAATGGGTTAGTAAACTCATCACATCCTCCCTCTAATTAGGGGTAATGAGAGTACTTTAAATGTGAAGTCAGCATCTCACACTTAATTACCATGATGTAGGATTAAGATCATTAACCTACTTGTGATTATTTAGATGTTTTTGGTGTTTTTGTTTAGTGTTGAGTAATGAGTTTAAGCCATAATCAAGGATTTAATGGGCTCGTTACACCATCCTAATAGAAGGATAATATATGAGAGCATTTAAGCTGAGAAAGACTCCTCAACTTAATCCATGATTAGGGATTAACCTCATGACAAAACAAAGCCTTTATTAAATGGGTTTTAGTTAATGATAAGATTAAGAAGTGAGTTTTATGGTTGGTAAGACAACTTGAAGGGGACTTGTCCATTAACACTAGGGTTAGTCCTTCTTAACCAATTAAGGAAGAATTAGAACCCTAATGCAAGGCCCAAGTTACAAGCTTGATGTCTTGATGATTATTAAGTGAGTTGATTAAAGGATTTAAACACATTAAGGGTTTAACACTTAGGATTAAAGTTATACACTTCATCCTAATAGAAGGATGCAGGCATAAGCTTAATCACAAAGCCTTAAAGCCTTTAGGGTTTAGTCCCTGATTATGAGATGAGAAGAGAAGACTCAAAGATGACACAAAGGTAAAAGCTAAATGGGGGACTAAACAAACCCTAATTATTATCATGCTTGGTTATTCCTAGGGTTAATGAGGTTTTGAAAGAAGATCTTCAGAGAAACCACCAGGAAGGAAGCAGATGAAAGGAGCAAGAAGCAAAGAGAAGCAAAACAACTTGCTTCACTTAAGAAGACAAGTTGCTTGAAGAAAGAAAGTAAGAGATAAACATGAATGAGCAAGCTCACTCCAATACACATACAAAAATGCAGCAAAGGAAGTATGAAAGAGATGAAAGAAAGATGTGAGAAGTGAAGGCAAATTCACTTCTCAAACAACTTACCACCTGAAATGTTAGCAAAAGAAATGAAATACAATGCAAATGAGAGGAAATGTGATGGTGCAAACCAAAACCAGAAGCATAAGTATGATGTCAATGATGCTAAGAGATGATACAAACATGAGGCAAGGCATGAGAATGATCAAACAAGCACATGGATGCAAAAGAAACATGCTTTGAACCATGAATGCACATGAAAAGTTATGAAATGCAAATGGCATACAGTATAGCAAATGAAAGATGCAATGATCAAACATGATTCTAATATGTCCTAAGATGCATTATGAATCATGTTGATGCACAAAATGTCATGGAAATTCATGGTATGCAGGCAAATGGAAGATGGATGCAAAGGAAGACATAAATTAGGGTTTATGGTTAACATACAAAGCAAAATCCAAAATCAGAAGCAAGAGACATGATAAAAATTTGAAAATGCTATCAAAGATACCCTAAACCTATACAAACTCACTGCCCAAAGGAGGGGGTCCAACTCTTAATCTAGTGGAAGTTATGAATTTCCTAAGATTGCTAGGGTTTTGGGGTATCTCACCAAGAGAAATGCTAAACAAATTGAAAATGCAAGATCAATTCAAACCAATTTTATCCTATAAACTACATGCTATACAAGATGCAATGCAAAAAGAATCATCATCCAACTCTCAATAGTTAGGCAGAAAGAAATTTTTGAAGTTTGACATAAAATATTGCCTTGAAATGAAATTAAATCCAATGAAAATGATCAAAAGGCATCAAGAACAAAAAAGAAATTTGGTTTGAAAGTTGGACATTGTTTTTAAATGCTATGTGAATTTTTTGGTGATTTTTAAATACCTAAATGTATTTTTAATTAACTAATTTCCATTAACTAATTAAAAATTAACATTTAAATGATTTAAAAATAATTTTTAATGCAAAAAATAAAAATAAAAATATTTTTGGGTCTTAAAAATTAGTGAAACTCTTGACAAAAAATTTCATAATTCTTAAAGGTGTTTTGCTATTTTAAATAAAATGTGAAAGATAAATCAAATTAAATGAAATAAAAAATAAAATAAATGGAAGTATGCAGATCTGAAGGCTGAGATTCAAAGCTGAGAGTCCAGGGTTGACTGCGCGCGCTATCCTACGGCTGACATTTAAACTGACCCAATTAACTTAAACTGAATTAATTAATCTAATTAAATATGATTAGGGTTTTAATGATAGATCCAGGCCATTTGTTCACGCGGGAGTCAACCAAAGTCAAATGCATCTACGGTCCATGTTTAAACTCTCATTAATGACGCAATTAGGGCTAAGCACATTCAGACGACCGGAACAGTGCTCCGGTCGTCTTCTCCGGCGAAACCAAATACCTAGCTTTCACTACAGGCCACCCCAACCCAAATTAATTGCCCAGAAACAATCTCCTATCAAATCTAAACTCAAATCCATCATCAAACAACATTTATCAAGCATGAGCAAGGAGAATCGAACAAAACATTTTTACGGGAAAATATTCAGACATTCAATACATGCTTGTTTCTGGCTCATTTTCAAAAATAATTAGATCCCCATGATCAGGGCAACATATAGAACAACATTCTAACAAGAAATCAAAGTTCTGGAAAATTTGTTCATCATGCTACCTGAGATTGAGCTTTCAGTCCAGGAGCTTTCTGCTTGCCTCTTTGCCTCAAAATGGTCCCAATGCTCCTCTTGATGAAGTTATGAAGCTTGGTTGGAGTTTAAAATGGCTGGTTTGTGAGTTTGAAGGAGTTCTGTTCAGAGAGGGGAAGGAACCGTGTTTCAGTTTGAGGAGGTTTCAGGGATGAATGAGGGTAGGGAAATGATCAGGGGAGCATGCTGAGTGATCCTATGAAGTTTGTTTTTATGTTTGATGCTTGTGTGATGTGTTTCGAAAGAAAATGCATATGGGAGGTTTTTGGTGAATGCTGGCTTGTGTGTGTGTTCAGGCTCCAAGATGTTGTGAAATGGCTTGCTTGAAGTGTGTTTGTAAAGTCTGGATTGGGCAGAATAGTTGGTGTGGCACTGTGGGATTGGTATGGGGTTTTTTGCAAAAAGTCAAGTCTAGGTGTACTTGAGGTATGAGAAAGTGTGAGGTTGTGATAGGGGCATGGTTGGGCTCAGCAGAGATCATGGAGTTCATGTGGATCAGATTCTATGAGCTGTAACAAGTAGAGGCATGACTTCATGAGTTTTTGCAAGTTGGTACATCTTTGGTCCTTTTGGAAATTCATGAAGTTCAAGGCACCAAAATGCAATATTCTTGGGCCAATTCTGATCTTTAGAGGTCATGTGAGTATGTTGTAATGAGTTTGTGCACATTTGGAGTCTTTGGAATGCTTGATCATATCAATTTGCAAAATGCCTCTTTGGTACAAAACTTGAAATTATGTGATTTTGGCCAACTTTGACAAGCCATAACTTTTGATCAAAAATGAATTAGAATGAGTTTTTGTAATTTTTGAAAAGGGAATGATTCATTCTACAACTTTCATGACCAAAGTTTTCCCATTTGAAGCATTTTTGAATCAAAAAGCAAGGGTTGAAAAAGTTTCCCAAAATGGCAAGTTTCCATTACAAGTCATTTTCCCAAAAAGGCAACTTTGCAAATGGCTTGAAATTCTTCAATTTTGTGAACTTATAACATCTTCTATGATTAAATAAAGATCATACACAATCAAAATGATGAAGAACACCCTTTGGTTGGGTCATTGGGGGCCTCAGATGCCCTGATTTTACACTGACTTGCTCAAGAAGTCAACTCTTGATCAGATGCCTTCCCCATGGAATTTCTTCATGAAAATTGATATGCATGATCCCTATACCATATAGAGACCAATAGAAACAAGAATGACCAAAAAATTTGGAGTTATGGCCTTTGAAACCAAAACCCTAATTCTAGGTCATCTGTGCAGTTAAACCTGGCTCTGCTTCCATGCCTTTCTCAGTTCTTGTGATTCTTTGATTTTCTTGACTTGGTGAGGATACAATGTGATGCTTGAACATACATGGACCACTTTGAAGTGATTGATGACCTTTGGAGTGGCTCAAGTGGCTCTTGGATTGCTCATATCACAAACCCTAGATGCAGATGACTTAGCCACAATGCAATGAATCAAAAATGAAATATGAGGTGCTATGATTGAACTTATGAATATGAAAAGATCACAAGCCATGGTATGAATGGGTGAGGGGAAATTTGGGGTGTTTACAGCTGCCCCTATTCAAACATGAGTTAGGTTTGTAGAATGTAAGCAACGGCTTAACAGGCAAACAAGATAACTTGTGGATAAATACCAAAGACAGTCCAAAATTTGCGCTCACAGAATGAAGAAGAAAAGGGATATAGATTGTAAAAGAAAACAAAGTATATCTATAAAGTGTGGGCGATGGAGGACGACCATCGAGCAGAGGACGACTGCTGGGGAAAGAGCAATGACGGGGACGACCGACATGCTGGGGATACAAGAGATTATGATGGGGACGGCCATCAAGCAAAGCTATAAGACTCTCTGGGGGTTAGAGGTAAATGACATAAAATGATGAGGCACGGTCATCAAAGGTGAAGGACGATCATCTAGCAGGGGATGGCTGCTCTGTTGGGAATAAGATGAGGGACGGTCATCTAAGGTGAAGGACGATCACCTGGAAGGGTACGGCCGCCGAAAGGTATCACAACATAGGACGAATGTCGGATAGGAAAAGGTCGACGATGGGGACGGCCATCAGATAAGCATGATGAAGGACGATCATCAAGAGGTGAAGGACGATCACCTAGCAGGGTACGGCTGCTCTCAGGGTTTATCATGACATAGGATGAATGTCAGATAACAAGATCAATGATGGGGACGGCCATCGGATAAAATGATGAAGGACGATCATCAAGAGGTGAAGGACGATCACCTTAGCAGGGGACGGCTGCCGAATATCACGACATAGGACAATTGCCGGATAGAAAAAAAAAGGTTCCAATAATGGAGACTCCGCTGAGGAAAGGATGAGGGACGGTCATGCAAAGGTGAAGGACGATCACCCGGCAGGGTACGGCTGCCGAACGTATCATGACATAGGACGAATGTCAGATAGAAAAGAAATAGTTCACCGGGATTTGCTGGGACAAGTAAACACAAACGAGTGTCTATATCCAAGGAATGAGAGGTATAAGTGTTTGGGTACTGCGTATAGACTAAAGATGCGGACGAGCATCCTCAAGACTATGATACGGACGGGTATCGGGTAGAAACAAAAGCTGACACGTGTTCAGAGATGATGATACAGACGAGTACCAACTGGTTAACAAAGAACACGGACGAGTATTGATTCTGCGGGGACTCTTCTGGGGAATAGTAGACACAGACGAGTGTCTAAATTCAAGAAGACAATAGTGTTTGACACAGTGTATAGATTAAAGATGCGGACGAGCATCCTTAAGACTACGATACGGACGAGTATCGGGTAGAAACAAACGCTTGACACATGTTCTGAGATGATGATACGGACGAGTATCAACTGGTTAACAAAGAACACGGACGAGTATTGATTCTGCAGGGGTATAAGCGGTGTATAAAAGATACAGACGAGTATCTGTATGAGCAAAACAGGAGTAACAAGTATGAGTGGTGTACAGGAGTGATAAGTTTGCTGGGGAGGGTGACACGGACGAGTGTCAAAAAAGAGCGAAGTATAATATAAACAAGTGTATGTGTACAAAGGGAGTTGTGTACAAGTATCTGTGAGTGCAAAGGGGATGCTTTGGCTTTCTACTGGGGATATGACACGGACGGGTGCCAAGAAAGTATCTGTATTATATAAGTGTCTGTTTGTAAAGAATGCTCGGGCGACTTTACTGGGGAATCATGACACGGACGGGTGCCAAAAGGAGTGTACGTTTGTATTTATGAGTGTAAGGCAAATTCCTTGGCTTTCTGGCGGGGAATTTGGAGAGTTTTCTGCATATCGTTTGTTGGATTATCAGTATTTACAAGTGTTTGATTCAGAGCATGGCTTATGATTATGCAATATGTTTGATTTTTGCCGTAATGCTCCGTATTAAACGGAATTCTACGCTCTACGGGGAGAATATGATGCGAATGCTATGATTATGCAAAAGATACTGATCCAGGATTCGGATCCCATTTGTTGTGAAGATCTCTGGCTGATCTGCTTGGAGTGGACATCCCAGCTGGGGATGAGATCATTGGTAGATCTGACATATGGGACTCTGCTTGGGGATATAGGTCACTGATAGTCCTATTTTGGTAATGAGGGACCCAGCTGGGGTTTGTAGAAGCTTTCTTCACTCTGTTGTGAGATCTTTAGACGTTGCTCTTCTGGATAGAGGCTGAAACTCTGTGGGGAGATGGTTCCCTGGCCTTTGTACTTGGTTGAGGAGGAAAAATGAATGGCAACCCAGCTGGGGAGAAAGCAACTCCGGTGTTAATACTGAGTGGATAATGATTTGCCAGCTTGCTGGGGTGGAGCTTTCATGCCCCATGTTGTGCTTTGAATACCTGCAATCCTGAAAAGACAGAGAAACGCGCAAGTAATCCCGAGGTATCCCTTACCGGATCCCATCCTAAAAGTTTAGACACTCCCGGGAGTAAGTATATTTCCTGCAAGCACGTATTTTTTAGAAGAAAAACATCTGTACTTATGCAATCAGTGTCTAAAAGACATCGGACATTCTTTGCAAGCAAAAATAAAAAGTACGAGACGAAACAAGACTGAAAATCTGATTTTATTAATTCATGTGCCCTGAATTGGCAAGATACAGTCAAAGAAACAAATCCCCTAAAATGAGGATATTGTTACAAATTGAGAGAAAAGATGTTGGCAATGCTGATGACGCTTCAAGGAGCTTCCCCTTTGCTATGACTCGTATGATTTTTGACGTTCTTCTCGTCTTGCTTTCTGAAGAAGGTTGGTTCTGACCGACGCTTGAACCTTTCGGAGCTTACCATGTTGTAAGTGATACAGACGAATTCAGAATGCAATTGTTCGCTTATTCCCTTATTTTGCATGGATCGCCCTTTCGGGTTTTCAATCCATCGGGATACCCCTTTTTGCCTGAGTTGTCCAATGCGGCTTTTCAACTCAGCGGGTGTACATTTTTTGTTTATTTTCCCTTATTTTTTCCCGAGTCTTTTATTGTGTTTTTGACTCGCCGGGATGCCCTATTTTTGCATGGAATTACATTCTGTTTTTATGTCCAGCGGGTCATTTTATGCGAAGTATTATTTAACTGCATCTGAATTCACAGGGGACGGGAAGTCTTCACCATCCATAGTACTGAGCATTAGTGCTCCACCAGAGAAAACTTTCTTTACTACGAATGGCCCTTCATAGTTCGGAGTCCATTTGCCCATGTGGTCTGTATGAGGAGGGAGGAGTCTTTTCAGCACAAGATCTCCTACTTGGTACTCTCTGAGCCTTACTTTCTGATCGAAGGCTTTCTTCATTCTTTTTTGATACAGCTGCCCATGACAGATTGCAGCTAACCTCTTCTCTTCAATCAGACTCAGTTGTTCGTATCGGGACCGGACCCACTCTGCTTCATTCAGTTTAACATCCATCAATACCCGTAGAGAAGGTAGTTCAACTTCAACAGGTAGGACTGCTTCCATACCATACACAAGTTGATACGGTGTTGCCCCAGTTGATGTTCTGATTGACGTACAGTACCCATGTAAGGCAAACGATAGCATTTCATGCCAGTCCTTGTAGGTAACTACCATCTTCTGCACAATCTTCTTGATATTCTTGTTAGCTGCCTCAACAGCGCCATTCATCTTTGGCCTGTAAGGAGAAGAATTATGGTGTTGGATCTTGAAGTCCCGACATAGTTCTGCCATCATTTTGTTGTTCAAGTTGGAACCATTATCAGTAATGATCCGCTCGGGCACTCCATACCGGCAGATGATGTCTCTTTTCAAAAATCGGGCTACCACTTGCCTTGTAACATTTGCGTAAGAAGCTGCTTCAACCCACTTGGTAAAATAGTCAATAGCAACCAGGATGAATCTATGGCCGTTTGAAGCAGTCGGTTCAATCTTGCCAATCATGTCAATGCCCCACATGGCAAAGGGTCAGGGTGAAGACATTACATTCAAAGGATTCGGAGGCACATGCACCTTATCAGCATAAATCTGGCATTTTTGACATTTTCTGGCATAGGCACAACAGTCGGCATCCATTGTGATCCAGTAATAACCTGATCTTAGCAACTTCTTGGACATGGCATGCCCTCCTGCATGGGTACCAAAGGATCCTTCGTGCACCTCGTGCATCAACAATTCCGCTTCTGTTCTATCAACGCATCTGAGGAGTACCATATCAAAGTTTCTCTTGTACAGGGAGCCATCAGTATTCAGGAAGAAACTACCAGCTAGCCTTCTTAATGTCTTCTTATCATTGGAAGATGCCCCAGGTGGGTATGTTTGATCCTCCAAGAAGCACTTAATGTCATGGAACCAAGGCTTATCATCTTTGGCAACATCTGCTGCAAATACATATGCTGGTCTGTCAAGTCTGGACACTGAAATTCGAGGTACAAAGTTGGCAACTTGAACTTTGATCATGGAAGAAATGGTAGCCAGAGCATCTGCAAATTGATTCTCGTCCCGAGGGATATACTCAAGCTTGACCGTTGTGAAGAAAGTCAATAACCTCCTTGTATAATCCCGATAAGGTATCAGATGATCCTGATGAGTGTACCATTTGCCGTTGGTTTGATTGATTACCAGAGCTGAATCTCCGAACACAGTCAAAGTCTTGATCCTGAGGTCAATGGCTTCCTCAAGACCCATAATACAAGCTTCGTATTCAGCTTCGTTGTTAGTGCAGTTGAAGGTGAGTTTTGCCGAGAAAGGCATGTGAACTCCTTTAGGTGTAATGAGTACTGCACCAACACCACGACCATTCATATTAACAGCCCCGTCAAACATCATAGTCCATTCTTCTTCTGGGTCAGGCCCTTCAGTGTGAACAGGCTCTTCATGATCTTTTGCTTTTATGAACATGAAATCTTCATCAGGGAAGTCAAATCTCATAGGCTGGTAATCATCAATAGGTTGCTCAGTAAGATAATCAGACAATACACTGCCATTGATGGCTTTCTGAGATGTGTATTGAATGTCATATTCTGTGAGGATCATTTGCCATCTTGCAACCCGTCCGGTAAGTGCTGGCTTCTCAAAAATGTACTTAACTGGGTCCATCTTTGATATCAATAAAGTAGTGTGGGTCAACATATACTATCTCAATCGGCGAGCAGCCCACGCTAAAGCACAGCAAGTTTTCTCGAGCAGTGAATAACGTTGTTCACAGTCGGTAAACTTTTTGCTTAGGTAGTATATTGCATACTCTTTTCGACCAGACTCGTCATGCTGGCCCAGCACACACCCCATTAACTCTTCTAATAATGTCAAGTACATTATCAGAGGTCTTCCTTCAACTAGAGGCATAAGGATTGGAGGCTCTTGTAAATATTCCTTGATTTTGTCAAAAGCCCTCTGGCAGTCTTCGTTCCACCTGACCGTTTGTTCTTTTCTTAACATCTTGAACAAAGGCTCACAGGTTGCTGTAAGGTGAGATATGAACCTTGAAATGTAGTTCAATCTACCTAGAAACCCCCGAACTTCTTTCTCAGTTTTCGGTGCAGGCATTTCTTGAATGGCTTTAACTTTATCAGGGTCAACTTCAATCCCTTTCTCACTTACAATAAATCCCAGCAGCTTACCGGATCGCACCCCGAATGTGCATTTGTTGGGGTTTAACTTTAGGTGGTACTTCCTCAGACGCTTGAATAACTTCAGCAGATTTATCAAGTGGCCTTCTTCTGTGAGGGACTTGGCAATCATGTCATCCACATAACTTTCAATTTCTTTATGGATCATGTCGTGGAATAATGTTACCATAGCCCGTTGATAAGTCGCACCAGCATTCTTCAGTCCGAATGGCATCACCTTGTAACAGAACATGCCCCAGGGTGTGATAAAAGTTGTCTTCTCCATGTCTTCAGGTGACATCTTGATCTGATTGTATCCTAAAAATCCGTCCATGAAGGAGAATACCGAGAACTGAGCCGTATTATCAACCAATACATCAATGTGAGGTAAAGGGAAATCATCTTTCGGGCTGGCTCTATTCAGATCCCGGTAATCCACACACATCCTCACCTTGTCGTCTTTCTTAGGTACCGGTACAATGTTAGCAACCCACGGCGGATAGCTAGTCACAGCAAGGAACCCGACGTCCCACTGCTTTTGTACCTCTTCCTTAATCTTCATTGCCATATCTGGGCGAGTACGGTGCAGCTTCTGTTTTACTGGCGGGCAGTCTTCTTTCAGTGGCAGCTTGTGCATGACAATATCGTTGTCCAACCCTGGCATATCCTGATAAGACCAAGCAAAGACATCCACATATTCCCGGAGCATATCAATCAGTTGTTCCTTTACTGAATCTTGCAGGCAGGCCCCGATCTTAACCTCTTTCACATCTTCTTCCGTACCAAGATTAACCGTTTCGACCTCCTCCTGATGAGGAGTGATAACCTTCTCCTCTTTCCTTAACAACCTGGCTAGCTCCTCAGGAAGCTCATAATCTTCTTCAACCCCTTCATCAGCTTGATTGATTGGATTGTCAAAGTCATACAGAGTCATAGCTGTGTTGTTGTCGGTGCAGTCTGAAAGGCACTCTCTGCAAGGGTTTAGATTGGTTTATTTTAGTGATCCATTTTAATCTTGTTTTAAAAAAAGTGAAATGAAGTTATCATTTTGGAAAACATTGCCATTTTATTTTTGTACAAAAAGAAAAAATGAAAAACAGTGAGCGGAAAAGGAAAAGACTCATTTGCAAAAGATGTCCGATATTCATTGATTGATCTGTTTGAACAAAATTACAAGATGGCCCGATTACAAAATGAGTCTTGTCATCTTGGGCAAGATGCAAGACTTGATGCATGCTTAAAAATACAGGAAATAATAATTACTCTGCAGGAGTAACCCTTATAATTTCCTGGGAAGACCAGTTTGAGATATGGCTCCCCGGGGTTCTTGGACGTATCCAGCTCTCCAGGTTGCGTTCATCTTCCAACTCATCTTCCAAGTTGTTCACTGCATCCGGGGTGAGCATTCCCCCGCTGACAAAGTTGGGCTTCTTGGCAGCCTCTAATTGATCTTGTTGAGTTGGTTTGTAACCCAACCCAAATCTGTCCTCCTTCTTCTCCACGGGCAATAGCTTGCCCCCGCCTTGTGCAGTACCCTCTTCAACAACCTTCCTGGCTTGCTGATAAGACGTCATGGAGGTTCCCAGTACAGCAGATGCTTCATTAATGTTCAGGGCCTCAAATCCCTGGCTCATGGTTTCATGGATTTTTCCATCCATCTCAATATACTTATACGTAGCCAGATGGCTAACAAAAATGTCCTCTTCACCACAGATGGTGATGATCTGGCCTTCCCACTCGAATTTCAGCTTCTGGTGAAGGGTAGACGTAACAGCGCCAGCGGCATGGATCCAAGGTCTACCCAACAAACAGCTGTAGGCCGGCTGAATGTCCATCACATAAAAGGTAATTTTAAAAGTCTGCGGGCCAATCATCAGAGGTAGATCAATCTCCCCTAGCACTGATCTTTTAGAGCCATCAAATGCTCTTACCACCAAATTACTCGGACGCAATGCCAAGCCATCATATTCCAGCTTCACCAAGGCTTTCTTTGGTAGGACATTGAGCGATGACCCAGTGTCCACCAGTACATGAGATAGAACAGCACCTTTGCATTCTAGGGTGATGTGTAAAGCCTTGTTGTGGTTACGTCCCTCAGCTGTCAAATCAACATTGGTAAAGCCCAGTCCATGACTGGTGTTGACATTTGCCACCACAGTTTCTAGCTGATTAACAATGATCTCTTCTGGCACGTATGCTGCGTGAAAGACTTTCAGTAATGCATTCCTGTGAGCTTCAGAACACATCAACAGGGATAATATGGAGATCTTTGAGGGAGTTTGGTGAAGCTGATCCACCACCTTGTAATCACTTCTCTTTATGATTCTCATAAACTCATCTACATCTTGTTCAAAAGATGTCTTCTGAGTTTCTTTGATGACTGGTTCTTCAGGTATCACACTCTTCCCCTTTGCTTTGGCAGCAGCTTCTGCTTCGGCATTAGGTCTTTGCAATTGTGTGGCAAAAAGGGGTCCGCTTCTGGTGAAGCCTCCGCCTCCCCCAACATTATCAATCTGTGGAGAAGAGGTTGAAGAATCCAAAGTGATTTTCTCCCCGTTGCAGTAGAGGTCATAGCCATAATGCCAAGGTATGGCATTACTGCTTTCATATGGAACGGGTCCAGGCACCGTGATGGTAACTGGACTGACTGCTGCAGAGGAAGGTACTGAAATGGTGTGCGGATCGTAGTAGATGGTGACCGGTGACCTGGCAGGAGGTGTCACTGTTTGTTGTTGAAAGTTGTTGTTTGGAGGAACATTTGATGGGTCATAGTAAATGGTGACTGCCGAGATATCTTCATTAATTTCTGTTGGCGTTGTAGAAGATTCTGCTGAATAAATGGGTGCTGATGTTGTAAAAGAGATGGTTGTTGACATCTGATTTGTTGAAGTGATGGACGGAGCCATTGTTGATGATATTGATGAATTGGTCGGAATGATTGTTGTTGCAGTTGTAGAAAAGTCAGGAATTGTTGTCAAAGGGATTGCTGGATTTGTAGGCGTTGTTGTTATGATCTGAAGTATACCACTTTTGATAAGACCATCTATGCCGCTTCTCAAATTATCACACCCGTTGACCGAAATGTTGCAATAACCACAACCGAGCTCACACCCGGGTAACATCTGGCATTCTAGGAGCTGGGCTTTGATCTCAACCAGAGGTGTCCGAATCTGTCCAACACTGGTGATTAAGAAAGATGGCTTGTCTTCCTCAATGGCATTAATTCTTGGCCCTCCATGATTGGGCATGGGATTTTTGGTGACACTTGGAGGGGGTGCAAAGTTGAGGGCTTTGGAATCCACCAGATCTTGTACCTTCATTTGTAAAGCCCTGCATTTCTCCGTATTGTGGCCAGGTGCATTGGAGTGGAAAGCACATCTGGCGTTGACATCATAATTTCTTGGTAGATTAGAGGGATCTGGTGGTGCTAATGTCCTTAACTCAACCAGGTTGAGCTTCAGGAGTTGTGGCAATAAAACGGCATAAGGCATAGGGATTGGGTCACTCACCCTATTTGCCTGTGATGGTCTTTGCTGAAAGGGTCTTTGTTGCTGATTGCTGCTGTTGTTGTTATAGGTTCTTTGTGGCGGATACTGAACTTGTTGTTGATAGTGTGGTTGTTGTTGTGGTTGATATGTTGGTTGCTGAGGAATCGGAGCTGGAATAGTGATAGCTGCTACTGATCTGTGGACATACTGAGGTCTGCCTCTGCTGGCGTGAATGGCATTTGTCTCACCGGTCCTTCTAGGTCCTACAAAAGGCTTCCTGGGATTACTTGACGAACTTGCACAATTATCAGAAATCTTACCCATCTTCAGACGGCTTTCAATTCTTTCTCCAACTATGACTACATCAGCGAAGTTGGTGGAAGAAAAGGCAGCTAGCCTATCAATATATGTTCCTTGTAGAGTGTTCATAAACATGTCGGCCATTTCTCTTTCCGACATGGGTGGCTGGACAGCAGCAGCAAGCTGTCTCCACCTCTGGGCATATTCCCTGAAGCTTTCTCTGGAGGACTGAGACATTCCCATCAGAAGGGTTCTGTTAGGAGCCATGTCCAGATTGTATTGGTATTGTCTGATGAAAGCTTCAGCTAAGTCCTTCCAGCATCTGATAGTAGCCCTGGTCAAGTGAGAGTACCATTC
The DNA here is from genome assembly GCA_963966055.1 of Lathyrus aphaca. Lineage (NCBI taxonomy): Eukaryota > Viridiplantae > Streptophyta > Magnoliopsida > Fabales > Fabaceae > Lathyrus > Lathyrus aphaca. The sequence continues at coordinate 426,730,102 of OZ014523.1, read as the reverse complement.
CCTTGAAGCCCCAGTCAAACTGTCTTCAAAGTAAAACATCCACAGTTTTTCATCCATGGTGTATGCCTTAAGTCTCCCCAGAAAGGACTGCAAGTGGGTTCGTGGACAGGAAGTTCCATTGTACTTCTCGAAGCACGGGGGTTTAAACTTGTGGGGAATTCTTACCCCGTCCACTAACCCCATATCCATGACATCAAAACCTAGGGAATTTTGAGACTCCAGAGATCTCAACTTCTCAGCAATTTCATCAAACCTCCTATCATAAACTTCATCCCCAGCTCCCGTTACAGTAAACTGCTCCTCTTGGGGGTCTTCCTGTAAGATCCTTCCTCCAGTAGTATTTCCTTGCACATTACCCGGGATGTTGACTTTCAGATGTAGATGAGGCCCGTATACTGGTGGATTAACATGAGGCTGACCCCTTTCATTGTTACTTGTTCCCCCAGTTCCCAGAGGAGGTTTTTCCGGGGTTTGTCTTTCTACCAATGCCCTCAACCTTTCTTGACTTTGGGCCAAGCCATTCATTACTTCCATGAATTGGGTCATTTGGTTTCTCATCTCCAGCCTTTCATTAGCCATCTGAGTTCTGACCTCTGTCAGATCTTGTTGTACTTGATCCATTTGGATACCAGGAAGGTTGTTGCGAGTAGGATACCTGTGCGTACGGTTGAGAGGGAACACCCGACGGCGAGCAATAATTCCTGAGCTACAACAGAGTTAGAAACAAAATAAAGTAAAGACAAACCTACAAAACAAAACAACAGTCAGTATGCAATGCAGTATGCTTATTTATTTTCCAAGGTATCCAGCTTGGCTCTTGGTTTTGAACTTTCCAGACCCTGACGAAGCTGCTTTGATGTTGCTTGAGAGAAAGAAACTCAATGAAACAAACTAACAAATACATTACAAATGGTGGATCATACATAGTTTGTTTTTACAACATATGCCCCTGAGGGGTCAAAATACAACATAAAAGAAAAGTACATCAAATGGAAATAACAACAAGCAAAGTAGTCAAACATCTAAGCCAAACTCATCCTCCTTAACCTCCTTCAAGAGTGCTTCAGTTACAGGACCAGCCGGATGCTCTGTGATGTTTCTGATAAGGAGGTTTCTGGTGGCAATAGCAGTGGTCAGCTTCTTGTGTCTGTCCTGGTCCTTTGACCTTTTCAAACCAGCCCTAAGCTTTAATTCCGAGATCTCCTTCTGGGCTGCCAGCAAAGCTTCCTGTTGCTTCTTTTCATTAGCCTCCAACTGCTCAATCCTGGCTTGAGTTCTCTTATCTTCCTGAGTGCGAGCTTCAGTGATCCTGACCCACCTAGCTTGACTTTCCTCTAGATAGAGATCAGTTCAGGCCTTCTGAAATTGGGCCTCTTTACAGGCATTCTTCAATATTTACTCTCCAGCTCTTGATTTCTTGATGTAGTCTTCTGCTTTCTCAATCTTGGCCAGATGCTCCCCTTTAAGCTTCTCCAACCTCTCAATGTCTAGACGACCATCACTCCTCTCCCAGAGGGTCTTCTTCAGAGCTTGAGACAGATTCTCATTCCTCTCCTTCAGCTTCTCAAATTCTTTCAGGCTGACAGTGGCTGGAGGTGGTACTGTGGATGGTCCAGGTGCATCCTCAATGGTGAAGGGCATCCCAGAAATATGGGCCCTAGCATGAGACCATTCATAATACTGAGCTGAAGCCACATTATTGCATCTCCCAAGAATGGCCATCCCTTTGGTCTGGATGTTGTCCCAAGCCTAGGACGCTTGTCTGACAACAGCTAGGTTAGGTTTTATCTCACAATACAGGGTTTCAGCCAAGTCTTGCACTCTAGGAGGGTGAACCAAAGCATAGCCCAATTGTCTCTTAAACAACAAAGGGTTGTAGTTGATGCAACCTTTCACTCCTATTAGAGGTACATTGGGGAACTGTCCACAGCTAGTAATTATGTCCCTGCCTTTGGTGCTTTGGGTGCACCATCTGATGTCATCTGAAGTCAAAGCAATAAGCCTCTTAGCCCAATTCTTTTGTTGGTGAGGGTTCAGGAAGGCATCAGTCTAGGGTAAGTGTTTAAGCAGCCAAGTGTGAAATAGAGGAGCATAGCATCTCACCAACTTCCCTCTCTGCTTCTCATTTCTTCGGTGAACAGAATAATAGAAATCCCCCAGCAATGTGGGTACTGGGTTCCTCAAAAGGAAGAGATGAATGGCATTCTTGCTGATAAACTTGAGCTCATCTGCAAATAGTATAACCCCATATATACTGAGGGCTAACAATGCACAGACTGCCCTCCATTCCCCTAAGGAGGCCTTCAGGATAGCCTGAGAAGTCAAGAAATCTAAGTGCAAACCAGGGATTCCAGCCTTTGTTGTCATGTTCTGCTCAATCACAATAGGTTCCAGGTGCAATGCTTTTTCCACTTGTCCATTGCTGGGAGAAGTCATCTCTGGGTTGAAGGGGATATCACCCCTGACAGGTACTCCAATCAATGATGAGAACTCCTCCAGCAAAGGTCCCAGCTGAAAGTTCTGGAAAGTGAAGCATCTCAAAGGAGGGTCATAAAACTGTAGGCAAGTGTGGATCAAACTCCTCTGAGCAGGATCTAGATCCATAACCATATCAAGGATGCCTCCATAATGCTCTCTGAATAATGGGATGTGGTATGGAGTGATAAGTGCCTGGACCTGCCTGATGCCAGCAAGCACAGGCTCAAAGAAATGGTATGAAATGTTGCTCTTCTTGGGTGACATGATTGCTGATAAAGAGCTGAAAACAGATGCTGATGATGAAGACTGATACTGGAGATGAGCCACTGATAGGCTGAGGATGATGATGGGGGTAGCTGAAGCAGGCAACTGATGAAGATAGCTGAAGCAGATATCTGATGAACAAGGGTCTATGCAGATGAAGGGGTCAAAACCAAGCCAGATATAATGTGGATACCCTGAAAAGCAAATAACCAAATGTTAAATGATGCAAATGATGAGTATGCAAATGATATGCAAGGGTTTGTGATCAAGCTGGATCTGATTACTGTCTTGATATAGGTCCATGTATGTTCAAGAAGTTCAGAAATCCAGTAACCAAGGTGGGGGACTCAAATAAAGAGTCACATGTCCAGGGTTAAATCACAAGAACTGTCCCAAAATGGAGTATTCTTAATTAAAACAAAGTATCAGGGTATGATGTGGCCAAGGGTACCTGCAAACCTGTAAACAGCCCATCCCCCTCACAGGTGGTGTTCTAAAACAAGGATCCTCAGACTTGGATCAGTTATGAGAAGTGTAAACACTTCTAACCCGGAGGTACAATGTTTACAATAACCATAAAAGATCCTCCTCTAATTCACCTCAGTTTCTGAAGGTCATAGTAAAGGTCATCCAGACTTAGCAGGCTTCCCAGATAGCCCTAGCACTACAGGAAATCTGTAGCACAGAGTTCTCAAGAAGAAACCCACATCTGAACCGTGTTTCATATTCCCGCACCAGACCTAAATGGAATGGGAAAGAACATGAACCACTCTAGCCTAGGTGTCACTCAGGTCCCAAGTATAGGACCTCAAACTCTCAATAGAACCCCACCCACCAAAACAAAAACCAGATCCAGCAAGATGACAGTATGACAGTATGATATATATAAAGCTGTAAAGAAAGCAATAAATAACTATACATAAAGCAATAAATAAAGCAAACTATATAAACACAATTAGCACATAACACCCCAGTAAACACAAATCAGACAAGCGCTAGGAGGAACCCACAAAAAGAACCAGAAGCCCTGGTTACAGTCATGATTCCCCAGCAGAGTCGCCAAGCTGTCGCTCCCACCAAATGACACCTCAGGTCAGAAGGGGTACAGACGCGAACGGTCGGCGAAAGGAGAAGGAAATGAAAAGAGTCGCCAGCTAGGCATTTTTATCCCGGAGGAAAGGTAATGCTGCATAAACCTAAGAAAAGATATGGATAAGACGGTTGCGAACCAGAGAGACTGAGAAAGGGGGTTGGTTAAACCCTGGGAAGGTATTAGCACCCAGATTTTCCGTCGTACTCGACGGGATCCACGCTTGAAAGATTTGTGTTTTAAAGGGGTAGTGTCAGTGCAATTTGTGTATCAAAGCTGGAAAAGAATGCAAGTGTCAGTGTAAAAGAAGTGTAGTGTATATAAGTGAAGTGTCAGTGTAAGAACAGAAGTGAAATGCTCAAGACTATGAGGCTTGAAGAATGATACAGGAAGGAGGGGGAATATACAGAGACTTTTGTTCGATAACTGTTAAGTTATGCCTACGTATCCTCTCGTGCAATGAGGAAGTCAGAACACCGTAGTTCGACTCAAAGAGACTGAAAGATAAATTGACTGATGAACTGCTTGCTTGTCTATGCTCAAGTGTATGACCTGTCTGGCTCAGGTGCAAACTGTCTTGCATTAGACGGAAGAAGCAAGTTCTCGTTTATGAGTGAATGAGATGAGAAAAGAATCTCGGAGGAGACGATTATTGTTTGTTTTTGTGTTTTCAGTCTTTTATTGCTTTTTGAAGTTTGTCATAAGTTAATGAGCTTAAGCCTAAACCAATGGGTTAGTAAACTCATCACATCCTCCCTCTGATTAGGGGTAATGAAAGTACTTTAAATGTGAAGTCAGCATCTCACACTTAATTACCATGATGTAGGATTAAGATCATTAACCTACTTGTGATTATTTAGATGTTTTTGGTGTTTTTGTTTAGTGTTGAGTAATGAGTTTAAGCCATAATCAAGGATTTAATGGGCTCATTACACCATCCTAATAGAAGGATAATAGATGAGAGCATTTAAGCTGAGAAAGACTCCTCAACTTAATCCATGATTAGGGATTAACCTCATGACAAAACAAAGCCTTTATTAAATGGATTTTAGTTAATGATAAGATTAAGAAGTGAGTTTTATGGTTGGTAAGACAACTTGAAGGGGACTTGTCCATTAACACTAGGGTTAGTCCTTCTTAACCAATTAAGGAAGAATTAGAACCCTAATGCAAGGCCCAAGTTACAAGCTTGATGTCTTGATGATTATTAAGTGAGTTGATTAAAGGATTTAAACACATTAAGGGTTTAACACTTAGGATTAAAGTTATACACTTCATCCTAATAGAAGGATGCAGGCATAAGCTTAATCACAAAGCCTTAAAGCCTTTAGGGTTTAGTCCCTGATTATGAGATGAGAAGAGAAGACTCAAAGATGACACAAAGGTAAAAGCTAAATGGGGGACTAAACAAACCCTAATTATTATCATGCTTGGTTATTCCTAGGGTTAATGAGGTTTTGCAAGAAGATCTTCAGAGAAACCACCAGGAAGGAAGCAGATGAAAGGAGCAAGAAGCAAAGAGAAGCAAAACAACTTGCTTCACTTAAGAAGACAAGTTGCTTGAAGAAAGAAAGTAAGAGATAAACATGAATGAGCAAGCTCACTCCAATACACATACAAAAATGCAGCAAAGGAAGTATGAAAGAGATGAAAGAAAGATGTGAGAAGTGAAGGCAAATTCACTTCTCAAACAACTTACCACCTGAAATGTTAGCAAAAGAAATGAAATGCAATGCAAATGAGAGGAAATTTAATGGTGCAAACCAAAACCAGAAGCATAAGTATGATGTCAATAATGCTAAGAGATGATACAAACATGAGGCAAGGCATGAGAATGATCAAACAAGCACATGGATGCAAAAGAAACATGCTTTGAACCATGAATGCACATGAAAAGTTATGAAATTCAAATGGCATACAGTATAGCAAATGAAAGATGCAATGATCAAACATGATTCTAATATGTCCTAAGATGCATTATGAATCATGTTGATGCACAAATGTCATGGCAATTCATGGTATGCAGACAAATGGAAGATGGATGCAAAGGAAGACATAAATTAGGGTTTATGGTCAACATACAAAGCAAAATCCAAAACCAGAAGCAAGAGACATGATAAAAATTTGAAAATGCTATCAAAGATACCCTAAACCTATACAAACTCACTGCCCAAAGGAGGGGGTTCAACTCTTAATCTAGTGGAAGTTATGAATTTCCTAAGATTGCTAGGGTTTTGGGGTATCTCACCAAGAGAAATGCTAAACAAATTGAAAATGCAAGATCAATTCAAACCAATTTTATCCTATAAACTACATGCTATACAAGATGCAATGCAAAAAGAATCATCATCCAACTCTCAATGGTTAGGCAGAAAGAAATTTTTGAAGTTTGACATAAAATATTTCCTTGAAATGAAATTAAATCCAATGAAAATGATCAAAAGGCATCAAGAACAAAAAAGAAATTTGGTTTGAAAGTTGGACAATGTTTTTAAATGTTTTTAAATGCTATGTGAATTTTTTGGTGATTTTTAAATACCTAAATGTATTTTTAATTAATTAATTTTCATTAACTAATTAAAAATTAACATTTAAATGATTTAAAAATAATTTTTAATGCAAAAAATAAAAATAAAAATATTTTTGGGTCTTAAAAATTAGTGAAACTCTTGACAAAAAATTTCATAATTCTTAAAGGTGTTTTGCTATTTTAAATAAAATGTGAAAGATAAATCAAATTAAATGAAATAAAAAATAAAATAAATGGAAGTATGCAGATCTGAAGGCTGAGATTCAAAGCTGAGAGTCCAGGGTTGACTGCGCGCGCTATCCTACGGCTGGCATTTAAACTGACCCAATTAACTTAAACTGAATTAATTAATCTAATTAAATATGATTAGGGTTTTAATGATAGATCCAGGCCATTCGTTCACGCGGGAGTCAACCAAAGTCAAACGCATCTACGGTCCATGTTTAAACTCTCATTAATGACGCAATTAGGGCTAAGCACATTCAGACGACCGGAACAGTGCTCCGGTCGTCTTCTCCGGCGAAACCAAATACCTAGCTTTCACTACAGGCCACCCCAACCCAAATTAATTTCCCAGAAACAATCTCCTATCAAATCTAAACTCAAATCCATCATCAAACAACATTTATCAAGCATGAGCAAGGAGAATCGAAGCAAAACATTTTTACGGGCAAATATTCAGACATTCAATACATGCTTGTTTCTGGCTCATTTTCAAAAATAATTAGATCCCCATGATCAGGGCAACATATAGAACAACATTCTAACAAGAAATCAAAGTTTTGGAAAATTTGTTCATCATGCTACCTGAGATTGAGCTTTCAGTCCAGGAGCTTTCTGCTTGCCTCTTTGCCTCAAAATGGTCCCAATGCTCCTCTTGATGAAGTTATGAAGCTTGGTTGGAGTTTAAAATGGCTGGTTTGTAAGTTTGAAGGAGTTCTGTTCAGAGAGGGGAAGGAATCGTGTTTCAGTTTGAGGAGGTTTCAGGGATGAATGAGGGTAGGGAAATGATCAGGGGAGCATGCTGAGTGATCCTATGAAGTTTGTTTTTATGTTTGATGCTTGTGTGATGTGTTTAGAATGAAAATGCATATGGGAGGTTTTTGGTGAATGCTGGCTTGTGTGTGTGTTCAGGCTCCAAGATGTTGTGAAATGGCTTGCTTGAAGTGTGTTTGTAAAGTCTGGATTGGGCAGAATAGTTGGTGTGGCACTGTGGGATTGGTATGGGGGTTTTTGCAAAAAGTCAAGTCTAGGTGTACTTGAGGTATGGGCAAGTGTGAGGTTGTGATAGGGGCATGGTTGGGCTCTGCAGAGATCATGGAGTTCATGTGGATCAGATTCTATGAGCTGTAACAAGTAGAGGCATGGCTTCATGAGTTTTTGCAAGTTGGTACATCTTTGGTCCTTTTGGAAATTCATGAAGTTCAAGGCACCAAAATGCAATATTATTGGGCCAATTCTGATCTTTAGAGGTCATGTGAGTATGTTGTAATGAGTTTGTGCACATTTGGAGTCTTTGGAATGCTTGATCATATCAATTTGCAAAATGCCTCTTTGGTACAAAACTTGAAATTATGTGATTTTGGCCAACTTTGACAAGCCATAACTTTTGATCAAAAATGAATTAGAATGAGTTCTTGTACTTTTTGAAAAGGGAATGATTCATTCTACAACTTTCATGACCAAATTTTTCCCATTTGAAGCATTTTTGAATCAAAAAGCAAGGGTTGAAAAAGTTTCCCAAAATGGCAAGTTTCCATTACAAGTCATTTTCCCAAAAAGGCAACTTTGCAAATGGCTTGAAATTCTTCAATTTTGTGAACTTATAACATCTTCTATGATTAAATAAAGATCATACACAATAAAAATGATGAAGAACACCCTTTGGTTGGGTCATTGGGGGCCTCAGATGCCCTGATTTTACACTGACTTGCTCAAGAAGTCAACTCTTGATCAGATGCCTTCCCCATGGAATTTATTCATGAAAATTGATATTCATGATCCCTATACCATATAGAGACCAATAGAAACAAGAATGACCAAAAAATTTGGAGTTATGGCCTTTGAAACCAAAACCCTAATTCTAGGTCATCTGTGCAGTTAAACCTGGCTCTGCTTCCATGCCTTTCTCAGTTCTTGTGATTCTTTGATTTTCTTGACTTGGTGAGGATACAATGTGATGCTTGAACATACATGGACCCCTTTGAAGTGATTGATGACCTTTGGAGTGGCTCAAGTGGCTCTTGGATTGCTCAGATCACAAACCCTAGATGCAGATGACTTAGCCACAATGCAATGAATCAAAAATGCAATATGAGGTGCTATGATTGGACTTATGCATATGAAAAGATCACAAGCCATGGTATGAATGGGTGAGGGCAAATTTGGGGTGTTTACACAAGCTTATAAGGATGGAACTCTTATGCTCATAATTTGGAATGTCATCACGTTTGGTTAGATTATTCTTCCTTTATCTCCTTATTTTCTTTTTTTAGGATAAATGAATCTAATCATGTTGACCTTAATTAAAAAAATAAAAAGAATCAAACTCATTCAAGTTGTTTTGTGCCTTTGTTCACTTTTGTGTATTTTCTTTAAAAGAGTGCCGATTATGAGGCATTATTCTTTAGTCGGGTGCAAGTCTCTCAATCTCCATGGTTGTAGTTTGATGTAATTAAGTCTCTTGTCATTTGTGGGGATTTAGTGGCATACTCGTTGATTTTATCTGAGTTGGCGTCCTCCCCATAATGATATATGAGTCCATGCCTTCATTCTCATGGTAGTTTGTTTGGCCATCCACTTGAAGATGACAAATTCTCTTCACTTAATAAAATCAATCATAACCCACCCTTTTCATTATTTGTACCATGAACTACGGGTTTTTGATCTTACATTGCACTTTGTGGGTACGTAGGCATGAGGTGGTAAACCTCTCCAAACACGAAAATATTAAAAAAATAATTCTTTTCTCATCCCTCCACTCTCATTTAACAAACCTTTTTCAAACCAAAAGCATTAAATTCTTAAAAAGGCTCCTGTGGAGTACCACGAACATTTTAGGTGCGTAAAACCTTCCCATTGTGTAACCTATCCCCTTACCTGTTTCTCTGTTATGTTTCTTTAGCTTTCTGCTGTTAGATTCATTAGGATTTATTCGCTCTTTTTTCCTTTTCCTCTTGGAATAAAAATAAAGCGCGGTGGCGACTCTGTTTACTTTGAGTTAAGTTAGCTAATAGCTTACACTCATGATTTTACCGCTACAGGTTGGAGACTGAAAAGAGAGAGAACTTGGTTCACAAAAATATGGAGAAGACAGATATTATTGAGTTAAATAACTTACACTTCCTAAGTCATAAGTCTTTAACTCATGCATCTGGGAAAATTAAACCCTTGAGTACTGCAAAGATTTCCAACGGATACCCATATACCCTTCCTACAACGTGTGATTTCCTTGAGCCAAACAATAACCCATCTCAACCATTCATTTCCACTGATGGATCCCAGTCATTACATGCCACAGTACCCCATGCGTTGTCGGCATATGACGTTTCCCTGCCTACACTTGTCTCACATGTACCTAACGTGTCTTCCACTACTCCCATCCAGTCGATGCCCGCTAATTCCTATTGCTCCCTGGATTTCAGTCCTGGTACAAAAGCGAAAGTGGCGCAGAAAGAGGTAGAGTCGTCAGCCAGGCATTTTTATCTCGAAGGAACAGGAATGGTAATGCTGCACAAACCGAAGAAAAGAAAAGGAAGGACACAGGTCCTGCGAACCAAATAAACTGGGTTTGGGAGTCGGTTACGACATGGAAAGGTATTAGCACCTCAGATCGTCCCCGTACCCGACGGGATCCATGCTTGCAAAGAAACTGTTTCAAAGGGTGAAAGAATGAAAGTTGCTGCAAAGAAAAGGAACTGGAACTGGATAAAAAAAAAGAAAGGGGGAAAATGTAGGAAAAATAAAAGAGTGTGCTCGAACGGGCCCTACCCCACTGCCTACGTACCTCATCTGGACAATAAGGATCAGAGTCGTTGTAGTTCCCCTAACTAGGGGTGGAAAAGATTGCTTGTGTCTTAAGGCTTGAACTGCCTATGCCAATGCTCAGGTGTTGCAGCCTCGGATGATGAGTGCGTAACCGTCTTTCAAAATGATAATTAGGAGCATGTTCACGTTCAGAGTGAAGGTGATGAGAAGAGAAGTCCCGAAGGAAAGATGCTTATTGTTTGTCCAGTGTTTTTTATGAGTTTTTATGAGTGTGGAACAAGAGAGTGAACTCAAGCTCTTTTTCATGGAATGTGTACTTGCTACTACATTCCAAGATGGAATAATAGAACAAGCACACCAAGTAAGGAGAATTTATCCAAGACTTGTTTCCAAGGGCAAGGGCCTAAGCTCACTAACTTGTTGAACTTATTAGATGTTTTAGTGATTAAAATGAAGAAGTATTTTTTTAGGGTTTTCTTGATGAAGATGACTCAATGATCATACTTGTGCATCATGCTAGACAAATGTACTATTCCAAGATGGAATGAATACATATGCCTCATTGAATAAGGCTATTACACAAGAAGTTACTTCTTTCCTTATTAAGGTGTTTTAGGTTTTGTTTGAAGATGAGAAGAGAAAGAACCAAAGCAGCAAAAGGTAAAAATCTAATGGGGAAAGACTAAACTAAAATTATCATGCAAAGGTGGTCCTAAGGTTAGTGTTGCTTGAAGTCTATCCTAATGAACAAGAAGGAAAGAAAAGAAGAAGACAAAATAAGAGGAGAAGAAAGTTAGAGAACAACTTACTCCTCTAAAGGAGATGGGTTGCTTCTAAAGGGGAAAGATGAGAAGAGTTGAAACACATGATGGAATAAGGCACATCAATAATCACAAAATAGAAAGCAAGGTAAAAAGAAGAGATGAAGAGTTGAAATGTGGATAAACATACACAATTCACTTACCGTTGCACCTACAAATGTTAGCAAAATTTCCAGCACATATTCAACATATCAATCAAATGCTAACATATCAACACAATTCATGGAATTAACATGTTCAAAGTTTCAAGAAAACAAAGCCAACAAACATGCCAAACTTGAAAAATACATGAGTCCACGTGTTGATAGAATGAAAACATACATCAACCAGCAAGCAAATTACTCTAAACAAACATATAAAATGATCACACAATGATCCATGATGACTATGGCAAGTATGAGAAGCAAACAAACTCAAAACAGCTCAAAAATGCCCTTCTGCTTCAGTGTTAACCGGTTAACCAAAACGTTAACCGATTAACCTACCTAAACCTGCATCAAAGAAGTCAGAAAAAGGACGCGTTAACCGGTTAACCAAAGCGTTAACCGGTTAACACTGTGCGAACAACAGCAAATTCCTGTAGAAAAAAGGCAGTCCAAACCAGCTTATTTCAAATAATCCACCAACAGTCCATCAATCAATTATGCATGAAATAGTAAGATCAATTCACATTAATCAAACACAATTAGGTTCATGAACATTAACATGTGGATCCACTCACAAATCAACCAAGCCATACAAGCAAAACAAGTAATTAGCACAAACACATAGTGGATCTACAACACAAGCATGCAAATAAGCTAAAAACAGAGATGAATCTGAACTTAACCAACCTACAAAGCTGAGATATGCTTTGGTAAATGTAGTTCATGCTGGAAATAGTGAATCTCGTGGAAAACTTTGAAGATCCGGTGCTATTCTTCACACATAATGCAAAATAAATGCAAGAAAAGGATCTTGATGCAAGAGCTTAGTTCCAAAAGCACTTCTAGCCACCAAACCAAATCTGAACCAATAGTAAAACAAGAAAATTGATGCAAAGAAGCTATGGATGAAGGTCTAGTTCCAAGATTAACAAACTTCAATGCAAAGTTTGATGATCTTCAAAGAAGAGGAACTTTGAGTGATTTAGAAATTGGGAGAGAAAATGAGAGAAATGGTGAGAGCGTAGTGAAAATTCACAAATGAAAAGTGTGAATTATTAGAGAGTTTTTTTTCTTGGTTTAGAGGAAAATGGGATAAATAGCATCTAGGTTCGGGGCCCAAAAATTTGGTTGGAGTCCAAAATAATGGTTTGGAGTTAGCTTAGAAAGGTGATTAGAATCTAGCTTTGGAATTAGGCTTGGTAAACTCTCTAGATCCTTCTCCATAATTCCCAATTAATTCAAAAGAAATAAAATCAGAAAAATGAAAAATGGAGCCAAAACACACATGCTAAACTTGCTAGAAAATTCAAATTTTCATAGTCGTTAACCGGTTAACCAAAGCGTTAACCGGTTAACGCAGGAAAAATTTGAATTTTCCCTCCATTTGGTGGGAAACTCCGAGAATACATCTGCGCCAACCATTCTAATCTGATCTTGATTCTCAATCCTCCTAGGGCTTTGACCATGATATAGAGCTTGTATAATATTCCCTATGAATTTCCTGCCAGGTCACCAGGCTCTTGACTTTGACTTGCAAAAAATCGTGAGTTCCCGAATGATTGATCATATGCCTTATGCTAGAACATGTGAGTGATATGCTTCATTTTTCTATGAAAAAATGCTAAGGATATGGCATGCTTATAATGATTATAATATGATGATGATGCTAGAAAGAAGAGGGAAAATTTGGGGTGTCACAGCTTCCCCTATTCAATCAACTATTAATCTGAAAAGGACGATAGCACGGGCTATCGACCGCTCAAGATAAACTGTGGTTGAATACCAAGAAAACCTGAAATTTGCACTCCGCTGGAGAATGTAGAAATGGGAAGTAAACTCAACACTCTGGGTAATAGAAGTGAAGACAAAGCAGGCGAGCTCCTTCATAATTGAATTATTACGCCGGTTAAGAAAAACTTAGACAGACGAGTCTTCTTCAAGCAAACCTGTTACGCCAGGAACTGGACATACGAGCCCTATTCAAGCAAGCCTGTTACGCTAGGAGCTGGACATACGAGCCCTCTTCAAATAAACTTGTTACGCCAGGAAATGGACATACGAGCCCTCTTCATACATTTTTAAAAAATATATGACTTGAGACAGACGAACCTCCTTCAGATAACCCGTTACGCCATGAACGGTGATACACTTAAGTCTGTGGGATAGACATGCATAATCAGGATAGACGAACCCTCTTCATATATCCTCTGTAGATATATGATCTAAGACAAACGAGTCTTCTTCAGATAACCTATTACGCCAGGTGCGACATTAGGATTGGACGAACCCTCTTCACAAATCTTGCGTAGATAAGTGGTGTATGAGACATATGAACCTCCTTCGGATAAACTGTTATGTAACTCCTCGAAAATCTAAATTTAATTATTTAATCATTTAATTAATTAATTTAGAAAATTTGGAGAGTTTGGGTTAATTTGAGAATTTTGGAGAAAATGAGTATTTTTATATAATAAGGATAAATAGTGTTTTATTATACTATTTTATTTTTATCATTTAACAATATGTTAAAGAAAAGGATAAGATGGTACTTTTGTGAAATCATGAGGGTAATATGGGAAAAGGCTAAGCTGGGATATTATAGCCAAAGAAGAGAATACGATCAGTTTCTCATATTTTGTTTTCTATCGTGTTTTGGAAGCGCTCTGAAGAAAGAGGAACTCAGAGTCAGGAGGCTGTGGAGAACCCAAGAGAAGCGTGTAAAGCGGCGAAATTCTCTAAGGTATGGGGAGTTTTCATAATCTATGATAAATGTATAGGAATTAGAATATGAATGGATTAGGATAGTATGAATTTTAGGAGCTTTGGGGTTTTGAGTTAGGTTGAGTTTTAGGATAAATCTTGATGAATTAGAGCGATTAGAATGAGTTATAATCGTATATTTGTCTATATAATTGTTGTTTGGATGTTATTGAGGTCTAATTGATGTTTTTGAATGGTTTTTGGGTGTTATGAGGTGAAATCCGTAATGGGGTTTGGGAGTTTTTGGAAATTGGAACAGTCTGCAATTGTGTAGCAGAAGACTGCTGGAACGCGCGCGTTAACCGGTTAACACTTTGGTTAACCGGTTAACCATTGGAAATTTTGGGGCATTTTCTGAAAATACGCAGGCGTTAACCGGTTAACGCTTTGGTTAACCGGTTAACACTGTTGGGACAGCAAATTTTATTTTTTAAAAAATTCATATCTTTTAGACCGTAAGTCCGATTCGCCTTCCGTTTGAAGCGTCGGAACGAGTACAAAATGAACATTATTTTGATAAATAGAAACGAGAAAAATGCAACAGTTTTGATAAATGAATTTGTGAAATAACCTTATAATTACCTTATAAATTACCGGGTACGGGTTAATTCTTGATGTGTCAGAGTGGTTAGGAAACCAGTGTTCAGGGTGTAATGTCATGATGATATTTATGAATATTTGCTGGTTTTTTTGCTGATTGAAATGAATGATGCGAATTATTTTGGTGAATTTTTCGATGTAGCGCATCATTGCATTTCATAACATTCACGATGGGGCTTCGGCCTATTTATTTGCTTCAATCCCATTGTGTGGATTGAAGTATCTCGATGATTATGGTGTGCTCCCTTGTGGAGGGTTGATGGTCATGTATCCATCTTTTGGTGAAAATGGTACCACATGCATATTGTATATCAGGATGTAGAATTGCATATTTTGGAATGAATTTCATGACTGTGTTGGTGTTAATTGATTTCATGATGGTGTTGTGGTTGTTGCTGAATTTTGTAGTTGACGATGTTATGTTATGTGTACTAATTTATTTATGATTCTATATTCTTATAAGTTTATGATATATTTATGATTACTCACCCTACCTGCTTGGAAACGTTTCCTCCTTCGTGGGTAACTTTCAGATGTCGAAGAATAGTCCTGCAGTGCAATAGGAGTAATTCATGAGTCTCGGAGCATGCTTTAGTGTTCCTTAGGAGTGGTTATGGTTTATGTGTCCTGCTCTGTGTCATGTAACACTAGGAAGGGTTTTATTCTGTTAACTGTTTCAGTTATGTTATCCTTGGATAAATGTTTTCCTACTTATATGATGTTAAATTCAGGATGGTGAAAATTATACTTATGAGGTTTTGAATTTTGAGGTTAAATTCCGCTGTGAAATGTTTATGACATATTGATGTTGATTAACCCGTGTTACGGGACAGGACACTGTTGTGTATTTTTGATGAAAATGTGATACCCTTTTAGACGATTACTCTGATAATATTTGAATATTATGTTTTGGGTAGAAGGGTGTTACATTAGTGGTATCAGAGCAGGTCGGTCTGTCCGGCCTAGTCTTGTTGTTGTCAGTCAGTTGTCAAGTCGTTATTTATTTAACGATTATTCTTTTCTGATGTGCTAAGTGTTGTGCAGAATGGCAGGAAACAACTCGCGTGCTCTCGTTGATGCTATTGCAGCTCTTGCCCAGACTGCTGCTCGAAACAATGCGCATGATGAGTTTCGTGCATTGGAGAAATTCCAGAGGAATAATCCACCTGTGTTTGAAGGAACTCATGACCCGACGAGTGCACAGAAGTGGCTCAAGGCAATTGAGAAGATTTTCAGAGTGATGGCGTGTGCTGACGCGCAGAAAGTTCAATTCGGAACTCATATGTTGTCTGAGGAAGCCGAAGACTGGTGGGATAATACCCGTCAGCGTCTCGAGGATGAGGCTGTTGTGGTGACTTGGACTGGGTTTAAGGCGGAGTTCCTTAAGAATTATTTTCCGGAAGATGCTCGTGGTAAGTTGGAGATAGAATTTCTTGAGCTGAAGCAAGGAAACTTGACTGTGGCAGAGTATGCTGCCAAATTTGAAAGGCTGGTGAAGTTTTGTCCTCACTACAACAGGGCAGATGCTGAACATTCCAAGTGTCTTAAGTTTGAGAATGGGCTGAGACCTGAAATTAAGCAGGGAATTGGATGCCAACATATTCGCAAGTATGCAGAGTTGGTGGATAAGAGCCATATTTATGATGAGGATAGTCGAGCTCGGTCAGCTCACTATAAACAGCTGAGCGAGAAGAAAGGCAAGAGTCAGTATAGAGGAAAACCTTATGTGACTACTGGTGATAAGGGGAAGTAGAAGGCATATGACGAGAAGAAGCAAAGTAGGGGAGCTGATAATGTACATGTTAAGTGTTACAAGTGTGGAGAGGCAGGTCATAAGGCCGATGTGTGTACCACCAGAGTTATGAAATGTTACCGTTGTGGAAAGCTTGGGCATAAGGTGAGTGATTGTCCTAGTGAAGGCCCAACCTGTTACAATTGTGGTGAACCGGGGCATATCAGCACCCAATGCCAGAAACCAAAGAAGAATGCTGCTACTACTCAGAATGCTGGAAGAGTGTTTGCATTAGCTGGTTCCGAAGCTCCAAAGAAGGAAAACTTGATCAGAGGTACCTGTTTTATTAATAATATTGAGTTGATTGCTATTATTGACACTGGAGCTACACATTCATTTATTTCTCTTGAGTGTGCTAATAGATTGGGTTTAAATTTGTCTAATATGAATGGTAATATGATAATAGAGACTCCTGCTAATGGTTCTGTGACTACCATGCTTGTCTGTTTGAAATGTCCTTTGACAATTTTCGAGAAGAATTTTGTGATGGATTTGGTGTGCCTACCATTACACCAAATCGATGTTATCCTTGGTATGAACTGGTTGGAATTCAATTATGTTCATATTAACTGTTATAGTAAGACGATGCAGTTCCCTGATTTGAGTGGGAATGGTGAGTTGATGTTTTTATCTGCTAAGCAAGTGGATGAACTTGTTTTAGATGAAGCTTTGATGTTTGCAGTGTCTACCTCATTGCAAGTTGATGATAAGACTATTAGTGCAGAGTTGTGTAAACACCCCAAATTTGCCCTCACTCATTCACACCATGGCTTGTGATCATTTTCATATGCATAAGCTCAATCATACCATCTCATATCACCCTTTTGCTTCACTGCATTGTTTCAAAGTCATCTGCATCTAGGGTTTGTGATCTGAGCAACCCAGGAACCTCTTGAGCCATTCCAAAGGCCATAAATCACTTCAAAGAGGTCTATGTGTGTTCAAGTATCATATTATACTCCCTCAAAGTCAAGAATGTCAAAGAATCACAAGAACTGAGATTGGTATGGAAGCAGAGCCAGGCTTGACTGCACAGATGACCTAAAATTAGGGTTTTGGTTTCAGAGGCCATAACTCCAAATTTTTTGGTCATTCTTGTTTCTATTGGTCTCTATATGGTATAGGGAGTATGCATATCAATTTTCATGAAGAAATTCCATGGGGAAGTCATCTGATCAAGAGTTGACTTTTCAAGCAAGTCAGTGCAAAATCAGGGCATCTGAGGCCCCCAATGACCCAACCAAGGGGTGTTCTTCACCATTTTTATTGTATGTGATCTTTATTTGATCATAGAAGATGTTGGAAGTTCACAAAATTCAATAATTTCAAGTCTTTTGTGTAAACACCCCAAATTTGCCCTCACCCATTCACACCATGGCTTATGGTCATCTCATATGCATAAACACAATCATATCATCTCACATCTCATTTTTGATTCACTGGATAGTTTCTGAGGCATCTGCACCTAGGGTTTGTGATCTGAGCAATCCCAAAGCATCTTGAGCCACTCCAAAGGCTACCAATCAACTCAAAGGGATCCATGTGTGTTCTTATATCACATTTCATCTCCTCAAAGTCAAAAATGCAGAGGAATCACAAGAGCTAGGGTTTGAGTGGATGCAGAGCCAGGATGAACTACACAGTTGACTGAAAATTAGGGTTTTGGTTTCAGAGGCCATAACTCCAAATTTTTTGGTCATTCTTGTTTCCATTGATCTCTATATGGTATAGGGAGTATGCATGTCAATTTTCATGAAGAAATTCCATGGGGAAGTCATCTGATCAAGAGTTGACTTTTCAGACAAGTCAGTGCAAAATCAGGGCATCTGAGGCCCCCAATGACCCAACCAATGGGTGATCTTCATCATTTTGAGTGTATATGGTCTTTATTTGATCATGGAAGAAGATTGAAGTTCATAGAAATCAAGAATTTAGGGTTTTTGCAAATGTTGACTTTTTGGGCATAGTTGACTTTTCAAGAATGCATCATTTTATGTCATTTTTCAAGACTTGATTCTTGATCCAAAAAGGCTTCAAATGGAAAAACTTTGGTCATGAAAGTTGTAGATCTCATCTTTCCCTTTCCAAAAAGTACAAGAACATGACCTAATTCATTTTGGATCAAAAGTTATGGTGCATCAAAGTTGGCAAAAATCACTAAATTTCAAGACATGCACCAAATGGGAAACTTGCAAAATCATACACCAAGTCAAATTGCAGCTTCTAATTGACTTCAAACCAGTATGCAAACATTCTACAAGTCACAAAATTCAGAATGAACTAGGCATTGCTCATGTTTCATGACTTTTGGAACAAGATCTTCACATGTGAACCATAAAGCAAGCAACTTGCAAAAACTATCATCACATCTCACCCACTTGATTTCTTGGCTGCTGAACCAAACTAGCTCCATACACACATCATGCTGCGCAGCCCCATGCTCATTGTACTTAGCTAGAGTTTAGCCCATGCCCTCTCTTACAAGAAGTGGACTTTTTGCAAAAGTTGCCTTACCAATCAATAAAGGGCATGTCTTGTCAACTGACCAATGAGAGAGAAATATGTGGACAGTTTGCAAGCTAAACATATGAAGAGGCAAGGCTGAAACTATGACAGGGGACACATACACAAAAACTCACCATTTTGCAAGTTCCTTCGAATCCCTCTCCACAGCCACCAAATACTAAAACTTTCTTCATCATCCAACTCAACACACTTCATAGATAAGAAACCACCCAAAGCATAAGCCTGAAACAGCCAGAAAACTCCATTGCCATCATTCACTTCAGTTTGCAGCTTCCTTCGAAACTCTTACCACAGCTTGCAAACACACAAACAAACACCATAGACCTTCTCCATTAACCCTCAGGATCACAAACAACACCTCACCATGGCCTGAAACCTCCAGAAACTCCATTGCCATTTCTGACCAAGCTTGAGCAGGAGCTTTCGAATCTCACTATCCAGCCAACTTAAACTCCTTTTGAGCATTCAAACATCATCAAGAGGTTCTAAGGAGTAGATTGCACAAAGAGAGGTGGCCAGAAAGTTCCAAAACTGAAAGCTCCAAATCTCAGGTAGCTCGAAAATAATTTTTTCCAGAAATCATTTCTTTTGTTCCAAACTTGTTCTCCATGCTTCACTGATTGTTCTGATGCTTTTGGTTTTGAAAATGGTGATGAAATGATAATGTAATTGCTTCCTGAAACTTTTTTGCCCTAGTTCTTGTTTGCTTCGATTCAGCCTTTCATGGAAAAATAAATTTGTTTTGTTTGAGGGTTATGATTAGTGAGTGAGTGGGAAGCATTTCTGTTCATTTAGATTTCATTTTCGTAACGTGTAGAGTGAGTTTGAGGTTTTGAGTGAACGGAGAAGATGACCGGAACACTGTTCCGGTCATCTGAGAGTGTTTAACGGCGTAATTAGGGCATAAGCATTTAATTAGCTGATTTTGAATTTGAACCGTAGGATGTGGCGCCAGGTCTCTTCCCGCGCGTGTAACTTTGAATCCAAGCCCTAGGATGTGTTGACTTTTATTTAATTCAGTTTAAATTCATTTATTTTCATTTTCTTTTCATTTGTTTTGCATTATTTATTAAAAATAGTAAAAAATTCATAAAAATTATGAAACTTTTTCCTTAAAGTTTTAATAATTTTTATGACACAAAAACATTTTTATTTTATTTTTATCATTTAAAAAAGTATTTTTAAATATTTAAAAGATTATTTTTAATTGATTAATGAAAATTAATTTATTAAAAATACTTTTAGGTATTTAAAAATTACAAAAAAATTCATGAAATGTTCTAAGACATTTAGAAACATTGTCCAACCTTCAAACCAAATTTCTTTTTTGATCTTGATGCATTTTAAGAATTTTTCATTGAATTAAATCATTTTTTGTGCATTATTTTGATCATAAGTTCAAAAATTCATTTCTGCCAATTGGTGAAGGTTGAGACATTGATTCTTCTTGCATTGTCTTTTGTTTTGCATGTAGTTCCTAGGATAAAAAGACCATGAATTGTTCTTGCATTTTCAAATTGTTTGGCATTTGTTTTGTTGGGAACCCTAAAAAACCCTAATAACTTAGAAAATTCATAACTTGAGTTTGGTTGAGAGTTGAGAGCTCCCCTTTGGGCAGTGGTTCATCATAGGCCTAGGGTTTCTTTGGGTACCATTTTCCATTTTTACTTTAGGGTTTTGCTTCTGTTTTTGGTTTGTGTTTGATGTTTGATCCATGAACCCTAATTTGGGCTTTCATTTGCATCCCTCTTGCATTTCCTTGCATAACATGACTTGTCTTTGCATTTTGTGCATTCTTGTGATTCATTTGACATCTTAAGACATGTATAAAGCATCTTTGATCATTGCATCTCATGTTTGCCATGTCATTTATCTTGTATGCTTCATAACTTTTCATGCTTGTTCATGCTCCTTAGCTTGCATCATTTGCATTCATGATCTTGTATGAACATCCCCATTGCCTTGCCTCATGTTTGCAGCACCTCATAACATCATAATCATCATCAACATGCTTATGGTTTTGCTTAGCATCATACCATTTCATCTCATCTTGCATTGCATTGCATTTTCTTTCTAACATTGCAGGTGGTAAGTAACTTGAGAAGTGGATTTGCCTTCACTTCTCATGCCTTTTCTTTTCATCTCTCTTGCATCCATTGCTGCATTTCTATTTGTGTTTGAGTTTGAGCTTGCTCATTCTTCTTCCTCCCACTTTCTTTCTTCAAGTGACTTGACTTCTTGAATGAAGCAAGTCACTTTGCTTCTCTTAATCCTGTTCATCTGCTTCCTGGTGGCTCCTCTGAAGATTTCTCTTGAAAACCTCACAAACCTTAGGACCAACCAAGCATGACAATGAATTAGGGTTTTGATTAGTCCCCCCCATAGTTTTACCTTTGTGCCTCTCTTTGAGTCTTCTCTTCTCATCTCATAATCAGGGACTAAACCCTAAAGGCTTTAAGACTTTATGATTAAGCTTATGCCTGCATCCTTCTCTTAGGATGGAGTGTATAACTTTAATCCTAAGTCTTGAACCCTTAATGTGTTTAAATCTCTTAATCAATTCATCTAATAATCATCAAGACATCACTTGTAACTTGGGCCTTGCATTAGGGTTCTAATTCTTCCTTAAGTGGTTAAGAAGGACTAACTCTAGTGTTAATGGACAAGTCCCTCTCAAGTTGTCTTACAAATCATAAAAAACACTTCATCATCATATCATTAACTAAAATCCACTTAATAAAGGTTTGTTTTGTCATGAGTTTAATCCCTAATCATGGATTAAGTTGAGGAGTTTTCCTCAGCTTAAACATTCTCATCTATTATCCTTCTTTTAGGATGGTGTAATGGGTCTGTTTAATACTTGATTGTGGCTTAACCTCATTACTCAACACTAAACAAAAATCCCAAAAACATCTAAATAATCACAAGTAGGTTAATGATCTTAATCCTACACCAAAGGTGATTAAGTGTGAGAAGCTGACTTCACACTTAAGGTACTCTCATTACCCCTAATCAGAGGGAAGATGTGATGAGTTTACTAACCCATTGGTTTAGGCTTAAGCTCATCATCTTATGACAAACTCCAAAAAGAAATAAAAGACTGAAAACACAAAAACAAACAATAATCGTCTCCTCCGGGATTCTTTTCTCATCTCATTCACTCACGACCGAGAACTCGCTTCTTCCGTCTAATGCAAGACAGTAAGCACCTGAGCCAGACAGGTCACACACTTGAGCATAGACAAGCAAGCAGTTCACAAGCCAATTCATCTTTCAGTCTCTTTGGGTCGAACTACGGTGTTCTGACTTCCTCATTGCACGAGAGGATACGTAGGCATAACTTAACAGTTATCGAACAAAAGTATCTGTCCATTCCCCCTCTTTCCAGCTTCATTCTTTTAGCCTCATGATCTTGAGCATACTCTTTTCCTTACACTGACACTATACATATTACACTTCACTTCTCCTACACTGACACCTGTACATTCTTTTCCAGCTATTTCACACACAGATTGCACTGACACTACCCCTTTAAAACACAAATCTTTTAAGCGTGGATCCCGTCGAGTACGACGGACAATCTGGGTGCTAATACCTTCCCAGGTTGTAACCAACCCCCTTTCTCAGTCTCTCTGGTTCGCAACCGTCTTATCCATCTTTTTCTAGGCCTATGCAGCATTGCCTTTCCCCCGGGATAAAAATGCCTAGCTGGCGACTCTATTCATTCTCCAGTGAGTTCACGGCTGTGTGTTCTCACTGTTCCTTTCGCCGACCGTTCGCGTCTGTACCTTCATCTGACCTTGTTTCATTTGTCGGGAGCGACATTTTGCAAAGTTGACTTTTTGGGCAAGTTTGACTTTTAATGAAAATGCCACTTTAGGCAACTTTTTCAACCCTTACTTTTTGATCCAAAAATGCTTCAAATGAAAAAACTTTGGTCATGAAAGTTGTAGAATAGATCTTTCCCTTTTCAAAAAGTACAAGAACATGACCTAATTTATTTTGGATCAAAAGATATGGCTCATCAAAGTTGGCAAAAATCACTAAATTTCAAGTCATGCACCAAAGAGGCAAAGTTGCAAATTCACTTCTCAAGGCCAATCAAGTCATCAAATGGGCTTCTAATCCACACAACATGATCACACAGCATCTAAAGTTCAGAATGCACCCAAGAAATCACATGTTTCATGGCCCATGGATCAAGTTTTTTTTCATAAGAACCAAAGTGAACCAAGTTGCAAAAGTCATAATATCTCCTCACCCACTTGCTGGCTAGTTTGCTGAACCACCCTAGCCCTTTTTCCTCATCATGTTGTGCAGCACACCCTTGTTGTACTAGGCTAGCAAGTGGCCCATGCTTCTCTTACACAAAGTTGACAATTTTGCAAAAGCACTCATACCAATCAAAAAAGCACATGTCATGTCATCTGACCAATAACATTTCTTTATACAAATCAAATGCAAGCCAAACATAAGCACAAGCAAGCCTGAAACCAGACACAACACAACACTCTCATTTTCATCCTCTTGAGTAAAAGCTTTCGAAAATCATCACACAGGCCACCAACACTCAAACAAACTTCATAAACCATCTCACCATGCTTCACTGAACAAAAAGCACCCTTCAAAACAGCCTGAAACCCAAAGAATCACAAACACGATCCTCACCTGAACTTGAACAGAACTTCTGCAAACTCTCAAACCAGCCCAAATAAATTTGTTCCAAGCCTTTCAGAAGCATAAGGGAGGTCATAGGAGCAGTTTTGCACAAGGGAAGAGGTCAGAAAGTTCCACACTGAAAAGCTTCAAACTCAGGTAGCTTCATTAACTTTTTTTCCAGAAGCATGATTTTAAGTTCTAAATAGCTTCTATACATTCCCCTGATCATGAATATGTGCTTACTTTTGAAAATGGTTGAGAAACCAGGATGTATGATGTGCCTGAAATTTTTGCCCTAAAAATTGTTTGATTCGATTCTCTCTGTTTACGAATGATAAATGATGTTTGAGTGAGGGGTTTGATGCGTTTTTGAATGGGGATAAGTTCTGGATAGTTAGTTTTCATTTTCATTGCGTGTAGAGTGATTTAGCATTTTTGACTCGCCGGAGAAGATGACCGGAACCACTGTTCCGGTCATCTGAAAGTCATTAGGGCTGGATTAGGGCTTAATCATTAATTAGTGGAATTTGAATTTGGACCGTAGGATATGGCGCCAGGTCAAACGCGCGCGCATCCAGTTTAAACTTGGACCATTAGATTTGATTACTTTTCTTTTTCAGTTTTAAATTCATTTTATTTTTCATATTAATTCATTTCTTTTATCCATTTTATTTAAAATAGCAAAACCTTTTCAAAAATTCTGAAATTTTTTATACAAACTTTTATTTAATTTCAGAAACCAAACACATTTTTACTTTTATTTTTTGCATTTTAAAAATATTTTTAAATATTTAAAAGTTTATTTTTAATTAATTAATGAGAATTAATTAATTAAAAATGCTTTTAGGTATTTAAAAATCACCAAAAAATTCATGAAACCTTTAAAAACATTTAGAAACATTGTCCAACCCTCAAACCAAATTTCTTTTTTGATCTTGATGCCTTTTGAGAATTTTTCATGGAATTAAAATCATTTTTAGGCATTAATTTGATCCAAACTTCCAAAAATCATTTCTGCCTAACCATTGAGAGTTGGACCTTGATTCTTTTTGCATTGCATTGTGTTTAGCATGTAGTTTGTGAGATTAAATGGTCATGATTTGATTTCTCATTTTCCATTTGTTTGGCATTTTTCTTGTTAAGGAACCCTAAAACCCTAGGAAACTTAGGAAAATCATAACTTGTATTAGGTTAAGAGTTGGAACTTTTCCTTTGGGCAGTGAGTTTGTATAGGATTAGGGTTGCTTTGAGTGCATTTTCAATTTTTTATCTTGATGTTTGCTTCTGATTTTGGTTTTTGTTTGATGCATTGATCATAAACCCTAATTTGGGCTTCCATATGCATCCATCTTGCATTAGCATTCATACCTTGACTTGCCATAACATTTTATGCATTCTTTTGATTCATTAGACATCTTAAGACATATTGAAAGCATGTTTGATCATTGCATCTTGCATTTTCCATGTTGTATGCCATTTGCATTTCATAACTTTTCATGTATGTTCATGTTTCTTAACTTGTTTCATTTGCATCCATGAGCTTGTATGATCATCCCCATGTGTTGTTTCATGTTTGTAGCATCTCATAGCATCATTAACATCATGTATGTGCTTCTGGTTTTGTTTCTCATCATGTCATTTCATCTCATTTTTCATTGCATCTTTCTCACTAACTTTTCAGGTGGTAAGCAACTTTGAGAAGTGAATTTGCCTTCACTTCTCACATTTTCTTTTCATATCTCTTGCATCCATGCTGCCTTTTGTTATGTGTTTGAGATTGAGCTTGTTCTTTCTTTTTCATCTTACCTCTTTCTTCAAGTGACTTGTCTTCTTAAATGAAGCAAGTTACTTTGCTTCTCCTGATCCTTTCATCTGCTTCCTGGTGGTTCCATTGAAGATTTCTTTCTTAAACCTCACAAACCTTAGGAACAACCAAGCATGACAATGATTAGGGTTTTGATTAGTCCCCCACTTAGTTTTTACCTTTGTGTCTCATTGAGTCTTCTCTTCTCATCTCATAATCAGGGACTAAACCCTAAAGGCTTTAAGGATTTGTGATTAAGCTTATGCATGTATCCTTCTATTAGGATGGAGTGTATAACTTTAATCCTAAGTGTTAAACCCTTAATGTGTTTAACTCCTTTAATCAATCCACTTAATAATCATCAAAACATCACACTTGTAACTTGGGCCTTGCATTAGGGTTCTAATTCTTCCTTAATTGGTTAAGAAGGACTAACCCTAGTGTTAATAGACAAGTCCCCCTCAAGTTGTCTTACAAACCCTAAAAATCACTTCTTCATCATATCATTAACTAAAATCCACTTAACCAAAGGCTTGTTTTGTCATGAGTTTAATCCCTAATCATGGATTAAGTTGAGGAGCTTTCCTCAGCTTAGACATTCCCATCTATTATCCTTCTATTAGGATGGTGTAATGAGTCTGTTTAATCCCTGATTATGGCTTAACCTCATTACTTAACACTAAACAAAAACACCAAAATCATCTAAATAATCACAAGTAGGTTAATGATCTTAACCCTACACCAAAGGTGATTAAGTGTGAGAAGCTGACTTCACACTTAAGGTAATTCTCATTACCCCTAATCAGAGGGAAGATGTGATGAGTTTACTAAAATCCATTGGTTTAGGATTAAGCTCATTAACTTATGACAAACTTTCAAAAGCAATAAAAGACTGAAAACTCAAAAACAAACAATAATCGTCTCCTTCGAGATTCTTTTCTCATCATCCTCATTCACAAACGAGAACTCGCTTTTCCCGTCTAATGCAAGACAGTTTGCACCTGAGCCAGACAGGTCACACACTTGAGCATAGGCAAGTAAGCAGTTCACAAGTCAATTCACCTTTCAGTCTCTTTGGGTCGAACTACGGTGTTCTGACTTCCTCATTGCACGAGAGGATACGTAGGCATAACTTAACAGTTATCGAACAAAATTCTCTGTATATTCCCCCTCCTTCCAGCTTTATTCTTTAAGCCTCATACTCCTGAGCATTTCTCTCTTGTTCCTACACTGACACTGTATATATCACACTTTACACTCACTTTACACTGACACCTGTACATTTTGATTTCCAGCTATTTTATACACAGATTGCACTGACACTACCCCTTTAAGACACAAATCTTTTAAGCGTGGATCCCGTCGAGTACGGCGGACAATCTGGGTGCTAATACCTTCCCAGGTTGTAACCAACCCCCTTTCTCAGTCTCTCTGGTTCGCAACCGTCTTATCCATATCTTTCCAGGTCTATGCAGCATTACCTTTCCCCCGGGATAAAAATGCCTAGATGGCGACTCTTTTCTTCTCCAGTGAGTTCACTGCTGTGTGTTCTCATTGTCCTTTTCGCCGACCGTTCGCGTCTGTACCTTTATTTGGGCCATTTCCCATTTATCGGGAGCGACAGCTTGGCGACTCTGCTGGGGACCCTTATACTGCAACCAGGGCTTCTGGTTCTTTTTGTGGGTTCCTCCTAGTGCTTGATTGATTTGTGTTTACTGGGGTGTTATGTGCTATTTGTGCTTGTTTTGTATTTATTCTTGCTTTATGTACAATTGTTTTACTGCTTTCTTTATAGCTTTACATATATCATACTGTCATACTGTGCTGGCTGGATCTGTTTTGTTGCTTTGGTGTGTGGGTGTTCTATTGAGAGTTAAGGTCCTATACCTGGGACCTGAGTGACACCTAGGCTAGAGTGGTTCATATTCTTTCCCATTCCATCTCGGTCTGGTGCGGGAATATGAAACACGGTTCAGATATGGGTTTCTTCTTGAGAACTCTGTGTTGCAGATTTCCTGCAATACTAGGGCTATCTGGGAAGCCTGCTAAGTCTGGATGACCTTTAGTATTGACCTTCAGAAACTGAGGTGAATTAGAGGAGGAACTTTTATGGTTATTGTAAACACTGTACGTCCGGGTTAGAAGTGTTTACACTTCTCATAACTGATCCAAGTCTGAGGATCCTTGTTTTAGAACACCACCTGTGAGGGGGTTGGGCTGTTTACAGGTTTGCAGGTACCCTTGACCTCAGCATACCCTGTTACTTTGTTTTGATTAAGGGTACTCCATTTTGGAACAGTTCTTGTGATTTTAACCCTGGACATGTGGCTCTTTATTTGAGTCCCCCACCTTGGTTACTGGACTTATAGACCTCCATCTGGATTTCTTGAACATACTTGGGCTTATATCAGAGCACTTGATCAGATCCAGCTCAGTCACAAACCCTTGCATATCATTTGCATACATCATCATTGCATCATTTTGACATTTGCTTATTTGTTTTTCAGGGTATCCATCCTTTATTTTTGGCTTGGTTTTGACCCCATCATCAGCATAGACCTATCTTCATCAGTATTTACTTCAGCTATCAGCTACCTGCTTCAGCCACCAGTCTCAGCCTGTCAGTGGCCCATCTTCAGTGTGATCATCAGCATCTGTCTCAGCTCTTCTTCAACAACATGGCACCTAAGAAGAGTAACATCTCCTACCATTTCTTTCAGCCTGAGCTAGCTGACATCAGGAAGATTCAGACCCTGATTACTCCAGACCATATACCACTTTTCAGAGAACACTATGGAGGCATACTTGATGTGGTTATGGATTTGGACCCTTCACAGAGGAGCCTGATTCATACTTGCATGCAGTTCTATGATCCCCCTCTGAGGTGTTTCACTTTTCAGGATTTTCAGTTGGGCCCTTTATTAGAGGAGTATTCATCATTGGTTTGTGTACCTATCAGGGGTGGAGTCCCTTTCAACCCTGAGATGGCTTTTCCAAGTAATGAGGAGATAGCAAAGGCATTGCATCTGGAACCAGTTCTGATTGGGCAGAATATGACTACCAAGGCTGGAATCTATGGCCTGCATTTGGGTTTCTTGATATCTCAGGCTACTCTGAAGGCCTCTTCAGGAGAATGGAAGGCAGTCTGTGCTCTATTGGCCCTTAGCATATATGGGGTCATATTATTTGCAGATGAGCCTAAGTTCATTAGCAAGAATGCAATCCACCTTTTCATCCTGAGAAACCCAGTGCCCACTTTATTAGGGGATTTTTACTACTCTGTGCACCAAAGGAATGAAAAGCAAAGGGGAAGATTGGTGAGGTGCTGTGCTCCCCTTTTCCATACTTGGCTGCTCAAGCATTTGCCCAAGACAGATGCATTTTTGAATCCTCATCAGCAGAGGAACTGGGCTAGAAGACTCACTGCTTTGACCTCAGCTGATATCAGATGGTGCACTCAAAGCACAAAGGGCAGGGACATCATTACCAGTTGTGGGCAGTTTCCCAATGTACCCCTGATAGGAGTTAAGGGTTGCATCAACTACAACCCTCTGCTATTCAATAGGCAACTAGGCTATGCACTGGTCCACATTCCTAAGGTACAAGATCTGGCTGAGACTCTTTACTGTGAGAATAAGCCTAATCTGGCTATTGTCAGGCAAGCAGCCTGGGCCTGGGACAATGTTCAGACTAAAGGAGTAACCATTCTGGGGAAGTGCAACAATGTGGCATCAGCACAGTACTATGAGTGGTCCCATGCCAGGGCTCAATTTTCTGGGATGCCCTTTACCATGGAAGATATACCTGAACCATCCTCAGCACCACCTCCTGTCACTGTCAGTTTGGAGGAGTTTGAGAAATTGAAAGAGAGAAATGAGAAGTTGACTCAGGCTCTACAGAAGACCCTCTGGGAGAGGAGTGATGGTAGGTTGGATATTGAAAGGTTGGAAAAGTTGAAGGTGGAGCATCTGGCTAGGATTGAGAAGTCTGAGGATTACATCAAGAAGTCTAGGGCTGGAGAACAAATTCTGAAGAATGCCTGCAAGGAGGCCCAGTTCCAAAAAGCCAGGACTGACTTGTATCTGAAGGAGAGCCAAGCTAGGTGGGTCAGAATCACCAAAGCTCATACTCTGGAAGATAAGAGGACTCAGAACAAGATTGAGCAGCTGGAAGCTAGTGCAAAAGAGCAACAGGAAGCCCTGGCAGCAGCCCAGAGGGAGATCTCAGAGCTGAAGATTAGAGCTGGAGTGAAGAGGTCAAAGGACCAGAGTCAACACAAGAAGCTAACTGCAGCTGTTACTACCAGGAATCTCCTTATCAGGAATCTCACAGAGCGTCCAGCTGATCCTGTGACTGAAGCACTTCTCAAGGAAGTTCAGGAGGATGAGTTTGGTCTGGGTGTCTGACTTTTGCTTGTTGTTGCTTTCATTTCATGTACTTTTATTTTCTTATGATGTATTTTGACCCCTCAGAGGGCATGTATTGTAAAAAACAAACTATGTATCATTTTCTTTTTTGTAATATATGTATCAGTTTGTTCCATCTGAGTTTCCTTCAAAGCAACATCAGCAGCATCTTCAAGGGTCTGGAAAGGTCAAAACCAAGTGCCCGGCCGGATACCTTGGAAACAAATAGGCATACTGCATTGCATGCTAACCCTTTGTTTGTTTTGTAGGTTTGTTTTGTTTTTTTTACTAACTCTGTTGTGCTCTCAGGAACTATTGCTCGACGTCGGGTGTTCCCACTCAACCGTCCACACAGATATCCAACCCGTAACAACCTTCCGGGTATACAGATGGACCAGGTACAACAGGACCTTACAGAGGTCAGGAACCAAATGGCCAATGAGAGATTGGAAATGAGGGCTCAGATGACACAATTTATGGAGGTGATGAACAATATGGCTCAGAGCCAAGAGAGATTAAGAGCAATGGTAGAGAGGCAGAATTAGGAAGACCCTCATCTAGGGACTGCAGGGACAAGCAACAATGAGAGGGTTCAGCCTCATATCAACCCCCCTGTATTTGGACCCCACCTTCATCCAGAGATCAACATTCCTGCTAATGTACAAGGGACTGCCACTGCAGGCAGAGTGCTGCAAGAAGACCCCCAGGAGGATCAGTTCACAGTAATGGGTGCTGGGGATGAGGCCTATGACAGAAGGCTGGACGAAATTGCTGAAAAATTAAGATCCTTGGAGTCTCAAAACTCTTTGGGTTTTGATGTTATGGACATGGGCTTAGTGTACGGGGTCAGGATTCCCCATAAGTTTAAGCCACCTTGTTTTGAAAAGTACAATGGGACCTCCTGCCCACGGACCCACCTACAGTCCTTTCTGGGGAGGTTGAAGGCATACACCATGGACGAGAAGCTATGGATGTTTTATTTTGAGGATAGCTTAACGGGAGCTTCAAGGGAATGGTACTCACATCTGACTAGAGCAACCATTAGGTGTTGGAAGGACTTGGCAGAAGCCTTCATTAGACAATACCAGTATAATTTGGATATGGCACCCAACAGGACCCTCCTGATGGGAATGTCACAATCATCTAGAGAAAGATTCCGGGAGTACGCCCAGAGGTGGAGGCAGCTGGCTGCTGCTGTCCAGCCTCCTATGTCAGAGAGGGAGATGGCGGATATGTTTATGAACACCCTCCAAGGGACGTACATTGATAGGCTAGCTGCCTTTTCTTCTACCAGCTTTGCAGATGTCGTTATAGCTGGGGAAAGAATTGAGAGCCTATTAAATATGGGCAAGATTTCTGACAACGGTGCCAGCTCATCCAGCAACACAAGGAAGCCTTTTGTGGGCCCAAGGAGAACTGGTGAGACCAATGCTATCCATACCAGCAGGGGCAGACCCCAATATGTTCATAGGTCTGTGGCAGCAGTCACCATTCCTGCCCCAGTTCATCCACAACCAGTTTATCAACCACATCAACAAAATTATCAGCAACAGACTCAGTATCCCCCTCAGAGAAACTACAACAGCACCAGCAACAACCATCAGCAAAGACCGTTCCAACAGAGACCTTCTCAGGCCAATAGGGTGATCGATCCGATCCCTATGCCCTATGCCGCATTACTGCCACAACTCCTAAAACTCAACCTTGTTGAGCTAAGGACATTGGCACCTCCAGATCCTGCCAGTCTACCCAGAAATTATGACGCCAGCGCCAGATGTGCTTTTCATTCAAATGCACCTGGCCACAGTACGGAGAAGTGCAGAGCTTTGCACATGAAGGTACAGGACTTGGTAGATTCTAAGGCTCTAAACTTTGCACCACCACCAAATGTTAACAAGAACCCTATGCCAAACCATGGAGGTCCCAGAATCAATGCTATTGAAGAAGACAAGCCGTCTTACTTGATAACCAGTGTGGGTCAGATTCGGACACCGTTGGTAGAGATTAAAGCTCAACTCCTCGAATGTCAAATGTTCCCGGGATGTGAGTTAGGGTGTGCTTATTGCAACATTTCAGTGAATGGTTGTGATAACTTGAGAGATGGCATAGATGGTCTCATCCAGAGTGGCCTGCTTCAAATCACAACATCAATTCCTACCAATCCAGCAATCTCACCAGCAACAATTCCCGTGTCTTCTACAACTGCAACAACCATTGTTCGAAACAACTCCTCAGCTTCATCAACAAATGCTTCATCTGTCACTTCAACTGACCAGATATCAGCAAACATCCCTTCTACAACTTCAGCACCCCTTCATTCAGAGTCTCCTACAACAACAACACCCATCCTTCCAACAATGTCTCCTACAACTTCAGCAGCAAATGTCTCAACGGTTACAATTTATTATGGTCCTGAAAATGATTCTGCCTACGACTCACAAAATGCCACTCCTATCAGAGCACCAGTCACAATATACTACGATCCACATACTATCATGGTCCCTTCTGCAGCTGCCATCAGTCCAGTCACTATCACAGTGCCTGGGCCAGTACCTTATGAAAGCAGTAATGCCATCCCCTGGCATTACGGCTCTGATCTATACTGCGAAGGACTGAAAATCACTCTTGAATCATCAACCCCTGCACCACAAATAGACAACGTGGGGGGAGGCGGAGGCTTCACTCGAAGCGGACGTCTCTTCGCTCCACAAATTCAAAGACCCACTGCTGAAGCAGAAGCTGCTGCCAAGGCAAAAGGGAAAAGCTTGGTGCAAGAAGAGCAAATTGTTAAGGAAGCTTTGAAAACACCTTTTGATCAAGAAGTTGATGAATTCATGAGAATCATCAAGAAAAGTGATTACAAAATAGTGGACCAGCTTCACCAGACGCCTTCCAAGATCTCTATTCTATCATTGCTTATGTGCTCCGAGGCTCATCGGAACGCACTACTAAAAGTCTTGCACGCAGCTTATGTGCCAGAAGAGATCACCGTCAATCAGTTAGAAGCTGTGGTTGGAAATGTTAATGCTAGTCATGGACTAGGGTTCACCAACACTGATTTGACTACGGAAGGCCGCAATCATAACAAGGCTTTGCACATTACCATGGAATGTAAAGGTGCAGTTCTTTCTCATGTGCTGGTAGACACAGGATCATCCCTCAATGTCTTACCTAAAAAATCCCTTGTGAAGCTGGAATATGAAGGATTGGCATTACGTCCCAGCAACTTAGTAGTGAGAGCCTTTGACGGTTCTAAGAGATCAGTTCTGGGAGAAATTGAGTTGCCTATAACGACTGGCCCACAAACTTTCAAAACGACCTTCTACGTGATGGATATACAGCCTGCCTACAGCTGTCTATTGGGTAGGCCATGGATTCACGCCGCTGGCGCCGTGACCTCAACCCTTCACCAGAAGTTAAAATTCGAGTGGGAGGGCCAAGTCGTTACTATCTATGGAGAGGAGGATATTTTTGTTAGCCACCTGGCTACCTACAAATATATTGAGATGGATGGGGAGATCCATGAAACGATGAGTCAAGGGTTTGAGGCCTTGAACATAAATGAAACATCTGCTGTACCTGGAACCTCGATGACATCATACCAACAAGCCCGGAAGGTTGTTGAAGAAGGAACTGCCCAAGGCTGGGGCAAATTGTTACCGGTGGAGAAGAAAGAGGATAGATTTGAGTTGGGTTACAAACCAACTCAACAAGATCAAGCAGAGGCTGCTAAGGAGCCCAACTTTGTTAGTGGGGGGATGCTCACCCCTGATGCTGTCAACAACTTGGAAGACGAGGATGAAAGCGACCGCAACCTAGAGAATTGGATCCGTCCAAAGATCCCGGGGAGCAGTATCTCAAACTGGTCTTCCCAGGAAATTATAAGAGTTACTCATGCAGAGTAATTATTATTTCCTGTATTTTTATAGCATGCATCAAAGTCTTGCATCTTTCCCAAGATGACAAGACTCATTTTGTAATCGGGCCATCTGTAATTTTTGTGCAACAAGATTAATCAATGAAATATCAGACATCTTTTTGCAAATGAGTCCTTTTCTTTTCCCGCTCACTGTTTTTGCATTTTTCTTTTTGTACAAAAAATAAATGGCAGTGTTTTCAAAATGACAATTTTATTTCACTTTTCTAAACAAGATTAAAATCAAATCACTAAAATGAACAAACTGAACCCTTGCAGAGAGTGCCTTCCAGACAGCACCGACAACAACACGGCTATGACTTTGTATGACTTTGACAATCCGATCAATCAAGCTGATGAAGGGGTTGAAGAAGAATATGAGCTTCCTGAAGAGCTAGCCAGGCTGTTAAGACAAGAGGAAAAGGTTATCACTCCTCATCAGGAGGAGGTTGAAACGATCAATCTTGGTACATATGAAGACGTGAAAGAAGTTAAAATCGGGGCCTGCTTACAAGACTCAGTGAAGAGACAACTGATTGACCTGCTTCAAGAGTATGTGGATGTGTTTGCTTGGTCTTATCAAGATATGCCGGGTTTGGACACCGATATTGTTGTGCACAAGCTGCCTTTGAGAGAGGAATGCCCGCCGGTTAAACAGAAGCTGCGCCATACTCGCCCAGACATGGCAATGAAAATCAAAGAAGAGGTACAAAAGCAGTGGGACGCCGGGTTCCTCGCTGTAACTAGCTATCCACCGTGGGTTGCTAATATTGTGCCTGTGCCTAAGAAAGACGGCAAAGTAAGAATGTGTGTTGACTACCGGGATCTGAACAGAGCTAGCCCGAAAGATGACTTCCCTTTACCTCACATTGATGTATTAGTGGATAATACGGCTCAGTTCTCGGTATTCTCCTTCATGGACGGATTTTCAGGATATAATCAGATTAAAATGTCACCTGAAGACATGGAGAAGACAACCTTCATCACACCCTGGGGCACGTTCTGCTACAAGGTAATGCCATTCGGACTGAAGAATGCTAGTGCAACGTATCAACGGGCTATGGTGACATTATTCCACGATATGATCCATAAAGAAATCGAATGTTATGTGGATGACATGATTGCCAAGTCCCTCACTGAAGAAGACCACCTGGTAAATCTGCTGAAGCTATTCAAGTGTCTGAGGAAATACCAATTGAAGTTGAACCCCAACAAGTGCACATTTGGGGTGCGATCGGGTAAGCTGCTGGGTTTTATTGTGAGCGAGAAAGGGATTGAAGTTGACCCTGATAAAGTCAAAGCTATTCAAGAGATGCCTGCACCGAAGACAGAAAAGGAAGTTCGAGGGTTCTTAGGTCGATTGAACTACATTTCACGGTTCATATCTCACCTCACAGCAACCTGTGAGCCCTTGTTCAAGCTGTTGAGAAAAGAACAAACAGTCAGGTGGAATGAAGACTGCCAGAAGGCTTTTGACAAGATCAAGGAATACTTACAAGAGCCTCCAATCCTTATGCCTCCAGTTGAGGGAAGACCTCTGATAATGTACTTAACAGTATTAGAAGAGTCAATGGGGTGTGTGCTGGGCCAGCATGACGAGTCTGGTCGAAAAGAGTATGCAATATATTACCTAAGCAAAAAGTTTACCGACTGTGAACAACGTTATTCACTGCTCGAGAAGACTTGCTGTGCTTTAGCGTGGGCTGCTCGCCGACTAAGACAGTATATGTTGACCCACACTACTTTGTTGATCTCAAAGATGGACCCAGTTAAGTACATATTTGAGAAGCCAACACTTACCGGACGGGTTGCAAGATGGCAAATGATTCTTACAGAATATGACATTCAGTACACCTCTCAGAAGGCCATCAAGGGCAGTGTATTGTCTGAATATCTTGCTGAGCAACCTATTGATGATTACCAGCCTATGAGATTTGACTTCCCCGATGAAGACATCATGTTCATAAAAGCAAGAGATCATGAGGAGCCTATTCACACTGAAGGGCCCGACCCGGAAGAAGAATGGACTATGATGTTCGATGGGGCTGTTAATATGAATGGTCGTGGTGTTGGTGCAGTACTCATTACACCTAAGGGAGTTCACATGCCTTTCTCGGCAAAACTCACTTTCAACTACACTAACAACAAAGCTGAATACGAAGCTTGCATTATGGGTCTTGAGGAAGCCATTGACCTCAGGATCAAAACTTTAACCGTGTTCGGAGATTCAGCTCTGGTAATCAATCAAACCAACGGCAAATGGTACACCCACCAGGATCATCTGATACCTTACAGGGATTATACAAGGAGGTTATTGACTTTCTTTACAACGGTCAAGCTTGAGTATATCCCTCGGGACGAGAATCAGTTTGCAGATGCTCTGGCTACCATTTCGTCTATGATCAAAGTTCAAGCTGCCAACTTTGTACCGCAAATCTCAGTGTCCAGACTTGACAGACCAGCATATGTGTTCGCAGCAGACATTGTCAAAGATGATAAGCCTTGGTTCCATGACATTAAGTGTTTCTTGGAGGATCAAACATACCCACCTGGGGCATCTTCCAATGATAAGAAGACTTTGAGAAGGCTTGCTGGTAGTTTCTTCTTGAACACTGATGGTTCCCTATACAAGAGAAACTTTGATATGGTACTCCTCAGATGCGTTGATAGAGCAGAAGCAGACTTGTTAATGCATGAAGTGCACGAATGGTCCTTTGGTACCCATGCTGGAGGGCATGCCATGGCCAAGAAGTTGCTGAGATCAGGCTATTACTGGATCACAATGGATGCCGACTGTTGTGCCTATGCCAGAAAATGCCATAAATGCCAGATTTATGCGGATAAGGTGCATGTGCCTCCCAATCCTTTGAATGTGATGTCTTCACCCTGGCCCTTTGCTATGTGGGGCATTGACATGATTGGCAAGATTGAACCGACTGCTTCAAACGGCCACAGATTCATCCTGGTCGCCATTGACTATTTCACCAAGTGGGTCGAAGCAGCGTCTTATGCAAACGTTACAAGACAAGTGGTAGCCAGATTTCTGAAAAGAGATATCATCTGTCGATACGGAGTTCCCGAGCGAATCATTACTGACAATGGTTCCAACTTGAATAACAAAATGATGGCAGAGCTATGCCGGGACTTCAAAATTCAACATCACAATTCTTCTCCTTACAGACCAAAGATGAATGGCGCTGTTGAGGCAGCAAATAAAAATATCAAGAAGATTGTGCAGAAGATGGTAGTCACTTACAAAGACTGGCATGAAATGCTACCATTTGCCTTGCATGGGTACCACACGTCAATCAGGACATCCACTGGGGCAACACTGTATCAACTTGTGTATGGTATGGAAGCAGTTCTACCTGTTGAAGTTGAATTACCCTGTCTACGGGTACTGATGGATGTTAAACTGAGTGAAGCAGAATGGATTCGGGCCCAATACGAACAACTGAGTCTGATTGAAGAGAAAAGATTGGCTGCAATCTGTCATGGGCAGTTATATCAGAAGAGAATGAAGAAAGCCTTCGATCAGAAAGTCAGGCACCGAGAGTACCAAGTAGGAGATCTTGTGCTGAAAAGAATCCTCCCTCCTCATACAGACCACAGGGGCAAGTGGACCCCGAACTATGAAGGACCATTCGTAGTAAAGAAAGTTTTCTCTGGTGGAGCACTGATGCTCAGCACCATGGATGGTGAAGACTTCCCGTCCCCTGTGAATTCAGATGCAGTTAAAAAATACTTCGCATAAAATGACCCGCTGTACATAAAAACAGAATGTAAGTCCAGGCAAAAATAGGGCATCCCGGCGAGTCAGAAACAGAATAAAAGACTCGGGCAAAAATAAGGGAAAATAAACAAAAAAATGTACACCCGCTGAGTTGAAAAGCCGCATTGGACAACTCAGGCAAAAATGGGTATCCCGGTGGATTGAAAACCCGAAAGGACGATCTAGGCAAAATAAGGGAATAAGCGAACAACTGCACTCTGAATTCGTCTGTATCGCTTACAACTCGGTAAGTTTCGAAAGGATCAAGCTTCAATCAGAATCAGCCCTCTTCAAAAAGCAAGACGAGAAGAACGTCAAATGTCATACGAGTCATAGCAAAGGGAAGCTCCTTAAAGCGTCGTCAACATTGCCAACACATTTTGTTTCTCAATTTGTAACAATCTCCTCATTTTAGGAGATATGTTTCTTTGACTGTATCTTGCCAATCCAGGGCGCATGAATTAATAAAATCAGATTTTCAGTCACGTCTCGTCTCGTACATTCTATTTTCATTTGCAAAATGTCTGATATCTCCAAAGAAATTGATTGCATAAATACATATGTTTATCTTCAAAAATAAGAATACGTGCTTGCAGGAAATATATTTACTCTCAGAAGTGTCTAACTCCTACGACGGAATCTAGTAAGGGATACCTCGGGATTACTTGTGCGTTTCTCTATCTTTTCAGGATTGCAGGTATCCAAAGCACAACAAGGGGCCTGTAAGCTTTATCCCAGCAAGCTGGCAAATCAACACTCAATCTCAGTACCCGAAGTGTTTTCTCCCCAGCTGAGTTGCCACTTGTTACTATTCCCCAGCCGAGGTGCCAATCGTTCTTCCTCCTCAGCCGAGTACAATAGCCAGGGAATCATCTCCCCACAGAGCATCAACCTCTATCCAGAAGAGAAACACATGAAGGAATCACGACAGAGTGGCGAAAGCTTCTTCAAACCCCAGCTGGGTCCCTCAGTACAAGGATATGTCTATCAGTGACCTATATCCCCAGGCAAACACATCTCGTCAGATCTACCAATGATCTCATCCCCAGCTGGGATGTCCATTTCAAGCAGATCGACCAAGGATCTTCACAGCAACGGGATCCGAGTCCCGGATCGGTATCCTCGTATAATCATAGCATTCGCATCATATTCACCCACAAAGCGTAGCATTCCGTCTAGTACGGAGCATTACGGCAAAAATCAAACATATAGCATAATCACAAGCCATGTTTTGAATCAAACACTTGTGAGTAATGTCAACTCACCAACAGTATACAGAATACCCCCTAGATTCCCCAGCAAACACAGTTGCCTTACATCCCCAAACACCAGTATATACTCTCTTTGGCACCCGTCCGTGTCAATACTCCCCAGTAAAGCCGCCTGAACACTCTGTGCAAACAGTACCACTCGTATTACGGATACTTTTTGACACCCGTCTGTATCATACCCCCAGCAGAAAGCCAAAGACATCCTCTTTGCACTCGCATGTACTTATAATTTCCTTGACATCCGTCCGTGTCATTTTCCCCAGTACAGTAACCTAAACACTTTGTATATCAGATACTTGTTTATACTATACTTTTCTCCTTTTGACACTCGTCCGTGTCAATCTCCCCAGCAGGTTAAATACTCACACTTACTACTCATGTTACTCATACAGATACCCGTCCATATCCTGTATGCACCATTTATTATCCCCGCAGATTCGACACTCGTCCGTGTTCTTTGTTAACCAGTTGGTACTCGTCCATACCATCATCTCAGAATATGCGTCAAGCGTTTGTTTCTATCTGATACTCGTCCGTATCATAGTCTTAAGGATGCTCGTCCGCATCTTTAATCCATACACCGTGTCAAACACCTCTGTCTTCTTGAATTTAGACACTCGTCTGTGTTTATCATTCCCCAGAAGAATCCCTTCAGATTCAACACTCGTCCGTGTTCTCTGTTAACCCGTTGATACTCGTCCGTATCATCACCTCTGAACACGTGTCAGTTTTTGTTTCTACCTGATACTCGTCCGTATCGTAGTCTTAGGGATGCTTGTCCGCATCTTTAATCCATACACAAACATCTAAACACTTATACCTTTTGTTTCTTGGATATAAACACTCGTCCGTGTTTACTATTCCCCAGTAGATCACCAACAAAGCAAATTTTCCTTTTTATCTGACATTCGTCCTGTGTCATGATAAACCTCGAGAGCAGTCGTCCCCTGCTAGGTGGTCGTCCTCCACCTCTTGATGATCGTCCTTCATCATGCTCATCCGATGGCCGTCCCCATCGTTGATTTTCTATCCGACATTCGTCCTATGTCGTGATATTTAGCAGCCGTCCCCTGCTAGGTGGTCGTCCTCCGCCTTCTTGATGATCGTCCTTCATCATTTTATCCAATGGTCGTCCCCATTGTTGATTTTGGTTATCTGGCATTCGTCCTATGTCATGATAAACCCTGAGAGCAGCCGTCCCCTGCTAGGTGGTCGTCCTCCACCTCTTGATGGTCGTCCTCCATCATGCTCATCCGATGGCCGTCCCCATCGTTGACCTTTTATCTGGCATTCGTTCTATGTCGCGATATTTTCGGCAGCCGTACCCTGCCAGGTGGTCGTCCTCCACCTTAGATGACCATCCCTCATCTTAACCCAACAGAGCAGCCGTCCCCTGCTAGGTGATCGTCCTTCACCTTTGATGACCGTACCTCATCATCTGTTTATTTCATTTATTCTTTAACCCGATGGCCGTCCCCGTCGTGGTCCCTTTTCCTTTTCCTGATGATCGTCCTTCATCAGTTTAGCCCGATGGCCGTCCCCATCGTTGGTTACTTTAATTTATGAACTTGATGGCCGTCCCCGTCATGTTTCATTAATCCCCAGATAATTTTTACAGCTTTACTTAATGGCCGTCCCCATCATAATTCTTTTTATCCCCAGCATGTCGGCCGTCCCCGTCATTGCTTCACTTTCCGCACCTTTCCAGCATGTCGGTCGTCCCCGTCATTGCTCTTTACCCAGCAGTCGTCCTCTGCTCGACGGTCGTCCTCCGTCGCCCACTTTACAATATATACTTTATTTTCCTTTACAATCTATATCCCTTTTCTTCTTCATTCTGTGAGTGCAAATTTTGGACTGTCTTTGGTATTCAACCACAAGTTATCTTGTTTGCCTGTTAAGCCGTTGCTTACATCCTGCACAGCTAACTCATGTTTGAATAGGGGCAGCTGTAAACACCCCAAATTTGCCCTCACCCATTCACACCATGGCTTTTGATCATTTTCATATGCATAAGCTCAATCATACCATCTCATATCACACTTTTGCTTCACTGCATTGTTTCAAAGTCATCTGCATCTAGGGTTTGTGATCTGAGCAACCCAGGAACCTCTTGAGCCATTCCAAAGGCCATCAATCACTTCAAAGAGGTCTATGTGTGTTCAAGTATCATATTATACTCCCTTAAAGTCAAGAATGTCAAAGAATCACAAGAACTGAGATTGGTATGGAAGCAGAGCCAGGCTTGACTGCACAGATGATCTAAAATTAGGGTTTTGGTTTCAGAGGCCATAACTCCAAATTTTTTGGTCATTCTTGTTTCTATTGGTCTCTATATGGTATAGGGAGTATGCATATCAATTTTCATGAAGAAATTCCATGGGGAAGTCATCTGATCAAGAGTTGACTTTTCAAGCAAGTCAGTGCAAAATCAGGGCATCTGAGGCCCCCAATGACCCAACCAAGGGGTGTTCTTCATCATTTTGATTGTATGTGATCTTTATTTGACCATAGAAGATGTTGGAAGTTCACAAAATTCAAGAATTTCAAGTCTTTTGCAAAGTTGACTTTTTGGTCAAGTTTGACTTTTAATGAAAATGCCACTTTAGGCAACTTTTTCAACCCTTACTTTTTGATCCAAAAATGCTTCAAATGAAAAAACTTTGGTCATGAAAGTTGTAGAATAGATCTTTACCTTTTCAAAAAGTACAAGAACATGACCTAATTCATTTTGGATCAAAATATATGGCTCATCAAAGTTGGCAAAAATCACTAAATTTCAAGTCATGCACCAAAGAGGCAAAGTTGCAAATTCACTTCTCAAGGCCAATTAAGTCATCAAATGGGCTTCTAATCCACACAACATGATCACACAACATCTAAAGTTCAGAATGCACCCAAGAAATCACATGTTTCATGGCCAATGGATCAAGTTTTTTTTCATAAGAACCAAAGTGAACCAAGTTGCAAAAGTCATCATATCTCCTCACCCACTTGCTGGCTAGTTTGCTGAACCACCCTAGCCCTTTTTCCTCATCATGCTGCGCAGCACACCCTTGTTGTACTAGGCTAGCAAGTGGCCCATGCTTCTCTTACACAAAGTTGACAATTTTGCAAAAGCACCCATACCAATCAAAAAAGCACATGTCATGTCATCTGACCAATAGCATTTCTTTATACAAATCAAATGCAAGCCAAACATAAGCACAAGAAAGCCTGAAACCAGACACAACACAACATTCTCATTTTCATCCTCTTGAGCAAAAGCTTTCGAAAATCATCACACAGGCCACCAACACTCAAACAAACTTCATAAACCATCTCACCATGCTTCACTGAACAAAAAGCACCCTTCAAAACAGCCTGAAACTCAAAGAATCACAAACAAGATCCTCACCTGAACTTGAACAGAACTTCTGCAAACTCTCAAACCAGCCCAAATAAATTTGTTCCAAGCCTTTCAGAAGCATAAGGGAGGTCATAGGAGCAGTTTTGCACAAGGGAAGAGGTCAGAAAGTTCCACACTGAAAAGCTTCAAACTCAGGTAGCTTCATGAACTTTTTTTCCAGAAGCATGATTTTAAGTTCTAAATAGCTTCTATACATTCCCCTGATCATGAATATGTGCTTACTTTTGAAAATGGTTGAGAAACCAGGATGTATGTTGTGCCTGAAATTTTTGCCCTAAAAATTGTTTGATTCGATTCTCTCTGTTTACGAATGATAAATGATGTTTGAGTGAGGGGTTTGATGCGTTTTTGAATGGGGATGAGTTCTGGATAGTTAGTTTTCATTTTCATTGCGTGTAGAGTGATTTAGCATTTTTGACTCGCCGGAGAAGATGACCGGAACCACTGTTCCGGTCATCTGAAAGTCATTAGGGCTGGATTAGGGCTTAATCATTAATTAGTGGAATTTGAATTTGGACCGTAGGATATGGCGCCAGGTCAAACGCGCGTGCAGCTAGTTTAAACTTGGACCATTAGATTTGATTACTTTTCTTTTTCAGTTTTAAATTCATTTTATTTTTCATATTAATTCATTTCTTTTATCCATTTTATTTAAAATAGCAAAACCTTTTCAAAAATTCTGAAATTTTTTATACAAACTTTTATTTAATTTTCAGAAACCAAAAACATTTTTACTTTTATTTTTTGCATTTTAAAAATATTTTTAAATATTTAAAAGTTTATTTTTAATTAATTAATGAGAATTAATTAATTAAAAATGCTTTTAGGTATTTAAAAATCACCAAAAAATTCATGAAACCTTTAAAAACATTTAGAAACATTGTCCAACCCTCAAACCAAATTTCTTTTTTGATCTTGATGCCTTTTGAGAATTTTTCATGGAATTAAAATCATTTTTAGGCATTAATTTGATCCAAACTTCCAAAAATCATTTCTGCCTAACCATTGAGAGTTGGACCTTGATTCTTTTTGCATTGCATTGTGTTTAGCATGTAGTTTGTGAGATTAAATGGTCATGATTTGATTTCTCATTTTCCATTTGTTTGGCATTTTTCTTGTTAAGGAACCCTAAAACCCTAGGAAACTTAGGAAAATCATAACTTGTATTAGGTTAAGAGTTGGAACTTTTCCTTTGGGCAGTGAGTTTGTATAGGATTAGGGTTGCTTTGAGTGCATTTTCAATTTTTTATCTTGATGTTTGCTTCTGATTTTGGTTTTTGTTTGATGCATTGATCATAAACCCTAATTTGGGCTTCCATATGCATCCATCTTGCATTAGCATTCATACCTTGACTTGCCATAACATTTTATGCATTCTTTTGATTCATTAGACATCTTAAGACATATTGAAAGCATGTTTGATCATTGCATCTTGCATTTGCCATGTTGTATGCCATTTGCATTTCATAACTTTTCATGTATGTTCATGTTTCTTAACTTGTTTCATTTGCATCCATGAGCTTGTATGATCATCCCCATGTGTTGTTTCATGTTTGTAGCATCTCATAGGATCATTAACATCATGTATGTGCTTCTGGTTTTGTTTCTCATCATGTCATTTCATCTCATTTTGCATTGCATCTTTCTCACTAACTTTTCAGGTGGTAA
This sequence comes from Lathyrus aphaca, assembly GCA_963966055.1. NCBI lineage: Eukaryota > Viridiplantae > Streptophyta > Magnoliopsida > Fabales > Fabaceae > Lathyrus > Lathyrus aphaca. Next base: position 426,686,203 of record OZ014523.1, on the reverse strand, counting down.
GCAACTTTGAGAAGTGAATTTGCCTTCACTTCTCACATTTTCTTTTCATATCTCTTGCATCCATGCTGCCTTTTGTTATGTGTTTGAGATTGAGCTTGTTCTTTCTTTTTCATCTTACCTTCTTTCTTCAAGTGACTTGTCTTCTTAAATGAAGCAAGTTACTTTGCTTCTCCTGATCCTTTCATCTGCTTCCTGGTGGTTCCATTGAAGATTTCTTTCTTAAACCTCACAAACCTTAGGAACAACCAAGCATGACAATGATTAGGGTTTTGATTAGTCCCCCACTTAGTTTTTACCTTTGTGTCTCATTGAGTCTTCTCTTCTCATCTCATAATCAGGGACTAAACCCTAAAGGCTTTAAGGCTTTGTGATTAAGCTTATGCATGCATCCTTCTATTAGGATGGAGTGTATAACTTTAATCCTAAGTGTTAAACCCTTAATGTGTTTAACTCCTTTAATCAATCCACTTAATAATCATCAAGACATCACACTTGTAACTTGGGCCTTGCATTAGGGTTCTAATTCTTCCTTAATTGGTTAAGAAGGACTAACCCTAGTGTTAATGGACAAGTCCCCCTCAAGTTGTCTTACAAACCCTAAAAATCACTTCTTCATCATATCATTAACTAAAATCCACTTAACCAAAGGCTTGTTTCGTCATGAGTTTAATCCCTAATCATGGATTAAGTTGAGGAGCTTTCCTCAGCTTAGACATTCCCATCTATTATCCTTCTATTAGGATGGTGTAATGAGTCTGTTTAATCCCTGATTATGGCTTAACCTCATTACTTAACACTAAACAAAAACACCAAAAACATCTAAATAATCACAAGTAGGTTAATGATCTTAACCCTACACCAAAGGTGATTAAGTGTGAGAAGCTGACATCACACTTAAGGTAATTCTCATTACCCCTAATCAGAGGGAAGATGTGATGAGTTTACTAAAATCCATTGGTTTAGGCTTAAGCTCATTAACTTATGACAAATTTCAAAAGCAATAAAAGACTGAAAACTCAAAAACAAACAATAATCGTCTCCTTCGGGATTCTTTTCTCATCATCCTCATTCACAAACGAGAACTCGCTTTTTCCGTCTAATGCAAGACAGTTTGCACCTGAGCCAGACAGGTCACACACTTGAGCATAGGCAAGTAAGCAGTTCACAAGTCAATTCACCTTTCAGTCTCTTTGGGTCGAACTACGGTGTTCTGACTTCCTCATTGCACGAGAGGATACGTAGGCATAACTTAACAGTTATCGAACAAAAGTCTCTGTATATTCCCCCTCCTTCCAGCTTTATCCTTTAAGCCTCATACTCCTGAGCATTTCACTCTTGTTCCTACACTGACACTGTATATATCACACTTTACACTCACTTTACACTGACACCTGTACATTTTGATTTCCGGCTATTTTATACACAGATTGCACTGATACTACCCCTTTAAGACACAAATCTTTTAAGCGTGGATCCCGTCGAGTACGGCGGACAATCTGGGTGCTAATACCTTCCCAGGTTGTAACCAACCCCCTTTCTCAGTCTCTGTAGTTCGCAACCGTCTTATCCATATCTTTCCAGGTCTATGCAACATTACCTTTCCCCCGGGATAAAAATGCCTAGCTGGCGACTCTTTTCTTTTCCAGTGAGTTCACTGCTGTGTGTTCTCATTGTCCTTTTCGCCGACCGTTCGCGTCTGTACCTTTATTTGGGCCATTTCCCATTTATCGGGAGCGACAAGTTGCCTGTGGTTTGTGAATTTCAAAATGTGTTTCCTGGTGATATAAGTGATTTACCACCGGAACGTGAGATTGATTTTTCTGTGGACTTAGTACCGGGTACGAGTCCTGTCTCGATGGCTCCTTATAGAATGTCGGCTTCAGAGTTGAATGAGTTGAAGAAACAATTAGAAGAATTGTTAGAGAAGAGGTTCATTAGACCCAATGTTTCTCCTTGGGGTGCTTCGGTGTTGCTTGTTAAGAAGAAGGATGGTAGTATGAGATTGTGTGTCGATTATCGACAGTTGAATAAAGTGACTATCAAGAATAAGTACCCACTTCCGAGGATCGACGATTTGATGGATCAGCTAGTAGGTGCTTGTGTCTTTAGTAAAATTGACCTGAGGTCTGGTTATCATCAGATTCGAGTTAAAGCTGATGATATTCCGAAGACAGCTTTCAGGACGAGGTATGGGCATTATGAGTATACGGTAATGCCGTTTGGGGTTTCTAATGCGCCTGGTGTGTTTATGGAATATATGAATAGAATCTTTCATGAGTATCTGGATAAGTTCGTGGTGGTTTTCATAGATGATATCTTGGTATATTCTAAATCAGATGAGGAACATGCCGAGCATTTGAGAGTTGTGTTGCAAGTGTTGAGAGAAAAGAAATTGTTTGCTAAGTTATCTAAGTGTGAATTTTGGCTAAGGGAAGTGAGTTTCCTCGGCCATGTAATTTCATGTGGTGGAATTTCGGTGGATCCTTCAAAGATTGATGCGGTATTGCAGTGGGATACTCCGAAGTCAGCTACAGAAATTCGTAGTTTTCTTGGGTTGGCTGGTTACTATCCTAAGTTCATTGAAGGTTTTTCTAAGATAGCTTTACCGTTGACGCAATTGACTAGGAAGGGTCAAGCGTATGTGTGGGATGTTGCTTGTGAAGAGAGTTTCATAGAACTGAAGAAAATATTAACGACCGCGCCAGTGTTGGTTTTACCAAATCCAGATGAGTCCTTTGTAGTTTATTGTGATGCTTCCAATATGGGTCTTGGTGGAGTTTTGATGCAGGATAATAAGGTGGTTGCTTACGCTTATAGACAGTTAAGAGTTCATGAGAGGAACTATCCTACTCACGACTTAGAGTTAGCAGCTGTGGTGTTTGTGCTTAAGGTTTGGAGGCACTACTTGTTTGGTTCGAAATTTGAAGTATTCAGTGATCACAAAAGTTTAAGGTACTTGTTTGATCAGAAAGAGTTAAATATGAGACAGAGACGGTAGCTTGAATTATTGAAAGATTTTGATTTTGATTTGAATTACCATCCGGGTAAGGCAAATGTTGTGGCTGATGCTTTGAGTAGGAAGTCGTTACATATTTCAATGCTTATGGTGAAAGAATTGGAAATGATCGAGCAATTTAGAGATATGAGCTTGTTGTATGAAACTACTACTGATAGTGTGAAATTGGGAATGTTAAAGTTGACCAGTGAGATTTTGGAAGAGATTCGTAAGGGCCAGAAATCTGATTTGAAATTAGTCGATCAATTGATGTTGGTTGATCAAGGTAATGCAGGTGACTTTCGAGTTGATGAAGATGGAGTTTTAAGATTCCAAGATAGAGTATGTGTTCCGGATATTGCAGGAATTAAAAAGAGTATTTTAGAAGAGGGGCACAAGAGTCGACTGAGTATTCATCCTGGAGCTACGAAGATGTATCAGGATTTACGCAGATTGTTTTGGTGTCCGGGTATGAAAAGAGACATTGTTGAATTTGTATATGCTTGTTTGACATGTCAGAAGTCAAAGATAGAACATCAGAGACCTTCAGGTATGATGCAACCATTAAATGTTCCTGAGTGGAAATGGGATAGTATTTCCATGGATTTCGTGACTGGGTTACCTAAGACTACTAGAGGTAATGATTCGATTTGGGTAATTGTTGATCGGTTAACTAAGTCGGCACATTTCTTGCCGATGAGGATTAACCATTCCATGCAAAGGTTAGCTGAGATTTATATTGAGGAAATTGTGAAGTTGCATGGTGTACCTTCAAGTATTGTATCGGATAGAGATCCGCGGTTTACATCGAGGTTTTGGAAGAGTTTGTAGGATGCTTTGGGTACTAAGTTAAGGATGAGTTCTGCTTATCACCCGCAAACGGATGGCCAGACGGAAAGAACAATCCAATCCTTAGAAGATTTGCTAAGAGCTTGTGTATTAGATCAAGGAGGGTCTTGGGATAGTCATTTGGCATTGGTCGAGTTTACCTACAATAACAGTTTTCATGCTAGTATCGGGATGGCTCCATATGAGGCGTTGTATGGTAGACGTTGTCGTACTCCATTATGTTGGTATGAGGCAGGAGAGAGTTTGGTACTTGGGCCTGAGATTGTCCAAGAAACAACTAAAAAGATAAAAATGATTCAAGAAAGAATGAAAATGTCGCAGAGTCGTCAAAAGAGTTATCACGATAAGAGAAGGAAAGCACTTGAATTCCAAGAGGGAGATCATGTGTTCTTAAGAGTTACTCCTATGACTGGTGTGGGAAGAGCTTTGAAGTCTAGAAAGCTTACTCCATGTTTCGTCGGTCCGTATCAGATTATGCAGAGGATAGGGAAAGTGGCCTATCGGGTGGCTTTACATCCCTCTCTTGCGAATTTACATGATGTATTTCATGTATCACAGTTGAGGAAGTACATTCCGGACCCGTCGCATGTAATTCAAATAGATGATGTTCAGGTGAGAGATAATATGACGATTGAAGTTGTACCAGTAAGGATTGATGGTAGGGAATTGAAGCGACTTCGAGGAAAGGAAATTTCTTTAGTGAAGGTATTGTGGGGAGGACCAGCTGGAGAAAGTTGGACTTGGGAGCACGAAGATCAGATGAGGGAGTCGTATCCGACTCTATTTACTTCAGGTAATTTTCGAGGACGAAAATTCTTTAAGTAGGGGAGAGTTGTAACGCCCCGAAAATCTAAATTTAATTATTTAATCATTTATTTAATTAATTTAGAAAATTTGGAGATTTTGGGTTAATTTGAGAATTTTGGAGAAAATGAGTATTTTTATATAATAAGGATAAATAGTGTTTTATTATACTATTTTATTTTTATCATTTAAAAATATGTTAAAGAAAAGGATAAGATGGTACTTTTTTGAAATCGTGAGGGTAATATGGGAAAAGGCTAAGCTGGGATATTATAGCCAAAGAAGAGAATACAATAAGTTTCTCATATTTTGTTTTATATCGTGTTTTGGAAGCGCTCTGAAGAAAGAGGAACTCAGAGTCAGGAGGCTGTGGAGAACCCAAGAGAAGCGTGTAAAGCGGAGAAATTCTCTAAGGTATGGGGAGTTTTCATAATCTATGATAAATGTATAGGAATTGGAATATGAATGGATTAGGATAGTATGAATTTTAGGAGCTTTGGGGTTTTGAGTTAGGTTGAGTTTTAGGATAAATCTTGATGAATTAGAGCGATTAGAATGAGTTATAATCGTATATTTGTCTGTATAATTGTTGTCTGGATGTTGTTGAGGTCTAATTGATGTTTTTGAATGGTTTTGGGTGTTATGAGGTGAAATCCGTAATGGGGTTTGGGAGTTTTTGGAAATTGGAACAGTCTGCAATTGTGTAGCAGAAGACTGCTGGAACGTGTGCGTTAACCGGTTAACACTTTGGTTAACCGGTTAACCATTGGAAATTTTGGGGCATTTTCTGAAAATATGCAGGCGTTAACCGGTTAACGCTTTGGTTAACCGGTTAACACTGTTGGGACAACAAATTTTATTTTTTAAAAAATTCATATCTTTTAGACCGTAAGTCCGATTCGCCTTCCGTTTGAAGTGTCGGAACGAGTACAAAATGAACTTTATTTTGATAAATAGAAACGAGAAAAATGCAACAGTTTTGATAAATGAATTTGTAAAATAACCTTATAATTACCTTATAAATTACCGGGTACGAGTTAATTCTTGATGTGTCAGAGTGGTTAGGAAACCAGTGTTCAGGGTGTAATGTCATGATGATATATATGAATATTTGCTGGTTGTTTTGCTGATTAAAATGAATGATGCGAATTATTTTGGTGAATTTTTCGATGTAGCACATCATTGCATTTCATAACATTCACGATGGGGCTTCGACCTATTTATTTGCTTCAATCACATTGTGTGGATTGAAGTATCTCGATGATTATGGTGTGCTCCCTTGTGGAGGGTTGATGGTCATGTATCCATCTTTTGGTGAAAATGGTACCACATGCATATTGCATATCAGGATGTAGAATTGCATATTTTGGAATGAATTTCATGACTGTGTTGGTGTTAATTGATTTCATGATGGTGTTGTGGTTGTTGCTGAATTTTGTAGTTGACGATGTTATGTTATGTGTAATAATTTATTTATGATTCTATATTCTTATAAGTTTATGATATATTTATGATTACTCACACTGCCTGCTTGGAAACGTTGCCTCCTTCGTGGGTAACTTGCAGATGTCGAAGAATAGTCCTGCAGTTCAATAGGAGTAATTCATGAGTCTCGGAGCATGCTTTAGTGTTCCTTAGGAGTGGTTATGGTTTATGTGTCCTGCTTTGTGTCATGTAACACTGGGAAGGGTTTTATTCTGTTAACTGTTTCAGTTATGTTATCTTTGGATAAATGTTTTCCTACTTATATGATGTTAAATTCAGGATGGTGAAAATTATACTTATGAGGTTTTGAATTTTGAGGTTAAATTCCGCTGTGAAATGTTTATGACATATTGATGTTGATTAACCCGTGTTACGGGACAGGACACTGTTGTGTATTTTTGATGAAAATGTGATACCCTTTTAGACGATTACTCTGATAATATTTGAATATTATGTTTTGGGTAGAAGGGTGTTACATGTTACGCCATGACCGGTAATCATTTTGACGTTTAATCCCACCGTCAGGACTTCAAACCTCTTCAACATAGACGAGTATTGGATGATCAACAAGAGAAACACAAACGAGTGCCATAAGAATGATACAAACGAATATCAGACGATGATCCAAGAAACACAGAAGAACGCTTCAGGCGATGATATGGACGAATACCAGCCACTGATATAGACGAATACCAGAAATCCAACACATACGAGCATTTGGGGTAGCAATACATACGAGTACCAAAGTGATTATAAAATCAACACATATGGGTATAAACTAACACAGACGAGTGTGAAGAATGATACAGACGAGTATCCAAACACTGCAGATGAGCTTCAAACAGATAACAAACACATACGAGTGTTAGGGAATGCAGACGAGCAACAAGCAAATTTCAAACACAGACGAGTGTTGGAAAATGCATACGAGCAAAATAGGTGCTTGGTTGGCAATAAGAATCACAATCCTGCAGGGGATAGCCAGGTCGAGAGGCTTTGATGATGCTTAACTCTGGCTGGGGAGATGAATAACTGTCTGTGTCATCACATTAACCAAAAATAAATTGGCGACCTCTCTGGGGAATACTTCAATGATGAGAGTATATCAACCATGACCTCTATGGGGAAATCAGGAATTCAGCTGCCTACTGGGGAATACTTCACTTGTGTAAAGATAATCCGCTTGGGGATAAAAGCTGTTTCATTAGCCTTGGAGTCCTGTTGGGGGTTCCACTTGCTCTAACTCAGCTAGGGAGCATTCTCTGCTTGGGGACCAATAACACCATCCTGCAAAACCTGCAACAACAGTATACAGACATGTGCCCCGGGGACATACATGGTATGATCTGTTCATCCATTATCACCCGACACTCAAAGATAGTTTTAAGTGTTTCCATGCAATGTCATTTTTTTAGAAAAATCAACATGTTTCAAATGCAATGTTCTTTTTGCCAAAAATTCAGGACATTTTTGCAAACAAACTAAACAAAACAAAACACAGTTTTTTACTGAATATTCATTTATTGAGTGGCCTCTAAATAGGCAAGGTTTTACATCAGGAAGCAACTACTCGGAAAGAGGTAGCCACCATAAAATTGAGAAAAGAAACTATCCTAATGGAAATGTACATGGCATTTTGATGAGTTTCCTTCCTGCTATGACCGCTGTAACACCCCAAATTTGCCCTCTTCATTTTAAGCATCATATCACATCATATTCATCATGAACATATCATTTTCTTAGCATCCTAGCATGGAAAGATGAGGCATAACATTCTTCATGTCTTAGCATCAAGCATATGGTCATCTGTGGAGGTTCTTGAGGCATCACAAGCCATTTCAAGGGTCCCAATGGTTTTGTACAAGTCTTATGAGGGGTCTACACTTCATTTACAAGCTCAAGTTCATTTGCAAAAGCTCAAGGACAAGGCAAAGCTCCTACACAAGGCACCTAAACTAGGGTTTGAGATTCAAGCATCAAAACTTCACAACTTTGGCCATTTCATTTGGGAAAAGTCTTCTATATGTCAATAGGATCCTAGGACCAAATTTCATGAGAAAATTCCATGTGGAAGTCAAAGAATTCTTCAGTTGCTTGCAGATGAAGTAATTGGTCAACTGTGCCCATAAAAAGTCAACTGTGTGATTTCAAGGGGTCTAACCCAGCTTTTTTGGCCAATGGGTGTCCTTAAAATGTTATAAGAGTTTTGGGATGTTCAAAGATCAAGAATCATGGATATTTGAGGCTTTTTGCAAAATTGGTACAAACTTGGTTTTGAGAAATTTCCAAATTTGGCAACTTTTGCCCTAATTTTCAAATGACCTTAACATGATCAAAAATTCTTCAAATGGACCAAAGTCAAACATGAAAGTTGGAGATTAAGGGCTCCCATTTTCAAAAAGTACAAGTACATTTTCATGAGATTTATGGTTTGCTCTAGAGGTCCTTCGAAAAATGCTTGAATTTAGGGCAAAATCAAATTTTCATGCATGCACCAAAAGCAAAAGTGTTTAAAACTTAATTTCAAGACTTGGTATGGTTCAAGTTTGTTTCCAATGATAAAATAAATTACATTTGGATTATTTTTCTCAAGAGAAACTCACAAATTCGTGCTCTACAAGTTTGTTGTTCAAAAAGTGCAAAATTGGCAAAATCATGAGAAAAGTGTAATGACTTGATCTAAGGGCCAGGACTTGTTGTATTATGATCAAGGGTGGGATTTTCATTGCCCATGTGCTGAGAGGCCAAGAAAATCATGAGGATTGCATGCTTCCCTCACAATTTTCAAAATTTGCAAATTCACAAATTTCTCATGATCCACACATGCAAACCTTGGCATTCTTTCAGCATGGGTTTGTGAGCTCACATAAAAGGAGCTAGGGTTTCAGAAAGCTCAACCTCTCTCTCATTCTCTTATTTCCAAGTTTATGCACCAACTTCATTTTCTCTCTTTTCTCATCACACACTTGCTCAATCTCAAAACAAATTGTGGATTCTTGTTCTAGGAAAGCTAAGGATCATTAACCACCCACTCTTGCAAGCAATCTCTCAAGTTCAACAACATTGCCATTTCAGGGTAGGTGTGAGCAAGGCTTCAGATCCAGCTACCTTCAAAGCTTTAGATGCATTTATTTTGCATCTAGAGTGAGTGTAGAGTGATTTGCACGCATCATTTGTTCTTCTATCTCATTATATCAAGATTTGCAACTCAAGTATGCTTCAAAATCTTTGGATCTAAAAATGGAATTGATTATGTGTTTTGTAATCCTTGATGTACACTGAGCATTCTGCAACTTGTAGTTTTGAAAATGGTGCAATATTGAGCGAGTTATTTGAATTTCATTTTTCATGGTCAAAGTTTTTTTTGCTCGATCCGCTTGTTTCATGGATCCTTTGCTCATTTTGATCTCATTTTCGAACTCAGTGCCTATTAATTAGTGAATCTGGAGCTTTTTATATATTTATTTTGAGGTTTTGCTCTTCTGGTTTGAATTCCGGTGCCGGAGCCCTAGCTCCGGTCACCGGAAACTGTATTTGGTTGTTAGGGTTTGTGAGAAGTTGAAGATGAACCTCAACCCTCAGATTGTCCCTTTCCTTGGTCCAGATCCTGCCACGTTGCCCTAGCCACAGCCTCCTTCTCACGTGAATTGTTTATTTCATTTTAATTCATGTTGTTGCGCACCACACCATAAGTCCTGTGTTCTCTCCACTCACATCCCACCATTAAGCCACGTCAATTAATGAATGTCCTTCCACACGCGTCCGATTGATCCAATGAATCCTGTATTTTCCTTATTTTTCTCACTGAATTTCCACAATATCATTATAAGCCTGCGCCAACTTTTGGGCTCAGTAGTGCTTTTCGCACCCCCCAACTTGTCAAGCCCAAATCAGTTTAACTGCAAATCCTTACTACCAGCACCCCCAGCTCATTCTCTTTTAATTTCTTTTTTTTTATTTTGATTATTTTAATCCATTTTAGTTTCTAATTATTAAAAATACTTTTGATTATCAAAAAATTCCCAACATATTCTTGAGTCTTCTTTTAAGTTTCTTTTATTTGTCTATATTTTTATTTTTCATTTATTCCTATTTTCCACGTGGCAATAAATTCCCCATTTCAATTAACTTCTTTTTAAATCCTTTCTTGAGTACACTGCCTTGTCCATTTTCTATAGAATTCATTATTTTGAGTTTTGTATTCATTCTTTTTGCTCTGGATTCCTTAGATGATGTACTTCATGTGTGATTTTTCTCCTGATTTTTAGAATTTTATTCCTTGGGTCTTGGTCCTTTGACTTGTGTTAGAAGTTATTAACCCTAGTTTGTGTTCTTGCCTCCATTTGACTTAGTTTGCTTCTGAATTTTTCCAAATACGTTTGGCTCATTGTTATACCATGTTTGAAGATCATTTTACTTAAGTTGTGGAATTTTTGGATGCTTGGTTGATTTAATTTGAATTTTATCTTGAACCTTGTCCCATTTTGCTTCTTTTGGTCCATTAGGTCTCTTATAAGCTTAGAAGGGCACTTGTGCCAACTTCTTCTTCTCATTTAGGGTCCTTTTAGGGTATGGGTTCCTTCCTGGTCCTAGGATAGGGTTCGTGTCTTTGAAATTTTTGTGTTTTCTTACCTTTTGTGTTCTTTCTTTCTTAAGTGTGCTTTCACTTCTTCCTTACTTCTTTCACTTCCATATTGTGATTGTTTGGTCTTATACCTCCATTCTCTTCATCTTAGTAGCTTATTAAGCTTTTCTTGGACTTGTTTTGGTTCTGGTTGTGTGCATTGAGTTCATGTTTGTGCATTGTTGCTTTGCATCTTCATAAGTTTGCATAAGTTTGCATTTGTTTCATCTAGTCTCATAGTTTGCTTGCATGCTTCATCTCTCATTCTTTTGAGTTGCATATTCATTGAGCATTTGTGAATATCATTTCACTATTGTTGGTAGGATGTTAAAATGTCATCTTGTTCATCTTGCTTCACTTATTTGCATGTTACTAACCTTGCAGGGGCTATGGTTAGTGTGAGGTATGGAAGTTAAGTTCCACATCTCCAAATCTCATCTTCTCTTCTTATGTTTATTGAGCTAACCCTTTGCTTGTTGGGCTTAGGCCTTACTCATCTTCCTCTTCTTCTTCTTCTTCTTCTTCTTCTTTTCTTCTTCTTTCTTTCTTTCTTTATTAGGATAGAAAACCACATTAACCTTAGGATATCCATGCATGATAACACTTAGGAATCTTTAGTCCCCCTTTAGAATTTTGTCTTTGTGATCCTTTTGGTTCTTCTTCTATTCTCATCTCATAACCATAAAAAACATCTTAATAATGTTTGAAGTAATACCTTGATCAATAGCCTTATCCCATGAGGAGTGCTTGTAGTCTTCCCATCTTGGGATAGTACAAGTTTATCTTGTGACGCACAAGTCTGATCAAGGTATCTTCTTCACAAAGAAAAGTATAAAAAACACTTTTTCATTGTAAATACTAAAAACACTCAATAATTTAACAAGTTAGTGAGCTTAGGCCCTAATCTTTGGGTTCAAGTTTTGGGGATCTTCTCCTTATTTGAGTGTGCTTGTTCTATTATTCCATCTTGGAATGTAGTGACAAGTGCACATTCCATGGAAAAGAGCTTGAGTTCACTTCCTTGTGACACACTTATAAAAGTTTCTAAAAAACACAAGCAAACAATAAGCGTCTTTCCTTCGGGAATTCTTTTCTCATCTCCTTCGCTCTGTACGCGAACTTGCTCCTACTTGTCACTTTGCAAAACGGTTACGCACTCGTCGTCCGAGTCTGCAACACCTGAGCATTGTCATAGGCAGTTCAAGCCTTAATTCACAAGCAATTTCCTTGTTACCCCTAGTTAGGGGAACTACGGCGTCTCTGATCCTCATTGTCCTGATGAGGTACGTAGGCAGCGGGGTAGGGCCCGTTCGAGCACAATCTTTATTTTCCCTACATTTTTCCTTTTCATTTCTTTTCCATTTCCCTTTTCTTTTCTTTTATCCAGTTCAGTTCATTTTCTTTGCAGCAGTTTTCATTTCTTCACCCTTTGAAACAGTTTCTTTTGCGAGCGTGGATCCCGTCGGGTACGGCGGACGATCTGGGTGCTAATACCTTCCCAGGTCGTAACCGACTCCCGAACTCAGTCTCTTTGGTTCGCAGGACCCGTGTCCTTCCTCTTCTTTCTTCTGGTTTGTGCAGCATTACCATTCCCTTTCTTTTGGGATAAAAATGCTTGGCTGGCGACTCTATTCTTTTTCCGCGCCACTTTCGCGTTTGTACCAGGATGGAAATCCGGGGAGCGACAGATGGCGACTCTGCTGGGGATGAACCCAGAATCTCTGGTTCCCCTGTGAGTCTCTCCTAGCGCTTGTGTTGTTTCTGTTTCTTTGGGTGATGTTTGTTTGTTGTGGCTCGTTGTATTTTATTTTTGTTTATTTACAGCTTTATTTACAGTTTTCAGTATTTATTTTCTGCATCATATTATATACTGGACTGTCTGGACTGGTTTTCTGTTTGGTGAGATGGGTGTTACTGTGTCTGAGAGATGAGCTCATTACCACAGCTTGAGTGCACCTTAGGACTTAGAGTGGTTCCACTTTGGCCTTATGAGATCTTGTCATGGGGGTAGTAGTGAGTTCCACGCCCAGATTTGCGATTGTCTTGGAAATGTCTTGATTTGGGGATCTTCCTCTCTCATTTCATAACCTTGACAGTTATGTGAAGCTGGGGACCGATCATTGAGAACCTTGTGGAAACATCCCTCTTAGTGATGACAGTGGCAGACCACATTGTGTGGCAAACCCATTCGCATCCGAGGGCCCACTTGGGATTTGCATAGGAGGACCTTATTTCCCGGACTCAGCTGAGGCCTCCCTGCGTAATATATAATGCCAAACTGATTTCCTGATCTGGTCATGAGCCATTTCTCGGAGATGGTGACAGTATTATTGCTATTCGGCTTTGAGAGTCTGTGACGTCTGACCCGGAGCCTACCAGTGAGGTTGGGAAGGGGTTTACAGGTGTGCATGAACCTTTGGCCTCTACATACACTCATTTATCAGTGGTCCTTAGATTATGATCTTTGGTTCTATGGTCCTATGGTTCTGGAGTTCTAGTTTTCTTGGTTCTGGTTTTCTTGGTACTGTGGTTCTGAGATCTTCTATCAGAGAGTTGTGATTATCAGAGAGTTGTGACTCAGAGGACTTTGTTTGTCAGTGATCAGAGGGGCCCTTATGTTCAGTGTCCAGTTCATATGGTCCCAGTTGATCATATGCCTGCATTGCATTGCATTTGCAATATTCTTGCATTAACTATTTATGTTTCCCATTTTTCAGGTCATTATTCACTATCAGTTCCCAGTTCTGGTAAATCTTATCTCCATGGCAGAAATCAGAAGAGTTCCAAGGAAAAAGAATGTTCACTATACTTTTCTTCAGCCTGAAGTTAGAAGTGTTCAGAAGTTAGCAGGTCTGATGAATGACCAAGTCTTGGGCAATTTCAGGAAAAGATATGGCCAGATACTGAAGTTTGTGGACAAGCCCACTGCAGACCAGAAGGACAGTTTGCATACCCTGTTGCAGTTTTATGATCCTCAGCTGCGTTGCTTTGTGTTTCCAGGTTACATCTTAGCTCCTACATTGGAAGAGATCTCCAGCATGCTGAATGTTCCAGTCAGAGAGACATTGCCATTCTATGGATCTGAGGTTGTGCTTAAAGATGAAGACATAGCCAAAGTTTGTCGTTTGCCAGATGCTACAGTTAAGAGGGCTCTGAAAGAGAGTGAAGGCAAAGGACTCCCTTGGAGTGTGCTCATCCCAGAGGCAGAGAGATATTCTACAGAGGCTAATTGGAATGACTTTGGTGCTATACTTGCTTTGATGGTGTATGGGTCTAGCTTGTTCCCGGGAGAGAAGGAATTTGTAAGCTTAGAAGTGATCTCTATATTTTCTAAAGGCAATCCAGTGCATACTCTTTTGGGTGACTTCTATTACAGTGTGCACTATAGAAATGAGAAAGGTAGGGGTGGTCCAGTAGTCTGCTGTGCTTCTTTGTTTGCTGAGTGGTTTGCCAGACAACTGCCAAAATCAAGTGCCTTCAAGGAGATGAGGGATGAGTGGAGATGGTCAAGGAGATTGATGGGGTTAACTGCTGAAGATATTGCCTGGGGATATGACAGAGATTTGCTAGGTAAAGAGTTGTTGGTCAGTTGTGGAAGGTTTGCTGGATTACCTTTTCTAGGAAGGAAGGGTGTCATCAGTTACTATCCATCACTAGCCAGGAAACAATTTGGCTACCCTTTGAAAGATCCTCCACAAATGGAAGAGTTTGCTGAGTCTTTGTACTTTCCTGTTGAGGGAAACAAGGAGTTAGTTCAACAAGCAGTCCAAGCTTGGGCTCACAGGATAAGGAAGGGTAAGAAAGACTTTGGTAGAGTTGATCCCAAGACGTATCCACCATTTGCTGCATGGTTGCAAAAGCATGTGGAAGAAACTCTCATGCCTTTCTCAGTTGAAGCTCTACTTTATCCCAGAGAAGTTCCAAGTTAGAGTAGTACTGTCTCCCTTGAAGAGTACAAGAAATTGGAAGCTCAGCTGCATGAAGTTAGAGTGGAGAATGCTGAAATGGTAAGCCTGTACCATCTTGCCAATAGGGCCAAGAATGAAGCAGAAGGTAAGCTGTTGAAAATCCAAGCCTCTTTGGAAGCTAAAAAGAAAGACTTTGCTGGAAGGGAAGCCCACTTTCACAGGTTGGGTCTAATGGAAGCCAAGAGAGAAGCTGAGCGCAAAAAGACTTTGAAGACTCTCAAGGAAGCTCGACAATCCATTGTTTGGTTGCAAGGCCAAAGGGAGGAAGAGCAGAAGAAGTTCAGAGAGAAAGAAGAGTTCTTTGAAGTGCAAATGGCTTTCAAGAAGGAAGAGGTGGAGCAAGTCCACACCATCCATAGGGAAAGGACTCAGCAGCTAGCACAAAGCCAGTTAGCCTTGGAGGAAGCAAGGAAAGAGATTGAAGAGCTCAAGCTGAGAGCGGGTGTTAAGAAGAGCAGAGGTGGCAGAGCCTGGGTCTTTAGATTAGTTTATTTTTCAGACTACCTTCAAGCTTGTTGTAGGAGTCTTGCTTTATTTTGTATTTTGTCTTTTATTCATGTAATGGCTTGTAACCCTTCGGGGAATATTTCTGTTTGTACTCTGACTTTTGGGCCGGCAGTGGTTTGTCCATGATACATTGTTAATATGAAAATTATCATTTCTGAATGTGCAAGACTCATTTATCTGATACTGCTAATGTCTGAACATTCTTCAAAGAGAAAGTTTGAAAGCTAATACTCAAAGTGTCTGTCTGGAGTAGATGCCAGAACTGGGGCATGCCAATGCTTAAAACCTGGGAACATGAGCAGTTACATTGCATTGCATATAACCTGTTTGTTTGTTTTGTAGGTAGTGCTACAGTTTCTAACGTGTTTTGTGTTTCAGGCACTATAGCTCCCAGAAAAGTTCGGGAACAACCAGTCGCACACAGATATCCAACAAAGGTCAACAGAGAGAGAATTATGGACCAGATGCAAGCTGACTTAGCTGACCTGAGGCTAAGGATGGACAACTTTATGACTCTGATGGCAGGCATGGGTCAGAATCAAGAGTGTCTGTGGGAGATAATAGAAAATGGTCAAGCCAAGAACAACACTGCTGCTGATGGTAATCGTAACGGTGCGGGCGCACGTCAAGTTGAGGTCCCTGTTACACAGCCAGGGGTTACTATAATCAATGATGGGCTGAACAATATTCAAATGGATAACCAGGACGAACAGTTCACTCTTCTGGACGAAGCTGAAGGTCAGGGGGCTGAGATGAACAAGAGGTTTGAGGAAATGGCAGAACAAATCAAGGCTATTCAATCCCAGAGCACTTTGGGATTTGACATAACAGACTTGGGCTTGGTTCCAGGGGTTAGAATCCCTTACAAGTTCAAAGTTCCAACTTTTGAGAAATACAATGGCACTGCATGCCCGAAGACCCATCTTCAATCCTTTGTGGGGAGGATTGCTGCTCACACCGATGATGAAAAACTCTGGATGTACTATTTCCAAGAAAGCTTGGTTGGAGCTTCTCTGGAATGGTATATGAAGCTTAGCAGAGTCAACATAAAGAGCTGGAAAGACCTGGCAGAAGCTTTTGTGAGACAATATTAATATAATTTGGGCATGGCTCCAAATCGCACGCAATTGCAGCACATGTCTCAGACTGCTAAAGAGGGATTCAAAGAATATGCTCAAAGGTGGCGTCAGCTCGCTGCCAGAGTGCAACCACCGCTGCTAGAGAACGAGATGGCTGACATGTTTATGGGGACTTTTAAGGTGTGTTTCTTGAAAGATTGGCGTCCAGTTCTGCCACCAAATTCAATGACATTGTAATTGCTGGGGAGAGGGTTGAGACCTTGCTAAAGATGGGAAAGATCCAAGATACAAGTGCTAGCAGCTCTAATGGAGTGAGGAAAGCTTTCAGTGGACCTCCAAGGAGAAGGGAGGGGGAGACAAATGTTGTGTTTTGCCGAGGCCGAGGCCGAGGTTATAGAAGACCGTATGAGCATGTGGCAGCAGTTACAATCCCTTCAACTCCTGTGCAACAGATACCACAATAACAACAACAACAACAACAACAACCACCCCGTAACAACTATCAATAGAGACCGTATCAGCCAAGGCAGACTCGCCCGGCTAATAGGGTGCTTGAGGCTATCCCTATGACATATGCTGATTTGCTTCCAAGACTGCTGGATTTGAATCTGATTCAACTGAGAACTTTGGCACCACCACCTCCTGGAGAGCTTCCAGTGGGTTATGATGTCAATGCAAGATGCGCTTTCGACTCAGGGGCACCCGGGCACTCGACTGAGAAGTGCAGGGCGCTACAACACAAAGTTCAAGACCTGATAGACTCCAAAGCGATTAACTTCGCACCACCGCCAAATGTTAATTTGAACCCTATTCCAAATCATGGAGGGGATAGAATCAATGCTATTGAAGGTGGTGAAAATTTAAGTCTAATGCTGAATATTGAAGAGGTGAGTATTCCTCTATTGGTAGTAAAGGAAAGGTTGTTGAAAGGTCAAGTGTTCCCTGGCTGCAGTGCTGATTGTGAAGAATGTCTGAATTCAGAGAATGGGTGTGAGAAGCTGAAGATGGGATTGTAGAGTTTGATTGATGATGGATCTTTGCAGTTCAACAAGGTTGGTGATGAAGCTGATGATGTGTCAACAATAACCATTTTCTATGATGAAGTAGAAATGCCTGTCAGAAGAGAGTCGGTTACCATTTATGCTCCTGAGATTAGTCCTGTGACTATCATCGTGCCTGAGCCTGTTCCTTACACAGACGATAAAGCCATCCCATGGCATTACGGCTCAGATGTATACGTGGCTGGACAGAAAGTTGAGAGCAAGTCTGTTGCTGTTGACCCGACTGTAGAGAATGTTGGAGGAGTTGGAGGTTTTACCAGAAGTGGTCGTCTATTTGCTCCCCCTGTGCTGAGAGGGGATCTTGAAGCTGAGGCTTCGTCAAAAGCCAAAGGAAAGCAAGTTGTGACTGATGAATCAACTACTCCTGTTGCTGGGCAGGGTACATTTGAAAAAGAGGTCGAGGAATTCATGCGCATTATCAAAAAGAGTGATTATAAGGTGGTCGAGCAGTTGAACCAGACACCTACCAAGATATCCATTCTCTCATTTCTGATGTGTTCTCCTGCACATAGAGAGGCCTTGTTGAAAGTGATGCAGATGGCCTATGTTCCTCAAGAAATCGCTGTCAACCAACTTGAAGTTGTCGTAGGCAGTGTTAATGCGAGCCACGGGCTGGGCTTCACAGATCGAGACCTCACGTCAGAGGGCCGAAACCACAACAAAGCACTACATATAATTATGGAGTGCAAGGGTGTTGTGTTGTCGCATGTTCTTGTAGACACAGGCTCTTCTCTTAATGTGCTTCCGAAGAATGCATTAATGAAGCTCAATGTTGATGGTATAGTCCTGAGACCAAGTGATTTGATTGTCAAAGCTTTCGACGGGTCTAGAAGATCAGTGTTTGGAGAGGTTGAATTGCCTGTGAAGATAGGTTCTCAGGTCTTCAAAAGCACCTTCTATGTTATGGACATTCAACCCGCATACAGCTGCTTGTTGGGACGCCCATGGATTCATGTTGCTGGAGTTGTAACTTCCACCCTACATCAGAAGCTCAAATATGTGGTTGACGGCCAGGTAATCACAGTATGCGGAGAGGAAGACATCTTCGTAAGACACTTGTCAACATTCAAGTATGTAGAGATGGATGGAGAGATCCATGAGACTCTTTGTCAAGCTTTCGAAGCAGTCAACGTCAGTATTCTAACTCATGTAGAGAGAAGCAGTGAGAAAGAGGGTACCTCCATCCATTCCTACAAGCAGGCGAAGGAGGTAGTTCAATCAGGAAGTGCCCAAGGCTGGGGCAAATTGCTGGAGCTAGAAAAGAAAGACGACAAGTTTGGTTTGGGGTATCATCCTAGTGTATCTACTCCAAGTGGTAAGGCTATCACCTTTACAAGAGCTGGGTTGCTCGACCGCAACTAGATATGTGCAACCACTGAAGATGGGGGCAGTGATGGTGACTGGGACAACTGGATACATCAATGTGCGCCCAGGGAGGAGCTAAGGAACTGGTCTGCTGAATACATTGTTCAAGTTACCTGGCACTCAGAGTAATTCATTTTGTTTCCTTTTATTATCATACTGCATTGTCAAATCCAACATTCTGCCCAAGATGCTAGGATCCATTGTATTGGGCCACCATGTTCTATATGCATCTTATTTTACCATGAAATGAAAGGACATTTTCAGACAATTTGCGTTCTCTTTCTTTGTTTTTAAAACTTTTCACAAAAAATATAAAAATGAAAATGTGTTTTCCTTTTTGTTTTTGTGTTAGCGTCTCTTTTTCAAAATAAGCAGATTCTGAATAAGCACATCATCTGTGCAATGTTGATCATCCGGATTCCATTGATAACGTTCCTGCTATGACCACGCATGGCTTTGACAATCCAGTCTACCAAGCTGATGAAGGGGTTGAGGAAGACTGTGACCTCCCTGAAGAATTAGTCAGATTGTTGAAACAAGAGGAACGGGTTATTCAGCCTCATCAGGAGGAGATTGATATCATCAACATTGGCAGTGAAGATGTGAAGAAAGAGATCAAAATTGGGGCCAGTCTGTAGGCCGACGTCAAGAAAGAGATGATCAGTATGCTGAGAGAATATGTGGATATCTTTGCTTGGTCATATCAAGATATGCCAAGGTTGGATACCGACATCGTTGTGCATAAGCTGCCTTTGAGAGAGGACTGTCCTCCTGTGAAACAAAAATTGAGAAGAACTCGTCCTGACATGGCGATGAAGATCAAAGAGGAGGTTCAGAAGCAATGTGATGCCGGTTTCCTTGCTGTAACTAGTTACCCTCCTTGGGTAGCTAACATTGTACTTGTACCAAAGAAGGACGGCAAGGTCCGGATGTGCGTTGACTACCGGGATTTGAATAGAGCAAGCCCAAAAGATGACTTTCCGTTGCCACACATTGACGTGTTGGTAGGCAATACTGCTCAATTCTCGGTATTTTCCTTCATGGATGGCTTCTCCGGATATAATCAGATTAAGATGGCGCCGAAAGACATGGATAAAACAACGTTCATTACCCCGTGGGGTACATTCTGTTATAAGGTCATGCCTTTTGGTTTGAAGAACGGCGGGGCAACTTATCAGAGGGCGATGGTCACATTGTTCCATGACATGATACACAAGGAGATTGAGTGTTATGTGGACGATATGATTGCTAAGTCCCGAGACGAAGAAGAGCATCTGGTCATGATACAAGCTGAGGTTGAATCCAAACAAGTGCACTTTCGGAGTGCGTTCCGGGAAACTGCTGGGTTTCATTGTTAGTCAGAGAGGAATTGAGGTAGATCCTGCAAAAGTAAAAGCTATTCAAGATATGCCTGCTGTCGCTCCCACCAAATGAGGCCAGGTCAGAAGGGGTACAGACGCGAACGGTCGGCGAAAAGGAGGGAGAACACACAAGGGTGAACTCAGGAGAATAGAGTCGCCAGCTAGGCATTTTTATCCCGGAGGAAAGGTAATGCTGCATAAACCTGAGAAAAGATGGATAAGACGGTTGCGAACCAGAGAGACTGAGAAAGGGGTTGGTTACAACCTGGGTAGGTATTAGCACCCAAATTGTCCGCCGTACTCGACGGGATCCACGCTTGAAAGATTTGTGTTTTAAAGGGGTAGTGTCAGTGCAATCTGTGTATCAAAGCTGGAAAAAGAATGCAAGTGTCAGTGTAAAAGAAATGTGAAGTGTATAAGAGAAGTGTCAGTGCAGGAACAAGAATGAAATGCCCAAGACTATGAGGCTAAAAGAATAATACTAGAGGAGGGGGGAATATACAGAGACTTTTGTTCGATAACTGTTAAGTTATGCCTACGTATCCTCTCGTGCAATGAGGAAGTCAGAACACCGTAGTTCGACCCAAGGAGACTGAGAGAAAAATTGACTTGTGAACTGCTTACTTGTCTATGCTCAAGTGTATGACCTGTCTGCCTCAGGTGCAAACTGTCTTGCATTAGACGGAAGAAGCAAGTTCTCGTTTGTGAGTGAAGATGATGAGAAAAGAATCCCGGAGGAGACGATTATTGTTTGTTTTTGTGTTTTCAATCTTTTATTGCTTTTTGGAGTTTGTCATAAGAAAATGAGCTTAAGCCTAAACCAAAGGGTTAGTAAGCTCATCACATCCTCCCTCTGATCAGGGGTAATGAGAATACCTTAAGTATGAGGTAAACACCTCACACTTAATCACCATGATGTAGGATTAAGATCATTAACCTACTTGCATTTATTTAGATGTTTTTGGTGTTTTTGTTTAGTGTTAAGTAATGAGATTAAGCCATAATCAAGGATTTAATGGACCCATTACACCATCCTAATAGAAGGATAATAGATGAGAACATTTAAGCTGAGGAAGACTCCTCAACTTAATCCATGATTAGGGATTAACCTCATGACAAAACAAAGCCTTTATTAAAGTGATTTTAGTTAATGAAAAGATGAAGAAGTTATTTGTATGGTTTGTAAGACAACTTGAGGGGGACTTGTCCATTAACACTATGGTTAGTCCTTCTTAACCAGTTAAGGAAGAATTAGAACCCTAATGCAAGGCCCAAGTTACAAGCTTGATGTCTTAGTGATTATTAGATGGATTGATTAAAGGAGTTAAACACATTAAGGGTTCAACACTTAGGATTAAAGTTATACACTCCATCCTAATAGAAGGATGCAGGCATAAGCTTAATCACAAAGCCTTAAAACCTTTAGGGTTTAGTCCTTGATTATGAGATGAGAAGAGAAGACTCAAAGATGACACAAAGGCAAACTAAATGGGGTACTAATAAAACCCTAATTGTTATCATGCTTGGAGATCCTAGGGTTAATGAGGCTTAAGAGAGAAGGAAATCTTCAAAGAGCCACCAAGGAAAGAAGCAGATGAAAGGAGGAAGAAGCAGAGAGAAGCAAGACAACTTGCTTCACTTAAGAAGACAAGTTGCTTGAAGGAAGAAAGAGAGAAAGAGAATGAATGAGAAAGCTCACTCTAATACACAAGATGAAATGCAGCAATGATGCATAAAAGAGATGAAAAGAGATTGTGAGAAGTGAAGGCAAATTCACTTCCCAAAACAACTTACCACCTGAAAAGTTAGCAAAAGAAATGAAATGCCATGCAAATGAGATGAAATGTCATGATGCAAAACAAAGTCAGAATCATAAACATGATGTTAATGATGCTAAGGTATGATTCAAACACATGTCAAGAGTTGTGGATGATCATACAAGGATGAGGATGCAAATGAAACATGCTTTGAACCATGGAAGTTCATGAAAGTTTATGAAATGGAATGGACATATAATATGGCAAATGAGAGATGCAATGATCAAACATGATTCTAATATGTTCTAAGATGTATTATGAATCATGTGGATGCACAAAATGTCATGGTAAGTCATTGAATGCAAGCATATGGGAGATGGATGCAAAGGAAGGCACAAATTAGGGTTTACATACAACATGCAATGCAAAAATCCAAAACCAGAAGCAAATGACATGACAAAAAATTGAAAATGGGACCAAGGGAACCCTAACCCTACACAAGTTCACTGCCCAAAGAAGGGGATCCAACCCTAAACCTAATGGAAGTTATGAATTTTCTAAGTCAACTAGGGTTTCAAGGTACCTCACAATGAAAAATGCTAAACAAATTGAAAATGGAAGATAAATTCAAACCAATTTTATCCTATAAACTACATGCTATGAAGGATGCAATGCAAGAAGAACCATTATCAAACTCTCAATGGTTAGACAGAATGGATTTTTCCAAGTTTGAACAAAAATATTGCCTTTAAAAGAATTTAATTCCAATGAAATTTGTCAAAATGCATCAAGAACCAAAAAGAAATTTGTTTTGAGAGTTTGATAATGTTTCTAAATGTTTTAAAATGCAATGTGAATTTTTTGTGATTTTTAAATACCTAAATGCATTTTTTATTAATTAATTTTCATTAACTAATTAAAAATAAACATTTAAATGATTTAAAAATAATTTTTAATGCAAAAAAGAATAATAAAAATATTTTTGGGTTTTGAAAATTAATGGAATGCTTGACAAAAAGTTTCAGAATTTTTAAATGCTTTTTGCTATTTTGAAAAATTCGTAAAAGATAAAACATAAAATAAATGAAATAAAAGGAAATTATGGAGAAGTCAACAGATCCTGAGGCTCACATTCAAATGGATAGCGCGCGAATTGACTGGCGCCAGATCCTGCGGCCCAGATTCAAACTGGCCTATTTAAAATTAAAACCTGATTAATTAACTTAATGACGTGGATTAGGGCTTAAGTGATGGATCTGAGCCATCCATTCGAGCGCGGGTCAACACAATTCCACAGGATCTATGGTTCACATTCAAACCAAACCCTAATCGTAATTAAAGCCCTAATGACTTACAGGTCACCGGAGAAGAGCTCCGGTCGTCTTCTCCGGTGACACCCCTCCCCTGAAACTTTCAATCTCACTCTCTAGGTCATTTCTGGAGCTCTAAAGCTCCATATCACTTCCTCTCACCTCCCTAAACTCATCCCTGACCTCAAAAACAATTTATTCCTAACCATTAACAAGATTCGAAGCAAGGTACAAAAATGGCAGAAATTTCAGACAAGCCATACACACTCATCTCTCAACCATTTTCGAAAATTTAAAGTTCAGTGTGACCAGGGAAGCAAGCTTAATCATTTAGAAACTTAAAACAAGAGTTCTGGAAAAATGTTTTCACATGGCTACCTGAGATGGAGCTTTCAACCCAAGAGCTTTTTGATTGCTTCCTTGCTTCAAAATGACTCCAATGAACCTCCTGAGGAGTTTGCAAAGCTTGTATGGAGTTTATTGTGACTATTTTGTGAGCTTGATGAAGTTCTGTTCAGTGAGGGATGAGAATCGTGTTTTTGATATGTAGGGTTTCAAGGCAAAGTAATGGTTGGTAACTGGTCAGTGGATCATGGTGAGTGTTTCTGTGAAGTTTATTTTGATGTTTGAAGCTTGTGTGAGGAGATTCGAATGAAAATGCATAAGAGGTGAGTTTTGAGAATGCTGCCTTGTGGGATGTTTCAGGCTGTGTTGTGTTATGTGTTGGGTTGCCTTTGGTACACATATCAATCCTTGATAGGTCAGAGAGTTGTTGTGGAGCAGTGTGATTGGTATGTGTAAACACCCCAAATTTGCCCTCACCCATTCACACCATGGCTTGTGATATCCTCATATGCATAATTTCAATCATAGCATCCCATATTGCATATTTGATTCACTGCATTGATTCTAAGTCATCTGCATCTAGGGTTTGTGATCTGAGCAATCCAAAAGCCATTTGAGCCACTTCAAAGGTCATCAATCACTTCAAAGGGGTCCATGTATGTTCAAGCATCATATTATATCCTCTCAAAATCAAGAATGTCAAAAATCACAAGAACTGAGATTGGCATGGAAGCAGAGCCAGGTCTAACTGCACAGATGACCTAGAATTAGGGTTTTGGTTTCAAAGGCCATAACTCCAAATTTTTTGGTCATTATTGTTTCTATTGGTCTCTATATGGTATAGGGATCATGCATATCAATTTTCATGAAGAAATTCCATGGGGAAGTCATCTGATCAAGAGTTGACTTTTTGAGCAAGTCAGTGCAAAATCAAGGGATCTGAGGCCCCCAATGACCCAACCAAAGGGTGTTCATCATCATTTTTATTGTGTATGATATTTATTTGATCATGGAAGATGTTATAAGTTCACAAGATTGAAGAATTTCAAGCCATTTGCAAAGTTGACTTTTTGGGAAATGACTTGTATTGGAAACTTGCCATTTTGGGAAACTTTTTCAACCCTTGCTTTTTGATTCAAAAATGATTCAAATGGGAAAACTTTGGACATAAAAGTTGTAGAATGGATCATTCCCTTTTTAAAAAGTACAAGAACTTGTTCTAATTCATTTTGGATCAAAAGTTATGGCTTGTCAAAGTTGGCCAAAATCACATAATTTGAAGTTTTCTACCAAAGAGGCATTTTGCAAAATGGTATAATCAAGTGTTCTAAAAGCTTCAAAAGTGTACAAACTCTTCACAACATGATCACATGACCTCAAAAGATCAGAATGGGCCAAGGAATATTGCATTTTGATGCCTTGAATCTCATGAATTTCCAAAGGGGCCAAACTTTGTGAAAATTGCAAAACACCTCATAAGGCTTGATCCACTTGCTGATTTATCTCATAAACAATTCCATGGTTCTCCCTAAACTCAGCTGAGCCAAGACAAGCCAAAAGGCTAGTTATACCATTGCCCATACCTCAAGTACAAGTCAAGTTGACATTTTGGCAACTTGCCCATACCAATCAACATAGGCCAGCACCCACTCCCTGACCTATCACACTCCTTTATGTGGATCATTTGCAAGCAAAAGCAGAAGACAAGCAAGCCTGAAAGCTCCAAGAACACAGCCTTCTCATTTTTCACCCCATATGCAAAACCATTCGAAACACACAGCACAAGCATCAAACACACAAACAAACTTCACAAAACATCTCAACATGACTCACTGATCACAAGCCAACCATTGAAACAGCCCAGAACCTCACACAAACCAAATACGATTTCCTCACTTCACTGAACAGAACTCTGCCAATCTCCCAAACCAGCCACCCTCAAAGCTTTCTAAGCTTCATTTCATCATCAGAGGGTTCAAAGGAGTGGATTTGCAGCAAAGGAAAGGCCAGAAAGCCCAGAACCAAGAGATTCCATCTCAGGTAGCCATCTCAAACTTTTTTCCAGAAACCCCATTTTAAGTTCTTAAATGATTCTATGTGCTCCCCTGATCATGGGGATGTGATTATTTTTGAAAATGGTTGAGAAACCAGGATGTATGATTGCTTTGAAACTTTCTGACCTAAAAATTGTTTGCTTCGATTCATGATGTTCTTGAGTGATAAATGATTTTTGAGGATTGATTCGTGTCTAGGGTTGTTTAGGGTTTGATTCTGGAGCTTTTGGTGAAGTTTCATGGCGTTTTGAGGGATTCAGGGGAGGGGATTGGCCGGAGAAGATGATCGGAGCTTGCTCCGGTCACCTGAGAGTGATTAGGGTTAGTTAATTAGGGTTTAATCTTAATTACGTAAGTTTGAATGTGAGCCGTCCAAACGCGCGCCAAGTCCACTCCCGCGTCCCTGAATTTGAATCTCAGCCATCAGATTGGCTGACTTTCTCATTTTTCAGTTTAATTTCAATTTTATTTTCATTTTATTTCATTTCTTTTGTACATTTTACAAAAAATAGCAAAATGCATTGAAAAATTCTGAAAATTTTTATCAAACCTTTTATTAATTTTCAGAATACAAAAATATTTTTTATTTTTATTTTTTGCATTAAAAATCATTTTTAAAACATTTAAAAGATTATTTTTAATTAGTTAATGAAAATTAATTAATTAAAAATACTTTTAGGTATTTAAAAATCACAAACAAATTCACATAGCATTTAGAAACATTTAGAAACATTGTCCAACTCTCAAACCAAATTTATTTTTTGATCTTGATTCCTTTTGATCATTTTCATTGGATTTAATTTCATTTTAAGGCAATATTTTGTTTCAAAATTCAAAAATTCATTTCTTCCTAACCATTGAGAGTTGGGTCATGGTTCTTTTTGCATTGCATCTTGTATGGCATGTAGTTTATAGGATAAAATTGGTTTGAATTGATATTGTATTTTCAATTTGTTTAGGATTTTTCTTGACAAGGTACCCCAAAACCCTAGCAAACTTAGGAAATTCATAACTTCCACTAGATTAAGAGTTGGATCCTCTCCTTTGGGCAGTGAGTTTGTGTAGGTTTAGGGTTCCTTTGAATGCATTTTCAAATTTTTATCATGATGTTTGCTTCTGGTTTTGAATTTTGTTTTGTGCATTGATCATAAACCCTAATTCATGCCTTCCTTTGCATCCATTCCCCATTTGTTTGCATACCATGACTTGCCATGGAATTTTGTGCACCCATTTGATTCATAGCACATCTTAGGACATATTATAATCATGTTTGATCATTGCATCTTTCATTTGCCATGTTGTATGTCATTTGCATTTCATAACTTTTCATGTATGTTCATGGTTCTAAGCATGCTTCTCTTGCATCCATATGTTTGTATGGTCATTCTAATGCCGTGACTCATGTTTGCATCATCTCTTAGAATCATTAACATAATACTCATGCTTCTGGTTTTGGTTTGCATCATGACATTGCATCTCATTTGCATTGCATTTCATTTCTTTTACTAACTTTTCAGGTGGTAAGTTGTATTGAGAAGTGAATTTGCCTTCACTTCTCACAATCTCTTTTCATCTCTCTTTCATACATCATTGCTGCATTCTGTATGTGTTTGGAGTGAGCTTGCTCATTCTTGTTCATCTCACCTTCTTTCTTCAAGCAACTTGACTTCTTAAGTGAAGCAAGTTGTTTTGCTTCTCTTTGCTTCTGGATCCTTTCATCTGTTTCTCTCCTTGGTGGTTCTTTGAAGATCTTTCTTTTAAACCTCACAAACCCTAGGACTTCCAAGCATGATAATAATTAGGGTTTGATTAGTCCTACACTTAGCTTTTACCTTTGTGTCTCTTTGAGTCCTCTCTTCTCATCTCATAATCAGGGACTAAACCCTAAAGGTTTTAAGGCTTTGTGATTAAGCTTATGCCTGCATCCTTCTATTAGGATGGAGTGTATAACTTTAATCCTAAGTGTTAAACCCTTAATGTGTTTAATTCCTTTAATCAACTCACTTAATAATCACCAATACATCAAGCTTGTAACTTGGGCCTTGCATTAGGGTTCTAATTCTTCCTTAATTGGTTAAGAAGGACTAACCCCAGTGTTAATGGACAAGTCCCCCTCAAGTTGTCTTACAAATTATAAAATCCACTTCTTCATCTTATCATTAACTAAAATCCATCTAATAAAGGCTTTGTTTTGTCATGAGGTTAATCCCTAATCATGGATTAAGTTGAGGAGTCTTCCTCAGCTTAAACATTCTCATCTATTATCCTTCTATTAGGATGGTGTAATGAGTCTGTTAAATCCCTGATTATGGCTTAGTCTCATTACTCAACACTAAACAAAAACAACAAAAACATCTAACTAATCACAAGTAGGTTAATGATCTTAATCCTACACCATGGTGATTAAGTGTGAGACCCTGACTTCACACTTAAGGTATTCTCATTACCCCTAATCAGAGGGAAGATGTGATGAGTTTACTAACCCATTAGTTTAGGCTTAAGCTCATTAATTTATGACAAACTTCAAAAAGCAATAAAAGACTGAAAACTCAAAAACAAACAATAAACGTCTCCTCCGGGATTCTTTTCTCACCTCATTCACTCACAAACAAGAATTTGCTTCTTCCGTCTAATGCAAGACAGTTAGCACCTGAGCCAGACAGGTCATACACTTGAGCATAGACAAGCAAGCAGTTCACAAGTCAATTCACCTTTCAGTCTCTTTGGGTCGAACTACGGTGTTCTGACTTCCTCATTGCACGAGAGGATACGTAGGCATAACTTAACAGTTATCGAACAAAAGTCTCTGTATATTCCCCCTCTTTCCAGCTTTATTATTTTAGCCTCATAATCATGAGCATTTCATTCCTGATCTCACACTGACACTTCACTTATACACTTCACTTTTCTCTTACACTGACACCTGTACATCTTTTTCCAGCTCTTTGATACACAGTCTGCACTGACACTACCCTTTTAAAACACAAATCTTTTAAGCGTGGATCCCGCCGAGTTCGGCGGACAATCTGGGTGCTAATACCTTCCCAGGTTGTAACCAACCCCCTTTCTCAGTCTCTCTGGTTCGCAACCGTCTTGTCCATATCTTTCTAGGTTTATGAAGCATTACCTTTCCTCCGGGATAAAAATGCCTAGCTGGCGACTCTTGTCTTTCTGAGTTCACTCCTGTGTGTTCTCATTCCTCTCTTCGCCGACCGTTCGCGCTTGTACCGGGGATGCAAATCTTTGGGAGCGACAGCTTGGCGACTCTGCTGGGGACCCTTATACTGTAACCAGGGCTTCTGGTTCTTTTTGTGGGTTCCTCCTAGCGCTTGTTTGATTTGTGTTTACTAGGGTGTTATGTGCTAATTGTGTTTATATAGTTGCTTTATTTATTGCTTTATGTACAGTTATTTCTTTCTTTCTTTACAGCTTTATATATCATACTGTCATATTGTCATCTGGTTGGATCTGGTTTTTTGCTTTGGTGGTTGGGGTTCATTGAGAGATAAGGTCCTATACCTGGGACCTGAGTGACACCTAGGCTAGAGTGGTTCATGTTCTTTCCCATTCCATTTCGGTCTGGTGCGGGAATATGAAACATGGTTCAGATGTGGGTTTCTTCTTGAGAACTCTGTGCTACAGATTTCCTGTAGTGCTAGGGCTATCTGGGAAGCCTGCTAAGTCTGGATGACCTTTACTATGACCTTCAGAAACTGAGGTGAATTAGAGGAGGATCTTTTATGGTTATTGTAAACACTGTACCTCCGGGTTAGAAGTGTTTACACTTCTCATAACTGATCCAAGTCTGAGGATCCTTGTTTTAGAACATCACCTGTGAGGGGGTTGGGCTGTTTACAGGTTTGCAGGAACCCTTGGCCACATCATACCCTGATACTTGTTTTGTTTAAGAATGCTTCACTTTGGACAGTTCTTGTGATTTAACCCTGGACATGTGACTCTTTATTTGAGTCCCCCACCTTGGTTACTTGACTTTTGAACCTCCATCTGGACTTCTTAAACATACATGGACCCATATCAAGGAAGTTATCAGATCCAGCTTGATCTCAAACCCTTGCATATCATTTGCATACATCATCATTGCATCATTTAACATTTGCTTATTTGTCTTTCAGGGTATCCACGTCATATTTGGCTTGGTTTTGACCCCTTCATCTACATAGACCCCTGTTCATCAGCCATCTGCTTCAGCTATCTTCATCAGTGGTTTGCTTCAGTACCTCCATCATCATCCTCAGCCTATCAGTGGCTCATCACCAGTATCATTCTTCATCATCAGCATCTGTTTTCAGCTCTTCATCAGCAGTCATGGAACCCAAGAAGAGCAACATTTCATACCATTTTTTTGAGCCTGTGCTGGCTGACATCAGGCAAGTCCAGACACTTATCACTCCAGACCATATCCCTTTATTCAGAGAGCATCATGGAGGTATCCTTGATATGGTTATGGACTTAGACCCTTCTCAGAGGAGCTTGATCCACACTTGCCTACAGTTTTATGATCCTCCTTTGAGATGCTTCACTTTCCAGAATTTTCAGTTGGGACCCCTGTTGAAGGAGTTTTCATCACTGATTGGAGTACCTGTCAGGGGTGGTATCCCCTTCAACCCAGAGATGGCTTCTCCCAGCAATGAAGAAGTGGCAAAAGCACTGTATTTGGAACCTATTCTGATTGAGCAGAACATGACAACAAAGGCTGGAATTCCTGGCCTACACTTGGACTTTCTGACTTCTCAGGCCATCCTGAAGGCCTCCTTGGGAGAATGGAAGGCAGTCTGTGCATTGTTAGCCCTCAGTATATATGGGGTTATACTTTTTGCAGATGAGCCCAAGTTTATTAGCAAGAATGCTATTCATCTCTTCCTTTTGAGGAACCCAGTACCCACCTTGCTGGGGGATTTCTATTATTCTATTCACCAAAGGAATGAGAAGCAGAGAGGGAGGTTGGTGAGGTGTTGTGCTCCTTTGTTTCATACTTGGCTGCTTAAACACTTACCAAAGACTGATGCCTTCCTGAATCCTCACCAACAGAAGAATTGGGCTAGAAGACTCACTGCTTTGACCTCAGATGACATCAGGTGGTGTACCCAGAGCACCAAAGGCAGGGACATAATAACTAGTTGTGGGTAGTTCCCCAATGTACCCTTAGTAGGAGTGAAGGGTTGCATAAACTACAATCCTGTGCTGTTTAAAAGACAATTGGGATATGCTTTGGTCCACCCTCCTAGAGTTCAAGACTTGGCTGAAACCCTGTATTGTGAGATAAAGCCTAATCTAGCTGTTGTCAGACAAGCATCCTGGGATTGGGACAACATCCAGACCAAAGGGATGGCCATTCTTGGAAGATGCAATAATGTGGCCTCAGCTCAGTATTATGAATGGTCCCATGCTAGAGCCCAAATTTCTGGAATGTCCTTCACCATTGAGGATGCACATGGACCATCCACAACACCACCTCCAGCCACTGTCAGCCTGGAAGAATTTGAGAAGCTGAAGGAGAGGAATGAGAATCTGTCTCAAGCTCTGCAGGAGACCCTCTGGGAGAGGAGTGATGGTCGTCTAGACATTGAGAGGTTAGAAAAGCTTAAGGTGGAGCATCTAGCCAGGATTGAGAGATCAGAGGACTACATCAAGAAATCAAGAGCTGGAGAGCAAATTTTGAAGAATGCCTGTAAAGAGGCCCAGTTTCAGAAGGCTAGGACTGATCTCTATCTGAAAGAAAGTCAAGCTAGGTGGGTCAGGATCACTGAAGCTCGCACCCAAGAAGATAAGAGAACTCAAGACAGAATTGAGCAGTTGGAGGCAAATGAAAAGAAGCAACAGGAGGCTCTCCTAGCAGCCCAGAAGGAAATCTCAGAATTGAAGCTTAGGGCTGGTGTAAAGAGGTCAAAGGGCCAGGACAGGCACAAGAAGCTGACCACTGCTATTACCACCAGAAACCTTCTCATCAGAAGCATCACAGAGCATCCAGCTGATCCTGTATCTGAAGCACTTCTGAAAGAGGTTAAAGAGGATGAGTTTGGCTTAGATGTTTGATGTCTTTGCTTGTTGTTATTTCCATTCGATGTACTTTTCATTTTATGTTGTATTTTGACCCCTCAGGGGCATGTGTTGTAAAAACAGACTATGCATGGTCCACCTTTTGTAATATATTTGTTAGTTTGTTTCATTAAGTCTCTCTCTCTCAAGCAACATCAAAGCATCTTCCTCAGGGTCTGGAAAGGTCAAAACCAAGTGCCAAGCCGGATACCTTGGAAACAAATAAGCATACTGCATTGCATACTAACCTTTGTTTTGTTTTGTAGGTTTGGTTTATTGGTTTGTTTGTTACTAACTCTGTTGTGGCTCAGGAATTATTGCTCGCCGTCGAGTGTTCCCTCTCAACCGTCCACACAGATATCCTACTCGCAACAACCTTCCTGATATCCAGATGGACCAAGTACAGCAAGATCTGACAGAGGTCAGAACCCAGATGGCTAACGAAAGGCTGGAGATGAGAAACCAAATGACCCAGTTCATGGAAGTAATGAATGGCTTGGCTCAAAGCTAAGAAAGATTGAGGGCATTGGTAGAGAGACAAACTCTAGAGGAACCTCCCCTGGGAACTGGAGGGACAAGTAACAATGAAAGGGTTCAGCCTCATGTTAACCCACCAGTATACGGGCCTCATCTGCATCCGGAAGTCAACATCCCGGGTATTGTGCAAGGAAATACTACTGGAGGAAGAGTCTTACTGGAAGACCCCCAGGAAGAGCAGTTCACTGTGATGGGAGTTGGGGATGAAGCCTATGATAGGAGGCTTGATGAAATTGCTGAGAAATTGAGATCTCTGGAGTCTCAAAACTCCTTGGGTTTTGATGTCATGGATATGGGGTTAGTGGACGGGGTAAGAATTCCCCACAAGTTTAAACCTCCGTGGTTCGAGAAGTACAACAGAACTTCCTGTCCACGAACTCACCTACAGTCCTTTCTGGGAAGACTTAAAGCATACACAATGGATGAAAAACTATGGATGTTTTACTTTGAAGATAGTTTGACTGGGGCTTCAAGGGAGTGGTACTCTCACTTGACCAGAGCTACTATCAGGTGCTGGAAGGACCTAGCTGAGGCCTTTATCAGACAATACCAATACAATTTGGGTATGGCACCTAACAGGACCCTTCTGATGGGAATGTCTCAGTCCTCCAGGGAAAGCTTCAGGGAATATGCCCAGAGGTGGAGACAGCTTGCTGCTGCTGTCCAGCCACCCATGTCGGAAAGAGAAATGGCCGACATGTTTATGAACACTCTGCAAGGAACATATATTGATAGGCTAGCTTCCTTTTCTTCCACCAGCTTCACTGACGTAGTCATAGCTGGAGAAAGAATTGAAAGCCTTCTGAAGATGGGTAAGATTACTGATAATGGTGCAAGTTCGTCGAGTAATCCTAGGAAGCCTTTTGTGGGACCTAGAAGAACCAATGAGACAAATTCCATTCATGCCAGCAGGGGCAGGCCTCAGTATGTCCATAGATCAGTGGCAGCTGTCACTATTCCAGCTCCAATCCCTCAGCAACCAGCATATCAACCACAACAACAACCACACTATCAACAGCAAATTCAGTATCTGCCACAAAGAAACTACAACAACAACAACAACATCAATCAGCAACAAAGACCTTTTCAACAAAGACAATCACAGGCAAATAGGGTGATTGACCTTATCCCTATGCCTTATGTCGCTTTATTGCCACAACTCCTGAAGCTCAATTTGGTTGAGTTAAGGACATTGGCACCTCCAGATCCTACCAGCCTTCCAAGAAATTATGATGTCAATGCCCGGTGTGCTTTTCATTCTAATGCACCTGGCCACAGTACAGAGAAATGCAAGGCTTTACAAATGAAAGTACAAGATCTGGTGGATTCCAAGGCCCTCAACTTTGCACCCCCGCCTAATGTCAACAAGAATCCCATGTCCAATCATGGAGGACCAAGAATAAATGCTATTGAGGAAGATAAGCCATCTTTCTTAATCACCAGTGTTGGGCAGATTCGGACACCTCTGGTAGAAATTAAAGCTCAGCTTCTAGAATGCCAGATGTTCCCCGGGTGTGAGCTCGGTTGTGGTTATTGCAACATTTTGGTCAACGAGTGTGATAACTTGAGAAGCGACATAAATGGTCTTATCAAAAGTGGTATACTTCAGATCACAACATCGGCACCTACAAATCCAGCAATCCCTTTGACAACAGTTCCTGACTCTTCTACAACTGCAACAACAATCATTCCAACCAATTCATCAATATCATCAACAATGGCTCCATCCATCACTTCAACAAATCAGACGTCAACAACCATCTCTTCTACAACATCAACACCCATTCATTCAACAGAATTTTCTACAACGCCAACAGATATTTCAGCAGTCACCATTTATTATGATCCATCATATGTTCCTCCAAACAACAACTTTCAACAACAAGCAGTGGCATCTCCTGCCAGGTCACCAGTCACCATCTACTACGATCCGCACACCATTTCAGTACCCTCCTCTGCAGCAGTCAGTCCGGTTACCATCACGGTGCCTGGACCAGTTCCATATGAAAGCAGTAATGCCATACCTTGGCATTATGGCTCTGACCTCTACTGCAATGGAGAGAAAATCACTTTGGATTCTTCAACTTCTTCTCCACAAATTGATAATGTTGGGGGAGGCGGAGGATTCACTCGAAGCGGACGCCTTTTTGCCTCACAATTACAAAAACCTAATGCTGAAGCAGAAGCTGCTGCCAAAGCAAAAGGAAAGAGTGTGGTGGTTGAAGAGCCAGCTATCAAAGAAACTCAGAAGACGTCTTTCGAACAGGATGTAGACGAGTTTATGAGAATTATAAAAAGAAGTGATTACAAGGTGGTGGATCAGCTTCACCAAACTCCCTCAAAGATCTCCATATTATCCCTGCTGATGTGTTCTGAAGCTCACATGAATGCATTACTGAAAGTCTTGCACGCAGCATACGTGCCAGAGGAGATCACTGTTAATCAGCTAGAAACGGTGGTAGCAAATGTAAACACCAGTCATGGACTGGGCTTTACCAATACTGACTTAACAACTGAGGGGCGTAACCACAACAAGGCTTTACACATCACTCTAGAATGCAAGGGTGCTGTTCTATCCCATGTACTGGTGGACACTAGGTCATCACTCAATGTTCTACCAAAGAAAGCCTTAGTGAAACTGGCGTATGATGGCTTGACATTACGTTCGAGTAATTTGGTGGTGAGAGCCTTCGATGGCTCTAAAAGATCAGTGCTAGGGGAGATTGATCTTCCTGTGATGATTGGCCCGCAGACCTTCAAAATTACCTTCTATGTGATGGACATTCAGCCAACCTACAACTGTTTGTTGGGTAGACCCTGGATCCATGCCGCAGGCGCAGTTACGTCTACCCTTCACCAGAAGCTGAAATTCGAGTGGGAAGGCCAGATCATCACCATCTGTGGTGAAGAGGACATCTTTGTTAGCCATCTGGCTACATACAAATACATTGAGATGGATGGAGAAATCCATGAAACCATGAGCCAGGGATTTGAGTCCCTGAACAGTAATGAAGCATCTGCTGTACTGGGAACCTCCATAACATCTTATCAGCAAGCCAGGAAGGTTCTTGAAGAGGGGACTGCCCAAGGCTGGGGCAAGCTGCTGTCCGTGGAGAAGAAGGAGGACAGATTTGGGTTGGGTTACAAACCAACTCAACAAGATCAATCAGAGGCTGCCAAGAAGCCCAACTTTGTCAGAGGGGGAATGCTCACCCCGGATGCAGTGAACAACTTGGAAGATGAGTCGGAAGATGAGCGCAACCTGGAGAGCTGGATACGTCCAAGGATCCCGGGGAGCCGTATCTCAAACTGGTCTTCCCAGGAAATTATAAGGGTTACTCCCGCAGAGTAATTATTATTTCCTGTATATTTTAAGCATACATCAAGTCTTGCATCTTGCCCAAGATGACAAGACTCATTTTGTAATCGGGCCATCTTTGTAATTTTGTGCAAACAGATCAACCAATGAATATCGGACATCTTTTGCAAATGAGTCTTTTTCTTTTCCGCTCATTGTTTTTCATTTTTCTTTTTGTACAAAAAATAAAATGGCAATGTTTTCAAAATGATAACTTCACTTCACTTTTTCTAAACAAAGATTAAAATCGATCACTAAAATGAACAATCTAAACCCTTGCAGAGAGTGCCTTTCAGACTGCACCGACAACAACACAGCTATGGCTTTGTATGACTTTGACAATCCAATCAATCAAGCTGATGAAAGGGTTGAAGAAGATTATGAGCTTCCTGAAGAGCTAGCCAGGTTGTTAAGGCAAGAGGAGAAGGTTATCACTCCTCATCAGGAGGAGGTCGAAACGATTAATCTTGGTACGGATGAAAATGTGAAAGAGGTTAGGATCGGGGCCTGTTTACAATACTCAGTGAAAGAACAACTGATTGAGATGCTTCGGGAGTATGTGGATGTGTTTGCTTGGTCTTACCAAGATATGCCAGGGTTGGATACCGATATTGTTATGCACAAGCTGCCTTTAAAGGAAGATTGCCCACCGGTTAAACAGAAACTGCGCCGTACTCGCCCAGATATGGCAATGAAGATCAAAGAAGAGGAACAAAAGCAGTGGGACGCCGGGTTCCTTGCTGTGACTAGCTATCCGCCGTGGGTTGCTAATATTGTACTTGTGCCTAAGAAAGATGGCAAGGTGAGGATGTGTGTGGATTACCGAAATCTGAACAGAGCTAGCCCGAAGGATGATTTCCCTTTACCTCACATTGATGTATTGGTTGATAATACGGCTCAGTTCTCGGTATTCTCCTTCATGGACGGATTTTCAGGGTATAATCAGATGAAAATGTCACCTGAAGACATAGAGAAGACAACTTTCATCACTCCCTGGGGCACGTTCTGTTATAAGGTGATGCCATTCGGACTGAAGAATGCTGGTGCAACATATCAACGGGCTATGGTAACATTATTCCACGACATGATCCATAAAGAAATTGAATGTTATGTGGATGACATGATTGCCAAGTCCCTCACAGAAGAAGACCACCTGGTAAATCTGTTGAAATTATTCAAGCGTCT
This sequence comes from Lathyrus aphaca, assembly GCA_963966055.1. Taxonomy (NCBI): domain Eukaryota; kingdom Viridiplantae; phylum Streptophyta; class Magnoliopsida; order Fabales; family Fabaceae; genus Lathyrus; species Lathyrus aphaca. The sequence goes on along the minus strand of OZ014523.1, from coordinate 426,649,502 downwards.
GAGGAAGTACCAACTGAAGTTAAACCCCAACAAGTGCATATTCGGGGTGCGATCCGGTAAGTTCCTGGGATTTATTGTAAGTGAAAAAGGGATTGAAGTTGACCCTGACAAAGTCAAAGCCATTCAAGAAATGCCTGCACCGAAGTCAGAAAAAGAAGTTCGGGGTTTTTTAGGTAGATTGAACTACATTTCGCGGTTCATATCTCACCTTACAGCAACCTGTGAACCTTTGTTCAAACTGCTAAGAAAAGAACAAACGGTCAGGTGGAACGAAGACTGCCAGAGGGCTTTTGACAAAATCAAGGAGTACCTGCAAGAACCTCCAATCCTTATGCCTCCAATTGAAGGAAGACCTCTGATAATGTACTTGACAGTATTAGAAGAGTCAATGGGGTGTGTGCTGGGCCAGCATGACGAGTCTGGTCGAAAAGAGCATGCAATATACTACCTAAGCAAAAAGTTTACCGACTGTGAACAACGTTATTCACTGCTCGAGAAAACTTGTTGTGCTTTAGCGTGGGCTGCTCGCCGACTGAGACAGTATATGTTGACCCACACTACTTTATCGATATCAAAGATGGACCCAGTTAAGTACATTTTTGAGAAGCCAGCACTTACCGGACGGGTTGCAAGATGGAAAATGATCCTCACAGAATATGACATCCAGTACACATCTTAGAAAGCCATCAAGGGTAGTGTATTGTCTGATTATCTTGCCGAGCAACCCATTGATGATTACCAGCCTATGAGATTTGACTTCCCTGATGAAGACATCATGTTCATAAAAGCAAAAGATCATGAAGAGCCTGTTCACACTGAAGGTCCTGACCCGAAAGAAGAATGGACTATGATGTTTGATGGGGATGTTAATATGAATGGTCGTGGTGTTGGTGCAGTACTCATTACACCTAAAGGAGTTCACATGCCTTTCTCGGCGAAACTCACCTTTAACTGTACTAACAACGAGGCTGAATACGAAGCTTGTATTATGGGTCTTGAGGAAGCCATTGACCTCAGGATCAAAACTTTGACTGTGTTCGGAGATTCAGCTCTGGTAATCAATCAATCCAACGGCAAATGGTACACCCACCAGGATCATCTAATACCTTACAGGGATTATACAAGGAGGTTATTGACTTTCTTCACAACGGTGGAGCTTGAGTATATCCCTCGGGACGAGAACCAATTTGCAGATGCTCTTGCCACCATTTCATCCATGATCAAAGTTCAAGCTGCCAACTTTGTGCCTCGAATTTTAGTGTCCAGACTTGACAGACCAGCATATGTATTTGCAACAGACGTTGCCAAATATGATAAGCCTTGGTTCCATGACATTAAGTGCTTTTTGGAGGATCAGACATACCCACCTGGGGCATCTTCCAATGATAAGAAGGCATTGAGAAGGCTAGCTGGCAGTTTCTTCCTGAATACTGATGGTTCCCTGTACAAGAGAAACTTTGATATGGTACTCCTTAGATGCGTTGATAGAACAGAAGCAGACTTGTTGATGCACGAGGTGCACGAAGGATCCTTTGGTACCCATGCAGGAGGGCATGCAATGGCCAAAAAGTTTCTAAGATCAGGATATTACTGGATCACAATGGATGCCGACTGTTGTGCTTATGCCAGAAAATGCCATAAATGCCAGATCTATGCGGATAAGGTGCATGTGCCTCCAAATCCTCTGAATGTGATGTCTTCACCCTGGCCCTTTTCTATGTGGGGCATTGATATGATTGGCAAGATTGAACCGACTGCTTCAAACGGCCACAGATTCATCCTGGTCGCCATTGACTATTTCACCAAGTGGGTTGAAGCAGCTTCCTATGCAAATGTTACAAGGCAAGTGGTAGCCCGATTTCTGAAGAGAGACATCATCTGTCGGTATGGAGTTCCCGAGCGAATCATCACTGATAATGGTTCCAACTTGAACAACAAAATGATGGCAGAACTGTGTCGGGACTTCAAGATCCAACACCACAATTCTTCTCCTTACAGGCCAAAGATGAATGGCGCTGTAGAGGCAGCTAACAAGAATATCAAGAAGATTGTACAGAAGATGGTGGTCACCTACAAAGACTGGCACGAAATGCTACCATTTGCTTTGCATAGGTACCGTACGTCAATCAGGACATCCACTGGGGCAACACAGTATCAACTTGTTAATGGTATGGAGGCAGTCCTGCCTGTTGAAGTTGAACTACCCTCCTTGCGGGTAATAATGGATGTTAAGTTGAACGAAGCAGAGTGGGTCCGATCCCGATACGAACAGCTGAGTCTGATTGAAGAAAAGAGATTGGCTGCAATCTGTCATGGGCAGCTGTATCAGAAAAGAATGAAGAAAGCCTTCGATCAGAAAGTCAGGCTCCGTGAGTACCAAGTAGGGGATCTTGTGCTGAAAAGACTCCTTCCTCCTCATACAGACCACAGGGGCAAGTGGACTCCGAACTATGAAGGACCGTTCGTAGTAAAGAAAGTTTTCTCCGGTGGAGCACTCATGCTCAGTACTATGGATGGTGAAGACTTCCCGTCCCCTGTGAATTCAGATGCAGTTAAAAAATACTTCGCATAAAAATGACCCGCTGGACATAAAAACAGAATGTAAGTCCAGGCAAAAATAGGGCATCCCGGCGAGTCAAAAACAGAATAAAGGACTCGGGCAAAAATAAGGGAAAATAAACAAAAATGTACACCCGCTGAGTTGAAAAGCCGCATTGGACAACTCAGGCAAAAATGGGTATCCCGATGGATTGAAAACCCGAAAGGGCGATCCATGCAAAACAAGGGAATAAGCGAACAATTGCATTCTGAATTCGTCTGTATCACTTACAACTTGGTAAGCTTCGAAAGGTTCAAGCGCCGGTCAGAATCAGCCTTCTTCAGAAAGCAAGACGAGAAGAATGTCAAAAGTCATACGAGTCATAGCAAAGGGAAGCTCCTTTAAGTGTCGTCAACATTGCCAATACCTTTTATTTCTCAATTTTTAACAATCTCCTCATTTTAGGGGTTTGTTTCTTTGACTGTATCTTGCCAATTCAGGGCACATGAATTAATAAAATCAGATTTTTCAGTCATGTCTCGTCTCGTACATTTTTATTTTCATTTGCAAAGAATGTCTGACGTCTTTAAAATACTGATTGCATAAATACAGATGCTTTTCTTCTAAAAAAGTACGTGCTTACAGGAAATATACTTACTCCCGGGAGTGTCTGAACTCCTATGACGGAATCCGGTAAGGGATACCTCGAGACTACTTGTGTGTTTCTCTGACTTTTCAGGGTTGCAGGCATTCAAAGCACAGCATGAGGCACGGAAGCTTCATCCCAGCAAGCTGGCAAATCATTATCCGCTCAGCCTTATCACCAGAGATGGTTTTCTCCCCAGCTAAGTTGTCAAGTATCATCCTCAGCAGGACCCCTACAGAAATCTCCAGGAAGACCTTCCCATGGTCTTTCTTCTTCCCCAGCCGAGTTGCCGGTCATCATTCCTCCCCAACCAAGTGCAAAAGCCGGGAAACCATCTCCCCACATAGCTTCAGCCTCTACCCGGAAGAGCAACGCGTGAAGGAATCACAACAGAGTGACGAAGGCTTCTACAAACCCCAGCTGGGTCCTTCATTTACTGGAATAGGTCTATCATTGACCTATTTCCCCAAGCAGAATCATATATGTTAGATCTACCAATGATCTCACTCCCAGCTGGGATGTCCCTTTCAAGCAGATCAACCAGAGATCTTCACAGCATCGGGATCCGAATCCCGGATCGGTATCTTTGCATAATCATAGCATTCACATCATATTTTCCCCACAGAGCGTAGCATTCCGTCTAATACGGAGCATTACGGCAAAAATCAAACATATTGCATAATCATAAGCCATGTTCTGAATCAAACACTTGTGAATACTGGCAATTCGTCAGAGATATACGGAAAACTCTCCAAATTCCCCACCAGAGAGCCAAAGAACTGACCTCACACTCATAAATACAAATGCGCACTCCTTTTGGCACTCGTCCGTGTCATTCACCCCAGTAAAGTCGCCCGGGCCTTCTTTACAAACAGACACTCAAATTTCCCGACACCCGTCCGTGTCATATCCCCAGCAAAAAGCCAAAGCGTCCTCTTTGCACTCACAGTTACATATACCTATACAAATTCCCTGACACCCGTCCGTGTCGCTTTCCCCGACACAGTTACCTAAACACTTTGTAAATCATATACTTGTTTATATTTCACTTTTCTCTTTTTTGACACTCGTCCGTGTCACCCTCCCCAGCAAGTTAAACACTTGTCGGTGTACCACTCATACTTGTTACTCCCATTTCACTCATACAGATACCCGTCCGTATCTTGTACATATCACCCAAATCCCCTCAGAGTCGACAATCGTCCGTGTTCTTTGTTAACCAGTTGATACTCGTCTGTATCATCATCTCAGAACATGTGTCAGCGTTTGTGTCTAACTGATACTCGTCCGTATCATAGTCTTAGGGATGCTCGTCCGTATCCTTAATCCATACACGTGTCAAACACTCATGTCTTCTTGAATTTTGACACCCGTCCGTGTCTACTATTCCCCAGAAGAGTCCCATCAGAATCAACACTCGTCCGTGTTCCTTGCTAACTAGCTGATACTCGTCCGTATCATCATCTCTAAACACGTGTCAGTATTTGTTTCTACCCGATACTCGTCCGTATCGTAGTCTTAGGGATGCTCGTTCGCATCTTTAATCTATACACAACGTCAAAACACTTATACCTTTTATTTCTTGGATGTAAACACTCGTCCGTGTTTACTATTCCCCAGTAGGTCGCCAGCAAAACAAAACTTCTTTTCTATCTGACATTCGTCCTATGTCACGATACTTTCGGCAGCCGTCCCCTTCCAGGTGATCGTCCTTCACCTTTGGATGACCGTCCCTCATCCTTTCCCCAGCGGAGTCTCTATTCATTAGAACCCCTTTTCTATCCGACATTCGTCCTATGTCGTGATATTGAGAGCAGCAGTCCCCTGCTAGGTGATCGTCCTTCACCTCTTGATGATCGTCCTTCATCATGCTCGTCCGATGGCCGTCCCCATCGTCGACCTTTTATCCGGCATTCGTCCTATGTCGTGATTTTTAGCAGTCGTACCCTGCTAGGTGATCGTCCTTCACCTTTTGATGATCGTCCTTCATCATTTTATCTGATGGTCGTCCCCATCGTTGATCTTGTTATCTGACATTCGTCCTATGTCATGATAAACCTTGAGAGCAGCCGTCCCCTGCTAGGTGATCGTCCTTCACCTCTTGATGATCGTCCTTCATCATGCTCATCTGATGGCCGTCCCCATCGTCGACCTTTTATCCGGCATTCGTCCTATGTCGCGATACTTTCGGCAGCCGTACCCTGCCAGGTGATCGTCCTTCACCTTAGATGACCGTCCCTCATCTTATCCCCAACAGAGCAGCCGTCCCCTGCTAGGTGATCGTCCTTCACCTTTGATGATCGTCCCTCATCATTATTTCATTTATTCTTTAACCCGATGTCCGTCCCCGTCGTTGTCCCTTTTCCTGTTCCTGGTGATCGTCCTTCACCTTTGATGACCGTCCCTCATCAATATTTCATTTATTCTTTAACCCGATGGCCGTCCCCGTCGTGGTCCCTTTTCCTTTTCCTGATTATCGTCCTTCATCAGGTTAGCCCGATGGTCGTCCCCATCGTTGTTTACATTACTTTATGAACCTGATGTCCGTCCCCATCATTTATTATTAACCCCCAGAGAATCTTATAGCTTTACCTGATGGCCGTCCCCATCATAATCCCTTTTATCCCCAGCTTGTCGGCCGTCCCCGTCATTGCTTTATTTCCCACATCTTCCCCAACATGTCGGTCGTCCCCGTCATTGCTCTTTCCCCAGCAGTCGTCCTCTGCTCGACGGTCGTCCTCCGTCGCCCACACTTTACAATATACTTTATTTTCTCTTGCAATCTATATCCCTTTTCTTCTTCATTCTGTGAGTGCAAATTTTGGACTGTCTTTGGTATTCAACCACAAGTTATCTTGTTTGCCTGTTAAGCCGATGCTTACATCCTGCACAGCTAACTCATGTTTGAATAGGGGCAGCTGTAAACACCCCAAATTTGCCCTCACCCATTCACACCATGGCTTTTGATATCCTCATATGCATAATTTCAATCATAGCATCCCATATTGCATATTTGATTCACTGCATTGATTCTAAGTCATCTGCATCTAGGGTTTGTGATCTGAGCAATCCAAAAGCCATTTGAGCCACTTCAAAGGTCATCAATCACTTCAAAGGGGTCCATGTATGTTCAAGCATCATATTATATCCTCTCAAAATCAAGAATGTCAAAAATCACAAGAACTGAGATTGGCATGGAAGCAGAGCCAGGTTTAACTGCACAGATGACCTAGAATTAGGGTTTTGGTTTCAAAGGCCATAACTCCAAATTTATTTGTCATTCTTGTTTCTATTGGTCTCTATATGGTATAGGGATCATGCATATCAATTTTCATGAAGAAATTCCATGGGGAAGTCATCTGATCAAGAGTTGACTTTTTGAGTAAGTCAGTGCAAAATCAAGGGATCTGAGGCCCCCAATGACCCAACCAAAGGGTGTTCATCATCATTTTGATTGTGTATGATCTTTATTTGATCATGGAAGATGTTATAAGTTCACAAGATTGAAGAATTTCAAGCCATTTGTAAAGTTGACTTTTTGGGAAATGACTTGTATTGGAAACTTGCCATTTTGGGAAACTTTTTCAACCCTTGCTTTTTGATTCAAAAATGCTTCAAATGGGAAAACTTTGGTCATGAAAGTTGTAGAATGGATCATTCCCTTTTCAAAAAGTACAAGAACTTGTTCTAATTCATTTTGGATCAAAAGTTATGGCTTGTCAAAGTTGGCCAAAATCACATAATTTGAAGTTTTCTACCAAAGAGGCATTTTGCAAAATGGTATGATCAAGTGTTCTAAAAGCTTCAAAAGTGTACAAACTCTTCACAACATGATCACATGACCTCAAAAGATCAGAATGGGCCAAGGAATATTGCATTTTGATGCCTTGAATCTCATGAATTTCCAAAGGGGCCAAACTTTGTGAAAATTGCAAAACACCTCATAAGCCTTGATCCACTTGCTGATTTATCTCATAAACAATTCCATGGTTCTCCCTAAACTCAGCTGAGCCAAGACAAGCCAAAAGGCTAGCTATACCATTGCCCATACCTCAAGTACAAGTCAAGTTGACATTTTGGCAACTTGCCCATACCAATCAACATAGGCCAGCACCCACTCCCTGACCTATCACACTCCTTTATGTGGATCATTTGCAAGCAAAAGCAGAAGACAAGCAAGCCTGAAAGCTCCAAGAACACAACCTTCTCATTTTTCACCCCATATGCAAAACCATTCGAAACACACAGCACAAGCATCAAACACACAAACAAACTTCACAAAACATCTCAACATGACTCACTGATCACAAACCAACCATTGAAACAGCCCAGAACCTCACACAAACCAAATACGATTTCCTCACTTCACTGAACAGAACTCTGCCAATCTCCCAAACCAGCCATCCTCAAAGCTTTCTAAGCTTCATTTTATCATCAGAGGGTTCAAAGGAGTGGATTTGCAGCAAAGGAAAGGTCAGAAAGCCCAGAACCAGGAGATTCCATCTCAGGTAGCCATCTCAAACTTTTTTCCAGAAACTCCATTTTAAGTTCTTAAACGATTCTATGTGCTCCCCTGATCATGGGGATGTGATTATTTTTGAAAATGGTTGAGAAACCAGGATGTATGATTGCTCTGAAACTTTCTGACCTAAAAATTGTTTGCTTCGATTCATGATGTTCTTGAGTGATAAATGATTTTTGAGGATTGATTCGTGTTTAGGGTTGTTTAGGGTTTGATTCTGGATCTTTTGGTGAAGTTTCATGGCGTTTTGAGGGATTCAGGGGAGGGGATTGGCCGGAGAAGATGATCGGAGCTTGCTCCGGTCACCTGAGAGTGATTAGGGTTAGTTAATTAGGGTTTAATCTTAATTACGTAAGTTTGAATGTGAGCCGTCCAAACGCGCGCCAAGTCCACTCCCGCGTCCCTGAATTTGAATCTCAGCCATCAGATTGGCTGACTTTCTCATTTTTCAGTTTAATTTCAATTTTATTTTCATTTTATTTCATTTCTTTTGTACATTTTATAAAAAATAGCAAAATGCATTGAAAAATTCTGAAAATTTTTATCAAACCTTTTATTAATTTTCAGAACACAAAAATATTTTTATTTTTATTTTTTGCATTAAAAATCATTTTTAAAACATTTAATAGATTATTTTTAATTAGTTAATGAAAATTAATTAATTAAAAATACTTTTAGGTATTTAAAAATCACAAAAAAATTCACATAGCATTTAGAAACATTTAGAAACATTTTCCAACTCTCAAACCAAATTTATTTTTTGATCTTGATGCCTTTTGATCATTTTCATTGGATTTAATTTCATTTTAAGGCAATATTTTGTTTCAAACTTCAAAAATTCGTTTCTGCCTAACCATTGAGAGTTGGGTCATGGTTCTTTTTGCATTGCATCTTGTATGGCATGTAATTTATAGGATAAAATTGGTTTGAATTGATATTGTATTTTCAATTTGTTTAGGATTTTTCTTGACAAGGTACCCCAAAACCCTAGCAAACTTAGGAATGCATTTTCAAATTTTTATCATGATGTTTGCTTCTGGTTTTGAATTTTGTTTTGTGCATTGATCATAAACCCTAATTCATGCCTTCCTTTGCATCCATTCCCCATTTGTTTGCATACCATGACTTGCCATGACATTCTGTGCACCCATTTGATTCATAGCACATCTTAGGACATATTAGAATCATGTTTGATCATTGCATCTTTCATTTGCCATGTTGTATGTCATTTGCATTTCATAACTTTTCATGTATGTTCATGGTTCTAAGCATGCTTCTCTTGCATCCATATGTTTGTATGGTCATTCTAATGCCTTGACTCATGTTTGCATCATCTCTTAGAATCATTAACATCATACTCATGCTTATGGTTTTGGTTTGCATCATGACATTGCATCTCATTTGCATTGCATTTCATTTCTTTTACTAACTTTTCAGGTGGTAAGTTGTATTGAGAAATGAATTTGCCTTCACTTCTCACAATCTCTTTTCATCTCTCTTTCATACATCATTGCTGCATTTTGTATGTGTTTGGAGTGAGCTTGCTCATTCTTGTTCATCTCACCTTCTTTCTTCAAGCAACTTGACTTCTTAAGTGAAGCAAGTTGTTTTGCTTCTCTTTGCTTCTGGATCCTTTCATCTGTTTCTCTCCTTGGTGGTTCTTTGAAGATCTTTATTTTAAACCTCACAAACCCTAGGACTTCCAAGCATGATAATAATTAGGGTTTGATTAGTCCCCCACTTAGCTTTTACCTTTGTGTCTCTTTGAGTCCTCTCTTCTCATCTCATAATCAGGGACTAAACCCTAAAGGTTTTAAGGCTTTGTGATTAAGCTTATGCCTGCATCCTTCTATTAGGATGGAGTGTATAACTTTAATCCTAAGTGTTAAACCCTTAATGTGTTTAATTCCTTTAATCAACTCACTTAATAATCACCAAGACATCAAGCTTGTAACTTGGGCCTTGCATTAGGGTTCTAATTCTTCCTTAATTGGTTAAGAAGGACTAACCCTAGTGTTAATGGACAAGTCCCCCTCAAGTTGTCTTACAAATTATAAAATCCACTTCTTCATCTTATCATTAACTAAAATCCATCTAATAAAGGCTTTGTTTTGTCATGAGGTTAATCCCTAATCATGGATTAAGTTGAGGAGTCTTCCTCAGCTTAAACATTCTCATCTATTATCCTTCTATTAGGATGGTGTAATGAGTCTGTTAAATCCCTGATTATGGCTTAGTCTCATTACTCAACACTAAACAAAAAAAACAAAAACATCTAACTAATCACAAGTAGGTTAATGATCTTAATCCTACACCATGGTGATTAAGTGTGAGACCCTGACTTCACACTTAAGGTATTCTCATTACCCCTAATCAGAGGGAAGATGTGATGAGTTTACTAACCCATTGGTTTAGGCTTAAGCTCATTAATTTATGACAAACTTCAAAAAGCAATAAAAGACTGAAAACTCAAAAACAAACAATAAACGTCTCCTCCGGGATTCTTTTCTCACCTCATTCACTCACAAACGAGAATTTGCTTCTTCCGTCTAATGCAAGACAGTTAGCACCTGAGCCAGACAGGTCATACACTTGAGCATAGACAAGCAAGCAGTTCACAAGTCAATTCACCTTTCAGTCTCTTTGGGTCGAACTACGGTGTTCTGACTTCCTCATTGCACGAGAGGATACGTAGGCATAACTTAACAGTTATCGAATAAAAGTCTCTGTATATTCCCCCTCTTTCCAGCTTTATTATTTTAGCCTCATAATCATGAGCATTTCATTCCTTATCTCACACTGACACTTCACTTATACACTTCACTTTTCTCTTACAATGACACCTGTACATCTTTTTCCAGTTCTTTGATACACAGTCTGCACTGACACTACCCCTTTAAAACACAAATCTTTTAAGTGTGGATCCCGCTGAGTACGGCGGACAATCTGGGTGCTAATACCTTCCCAGGTTGTAACCAACCCCCTTTCTCAGTCTCTATGGTTCGCTACCGTCTTGTCCATATCTTTCTAGGTTTATGCAGCATTAACTTTCCTCCGGGATAAAAATGCCTAGCTGGCGACTCTTGTCTTTCTGAGTTCACTCCTGTGTGTTCTCATTCCTCTCTTCGCCGACCGTTCGCGCTTGTACCGGGGATGCAAATCTTTGGGAGCGACAGTATGGAGCAAAATGCATAAAGTCAACTTTTTGTGTAAGAGAGGTATGGGTCAATTCTGTTAAGGTACAAGGCATGGCTTGGCTGCAGCTTGAATCAAGGAGAACCATGGAAATGGATTAGAGGCAATGCAGCAAGTGGATTAGGGTTTGTGTGAGGTTTTGCAACTTTGTGATCTTTTGGCCCTTTTGTGATTACTTGAAGCATAAGTCATGAAAATGGGAGGTTCTTTTGTGCAATCTGATTTTTAGGTCATGGTTCATGTTTGTGTAAAGGTTAGAAGTCACTTTGAAGTCACATTTTGCCTTGGCAAGAGGTTTTGCAACTTTGCCTCTTTGGTGTAAAACTTGAAATTATGTGATTTTGTCCAACTTTGGCAAGCCATAACTTTTGATCCATAATGAATTAGAATGCGTTCTTGTACTTTTTGAAAAGGGAATGATCCATTCTACAACTTTCATGACCAAAGTTTTCTCATTTGAAGCATTTTTGAATCAAAAAGAAAGGGTTGAAAAACTTTCCCAAAATGGCAAATTTTCATTACAAGTCACTTTCCCAAAAAGGCAACTTTACAAATGGCTTGAAATTCTTCAATTTTGTGAACTTATAACATCTTCTATGATCAAATAAGGATCATACACATTCAAAATGATTGAGAACACCCTTTGGTTGGGTCATTGGGGGCCTCAGATGCCCTAATTTTGCACTGACTTGCTCAAGAAGTCAACTCTTGATTAGATGCCTTCCCCATGGAATTTCTTCATGAAACTTGATATGCATGATCCTTATAACATATAGAGACAAATAGAAACAAGAATGACCAAAACAATTGGAGTTATGGCCTCTGAAACCAAAACCCTAATTCTAGGTCATATGTGCAGTTAAACCTGGCTCTGCTTCCATGCCTTTCTCAGTTCTTGTGATTCTTAGACTTCCTTGACTTTGTGAGGATATAATATGATGATTGAACATACATGGACCCCTTTGAAGTGATTGTAGACCTTTGAAGTGGCTCAAATGGCACAAGGATGGCTCAGATCACAAACCCTAGATGCAGATGACTTAGAAACAATGTAGTGAATTAAAAATGTGGTATGAGATGCTATGATTGAATTTATGCATATGAAGAGATCACAAGCCATTGTGTGAATGGGTGAGGGAAAATTTGGGGTGTTTACAGCTGCCCCTATTCAAACATGAGTTAGCTGTGCAGGATGTAAGCGACGACTTAACAGGCGAACAAGATAACTTGTGGTTGAATACCAAAGACAGTCCAAAATTTGCACTCACAGAATGAAGAAGAAAAGGGATATAGATTGTAAAAGAAAATAAAGTATAATTATAAAGTGCGGGCGACGGAGGACGACCGTCGAGTAGAGGACGACTGCTGGGGATGAAGCAATGACGGGGACGGCCGGCATGCTGGGGATGTAAGGGATTATGATGGCGACGGCCATCAAGTAAAGCTATAAGACTCTCTGGGGATCATAGGTAAATGAAATAAATGATGAGGTACTGTAATCAAAAGGTGAAGGACGATCACCTAGCAGGGGACGGCTGCTCTATTGGGGATAAGATGAGGGACGGTCATCTAAGGTGAAGGACGATCACCTGGCAGGGTACGGCTGCCGAAAGTACCACGACATAGGACGAATGTCGGATAAAAGAGGTCGACGATGGGGACGGCCATCGGATAAACGTGATGAAGGACGATCATCAAGAGGTGAAGGACGATCACCTAGCAGGGTACGGCTGCTCTTAGGGTTTATCGTGACATAGGACGAATGTCAAATAACAGAATCAACGATGGGGACGGCCATCGGATAAAATGATGAAGGACGATCATCAAGAGGTGAAGGACGATCACCTAGCAGGGGACGGCTGCTGAAAGTATCACGACATAGGACGAATTTCGGATGAAAGGGGTTCTAATGAATAGAGACTCCACTGGGGGTGATGAAGGATGATCATCAAAAAGGTGAAGGGCGATCACCTGGCAGGGTACGGCTGCCGAAGGGTATCATGACATAGGACGAATGTCAGATAGAAAGGAAATAGTTCAACAAGATTTGTTGGGGACTCTCCTGGAGGAGGGTAGATACATACGAGTATCTAAATTCAAGAGATGAAGGTATAAATGTTTGACACTGTGTATAGATTAAAGATGCGGACGAGCATCCTTAAGACTATGATACGGACGAGTATCAGTAGAAACAAACGCTTGACGCATGTTCAGAGATGATGATATGGACGAGTACCAACTGGTTAACAAAGAACACGGACGAGTGTCGGATCTGAGGGGATTTAAGTGGTATATACAAAATAAGGAACGAGTATCTGTATGAGTAAAAAGATGATGAGTAACACGGACGAGTGTCGGAAAAAGTGTATTATAAACAAGTGTGTGGTTTCCAAAGTGTTTGGGTAACTATGCTGGGGAAGGTGACACGGACGGGCGTCAAGGAATTGTGTATATATGTATCTGTGAGTGCAAAGGGGACGCCTTGGCTTTCTACTGGGGATATGACACGGACGGGTGTCAGGAAGTATCTGTATCTTTAGGGAAAATGCCTTGGCTCTCTGCCGGGGAATTTGGGAAGTTTTCTGTATATCGTTGATGGATTGTCAGTATTCACAAGTGTTTGATTCAGAATATGGCTTATGTTTATGCAATATGTTTGATTTTTGCCATAATGCTCCGTATTGGACGGAATGCTACGCTTTGTGGGAAAATATGATGCGAATGCTATGATTATGCAAAGATATCGATCCGGGATTCGGATCCCGTTGCTGTGAAGATCTCTGGCTGATCTGCTTGAAGTGGATATCCCAACTGGGGATGAGATCATTGATAGATCTGACATGTATGACTCTGTATGGGGAAGTAGGTCACTGATAGACCTATCTCAGTAACGAGGGACCCAACTGGGGTTTGTAGAAGCTTTTGTCACTCTGTTGTGAGATCTTCAAGCGTTGTTCTTCTGGGTAGAGGCTGAAACTCTGTGGGAATATGGTTCTCGGTCTTTGCACTTGGCCGAGAAGGAATGATGACTGGCAACTCAGCTGGGGAGAAAGCACCTCTGGTGCTAATTGGGAGATAGACTGAGTAGATAATGATTTGCCAGCTTGCTGGGGTGAAGCCTTCACGCCCCATGTTGTGCTTTGAATAGCTGTAATCCTGTAAAGACAAATAAACGTACAAGCATCCCGAGATATTCCTTATTGGATTCCGTCATAGGAGTTTAGGCAATCCCAGGAGTAAACATATTTCCTGTAAGCATGTATTCTTTAGAAAGGAAACATTTGTATTTATGCGGATCAATATCTTAAAGACATCGGACATTTTTGCAAACGAAAAATAAAATGTACGAGACGAGACATGACTGAAAATCTGATTTTATTAATTCAGGTGCCTTGAATTGGCGAGATACAGTCAGAGAAACAGCTACCCTGAAATGAGGAGATCGTTACAAATTGAAAGACAAAAAGGTGCTGGCAATGTTGATGACGCTTCAAGGAGCTTCCCCTTTTGCTATGACTCGTATGACATTGACGTTCTTCTCATCTTGCTTTCTGAAGAAAGCTGGTTCTGACCGACGCTCGAACCTTTCGGAGCTTGCTAGGTTGTAAGTGATACAGATGAATTCAGAATGCAGTTGTTCGCTTATTCCTTTATTTTGCGTGGATCGCCCTTTCAGGTTTTCAATCCACCGGGATACCTATTTTTTCCTGAGTTTTCCAATGTGGCTTTTCAACTCAGCGGGTGTACGTGTTTTTATTTATTTATTTATTTTCCCTTATTTTTGCCCGAGTCTTTTATTCTGTTTTTGACTCGCCGGGATGCCCTATTTTTGCCTGGACTTACATTCTGTTTTTATGTTCAGTGGGTCATTTTCATGCGAAGTATTTTTTAACTGCATCTGAATTCACAGGGGACAAGAAGTCTTCACCATCCATAGTACTGAGCATCAGTGCTCCACCAGAGAAAACTTTCTTTACTACGAATGGCCCTTCATAATTCGGAGTCCATTTGCCCCTGTGGTCTGTATGAGGAGGGAGGAGTCTTTTCAGCACAAGATCTCCTACTTGGTACTCTTGGAGCCTGACTTTCTGATCGAAGGCTTTCTTCATTCTTTTCTGATACAGCTGCCCATGACAAATTGCAGCCAATCTCTTCTCTTCAATCAGATTCAGTTGTTCGTATCGGGATCAGACCCATTCTGCTTCATTTAGCTTAACATCCATCAGTACCCGCAGGGAGGGTAATTCAACTTCAACAGGTAGGACTGCTTCCATACCATACACAAGCTGATACGGTGTTGCCCCAGTGGGCGTTCTGATTGACGTACGGTACCCATGCAAGGCAAATGGTAGCATTTCATGCCAGTCTTTATAGGTAACTACCATCTTCTGCATAGTCTTCTTGATATTCTTGTTAGCTGCCTCAACAGCGCCATTCATCTTTGGCCTGTAAGGAGAAGAATTATGGTGTTGGATCTTGAAGTCCCGGCATAGTTCTGCCATCATTTTATTGTTCAAGTTGGAACCATTATCAGTAATGATCCGTTCGGGAACTCCATACCAGCAGATGATGTCTCTTTTCAGAAATCGAGCTACCACTTGCCTGGTAACATTTGCATATGAAGCTGCTTCAACCCACTTGGTAAAATAGTCGATGGCTACCAGGATGAATCTGTGGCCATTTGAAGCAGTCAGTTCAATCTTGCCAATCATGTCAATGCCCCACATAGCAAAGGGCCAGGGTGAAGACATCACATTCAGAGGATTCGGAGGCATATGCACCTTATCCGCATAAATCTGGCATTTATGACATTTTCTGGCATAAGCACAACAGTCTGCATCCATTGTGATCCAGTAATAACCTGATCTTAACAGCTTTTTAGCCATTGCATGCCCTCCTGCATGGGTACCAAAAGATCCTTCGTGCACCTCGTGCATTAACAAGCCTGCTTCTGTCTTATCAACGCATCTGAGAAGTATCATATCAAAGTTTCTCTTGTACAGGGAACCGTCAGTATTCAGGAAGAAACTACCAGCTAGCCTTCTTAACGTCTTCTTATCATTGGAAGATGCCCCAGGTGGGTATGTTTGATCCTCCAAGAAGCACTTAATGTCATGGAACCAAGGCTTATCATCTTTAACAACATCTGCCGTAAACATATATGCTGGTCTGTCAAGTCTGGACACTGAAATCCGAGGCACAAAGTTGGCGGCTTGAACTTTGATCATGGATGAAATGGTAGCCAGAGCGTCTGCAAACTGATTCTTGTCTCGAGGGATATACTCAAGCTTGACTTTTGTGAAGAAAGTCAATAACCTTCTTGTATAGTCCCTATAAGGTATCAGATGATCCTGGTGTGTGTACCATTTGCCGTTGGTTTGATTAATTACCAGAGCTGAATCTCCGAACACAGTCAAAGTCTTGATCCTAAGGTCAATGGCTTCCTTAAGACCCATAATGCAAGCTTCATATTCAGCTTCGTTGTTAGTGCAATTGAAGGTGAGTTTTGCCGAGAATGGCATGTGAACTCCCTTAGGCGTAATGAGTACTGCACCAACACCACGACCATTCATATTAACAGCCCCATCAAACATCATAGTCCATTCTTCTTCTGGGTTAGGCCCTTCAATGTGAACAGGCTCTTCATGATCTTTTGCTTTTATGAACATGATGTCTTCATCAGGGAAGTCAAATCTCAAAGGCTGGTAATCATCAATAGGTTGCTCAGCAAGATAATCAGACAATACACTGCCTTTGATGGCTTTCAGAGATGTGTACTGAATGTCATATTCTGTGAGGATCATTTTCCATCTTGCAACCCGTCCGGTAAGTGCTGGCTTCTCAAAAATGTACTTAACTGGATCCATCTTGGAGATCAACAAAGTAGTGTGGGTCAACATATACTGTCTCAGTCGGCGAGCAGCCCATGCTAAAGCACAACAAGTTTTCTCGAGCAGTGAATAATGTTGTTCACAGTCGGTAAACTTTTTGCTTAGGTAGTATATTGCATACTCTTTTCGACCAGACTCGTCATGCTGGTCCAGCACACACCCCATTGACTCTTCTAATACTATCAAGTACATGATTAGAGGTCTTCCTTCAACTGGAGGCATAAGGATCGGAGGCTCTTGTAAGTATTCCTTGATTTTGTCAAAAGCCCTCTGGAGGCAGTCTTCATTCCACCTGACCGTTTGTTCTTTTCTTAATAGCTTGAACAAGGGTTCACAGGTTGCTGTGAGGTGAGATATGAACCTTGATATGTAGTTCAATCTACCTAGGAACCCCCGAACTTCTTTTTCTGATTTCGGTGCAGGCATTTCCTGAATGGCTTTAACTTTGTCAGGGTCAACTTCAATCCCTTTCTCACTTACAATAAAGCCCAGCAGCTTACCGGATCGTACCCCGAATGTGCATTTGTTGGGGTTCAACTTCAGTTGGTACTTCCTCAGATGCTTGAATAACTTCAACAGATTTACCAGGTGGTCTTCTTCTGTGAGGGACTTGGCAATCATGTCATCCACATAACATTCAATTTCTTTATGGATCATGTCATGAAATAATGTTACCATAGCCCGTTGATAAGTTGCACCAGCATTCTTTAGTCCGAACGGCATCACCTTATAACAGAATGTGCCCCAGGGTGTGATGAAAGTTGTCTTCTCCATGTCTTCAGGCGACATCTTGATCTGATTGTATCCTGAAAATCCGTCCATGAAGGAGAATACCGAGAACTGAGCCGTATTATCAACCAATACATCAATGTGAGGTAAAGGGAAGTCATCTTTTGGGCTGGCCCTATTCAGATCCCGGTAGTCCACACACATCCTCATCTTGCCGTCTTTCTTAGGCACAGGTACAATATTAGCAACCCACGGTGGATAGCTAGTTACAGCAAGGAAACCGGCGTCCCACTGTTTTTGTACCTCTTCTTTAATCTTTATTGCCATATCTGGGCGAGTACGGCGCAGCTTCTGTTTTACCGGAGGGCAGTCTTCTTTCAAAGGCAGCTTGTGCATGACAATATCAATGTCCAACCCTGGCATATCCTGATAAGACCAAGCAAAAACATCCACGTACTCACGAAGCATATCAATCAGTTGTTCTTTCACTGAGTCTTGTAGGCAGGCCCCGATTTTAACCTCTTTCACGTCTTCTTTCGTACCAAGATTAACCGTTTCAACCTCCTCCTGATGAGGAGTGATAACCTTCTCCTCTTGCCTTAACAACCTGGATAGCTCTTCAGATAGCTCATAATCTTCTTCAACCCCTTCATCAGCTTGATTTATTGGATTGTCAAAGTCATACGAAGTCATAGCAGTGTTGTTGTCGGTGCAATCTGAAAGGCACTCTCTGCAAGGGTTTAGATTGTTCATTTTAGTGATCACTTTTAATCTTGTTTAGAAAAAGTGAAATGAAGTTATCATTTTGGAAAACATTGCCATTTTATTTTTGTACAAAAAGAAAAATGAAAAACAGTGAGCGGAAAAGAAAAAGACTCATTTGCAAAAGATGTCCGATATTCATTGATTAATCCATTTGCACAAAATTACAAGATGGCCCGATTACAAAATGAGTCTTGACATCTTGGGCAAGATGCAAGACTTGATGCATGCTTAAAACTACAGGAAATAATAATTACTCTGCAGGAGTAACCCTTATAATTTCATGGGAAGACCAGTTAAGGACTTGGCTCCCCGGGATCCTTGGACGTATCCAGCTCTCCAGGTTGCGATCGCTTTCCTCCTCGTCTTCCAAGTTGTTCACTGCATCCGGGGTGAGCATTCCCCCGCTGACAAAATTGGGCTTCTTGGAAGCCTCTGATTGATCTTGTTGAGTTGGTCTGTAACCCAACCTAAATCTGTCTTCTTTCTTTTCTACGGGCAGCAGTTTGCCCCAGCCTTGGGCAGTACCCTCTTCAACAACCTTTCGGGCTTGCTGATAAGATGTTATGGAGGTTCCCAATACAGCAAATGCTTCATTAATGTTTAGGGCCTCAAACCCCTGGCTCATGGTTTCATGGATCTCTCCATCCATCTCAATGTACTTATACGTAGCCAGATGGCTAACAAAGATGTCTTCCTCCCCACAGATGGTGATGATCTGGCCTTCCCACTCGAATTTTAGCTTTTAGTGAAGGGTAGACGTAACAGCGCCAGCGGCATGAATCCAGGGTCTATCCAACAAACAGCTGTAGGCCGGCTGAATGTCCATCACATAGAAGGTAATCTTAAAAGTCTGCGGGCCAATCATCACAGGCAGATCAATCTCCCCAAGCACTGATCTTTTAGAGCCATCGAATGCTCTCACCACCAAATTACTCGGACGCAGTGCCAAGCCATCATATTCCAGCTTCACTAAGGATTTCTTTGGTAGAACATTGAGCGAAGACCCAGTGTCCACCAATACATGTGATAGAACAGCACCCTTGCATTCCAGGGTGATATGTAAAGCCTTGTTGTGGTTACGTCCCTCAGTTGTTAAGTCAACATTGGTAAAGCCCAGTCCATGACTGGTGTTGACATTTGCTACCACAGTTTCTAGCTGATTAACGGTAATCTCCTCTGGTGCGTATGCTGCGTGCAGGACTTTCATTAATGCATTCCTGTGAGCTTCAGAACACATCAACAGTGACAATATGGAGATTTTTGAGGGAGTTTGGTGAAGCTGATCCACCACCTTGTAATCACTTCTCTTTATGATTCTCATAAAATCGTCTACATCTTGTTCCAAAGATGTCTTCTGAGTTTCTTTGGTAGCCGGCTCTTCAGGTACCACACTCTTTCCTTTTGCTTTGGCAACAGCTTCTGCCTCAACATTAGGTCTTTGCAATTGTGAGGCAAAAAGGCGTCCGCTTCTGGTGAAGCCTCCGCCTCCCCCAACATTATCAATTTGTGGAGAAGAGGTTGAAGAATCCAAAGTGATTTTCTCCCCGTTGCAGTAGAGGTCAGAGCCATAATGCCAAGGTATGGCATTGTTGCTTTCATAGGGAACTGGTCCAGGTACCGTGATGGTAACTGGACTGACTGCTGTAGAGGAGGGTACTGAAATGGTGTGCGGATCGTAGTAAATTGTGACCGGTGACCTGGCAGGGGGTGCCATTGCTTGTTGTTGCAAATTGTTGTTTGGAGGAACATTTGATGGATCGTAGTAGATTGTGACTGCTGAGACATCTTCATTAATTTCTGTTGGCGTCGTAGAAGATTCTGCTGGTAAAAAGGATGTTGATGTTGTAGAGGAAATGGTTGTTGACATTTGATTTGTTGAAGTGATGGATGAAGCCATTGTTGATGATATTGATGAATCGGTTGGAATGATTGTTGTTGCTGTTGTAGAAGAATCAGGAATTGTTGTCAAAGGGATTGCTGGATTTGTAGGCGCCGTTGTTGAGATCTGAAGGATACCATCCTTGATAAGACCATTTATGCCGCTTCTCAAATTATCACATCCGTTGACTGCAATGTTGCAATACCCACAACCGAGCTCACACCCGGGAAACACCTGGCACTCTAGAAGCTGAGCTTTAATTTCGACCAGAGGTGTTCGAATTTGTGCAACACTGGTGATCAAAGTAGACAGTTTATCTTCCTCAATGGCATTAATCCTCGGCCCACCATGATTAGGCATAGGATTTCTGTTGACATTTGAAGGAGGTGCGAAGTTGAGGGCTTTAGAATCCACCAGATCTTGAACCTTCAATTGCAAAGCCCTGCATTTCTCAGTATTGTGGCCAGGTGCATTGGAGTGGAAAGCACGTTTGGCGTTGACATCGTAATTCTTAGGGAGATTGGAGGGATCTGGTGGTGCCAATGTCCTTAATTCAACCAAGTTAAGTTTCAGGAGTTGTGGAAATAAGGCAGCATAAGGCATACGGATAGGATCAATCACCCTATTTTCCTGTGATGGTCTTTGCTGGAAGGGCCTTTGTTGTTGATTGTTATTGTCAGTGCAGGAACAAGAATGAAATTCCCAAGACTACGAGGCTAAAAGAATAATACTGGAGGAGGGGGGAATATACAGAGACTTTTGTTCGATAACTATTATGTTATGCCTATGTATCCTCTCGTACAATGAGGAAGTCAGAACACCGTAGTTCGACCCAAGGAGACTGAGAGAAAAATTGACTTGTGAACTGTTTACTTGTCTATGCTCAAGTGTATGACCTGTCTGGCTCAGGTGCAAACTGTCTTGCATTAGATGGAAGAAGCAAGTTCTCGTTTGTGAGTGAAGATGATGAGAAAAGAATCCCGAAGGAGACGATTATTGTTTGTTTTTGTGTTTTCAATCTTTTATTGCTTTTTGGAGTTTGTCATAAGAAAATGAGCTTAAGCCTAAACCAAAGGGTTAGTAAGCTCATCACATCCTCCCTCTGATCAGGGGTAATGAGAATACCTTAAGTATGAGGTAAACACCTCACACTTAATCACCATGATGTAGGATTAAGATCATTAACCTACTTGCATTTATTTAGATGTTTTTGGTGTTTTTGTTTAGTGTTAAGTAATGAGATTAAGCCATAATCAAGGATTTAATGGACCCATTACACCATCCTAATAGAAGGATAATAGATGAGAACTGTAGATGTTTAAGAATTGGCAGAATTTTTGACCAAACAAGAAATGTTATATTCAGTTCAGAATGTCCTATCAGATGTTGGGACATTAGCAAACAGAGTATGTGAACTTGGTTCAGGATGTCCTACCAGATGTTGGGACATTGTATAAATGACTAAGTTCAGTTTTGTCAGGATGTCCCAACAGATGTTGAGACATCTCAGACCTGCTACCAGAATTAATTATTGATTAACAGATCAGAGATATTTAAGGAGAATTATCTGGAATTAATTAATGATGGATATAAAACAGAACAAGGCGCATCTGTAGGGAGTTTTAAATTGAAGATTCAGATTAAAACAGAAGACCTAATGCACCTAGAATATAGGAGGTAACAAACCCTAAATTCAAGGTGACAGCTGCTGCACATTAGGGCTGGATCATTCTACAGAAAGCCCAAAATTCAGAACCTATTTAAACAACAGAATCTCATAGAATTGTGCACGAATTTCAGAAGACTAAATAGGGTGTCTAGTGTTTTAATAGCAGGTTGCTTTTATGTACCACTTTATGAGCTTTTAAGCAAAAGTGCATTTGTGACTTGATTGAAACTGTGAAGTAAAATCAAGCTGTTATTGTTTGAAGGATGTCTTCAATTTCTGTAAACTTGTAAACTTGATCACTGGGTGATTGAGGGGGAGTGAGTAGGGTACTCTTATCTAAGTGAGTCTTAGGTAGAAATTGCATTGGGTAAGTATTAAGTGATAGATTAAACAGGGTGGTTTAAGTCTAGAATTAATATTACTAATAGTGGATTTCCTCCTGGCTTGGTAGCCTCCAGATGTAGGTGTGGTTATACACTGAACTGGGTTAACAAACTTCTGTGTTGTTTATTTTTCCTGCTGTTTAAGTTTTTGGTTAAATTTGTCAAATGTCCTATTAAGTGTTGGAACATCTCTTAGGACATCTCATTACAGAATTTCAATTGGCATCAGAGCAGGCACCCTGCCTGTTTATACTGGGTGAGATCTAGGGAAAACAAATTCTGTAACATGGACAGAGATATAGGGTCAGTAAATAGACCACCTATACTGGATGGTTCTAATTATGACTACTGGAAGCCAAGAATGATTGCATTCTTAAAGTCACTTGACAACAGGGCATGGAGAGCAGTAATTGTTGGATGGAAACATCCTGTTAAAGACACCAAAGATGGATCAATAGTTCTGAAACCTGAAGAAGAATGGAGTAAAGAGGAAGAAGATTCAGAACTAGGCAACTCAAAAGCCCTAAATGCTTTATTCAATGGCATTGATAGAAATATTTTCAGACTGGTGCATCATTGTGAGCTGGCCAAAGATGTGTGGGATACCCTCAAGACAACTCATGAAGGAACATCAAAAGTAAAAATGTCAAGACTTCAACTTCTCACCACCAAGTTTGAAAACTTGAGAATGAAGGAAGATGAATCAATTCATGAGTTCTACATGAACATCTTGGATATAGCCAATACTTCTGGAGCCTTGGGAGAAAAGATGACTGATGAAAAGCTTGTAAGGAAGATTCTCAGATCTTTGCCAAAAAGATTTGACATGAAAGTCACAGCAATAGAAGAAGCTCAAGACATATGCTCCATGAAAGCTGAAGAACTCATTGGTTCCCTTCAAACTTTTGAAATGGGAATGAATGACACACATGCTAAAAAGAACAAAAGCATTGCCTTGGTTTCAAATGCAGATGAAGAAGAAGATGATGAACTAGCAAATGATAAAAGCTTCTCAGAAAATCTTGCATTGATTACAAAACAGTTCAAACAGATTCTCAGAGGTATGGAAGGTAAATCAAATTCCAGTGGAAGATTCACAAACTCTTCTGAAAACAAGAGAACCTATGATGCTAACAGAAGATCAAATCTTGCTGAAAAGACCAGTCAAGAAAAAGGAATCAAGTGCCATGAATGTGAAGGATATGGACACATCAAGAAGGAATGTCCCAACTTCTTAAAAAGACAAAAGAAGGGACTATCTGTAACCTGGTCTGATGAAGACTCAGGAGGAGATTCAGAAGAAGAATCAGCTAAGCATATTACTGCTTTAGCTGGACTGTGTGAATATGATAGTGATTCCAGTTGTGGAGAGCTTACTTATGAACAACTTGAGCAAGCATTCAAAGATCTATACAAAAGAAGCTCTGAAATATGCAGTGAGGTTATAAAGCTAAAGAAGCAGAATGAAGTACTAGAAGAGGAAAAAGAAAGTGATCAAGTAATCATTGATACCTTGAAAAGTGAAGTAACTCTTCTCAATTCTAAGATGGAACATATGTCCAAATCTGTTAGAATGATGAACAGCAGCTCAAATACACTGGATGTTATTCTTTGCAATAATAAACATTCAGGGGACAAAAGTGGACTGGGATACAACAGAGAAGAAGCCAGCTCTAGCAAAGCCACTTCAAAAATTACACAGTCAAACAAGATGTCCCAACAAATGCTTCAACATCAGAACACAAAGACTAACATAATGTTCCAACAGATGTCTCAACATTCTGGAAAGAACAAAATGAAGAAGAAGTATCAAAGATGGAGATGCCATCACTGTGGAAGATTTGGGCATATCAAACCTCACTGTTATAAGTTACATGGATATCCAAATCAGATGTGTCAGCAACCTTCCAAGCAGAAAGTAGAAGGTACCAAGAAAATGCAGCTTAGAAATCAGCAACCTCCTAAGCAAAAGACAGAAGTAATCAAGAAAGTTTGGAGACCAAAAGCTGACATTCAGACTGATCAAAGCCACACACCCAAGAACAAGATCAACAATCAAGCTTGGAGATCAGCTGAACAACACTCAGAGCAGAGGCATCAAAAGAAATCTCAACTCATCTGGTCAAAGAAGAGTACTGCATACATAGCACATACATCATTGAAAGTATCAGCTAAGGAAGACTGGTACTTTGACAGTGGATGCTCAAGACACATGACTGGATTGAAGAATTTGCTAGTAAACTTAAAGCCACATTCATCCAGGTATGTTACCTTTGGAGATGGAGCTAAAGGAGAGATCAAGGGAGTTGGAACCTTGGATTGTCAAGATGTTCCAAGATTAGATGATGTGCTGCTAGTTAAAGGTTTAACTGCTAACCTGATAAGCATAAGTCAACTATGTGATCAAGGATACAGTGTAAACTTTACCAAATCTGAATGCATAGTGACTAACAAAGAACAAGAGGTTGTCATGAAAGGAGCCAGATCTAAAGACAACTGTTACATGTGGGAATCCCAAAATCTCAGTCTCACTTCAACCTGCACTCTAGCTAAAGAAGAAGAAGTGAAACTGTGGCATCAAAGACTAGGTCATCTTCATTTCAGAGGCATAAAGAAGATCATATCTATGGATGCTGTAAGAGGTATTCCTAAATTGAAGATTGATGATGGCAAAATATGTGGTGAATGTCAAATAGGCAAGCAAAACAAGATGTCCCATCCAAAGCTCCAACATCTGACAACTTCCAAAGTTTTGGAACTTCTTCATATGGATCTTACGGGACCTATGCAAGTTGAAAGTCTTGGTGGTAAGAGGTATGCCTATGTTGTGGTTGATGATTTTTCAAGATATACATGGATAAACTTCATCAAAGAAAAGTCAGATGTATTTGATGTATTCAAAGAATTATGTCAAAGATTGCAAAGGGAAAAATCCAGCTGTGTGATCAGAATAAGAAGTGATCATGGAAAAGAATTTGATCAAAAGTTCTTAGATTTCTGTTCTTCAGAAGGAATCAACCATGAGTATTCTTCACCTATCACTCCTCAACAGAATGGAATTGTTGAAAGGAAGAATAGAACCATTCAAGAATCAGCAAGAGCTATGATCCATGCTAAGAAGTTACCTCTGTATTTCTGGGCTGAAGCTATGAACACTGCCTGCTACATCCATAACAGAGTTACCTTGAGAAAAGGAACCCTGTCCACAATATATGAAGTCTGGAAGGGCAGAAAACCCACTGTGAAGTACTTTCATGTGTTTGGAAGTAAATGCTATATTCTGGCAGATAGGGAGCAAAGGAGAAAAATGGATCCTAAAAGTGATGAAGGAATTTTCCTTGGATACTCTATAAACAGCAGAGCATATAGAGTATTTAACTACAGAACAAATGTTATCATGGAATCCATAAATGTGATAATTGATGATGCTCCTACAGATGTCCCAGAAGATGTTGGAACATCTGCTGATATCAAGATTGAAGCTGAAGAAAAGAATGATCAATATAACTTCACTCAAAATGATACAAGGTCAGAAGATTCAAGCAAACCTCCCTCCATCAGAATACAGAAGGATCATCCCAAAGATTTAATAATTGGTGATCCCAACAGAGGTGTGAGCACTAGATCAAGAGAAGTGATTTCAGGTTCTTGTTTTGTGTCCAAAATAGAACCTAAAAACATCAAGGAGGCTCTCACTAATGAATACTGGATTTGTGCTATGCAAGAGGAATTAGGTCAATTCACAAGGAATGAAGTGTGGAATCTTGTTCCTAGACCTAATGACATAAATGTGATTGGTACAAAATGGGTGTACAAGAACAAGTCAAATGAACAAGGAATTGTTACAAAGAACAAAGCTAGACTTGTGGCTCAAAGATACACTCAAATTGAAGGGGTAGACTTTGATGAAACCTTTGCACCAGTAGCAAGGCTTGAATCAATAAGATTACTGTTGGGAATTGCTTGTATCTTAAAGTTCAAGCTATTTCAAATGGATGTGAAAAGTGCCTTTCTTAATGGTTATCTTAATGAAGAGGTATATGTAGAACAGCCTAAAGGATTTGTTGATCCAAGCTGTCCAAATCATGTATACAAACTCAAGAAAGCACTTTATGGTCTGAAGCAAGCTCCAAGGGCATGGTATGAAAGACTTACCACATTTCTTATCAAGCAAGGATACAGAAAAGGTGGGATTGATAAAACCCTGTTTGTTAAAGATGAAGAAGGAAATGTCATGATTGCACAAATATATGTTGATGACATTGTGTTTGGTGGGATGTCTGATAAGATGGTCAAACATTTTGTCAAGCAGATGGAAGCTGAATTTGAAATGAGTCTAGTAGGTGAATTAACCTATTTTCTTGGTCTGCAAGTTAAGCAAATGGAAGACTCAATATTCATCTCACAAAGCAAGTACTCCAAGAACATAGTGAAGAAATTTGGAATGGAAAATGCTTCTCATAAAAGAACTCCTGCTCCTACACATTTAAAGCTGACTAAAGATGAAAAGGGTGAGAAGGTAGATCAAAGTTTATATAGAAGCATGATTGGAAGCTTGTTATACTTGACTGCTAGCAGACCAGACATTGCATTTGCAGTAGGAGTTTGTGCAAGATATCAAGCTGATCCAAAAGTCAGTCATCTCAATCAAGTCAAGAGAATCCTTAAATATGTTAATGGTACATGTGACTATGGCATAATGTACTTTCATGGATGCAAACCAATTCTCACTGGCTTCTGTGATGCTGATTGGGCAGGAAGTGCTGATGACAGAAAAAGCACTTCAGGAGGATGCTTCTTCCTTGGAAACAATCTGATTTCTTGGTTCAGTAAGAAACAGAATTGTGTATCCTTATCTACAGCTGAAGCTGAGTACATAGCAGCAGGTAGCAGTTGTTCTCAGTTGGTTTGGATGAAGCATATGCTCACTGAGTACAATGTCCCACAGGATGTCATGACATTGTACTGTGACAACTTAAGTGCAATCAACATATCTAAAAATCCTATCCAACACAGCAGGACAAAGCATATTGATATCAGACATCATTTCATCAGAGATCTTGTAGAAGAAAAGGTGATTTCATTGGAGCATGTAGCTACAGATCTGCAGTTAGCTGATATCTTTACCAAGGCATTGGATGCTGCACAATTTGAGAACTTAAGGGGCAAACTTGGAATCTGTTTATGTGATATCTAGCAGTTAATGAGATGTGCCAACATGTCATATGACATTGCATGGCATAAGTTCCAGATGGCAAAGCTAGTCTGGACTAGATCCTTGGGAATTTCATTCCTAATCATTTGGACTGTAACGGCTACTTATTTAGTATTTCCTTATAAGCAGCTATCAAGAGTCTCATCACATCATCACAAGCGAATCACATTGACTAGTAATCCTTCAGAAATCTTAAACCCTAAAGCTGCACATTCATCTTCCTCAACAATGTCTCAAAACCCTAAAACAGCTGAAGAAGTTCTCAACCAGGAAGACGTGGTTCATGCCATTCCTATTTCTATGGTGCCAATGCAATCAACACCATTAGACGAGCTCAAGGGAAATGCCTCTCACACTAAGAAGGCAAGAACACCAAAAAGAGGTAAAGATAAAATCAGAAGCAAAGCTAAAGAAATTCCTTCACATGTTAAATACTCCAAATATGTTGATGACTCCATCAAGGAGATTGTCAATCAAGTTTTCTCTGAACAAAGAGTAGTGAAAGGAATCTCTGTTCCCTTGAACACCATTCCTGCACCTCAAGAAGAACCTGCTCAAGATACAAAGAACAATGCTGCAGAACAAGATGTCCCAACGGATGTTGGAACATATGCAGATGAGAAAGCAAACTCATCTGATGCTGATACTGAACAGACTGAGGACAAGAAAGAGGTCTCAAGTGAAAGTGACAAAGAAGTTTCTATGGAACAGGCTAAAGACTCAAATGAAGATCAATCTTCTACTGATCAACAAGCTGATGAGGAGACTGCTCAATCCCCTCCAATAGTCAATCTGGAACAGGATTCTGATGCAGAGATCATATCATCTGTGAAACCCAGCATTGCTAAAAGACTAAGGTCCAGGAAAGGAAAGATACAAGATGAACCTGTCATTCCTGAGAAAAAGAAGGCTAGTCCAAAGAAAGGCAAGGCTAAAGCCACTTTTGGTCCAGCAAAACCATGGAGCAAGGTTCAAACCCAGAAGAGAAAAGCTGCAACACCATCAGATTCAGATGTTGGATCAGATGTCCCAACATCTCCTCCCAAGAAGAAACCAGCACCAGCTAGAACTTCAACTGTTGTTCCAGAAGCTCCCTTGGACAACATATCCTTCCATCATGTTTCCAGTGTTAACAGATGGAAATATGTGTACCAAAGAAGGGTTGCTTTGGAAAGAGAACTAAGCAGCAATGCACTTGAGTGCACAGAACTCATTGACCTAATCTCTGCTGCAGGATTATTCAAGACAGTCTCAGAGTTCTCTCCCTGCTATGAACTTCTTGTTAAAGAGTTCATTGTGAATCTTCAGGAGGATTGCTCAAATGGTAAGTCCTCAGAGTTCAGAAAGGTATTTGTAAGAGGTAAGTGTGTTGAGTTCTCTCCTCAAATCATTAATCAGTATCTAGGAAGGGACACAGATGGACCCAATGAGCTAGGGAAAACAGATAATCAAATCTGCAAGGTGATAACTGCTGACCAGGTAAAGGCATGGCCTGTGAAGGGAAAACTATCTGTAAGCATGCTTACCAGAAAGTATGCCATGCTGAACAGGATTGGTACATCTAATTGGGTGCCTACTAACCACACTTCCTCAATCTCAACTGGTCTAGCCAGATTTATATATGCTGTTGGAACTCAAACCAAAATGGACTATGGAGCTTTCATCTTTGATCAAACCATGAAGCATGCCAGCTCCTCTGCAACCAAGCTACCAATAGCCTTTCCATCATTGCTGTGTGGTATTGTACTCAATCAATATCCTGGGATTTTAACTGACAAGGATACTGCCTGCAAGAGAGAGAGCCCCCTGGCTTTTCACTACAAGTTATTCCTCAGTCATCATGCTGCAGATGTTGAAGCTCCTTCTGGGACATCTGCTGGTCCATCCACTGTTAAGAATCCAATCTCCAGGAAGACCTTAATTGCTGAGCTAAAAAGCACCTGCAAAGAGCTTGAAGCTAGAAAGCAGAAGCTTGAAGAAATAATTAAGAGGTTGGAAAGTGAAGAAGATCAGACAGCTGCATCTGATAAAGACAGTGAAGCTGACAGTGAAGCTGATAAAGATGAAGACACTGAGGTGGAGGAAGCTACTGAGAGTGATAAATCTGAGTGATCTTTGTATGTGAGGCATTTGTAATGACAGCAATGATTTGTAATTCTGGATAATAGTTCTTTGGCCCCTAATTTTGTGCCTACCAAGGGGGAGAACAACATCAAATGTAATTGCTGTTTAAATGAATGAAATCTGTTTGTTTGCTTCTGAACTGAATAAGTTTTTCTGTTGGAACAAGACTGGATAAAGACAGGACACATATATGTTTGAGGGGGAGTAATCTCAAATAAAATTCAACAGAAAAGTAATGATATACTCTGATAAAAAGAACTTCTGCTGCACTCTGAAAACCAGAAAAGATGTTAGCCAAAAATTAGCCAAAGGGGGAGTTTGTAGATGTTTAAGAATTGGCAGAATTTTTGACCAAACAAGAAATGTTAAATTCAGTTCAGAATGTCCTATCAGATGTTGGGACATTAGCAAACAGAGTATGTGAACTTGGTTCAGGATGTCCTACCAGATGTTGGGACATTGTATAAATGACTAAGTTCAGTTTTGTCAGGATGTCCCAACAGATGTTGAGACATCTCAGACCTGCTACCAGAATTAATTATTGATTAACAGATCAGAGATATTTAAGGAGAATTATCTGGAATTAATTAATGATGGATATAAAACAGAACAAGGCGCATCTGTAGGGAGTTTTAAATTGAAGATTCAGATTAAAACAGAAGACCTAATGCACCTAGAATATAGGAGGTAACAAACCCTAAATTCAAGGTGACAGCTGCTGCACATTAGGGCTGGATCATTCTACAGAAAGCCCAAAATTCAGAACCTATTTAAACAACAGAATCTCATAGAATTGTGCACGAATTTCAGAAGACTAAATAGGGTGTCTAGTGTTTTAATAGCAGGTTGCTTTTATGTACCACTTTATGAGCTTTTAAGCAAAAGTGCATTTGTGACTTGATTGAAACTGTGAAGTAAAATCAAGCTGTTATTGTTTGAAGGATGTCTTCAATTTCTGTAAACTTGTAAACTTGATCACTGGGTGATTGAGGGGGAGTGAGTAGGGTACTCTTATCTAAGTGAGTCTTAGGTAGAAATTGCATTGGGTAAGTATTAAGTGATAGATTAAACAGGGTGGTTTAAGTCTAGAATTAATATTACTAATAGTGGATTTCCTCCTGGCTTGGTAGCCTCCAGATGTAGGTGTGGTTATACACTGAACTGGGTTAACAAACTTCTGTGTTGTTTATTTTTCCTGCTGTTTAAGTTTTTGGTTAAATTTGTCAAATGTCCTATTAAGTGTTGGAACATCTCTTAGGACATCTCATTACAGAATTTCAAGAACATTTAAGCTGAGGAAGACTCCTCAACTTAATCCATGATTAGGGATTAACCTCATGACAAAACAAAGCCTTTATTAAAGTGGATTTTAGTTAATGAAAAGATGAAGAAGTGATTTTTATGGTTTGTAAGACAACTTGAGGGGGACTTGTCCATTAACACTATGGTTAGTCCTTCTTAACCAGTTAAGGAAGAATTAGAACCCTAATGCAAGGCCCAAGTTACAAGCTTGATGTCTTAGTGATTATTAGATGGATTGATTAAAGGAGTTAAACACATTAAGGGTTCAACACTTAGGATTAAAGTTATACACTCCATCCTAATAGAAGGATGCAGGCATAAGCTTAATCACAAAGCCTTAAAACCTTTAGGGTTTAGTCCTTGATTATGAGATGAGAAGAGAAGACTCAAAGATGACACAAAGGCAAACTAAATGGGGGACTAATCAAACCCTAATTGTTATCATGCTTGGAGATCCTAGGGTTAATGAGGCTTAAGAGAGAAGGAAATCTTCAAAGAGCCACCAAGGAAAGAAGCAGATGAAAGGAGGAAGAAGCAGAGAGAAGCAAGACAACTTGCTTCACTTAAGAAGACAAGTTGCTTGAAGGAAGAAAGAGAGAAAGAGCATGAATGAGCAAGCTCACTCTAATACACAAGATGAAATGCAGCAATGATGCATATAAGAGATGAAAAGAGATTGTGAGAAGTGAAGGCAAATTCACTTCCCAAAACAACTTACCACCTGAAAAGTTAGCAAAAGAAATGAAATGGCATGCAAATGAGATGAAATGTCATGATGCAAAACAAAGTCAGAAGCATAAACATGATGTTAATGATGCTAAGGGATGATGCAAACACATGTCAAGAGTTGTGGATGATCATACAAGGATGAGGATGCAAATGAAACATGCTTTGAACCATGGAAGTTCATGAAAGTTTATGAAATGGAATGGACATATAATATGGCAAATGAGAGATGCAATGATCAAACATGATTCTAATATGTCCTAAGATGTATTATGAATCATGTGGATGCACAAAATGTCATGGTAAGTCATTGAATGCAAGCATATGGGAGATGGATGCAAAGGAAGGCACACATTAGGGTTTACATACAACATGCAATGCAAAAATCCAAAACCAGAAGCAAATGACATGACAAAAAATTGAAAATGGGACCAAGGGAACCCTAACCCTACACAAGTTCACTGCCCAAAGGAGGGGATCCAACCCTAAACCTAATGGAAGTTATGAATTTTCTAAGTCAACTAGGGTTTCAAGGTACCTCACAATGAAAAATGCTAAACAAAATTGAAAATGGAAGATAAATTCAAACCAATTTTATCCTATAAACTAGATGCTATGAAGGATGCAATGCAAGAAGAACCATCATTAAACTCTCAATGGTTAGGCAAAATGGATTTTTCCAAGTTTGAACAAAAATATTGCCTTTAAAAGAATTTAATTCCAATGAAATTTGTCAAAATGCATCAAGAACCAAAAAGAAATTTGTTTTGAGAGTTTGATAATGTTTCTAAATGTTTTAAAATGCAATGTGAATTTTTTGTGATTTTTAAATACCTAAATGCATTTTTTATTAATTAATTTTCATTAACTAATTAAAAATAAACATTTAAATGATTTAAAAATAATTTTTAATGCAAAAAATAAAAATAAAAATATTTTTGGGTTCTGAAAATTAATGGAATGCTTGACAAAAAATTTCAGAATTTTTAAATGCTTTTTGCTATTTTTAAAAATTCGTAAAAGATAAAACATAAAATAAATGAAATAAAAGGAAATTATGGAGAAGTCAACAGATCCTGAGGCTCACATTCAAATGGATAGCGCGCGAATTGACTGGCGCCAGATCCTGCGGCCCATATTCAAACTGGCCTATTTAAAATTAAAACTTGATTAATTAACTTAATGACGTGGATTGGGGCTTAAGTGATGGATCTGAGCCATCCATTCGCGCGCGGGTCAACACAATTCCACAGGATCTATGGTTCACATTCAAACCAAACCCTAATCGTAATTAAAGCCCTAATGACTTACAGGTCACCGGAGAAGAGCTCCGGTCGTCTTCTCCGGTGACACCCCTCCCCTGAAACTTTCAATCTCACTCTCTAGGTCATTTCTAGAGCTCTAAAGCTCCAGATTACTTCCTCTCACCTTCCTAAACTCATCCCTGACCTCAAAAATAATTTATTCCTAACCATTAACAAGATTCGAAGCAAGGTACAAAAATGGCAGAAATTTCAGACAAGCCATACACACTCATCTCTCAACCATTTTCGAAAATTTAAAGTTCAGTGTGACCAGGGAAGCAAGCTTAATCATTTAGAAACTTAAAACAAGAATTCTGGAAAAATGTTTTCACATGGCTACCTGGGATGGAGCTTTCAACCCATGAGCTTTTTGACTGCTTCCTTGCTTCAAAATGACTCCAATGAACCTCCTGAGGAGTTTGCAAAGCTTGTATGGAGTTTATTGTGACTAGTTTGTGAGCTTGATGAAGTTCTGTTCAGTGAGGGATGAGAATCGTGTTTTTGATATGTAGGGTTTCAAGGCAAAGTAATGGTTGGTAACTGGTCAGTGGATCAGGGTGAGTGTTTCTGTGAAGTTTATTTTGATGTTTGAAGCTTGTGTGAGGAGATTCGAAGGAAAATGCATAAGAGGTGAGTTTTGAGAATGCTGCCTTGTGGTATGTTTCAGGCTGTGTTGTGTTATGTGTTGGGTTGCCTTTGGTACACATATCAATCCTTGATAGGTCAGAGTTGTTGTGGAGCAGTGTGATTGGTATGGAGCAAAATGCATAAAGTCAACTTTTTGTGTAAGAGAGGTATGGGTCAATTCTGTCAAGGTACAAGGCATGGCTTGGCTGCAGCTTGAATCAAGGAGAACCATGGAAATGGATTAGAGGCAATGCAGCAAGTGGATTAGGGTTTGTGTGAGGTTTTGCAACTTTGTGATCTTTTGGCCCTTTTGTGATTACTTGAAGCATAAGTCATGAAAATGGGAGGTTCTTTTGTGCAATCTGATTTTTAGGTCATGGTTCATGTTTGTGCAAAGGTTAGAAGTCACTTTGAAGTCACATTTTGCCTTGGCAAGAGGTTTTGCAACTTTGCCTCTTTGGTGTAAAACTTGAAATTATGTGATTTTGTCCAACTTTGGCAAGCCATAACTTTTGATCCATAATGAATTAGAATGAGTTCTTGTACTTTTTGAAAAGGGAATGATCCATTCTACAACTTTCATGACCAAAGTTTTCTCATTTGAAGCATTTTTGAATCAAAAAGAAAGGGTTGAAAAACTTTCCCAAAATGGCAAATTTTCATTACAAGTCACTTTCCCAAAAAGGCAACTTTACAAATGGCTTGAAATTCTTCAATTTTGTGAACTTCTAACATCTTCTATGATCAAATAAGGATCATACACATTCAAAATGATGGAGAACACCCTTTGGTTGGGTCATTGGGGGCCTCAGATGCCCTGATTTTGCACTAACTTGCTCAAGAAGTCAACTCTTGATTAGATGCCTTCCCCATGGAATTTCTTCATGAAACTTGATATGCATGATCCTTATAACATATAGAGACAAATAGAAACAAGAATGACCAAAAAAATTGGAGTTATGGCCTCTGAAACCAAAACCCTAATTCTAGGTCATCTGTGTAGTTAAACCTGGCTCTGCTTCCATGCCTTTCTCAGTTCTTGTGATTCTTTGACTTCCTTGAATTTGTGAGGATATAATATGATGCTTGAACATACATGGACCCCTTTGAAGTGATTGTAGACCTTTGAAGTGGCTCAAATGGCACAGGGATGGCTCAGATCACAAACCCTAGATGCAGATGACTTAGAAACAATGCAGTGAATTAAAAATGTGGTATGAGATGCTATGATTGAATTTATGCATATGAAGAGATCACAAGCCATGGTGTGAATGGGTGAGGGCAAATTTGGGGTGTTTACACCTGCACCGAGAACAGAAAAAGAAGTGCGCAGGTTTTTAGGGAGGTTGAACTACATTTCTCGGTTCATATCTCATCTAACTGCCACGTGCGAACCAATATTCAAATTGCTAAGAAAAGAGCAAACGGTCAGTTGGGACGATGACTGCCAAAGAGCTTTCGACAAGATAAAATAATATTTGCAGGAGCCTCCAATTCTAATGCCTCCCGTGGAAGGAAGACCTTTAATCATGTACCTGACTGTGCTAGAATGGTCAATGGGTGTGTTCTAGGCCAACATGACGAGTCTGGTCGAAAAGAGTACGCTATTTATTACCTTAGCAAAAAATTTACCGACTGTGAATCTCGTTACTCACTGCTCGAGAAAACTTGCTGCGCTTTGGTATGGGTTGCTCGCCGACTGAGGCAGTACATGTTGACTCATACCACACTGCTAATTTCCAAAATGGATCCTGTCAAGTACATCTTTGAGAAACCAGCGTTAACCGGAAGGGTTGCTAGGTGGCAGATGATTTTAACTGAATATGACATCCAGTATACTTCTCAGAAGGCCATCAAGGGAAGTGTATTGTCGGATTACCTTGCACAGCAACCTCTTGAAGATGATTATCAGCCAATGAAGTTTGATTTCCCTGATGAGGACATCATGTACCTCAAAGCAAACGATTGCGAGGAACCACTTCCGGAGGAGGGGCCAGACCCTGAATCCAAATGGAAGTTGATGTTTGATGGGGCAGTCAATATCAATGGACATGGAGTTGGTGCTGTTCTTATTACTCCCGAAGGTGTTCACTTTCCCTTCGCTGCCAGAATTACTTTTGGCTGCACCAACAATGAAGCGGAATACGAGGCGTGTATAATGGGAATAGAGGAGGCTATTAATCTTCAGATTAAGAACCTCGATATATCGGAGATTCAGCCCCCGTCATTAATCAAGTTACCGGAAAGTGGTATACGCATCAAGAGCATCTAATTCCATACATGGATTATGCTAGAAAATTGTTGACGTTCTTCACGACAATTAAGCTTCAATACATACCACGTGATGAAAATTAGTTTGCCGACGCATTGGCCACTCTTTCTTCGTCTATCAAAGTATTATGTTGGAATTATGTGCCCATAATTGACATCTCTAGGCTTGACGCTCCATCTCATGCCTTCTCTGTAGACGCCGTGTCTGACGAGAAACCCTGGTATTTTGATATCAAGTTATTCCTGGAAAAGCAAGAATACCCAGCTGGGGCATCTTCCAATGACAAGAAGACCTTAAGGCGACTTGCTGCTAGCTTCTTCTTGAATACAGACGGGGTTTTGTACAAAAGAAACTTCGACATGGTCTTGCTCAGATGCGTGGATAGACACGAAGCAAGACTGTTAATATAGGAAGTCCACGAGGGATCTTTCGGTACCCATGCAGGAGGGCATGCTATGGCAAAGAAATTGCTGAGATCAGGGTATTACTGGATGACAATGGATGCAAACTGTTGTTTATTCGCTCGTAAGTACCACAAATGCCAAATATATGCAGACAAAATGCATGTTCCTCCAAGCCCGCTCAACGTCATGTCATCTCCTTGGCCCTTTTCTATGTGGGGCATTGATATGATAGGGAAGATAGAGCCAACTGCTTCAAATGGTCATCGCTTCATCTTGGTCGCGATTGATTACTTCACCAAATGGGTGGAAGCAGCATCTTATGCCAATTTCACTCGTCAAGTGGTGGCAAGATTCCTGAAAAGGGATATCATATGCAGATACGAAGTGCCCGAAAGGATCATTACTGACAATGGTTCTAATCTCAACAACAAGATGATGGCAGAGTTGTACCGGGACTTCAAGATACAACACACAATTCTTCTCCTTACCGACCAAAGATGAATGGTGCGGTAGAGGAAGCAAACAAGAATATCAAGAAGATTGTGCAAAAGATGGTTGTCACTTACAAAGATTGGCATGAGATGTTACCATTTGCGTTGCATGGGTATCGAACGTCAGTCAGGACGTCAACTGGGGCAACTCCCTTCTCTTTGGTATATGGTATGGAAGCAGTCTTGCCTGTTGAAGTAGAGATTCCTTCATTGCGTGTAATGATGGATGTGAAGCTTGATGAGGCTGAATGGGTGCGTGCTCGTTACAATCAGCTATGTCTAATTGAGGAAAAGAGATTAGCGTCTGTCTGTTATGGTCAGCTTTATCAAAGGAGAATGAAGCGTGCATTCGACCAACGAGTACGTACTCGGGAATATCAAGTAGGAGAGCTTGTGCTGAAGAGGATCATTCCTCCAGGTTCAGATCACAGGGGCAAGTGGACTCCGAACTACAAAGGACCATTCATAGTGAAGAAAGTCTTCTCAGGAGGAGCACTAATGCTCACCACTATGGATGGAGATGACTTCCAGTCCCTTGTTAACTCGGACGCAGTTAAAAAATACTTCGTATAAAGAGACCCGTTGGACACAAAAACAGAATTAAAGTCTAGGGAAAAAAAAGGGCATCCCGACGAGCTAAAACAGAATAAAAAGCTCGGGCAAAAGTTAGGGAAAATAAATATAAAAAATGTACACCCGCTGAGTTGAAAAG
Organism: Lathyrus aphaca; assembly: GCA_963966055.1. Taxonomy (NCBI): domain Eukaryota; kingdom Viridiplantae; phylum Streptophyta; class Magnoliopsida; order Fabales; family Fabaceae; genus Lathyrus; species Lathyrus aphaca. Next base: position 426,612,107 of record OZ014523.1, on the reverse strand, counting down.
CTACATTGGACAGCTCAGGCAAAAAAGGGTATCCCGGTGGATTGAAAACCCGAAAGGGTGATTCACGCAAAACAAGGGAATAAGCGAACAACTGCGATCCGAGTAATCTGAACCACATCATCCTTTCGTACAACTTGACAATATCAGAAGGATAGGAAACAGTCCCCTTATCCTCTCAGAAAGCAAAGCAGAATGGAGAGTCTCCAAGACATGCTGGTCATAGCAGAAATGGAACTCATTGGGATGCCGTGCCCATTGCCATTAGGAAAGTTTCTTTTCTCAATTTTATGGTAGCTACCTCTTTCCAGGTGGTTGCTTCCTGATGTAAATCTTTGCCTATTCAGAGGCCTTTCAATAAAAAGAATATTCAGTCAAAAAGTTGTGTGTGTTTATTTTTGTTTGCAAAATGTCCTAAATTTTTGGCAAAAATAGCATTGCATTTAAGCATGGTGATATTTGAAAAGAAAATGACATGCAGGGAAACACTGTAAACCCTCTCTGAGTGTCAGGTGACAATGGATGAACAGATCATACCATGCAAGTCCCCGGGGCACACTTGTGTTTTCTGTTGTTGCAGGTTGCAGGATGGCGTCACATTCTCCCAAGCAGATTGTTTCTCCTCATGAGAGACACTTTGCAATTCCTATCTCCAGCAGATTTCTTCCCCAGCTAAGCCTTGGCAGGTAGCCCAATCAGTTTACTTTCCCCAGTGGGGTATGCCCAACAGGTAGCTGAGAGTCTGAAGATGATCTGTCCCCACAGAGTTAGAATTGTCAGAATTCTATCCCCAGCAAGGCTCACAGCCAGAGTATTGTTGAAGCATCTTTTCCAGCCAAGTCTGAAGATGATCTTTCCCCACATAGTTCGTATGTGATTTTCACTCCCGTCAGTGAAATATTCCCCAGCAAAGCTACCTTTCTTTTGGTCATTATGATGATACAGTTAGATATTCATCACCTCAGTCAGAGTTAGATGTCTAGGTCTATTGACTGGTCCTCCCCTGCAGAGTTGTAACTCTTGTGGCCAATCAGGCATCTGTTTGTTGCTCGTCTGCAATCTCCAGCACTCGTCTGTGCTCGTACTTTATTGCTGCTCATCTGCAATTTCCAACACTCGTCTGTGTTTGATATTTTATACCTACTTATCGCTCGTCTGCGTTTTTCAACACTCGTCTGTGTTATCCCTAAGCAGGTTTTTCCCCAGCAGTGTCATATTATCACTTTATTGATGCTCGTCTGCATTTCCCAGCACTCGTCTGTGTTTAATCTCTGTTGTTGCTCGTCTGCAATTTCCAATACTCGCCTGTGTTGGGTATCCATATTTGCTGCTGCTCGTCTGCAAGTTCCAACACTCGTCTGTGCTTGATGTTTGATGTTTGCTGTTGCTCGTCTGCAACTTCCCAACACTCGTCTGTGTTAGATGTTTGTTACCTGTCGTTGCCCGTCTGCTTTGTTTGGATACTCGTCTGTATCATTTCCAGCACTCGTCTATGTTCTTTATCTGTTTGAAGCTCGTCTGCTTTGTGATAACGAGAAAATGTATCGATTATATTGCTATGTTTCAATACCGTTTTATCGCATAATTGTCGTTTTAACACCCGATTCCTCGAGTTTTCTTTGCCATTTTGCAGGTACATCATATACAGAGCTAAATCATGAGCCACAAGTGAAATGAGCAAAAACAACCATTAAAAGATGAAGAAATGAGGAATTCTGCATAACCTGCATATTTTGTTACACTCACGGTCGTCACCTAGGTGTCACGATCGTGACACTCTAAAAGGAGCACTCACGACCGTGACAAGTCCCTCACGACCATGACGCATATCATACAAGGAACACGAACGTGACACCCTTGTCACGACTGTGACAAGGGAAAATTAGGGTATTTGACTGAAGACTTGGTCATGAACGTTACGCTGCATGAAATCCAACGTGCCTATTTTCCAATAGACCCAGTATTCCCACGTTTCCCCGGATTCTCTCATTTTCCTACGAGGCCCAAGCACCAATTCAACTGCCAAGCCCATTTAGTTTGCTATAAATAGACTTGTTTCAATGAACAATATACAAAGTTTTAGTTTTTAATTTCTTGCGGAAGCTCTGCCGATTTTATTTTGCACCCTTTATTTTTCCAGCATTAATTTCTTTGCTTTATTTTCTTGTATCCCAACTAACCTTATAACAATTTCCAACATCAGGAAATTGTTATAAATTAATTTGTTTCAAAGCCTTCAGATTCTTTTAGAATTATTTATTTCCGATTCCGGTCAGTACTTCGAGCTTTCCAGCCTGTGGAAGAAGGAGTCAACTACTTTTATTGTTATCCAGGTTTATATTAATTTGCAATTATATTTATGTTGAATATTTATTTTTCTGCCATGCATATTTCGTTTTATGTTTCTCTGCCTCTGTCTGGTTCAACAATAATGAGTAGCTAAATACCTTAGGGCGATATGTAATTAAAACAAACTAAATCGGTAAAATCAACTCTAGGCTTAAAATAATTAAGAGCTTAATATTCTGGCTGAGACTTTTTATTATAAAATCAACCTTTTTGTTACGAGAGTAAGGAAAGTGTATTAGGTTAGGTCAAGACCACGAGAGTGTGAGATTCTAACCAGATAGCTAAAGTTAGGCATTTAAATTAAACACAGCGAGAGCGCTTTAAAATAAATTAGAATTACTAAGTTTCCAAAAATTATTTCTAAACACTTATGGGCTAGCGAGAGCAGGCATAGGGCTTTAGGGGTAAGATCTGAGATAAGACCACGAGAGTGTGAGTTAAAGATATTTAAACTGGTAACCTCTACAGAATAGATTAGGTGAACCATCTTTATAAGCCTAGGTTAGATTGACCCGCCTAAGTTAACCTAATTACATACCGACCGCCTTAGTATTATTTTATTAAAATTAAATTTAATTCCCGCCTTTAATCTTTAAAAACAACCAAAAATCGTGACAACCCTTCACCTTAGCTAAACTAGAAATTCCTCTAGCACTAAGTAACAATAGAGTCTCTGTGGATCGATAATCTTAAATATTACTTCGATAGGCTGTGCACTTGCAGTTAAGATACCGCTAGACACATAATTAGATACGTCTTTAGCCCATCAAGTTTTTTGGCGCCGTTGTCGGGGACCTTAATTTAGTTACCAGTGCACTTTAGGGTAGCATTGTCTAGACTAAGGTAACAACTATTTTCTTTTCTTAATCTAAATTCCCGAGTGTATGCCAAGTACTCGTTCCCAAGGCGAAGACTTGCAACCTCTAATCCCAGAATCGGAACGCTTCTTACACGTAAGAAGACGGATATTCGATTACGAACAAAATTACAATATTCCAGATCTTCAATTAGATCCACCTAAACCAGTCGTAACATCAAAGGACGCAGAGATGGCTGAAGAACAGAATCACCCACTCAAATATTACGCTAGTCCTTCGCAAGCTGAACCGCATTCCAGCATTGCCGCACCGGCTATCAACCGAAACAATTTCGAACTAAAACCTTCGCTGATATCAGCCGTGCAACAAAATCAATTCGCCGGAAATCCTACCGAGGATCCAAACCTTCATCTTTCGATCTTTGTGCAATACGCAGATACCGTAAAAGCCAATGGAGTTACCCAAGAAGCTATTAGACTACGTCTTTTTCCTTTTTCACTTCGAGACAGAGCGAGAGCCTGGCTTCAATCTCTGCCTTCGAACTCAGTAACTACGTGGGAGGAACTAAAGAGAGTTTTCTTGACCAGATATTTCCCACCTAGCAAGACAACTATGCTGAGAGCTCAGATCACCGGATTTAAGCAAAGGGAAAACGAATCACTATTCGAAGCTTGGGAACGCTATAAAGATATGCTGAGACTTTGTCCACATCACGGATTAGTATAATGGATGGTCATCCATACCTTCTATAATGGACTCTTGTACAATACAAGAATGACAATTGACGCTGCCGCAGGCGGTGCACTAATGGACAAAGAATATAACGATGCTTATGTGCTTATCGAAAGTATGGCTCAAAACCATTACCAATGGGGAAGCGAGAGAGTCGCAACCGAGAAACCAACAAAAGGAGGTATGTACGAAGTGAGTAGTATGGACCAAGTCAATGCAAAGTTTGACCAATTAAACCAAAAGATCGACAACTTGGCCATAACACCGTGGCTGCAGTAACACCTAACTGTGAGTTATGTGGAGTTCCAGGACATGAAGTTCCTGATTGTCAACTATTAACAGGAATTCCCACAGATCAAGTGAATTATGCTCAAGGAAACCCATACTCAAACACATACAACCCAGGTTGGAAGAATCATCCGAACTTCTCCTATAAAAATAACAATGCTTTATACGCACTAGGTCAAACACAAGCTACACCACCAGGATATCAAAAGACTGCTCCTAATGTCCCTAGAAAATCGAACCTTGAATTGATGATGGAGAACTTTATAGCTAACCAATCTCAGACAAACAAGGACTTCTTAAACCAAAACATACACACTAGTGAGCAGATTAAGCAATTAGTGAGCAAAGTAGATGCATTAGCTACACATAACAAAATGCTTGAAACTCAGATTTCACAAGTAGCTCAACAACAAGCACCTACCGCTGCACCAGCTGGAGTATTTCCTGGACAACCTCAACCTAATCCGAAAGGACAGGCCAATGCTGTGATATTAAGAAGTGGCAAGGAACTTGACGGACCTACCGATCCAAGACTTGACAATCCAGCCATGTACCAAAAACCGGATAAACCGACTGAAATGGTGAATGATCCAGAAGAAAAGGAAGATGATAATCAAGAGGCAGTGGAGAAAGAAAAACCTTATGTGCCTCCACCACCCTATAAACCACCAATTTCGTACCCTCAGAGATTAACCAATTCCAAGACGATGGGCCAGTTTAAGAAATTTGTCGAACTTCTAAAACAGTTGAATATTACTATTCCGTTTACAGAAGCTATCACCCAAATGCCCTCGTATGCTAAGTTTTTAAAAGAAATCTTATCCAATAAGAAAAAGATAGAGGATAACGGAACCGTTACACTTACTGCTGAGTGTAGCGCAATAATTCAGAATAATATGCCTCCTAAGCTAAAAGATCCAGGAAGTTTCTCTATACCCTGTGTAATAGGAAAATTCGTCATTGACAAAGCTCTATGCGATTTAGGAGCCAGTATCAGTGTTATGCCCTTAACGATTTGCAAAAATCTAGACATGGGAGACCTAAGACCGACTAAAATGTCTGTTCAACTAGCCGATCGCTCTTTTAAATATCCTGTAGGCATACTAGAAAACGTCCCAGTACGTATAGGACAATTCTACATCCCTACTGATTTCATAATCATGGACATCTCTGAAGACTCCACTACACCTATCATACTAGAAAGACCATTCTTAGCTACTGCCGGAGCTATAATAGACGTAAAGAGAGGAAAGCTAACCTTTGAAGTAGGTGAAGAGAAAGTTGAATTTATTTTAACACAATTCTTACAATCACCAGCTATAGAGGATACATGCTATCTATTGGACGTAATTGACGAATGTGTAAGAGAAATGGAAATGAAAGAAACTACCTATTCTGAAATTATGAAAATTCAAATCCCTCCGATTTTCGAAGATGATAATTGGCGTGAACCGTATCAGGATGATAGTCTAAGCGAAAGTTTAGCACTTACACCGGATCCCATGCCAAGTAAGGATAAACCTACATTAGGATTAAAAACTTTACCTAAGAACCTAAGATACGAATTCTTAGACATTGAATGTAAAAGACCAGTTATAATAAATTCCAGTTTAGGAACAATCGAAACAAAGAAACTTTTAGATGTCTTAAAGAAATATCCAACTGCGTTAGGATATAACATATCTGATCTCAAAGGAATATGCCCTTCAATCTGTATGCATCGTATTCTGCTAGAAGAAGATTGCAAAACCTCCAGAGAATCTCAAAAAGAATTAACCCAATCCTTAGCACTGTAGTAAAGGAAGAAGTTAAGAAACTACTAGATGCCGGAATAATATATCCAATCTCTGATAGTAAATGGGTTAGTCCAGTACATGTAGTGCCAAAGAAAGGAGGTATCACTGTTGTGAAAAATGCTAAAGGAGAATCGATATCACAAAGAGTAGTGACGGGACATAGAGTGTGCATCGATTATCGTAAACTAAACAAAGCCACTCGAAAAGATCATTTCCCACTACCTTTTATAGATCAAATGTTAGAACGATTAGCCAAGCATTCTTATTTCTGTTATCTTGATGGTTACTCAGGATTTTTCCAAATCCCTATCCACCCAGATGATCAAGAGAAGACTACATTCACATGCCCTTATGGAACGTTCGCTTATAGACGAATGCCCTTTGGATTATGCAACGCTCCTGCAACCTTCCAAATATGTATGATGTCAATCTTCGCAGATTTTATAGACAACATCATGGAAGTGTTCATGGACGACTTCTCTGTATGCGGGCAAAGTTTTGAAGGATGCCTATCAAATTTAGAAATGGTGTTAGAAAGATGTGTAAAAGTAAACCTCGTGCTTAACTGGGAGAAATGTCATTTTATGGTCAGAGAAGGAATCGTATTAGGACACGTTATATCCGACAAGGGAATTGAAGTTAATAAAGCTAAGATAGAAGTCATAAAAGATCTTCAACCCCCAAAAACCGTTCGAGAAATACGAAGCTTTTTAGGACACGCCGGTTTCTACCGACGATTCATCAAAGATTTCTCGAAAATCACTAAACCTCTTACCGGTTTATTAATGAAAGACGCTGAGTTCATATTCAATGAAGATTGTCTTAAAGCATTTGAAACTCTAAAAACAGCCCTCATCACCGCACCAATCATGCAACCCCCTGACTGGAGATTACCTTTCGAAATCATGTGCGATGCGAGTGACTATGTTGTAGGCGCAGTTCTAGGCCAGAGGAAGGAAAATAAACTTCATGCGATTTACTATGCCAGTAGAACCTTAGATTCTGCTCAGATGAACTACGCCACTACTGAAAAAGAATTGTTAGCAGTTGTCTTTGCGCTTGACAAATTCCGTTCTTACCTAGTAGGAGCGAAAATAATTGTTTACACAGACCACGCTGCTATCAGATATCTATTGACTAAGAAAGATGCTAAACCAAGACTCTTGAGATGGATTTTACTCTTACAAGAGTTTGATCTCGAAATAAAAGATAAGAAAAGTACTGAAAACGTTGTAGCGGACCATTTATCTAGAATAGAAGGTATTAAACTCGAACAAGTGCCGATTAACAATGATTTTCCGTATGAACAGCTGATAGCACAAATAGGAAGCGACCCAGTTCAGTTAGACATAGATGAACCAGAACCCGTGGAAACAATCCAAACGACTGTAGGACTGCCATGGTACGCTGACATTGTTAACTACCTAGCTGCAGGAGCTCTTCCACCTGATTTAACCTATCAGCAGAAAAAGAAATTCTTTCACAATCCCAAACATTACTATTGGGATGAACCATTATTGTTCAAAAGAGGACCCGATGGAATCTTTCGTCGATGTATCCCCGAAGAAGAAATAGAAGATGTCATTGCTCATTGCCATTCATCTCCTTATGGTGGACATGCAAGCACTTCCAAGACTTGTGCAAAAATCTTGCAAGCCGGCCTATTCTGGCCTAATCTATGGAAAGATGTCCACATCGCTGTAATAAATTGCGATCGGTGTCAACGCACCGGTAATATTTCAAGAAGAGATGAAATGCCTCAAAAAGGAATATTGGAAGTAGAAATCTTTGACGTCTGGGGAATAGATTTCATGGGACCATTCCCATCATCTTTCGGTAATAATTACATACTCGTAGCTGTTGATTATGTTTCAAAGTGGATCGAAGCTATAGCTTCTTCTACAAATGACACACGAGTAGTAATAAAGCTTTTCAAAAATATAATCTTTCCCAGATTTGGTGTGCCTAGACTCGTCATAAGTGACGGTGGCTCGCACTTCATTTCAAAAATCTTTGACAAATTACTATCTAAGTATGGAGTAGGACACCGTGTGGCAACGCCATATCACCCACAAACAAGTGGACAAGTCGAAGTCTCGAACAGAGAAATCAAACAAATATTAGAAAAGACTGTTGTCATATCTCGGAAAGATTGGTCATCTAAACTTAATGAAGCTTTATGGGCTTATAGGACCGCTTACAAGACACCCATAGGAACTACACCTTTCAAATTAGTTTATGGAAAATCCTGTCACCTCCCGGTAGAACTAGAACACAAAGCTTATTGGGCGATCAAAACTCTCAATATAAACTATAATGCTGCAGGAGAAAAGCGAATCCTAGATATTAACGAATTAGAAGAATTAAGGCTAGATGCTTATGAGAATGCTAAGATATATAAAGAAAGAACTAAGCGATGGCATGATAAACGCCTATCTAGGAAAGAATTTAGTGTGGGAGACGTTGTACTCCTCTTTAATTCAAGACTTAGGCTCTTTCCTGGAAAACTAAAATCTAGATGGTCAGGACCCTTTGAAATAACTAGAGTGTTCCCGAGCGGAGCAATAGAAATTAAGGGTAGGAATAGTGAACCGTTCGTAGTAAACGGACAACGTTTAAAACATTACCATAAAGTTGAAAATAGAGATTATGCAAATAGTCTAAGGCTTTTAGAGTTGTCCACTAATTTCCCTGATTAATCTAACCTAAGCATTACGTCAGGCTTTAGACGATAAAAACAACGCTTAGTGGGAGGCAACCCATTTAATCATTTAATTATTTAAATTATTTTGATCATTTTATTATTTTGTCATTTATAATTTTATTATTCGTTTATTTGTTTGCCAGTTTATAGTTTTATTTCATTATTACTATTATTGCTTTTAATTTATGCATTTTATTTTCTTATTTTTCCTTATTTTAATCTTAAATCACTTTTACAGATTTTCTAAAGTCTTTTCCACTTTCCTTCTCCCCCTGATTTGTTTCCTCCATATTTGCACTAACTATGGCTAACCAACCGATAAACCTTATGGAAACCAAATTTAGAGGCAGGAACCAAAGAATGAAATTTGAAGAGTTATCACAGAGACCAATGAATTTGACTCTGTACCCGGATGATCTGACTATGGAAACCTTAGGTATACATGATAGCATCCTATACTTGTTTAACCAACTTGGATGGGAGAATGCACTGATTCAACAAAAGTTTGTGACTTACCGCGAGCTCACCCTTGAGTTCCTCAGCTCCTTAGTTTACCTACCCGAGCGCGGTTTTGGATTCAGGAAAGGATTTATCAGTTTCCGCCTATTTGGAATAGAATAGGATTTTAACCATAAAGAACTAGATGACTTATTAGGATTCCCTAGTGGACCCTTTGCTTTTACTACCACACAGGTAGAATTGATGGACATTGAGCTGGATTTCTTTTGGGGAACATTAATCGGAAACTACCACCCTGAACAAAATAGCATGAACAATGATGAGATACATAACCCTGCTATCCGTTACTTCCATAAGATCCTTGCCCACACCTTCTTTGGAAAAGAAGAAAACCTTACTGGAGTATCTAAAGATGAGATATTCATTATGTCATGTTTCACTAATGGACAACCAGTCAATGGTGTGCCTTTCATGATGCAAACCTTCACCCGAATCCAAGAAGAACCTGATTTACCTATATTAGTAGGAGGTCTTGTAACCATGATTGCTGATGCCTTAGGACTTAGATACCAATTACACAGGTGTAACCGTTTAGGTACCATCCGTCCTATGAATTTTAACTTTTGCATTAACTGCCATATCATAAGGAATTTAGGACATCCACCTTTCGAGTACCTAATCAGGAATGAAGTAGTAACCCTGTTCACACTACCAAACCATGCTAGAGTAAGTGTTCACAATAAGGATAATTGGCTTTATGAGTTAACCCCACCTGACTATCCATATACTCCTGAAACACCTCAATCTTACAAGATAAGGGATGATATAATGATCGATGTAGAAAGTGACCCTGGGACACCTCCTGGTTACCATGACATTGACCACACTGACGAAGTGATTGAAACCCCTGAAGTGAATCAAGTAGAATATGCTGACAACTTAAAGAATATCATGAACACTCTTGAAGCTTACCAAACCGATATAAATACTGTTAAGGATGAGATTAAGAGCATGTGATTGGACATTATAGGTCTAACTGACATAACATGTGAGCAATTCTACCACCTGAACTCTGCAATCGAAGATTTGAAGAAGCACTTTTGAAAATGTTGTAGTGATCTAGCTTATTTTACTTATTGTTTTCGTTTCTAGTTAGTTTTACTTTTCGCAAACATTTTTCGTACCGTATTTTCATTAATGTAATTTCACTTCAATTATCAAGAAAAGCATTTCTAGTTTACAAATTTTTCCAATTTAATCAATTTATATGCTTTCAATTTATATACTGTTATGTTTAAATTGATTAATGTTTTATGCAATCTCTCGTGTGATGCAATTTACAAGTACTATGTTGGTATTATATATTATATGGTGTTTATGTTTAAAATAGAGTGAGAAGTGATCATAAAATATTATATAAATTGTAACGTGAGAGAAATAATATGCTTTCTGGAAATTATTCAAAGTCTTAAGCCCTCACGATCGTCATCACCCCCTAACAATCGTGACAAGCTAATTAGCGCGTCACGACCGTCATCCCCCCTTCACGATCGTGACGACCCCAGTTATAGGATTCGTGAGAAACAGAACTGTTCTTCTTCGAAACCTCTTCTTCTTTCATCTTCCATAACCTTCAAAACCACTCATTATCTCTTCCAACTTCCGTAACCTCCCATTACCCAAATTAAACCCCATTAACCTCTCCATTTACTCCTCACCTATCACATTCTCACCTTGCAATATTAATCCGAACTAATTTCCTCTCATTTTATCACTTTTCTCACAAAAACCAAAACCCTCTTATCTCCCACTCTTGTTCTTGCATGCAATGGAAGCAATTCAATTTAGAGATGGTGAGCATTGAGAAAATCAGAGAGAGAGGTTCATCCGATTCCAGAACCGTGGTGTGCAACCCACGCGATATGTCGACACTGTCTGTTTGAGAGAGTTGGGAATGCTTAACAGTGTCAAGAGCCTGCTTCAAAAGGTTGGTCTGTGGGATCTTTGCAGTCAGCCCCAGCCCACATTCGAGCTTCTGACATTGGAATTCCTAAGCTCATTCCATTACATCACTCCTACCGGTTCTCAGAGTCAACTCACCGGCGTCGCTAAGTTCAGATTGCTTGGCCGGGAGTTCGAAATTTCGCAAACAAGGATAGCCGAGTTGCTAGGCTTCGATCACGGGAATGAAGCTCACCTCCGCGTGCCGGACAATTTCAGTGAAACCGCTTTCACCTTATGGCACGACATCACCAACACCCGTGCCTCAGCCTTTCAGAGCCTGAATGCTACGCATATCCACAACCTGGCGATCAGATACTTTCATCGCATCATTTGCAACACCATCTTTGCACGAGAGAGTAACCACAAGCTCAACTCCAAGGAGCTTTTGTTCTTGCACTGCGCCCTAAATGACGATCTTATCAACGCTGCCCCGTTCATGCTATCCCATATCCAGTCCATTGCGCAAAGAGGCGCAACCCCCTTTTACATAGGCGGCATTGTCACTACCCTCTCCATTCAGCTGCAGCTTGGTGACTTGGTCGTCAATTTGCCTAGCAGAGACGCCGAGTTCCTAACGAAGAATTATTGCAGGTCCGCACACTTGATTGCTCAGAGAGAGGATGGCAGGTTTAGCCCTGTTATCCAAGGCACTATTTATCACCACATCATCTTGTCGTTCCGTGACCACATCGATCCGTCTAGCCGAGCCAACTGGCTCTTTTCTTTACCGGATGCTGCCGACCACGCCCCCATTCCTGATGAGCAGGCCGACCCACCAGCGGATGAGATGCAAGACGCCATGGATGCAGCTGAGCCTGTCCAGGACATTCCTGAGTCATCCACCCGACAGCCTCCTGCACAAGAATACACACTTGAGGAAGTCCTCCGTGCGATTCATCAGCAAAACCAGATGAATGCCGCACTGGAGCGAAGGCAGAAGGAGCAGCATGATGCATTACTCCGCACTATTGCAACCAACCAGAGGACTACTGATGAGAAGCTCGGAGAGATCTTTAGCGAGCTAGAGGCTTTGCGCATTGATATCACTGCTATCACCGGTACCGGTTCTGACCCTGAAGCGACTCCGACCAGACGCTCCCGCACCAGAAGCCGAGGCCGTGGTCATCAGCAGCCTTAGTTTTAGTTTTTGTTTATGTTTTTCCGTTTTCGTTGTTTGTATTTTACTTTAACCGCTATTATATCACAACATTGAGGACAATGTCTGATATAGTGTGGGAGAGGTACCTTTCATTTTCCGCATTTTCCCTTTTCGCACTTTTCCATTCCGTTGTATTTCCTTTTCGTAAGTTAATGAAACAAGCAATTTTTGTGTTATTTTCTTTAGTTTCGAACTTTCCCCGTTTATTTAGCCATACCGGAAAAAAATCTTTAATTAATTCTTCGCATTACCCGACTTACCTACGAAATCATAATTAGGAAGCTGAGAACGATTCAACAAGATCAATACAGTCTTGACACCTTAGACTTCCCACTTAAGCAATTTCGTTCCGATGATTGTTACGACTACACCTTAAGTTTCAGTTCTAAAGTAACCCCTAGTAGTTTATACTAGCAGTCAGCACCGTCTGAACACAAACCACGTGGGGAGCCGATGAATATAAGTGTTTGATGCCTAATCTATAATGATCCTTCATATCTCGATGCAAATGAAAAGAAATTGCACCAAAGTACACGGTCGCATATAAGAAATGAGAAATATGAGAAGGAGTCCATTGCGGGTTGGTTCAGAGGTACTGGTTCTGAACTTGGTAGGGCGTGCTACGGCTCGATCCCCCACAACCTCCAAATTGGATAATGTATGTAGGGTTACCACATTCGTGTACCAGACCCCGTGCTTATAAAGGATCAAATTCGCTAACCGGCTACTCCAGTACGTGTGTGCTAAGGCAAAGGGCTTAATGTGATTGCGCTAGAATGAAACCGGGTGAAATAAGATCGAAAGACTCGAGGTGAAATCGTAAAGCAATTACCGAATGTTTCGTTTAACGGGAAGTAGGCGACTTAGCTTGTTGCTTGTGTCATTAGTGTATCATTGTGTTTTATCAAAGTACCGGTTTATCCGACAAAACGATCCTTCGTACGGTTTGTTATGTGTGTGCGTCGATAAAAACTTGTCCGACAATTTTCAATCGACTATTTGCTTGAGGACAAGCAAAGGTTTAAGTTTGGGGAAGTTTGATAACGAGAAAATGTATCGATTATATTACTATGTTTCAATACCGTTTTATCGCATAATTGTCGTTTTAACACCCGATTCCTCGAGTTTTCTTTGCCATTTTGCAGGTACATCATATACAGAGCTAAATCATGAGCCACAAGTGAAATGAGCAAAAACAACCATTAAAAGATGAAGAAATGAGGAATTCTGCATAACCTGCATATTTTGTTACTGTCGCTCCCGAAGATTTGCATCCAGGTACAAGCGCGAACGGTCGGCGAAGGGAACAGTGAGAACACACAGCCGTGAACTCACTGGAGATGAATAGAGTCGCCAGCTAGGCATTTTTATCCCGGAGGAAAGGCAATGCTGCATAGGCCTAGAAAAGAATGGATAAGACGGTTTGCGAACCAGAGAGACTGAGAAAGGGGGTTGGTTACAACCTGGGAAGGTATTAGCACCCAGATTGTCCGCCGTACTCGACGGGATCCACGCTTAAAAAGATTTGTGTTTTAAAGGGGTAGTGTCAGTGCAATTTGTGCATAAAATAGCTGGAAAAGAATGTACAGGTGTCAGTGTAAAGAAATGTGATGTGTATAAATGTACAGTGTCAGTGTGAGAACAAGAATGAAGTGCTCAAGAGAATGAAGCTGGAAAGAGGGGGGATATACAGAGACTTTTGTTCGATAACTGTTAAGTTATGCCTACGTATCCTCTCGTGCAATGAGGAAGTCAGAACACCGTAGTTCGACCCAAAGAGACTGAAAGATGAATTGACTTGTGAACTGCTTACTTGCCTATGCTCAAGTGTATGACCTGTCTGGCTCAGGTGCTTACTGTCTTGCATTAGACGGAAGAAGCGAGTTCTCGTTTGTGAGTGAAGGTGATGAGAAAAGAATCCCGGAGGAGACGATTATTGTTTGTTTTGAGTTTTCAGTCTTTTATTTCTTTTTGGAGTTTGTCATAAGATGATGAGCTTAAGCCTAAACCAATGGGTTAGTAAACTCATCACATCTTCCCTCTGATTAGGGGTAATGAGAATACCTTAAGTGTGAAGTCAGATTCTCACACTTAATCACCTTTGGTATAGGATTAAGATCATTAACCTACTTGTGATTATTTAGATGTTTTTATTGTTTTTGTTTAGTGTTGAGTAATGAGGTTAAGCCATAATCAGGGATTAAACAGACCCATTACACCATCCTAATAGAAGGATAATAGATGAGAATGTTTAAGCTGAGGAAAACTCCTCAACTTAATCCATGATTAGGGATTAAACTCATGACAAAACAAGCCTTTGATTAAGTGGATTTTATTTAGTGGTATGGTGATGAAGTGAATTTTATGATTTGTAAGACAACTTGAGGGGGACTTGTCCATTAACACTAGGGTTAGTCCTTATTAACCAATTAAGGAAGAAATAGAACCCTAATGCAAGGCCCAAGTTACAAGTGTGATGTCTTGATGATTATTAGATGAATTGATTAAGAGATTTAAACACCTTAAGGGTTTAATACTTAGGATTAAAGTTATACACTCCATCCTAAGAGAAGGATGCAGGCATAAGCTTAATCACAAAGTCTTAAAGCCTTTAGGGTTTAGTCCCTGATTATGAGATGAGAAGAGAAGACTCAAAGAGAGACACAAAGGTAAAACTATGGGGGGACTAATCAAAACCCTAATTCATTGTCATGCTTGGGTGGTCCTAAGGTTTGTGAGGTTTGCAAGAACAATCTTCAGAAGAACCACCAGGAAGCAGATGAATAAGATCAAGAGAAGCAAAGTGACTTGCTTCATTCAAGAAGTCAAGTCACTTGAAGAAAGAAAGTGGGAGGCAGAAGAATGAGCAAGCTCAAACTCAAACACACATAAAAATGCAGCAATGGATGCAAGAGAGATGAAAAGAAAAGTTATGAGAAGTGAAGGCAAATTCACTTCTCAAGTTTACTTACCACCTGAAAAGTTAGAAAGAAATGCAATGCAATGCAAGATGACATGAAATGGCATGATGCTAGACCAAACCAGAAGCATGTTGATGATGATAATGATGCTATGAGATGCTTCAAACATGAGGCAAGGCAATGGGGATGTTCATACAAGATCATGAATGCAAATGATGCAAGCTAAGGAGCATGAACAAACATGAAAAGTTATGAATCATACAAGACAAATGACATGGCAAATATGAGATGCAATGATCAAAGATGCTTTCTAAATGTCTTAAGATGTCAAATGAATCATAAGAATGCACAAAATGCAAAGACAAGTCATGTTATGCAAGGAAATGCAAAAGGGATGCAAAAGAAAGCCCAAATTAGGGTTCATGGATCAAACATCAAACACAAACCAAAAACAGAAGCAAACCTCATGATAAAAAATGGAAAATGGCACCCAAAGAAACCCTAGGCCTATGATGAACCACTGCCCAAAGGGAAGCTCTCAACTCTCAACCAAACCCAAGATATGAATTTTCTAACTTATTAGGGTTTTTTAGGGTTCTTAACAAAACAAATGCCAAACAATTTGAAAATGCAAGAACAATTCATGGCCTTTTTACCCTAGAAACTACATGCAAAACAAAAGACAATGCAAGAAGAATCAATGTCTTAACCTTCACCAATTGGCAGAAATGATTTTTGGAACTTATGATCAAAATAATGCACAAAATATGATTTAATTCAATGAAAAATTCTTAAAATGCATCAAGATCAAAAAAGAAATTTAGTTTGAAGGTTGGAAAATGTTTCTAAATGTCTTAGAACATTTCATGAATTTTTTTGTAATTTTTAAATACCTAAAAGTATTTTTAATTAATTAATTCTCATTAATCAATTAAAAATAATCTTTTAAATATTTAAAAATACTTTTTTAATGATGAAAAATAAAATAAAAATATTTTTGGGTCTTAAAAATTAATAAAACTTTAAGGAAAAAGTTTCATAATTTTTAAGAATTTTCTACTATTTTAAATTAATTATGCAATTTTAATGAAAGAAAATGAATTAAAAATCAAAATAAATAAAAGTCAAATGAAAGGGTGGCTGGGATTGATTCTGGGGAGGGGATGGTTGACTACGCGCGTCATCCAAGGGCTCAAATTCAAACTAACCTAATCCTGATTAATTAAATATTAAAACATAATTATCACTTAATGAAATGATCCTGACCCTTCATACACGCGCGGGAAACACAATCCAAGGGCTCACATTTAAACTTTGCCCTAATTAATTACACTTAACCCTAATCGTTTTCAGGCTGCCGGAGAAGACTTCCGGTCGTCTTCTCCGGCCAGCTCTCACCTGAGAAACCTCAAAACCTCTCAAAACGTAACAAAAACAAAATCTATGAATTGGGAAATGATCTCCAGCCTCTCACGAATCAAACCCCTCTCTCAAAACAAATTTATTCTTCCTAAACAAGCTGAATCGAAAGAAAGAAAAACTAGGGCACGCAAGCTTCAGAGACAAATTAAACTCTCAAATCAAAACCATTTCAAAAAATAAGAACATCAGGATGATCAGTGAATCACATAGAACAAGTTTGTAACAAGAAAAATGATTTCTGGAAAAATTATTTTCGAGCTACCTGAGATTTGGAGCTTTCAGTTTAGGAACTTTCTGGCCACCTCTCCTTGTGCAATCTACTCCTTAGAACCTCTTGATGATGTTTGAATGCTCAGATGGAGTTTAAGTTGGCTTGATGATGATTTTCGAAAGGAACTGCTTCAGCTTGATCAAAAATGGCAATGGTGTTTCTGAAGGTTTCAGGTCATGGTGATGGGTTCTATGTGATCCTGAGGATGGATGGAGAAGGTCTGGAGTGTTTGTTTGTGTGTTTGTGAGCTAAGGTGAGAGTTTCGAATGAAACTGCAAACTGAAGTGAATGATGGCAATGGAGTTTTCTGGCTGTTTCAGGCTTATGCTTTGGGTGGTTTCTTGTCTATGAAGTGTGTTGAGTTGGATGATGAAGAAAGTTTGAGTGTTTGCAGGCTGTATAGAGAAATTCGAAGCAAAATGCAAATGAGAGTGTTTTTGTAAATGTTGTGAATGAATGTGTTTCAGCCTTGTGTGCCCTTATGTTTTGCTTGCAAATTGTCCACATGACTCTCTCTCATTGGTCAGTTGATTTGACATGCCCTTTATTGATTGGGATGTTTACTTTTGCAAAATGTCAACTTGGTTGTAAGAGAGGCATGGGCTTGGTTCTAGGCTAGCATAAGTACATGGACTGGCGCAGCATGGCATGGAGAGAGGCTAGGGCTGGTTCAGCATCCAAGAAATCAAGTGGGTGGGATGTGATGATAGTTTTTGCAAGTTGCTTGCTTTATGGTTCACATGTGAAGATCTTGTTCCAAAAGTCATGAAACATGAGCAATGCCTAGTTCATTCTGAATTTTAGGACTTAGAGAATGTTTATGTGAAGGTTTGATACCAATTAGAAGCTGCAATTTGACTTGGTGCATGATTTTGCAAGTTTCCCATTTGGTGCATGTCTTGAAATTTAGTGATTTTAGCCAACTTTGCATTGCCATAACTTTTGATCCAAGAAGAGCTTGATCATGTTCTTGTACTTTTTGAAAAGGGAAGGATGAGATCTACAACTTTCATGACCAAAGTTTTTCCATTTGAAGCCTTTTTGGACCAAGAATCAAAGCTTGAAAAATGACCTAAAATGATGCATTCTTGAAAAGTCAACTATGCCCAAAAAGTCAACATTTGCAAAAACCCTAAATTCTTGATTTTTATGAACTTCCACCTTCTTCCATGATCAAATAAAGATCATATACACTCAAAATGAAGAAGATCACCCATTGGTTGGGTCATTGGGGGCCTCAGATGCCCTGATTTTGCACTGACTTGTCTGAAAAGTCAACTCTTGATCAGATGACTTCCCCATGGAATTTCTTCATGAAAATTGATATGCATACTCCCTATACCATATAGAGATCAATGGAAACAAGAATGACCAAAAAATTTGGGGTTATGGCCTCTGAAACCAAAACCCTAATTTTCAGTCAACTGTGTAGTTCAAGCTGGCCCTGCATCCACTCAAACCCTAGTTCTTGTGATTCCTCTGCATTTTTGACTTTGAGGAGATGAAATATGATATAAGAACACACATGGACCCCTTTGAGTTGATTGGTTTCCTTTGGGGTGCCTCAAGAAGCTCTGGGATTGCTCAGATCACAAACCCTAGGTGCAGATGCCTTGAAAGCTATGCAGTGAATCAAAAATGAGATGTGAGATGATATGTTTGTGTTTATGCATATGAGAATGATCACAAGCCATGGTGTGAATGGGTGAGGGCAAATTTGGGGTGTTTACAGTTACACTCACGGTCGTCACCTAGGTGTCACGACCGTGACACTCTAAAAGGAGCACTCACGACCGTGACAAGTCCCTCACGACCGTGACGCATATCATACAAGGAACACGAATGTGACACCCTTGTCACGACCGTGACAAGGGAAAACTAGGGTATTTGACTGAAGACTTGGTCATGAACGTTACGCTGCATGAAATCCAACGTGCCTATTTTCCAGCAGACCCAGTATTTCCACGTTTCCCTGGATTCCCTCATTTTCCTACGAGGCCCAAGCACCAATTCAACTGCCAAGCCGATTTAGTTTGCTATAAATAGACTTGTTTCAATGAACAATATACAGAGTTTTAGTTTTTAATTTCTTGCGGAAGCTCTGCCGATTTTATTTTGCACCCTTTATTTTTCCAGCATTAATTTCTTTGCTTTATTTTCTTGTATCCCAACCAACCTTATAACAATTTCTAACATCAGGAAATTGTTATAAATTAATTTGTTTCAAAGCCTTCAGATTCTTTTAGAATTATTTATTTCCGATTCCGGTCAGTACTCCGAGCTTTCCAGCCTATGGAAGAAGGAGTCAACTACTTTTATTGTTATCCAGGTTTATATTAATTTGCAATTATATTTATGTTGAATATTTATTTTTCTGCCATGCATATTTCGTTTTATGTTTCTCTGCCTCTGTCTGGTTCAACAATAATGAGTAGCTAAATACCTTAGGGCGGTATGTAATTAAAACAAACTAAATCGGTAAAATCAACTCTAGGCTTAAAATAATTAAGAGCTTAATATTCTGGCTGAGACTTTTTATTATAAAATCAACCTTTTTGTTACGAGAGTAAGGAAAGTGTATTAGGTTAGGTCAAGACCACGAGAGTGTGAGATTCTAACCAGATAGCTAAAGTTAGGCATTTAAATTAAACACAGCGAGAGCACTTTAAAATAAATTAGAATTACTAAGTTTCCAAAAATTATTTCTAAACACTTATGGGCTAGCGAGAGCAAGAATAGGGCTTTAGGGGTAAGATCTGAGATAAGACCACGAGAGTGTGAGTTAAAGATATTTAAACTGGTAACCTCTACAGAATAGATTAGGTGAACCATCTTTATAAGCCTAGGTTAGATTGACCCGCCTAAGTTAACCTAATTACATACCGACCGCCTTAGTATTATTTTATTAAACTTAAATTTAATTCCCGCCTTTAATCTTTAAAAACAACCAAAAATCGTGACAACCTTTCACCTTAGCTAAACTAGAAATTCCTCTAGCACTAAGTAACAATAGAGTCCCTGTGGATCGATAATCTTAAATATTACTTCGATAGGCTGTGCACTTGCAGTTAAGATACCGCTAGACACATAATTAGATACGTCTTTAGCCCATCACTTTGTTTGGATACTCGTCTGTATCATCCCCAACACTCGTCTGTGCTAGCTTATATATGTCTATGTGGATTTGCTAATTATCCTGATATTCTTCCGTGACTACTCCAAATGCTCGTCTGTGTTTGAATTTCTGGTATTCGTCTGTACCAGTGGTTGATGCTCGTCTGTATCATTGCCTGAAGCGCTCGTCTGTGTTTCTTAGATCATCGTCTGATACTCGTCTGTATCATTGACTTTTGGCACTCGTCTGTGTTATCTTGATGATCATCCAATACTCGTCTGTATTGAAGAGGTTTAAAATCCTGACTGTGGGAATTAATGTCAAAATGGTTACCGGTCCTAGCGTAACAGGTATATCCGAAGGAGGCTCATCTGTCTCAGACACCAATTATTGTTGTTGCGCCTGGCGTAACAGGTTTGCTCGAAGAAGACTCGTCTATCTTATGCCATATATCCACGGATAATATATGAAGAAGGTTCGTCTACCTTGTTTATGCATGTCTATCCCTTAGACTGTAAGTGCATCCCGGTCCAGGCGTAACAGGTATATCCGAAGGAGATTCGTCTGTCTAAGTATTTCTTATTCCAGATACTAGTTTCCTAGTGTTGCATTCTTCGTCAGAGTGCAAATTTCAGGTCTTCTTGGTATTCAATCACAGTTTATCTTGAATGGTCGATAGCCCGTGCTACCGTCCTTTTCAGATCAACAGTTGTTTGAATAGGGGCAGCTGTAACACCCCAAATTTGCCCTCTTCATTTTAAGCATCATATCACATCATATTCATCATGAACATATCATTTTCTTAGCATCCTAGCATGGAAAGATGAGGCATAACATTCTTCATGTCTTAGCATCAAGCATATGGTCATCTGTGGAGGTTCTTGAGGCATCACAAGCCTTGTCAAGGGTCCCAATGGTTTTGTACAAGTCTTATGAGGGGTCTACACTCCATTTACAAGCTCAAGTTCATTTTCAAAAGCTCAGAGGGTTGCATGATCATCAGAGGTTACAGGACAAGGCAAAGCTCCTACACAAGGCACCTAATCTAGGGTTTGAGATTCAAGCATCAAAACTTCACAAATTTGGCCATTTCATTTGGGCAAAGTCTTCTATATGTCAAGAGGATCCTAGGTACCAAATTTCATGAGAAAATTCCATGTGGAAGTCAGAGAATTCTTCAGTTGCTTGCAGATGAAGTAATTGGTCAACTGTGCCCATAAAAAGTCAACTGTGTGATTTCAAGGGGTCTAACCCAACTTTTTTGGCCAACGGGTGTCCTTACAATGTTATAAGAGGTTTGGTACAAACTTGGTTTTGAGAAATTTCCAAATTTGGCAACTTTTGCCCTAATTTTCAAATGACCTTAACATGATAAAAAAATTCTTCAAATGGACCAAAGTCAAAAATGAAAGTTGGAGATTAAGGGCTCCCATTTTCAAAAAGTACAAGTACATTTTCATGGGATTTATGGTTTGCTCTAGAGGTCCTTCGAAAAATGCTTGAAATTAGGGCAAAATCAACTTTTCATGCATGCACCAAAAGCAAAAGTGTTCAAAACTTAATTTCAAGACTTGGTATGGTTCAAGTTTGTTTCCAATGATAAAATACATTACATTTGGATCATTTTGCTCAAGAGAAACTCACAAATTCGTGCTCTACAAGTTTGTTGTTCAAAAAGTGCAAAATTGGCAAAATCATGAGAAAAGTGTGATGACTTGATCTAAGGGCCAGGACTTGTTGTATTATGATCAAGGGTGGGATTTGCATTGCCCATGTGCTGAGAGGCTAAGAAAATCTTGAGGAGTGCATGCTTCCCTCACAATTTGCAAAATTTGCAAATTCACAAATTTCTCATGATCCACACGTGCAAACTTTGGCATTCTTTCAGCATGGGTTTGTGACCTCACATAAAAGGAGCTAGGGTTTCAGAAAGCTCAACCTCTCTCTCATTCTCTCATTTCCAAGTTTATGAACCAACTGCATTTTCTCTCTTTTCTCATCACACACTTGCTCAATCTCAAAACAAATTGTGGATTCTTGTTCTAGGCAAGCTAAGGATCATTAATCACCCACTCTTGCAAGCAATCTCTCAAGTTCAACAACATTGCCATTTCAGGGCAGGTGTGAGCAAGGCTTCTGATCCAGCTACCTTCAAAGATTTAGATGCATTTATTTTGCATCTAGAGTGAGTGTAGAGTTATTTGCACGCATCATTTGGTCTTCTATCTCATTATATCAAGATCTGCAACTCAGGTATGCTTCAAAATCTTTGGATCTAAAAATGGAATTGATTATGTGTTTTGTAATACTTGATGTACACTGAGCATTCTGCAACTTGTATTTTTGAAAATGGTGCAATATTGAGTGAGTTATTTGAATTTCATTTTTCATGGTCAAAGTTGTTTTTGCTCGATCCGCTTGTGTTCATGGATCCTTTGCTCATTTTGATCTCATTTTCGAACTCAGGGCCTATTAATTAGTGAATCTGGAGCTTTTTGTATATTTATTTTGTGGTTTTGCTCTTCTGGTTTGAATTCCGGTGCCGGAGCCCTAGCTCCGGTCACCGGAAACTGCATTTGGTTGTTAGGTTTTGTGAGAAGTTGAAGATGAACCTCAACCCTCAGATCGTCCCTTTCCTTGGTCCAGATCCTGCCACGTTGCCCTAGCCACAGCCTCCTTCTCACGTGAATTGTTTATTTCATTTTAATTCATGTTGCTGCGCACCACACCATAAGTCCTGTGTTCTCTCCACTCGCATCTCACCATTAAGCCACGTCAATTAATCCTGTATTTTCAATGAATCCTGTATTTTAATGAATGTCCTTCCACACGCGTCCGATTGATCCAATGAATCCTGTATTTTCCTTATTTTTCTCACTGAATTTCCACAATATCATTATAAGCCTGCGCCAGATTTTGGGCTCAGTATTGCTTTTCGCACCCCCCAACTTGTCAAGCCCAAATCAGTTTAACTGCAAATCCTTACTACCAGCACCCCCAGCTCATTCTCTTTTAATTTCTTTTTTTTTTCATTTTTATTCTTTTAATCCATTTTAGTTTCTAATTATTAAAAATACTTCTGATTATCAAAAAATTCCCAAAATATTCTTGAGTCTTCTTTTAAGTTTCTTTTATTTTTCTATTTTTTTATTTTTCATTTATTCCTACTTTCCACGTGGAAATAAATTCCCCATTTTAATTAACTTCTTTTTAAATCCTTTCTTGAGTACACTGCCTTGTCCATTTTATATAGAATTCATTATTTTGAGTTTTGTATTCATTCTTTTTGCTCTGGATTCCTTAGATGATGTACTTCATGTTTGATTTTTCTCCTGAATTTTAGAATTTTATTCCTTGGGTCTTGGTCCTTTGACTTGTGTTGAAAGTTATTAACCCTAGTTTGTGTTCTTGCCTCCATTTGACTTAGTTTGCTTCTTAATTTTTCCAAATCCTTTTGGCTCATTGTTATACCATGTTTGAAGATCATTTGACTTAATTTGTGGAATATTTGGATGCTTGGTTGATTTAATTTGAATTTTATCTTGAACCTTGTCCCATTTTGCTTCTTTTGGTCCATTAGGTCTCTTATCAACTTAGAAGGGCACTTGTGCCAACTTCTTCTTCTCATTTGGGGTCCTTTTGGGGTATGTGTTCCTTCCTGGTCCTAGGATAGGGTTTGTGTCTTTTAAATTTTTGTGTTTGCTTACCTTTTGTGTTCTTTCTTTCTTAAGTGTGCTTTCACTTCTTCCTTACTTCTTTCACTTCCATATTGTGATTGTTTAGTCTTGTACCTCCATTATCTTCATCTTGGTAGCATCTTAAGCTCTTCTTGGACTTGTTTTGGTTCTGGTTGTGTGCATTGAGTTCATGTTTGTGCATTGTTGCTTTGCATCTTCATAAGTTTGCATAAGTTTGCATTTGTTTCATCTTGTCTCATAGTTTGCTTGCATGATTCATCTCTCATTCTTTTGAGTTGTATATTCATTGAGCATTTGTGCATATCATTTCACTACTGTTGGTAGGATGTTAACATGTCATCTTGTTCATCTTGCTTCACTTATTTGCATGTTACTAACCTTGCAGGGGCTATGGTATGTGTGAGGTGTGGAAGTTGAGTTCCACATCTCCAAATCTCATCTTCTATTCTTATGTTTATTGAGCTAACCCTTTGCTTGTTGGGCTTAGGCCTTACTCATATTCATCCTCTTCTTCTTTTCTTCTTCTTTCTTTCTTTATTAGGATAGAAAACCACACTAACCTTAGGATATCCATGCATGATAACACTTAGGAATCTTTAGTCCCCCTTTAGAATTTTGCCTTTGTGATCCTTTTGGTTCTTCTTCTCTTCTCATCTCATAACCATAAAAAACATCTTAATAATGTTTGAAGTAATACCTTGATCAATAGCCTTATCCCATGAGGTGTGCTTGTAGTCTTCCCATCTTGGGATAGTACAAGTTTATCTTGTGACGCACAAGTCTGATCAAGGTATCTTCTTCACAAAGAAAAGTATAAAAAACACTTCTTCATTGTAAATACTAAAAACACTCAATAATTTAACAAGTTAGTGAGCTTAGGCCCTAATCTTTGGGTTCAAGTTTTGGGGATCTTCTCCTTACTTGAGTGTGCTTGTTCTATTATTCCATCTTGGAATGTAGTGACAAGTGCACATTCCATGGAAAAGAGCTTGAGTTCACTTCCTTGTGACACACTCATAAAAGGTTCTAAAAAACACAAGCAAACAATAAGCGTCTTTCCTTCGGGAATTCTTTTCTCATCTCCTTCGCTCCGTACGCTAACTTTCTCCTACTTGTCACTTTGCAAGACGGTTACGCACTCGTCGTCTAAGTCTGCAACACCTGAGCATTGGCATAGGCAGTTCAAGCCTTAATTCACAAGCAGTTTCCTTGTTACCCCTAGTTAGGGGAACTACAGCGTCTCTGATCCTCATTGTCCTGATCAGGTACATAGGCAGCGGGGTAGGGCTCGTTCGAGCACAATCTTTATTTTACCTACATTTTTCCTTTTCATTTCTTTTCCATTTACCTTTTCTTTTCTTTTATCCAGTTCAGTTCATTTTCTTTGCAGCAGTTTTCATTTCTTCACCCTTTGAAACAGTTTCTTTTGCGAGCGTGGATCTCGTCGGGTACGACGGACGATCTGGGTGCTAATACCTTCCCAGGTCGTAACCGACTCCCGAACTCAGTCTCTTTGGTTCGCAGGACCCGTGTCCTTCCTCTTCTTTCTTCTGGTTTGTGCAGCATTACCATTCCCTTTCTTTTGGGATAAAAATGCTTGGCTGGCGACTCTATTTTTTTTCCGCGCCACTTTTGCGTTTGTACCAGGATGGAAATCCGGGGAGCGACAACCAATATGTCTTTAAGACTTTCCATTCTTTCCTTTTCTTTCTGAAGAAGATGAGGGGACTGATTCCTACCCTTCTAATATTGCTAGACTGTATGAAACAATGATTTGGTACAGAGTACCCGGATCGCAGTTGTTCGCTTATTCCCTTGTTTTGCGTGGATCACCCTTTCGGGGTTTTAATCCACCAGGATACCCTTTTTTGCCTGAGCTGTCCGATATGGCTTTTCAACTCAGTGGGTGTACATTTTTTGTTATTTCCCTAACTTTTTCCAACGGATCCTTTACACGAAGTATTTTTTAACTGCGTCCGAGTTAACAAGGGATTGGATGTCTTCTCCATCCATAGTAGTGAGCATCAGTGCCCCACCTGAGAAAACTATCTTCACTATGAATGGACATTCGTAGTTCGGAGTCCACTTGCCCCGATGATCTGAACCTGGAGGAATGATCCTCTTGAGCACAAGCTCGCCTACTTGATACTCTCGAATACGTACTCGTTAGTCGAAAGCTCGCTTCATTCTCCTCTGATAAAGCTGACCATGACAGATAGACGCTAATCTTTTTTCCTCAAATAAGCACAACTGATTATATCGAGCACGTACCCACTCAGCCTCATCAAGCTTCACATCCATCATTACACGTAAGGAAGGAATTTCCACCTCAACAGGCAAGACTGCCTCCATGCCATATACCAGGGAGAATGGAGTTGCCCCAATTGACGTCCTGACTGACGTTCGATACCCATGCAGCGTGAATGGTAACATCTCATGCCAATCTTTGTAAGTGATAACTATCTTCTTCACAGTCTTCTTAATATTCTTGTTAGCTGCCTCTACCGCACCATTCATCTTTGGTCGGTAAGGAGAAGAATTGTGATGCTGAATCTTGAAGTCCCGACACAGTTCTTCCATCATCTTGTTGTTCAAATTGGAACCATTATTAGTAATGATTTGCTCAGGCACTTCGTACCTGTAAATGATGTCTCTTTTCATAAATCTGGCTACCACTTGGCGAGTGACATTGACATAAGATTCTGCTTCAACCCATTTGGTGAAATAATCAATCGCAACCAAGATGAAACGATGACCGTTTGAAGCAGTAGGATATAACTTCCCGATCATGTCAATTCCCCATATAGAAATGGGCCAAGGAGATGACATGACGTGGAGCGGACTTGGAGGTACATGCACCGTGTCTGCATATATCTGGCACTTGTGGCACTTACAGGCGTACGAACAACAGTTTGCATCCATTGTTAGCCAATAGTACCCTGATCTCAATAACTTCTTAGCCATTGCATGTCCTCCTGCATGAGTACCGAAGGATCCCTCGTTGACTTCCTGCATTAACAAGTCTGCTTCGTATCTATCCACGCCTCTGAGCAAGACCATGTCAAAGTTCCTCTTATATAGAACCCCGTCTGCATTCAAGAAGAAGCTATCAGCAAGTCGTCTCAAGGTCTTCTTGTCGTTGGATGATGCCCCAGCTGGGTATTCTTGTTTTTTCAAGAAAAGCTTTATATGAAAGTACCAAGGTTTTCCATCGGACACTGCGTCTACAGAGAAAGCATAAGCTGGTGCGTAAAGCCCGGAAATGTCAATCCTGGGAACATAGTTCCAATATAAAACTTTGATGGACGAAGAAGAGTAGCCAATGCGTCGGCAAATTTATTCTCATCTCGTGGTATATATTGAAGCTTAACTGTTGTGAAGAACGTCAATAGTCTTCTGGCATAATCCCTATAAGGAATTAAGTGTTCTTGATGTGTATACCACTTGTCGGTAATCTGGTTAATAATAAGGGCTGAATCTCCGAATATATCGAGGGTCTTAATCTGAAGATTAATAGCCTCCTTTATTCCCATTATGCACGCCTCGTACTCTGCTTCATTGTTGGTGCAGCCAAAAGTAATTCTGGCAGCGAAGGGAAAGTGAACACCTTCGGGAGTGATAAGAACAACACCAACTCCGCGTCCATTGATATTGACTGCCCCATCAAACATCAACTTCCATTTGGATTCAGGGTTAAGCCCCTCCTCCGGAAGTGGTTCCTCGCAATCTCTTGCCTTGAGGTATATGATGTCCTCATCAGGGAAATCAAACTTCATTAGCTGGTAATCGTCTTCAAGTGGTTGTTGTGCAAAATAATCTGACAATACACTTCCTTTGATGGCTTTCTGGGAAGATTATTGTATGTCATACTCTGTTAATATCATTTTCCACCTTGCAACCCTTCCGGTTAATGCTGGTTTCTCGAAAATATACTTGACAGGGTCCATTTTTGAGATTAGCAATATGGTGTGGGTCAACTTGTACTGTCTTAGTCGGCGAGCAGCCCATGCCAAAGCGTAGCAAGTTTTCTCGAGCAGTGAATAATGGGATTCACATTCGGTAAACTTTTTGCTAAGGTAATAAATAGCATGCTCTTTTCGACCAGACTCGTCATGTTGGCCTAGAACACACCCCATCGACCCTTCTAACACAGTTAAGTACTTGATAAGTGGCCGTCCTGGAACTGGGGGCATTAGAATTGGAGGCTCCTGCAAATATTATTTTATCTTTTCAAAAGCTTTTTGACTATCGTCATTCCACCTGACCGTTTGTTCTTTTCTTAACAATTTGAAGATTGGTCCGCATGTGGCTGTTAGATGAGATATAAACCGAGAAATGTAGATCAATCTCCCTAAAAACCCACGCACTTCTTTTTCTGTTTTTGGTGCAGGCATGTCTTGTATTTCTTTTACTTTTGAAGGATCTACCTCTATCCCCCTTTGGCTAACAATAAAACCCAACAATTTACCGGAACACACTCCTAAAGTGCACTTGTTTGGATTCAACCTCAATTTATACCTTATCAACCTGTCAAACAGCTTTTTGAGATTAACCAGGTGTTCTTCTTCGTCCAGGGATTTGGCAATCATATCGTCCACAAAGCACTCAATTTCCTTGTGTATCATATCGTGGAACAAAGTTACCATGGCCCTTTGATACGTTGCCCCGACATTCTTCAACCCAAAGGACATAACCTTATAACAAAATGTAACCCATGGGGTAATGAACGTCGTTTTCTCCATGTCTTCTGGTGCCATCTTAATTTGATTGTATCTGGAGAAGCCATCCATGAAAGAAAATACCGAGAACTGAGCGGTGTTATCTACCAACACATCAATGTGAGGTAATGGAAAGTCATCCTTTGGACTTGCTCTGTTTAGATCCCGATAATCGACGCACATCCGGACCTTGCCATCTTTCTTTGGTACAGGTACAATGTTAGCAACCCAAAGTGGGTAACTAGTTACAGCAAGGAACCCGACATCCCACTACTTTTGAACCTCCTCCTTGATCTTCATTGCCATGTCAGGAAGAGTTCTTCTCAGCTTTTGTTTTACCGGAGGACAGTCTTCCTTTAGTGGCAACTTATGTACAACAATGTCGGTATCCAACCCCTACATATCTTGATATAACCAGGCGAAGATATCCACATATTTCTGCAGTATATAAATTAATTCCTTCTTTACCTCGGCCTGCAGACTGGCCCCAATCTTTATCTCTTTCTTTACATCCTCAGACCCGATGTTGATGATCTCTATTTCTTCCTGATGAGGCTGAATGACCCTTTCCTCCTGTTTCAACAATCTAGCCAATTCTTCAGGGAGTTCACAGTCTTCCTCAATCCCCTTCATCAGCTTGGTAGATAGGATTGTCGAAGTCATGCATGGTCATAGCAGGAACGTTATCACGGGAATCTGAATGATCAACACTGCACAAATGATGTGCTTATTTCAGAATCTGTTCTTTTCAAAAGAGACGTAAACACACCAAAACACTGGGAAAAGAAGACATTGCCATTTTATTTGTTTTTTGTGAAAAATTTTAAAAACGAAAGAAAGAGAACACAATTTTCTCAGAAAATGTCCTTTATTTCATGTTAAAAATGAATGCATTAAAAGCATGGTGGCCCTACAAATGGATCCATGCACCTTGGGCAGAGTGCAGGATTTGACATGTAGTATGATAAAAATGGAAACAAGAAAATTACTTTGACTGCCAAGTAACTTGAATAAAATCTTCAGCAGACCAGTTCCAGAGATCTTCCCCAGGTTCACATGGATGAATCCAGTTATCCAAGTCGCAGTCATTATCCCCATCTTCATTTGTTGCACAAATGTTGTTGTATTCGAGCATTCCAGCGCTAGTGAATGTTATGGACTTACTGCCCTGAGACCAGCTAGACCATCCAGGTTGATATCCAAGACCAAACTTGTCATCCTTATTTTCCACTTCTAACAACTTTCCCCAGCCCTAGGCATTTCCGAATTGGACTACTTATTTAGCTTGCTTGTAGGAGTAGATAGGGGTCCCTTCCTTCTCATTGCTTTGAACTGCGGCAACCGGAGACAAAGTACTAACATTGACTGTCTCAAAAGCTTGGCAAAGTGTCTCATGGACCTCCCCGTCCATTTCCACATACTTGAAGGTCGACAGATGACTTACGAAAATATCTTCTTCTCCGCATACAGTAACAACTTGGCCGTCTACCACATACTTTAACTTTTGATGCAACGTGGATGTTACTACGCCAGCAGCATGAATCCAAGGAAGTCCCAACAGACAACTATAAGCGGGTTGGATATCCATAACATAGAATGTGCTCTTGAATACTTAAGATCCAATCTTTACCGGTAGCTCCACCTCCCCAAACACAGACCTCCGTGATCCATCAAAGGCTTTTACAATCAAATCATTGGGTCGTAAAACACCCATCAATATTCAGCTTCATGAGGGCCTTCTTAGGGAGCACATTGAGAGAAGAGCATGTATCTACCAGGGAATGTGATAGAACAGCTCCCTTACACTCCATGGTGATATGTAAGGCCTTATTGTGATTACGTCCCTCAGAAGTGAGATCTCTATATGTGAATCCCAACCCATGGCTGGCGTTCACACTGGCTACTACAGCTTCCAACTGGTTAACAGTTATCTCTTGTGGTACATATTCCATTTGCAAAACTTTCAACAAAGCCTCCCTGTGAGCTTGGGAACACATTAACAACGACATAATTGATATCTTGGACGGGGTCTGATTCAGCTGTTCAACCACCTTGTAGTCACTTTTCTTAATTATTCTCATGAATTCTTCAACTTCCTTCTCGAAAGTGCCCTTACTAGCGGTAGGAGTTGCCACCTCTTCAGTTGCTATCTGTTTACCCTTAGCCTTTGCAGTAGCTTCAGCTTTGGAACCACCTCTAAGAGCTTGAGAAGCAAAGAGACAACCACTCCGTGTAAACCCACTAACTCCTCCGACATTCACAACAGTCGGGTCAATCATCACTGCTTTACTTTCCACCTTTTGACCTTCTACATACACGTCTGAGCCATAATGCCAAGGAATGGCCTTGTCATCAACATAGGGAACTGGCACCGGAACAATAATGGTTACTGGACTCACCTCTTGAACATAGATAGTCACTGGCTCTCTCCGGGCAGGAACTTCAGCAGGATCACAATAAATTGTCACTGTAGACACACAATCACTTCTATTGTCGACCTTGTCAAACTGTAGGGACCCCTCGTCAATCAAACACTGCAACCCAACTTTCAGATCTCCGCAACCATTAACTGAATTCATACAACCCTCGCAGTCAAAATCACAACCTGGGAATACCTTCCCTTTTAGCAATCTGTCTTTCACCACTAATAACGAAGTCTTCACTTCATCCACATTCAAAATCAAGTTCAACCTCTCGCCACCATCAACAAGGTTTATCCGGGGCCCTCCATGATTTGGAATGGGATTTGATGTAACATTTGGAGGCGGTGCAAAGTTAATTGCTTTTGAGTCAATCAAATCTTTGACTTTATGTTGAAATGCCTTGCACTTCTCTATTGAATGCCCGGGAGCTCTTGAATGAAATGCGCATCTTGAATTAGCATCATACCCTACTGGAAGTTCTCCAGGTGGTGGTGGTGCTAATGTCCTCAACTGAACCAAGTTCAAATCTAACAATCTCTGGAGTAATGTTGTGTATGTCATAGTGATTGCCTCAAGCACCCTGTTAGCTGGACGAGCTTGTCTCTGTTGGTAGGGTCTTTGCTGATAGTTATTGCATTGCGGCTGTTGTTGTTGCTGCTGTTGTTGTGGTTGTTGCACAAGACTTATGGGAATGCTGACGGCTGCCACCTGCTCGTAAGATCCCATGTATCCACGGCCCCGGCCTCGGCCGTACACAACATTAGTTTCTCCCTCCCTTCTTCTTGGAGGTCCATTAAAAGCTTTTCTGACGCCACTTGAGCTACCTGCACCAATGTCTTAAATTTCCCCATTTTCAACAGAGTTTCAACCCTTTCTCCGGCTATCACGATATCATTAAACTTTGTTGCTAAATAAGATGCCAGTCTCTCAATAAACACACCCTGCAGTGTTCCCATAAACATGCCTGCCATTCCATTCTCTAACAAGGGAGGTTGTACTTGAGCAGCAAGTTGATGCCACCTCTGGGCGTACTCTTTGAACCCTTCTTTAGCACTCTGAGACATTGTCTACAATTGGGTACGATTTGGAGCCATATCCAAATTATACTGATACTGTTTCACAAACGCCTCAGCTAAATAATTCCAGCTTCGAATATTGACCCTGCTCAGCTTCATGTACCATTCCAAGGAAGCTCCTACAAGACTATCCTGGAAGTAATACATCCATAACTTTTCATCATCTGTATGCGCAACAATCCTCCCCACAAAAGACTGAAGGTGAGTTTTCGGGCAAGCCGTTCCGTTGTACTTATCAAAAGTATGGGCCTTGAACTTGTAGGGAATCCTCATTCCTGGCACTAAGCCCAAATCAGTGATGTCAAACCCTAGAGAACTATGAGATTGAATGGCGCGAATTTGCTCTTCCATTTCTTCAAATCTCTTATTCATGTCAATCCCCTGGCCTTCTGCCTCATCCAGCAAAGTGAATTGTTCATCCTGCCCATCCATCTGCATGTTATGCACTCCATCATTGATAATAGTGACCCCTGGTTGCACCACATGGATTTCAACGTGACGGGCGCCATCCCCATTGCGATTACCTCCATCTGTTGTCCCATTGTTCCTGGCCTGATTGTTCTCTACCATTTCGCGCAAGCGCTCTTGCGTTTGACCCATTCCAGCCATGAGGGTTATGAAGTTGTCCATTCTTGTCCTTAAATCAGCCAGATCTGCTTGCATCTGATCCATTGCTCTCTCTCTCTATTCACCTTTGTAGGGTATCTGTGTACAGTTGACTGTCTCTGAACCTTCTTGGGAGCTATAGTTCCTGAAAGTGACATAAACGTTAGAAGACTGAAGAATCATCAACAAAACAACAAACATGTTATATGCATGCAATGTAACTATTCCTGTTTCCATGTTCAAGCATTAATATGCCCTATTTCTGGTATTTTTGACATAAAGTACTCCAGATGGCCCTTTTGTAGAAATTGACTTCCTATCACGAATTCTCTTTGAGAGGTATTCAGATCTTGATGGTTTTGGACAAACAGGTT
The DNA here is from genome assembly GCA_963966055.1 of Lathyrus aphaca. Lineage (NCBI taxonomy): Eukaryota > Viridiplantae > Streptophyta > Magnoliopsida > Fabales > Fabaceae > Lathyrus > Lathyrus aphaca. The sequence goes on along the minus strand of OZ014523.1, from coordinate 426,579,177 downwards.
TTAGCATACTCAGAAGATTAACATAGGAAACTATCATAATAATAAAATAAAGACCTTAAAAAGGCAAGAGTAACAACAATTTCCCGAAGGATTACAAGTCTTACAAATAAAGTGCAAGGAAAAATAAAAATGAGATTCCTACAACAAGTCTGTAGGTAATCCAAAATACAAAAAACTCTAAAATTCCAAACTACAAGAAGACTCTGGCTCCTCCCCTGAAAGTCCCAACTCTGCCCTGGCTTTCTTCACCCCAACCCTCAACTTGAGTTCTGCATTCTCCTTGAGTACTTCTTCTAAGGCTTGCTGACTATGTGCCAACTGTTGGGTCTTTTCCCTTCTTATCGTGTGAATCTTCTCCAATTCAACCTTCTGGTCTTGAAGCTGTAGCTTGTACACCTTCTCTTTCTCTTCAAACTCCTTCTGATCTTTGTCTCCTATTTCCTTCAACCAAGTGATGGATTGTCTAGCCTCCCTAAGGGTCTTCTGAAGTTTCCTGTGCTCTGCTTCCCTTCTTGAGTCCATCAACCCTCTCCTTTGGAAATACGCTTCCCTTCCAGCAAACTCTTTATCTTTTGTTTCCTGGGCTACTTGTATTTTCTGGAGCTTCTCCTCCACTTCTGCCTTAGAACGGGTTGTACGATGATACAAACTAGCCATCTCCGTATTCTCAACTCTTAGTTCATGTATTAATGACTCCAACTTCTTGTAACTCTCAACAGAAACAGTGGCTTGAGCAGGTGTTTCTTTCGAATATATTGGAGCCTCGACTGAAAATGGAAGGAAGAAAACGTCAACCCTACCTTGTATCCAAGAGGCAAAAGGGGGATATGTCATAGGGTCTACCTTTCAAAATTATTTCTTTCCCTTACTCTATCTCACCTCCCAAGCCTGAAACGCCTGAGTGACTAACTTCTCATTCCCTTCCAAAGGTGCATACAGTGACTCCAAAACCTCTTCAGCAGATGGAGGATCATTCAAAGGGTAACCAAATTGTTTCCGAACCAGCACAGGGCTGTAATTGATCATCCCTCTCCTACCAAGCAAATGTACATTGGGAAACTCCCCACAACTGATAATCATCCCTTTTCCCAATAAGTCTCTGTTACTCCCCCAAGCTATATCATCTGAAGTCAAGCCCATCAATCTTCTAGCCCATTTCCACTCTTGCTTCAGATCTTTGAATGGTCCTGACTTTGGAAGTTGTTTAGCAAACCAATCAGCGAATAAGGGTGCATAACAGTTTACAAATCCCTTTCTTCACTCGTTCGTGTAATGAACATTATAGTATAAATCTCCCAACAGAGTAGGTACTGGATTTTTCTGAATAAAAATGAAAATTTCCTCCATACCAATGAATCCCTTCTCCCCTGGGAACAAGCTTATCTCGTAAACCATCAAGGCCAGTAATGCATTGAATCCCTCCAACTTGTTCCCAAGAGAAAACAAATGAGCCTCTATTACTAGAAAATCCAAGGCAATTCCCTTCCCTTCACTAGCTTCTAAACCCATCTTAATTCTGAGCATACTAAGGTGGAAAGCATTGGCTATGTCTGCATACGAGGGAGCTCTCCCTGAAGCATAATAAGGAATACCCTCTCCAATAGGAATCTTCAAGATGCTGGCAATCTCTTCCAAGTTAGGAGCCAAGATATAATCTAGAAATACGAAGACTCACAATTGAGGATCATAAAACTGCAGTAATGAATGGATACTATCCCTCTGGTCAGCAGTAGGTTTACTTACATAATTCAAAACCTTCCCAAATTTCTTCCTGAAGTCTGCTAAAACCTTATCAGTCATCAAATCTATCATTTTTTGAATACTCTCAGTCTCCGGTTGTGGGAAAGTATAATGCATATTCCTTTTTCTGGGTGTTTCTTGGACTTCTGCCATCTGGAGAGATAATGAATACCAAAACTGGGTGCAGGATGCAAATAAATACCTGAAAGTGAAAACACAAACAATTAATGCGGGTACGATGCAATGCAAATGCAATGCAAGCATATGATCAACATTTGGGACTGTCTGGATACTGAATACTGGACCCAAGTGACCAAGAACCAAGATCCTTTGAATAAAGTCCCTTGAGCAAGAACTCAATCTCGAATAAGCCCCCAAATCAAATATCAGATGACTTAAGAACTCCAAAATCCATGTAGCCATCTTAAATCATAAGACTGTACTGGTAATGAGGTATGATAAGGTCAATGGTTCCTGCAAACCTGTAAACCCCTCCCAATCTCACAGGTATGCTCCGGGTCAAACATCACGGACTCTCAAAGCCGAATAACAATAATACGTTCACCATTTCCGAGAAATGGATCATGACCAAATCAGGGAATCGATTTGGAATTATATACTACTCAGGGAGGTCTCAGCGTGAGTCCGGGAAAAACAAGCATCCCTTATAAGTTCCCAGCCTCAAGCGCTGAAATCGAGAAACAATAGTACATTCATCCTGAGGGGTACAATACTATCGTCATACGACCAGATGCTTTTACTGAGTTCCTATAAAAGAACCAGGCCATCCTATATGAGTTCTCAGTGGGCACTCGAGTGCGAATGGGTTTGCCACAAAATGTGGTCTGCCACTGTCACCACTGGAGAGGGATGTTTCCACAAAGGTCATCAATGATCGGTCCCCAGATGCACATAACTATCAAGGTCCTGTAATTATCCATAAAGATTTCGATATCAATACATTCCCAAGACGGTCGCAAGTCTGGGCATGAAACTCACTAATACCAACATAGCAAGATGCCATGAAGCCAAAGTGGAACCACTCTAAGTCCTAGGGTGCACTTGAGCCCCAGTTACGAGCTCATCTCACTGTAACAGTTCCCAAACCCACAAAACAGAAAACCAGTACAGCCAGACAGTCCAGTAATAATATATGATGCATGAAAAGAAATACTGAAAACTGTAAATAAAATTGTAAATAAACAACAACAAAATATACACATAACAATAAACAATCAACACCCAATAAAACAGAAACAAACAAGTGCTAGGAGAGACTCTCAAGGGGAACCAGAGATTCTGGGTCTGATATCCCCAGCAGAGTCGCCAGTTGTCGCTCCCTGGATTTCCATCCTGGTACAAACGCGAAAGTGGCGCGGAAAGAGGTAGAGTCTCCAGCCAGGAATTTTTATCCCGAAGGAACAGGAATGGTAATGCTGCACAAACCGAAGAAAAGAAAAGGAAGGATACAGGTCCTGCGAACCAAAGAAACTTGGTTCGGGAGTCGGTTATGACCTGGGAAGGTATTAGCACCCCAGATCGTCCGTCGTACCCGACGGGATCCATACTTGCAAAGAAACTGTTTTAAAGGGTGAAAGAATGAAAGCTGCTACAAAGAAAAGGAACTGGAACTGGATAAAAGAAAAGAAAGGGGGAAAATGTAGGAAAAATAAAAGAGTGTGCTCGAATGGGCCCTACCTCGCTGCCTACGTACCTCATCTGGACAATGAGGATCAGAGTCTCCGTAGTTCCCCTAACTAGGGGAGGAAACGATTGCTTGTGTTTTAAGGCTTGAACTATCTATGTCAATGCTCATGTGTTGCAGGCTCGGACGACGAGTGCGTAACCGTCTTGCAAAATGACAAGTATGAGCAAGTTCGCGTTCAAAGTGAAGGTGATGAGAATAGAAGTCCTGAAGGAAAGACGCTTATTGTTTGTTCAGTGTTTTTTATTAGTTTTTATGAGTGTGGCACAAGAGAGTGAACTCAAGCTCTTTTCCATGGAATGTGTACTTGCTACTACATTCCAAGATGGAATAATAGAACAAGCACACCAAGTAAGGAGAATTTATCCAAGACTTGTTTCCAAGGGCAAGGGCCTAAGCTCACTAACTTGTTGAACTTATTAGATGTTTTAGTGATTAAAATGAAGAAGTATTTTTTTAGGATTTTCTTGATGAAGATGGCTTCATGATCAGACTTGTGCATCATGCTAGAAAAATGTACTATTCCAAGATGGAATGAATACATATGCCTCATGGAATAAGGCTATTGCACAAGAAGTCACTTCTTTCCTTATTAAGGTGTTTTAGGTTTTGTATGAAGATGAGAAGAGAAAGAACCAAAGGAGCAAAAGGTAAAAGTCTAATGGGGGAAAGACTAAACCTAAAATTATCATGCAAAGGTGGTCCTAAGGTTAGTGTGGCTTGAAGTATATCCTAATGAAGAAGAAGGAAAGAAAAGAAGAAGATAAAAGAATAGGAGAAGAAAGTTAGAGAACAACTTACTCCTCTAAAGGAGATGAGTTGCTTCTAAAGGGGAAAGATGAGAAGAGTTGAAACACATGATAACATAAGGCTCATCAACAATCACAAAATAGAAAGCAAGGTAAAAAGAAGAGATGAAAAGTTGAAATGTGAATAAACATCCACACTTCACTTACCGTTGCACCTACAAATGTTAGCAAAATTTCCAGCACATATTCATCACATCAATCAAATGCTAACATATCAACACAATTCATGGAATTAACATGTTCAAAGTTTCAAGAAAACAAAGCCATCAAACATGCCAAACTTTAAAAATACATGAGTCCACGTGTCGAAAGAATGAAAATATACATCAACCAGCAAGCAAATTACTCTAAACAAACATATAAAAGGATCACACAATGATCCATGGTGACTATGGCAAGTATGAGAAGCAAACAAACTCAAAACAGCTCAAAAATGCCCTTTTGCTTCAGTGTTAACCGGTTAACCAAAACGTTAACCGTTTAACCAACCTAAACCTGCAGCAAAGAAGTCATAAAAAGGAAGCGTTAACTGGTTAACCAAAGTGTTAACCGGCTAACACTGTGCGAACAACGGCAAATTCATGCAGAAAAAAAAGCAGTCCAAACCAGCTTATTTCAAATAATCCACCAACAATCCAACAATCAATTATGCACGAAATAGTAAGATCAATTCACATTAATTAAACACAATTAGGTTCATGAACATTAACATGTGATCCAATCACAAATCAACCAAGCCATACAAGCAAAACAAGTAATTAGCACAAGCACATAGTGGATCTACAACACAAGCATGCGAATAAGCTAAAAACAAAGATGGATCTGAACTTAACCAACCTACAAAGCTGAGATATGCTTTGGTAAATGTTGTTCAAGCTGGAAATAGTGAATCTCATGGAAAACATCAAAGATCCGGTGTTGTTCTTCACACACAATGCAAAATAAATGCAAGTAAATGATCTTGATGCAAGAGCTTAGTTCCAAAAGCACTTCTAGCCACCAAACCAAATCTGAACCAATAGTAAAACCAGAAAATTGATGCAAAGAAACTATAGATGAAGGTCTAGTTCCAAGATCAACAAACTTCAATGCAAAGTTTGATGATCTTCAAAGAAGAGGAACTTTGAGTGATTTAGAAATTGGGAGAGAAAATGAGAGAAATGGTGAGAGAGTAGTGAAAATTCAGAAATGAAAAGTGTGAATTATGAGAGAGTTTTTTTTCTTGGTTTGGAGGGAAATGAGATAAATAGCATCTAGGTTCGGGGCCCAAAAATTTGGTTTGGAGTCCAAAAAAATGGTTTGGAGTTAGCTTAGAAAGGTGATTAGAATCTAGCTTTGGAATTAGGCTTGGTAAACTCTCTAGATCCTTCTCCATAATTCCCAATTAATTCAAAAGAAATAAAATCAGAAAAATGAAAAATGGAGCCAAAACACACATGCTGAACTTGCTGGAAAATTCAAATTTTCGCAGTCGTTAACCGGTTAACGTAGGAAAAATTTGAATTTTCCCTTCATTTGATGGGAAACTCCAAGAATACATTTGCGCTAACCATTCTAATCTGATCTTGATTCTCAATCCTCCTAGGGCTTTGACCATGATACAGAGCTTGTATAAAATGCCCTATGAATTTCCTTCCAGGTCACCAGGCTCTTGACTTTGACTTGCAAAAAATCGTGAGTTCCCGGATGATTGATCATATGCCTTATGCTAGAACATGTGAGTATTATGCTTCATTTTTCTATGCAAAAATGCTAAGGATATGACATGCTTATGATGATTATAATATGATGATGATGCTAGAAAGAAGAGGGCAAATTTGGGGTCTCACAATTCCCAATATCCCAGTTCAAATGTTCACCGTCCCACTCCTATTTCATTAAAGTCGAATTCAGTTATGGGGCCTCTACTTTTACTTCACCCAAGCAAATTTCCAAACCCCACCTTGAGAATAAGGGTGTTCTTGGGCCAGGCAGTAATGATAACATGTTCAAATGTAATAGAGTTAAGTTAATGATTAAGAAACAAGTTAATTAGAGAAATTTTATTATTATGTTATGTAACTTTATTATTTCCTTAAACGGACTTGGCTCATTAGTGTAACCTACTAGGATTTTGATATATTTAAAGTTAATGTAGTTCTTGAGACAAGTAGAGAAAATTGAGAATTTTTATTATCTTCTTTCTTTTTCATCATTTGTACTTATCCTTTGAAAATTATCTTCTTTCTTTTTCATGTTTTGTACTTATCCTTTGGAAAAATCTTAGATTCGTATAGTTGTTGAAATCTCTTTATCAAAATTAACTCACATGTATGGTAATTGATTCATCCAACACTTAATATCCATTTGTAAACTACATACTAAGTTTAGAAACACTTTTATGGTGGCCAGCCATAGAAAAACACTAAGAGTCGAATAATCAAATTCAGCTTAAAAACAAATGAGTGGAGACACTTAGTACATGCAACTTAAATGGTAAAAGTTGAATCAATATTTCAAATGTTGGGGAATGGGTGCATTTTTTTATCACACGGTTAAAGTTATTCAACAATTTGAATCAACTTAAATGATAAAAATTATTCAACAATTTATACCTTTTATATATATATATATATATATATCTATATATATATATATATATATATATATATATATATATATATATATATATATATATATATATATATATATATATATATATATATATATATATATTCACAAATTTATTCAATAATTCATTTCTGATAACAGTAAAATTTTAGTAATCACTTAATAACTTCTAACAAACAAAATGGTTAGAGTATCTCTTAAAACCTTAACTCAGGAAAATAAATATTTTTCTAAATTGTAAAAATCAAAAGTAGTAAAAACGGTTAGGAGGTCGACATAAGGTGTCAAAACCACAAGTAGGAGATTCAATGGAGATGGTCGAAAACGGCAGGAGATGACCGCTAGAAATAAAAAATTGAAGGTGACAACTATTGTTAGACGATAATTCAAGTTAGTGCACGGGCGAATTCAATTTTTAATTATCATGGACCCGTTTGTTAATGAGTTTTATTATGGTCTTTATATTTATCGTTAAGTTTGAGTAGTTATAATTATATATCTCTTGCCTTTTTGTTATTGCAACCTCAAAAAAGTTTAGAACTGAAGACAAAAATAAGTGGTCATTTTAGAAAGACAAGAGTAAATTCGTAATATTCGTAAGAGTGTCTATTGTCTTTATTATCATAACTTCACCACATTATCATTCGTTTTTAGAAATGACATGCATACCACCTAATCTCTTCAACTAATATTTGTTAAATCTTTCTTTCTTTGCAACATATTTACTATATTTGTTATAGTTGTTTTTGTGTTTTTATTCTTCACGAATCTCAATTCTTTAAAAGAAATTAATATCATGTCTTTTTTTAATTATGTCTTGAATTTTGATGATAATGGGGTTGATAAATATTCTTGTAATATTATATGTATAATTTGTGATACATAAAGTTTAATTTATTTAAATAGTTAGACATAATTACAATTGTCGTGTCGCATAATAACACATTTGGCTCAACTTCGTAAACAAACATTGTGTTCACTTTTCCAAAAATAAATAAATTGTGTTCACTATTTATGATGTTGATAGATTTGTGATATTGATATATACACTTTAAAATTAGAATTGTTCTATCAAGGAATCAAAAATAGGAATCAAAAATATGTTGTCAAGTAGTGAAATAATGTTTTGAAGCAATGGAGTAAGTTTTTTTACATTCGAGAGGAGGTGGAACTATAAAGTTAATATTTCAATGTATAAATTGTCTAATGAAAGATAGTATGAGAGTAGAAATGAATTGAATATTTGAAATTATGTGTATGATATTTGTATACTAGAGGTGGTTCAAACCGTCCACATGTGTTATCTTATGCAGATAGTCGTTCAATTAGATTTAATAGTGATAGATGTGGTGGGGGCGTGATCGTATGTCGTTAGCAGGGACGGGGGGTCCATGTTGTAGCTTGAAATCAAGTGTTATGTATCATCTTCATATGGAGTTGTTTTGTTTCAAAAATCGTTCAATAGTTTCTATTAATTTAAGTTTGATTTATTATATTGGTTTATTAGATTGTTGATTGTTTAGCGAATACTTAAAATGTAAGACAAAAAAAATTGAACTTTCAGTGTTTAAAAGTGAGAAAACTTGGTGTTATATTTTATTGACCTATTCTCATGTAGCATTCTTGACCAGTAATTTGCAATTCTAATCAACTATTAAAATTACCACATGAAGCTCTCGTCACAACTCAAGCTTGAGTCAACAACATGAGATCAACTGTATTAACTAAAAGAAAATCTCCCAGCCTATTAACCAATACATCAACATTAAGTTTCATCCGTTAAAACATATATGAAACTTAAATCTATGTCTAGACTTTAGCATCCAATAGACGACAAACTTGGATTTAGCAATGACCAATAGCTTTCAAATATCAGGCCATATCATAAAAACATCTTTTAGGTAGCTAATCCAAAACAAACATTAATAATAAATAATCTAGCAATATTAAAACTTAAGAAGAATTATGTATAACACCATGGACTAGATCAAATCATAAGTACTAGAATAACAACATCTAACCCCAATAAAAGATAAAATTAGTTATGCTTACTCATCGTACCTTTACAATTAAGCTCCAGAAGAGAAGATAAACATCATCTATTGATCATTCCTCAGAAAGTGCTTTCATCCTAAAGTTTCCTCTCATATTCTCCCCTATTTTGATTTGTTGTGAGAACCTCATTTCTATAGGAACTATCTCGAATCCCCGAATATATCCAAATGAACTACCTGACATCCCTATTTATAGGGGTTGTAAGGACAGGCTCGTTAAGCGCATCACCCAAGCTCCCTTAGCGCATCTATTTTCTTCTAGGTTAAGTAATGCATGTTCATCTACAACTTCCTTATCGTCTTAGCCTACTAAGAGCACCACCCACATTTTCTAAGCCATCAAACCCTTCCTTCACATTGAAGTAACTTATCCATGAAGTCATGAACTATGTAACACCCTTCTACCCCAAACATAATATTTAAATAATATCAGAGTAATCATCAAAAAGGGTATCACATTTTCATCATAAATCAACACAACAGTGTCCTGTCCCGTAACACGGGTTAATCAACATCAAAATACCATAAATCATTTCGCAGCGGAAATTAACTTCATAATTCAAAACCTCATAAAAATCATTTTCACCATCCTGAATTTTACATCATATAAATAGGAAAACATTTATCCAATAATAACATAACTGAAACATTTAACAGAATAAAACCCATCCCAGTGTTACATGACACAGAGCAGGACACATAAACCAGAACCACTCCTAAAGAACACTAAGCACGCTCCGAGACTCATGAATTACTCCTATTTCACTGCAGAACTATTCTTCGACATCTGCAAGTTACCCATGAAGGAGGCAACATTTCCAAGCAGGCAGGGTGAGTAATCATAATATATCATAAACTTACAAGAATATAAAATCATAAGTAAATTAGTATTCATATCATGACATCGTCAACTACAAAATTCAGCAACCACCACAACACTAACATGAAATCAATCAACACCAACACAGTTATGAAATTCATCCAAAATATGCAATTCTAACATCCTGATATGCAATATGCATGTGGTACCATTTTCACCATGAGATGGATACATGGCCATCAACCCTCCACAAGGGAGCACACCATAATCATCGAGACACTTCAATCCACACAATGAGATTGAAGCAAATAAATAGGCCGAAGCCCCATCGTGAATGTTATGAAATGCAATGATGCGCTACATCGAAAAATTCACCAAAATAATTCGCATCATTCATTTCAATCAGCAAAACAATCATCAAATATTCATATATATCATCATGACATTACACCCTGAACACTGGTTTACTAACCACTCTGACATATCAAGAATTAACCCGTACCCGGTAATTTATAAGGTAATTATAAGGTTATTTCACAAATTCATTTATCAAAAACTGTTGCATTTTTTTCTCGTTTCTATTCATCAAAATAAAGTTCAGTTTGTACTCGTTCCGACGCTTCAAACGGAATGCGAATCGGACTTACGGTTTAAAAGATATGAATTTTTAAAGAAATAAAATTTGATGTCCCAACAGTGTTAACCGGTTAACCAAAGCGTTAACCGGTTAACGCATGCGTAATTTCATAAAATACCCCAAAATCTCCAATGGTTAACCGGTTAACCAAAGCGTTAACCGGTTAACGCACGCGTTTCAGCAGTCTTCTGCTACACAATTACAGACTGTTCCAATTTCCAAAAAAAACTCCCAAACCCCATTACGGATTTCACATCATAACACCCAAAAACCATTCAAAAACATCAATTAAACCTCAACAACATCCAGACAACAATTGTACAGACAAATATACGATTATAACTTATTCTAATCGCTCTAATTCATCAAGATTTCTCCTAAAACTCAACCTAACTCAAAACCCCAAAACTCCTAAAATCCATACCATCCTAATCCATTCATATTCCAATTCCTATACATTTATCATAGATTATGAAAACTCCCCATACCTTAGAGAATTTCGCCGCTTTACACGCTTCTCTTGGATTCTCCACAGCCTCCTGACTCTGAGCTTCTCTTTCTTCAAAGCACTTCCAAAACACGATAGAAACAACAAAAATGAGAAAACTGATCGTATTCCCTTCTTTGGCTATAATATCCCAGTTTAGCCTTTTCCCATATCACCCTCATGATTTCACAAAAGGACCATCTTACTCTTTTCTTTAATATATTTTTAATAATAAAAATAAAATAGTATAAAAAAACACTATTTATCCTTATTATATAAAAATACTCATTTTCTCCAAAATTCTCAAAATAATCCAAACTCTCCAATTTTTCTAAATTAATTAAATAAATGATTAAATAATTAAATTTAGATTTTCTGGGCGTTACAACTCTCCCCTACTTAAAGAATTTTCGTCCTCGAAAATTACCTGAAGTAAATAGAGTCGGATACGACTCCCTCATCTGATCTTCCCGCTCCCAAGTCCAACTTTCTCCAACTGGTCCTCCCCACAATACTTTCACTAAAGCAATCTCTTTACCTCGAAGTCGCTTCAATTCTCTACCATCAATCCTCACTGGTAAAGCTTCAACCGTCAGATTATCTCTCACCTGAACATCATCTAACTGAATTACATGCGACGGGTCCGGAATGTACTTCCTCAACTGGGATACATGGAATACATCATGTAAATTCGCAAGAGAGGGAGGTAAAGCCACCCGATAGGCCACTTCCCCTATCCTCTGCATAATCTGATACGGACCGACGAAACATGGAGTGAGCTTTCTAGACTTCAAAGCTCTTCCCACACCAGTCATAAGAGTAACTCTTAAGAACACGTGATCTCCCTCTTGGAACTCAAGTGCTTTCCTTCTCTTATCGTGATAACTCTTTTGATGACTCTGCGATGTTTTCATCCTTTCTTGAATTATTTTTATCTTTTCAGTTGTTTCTTGGACAATCTCCGGCCCAAGCACCAAACTCTCTCCTGACTCATACCAACATAATGGAGTATGACAACGTCTACCATACAACGCCTCATATGGATCCATCTCGATACTAGCATGAAAACTGTTATTGTACGTAAACTCGACCAACGACAAATGGCTATCCCAAGATCCTCCTCGATCTAATACACAAGCTCTCAGTAAATCTTCTAAAGATTGGATTGTTGTTTCCGTCTGACCATCCGTTTGAGGGTGATAAGCAGAACTCATCCTCAACTTAGTACCCAAGGCATCCTGCAAACTCTTCCAAAACCTCGATGTAAACCGCGGATCTCTATCCGATACAATACTTGAAGGTACACCATGCAACTTCACAATTTCCTCAATATAAATCTCAGCTAACCTTTGCATGGAATGGTTAATCCTCATCGGCAAGAAATGTGCCGACTTAGTTAACCGATCAACAATTACCCAAATCGAATCATTACCTCTAGCAGTCTTAGGTAACCCAGTCACGAAATCCATGGAAATACTATCCCATTTCCACTTAGGAACATTCAATGGTTGCATCATACCTGAAGGTCTCTGATGTTCTATCTTTGACTTCTGACATGTCAAACAAGCATATACAAATTCAGCAATGTCTCTTTTCATACCCGGCCACCAAAACAACCTGCGTAAATCCTGATACATCTTCGTAGCACCAGGATGAATACTCAGTCGACTCTTGTTCCCTTCTTCTAAAATACTCTTTTTAATTCCTGCAATATCCGGAATACATACTCTATCTCTAAATCTCAAAATTCCATCTTCATCGACTCGAAAGTCACCTGCATTACCTTGATCAACCAACATCAATTGATCGACTAATTTCAAATCAGATTTCTGACCCTTACGAATCTCTTCCAAAATCTCACTGGTCAGCTTTAATATTCCCAATTTCACACTATCAGCAGTAGTTTCACACAACAAGCTCATATCTCTGAATTGCTCGATCATTTCTAATTCTTTCACCATAAGCACTGAAATATGTAACGACTTCCTACTCAAAGCATCAGCCACAACATTTGCCTTACCCGGATGGTAATTCAAATCAAAATCAAAATCTTTCAATAATTCAAGCCACCGTCTCTGTCTCATATTTAACTCTTTCTGATCAAACAAGTATCTTAAACTTTTGTGATCACTGAATACTTCAAATTTCGAACCAAACAAGTAGTGCCTCCAAATCTTAAGCACAAACACCACAACTGCTAACTCTAAGTCGTGAGTAGGATAATTCCTCTCATGAACTCTTAACTGTCTAGAAGCATAAGCAACCACCTTATTATCCTGCATCAAAACTCCACCAAGACACATCTTGGAAGCATCACAATAAACTACAAAGGACTCATTTGGATTCGGTAAGACCAACATTGGCGCGGTCGTTAATCTTTTCTTCAGTTCTATGAAACTCTCTTCACAAGCAACATCCCACACATACGCTTGACCCTTCCTAGTCAATTGCGTCAAAGGTAAAGCTATCTTAGAAAAACCCTCAATGAACTTACGATAGTAACCAGCCAACCCAAGAAAACTACGAATTTCTGTAGCTGACTTCGGAGTCTCCCACTGCAATACCGCATTAATCTTTGAAGGATCCACCGAAATTCCACCACTTGAAATTACATGGCCGAGGAAACTCACTTCCCTTATCCAAAATTCACACTTAGATAATTTAGCAAACAATTTCTTTTCTCTCAACACATGCAACAAAATTCTCAAATGCTCGACATGTTCTTCTTCTGATTTAGAATATACCAAGATATCATCTATGAAAACCACCACGAACTTATCCAGATACTCATGAAAGATTCTATTCATATATTCCCTAAATACACCAGGCGCATTAGAAACCCCAAACGGCATCACCGTATACTCATAATGCCCATACCTCGTCCTGAAAGCTTTCTTCGGAATATCATCAGCTTTAACTCGAATCTAATGATAACCAGACCTCATATCAATTTTACTAAAGACACAAGCACCTACTAGCTGATCCATCAAATTATCGATCCTCGGAAGTGGGTACTTATTCTTGATAGTCACTTTATTCAACTATCGGTAATCGACACACAATCTCATACTACCATCCTTCTTCTTAACAAGCAACACCGGAGCACCCCAAGGAGAAACACTGAGTCTAATGAACCTCTTTTCTAACAATTCTTCTAATTGTTTCTTCAACTCATTCAACTCTGAAGCCGACATTCTATAAGGAGCCATCGAGACAGGACTCGTACCCGGTACTAAGTCCACAGAAAAATCAATCTCACGTTCCGGTGGTAAATCACTTATATCACCAGGAAACACATCTTGAAATTCACAAACCACAGGAAACTCTGCACTGACAGTCTTATCATCAACTTGCAATGAGGTAGACACTGCAAAAATCAAAGCTTCATCTAAAACAAGTTCATCCACTTGCTTAGCAGATAAAATCATCAACTCACCATTCCCGCTCAAATCAGGGAACTGCACCGTCTTACTATAACAGTTAATATGAACATAATTGAATTCCAACCAGTTCATACCAAGGATAACATCGATTTGGTGTAATGGTAGGCACACCAAATCCATCACAAAATTCTTCTCGAAAATTGTTAAAGGACATTTCAAACAGACAAGCATGGTAGTCACAGAACCATTAGCAGGAGTCTCTATTATCATATTACCATTCATATTAGACAACTTTAAACCCAATCTATTAGCACACTCAAGAGAAATAAATGAATGTGTAGCTCCAGTGTCAATAATAGCAATCAACTCAATATTATTAATAAAATAGGTACCTCTGATCAAGTTGTCCTTCTTTGGAGCTTCTGAACCAGCTAATGCAAAAACTCTTCCAGCATTCTGAGTAGTAGCAGCATTCTTCTTTGGTTTCTGGCATTGGGTGCTGATATGCCCCTGCTCACCACAATTGTAACAGGTTGAGCCTTCATTAGGACAATCACTCACCTTATGCCCAAGCTTGCCACAACGGTAACATTTCATAACTCTGGTGGTACACACATCGACCTTATGACCTGCCTCTCCACACTTGTAACACTTAACAGGTACATTAGCAGCTCCCCTACTTTGCTTCTTCTCATCATATGCCTTCTGCTCCCCCTTATCACCAGTAGTCACATAAGGTTTTCCTCTATACTGACTCTTGCCTTTCTTCTCGCTCAGCTGTTTATAGTGAGCTGACCGAGCTCGGCTATCCTCATCATAAATACGGCTCTTATCCACCAACTCTGCATACTTGCGAATTTGTTGGCATCCAATTCCCTACTTAATTTCAGGTCTCAGCCTATTCTCAAACTTAAGACACTTGGAAAGTTCAGCATTTTCCATGTTGTAGTGAGGACAAAACTTCACCAGTCTTTCAAATTTGGCAGCATACTCTGCCACAGTCAAGTTTCCTTGCTTCAGCTCAAGGAATTCTATCTCTAACTTACCACGAGCATCTTCAGGAAAATACTTCTTAAGGAACTCCGCCTTAAATACATTCCACGTCACCACAACAGCTTCATCCTCGAGACGCTGAAGAGTATTATCCCACCAGTCTTCAGCTTCCTCTGATAACATATGAGTTCCGAATTGAACCTTCTCCGCGTCAGCACACGCCATCACTCTGAAAATCTTCTCAATTGCCTTGAGCCACTTCTGTGCGCTCGCCGGGTCATGAGTTCCTTTAAACACAGGTGAATTATTCCTCTGGAACTTCTCCAATGCACTAAACTCATCATGCACATTGTTTCGAGAAGCAGTCTGAGCAAGAGCTGCAATAGCATCAGTGAGAGCACGCAAGTTGTTTCCAGCCATTCTGCACAACACTTACCACATCAGAAGAGAATAATCGTTAAATAAATAACGACTTGACAACTGACTAACAACAACAAGACTTGGCCGGACAGACCGACCTGCTTTGATACCACTAATGTAACACTCTTCTACCCCAAACATAATATTTAAATAATATCAGAGTAATCATCAAAAAGGGTATCACATTTTCATCATAAATCAACACAACAGTGTCCTGTCCCGTAACACGGGTTAATCAACATCAAAATACCATAAATCATTTCGCAGCAGAAATTAACTTCATAATTCAAAACTTCATAAAAATCATTTTCACCATCCTGAATTTTACATCATATAAATAGGAAAACATTTATCCAATAATAACATAACTGAAACAGTTAACAGAATAAAACCCATCCCAGTGTTACATGACACAGAGCAGGACACATAAACCAGAACCACTCCTAAAGAACACTAAGCACGCTCCGAGACTCATGAATTACTCCTATTTCACTGCAGAACTATTCTTCGACATCTGCAAGTTACCCACGAAGGAGGCAACATTTCCAAGCAGGCAGGGTGAGTAATCATAATATATCATAAACTTACAAGAATATAAAATCATTAGTAAATTAGTACTCATATCATGACATCGTCAACTACAAAATTCAGCAACCACCACAACACTAACATGAAATCAATCAACACCAACACAGTTATGAAATTCATCCAGAATATGAAATTCTAACATCCTGATATGCAATATGCATGTGGTACCATTTTCACCATGAGATGGATACATGACCATCAACCCTCCACAAGGGAGCACACCATAATCATCGAGACACTTCAATCCACACAATGGGATTGAAGCAAATAAATAGGCCGAAGCCCCATCGTGAATGTTATGAAATGCAATGATGCGCTACATCGAAAAATTCACCAAAATAATTCGCATCATTCATTTCAATCAGCAAAACAATCATCAAATATTCATATATATCATCATGACATTACACCCTGAACACTAGTTTACTAACCACTCTGACATATCAAGAATTAACCCTTACCCGATAATTTATAAGGTAATTATAAGGTTATTTCACAAATTCATTTATCAAAAACTGTTGCATTTTTTTTCTTGTTTCTATTCATCAAAATAAAGTCCAGTTTGTACTCGTTCTGACGCTTCAAACGGAATGCGAATTGGACTTACGGTTTAAAAGATATGAATTTTTAAAGAAATAAAATTTGCTGTCCCAACATTGTTAACCGGTTAACCAAAGCGTTAACCGGTTAACGCCTGCGTAATTTCATAAAATACCCCAAAATTTCCAATGGTTAACCGGTTAACCAAAGCGTTAACCGGTTAACGCACGCGTTTCAGCAGTCTTCTGCTACACAATTACAGACTGTTCCAATTTCCAAAAAAAACTCCCAAACCCCATTACGGATTTCACATCATAACACCCAAAAACCATTCAAAAACATCAATTAAACCTCAACAACATCCAGACAACAATTGTACAGACAAATATACGATTATAACTCATTCTAATCGCTCTAATTCATCAAGATTTCTCCTAAAACTCAACCTAACTCAAAACCCCAAAACTCCTAAAATTCATACCATCCTAATCCATTCATATTCCAATTCCTATACATTTATCATAGATTATGAAAACTCCCCATACCTTAGAGAATTTCGCCGCTTTACACGCTTCTCTTGGGTTCTCCACAGCCTCCTGACTCTGAGCTTCTCTTTCTTCAAAGCACTTCCAAAACACGATAGAAACAACAAAAATGAGAAAACTGATCGTATTCCCTTCTTTGGCTATAATATCCCAGTTTAGCCTTTTCCCATATTACCCTCATGATTTCACAAAAGGACCATCTTACCCTTTTCTTTAATATATTTTTAATAATAAAAATAAAATAGTATAATAAAACATTATTTATCCTTATTATATAAAAATACTCATTTTCTCCAAAATTCTCAAAATAATCCAAACTCTCCAATTTTTCTAAATTAATTAAATAAATGATTAAATAATTAAATTTAGATTTTTGGGGCGTTACAAACTACCTTTTCCTTTTAAGTGCGTCTGTAATCTTGACTTAGAGAGATTGACACCTTTGCTCGCTAAGCACACCTATGTTCTTGGTTTAAAGAGCCTTTATTTGCTGGAAAAGGTTTTTGGCGTGAACTTTGTGTTGCATTGGTGACTTTTTAATCCTTTTTACCTATTTTTAATCAATACATAGTTAAAATGTTCAAACATGCATTTTATCACTTTTATTGATAATCAAGAGCTTAGATAGCATTTTTTCTCTAGGAGCGTATCCAAGGACAAAATAAGTGGTTGACAGAGACACGCTTGTTAGTGGAAGCTTCCATGAAGGAGGATAGATAGGTTATCATGTTTGGTGAGTAATGTGAGACTTCCTCTTATTTTTTAGATGCTAAGATGACCATTATTGCTTTGTTGTAATCAATCTTTGTATTGTGGATAATACGAAATGTTATAAGAGGATGCTTCATACGAAGAGGACGCATATGGTTTCCCCGTGCCAACAATCATTAATTTTGTGTAGGAATCATGTGTACAACCCTTTTGTTAGTCTAATCGCGGTTAGTTTTCATGTTCTTGTTAAATTGGAAGTCTGCAACTCTCCATATTAAATCATCGTAGACAATGTTTTATGCTTGTAACTAGATGGAGTCATATTACTAGACATGTTGTCGAGTTTTCTCACGGGGAAGGTCTATATGTTTGATATCCAACATTGAACACGAACCGTGGACGAATAGGAGTTTCTATCTTCTATTTATGAGGAGTATTTGGTCGTGACTTTCTGAGTCTAACAGTTACTAAATGCAAGTGCACAGTCTATCGTGTAGTAATAAAAGATATCGATCACATAATAAAACAAAAACAAACACAACAATTAGTGAGTTAAATGCATTTTGGAAATTATAATTTTTGAAAAACAAAAATGAAACTAAAATCGAAAAATTATGGGTTGCCTCCTATAAAGTGCTTCGTTTAATGTCGGGGCTCGACATGGCTTAAGGGAGATTAATCTAAGGTTTCTGATGGCAATTATGCCAGTTTCAAACCTGTCGAAAATTCTTTGTCTTCTACGCAGTTATAATGTTTAAGACGTTTCCCATTTACTATAAATGATGCAATAGATCTACCCTTAATTTCAATAGCGCCACTAATTAATACTTTTGTTACTTCAAAAGGACCCGACCATCTGGATCGTAATTTTCCAAGAAACAACCTAAATCTAGAATTGAATAAAAGAACGATGTCTCCCACACTGAATTCTTTTCTAGAAATTCGCTTGTTATGCCATTTCTTGGTTCTCTTCTTATAGATGCGGACATTCTTGTAAGCGTCTAGTGTAGTTAAAGTTAAGATTTTTAATCGCCTAATTGGCTTTGTGCTCTAATTCTACTGGCAAGTGGCATGATTTTCCATAGACTAATTTGAAAGGTGTGGTTCCAATGGGTGTCTTAAAAGTTGTTCTGTAGGCCCAAAAAGTTTTGGGTAGCTTGGTAGACCAATCTTTCCTCGATGTAGAAATGGTTTTCTCTAGAATTTGTTTTATTTCTCTATTCGAGACTGTCGCTCCCGGGATTTTCATCCTAGTACAAACAAAAAAGTGGCGCGAAAAAGATAGAGTCGCCAGCCAGATAATTGTATCCCAAATGAATGGGAAAGGTAATGTTGCACAACCGAAGGAAAGGAAAGAGCAAGGTCTTGCGAACCAAAGAGACTGGTTTTCAGGAGTCGGTTACGAACTGGGAAGGTATTAGCACCTCAGATCATCCGTCGTACCCGACGGGATCCACGCTTGCTTGAACTGTTTTAAAGGGTGTTGGATAATCTGATGCTGAACTGAAACTGCTATTGGAAAAAGGAATGAAAAGAAATAATGGGGAAAATGTATGGAAAATAAAGAGTATGCTCGAATGGGCCCTACCCCACTTCCTACGTATCTCATGGGATATGAGAATCAGAGTCGCCGTAGTTCCCCAAACTAGGGAGGAAATTTGTTTGTGTTTTTTTATGAATGAACTGCTTATACCTATGCTCAGGTGTTGCAGGCTCGTTTGGTACGGTTGCCTTACCGTCTTGCAAAGAGATAAGTCGTAGCGAGTTCGCGTTTAGAGTGAAGGAGGTGAGAAAAGAATTCCCGCAGAAAAGACGCTTGTTGTTGGTTTATTATTTTTTTAAAGAAGTGTTTTGATTTTTGTGTTTATCGTATGCAAAGCACTATAGACTATGATACATGAGCGAATAATTTCCAAGATCGCCCCCAATGAGACGTTTGTAAAGCATTCTAGAAGAGTGGAGGAGACCTCCACTAATCATTTCCTATATAGCTTAAAGCTTGTGGCGTACTGTGCACACTTCCATTATTAAATGTTTTTTTTTGCTTTTCTTTGAAGATGAGAGGATGGACTCAAAGTTGTAAAGAAAAACTATGGGGAAACTAAAACTCGAACCCTAATGTTAGCATGCAATTATTAATCCTAAGATTAAGGATTAAAGGAAAAAATCTACCTATGTTAGCATACATGGATGACTATCCTAAAGTCTATCACATTGTGGTTTTAGTCGATAATTAAGTCCATGTTGTGAACCCTAAGGGAGCATGTGAATCAAACACAAGTAGGTGGGTATTAAATATGAAATTTGAATTTTAAAATGAAATAATGAACATGGTCCTCCTATGTCATGGTTGGTGAGAACGTATGATGAATCGCGAAAGAAATGGAATGATGAGTCAGGTGGGTCGATTGCATTGTGCTGAGACATGCGACTTATGGTTTATATCATACAAGGGTGTGCTTTGGTTTATTGGAGTGGAGCGAATGTGTAATCGTAGAAACCCTAAAATCATGTGGAGCATGCTCATTTACTTTCGTTTGAAATTATTTCAACGTTGGATCGAATATTTTTTTTCTTATCCCTTTTTTAAAACTTCATTTTCTAAGCGCTTCAGTTTTATCTTTTTTCTATTTTATTCCTAAGTACCCTACAAGCATAAAAGGTATCCTACTGTTACATCATGAAAGCACACAACCATAGAAAATATATTAAAGCGGAAATCCAAATCCGTAAGTTGAGAGTCCTCGAATAATACCTCCTACAACAAAAGAACTTATTAGTAAGTGGAATTTAATATGAGTATGCAAAATTATGGACAAATGAATTAACATGTAAAAAAGAAAAATATTTAAAGGCATATAAAGCAAATAATCAAAATAAAATGCGAAAAATCAAAAATCGAGAATTTAAATTTGTCACAAATTTATTTACATGCTAAACTATTTTTTTTTTTAATTTTCTGAACTTTTTTATTAGGAAAACAATATTTTTAAAAATCGATTTTGAAAAGAAACATAAAAGAAAAAAAAGAAAAGAAATAGGGGGTGTTGCATTAGTAAATTTCCAGTTATAATGACATGGGCATGTGTAACACCCCAAAATTTTCCCTCTTTTTTATTGCCAACCTCAAGTGGTTTATGCTCCGTAATCCTGCATATCGGTCCATATTGCATTTAATTCAAAAGAAAAATAATAAATAAATCATCATCGTTGGCATGTGCATGAGGCATGTGATCAAGTGATTTTTGTCAATCATTTTATCTCAAGAAGAAATATTATCAGGAAAAAGAATAACCGAACCATTTCCAAGTTGACCGACCAAAGGAAAGAAAAATCCATATTTTTCATCCGTTAACCGGTTAACGCCCGGGGTTAACCAGTTAACGAAGGCGAAATTTGTGAAGAAATTTCAAAAAGTAGTTGGTTTTCCCAATTCCCTCCACTTTTCATTTTGCTTCCTTTTTCTACCACTTTCTAGACTCTTCCACACTATTCCAAGGAATATTCTAGAAACTCTAACTAACTTTAACTAACTCCAAGCCTAGCTCCTAACCATATTTTCCAAACCTAGTGCCCAAGCTAACTCCATACCCAAGCCTCATGTCAAACCTAGCTTCTATATAAGCTCAATTTACTCCAAACCTAAAAAAAATCATTTTCACATTTTCATCTCATTTTTCATCTCAATTCTCTCAACTTTTCTCTATTTATTCCAAATTCACCAAAGCTTCTTCATCAAAAGTTCTTCAAGTTTTGCATTGGAGCTTGAATAACTTGAAGCTAAACCTTCATTCAAGCATTAATTTCATGGTTTATTAAAGATTAATTGGAGTAATGATTTTGTTTGGGGCTGATTTTTCATCTTGGAAGTGTTTTTGGGGTTGTTCATCAAGATCTCCATCAATTGTATTTATTTTGCATTCTCGTGGATTGAAGCTATGAATCTTCGGTATTCTCTTTGTTTGTGCATCGATCGACTCGCAACAATCACCAAAGCAAGCCTTCACTTTGTAGGTTGGTGAATCTGAAACCTCTTTTCGCTTTTAATTTATTCACTTCATCTCGCCGTATGGCATTCTTTGATCGTTTTTATTTTTCTTGTGTTTTGCTTGTTTTGATTGTTGGTAGCTAGAATTGTAGCTTGTTCATAGTGCTAATAAGTGTTAGAAGGTTGTACTTAGGTAGCAATTTCGTGTTAGCATTTTCATGGTTGTATTAGGAGCTTTTGGAAGTAGGTTGATGACTAAAAGTGTTTTTCCTAATTGATTTCTTTAGCTTCTGTTCAGTGTTAACCGGTTAACTCTAGGGGTTAACCGGTTAACACGTGTTTTTGCAGATCTATTTGCGTTTGTTTGGGGTCCGTTAACCGGTTAACCCCTAGCATTAACTAGTTAACGCTGTTTATATTTTGAAAAATGGTTTGTTTCATGGCATGTTTTTTTTTCATTGCTTCTTTAATTTTTGGGGATTAATAGATCATGATTTTAGGGAATTTTTAGGAGCTGGTTTGGCACAAGTTCATGTAGTTTTTGTAGCTTTTGACATGTGTTTCGTTAGTTTCCGTTTTTGTGCATAAATATTGCATATATGTTCATAACACTTTGTGATCATTTTTTGCATGACTTAGTACCATTCCATAGCATAATGATAAATGTGCACATTTCTGTTTTTTGCATTGCATTTGAAATCCGTTCATGCTTTGATTCAATCATGTGTATAATTGAAAATAGCATAAATGTTAAAAAAATCACAAAATCATTTAGTTTGCATCATTTAGTTGCATGTTGATGTTGCATTCCATTGTAAATAATCCATTCTATGTTGTTTCATTCCATGTTTACTATTAAAACTCATTTTTGTGCATAAAAGTAAATAAGCCAGACCTGTCTTGCTTTTTACTGCTACCTTGTAAAATGAAAGTTGTTAATTGCATGTTGTTTGTGCTATATTGATCTTTTTACACCTATTTTGCATATAGTTTGTTAGCTGTAATAGGTTGTTTGCATTTGGTATTGCATTTAGTAGTTGTTTGTGCTATAAGAGTTGTAGTAGCTGCTAGTTTTTTTGCTTTGCATAGTTTTTAGGCCCCTTAGACTTAGGATTGAGTCTAGATTAGGTCCTAGTTGTATTAGGATTTTTTTGGTACTTGTTTACCTCATTCATTTTATCATGTTTATCCTACTAACCTTTATTTTGTAGGGAGGTGGAGGTAAGTTCACACAACTTCTTCCTTTTTAAATTTTTTACGCTTTCAAAGTGTGTTTGCTTTAGTATCTTGCTTAGTTTGTACAACTTCATGATAATCCCTTTTAGAAACAAATTAACTTCCTTAGGAAGTAAGTTGATTTCTAATTCTCTTTTCTTCTTTCCCTTTTTCTCATTAGGATTAGAAGACCACACTAACCATAGGATATCCTATGCAATAAACAACTTAGGGTTGGTCTTAGTCCCCCTTAGTTTTGTCCTTTTTCCAACTTGAGTCTTTCTTTCTCATCTCAAAGAAAAAGCTAAAAAAAACACTTTAATAAGGATTGAAGTAGTCTTAGATGCAGAGACTTATTCCATGGGGCACTTGTATTCATCCCATCTTGGAGATTACGAGTTTGTTTCTCATGATGTACAAGTCTAATCATGAGGCTATTTTCACAAACAATAAAAGAAAAACACTTCTTTAAAAGACAGTAAAAAAACAACACTCGTCTTTTCCTGCGAGAATTCTTTCTCATCTCACTCTCTCTTAACGCGAACTTGAGACGACTTGTCTCATTTGCATGACGGTAAACACACTCGTTCAAGGTGAGCCTGCAACACCTAAGCATAAACATAAGCGGTTCCAGCTCATAAAAAACACAAATAAATAGTTCCCGCCTTAGTTAGGTGAACTAGGTCGACTCTGATCCTCATTTTCTCGATGAGGTACGTATGCAGCGGGGTAGGGCTCATTCGAGCACACTTTTTATTTTCCCCTTTTCTTTTCGTTCTCTTTTTCCAGTTCCCTTTCTCATGTCCATTCCATTTAGCAATTATTTTGTTCAGCAACATCTTATTTCTCACCCTTTGAAACAGACTCACAAGCGTTGATCCCGTCGGGTACGGCGGACGGTCTGGGGTGCTAATATCGTCTCAGGTCGTAACCGACTCCCGAACCCAGATATTTGGTTCGCAGGACCTTGTCCTTTCCTCTGCCTTTAGGTTTGTGCAACATTACCTTTCCCATTCATTCAGGATAAAAATTCTTGGCTAGCGACTCTACCTTTTCCGCACCACTTTTGTGTTTGTACTAGGATGAAAATCCTGGGAGCGACAGCTGGCAAGTCTGCCGGGGATCGAACCCAGAATCTCTAGTTTCCCCTTTGAGAGTCAATCCTAGTGCTTGTCTATTTTTGTTTCTTTAGGTGTTTAGCTGTTTGTTGTTGTGTGCTTTAGTTTAGCTTTACTATTTTCATTTACAACTTTACTATACAACTTTGCTTTACAACATTTATTTACCGTTTTCAGTATTTATTTTCCATGCATCATATATATTAGAATGTCTGTGTTGGTTTGGTTTTTTCTGTGGGATGGGGTTACTGTGAGATGAACTCGTAACCAGAGCTTAAGTGAACCTTAGGAATTAGAGTGGACAGTCACTTTGGCTTCATGGCATTTTGCTATGTTGGTAGTAGTGAGTTCCACACCCAGACTTGCGACCGTCTTGGAAATGTTTTGATACAAGAATCTTTCTTGGATCATTACATGACCTCGATAGTTATGTGCAGCTGGGGACCGTTCATTGAGGACCTTTATAGAAACATCCATCTCCAGTGATGACAGTGGCAGACCACATTTATTGGCAAACCCACTCGCATTCGAGGGCCCACAGGGGACTCACATAGGATGGCCTGGTTCTTTCATAGGAATCTAGTTGAGGCAAACTGTTCGTATGATGATAGTATTGTATCCCAAGTGTTGAATATACTATTGTTTCTCGATTCAGTGCTTGAAGCTGGGGACTTATGAGGGATGCTTGTTTACTTGGACTCGGCTGAGACCTCCATGAGTTGTACATAATGCCAAACAAATTCCCTGATTTGGTCATGAGCCATTTCTCGTAAATGGTGAATGTATTATTAATATTCGACTTTGAGAGTCTGTGATGTTTGACCCGAGTAGCCCACCCGTGAGATGGGAGGGGTTTAAAGATCTGCAGGAACCCTAAAACTTATCACATACCCACTTTTTCAGTACTATTCAGTGTTATGATATGGTTCGGTGATTCTTTGGTTCAGAGATCCGAGATTTCTGTTCAGAGAAATTGATATTGTTATTGTGACCCTGCACACACACACTTGATTATCTGATCAACACTAGATAGACATGTCACTGATCACATGCCTTGCCTTGCATAATATCATCACATCATTAATCATTTGTGTTCTTTTTCATTCTCAGGGTTCATATTATTCCCAGTTCTCGGTCGTACTTCTGCTTCAGAAATGGAAACTCCCAAAAAGAAGAATGTGCACTACATCTTCCCACAACCAGACACCGAGGGTATTCAGGAACTGATTAGTTTGATGAATGACAAGGTTCTAAATGACTTCAAGAAAGAGTACGGGAAGATTCTGGATTATGTGAATAAGCCTACAGTTGATCAGAGGGACAACCTTCACTCCTTGCTATATTTCTACGACCCTCAGCTGCGATTTTTTGTGTTCCCAGATTATATCTTGGCTCCTACCTTGGAAGAGGTTTCCAGCATCCTAAGGGTTCCCATCAGAGATGGTATTCCTTATTATGCTTCATAAAGGGTCCCTCCATATGAAGACATAGCTAGTGTTTGTCACTTGAGTAGGCTTAGAGTCAAGATGGGGTTAGAGGCCAACAAGGGTAAAGGGATTTCCTTGGATTTTCTTGTCATGGAAGCTCATATTTTGGCATTGGAAAACAAGTGGGCAAAGTTCAGTGCATTTCTAGCCATGATAATATATGGGATAAGTTTGTTCCCATGGGAGAAAGGGTTGATTAACATGGAAGCCATTACCATATTCATTAAGAGAAACCTGATACCTACATTGTTAGGGGATTTCTATTAAGGCGTTCATTACAGGAACGAGAAGAGGAAGGGGTATGTGAATTGTTGTGCTCCCTTATTTGCTGACTGGTTTGTTTGGCAACTTCCAAAGTCATGACCATTCCAAGATTTGAAGCAAGAATGGAAATGGTCTTAATTGGCCTCAGATGACATAGCTTAGGGATGCAATAGAAATTTGATAGGGAAGGATATTATTACTAGTTATGATGGTTTTCCTAATGTGCCCTTGCTCGGAAGGAAAGGAGGGATAAACTATAATCCTTTGCTGGCCAGGAAGCAATTCGGTTACCCTTTGAAGGATCCACCATCCATTGAAGAGATAACTGAGTCATTATATTGTCCGGCATAAGGAAACATTGGGTTGTGTATTCAGGAAGCCCAAGCTTGGGAAGTCAGGATAATGAGAGAAAAGAAAGATTTTGGGAAAGTAGACCCAAAGACGTATGATCCTTTTGCTACATGGTTGAGAAACCGTGTTGAAGTCCCGCTCCTCCCATTCTCCATGGAATCCCCTTTGTATCCAAAGGAAGTGTTACCCCAAAATGTTGTTCCTCTTGAGGATTACCAAAAGTTGGAGGCTTTGGTCCAGCAGCTTAGAGCAGAAAATCAAGAGGCTGACAATTCTTGCCAGAAGCTGATGATTTAGAACAAAAAGCTAGAGGAGAGAGCCCATCAAGATGAAGAGATAGTCAAGCTCAAGTAACAAGACTTCGAAGAATGAGAGCTCTACTTCAAGAAGAGAATGTTGGCTGAAACCCACAGGGCGAGCCAACACAAGAAAGATAAGAAAGCTCTAGAGAAGGCTAACGAAGTTGTGACCCTTTGGAAAGAGAAGTGGGAAGATAATATGAAAAAGCAGAAAGAGGTAGAGATTGGGTATAAGTTGAAGATCAAAAACCTTTAGGAGATCCTTGCTGAACAAGAGGAGCTACTTTAGAAAGCCCAAAAGAAATGAAGAGACTATCTTTAGAAGATGGCCAAAACCAAACAAGCAGATGAAGACATTCTTAAGGAAGTAAAAGATCTAAAGCTTCGGGTCGAAATCAAGAAAGTTAAGATTGAGCCAAGCCCTAACAAAGAAAGGGAAGAGGTGTTCCTACAAAAAATCAATGAACTGCATGCTTCCTTCAAACTAAGGGATCTTTTTATTCATAAGCTCATCCAAGAGCCAGATCATCCAGACATAGCCCAGATGTTCCAAGCCGTCAAGCGTCTTAGCTGGAGGCTGCAAGACATGAAGTTTCCAAGGGTTTAGTCCTGTACCCTTATACCTGGGATTACCCACAGGCTTGTTGTGGGATTCCTTTTTACTTTACTTTGCTATTCTCTTGATGTATGAATTGGAACCCTTTGGGGACGTTGTTATATTTAGATCTCAGTTTATGATATATTTGATTTGGTGTGAATCTCTGGTTGTTATCTCTTGCACTGACACAGAGTACTAAGCACCAATTATCCACGAATATTATCTTATCTAAACGTCATGCAAGTTTTGCTTCCCTAAAATCTGAAAGGACTATCTGAATTCTCGAATACCGGAGCAGGAATGTAAAAAAACCTTAAGAATTAAAAGAACACAACATTGCATGCATTCATGTCATTTGCATTTTTTTCTTTTGTAGGTTATCTGGGTTTCTTAACTTATCTGCATTTTCAGGAAAGATTGCGAGAGCCTCAAAGACTCGTTTTCTCAGGCACGATATCCCTTCACACCGGTACACTACTCTCCGTAATCAAAGGCACGTCAGGAAGATCCAACTCCAGAGGATGGTGGCCATATTCCTGGGCATGTGGAAAACCGTCAGGAAGATCCGTTCACCATAATCAATGAAGATATGGGACTTGGTACTGGAGCTAATAATCAAGACTTCCAAATATTGGCTGAGAAGGTGAGGGATCTGGAATGCAGAGATATGCTCGACATCGACGTTTCGAACATGGGCCTGGTTTCAGGGGTAGTCATCCCTCTAAAGTTCAGACCTCCAGGTTTCGACAAGTACAACGGTAATTCATGCCCTAAGACTGACTTGCAAGCCTTTTATCTCAAGATCACTGCCATACCAAAGACAAGAAGCTTTGGATGTACTACTTCTATGACAACCTGTCTGGGCGCTCACTGGAATGGTACATGAAATTGGAGAAGAACTCTGTTCGCAATTTGAATGAGCTTGGGGAGGCTTTCCTCAAGTAGTACCAATATAACATCGACATGGCTCCCAACCAGACTCAACTATAAAGCATGTCACAAAAGAACTATGAAAGTTTCAAAGACTATGCGTAGAGGTAGCGTGAGGTCGCAACCAGAGTTCAACCACCGTTGCTGGAAAGGGAGATGGTTGACCTTTTCATGTATACCCTCCCTGGGCATTTCATGGAAATACTGGAAAGTTGTTCCTCTAGCGGTTTTTCTGATATCATCTTAACGGGAGAGAGAATCGAGAGTTGGATGAAACAAGTAAAAATTCAGAGCGGCGGAGCGTTAACCTCCGGGATCAAGAAGCCTTTCGTGAAGCGAAGGGAAGGAGAAGTTGGGGCGGTATATGCTCAGAAGAGAAGTGGAATCCAAAACTCATATTACCACGCAACCTTTGTTACCATTCCCACAACTGTTAGTCAACAACAGGTCCAGCAGCCTCAACAACAATAAATAGGGCCCCGACAGGGATACCAGCCAAAGCCTAGGGTGGCTGACAAACATTTAGAGGTTCCACCAATATCCTATTCTCAACTCCTACAAAACCTCTTTCAACTACAGATGATTCAGTTAAGAACTTTGCGACCTCCGCAGCCGAGGTAGATTCCTGAGGGCTATGACGCTAATGCTCATTGCGAGTTCTATTCCAGAGCTCCAGACCAAAGTACTGAAAACTGTAAAGCCCTTAAACACAAGGTACAAGACTTGATAGAATCCAAGGCGATCAACTTCGCTCCAACCCCGAATGTGCTATAGAACTCCATGCCTAATCACGGTAGGACCATAGGAGCTGTTGATAATGGGGAATGTTTGAACTTGATATCTGATGTTGATGCCCTTGAGACTTTATTTATGACTGTAAAGGCTTTCCTGGCTCAGAAGAACATATTTCTAGGATATGAAAAGGGATGTTCCGACTATGTTAATTCTGAAGATGGTTGTGATCGATTGAAGTCAGAAATACAAAAAATGATGGACAAAGGAAGTATACAGTTTGACAAGATTGTGAAAGAGGACGAAGTGTCAACTGTTACGATTTACTATAATCCAGCATAAGTTCCTGCACCAGCAAAGGTGGTGCCAGTAACCATTACTACTTCTAGACCAATTTCGTACCACAGAGATAAAGTTATCCCGTTGAACTATGAAGGAGAGGTTTACTACAATGGTCAGAAGAAAAACATGTCCACAACCAGTTCATCTCTGCACCAAGTTGAGAATGTTGGTGTCGGGGGTTCACTAGAAGTGGTAGACTATTCACACCAGAGACATTGAGAAACAATGTTACCACCAAAAGACAATGTTGAGGCTCAAGCCAGGGCCAAGGGCAAACAACCCATGACAAGCGATGCTCCCAGCATCAACTCCAGAGCCTGATATCACCTTAGACAAGGAGGCAGAAGAATTTATAAGAATAATCAAAAAGAGTGATTACAAGATTGTTGATCACTTGCAGCAATCTCCTTCTAAGATCTCAATTTTATCCTTGTTGATGTGTTCAGACTCGCACCGGAAAGCTCTATTGAAGATCTTGAACAATGCATACATGTCGCAAGACATATTCTTAAATCAGCTAGAGATGGTGGTGTCAAGTGTGAATGCCATCCATGGGTTGGGATTTACGGATATGGACCTGAGAACTGAGGGACGCATCCACAATCGTGCTCTACACTTTATATGGAATGTAAAGGTGTTGTGCTCTCTCATGTGCTCATGGACACGGGGTCATCCTTGAATGTACTTCCGAAGAAAGCATTGATTAAGTTGGATTGTGATGGGGTTATGCTTAGGCCAAGTGATTTTGTCGTCCGAGAATTCGACGGCTCGAAAAGGTCAGTATTTGGAGAGGTGGAATTGTTGATCAAGGTAGGACCATAGGTTTTCAATACTACTTTTTGCGTCATGGATATTCAACCAGCATACAACTATTTTAAACACTTAATACAAATCCCCATTCAATTTCGCTCTTCCTTCCAAATCCGAACTCGGATTTTCCGAAAAACTAGCCTAGCTACCGGATCGGAATACTCAGATTTCAAAAGCAAAACAAACTAAAATAAGATTTGGTCAAGATTGAAGTACCTGCACACAATGATGAACGAAGGCGTTGAAGAGGACAATGACGATCACAAAAGCTACATGTTCACGTTTAGTTTGTTGCTTTTTTTCTTGTTGTGATTCAGACTTGTTGCCTTTTGTTGATTCCTTAGTGCTTCGGTTTTGCAGAGTTGTTGTCGATGTCGTGCGATGAAGATGACGACGACGAAAGTGAACCGATTCGAAGAATCTATGCGATGAAGGTGATGTTGGCGATTAAAGGTGAACCGATTCAGAGAAGCTCTGTGATGAAGGTGATGATGATGATCGAAAAAGTTATGTTCACATCCTGTTTGTTTCTTCTTCCTTGTTGCAACTCGGTTTTTCGTATTTTGTTGATGTTGATTTGTGTTCTTGCAGGTGTGTCGTTGATTGCTGAATATGTGAGTTGAGAATAGTTGTTGCAAATTGAAGAAGGTGATGAAGGTTTGAAAATTCAAGAACAAAGGTTGATGAGGATGAATTTGGGGATGAACAAAGGTTGAAGATGAATAAGATTGAATGAGAGAAATGGAGATGGTTGAATGAGAGAAATGAAGATAGTTCTGAAGAATGAAAAAATGGAGGGAGAATGAGAGTGTGAGAGATTGTTAAAGCTGAGAAAGATGCAGAGAATGTGAGAGAGTTCTGAAATTTGCAGCAATGTTCAGCTTTATAGAAGGAGGATTGAAGGGTAATCTGGTGATTTTCAGGTAAAACGGTTATGAGTTTGTTATGAGCAGTTAGAGTTTGTTAAAAAAATGAGATTATAACTGACTTCGAGTTTTTTTTGTTATTGTAGGAGAGTTAACATTGAGGATTGAAGAGGTTTGAGAGGATGAAGTTGAAGATTCAGTATGAGGAATAATGTCAAGTTGATGAAGTTTGTTATTTTTTTGTTAATTTCCTATTACAATCCTCCCTTATCACTAATTTTGTTATCAATTTATTGTATGCTTGAAGATTCTGAGTTCTTTTTTGTTAGAGATTCATGGTGAAAATTCAAGATGAAACTGAGTTATAGGATTTTCTGAGTTTTTGTCCTATCTGTTTTTGTAACTGATTTTATTATTTGTTATTGGTCATTGTAACTGAATTTCTCAACTCATTTTCTCCTGCGATTTTTGCTATCAAGAGTTGGATATGTTTTTTTTGTAACTGTGTTTTTTTTATGTGTTTCTGATGGATTTTGGACTTTTTGTTACCTTGATCATCTTTTTTCCAGTTAGAAATTTTTTCAGATTTTTCTCTTGTAATACCATGAGAGTGTTTCCCTGGTGTCTATCCTCCCTTTTTTTGTAACTGATTTTGGTTGTTTTGCAACCGAATTTCTTGTCAGTTTTTATGAATCCCTTTTTAATTTTTCTGTTATGTATATTTCACTGATTTCCCCTTTCCATTATTTCTGCTGAAGCTTTTGTTATTGTAGCTAAATTTGCCATTGTATTTTCTTGAGAATTGTGTTTTCGGTATTTAAGTAAAGCGCCATTTCTTTGTAAATTCCAGTGAGATGGATGATCCAACAAATGCTCGAATGACCTCATCAACATCATACATAACAAGAGCTACACCTGGTCCTCTAAAATTATGAACATCAAGCTCCACTGGAGTGTCACCGTTAAGCATGCCTACCAATTCAAATGGTATTTTTTGCAAGAGGAATGATGATATGGGCTTTTGGTATCATGCATTGGGTATTTGGAATGTGACTTAAAATGGATGTTTGACTTTAATAGAATTATGAATACTAAAAATAGAACTTGATTAGAAACAAATAAGACAATATGAATTTGGTTTTAGTTAAAGATAGAATTTGAAAAATGGACAAAAATGGATAAAATTGAGTATAGATTTAAAGAGATAGATTCTAAAAGGCGGTTTACGGAGACGTGATTTAGAAAAATAGGTTTTTAACTTGCACTTGAAACAAACTAATCCAATTTACGTGACCTTAGCCCCTATCTCGAACAACCAAAATACATCGCCAGAAAATAAATTCCTTGTCATGACAAAAGAGATTCAACTCCACGTTTAACATGATGACCAATGACCTTTGGTACACAACCTTAATTAGTCATGTGTATGTCTGAATTTTGAGTAACTTATGCCACAAGTAATGATGGAATTCTTTGACTGCTAAGATTCTTTGATGGGAATCTTTGCAAGGAGGCTTTCTTGAGGGTCACGTGGTTAAGGGAATAAACCCCAACCCGTGATGAACATGTCTCAAAACGTTGAGAATCAGCAAAATCATAGTTCATAGCAACACTTAGTTACAACTTTGATGAAACCCCAGCCCTTGAGACGTGCATTGATGAGGCAAGCAACCTGAGATGTTGAAAAAACCTTGATTCACGCCAATGAAATCATGATCCAACACTCCGGATGTAGCCTCTAAGTAAAAAGAAACCTAGAACTTGGTAAACCCTATTACAAGAATATGCCCAAGATGATGTGAGCTCAACCTTAGTCTTTAATGTAATAGCCAGCTACATCACCTTTGAATAGGAAAACACAAATCACCAGAGAATACTTCGATCCCATGTCTTAAGAGTTCAATAATGTATGCATGAGGTATATGACCTAAATGAATATGCATATGAGTGCGAAGCAAAAGGCCAGTTAAGGTAATAAATAAGAGGGAAAATTTTAGGGTGTTACATCTACCCCTATTCAATCAACTTTAGACCTGAATGGATAATAGCAATGGCTTTCAGACGTTCAAGATACGGAGGGATTGAATACCCAAATAAATCGGGAAATTTTTACTATGTGGGTAATAAATTAACATGTTAGGAAGAATGCCATTCTTGGATGACAACTCAAACAAACGAAACCGGACTTGGACAGAATCGAAAAGCATTTACCATACTTGGGAGATAAAGCGAACAAGATACACCGTGAGTAAGCTTGAAAAGAGACTATCATAACTTGGATGATAACTCAAACAAACGCAACCGGACTTGGACGGAATCGAAAATCATTTACCCCACTTGGGAGATAAAGAGAACAAGACACACCGTGAGTGGGCTTGAAAAGATATTATCATAACTTGGATGATAACTCAAACAAACGAAACCGGACTTAGACGGAATCGAAAAGCATTTATCTCACTTGGGAGATAAAGCGAACAAGACACACCGTGAGTGAGCTTGAAAAGAGACTATCATAACTTGGATGATAACTCAAACAAACGAAATCGGACTTGGCCGGAATCAAAAACCATTTATCCCACTTGGGAGATAAAACAAACAAGACACGTCGTGAGTGAGCTTGAAAAGAGACTATCATAACTTGGATGATAACTCAAAGATACGAAACCGGACTTGGACGGAATCGAAAAGCGTTTATCCCACTTGGGAGATA
This sequence comes from Lathyrus aphaca, assembly GCA_963966055.1. NCBI lineage: Eukaryota > Viridiplantae > Streptophyta > Magnoliopsida > Fabales > Fabaceae > Lathyrus > Lathyrus aphaca. Next base: position 426,545,425 of record OZ014523.1, on the reverse strand, counting down.
AAGCGAACAAGACACACTATTGTAAACACCCCAAATTTTCCCTCACTTTTTTTCACACCATGGCTTGTGATCTTTCATTTTTGCATAAGCATAGGCATACCATCTCATATTGCATATTTGTTTCATCTACATAGTCCATTTCATCTGCATCTAGGGTTTGTGATCTGAGCAATCCAAGAAGTGATATGAGCCATCCCAAAGGTCTTGAAGCTTTCCAAAAGGGTCCATGTGTGTTCCATGATCATAATATGCTCCCCAAAGTTCATAAAAGTCAAGGGATCACAAAGCATGGGAAATGCATAGAGGCAGACTAAAGATTTCCTACACAAATGACCTAAAATTAGGGTTTTGGTTTCAGAGGCCTTAACCCAAATTTGTTTGGCCATTCTTGTTTCTAATGGTATTAATATGTTATAAGGATCATATGTACCAAATTTGATGAATAAATTCACTGTGGAAGTCATCTGATCATTGGGTAACTTCTTGAGCAAGTAAAGTCAAAATCAGGGCATCTAAGGCCTCCCTCAAGGGTACCAAGGGGTTATTATCATCATTTTAGTTCTCTATGATCTTTATTTGATCTTAGAAGTGGTTAGAAGTTCACAAAGTTGAAGAATTTTGAGCCAAATGCAAACTTGCTATTATGGAAATGACTTGTAATGGAAACTTTCCATTTTGGGAAAGATATTCAACCTATTCTTTCATGACCAAAAATGCTTCAAATGAAAAATTCTTGGGCATGAAAGTTGTATATTTTGACTTCCAATTTTCAAAAAGTACAAGAACATGTCTTGATTCATCCTAGAACTCAAGATATGGCCTTTCAAAGTTGGCAAAAATCCTATAATTTTCATGTTCATGCCAAAGAGGGATTTTTGCAATTTCACTTGCCAAGCCATTTCATGACCTCTAATCAACTTCTATGTACCATAACATGTCAAAGTAACTTCAAAACATCAGAATTGTCCCAAGAATGCATGGATTTCATGGCTTGATTCACAAGAAATCTCAAAATGGCAATTATGCATAAACTTTGCAAAAACTATGACAACTCTTGATCCAAGTGTTCCAGCTGCATAAAAATGATCCTAGGGCCATCCATGAATCAAGCTGAGGCCAAGACACCCCAAAAGCCAACTCTACGCCATGCCCATACCTCAAGTACACAATGTTGACATTTTTGCAATTTGGCCCATACCAATCACATTATGCCACCACCCACTTTCTGAGCACTCTCATTGGCCTATAATAATCTTATGGACCTCATTTCACATAACACACAAGTCTGAAACCTCTAAGAACTAAGATTTCCCAAAAATTACATAAACCTTCCCTTCTTCGATTCTCACTCCTCAGCCATCAAAACTCAAAATTTATTTCACCATTCAACTCCACATAACCTAAGGATCATTTCCCACCCCATGCCATGGCTTGAAACAAGCCCAAACACAAACACGATTTCTGCACATTCAGAACTGAAACACTAAAACCAACCACCATAAACTTGTTCTAAGCATCACAGTATCCTCAGGGGGTCCATTGGAGTTGATTTGCACCAAAGAGATGTCCAGAAAGCTCAGATTGAGAAAGCTTCATCTCAGGTAACCATCAAGAAATTTTTTTCCAGAACCTTTCTTTTAAGTTCTTAAATGATTCTATGTGCCTCCCTGGTCATGCTGATATTATTTGTTTTGAAAATGGTTGAGAAACCAGGTAGTATTGATGTTCTGAAACTTTTTGATCTGAAAATATTTTTCTTCGATTCATGCGTTTGATGCAAAATAAATGTTGTTTGTGGCCTGATTCTTGTTTAGAATGATTAGGGGGTTGATTCTGGAGGGTTTGGGGGTTTGGGGTAGCCTAGGGAAGAAGTTAGCATGAATGGCTCGCCGGAGAAGATGACCGGAGCTTGCTCCGGTCACCTGAAAATCATTAGGGTTTGTGATTAGGGCTAATCCTCCTAGTTTGAATGTAGACCATTAGATTGAGATTATCGCGTGTTTGGAGGGCCAGGATGCATCCACTTAAACCCTAATCTTTTAATTAAATTAATTAATTAGGATTAATTAAATAAAAACCCAGTTTGAATGTCATCCATAGGATTGCGCACGCAGTCAACATATTTTCCCCCAGTTTGAATCTCAGCCTTTAGATCCTCATACTTTCATTTAAATTCATTTTTATTTCATTTTAATTGCATTTTATTTCCACAATTTTTAAAAATAGCATAAATCATCAAAAAAATCTCATTTCTTGCATTTTTGTTTCAAATATTTTTCTTAACCTGAAAATAATTTTTATTTTATTTTTTGCATTAAAAAAGTATTTTTAAAATATTTAAATGTTATTTTTAATTAATTAATGGATTTTAATTAATTAAAAATGCATTTAGGTTTCTAAAAATCACCAAAAAAATCATGAAGCATCCTTAAACATTTAGAAACATTTTCAAACTCACCATACAAATTTCTTTTTAAGTTTGATCACATTTCACAATTTTCTTTTAATTAGGGTTCTTAAAATCACATTTTTTAACGCTAACTTGAAAAATTCATTTCTGCCTAACCATGATGAGTTTGAAATTGGTTCTTCTTACATTGTTTCACATATTGCATATAGTTTATAGGTTGTTTATCTCGTGATTTTATCTTGCATTTTCAATTTGATTTGCATTTTCCCTTTAGGAGCACCCAAAAACCCTAGCAAACTTAGGAATTTCATAACTTTCATTAGGTTAAGCTTCTGACTTTCTCCTTTGGGGTGTGTTCTTATATGGGATTAGGGTTTGTTTGAGCTTGATTTCAATTTTTAATCATGTTGAATGCTTCTATTTTGGTCATATCCATATCATGTCATCTTAAAACCCTAACTTCTCATGTTCATTTGCATTCATCTTTGCATATCTCAATCATATGAACTTGCCATGACATTTCAAGCATTTGTATGACATATTAGACATCTTTAGACATGCTTGAACATTTCTTGATCATTTCTTCATTCATTTGCTATGTTTTGTATCCATTTCATTCCATGAAAATCCATGTGTTTTCATGCTTCTAAACATGCTTCTATTGCATCTCATCCTTGTAAGATCATTCATATGCATATTGTATATCTTGCATCATCTCATATGCCATTTACATTGCACATTCACTTCTGAATTTGGTATTTCCATCTCATTTCATCTCATTTCCTTTTGCTTTATGTCTTATGCATTCATACTAACATTTCAGGAACATTTGGGTAAGTTGTCTGGGAGGTGGATTTGCCTTTACCTCTCACTTCTTCTTTCCTTTTCATATGCATTCTTACTTGTCTTTGAAGTGAAATTGTTTCACTTATGCTCCCTCCTTCTTACTTTCTCTCTTTTAAGTTACTTATCTTCTTCAGGAAGTAAGTAACTTATTCTTCTTCTTCTTTCTCTTTTCATCTGCTTCTTCCATTGGTGGCCTTAAAGATCTTTCCTTTTAAGCCTCACAAACCATAGGATGTCTAAGCATGATAACTTTTAGGGTTATGTATAGTCCCCCATAGCTTTTTACCTTTGAGTCTCCTTGAGTCTCTCTTCTCATCTCTTAATCAGAGACTAAACTCTTAAAGTTTTAGGACTTTGGAATTAGGGTTATGCCTGCATCATTATCTTAGGATGGAGTGTATAACTTTAATCCTTAGTGTTAAACCTTTAATTTGTTTACACCTCTTAATCAAAACACATTAATAATCACTAAGACTTTATCTTGTAACTTGGGCCTTACATTAGGGTTCTATCTCTTCCTTATGGTTAAGAGGGACTAACCATAGTGTTTAATGGACAAGTCCCCCTAAAGTTGTCTTACAAACCATAAAATCCACTTCTTAATCTCATCCTATAATTAAAATCCATTTAATAAAGGTTTGTTATATAATGAATTTAATCCCTAACCATTTATTAAGTTGAGGTATCTTCCTCAGCTTAAGTGTTCTCATCTATCATCCTTCTATTAGGATTGTGTAATGAGTTCACTAATATCTGATTAGAGATTAAACTCATTACTTAACACTAAACAAAAACCCTAAAAACATCTAAATAATCACAAGTAGGTTAATGATCTTAATCCTACATCATCATGGTAATTAAGTTGAGATTCTTATCTCATACTTAAGTAGGCTTATTATCCCTAATCAGGGAGGATATAATGAGTTTACAAACCCTTGATTTAGGCTTAAGTTCATTATCCTATGCAAAACACCAAAAACAATAAAAAACTGAAAACACAAAAACAAACAATAAACGTCTCCTCCGGGATTCTTTTCTCATCACACTCATTCACAAACGAGAACTCGCTTCTTCCGTTTAATGCAAGACAGTTAGCACCCAAGCCAGACAGCTCATACACTTGAGCATAGACAAGTAAGCGGTTCACAGTCAATTTATTTTCCAGTCTCTTTGAGTCGAACTATGGTGTTCTGACTTCCTTATTTCACGAGAGGATACGTAGGCATAATTTAACAATTATCGAACAAAGGTCTCTTTGTCATCCCCCTCCTTCTGCTTTCTTTTCTAAACCTCAGTTCCTGAGAAATTCACACCTTTTGCATTGACACATGTACTTTCTTTCCCTAGCTTTTGCACACAGATAGCACATACACTTACCCCTTTTAAACACAATCTTGTAAGCGTGTATCCCGTCAAGTACGACAGACGATCTGGGTGCTAATACCTTCCCAGGTCGTAACCAACCCCCTTTCTCAGCTTCTCTGGTTTGCAACCATCTTATCCATCTCTTTCTAGGTTTATGCAGCATCATCTTTCCTTCGGGATAAACATGCCTAGCTAGCGACTCTATTCAATTCAACCTCATTTTCTATTTCGCCGACCGTTCACGTCTGCACCTTGGGACCTAGTGTCTTTTCAGGGGAGCGACAGCTTGGCGACTCTGCTGGGGATAGATATCTTGTAACCAGGGCTTCTGGTTCTTTTTGTGGGTTTCTCCTAGAGCTTGTTTGGTTTGTGTTTATGGGGGTGTTATGTGTTGTATGTGCTTTCATTTTTGCTTTATTTATTGCTTTCTGTACAACTTTATTTACTGCATTTATTTATCGCTTTCATTTACTGTTTTATGCATTTCATATTATCATCATATCATGTGCTGGATTTGTTGGTTTACCTTGTGGGAGGGGTATCTCAGTGAGCAAGGCTCCACACCGGGAGCCTGAGTGACACATTGGATTAGAGTGTCTTCATATTCTTTCCCATTCCATTTCGGTCTGGTGCGGGAATATGAAGCACGGTTCAGACATGGGTTTCTTCTTGAGAACTCTGTGCTACGGATTTCCTGTAGTGCTAGGGCTATCTGGGAAGCATGCTAAGTCTGGATGACCTTATTTAGATGACCTTCAGCATCTGAGGTGAATTAGAGGAGGGCCCTTTATGATTATTGTAAACATTGTACCTCCGGGTTAGAAGTATTTACACTTCTCATAATAGATCCAAGTCTGAGGATCCTTTTCTAGAACAATACCTGTGAGGGGGTTGGGATGTTTACAAGTTTGCAGGAACCCTTGGCCTCATCATACCCTGTTACTGGATATTGTTTTAAGGTTACACTATTTTGGATTGATTCTATAAAACCCTGGACTTGTGACTCTTTATTTGAGTCCCCCACCTGGTTACTGGTTCTCTAGCCTTCATCTGGACTTATGAATACACATGGACCCTATCAAAGGAGATAACAAATCCAGCACCTGATCACAAACCCTTGCATATCATTCTGCATACATCATTTTGCATCATTTTAACATTTGTCTATTTGTTTTACAGGGTATCCACATTATCTTTGGTTTGGTTTTGATTGTTCTTCTGCTCAGCCATATTCATCAGTTATCGTCATAAGAGGTCTTCTTCAGCTGATATCTTCTCTAGTTGCCTTCATCAGTATTTCTCCTCAGTTATCTTCATCAACATCCATTATCAGCATAGACTCGTCCAGGAAGAGCAACATTACTTATCATTTCTTTGAGCCCTCCCTAGCAGGCATCAGGCAGATTCAGGCACTTATCACTCCTGATCATGTCCCTCTATTCAGGGAACATTATGGTTGTATCATGGACATGATCATGGACTTGGATGCATCACAGAGGAGCATGATCAAAACTTGCTTGCAGTTTTATGACCCTCCTCTCAGATGTTTCACTTTCCCAGACATTCTGATGGGTCCTTTGTTAGAGGAGTTTTCCATGTTGTTGGGTGTCCCTATCAGGAGGGGAATTCCTTTCAACCATGAGATGACTGCTCCAAGAAATGAAGATATAGCTAAGGCCCTGCACTTGGAATCCACCATCATTGATCAGCATATGACCACCAAGGCTGGAATCCCAGGCCTCCATTTGGACTTCTTGATCACTCAGGCCACCAGTCATGCTGCAGCAGGGAAGTGGGAATCTGTTTGTGCTCTCTTGGCTCTTGGTATATATGGAATCATCTTGTTTGCATGCGAGCCTAAGTTTGTAAGAAAGAATTCTATCCATCTCTTCTTGATGAAGAATCCAGTTCATACCTTGCTAGGGGATTTCTATTACTCAGTGCATCAGAGAAATGAGAAGCAGAGGGGAAGACTAGTTAGATGTTGTGCACCTCTCTTCTATTGTTGGTTATTGAGACACTTGCCAAAGTCAGAAGCTTTCTTGAATCCTCATCAGTCAAGAAACTAGGCTAAGAGAATGATTGCTCTCACTTCAGTAGACATCAGGTAGTGTACTCAGAGCACCAAGGGCAGGGACATGATTACAAGCTATGGGCAGTATCCTAATGTACCTCTTATTGGAGTGAAGGGTTGCATCAACTACAATCCATTGCTTTTCAAAAGGCAACTAGGGTGTGCTTTAGTACATCCACAAAGAGAGCAGGATTTAGCAGAGACCCTTTATTCTGATGTCCAGAATAATCATGCCATCATCTGACAAGTAGCCTGGGCTTGGGATAACATTCAGACAAAAGGGACTGCTATTCTTGGAAAGTGCAACAACATAGCTTCAGCTCAGTACATTGATTGGTCTCGCATCAGAGGACAAATCACCCGCATGCCATTCACCCTGGAGGATGTGCTAGGGCCATCAGCAGTAGAGCATGTAGCTACAATCAGTTTAGAGAAATTTGATAGGCTGAAAGAGAGGAATACCCAACTTTCTGAAGCCCTGAAGAAGACTCTCTGGGAGAGGAATGATAGTCGTCTGGACAATGAGAGGTTAGAGAAGCTCCGGATCGAGCATATGACAAAGATTGAGAAGACAGATGATTACATCAGAAAAGCCCGAGTTGGGGAGTTGGTATTGAAGAATGCTCGCAAAGAAGCCAAGATTCAGAAGGTCAGAGCTGAGCACTACTTGGAGGAGAGTCAGGCTAGGTGGATCAGGATCACTGAGGCTCGTGTGCACGAAGATCAGAAGACCCAGACTAGGATAGAGTCGCTGGAATCTAATGAGAAGAAGAGTCAGGAAGTCTTGTTAGCAGAAAAGAAGGAAATCTCCGAGTTGAGAATCCGGGCGGGGTTGAAGAGATCGAAGGACCAAGACAAGTACCAGAAGTTGACAAGTGCCATTACCACCAGGAACCTTCTTATCAGGACCATAACAGAGATCCAGTTGGACCAGTTACTGATGATCTCCTGAAGGAAGTCAGAGAGGATAACTTTGGGCTGGATGTTTGATTTCTTTGTACTTGTATTTTATTTTGGTTGTACTTTATTTTGGTTGTATTTCTCGACTTTGTTGTATTTTTACCCACCATGGGGACTTGTTGTAATCATAAACTATGTATCTTTTGCATTTGAAATGTATGGTTTATGTATTACTTGGGTTTTCCCTTGGGCTTCATTTCTCTTCAACGTCATCTTCATTCCCAGAGGTCTGGAAGGTCAAAACCAAAGAACCAAACCGGATACCCTTTGAAGACAAATAGACATACTGCATTGCATACTAACCTCATTCTTTGTTTTGTAGGTGTTTTTGTTGTTGTTTTCTCACTTTGCTGTTGTTTCAAGAAACATTGCTCGTAGGAGGGTTTTCCCCATCAACAGAGTTCACTGGTATCCTACAAGAAACAACCTTCCGAGCTTACAGATGGACCAAGTTCAGCAAGATTTGACTGACGTGAGAACTTAGATGGCTAATGAGAGAACTGAGATGAGGGCTCAAATGAACCAGTTCATGGCAGTAATGATTGGGTTGGCCCAAAGTCAAGAAAGATTAAGAGAGTTGGTCGAGCGGCAAACTCCAGAAGAGAATCATCCAGGTATAGGAGGTACTAGTAACAATGATCACGGACAACCACGAACAGATGCGCCAGAGTTTGGGCCTCACCTCAATCCTGAAGTCAATGCTATCAGGAATACTCAAGGAAACACTGGAGGTCGTGCCTTGCAAGAGGACCCTCAAGAGGGACAATTTACAGTAATTGGTGTTGGGGATGAAGCCTATGATCTTCGTCTGGACGAAATAGCAGAAAAGTTGAGATCTATGGAGTCCCAAAACTCTTTGGGATTTGATGTTATGGACATGGGTTTAGTTGAGGGAGTCAGGATTCCTCACAAATTCAAGCCCCCTTTCTTCGAGAGATATAATGGTACCTCATGTCCACGTACTCACCTGCAGTCCTTTCTAGGGAGACTGAAAGCTTATACCATGGACGAAAAGTTGTGGATGTTCTACTTCAAAGACAGTCTGACAGGGGCATCTCATGAATGTTATTCTCACCTGTCCAGAGCAATAGTCAGAAACTGGAAGGATTTGGCCGAAGCTTTCATACGCCAATATCAATATAACTTGGACATGGCTCCTAACAGGACTCTCCTAATGGGCATCTCTCAGTCTTCAAGAGAAAGCTTCAGGGAGTATGCCCAAAATTGGAGACAGCTTGCTGCTGCTGTCCAGCCTCCAATGTCTGAGAGAGAAATGGCCGACATGTTTATGAACACCCTATAGGGAACGTACATTGACAGACTTGCTGCTTTCTTGTCCACCAGCTTTGTTGATGTAGTTATAGCTGGTGAGAGAATTGAGAGTTTGTTGAAGATGGGCAAAATTTCAGACAACGGTGCTAGTTCCAGCAATACAAGGAATCCCTTCGCATGACCTCTCAGGACATGTGAGACCAATTCAGTGCATATGGGCAGAGGTAGACCTCAATACATGCCAAGATCAGTAGTTGTTGTCACCATTCCAGCACCAGCACCTCAACAACAGTATCCTCCACAACTACAACACTTTCCACCACAAAAACAATTTCCTAAAGAGAGATCGTACAACAGTAACAATCAGCAACAACGTCCGTTTCAACAGAGGACTTCACAAATCAACAGGGTTATTGATCCCATTCCGATGCCCTATGCTGCCTTGCTTCCACAATTGTTAAAGCTCAACCTGAGTGAATTGAGGATTGTGGCTCCACCAGATCCCCAGAACCTTCCAAGAAACTATGATGTTAATGCCCAGTGTGCCTTCAATTCAAATGCACCTGGCCATACTACAGAGAAGTGCAGAGCCTTGCACAAGAAGGTTCAGTATTTGATCGATTCTAAGGCAGTCAACTTTGCACCTCCTCCAAGTGTTACCAAAAATCCTATGCCTAGCCATGGTGGGCCTAGGATAAATGTCGTTGAGGAGGATCAACCAATGAACCTACTTGACAATGTTGCAAGCATTCAGACACCTCTGGCCGAGGTTAAAGCCTAACTTTTGAAATGCCATGTGTTCCCGGGTTGTGAGGCCCATTATGAATCTTGCAAGACTTCTATCAACGGTTGTGCAGATTTGAAGACCGGTATCAACAATCTTATCAAGGAAGGCACCTTACAGATCACTTCAACAATCCCGACTCCTACAACATCAACAACCATTCCTCCTACAACTCCAGCACATGTCATTCCATCAAATATAATAGATATCACTCCTACAACTTCAATAACAATCATTCCAACGGATTCTTCTACAACATCAACAACCATTCCTTCTTCAACTTCAACAGACATCAGTTCAATACATGCTTCTACAATAACAACAACCATCAATGAAGACATTTCCACAGTTATGATTTACTATGATCCTGCAACAATCCACGTTCCAGATTCACATCAATATCTTCGTCAACAACAATAACCTTTAGCACCATCTCCGGTCAGACCTCCTGTTACAATTTATTATGGACCTCAGACCGTCTCAATTCCTTCTTCCGCAGCAATCAATCCAGTTACTATCACGGTACCAGGACCAGTTCCATATGATAGCAGAAGGGTCGTACCTTGGCACTATGGCTCATATTTATACTGCGACGGAAAGAAAGTCACTCTTGACACTTCTACACCACAGATTGATAATATGGGGAGAGGCGGAGGCTTCACCCGAAGCGGACGTCTCTTTGCCTCAAAATTCCAAAAGACTAATGCTGAAGCAGAAGCTGCTGCCAAGGCTAAAGGCAAGAGTGTGGTGCTTGAAGAGCTTATTACCAAGGAAACTCATAAGACATCCTTTGACCAGGATGTAGACGAGTTCATGAGAATAATCAAGAAGAGTGACTAGAAGGTTGTGGACCAGCTCCATTAGACCCCCTCCAAAATCTCTATTCTATCACTGCTAATGTGTTCTGAAGCCCACAGGAATGCACTTCTCAAAGTCCTGCTATAACACGGTGGGAGAACTGACTTTCTATAAATGTTGCGGATAGCAAGAGTCGCCACCGACTTTTATTTTATCCAAAAGGAAAGGGTGTAAAAGAACAGGAAAGACCTTAAAAGATTTTGAGTTTGGGGGGTAGGTTATACAAAGGGAAGGTGTTAGCACCCTTTATATCCATGGTTATCCATGGGCTCTTAGTTACTTAACTCACTTTATTTGTTTGCAAGAGTGTAGTGTGTGATTAGAAATTTTTCTAAGTACTTTGTAATGATCCTCGTATGGATGTATACAAAGCCTTGTTTTGAAAAATGTTTAAGAAAGTGAGGTGTAAAAAGTAATTTTAAGAAGTGAGCAAGTAACTAGGAGGTACCTACCCTAGACTAAGTCGTTCATGTTCTTATATGTTCTTTCAATGGTAAGACTATCCCTATTATTAAGGAATAGGTAGTCATTACCTTGGATGTATTAAGGGACAAACGTAGGGTCATCACATGGTCATAGAAGGCAACTTAAGGGATGTCTTTAGCAATTCGTAGGGACTATCATCATTTATTCGAAGGGACAAGATAATTATTCAGTAGGCAACCTCGAAGGGACTTGATCTTTTAAACTGTAGGGACTATGATGATTTATATTTTGAAAGGACTTTGCTTAAGACATCCCCATATTCGAGGGACTTGACCATTTTATTTTAAGGCAACCAAGTGGAATACCCTAGGAAGTGCAAGATAGCGATCAAAGATCGACTTACGTGTGTGAGTGTTTATTTTCAAATATTTATCTTTTTAAATTAATTTTCTAAGTTATTTAATTACACATAGGTTATACACACCCTAAGATTACTAACCATACAACAAATAATTACAAAAATAAAGCAAAAATAAACTTATTACATGGCTTTAGCAATTACATAATAATAGAAATAATAATGATAAATATCATAATAAGAAGAATAATAAACAACAACCACATATTAGTAATAATAAAATAAAAGTAAAGGTTAGAATAATAAATAAAAGCAATAAGAATTTAGCAAGAAAAAATTAATATTAGAAAAGTATTAGAAATTAATTAAGAAAATAAGTTTAATAATAATAAATAAATAACAAATTAGTTATATATTAATAAAAATAAAGATTAATAATTTAATTAGGTTTTAGAAAAATTAAATTAATTTTTAGGTTTAGAATAAAAATTAGGGTTGACAAAAAATTAGGGTTAATATTTAAATTAAGAAAATTAGGGTTTTGTTAATTATAATTATACATTATTAATTTATTTACAAAAAAAATACATATTAATTATATATATAAATATATTATAAAATAAATACAAACAATTTATATTTAAGAAAGTAAAATATGATTTTTTTTTAAAAAGGTTTTAGGAAAATATTATTGATTATTATTTAGAAATTATTTGAATTATATTAAGTTAAAATTAAGAAAATAGTTAAAAATAAGAAAAATGAAGAAAAGCCCTAAAAAGATAGGACCTGGGATTTGAACCCAGGTCCCTTACCTCAACAACAACACTCAAAACCAGTTGAGCCAGCATGCGCTGGTGATAGCATTATGCAACAAAATCATTATATTATAAACCTGCAAAAACAAAATAATTATGAAAAAAATTGTGGGAACCTTGGATTCGAACCCCTGACCATCAGACAACAACCAAACACTCCAGCCACTAAGCCACATGGGGCGCGTCTGCTAAAACACCAACAATCAAACATAATATATTAAGTCAAGTGGATAATGGAAAAATAAACAAAACGATGTTGTCACCAAGGATCGAACGCAGGTCACAACCAACAACATGCGCAAACCATTACCACTGGGCTAAGCAACGTTAGCTGATATAATATGAAAACAAACCAATAAAATATTAAGTCTAAATTTGAATTTCCTCCTGCGTGCCATGTGACTTCATCTTCTTCATATTACCTGCGAAATTTCCTGCAAATACACTTATGAAGTTTCCTGCGAATTCTCACTTTCAAGAACCTGCGAAAATTGGATCTCTCACAATATGTAAAATTTCAACAAATTGATCATTTAGACATGATCCACAAATCATACACAGTTCATTGATGTCTTTAGAATTTATTTATATTGGTTTAATTGAGAAACCCTAAACGGCCACCCTAAACCCTAACAATGGCAACTTCTTGGTCCTACATCGAAACTCAAATTAAACTATCCAGAAACATTCCTTGGCTCATTATAAACACAAAACAACAATCAAACACAATTTATTATGCACGAATATTAGAAAACGAAAAAATCATAAAAGTGCAAGAACATTGATTCAATTTATGCAAATGGTAATAATTTTGATGTTGTTGATGATCGAAACATGATCAGTGAGCCTCAAGGAAGCTAAAGCAACCTTTGTTTTGTCTTGAAAGTGTCTCTAGGTCAAAAACCGAATATGACTTTTGGTGTGAAAATTTGAAGTTCAATAGTGTTCTTGGAGGCTCTGAAAATCGTCCCCTTGCTATGCTTTATGTTTATGGATATATAGTGAACAGAATTAGGTTAAAAACTTGTGGATTTGTGGGCTTTTGATGGTTGCTTGATCGTGAAGTTTCACCACTTTCAAATATCCTCAAAAATCTTATAAAACCTTTCTAATTTGGTTGAGCACGAATTTAAGTGATACCAATCAGTTTTGAATATCCTTTAAGAGTTTTTAGAATGAGAATCATATCAAATATTGAGTTTTTCATATTTTATTTTGATTTAAAATGATTTTTAATGTATAAAATCAAAAAAAATAGAAAATAAACTAATAAAAATCTGAAAATAAATGATATTTGATTCGTTCATGATGTCATGATAGAGATTGGGTCATAAAATTGCAGGCTCATGTGAAAAGAATTGGTTCTAAGTCCCCATTTGCTCAATAAACCTCTCAAAAATTTCCCAACTTTGCAAAGGCACAAATCCCTCAATTTTAAGGCTATGAAGGTGTTCTTTGACATTTTAGAAAGATTAGAGAGTCCTCTAACTAAACTCTTTGGTCTCATGTCCATATCTTTTACCATTTTCAAATTATGCCCTTTGGAAGATGTTGACTTTTTGTTGACTTTTGAAATTACCTATAATGTCTTAGCTCATACCTTCCAAATGAAGCATTTTTGGGCTTGGCTTGTGATACACAAAGTTGTAGAGAATTCAATTTCCTTCAAAATGATATTTGGATGGAAAATATTTGATGAAGCATGTGAAAGTTATGGCTGGTCAAAGTTCAGTTGACTTTTCCTGTGAAAACCCTAATTTAGAAACTCCTGATTCTTGATGATCTGAAATCTTCTTGATGAATCATGATCAACCATTGATCAAATGATGAATTTTACTTCATATACTTGATGTTGGCAAAAAAAATCATGAAGTTTGACTTTGGTTTGACCATAGTTGACCTCAGTTTGACTTTTTAACTGCTTTGACTAATATTTGCATATGTGATCATCTGACTGAGCAAACTTTTTGGGAAAGCCTTGAAACTTGACATAGGGATTCTTGAATACATATAGGATGCTATGAAGCTCACTTGAAGCCTTGGAAGTCCATTTAGCCCGATGAAACTCAAAACCCTGGTTTAGGGTGCATTGCTTAGGAGGATGCTTTGTCTGAGGGAATTGTTAAACTTTCTGAATAATTGTGAACCTTGTGAACCTCTTGAGATGCCTTGTGAACCTTGTGAACCTCTTGAGATTCCTTGTGAACCTTGTGAACCTCTTGGGACACCTTGGTACACAATGTCTTGTCTAGGTGAGGGCTAATTTTGGGGTGCAACAGCTGCCCCTGTTCAATTTTCTGAAACCCAAGGAGTTAGATTGGCATGTGTGCCATTCGTGACTTGGAAGGTTGAAGGGGATTGAACACAAAAGCCCAAAAAATTGCACTCGCCGGTATGTAAAGTAACACTGCTGATTGGTTGTATATGCTGGAGTGGGCTTAAAGATTCCACTCAGAGGAACTGGAGATGGGCTTATAGATGTCATCCATAATATCAGAAGGTGATAGTATCTTTATGTTGTCACTGGATCTTCGTATAGATCGTCTCTGAACTGTTTTGATTTGTTGATAGTATTTATTGTTTGCAACTATCCTGAAAAGAAAAGGTTAGTTTATGCAAGATTATTTGATGTATGCATGTATGTATGATGTACTTAAATAAATGTCATATGTATTATGGATGCATATGCTATAATATGATGTAAATGATGTATGTATGTATCATGTATCCTGAAGCGTCTTGGTATCTCTGTATAATAACTGCTGGCTGGGGAAAATAAATCCTAGTTCGTTGCTGAAGAATATGAGGACTTCATTCTTGTCTTGTTTAAGAATATGGTACCTAGAACCTCCCGTCTTCATTCGTCGTACTTTCTTTTGAAGGAATAAGTTCCCGAATATCCTGACTGAGGATAAAAGAGATGGACATAAATTCGAGAGACTTAATTCTTCGAAGGATATGAAACTGCGAAGACTTAGTTGAGTGGGAAGTATTTACTTGAAGTATCTTGTATGGATATCCTTAAAGATTACTCTGTGGGGATGAGCCGGCGAAGCTTCGTTGAATTCCTACCTTTGTTCGTCTTTAGTAAATACTATTACTGCATTTTATGCATTTCTGGTAAACATCAATCATATTCAAAAGCATACATACATTCAAACACAACCAATGAAGGTTTTTCGTTTAATTAACAAGGCAAAAGTAAATTTGAATTCAAAGACGAGATTTTATTTATTTTAGAAAGTAGCCTATACACAGGCAAGTTTATACAAAGAGACAGAAATCCAAGTAAGAGGAATTTGTCGTAAAAGTTTTACAAAAACAAAGAAAAGCAACTATGTGAGAAATAATCCTATTGAGTTTCAATTCCACTATTGCCATTATCTTCAAGTATCTTGTCTTTTGCTGTTGAGATGGAAATGATTGGATTGATCTTTATCTGTTTGAACTTGATCCAGGTAGCACAAATAGTTAGAGTTACATGGATGATCCAATGAGACATAGTCATACGCTTTTAATCCCTAACTTTTGCCTGGATTGCCCTTTCAGGTTTTCAATCCACCGGGATACCCTTTTTTGCCCAAGCCACGTTTTCAGGTTTTCGACTTGCTGGGTGTACATTATATATATATATATATATATATATATATATATCCCTAATTTTTTCCCGAACCCTTTTGGTTCGCCGGGATGCCCTTATTTTTGCCTAGGCCAGTCGACCTAGCGGGTCTCTTTTTATGCGTAGTATTTTTTAACTATGTCTGCGTTTACGGGCTATGGGAAATTCTCACCGTCCATAGTAGTGAGCATCATGGCACCTCCTGAAAATATCCTTTTAACTATAAATGGTCCTTCATATGTAGGAGTCCACTTGCCCCTAGGATCACCCTGTGGTAATATTTTATTACCAAGTCACCAGCCTGATATACCTTTTGCTTAACCTTTTTATTAAAAGCTTTGATCATCTGTTTCTGGTACATCTGACCGTGACAAACAGCTGCCAACCTTTTCTCATCAATCAAATTTATTTGGTCAAGTCGAGTCTGAACCCACTCATCTTCATTTAAGCCTGCATCCTTCATGATTCTCAAAGAGGGGATCTGAACTTCAATGGGTAGAACTGCTTCCATACCATAGACTAGGGAGAATGGGGTTGCCCCTGTTGAAGTACGTATCGTAGTACGATAACCATGAAGAGCAAATGGTAACATCTCAATCCAATCCTTATATGTAACAGTCATCTTCTGTAGGATCTTCTTGATGTTTTTATTAGCAGCTTCTACTGCCCCATTCATCTTTGGATGATACGGAGAAGAGTTGTGATGCTTAATCTTGAACTGCGTATAGAGATCAGTAATCATAGTGTTGTTTAGATTAGAGCCATTGTCTGTGATAATCCTTTCAGGGATGCCATACCTACATATAAGATTATTCTTAATGAATCGAGCCACAACGTTCTTTGTAATAGATACAAATGAGGCTGCCTCCACCCACTTTGTAAAGTAATCAATGGAAACCAGGATGAAACGATGTCCATTGGAAGCACTAGGCTTGATCTCGCCAATCATATCAATGCCCCACATGGCAAAAGGCCAAGGAGCAGTCAACACATTCAACAGAACTGGAGGTATATGCACCTTATCAGCATAAATCTGACACTTGTGACATGTTTTGGAATGTTGATAGCAGTCAGCTTCCATGGTAGACCAATAGTAACCTGCTCTCAATATCTTCTTTGCCATGGTATGACCACTAGAATGAGTGCCAAAGATCCCATCATGCATGTCTTCCATAATCTATGTTGCTTCCTTCTTATCCACACAACGAAGCAAAGTTGAATCATGATTGCGCTTGTACAAAATTCCATTACTCAAGAAGAACTTAGCAGAAAACCTCCTCAGAAACTTCTTATCATTGATAGATGCCCCTTCAGGGAACTCCTGAGCTTCAAGATACCTCTCCACCTCATAGAACCAAGGCTTTCCCTCTATTACTTCAGTGTCAATCTCATTACAATATGCAGGCTTCGCAAATCTATCAATAGTGATCTTGGGAGCTTCATCATCCCAGCTAATCTCAAACATAGATTCCATGGTGGCTAATGCGTCTGCCAACTGATTCTCTCTTCATGGAATATGTCCAAAGGTAATCTCCTCAAAATAAGGGATCAAAGACAACACATGCTCTTTGTAAGGAATGGGATTTTCATGCTTGGTATCCCAATCTCCTTTAATCTGACTAACTACCAGGGCTAAATCTCCATATACGTCCAAGAACTGAATCTTCATCTCAATGGCAGCTTTGATACCCATGATACATGCCTCATATTCAGCCATGTTATTGGTACAATAGAAACAAAGTCTTGTAGTAATTGGGGTATGACAACCTCTAGGAGAAATGATCACAACACCAACACCATTACCAAGCGCATTAGAAGCTCCATCAAAAACCATAGTCCATCGGGATCCCTGTTCAGGTCCGTCATATTGTCCAGGTTCTTTAGTAATAATCATAATGTCTTCGTCCGAGAACTCAAAATTCATAGACTGATAATCATCCACTGCCTGATGAGCTAAATGATCAGCTACCACACTGCCCTTAATGGCCTTCTGAGTGGTTTACTGTATATCATATTCTGTTAAAATCATTTGCCATCTTGCTATTCGTCCGTAGAGGGCAGGTTTCTCGAATATGTACTTGATTGGATCCATCTTTGAAATCAACAAGGTAGTATAAGAAAACATATACTGTCTTAGTCGGCGAGTAGCCCTTGCCAAAGTGCAGCAAGTTTTCTCGAGCAATGACTATCTTGTTTCACAGTCGGTAAACATTTTGCTAAGGTAGTATATTGCCTGCTCTTTTCGACCAGACTCTTCATCTTGCCCCAACACAGACCCCATTGAGTTATCTAATACTGTTAAGTACATAATCAAGGGTCTTCCATCAACTAGTGGCATCAAAATTGGAGGTTCTTGGAGGTATCTCTTGATTTCATCAAAGGCTACCTGACACTCGTCATTCCATTCCATTACCTGATCTTTCTTCAATAACTTGAAGATTGGCTCACAGGTAGCAGTTAGCTGGGAAATAAATCTTGCAATGTAAATCAGTCGTCCCAAGAAACCTCTAACTTCCTTTTCAGTACGGGAAGCAGGCATCTCTTGTATAGCCTTTACTTTTGCAGGATCCACTTCAATACCATTTCCACTAACGATGAAACCCAAGAGTTTACCAGACCTAACTCCGAAAGTACACTTGTTTGGATTTAACCTCAACTTGTATTTCTTCAACCTTTCAAACAACTTGTGCAGGTGATCAAGGTGTTGTTCCTCATTCTAGGACCTGGCTATCATATCATCCACATATACCTCTATCTCATGGTGAATCATATCGTGAAACAAAGCCACCATAGCACGCTGATATGTTGCCCCGAGATTCTTCAAATCAAATGGCATCACCTTATAGCAAAAAGTGCCCCATTGTGTAACAAATGTAGTCTTCTCCATATCTTCAGGTGCAATCTTGATCTGATTGTAACCAGAGAAACCATCCATGAAAGAGAATACCTTATGTTGAGCAGTGTTGTCTTCCAAAACATCAATATCTGGAAGTGGAAAGTCATCTTTAGGACTGGCCTTGTTCAAATCCCTGTAATCCACACACATGCGTACCTTACCATCCTTCTTAGGTACCGGTACCACGTTTTCAACCCATTGAGGATAAGAAGTCACAACTAAGAACCCTGCATCAAATTGTTTCATCACCTCTGCTTTAATCTTTTCTAACATTTCAGGACGCATGTGACGAACCTTCTGCTTCTTTGGACGACAATCTTCTTTTACCGGTAAACGGTGAACCACAATGTCAGTATCCAACCCTGGCATATCTTCATAAGACCAAGCAAAGATCTCCACATAGTTATGTAACATCTGAATTAGTCTGTTCTTAACACCATCTACTAGTTCAGCCCCTATCTTGACCTCTTTCCTGTTTTCTTCAGTTCCCAGATTCACAACTTCGATTGGCTCTTCATGTGGCTGTATAGCTTTCTCTTCTTGTTGCAACAACCTAGCAAGCTCTACAGGTACTTCACAATCTTCCTCATTTCTGTCTTAAGCTTGATAGATCGGATTCTCGAAATTATAATTGGCAATAGTAGAACTGTTATCAACAAGATCCAGAGTAGATGAGGATCTGCATTTTAGTGATGTGGGTGTGTGTAAGAACACATAGCCATATGATGTTATGCTCAATCACAAACATGTGGAACACACATACAAGTCACACAATAGCCCTAGGTTTGAAGGCTTGCATGAGGTTTAAAGGTAAATACCCTCCCTTGAAGTTTAGTTGGTTCATCCTGTCCTACAAAAGTAACCAGGTTCTAAGGGATTTCAATATCATTGATCCTTCCCAAGGGTGGTTGTTTAGTAGGCAACTTACTTTCCAACCAAAACCCTCCAAGTTTAGGATCTCAATGAGCGTAGTATCGAGTATCAACCAACTTCAGTCTTCACCAAAGCCGGTTATCTCACTACTTTCTAAAGGCGAGGATGGGATGACTAGGGTTCTAAAAGTAAGTTAGTGTATTGACAACATATGGCAGCCCCATATTATCCTTAACTTACTTAAGGAACATAAGCACCAACCAAGAAGTCACACTAACTATGGCCACCAGATCAACCATATCGGTATACGCCGTACAGTTTCCTTGGTCTATTGCCATTTAC
Source organism: Lathyrus aphaca (assembly GCA_963966055.1). Taxonomy (NCBI): domain Eukaryota; kingdom Viridiplantae; phylum Streptophyta; class Magnoliopsida; order Fabales; family Fabaceae; genus Lathyrus; species Lathyrus aphaca. Next base: position 426,525,524 of record OZ014523.1, on the reverse strand, counting down.
TTAAGGTACACTAGATCCGGGTTAGGATCTTTCACACAAAAAGCCCAACAAGTAATATAAAGCAAATAAAGCAAACAATTTAAGTGATCTAATTCCTAAGGGTACCTCTCTTTTATTAAGTCCCCAACAGAGTCGCCAGTTCTGTAACACGGTGGGAGAACTGACTTTCTATAAATGTTGCGGATAGCAAGAGTCGCCACCGACTTTTATTTTATCCAAAAGGAAAGGGTATAAAAGAACAGGAAAGACCTTAAAAGATTTTGAGTTCGGGGGGTAGGTTATACAAAGGGAAGGTGTTAGCACCCTTTATATCCATGGTTATCCATGGGCTCTTAGTTACTTAGCTCACTTTATTTGTTTGCAAGAGTGTAGTGTGTGATTAGAAATTTTTCTAAGTACTTTGTAATGATCCTCGTATGGATGTATACAAAGCCTTGTTTTGAAAAATGTTTAAGAAAGTGAGGTGTAAAAAGTAATTTTAAGAAGTGAGCAAGTAACTAGGAGGTACCTACCCTAGACCAAGTCGTTCATGTTCTTATATGTTCTTTCAATGGTAAGACTATCCCTATTATTAAGGAATAGGTAGTCAGTACCTTGGATGTATTAAGGGACAAACGTAGGGTCATCGCATGGTCAAAGAAGGCAACTTAAGGGATGTCTTTAGCAATTTGTAGGGACTATCATCATTTATTCGAAGGGACAAGATCATTATTCCGTAGGCAACCTCGAAGGGACTTGATCTTTTAAACTGTAGGGACTATGATGATTTATATTTTGAAGGGACTTTGCTTAAGACATCCCCATATTCGAGGGACTTGACCATTTTATTTTAAGGCAACCAAGAGGAATACCCTAGGAAGTGCAAGATAGCGATCAAAGATCGACTTACGTGTGTGAGTGTTTGTTTTCAAATATTTATCTTTTTAAATTAATTTTCTAAGTTATTTAATTACACATAGGTTATACACACCCTAAGATTACTAACCATACAACAAATAATTACAAAAATAAAGCAAAAATAAACCTATTACATGACTTTAGCAATTACATAATAATAGAAATAATAATGATAAATATAATAAGAATAAGAATAATAAACAACAACCACATATTAGTAATAATAAAATAAAAGTAAAGGTTAGAATAATAAATAAAAGCAATAAGAATTTAGCAAGAAAAAATTAATATTAGAAAAGTTTTAGAAATTAATTAAGAAAATAAGTTTAATAATAATAAATAAATAACAAATTAGTTATATATTAATAAAAATAAAGATTAATAATTTAAATAGGGTTTAGAAAAATTAAATTAATTTTTAGGGTTAGGATAAAAATTAGGGTTGACAAAAAATTATGGTTAATATTTAAATTAAGAAAATTAGGGTTTTGTTAATTATAATTATACATTATTAATTTATTTACAAAAAAAAATACATATTAATTATATATATAAACATATTATAAAATAAATACAAACAATTTATATTTAAGAAAGTAAAATATGATTTAAAAAAAAATAAGGTTTTAGGAAAATATTATTGATTATTATTCAGAAATTATTTGAATTATATTAAGTTAAAATTAAGAAAATAGTTAAAAATAAGAAAAATGAAGAAAAGCCCTTAAAAGATTTGACCTGGGATTTGAACCCAGGTCCCTTACCTCAACAACAACACTCAAAACCAGTTGAGCCAGCATGCGCTGGTGATAACATTATGCAACAAAATCATTATATTATAAACCTGCAAAAACAAAATAATTATGAAAAAAATTGTGGGAACCTTGGATTCGAACCCCTGGCCATCAGACAACAACCAAACACTCCAGCCACTAAGCCACATGGGGCGCGTCTGCTAAAACACCAATAATCAAACATAATATATTAATTCAAGTGGATAATGGAAAAATAAACAAAAAGATGTTGTCACCAAGGATCGAACACAGGTCACAACCAACAACACGCGCAAACCATTACCACTGGGCCAAGCAACGTTAGCTGATATAATATGAAAACAAACCAATAAATATTAAGTCTAAATTTGAATTTCCTCCTGCGCGCCAACTGACTTCATCTTCTTCATATTACCTGCGGAATTTACTGCAAATACACTTAAGAATTTTCCTGCGAATTCTCACTTTCAAGAATCTACAAAAATTGGATCTCTCACAATATGTAAAATTTCAACAAATTGATCACATAGACATGATCCACACATCATACATAGTTCATTGATGTCTTTAGAATTTATTTATATTGGTTTAATTGAGAAACCCTAAACGGCCACCCTAAACCCTAACAATGACAACTTCTTGGTCCTGCATCGAAACTCAAATTAAACTATCCAGAAACATTCCTTGGCTCATTATAAACACAAAACAACAATCAAAAACAATTTATTATGCACGAATATTAGAAAACGAAAAAATCATAAAAGTGCAAGAACATTGATTCGGTTTATGCAAATGGTAATGATTTTGATGTTGTTGATGATCGAAACATGATCAGTGAGCCTCAAGGAAGCTAAAGCAACCTTTGTTTTGTCTTGAAAGTGTCTCTAGGTCAAAAACCGAATATGACTTTTGGTGTGAAAATTTGAAGTTCAATAGTGTTCTTGGAGGCTCTGAAAATCGTCCCCTTGCTATGCTTTATGTTTATGGATATATAGTGAACAAAATTAGGTTAAAAACTTGTGGATTTGTGGGCTTTTGATGGTTGCTTGATCATGAAGTTTCACCACTTTCAAATATCCTCAAAACTCTTATAAAACCTTTCTAATTTGGTTGAGCACGAATTTAAGTGATACCAATCAGCTTTGAATATCCTTTAAGAGTTTCTAGAATGAGAATCATATCAAATATTGAGTTTTTCATATTTTATTTTGATTTAAAATGATTTTTAATGTATAAAATTTAAAAAATAGAAAATAAACTAATAAAAATCTGAATAAATGTTATTTGATTCGTGCATGATGTCATGGTAGAGATTGGGTCATAAAATTGCAGGCCCATGTGAAAAGAATTGGTTCTAAGAACCCATTTGCTCAATAAACCTCTAAAAAATTTCCCAACTTTGCAAAGGCACAAATCCCTCAATTTTAAGGCTATGAAGGTGTTATTGGACATTTTAGAAATCTTAGAGAGTCCTCTAACTAACCTCTTTGGTATCATGTCCATATCTTTTACCATTTTCAAATTATGCCCTTTGGAAGATGTTGACATTTTGTTGACTTTTGAAATGACCTATAATGTCTTAGCTCATACCTTCCAAATGAAGCATTTTTGGGCTTGGCTTGTGAGACAAAAAGTTGTAGAGAATTCAATTTCCTTAAAAATGAGTTTGAATGGAAAAATTTTGATGAAGCATGTGAAAGTTATGGCTGGTCAAAGTTCAGTTGACTTTTCCTGTGAAAACCCTAATTTAGAAACTCCTGATTCTTGATGATCTGAAATCTTCTTGATGAATAATGATCAACCCTTGATAAAATGATGAATTTTACTTCATATACTTGATGTTGGCAAAAAAAATCATGAAGTTTGACTTTGGTTTGACCAGAGTTGACCTCAGTTTGACTTTTTAACTACTTTGACTGATTTTTGCATATCTGGTCATCTGACTGAGCAAACTTTTTGGGAAAGCCTTGAAACTTGACATAGGGATTCTTGAAGACATATAGGATGCTATGAAGCTCACTTGAAGCCTTGGAAGTCCATTTAGCCTGATGAAACTCAAAACCCTAGTTTAGGGTGCATTGCTTAGGAGGATGCTTTGTTAGAGGGAATTGTCAAACTTTCTGAATAATTGTGAACCTTGTGAACCTTGTGAACCTCTTGAGATGCCTTGTGAACCTTGTGAACCTCTTGAGATGCCTTATGAACCTTGTGAAACTCTTGGGACACCTTGGTACACAATGTCTTGTCTAGGTGAGGGCAAATTTTGGGGTGCAACACCTGCACGCAGCTTACGTGCCAGAAGAGATTACAGTTAATCAGCTAGAAACAGTGGTTTCCAATGTCAATACTAGTCATGGGCTAGGTTTTACTTATGTTGATCTAACTATGGAGGGCCGTAACCATAATAAGGCTTTGCATATCACCCTAGAGTGTAAAGGTGTTGTTCTCTCTCATGTCTTGGTTGACACTGGGTCTTCTCTCAATGTTCTTCCAAAGAAAGCCTTGGTCAAAATGGAATATGATGGTCTTGCTTTGTGTCCATGTAACCTGGTAGTGAGAGCCTTTGACGGTTCTAAAAGATCGGTTCTTGGGGAAATTGAGCTGCCTGTGGTGATTGGCCCACATATCTTCAAAACTATCTTCTACGTCATGGACATTCAGCCTGCCTATAGTTGTTTGTTGGGTCGGCCATGGATTCATGTCGCTGGCGCTGTAACGTCGACCTTTCACCAGAAGTTAAAATACGAATGGGAGGGCCAAGTCATCACAATTTGTGGGGAGGAGGATATTTTTGTCAGTCATCTAGCTACTTACAAGTATATTGAGATGGACGGAGAAATCCATGAGACAATGAGCTAAGGGTTTGAGGCCCTCAATGTCAATGAAGCAACAACTGAAGTGTCTGGTACTTCGATCTCCTCTTATAACCAAGCTCGGAAGGTTGTTGAAGACGGGAATGCCCAGGGCTGGGGCAAGCTGTTGCAAGTTCAGGTCAAGGAAGACAAATTTGGGTTGGGTTACAAACCATCCCGACGGGTCCAAGAGGAGGCTGCTGAAGCTCCCAAATTTGTCAGTGGGGGAATACTGACCCCGGATGCAATCAACAATGTGGAAGACGATGCTGAAAGTGACTTCAACCTGGAGAGTTGGATTCATCCAAGGGTCCTAGGCCAGCAAGTCCTTAACTGGTCTTCCCAGGAAATTATAAGGATTACTTCTGCAGAGTAATTATTATTTCATGTTTAAGCATGCATCAAGTCCTGCATCTTGCCCAAGGTGTCAGGACTCATTTTGTAATAGGGCCATATTTGTATTTTGTGCAAATGAATGATTGATGAACAAATGGACATCTTTTGCAAATGATCTTTTTTCGCACACTGTTTTTTCATTTTTGTTATTTTTGCACAAAGAAATAAATAACAATGTTTTTCAAATATAACTCCATTCAAACTTTTTTCTAAACAAGATTAAAATCAATCACTAAAATGAACAAATCTGAACTCTTGCAGAGATAATCCTCCATATTGCACCGACAACGACACTGCTATGACCTTGTATGACTTCGACAATCCGATTAATCAAGCAGATGAAGGGGTTGATGAAGACTATGAGTTTCCTGAAGAGTTGGCAAGGTTGTTAAGACAAGAGGAAAAAGTGATTGCTCCTCATCAGGAGGAGGTTGAAACTGTCAATCTTGGTACCGAGGAAGATGTGAAAGAGGTGAAGATTGGGGCCAGTCTTCAAGCTCTAGTGAAAGAACAACTCATCAGTATGCTTCGGGAATATGTCGATGTGTTCGCTTGGTCTTATCAAGATATGCCGGGTTTGGATACGGATATTGTCATGCACATGTTGCCATTGAAAGAAGATTGTCCGCCAATTAAACAGAAGCTACGCCATACTCGCCCAGACATGGCTATGAAAATCAAAGAGGAAGTACAAAAGCAGTGGGATGCCAGTTTTCTTACTGTGACTAGTTACCTGTCGTGGGTTGCTAACATTGTACCTGTACCTAAGAAGGATGGAAAGGTGCATATGTATGTGGATTACCGGGACATGAATAGAGCTATTCCGAAAGATGATTTTCCATTACCTCACATTGATGTATTGGTAGAAAACACATCTCAGTTCTCGATATTTTCTTTCATGGATGGATTTTTTGTATACAATCATATTAAGATGTCACCTGAAGACATGGAGAAGACAACTTTCATCACACCCTGGGGCAGATTCTGCTACAAAGTAATACCATTTGGTCTGAGGAACGCCGGAGCAACATATCAACGGGCTATGGTAACATTATTCCACGATATGATCCACAAAGAAATCGAGTGTTATGTGGATGATATGATTGCCAAGTCCCTTACAGAAGAATATCATCTGGTGAATTTGCTGAAATTGTTTAAGCGTCTGAGGAAGTATCAGTTGAAGTTGAACCCCAACAAGTGCACATTCGGGGTACGTTCTGGTAAGCTGCTGGGTTTTATTGTAAGTGAAAAAGGAATTGAAGTTGATCCCGACAAAGTGAAAGCCATTCGGGAGATGCCTGCACCTAAGACTGAGAAGGAAGTTCAAGGGTTTTTAGGTAGATTGAACTACATCTCAAGGTTCATATCTCATCTCACTGCAACCTGCGAACCCTTGTTCAAGCTGTTAAGAAAGGAACAAACAGTCAGGTGAAACGATGATTGTCAGAGAGATTTTGACAAGATCAAAGAGTATCTACAAGAACCTCTAATTCTCATTCCTCCAATCGAAGGAAGACCTCTAATTATGTATCTGACAGTATTAGAAGAGTCAATGGGGTGTGTGTTGGGCCAGCATGACGAGTCTGGTCGAAAAGAGTAAGCAATATACTACCTAAGCAAAAAGTTTACCGACTGTGAATAACATTATTCACTACTCGAGAAAACTTGATGTGCTTTAGCGTGGGCTTCTCGCCGACTAAGACAATATATGTTGACTCATACTACCTTATTGATCTCAAGGATGGATCCAATTAAGTACATATTTGAGAAGCCAACACTTACCGGAAGGGTTTCCAGGTGGCAAATGATTCTAACAAAATATGACATTCAGTACACATCTCAGAAAGCCATCAAAGGCAGTGTATTGTCTGACTATCTGTCTGAGCAACCCATTGATGATTACCAACCTATGAGATTTGACTTCCCCGATGAAGACATCATGTTTTTGAAAGCAAAATATTGTGAAGAGCCATTTCATACTGAAGGACCTGACCTAGAAGAAGCATGGACTATGATGTTTGATGGGGCAGTTAATTGCAACGGTCGTGGGGTAGGTGCAGTACTTATCACACCCAAGGGAGTCCATATGCCTTTCTCAGCAAAACTCACCTTTGCTTGCACTAACAACGGAGCAGAATATGAAGCTGGTATCATGGGTCTTGAGGAAGCCATTGACCTCATGATCAAAACCTTGAATGTATTCGGAGATTCAGCTTTGGTAATCAATCAGACCAACGGCAAGTGGTACACTCACCAGGAGCATATGATTCCCTATCGTGACTATACGAGGAGATTGTTGACCTTCTTCACAATAATTAAGCTTGAATACATCCCTTGAGATGAGAATCAGTTTGCAGACGCTTTGGCCACCATTTCATCCATGATCAAAGTACAAGCGGCTAATTATGTACCTCGGATTTTGGTATCTAGACTGGACAGACCGACATATGTATTCTCTGTGGACACTATCACTGATAACAAGCCTTGGTACCGCGACATCAAATGTTTCTTGGAGACTCAAACATACCCACCTGGGGCATCATCGAATGACAAGAAGACATTAAAAAGGCTAGCCGACAGTTTCTTCCTCAAAACCGATGGTTCTTTGTACAAGCGAAACTTCGACATGGTCTTGCTCAGATGTGTTGACAAGAAGGAAGTAGACCAACTAATGCACGAAGTACATGAAGGTTCTTTCGGTACCCATGTCGGAGGACATGCAATGGCAAAGAAGTTGTTAAGATCAGGTTACTACTGGATCACAATGGATGCAGACTGTCGTGCTTATGCCAGAAAATGCCACAAATGCCAGATCTACGCAGATAAAGTGCATGTGCCTCTGAATCCTTTGAATGTAATGTCTTCACCTTGGCTCTTCGCCATGTGGGGCATTGATATGATTGGAAAGATTGAACCGACTGCTTCAAATGGTCACAGATTCATCCTGGTAGCCATTGATTACTTCACCAAATGGGTTGAGGCAGCTTCATATGCAAACGTCACCAGACAAGTGGAAGCTAGATTTCTGAAAAGGGATATCATTTGTCGATATGGAGTTCCCGAGCGAATCATTACTGATAATGGTTCCAATTTGAACAACAAGGTGATGGCTGAGTTATGTCGGGACTTAAAAATTCAACATCACAACTCTTCTCCTTACAGGCCAAAGATGAATGGTACTGTTGAGGCCGCTAACAAGAATATTAAGCAGATTGTGCAAAAGATGGTAGTCACCTCCAAAGACTGGCACGAAATGCTACCATTTGCCTTGCATGGGTACCGAACCTCTATCAGAACATCTATTGGGGCAACACCTTATCAGCTTGTGTATGGTATGGAAGCTATCCTACCTGTTGAAGTTGAATTGCCCTCCTTACGGGTAATGATGGATGTGAAACTAGATGAAGCAGAATGGGTCCGGTCTCGATACAATCAACTGAATTTGATTGAAGAGAAAAGATTAGCAGCTATGTGTCATGGGAATACCAAGTGGGAGAGCTTGTACTGAAAAGGATCCTTCCTCCTCATACAGACCATAGGGGCAAGTGGACACCAAACTATGAAGGTCCCTACGTGATAAATAAAGTCTTCTCAGGTGGGGCACTGATGCTCGCAACCATGGATGGTGAAGGCTTCCCGTCTCTTGTGAATTCAGATGCAGTTAAAAAATACTTCGCATAAAAGACCCGCCGGACATAAAAACAGAATGTAAGTCCAGGAAAAAATAGGGCATCCCGGCGAGTCAAAAACAAAATAAAAGACTCGGGAAAAAATAAGGGAAAAATCAAAAAATGTAAACCCGCTGAGTTGAAAATCCACATCGGACAGCTCAGGCGAAAATGGGTATCCCGGTGGATTGAAAACCCAAAAGGGCGATCCATGCAAAATAAGGGAATAAGCGAACAACTGCATTCTGAATTCGTCTGTATCACTCACAACATGGAAAGCTTTGAAAGGATAAAGCATCGGTTAGAGTCAACCTTCTTCAGAAAGCAAGATAAGAAGAACGTCAAGGTCATACGGGTCATAGAAAAAGAAGCTCACTAGAGCGTCATCTTCAACATTGCCAACACTTTTATTTTCTCAATTTACAGCAATCTCCTCCTTTCAGGGGATTCGCTCCTTTGACTGTACTTGCCTATTCAGGGCACACACATCAAAAAAATCCGAATTTTCAGTCACACTTCGTTTTGTACATTTTTTTGTTTCATTTGCAAAATGTCCAAAGTTCATAATACAATACTTGCATAAAAAACATATGAGCCATTTTTAATAAATGCTTGCAAGAAATATGTTACTTTCAGGTAAATCTAACTCCTATGACGGAATCCGGTTAAGGATACCTCGGGACACTTGTGTGTTTCCTTTGATTAACAAGTTACAGGTACTCAAAGCAGATAACCTTTCCCAGCAGGGGGCATACCAAGCATAATATCCCCATCCAAGCTAGCAATCACATCATCAATAGGATTCCTTGACAAGAAGTATTTCCTCGCGAAGTTTTTATCCCCCCAGAGGATCCCTTGAGGAATTCATCAATCCCCAGCATATTAATTTCCAGAAGATATCTCCTCCCCAAGTAGGGATCTCCCGAGCAATGCTTGACGGCTCTTTCCCAGCAAAGTGGTTAAGAACTTTCTATTCCCAATCAGAGTTTCCAGGATTTTCTCATCCTCAGCAAAGTCGGTAGAATTGCTTCCCCACATAGTTGCCATTCTCTCCCCAGTAGAGCAATGCATGAAATACATCCCCAGTGGAGTTGCTGAAACATCCTCATCCCCAACGGAGTTCTTCCCTCCGGACAGATCAGCCAATGATCTCTTTCCCCAGTTGAGTTCTCCCCCCAAACAGATCGCCCAGAGATCTTTATCCCCGCAGGATCCGGATTTCAGATCGGGTTTCTCATTTGCATAATCATAGCATTCGCATCATATTCACCAAAATAAGTGTAGCATTCCGTCTAAAATAGAGCATTACGGCAAAAATCAAACATTTGCATGATCATGAGCCAGGTTCGAGCCAGTCACCTGCAAATACCAAAATCACCTCATCAGCAAAATACAAAACTCATACCCCCCTGCATATAAAAGCCAAAGCATCCCCTTTTCACTCTCAAACACAGATACTTATTTATATTTATATATGCTCTTTTCGGCACTCGTCTGTGTCATCTTTCCCCAGTAAGGTCGCCAGAATACCTTCTACATTCAGATATTTGTTCATAACTGGTACATATTCTTTCTCACACTCGTCCATGTCATATTTCCCCAGCAAGTCAAAACACTCGTCTGTGTCCCTTGCTCAATCTTTTGGCACTCGTCCGTGTCTTGAACATACATCACCAGCAAATCATACTTGTATGTACTTGTTCAGAAGTCTTTGATACTCGTCTGTATCTTGTATATATCACCCCTAAGCAGATTCAACAATTGTCCGTGTTCTTTGCTCAACCGATTGATACTCGTCCATATCATCACCCTTAAACACGTGTCAGCATTTGTTTCTATCGGTACTCGTCCATATCGTGGTACTAAGGATGCTCGTCCGCATCTTTGATCTATACACACTGTCAGACGACTCAAACAAACGAAACCGGACTTGGACGGAATCGAAAAGCATTTACCATACTTGGGAGATAAAGAGAACAAGATACACGTGAGTAAGCTTGAAAAGAGACTATCATAACTTGGATGATAACTCAAACAAACGCAACCAGACTTTGACGGAATCGAAAATCATTCATCCCACTTGGGAGATAAAGAGAACAAGACATACCATGAGTGAGCTTGAAAAGAGATTATCATAACTTGGATGATAACTCAAACAAACGAAACCGGACTTAGACGGAATCGAAAAGCATTTATCCCACTTGGGAGATAAAGCGAACAAGATACACCGTGAGTGAGCTTGAAAAGAGACTATCATAACTTGGATGATAACTCAAACAAACGAAACTGGACTTGGCTGAAATCAAAAAACATTCATCCCACTTGGGAGATAAAGCGAACAAGACACGTTGTGAGTGAGCTTGAAAAGAGACTATCATAACTTGGATGATAACTCAAAGATATGAAACCGGACTTGGACGGAATCGAAAAGTGTTTATCCTACTTGGGAGATAAAGCGAACAAGACACACTATGAGTGAGCTTGAAAAGAGATTATCATAACTTGAATGATAACTCAAAGATACGAAACTGGACTTGTACGGAATCAAAAAGAATTTATCCCACTTGAGAGATAAAGCGGACAAGACACACTGTGAGTGAGCTTGAAAAGAGACTATTATAACTTGGATGATAACTCAAAGATACGAAACCAGACTTGGACGGAATCGAAAAGCATTTATCCCACTTGGGAGATAAAGAGAACAAGACACACCATGAGTGAGCTTGAAAAGAAACTATCATAACTTGGATGATAACTCAAACAAACGAAACTGTACTTGGAAGGAATCGAAAAGCATTTATCCCACTTGGGAGATAAAGCGAACAAGACACATTGTGAGTGAGCTTGAAAAGAGACTATCATAACTTGGATGATAATTCGATTGGGGAGAACAAGCATAGACTTGTAAGAGTAATAGTACTGAAGAATGAACTTGGCACTCTCTATGGAGATACTTCGGTTTGATTGAAGAAATAATGTTTTGGCCTTTTGTGCAAGGTACCAAAACTAGCTTATGCTTTGTATGCATATGTTTGAATTTTTCCATGGCGTAATGCTCCATAGTGATGGAAATGCTACACGTTGTTTTTGGGATGCAAATGTAATGATGATTACGAAATGCAAATACAAAGGTGACCTCCTAGTGAGGAGGCAACATGTATCCCTGGAAACTTTACTGGGGGGAGATAATCACTGATCTGATTTTATGAATCCCTGTGTGGAATAACATCTTTGCAGAGGATAGTGTTAATGATACACTGGCTCTGAACTTCCACCATTGCCAAAAATAAATTGGACTTTGAAATTGGAGAACGATGATCCAGTTGGGGATGAACTTGATTGGGAGGTACGCCACCCGTAGAACTCCGTTGGGGAAGTGATATCCTTCTAACATGGCTGAGAAAAGAATTTGTTGATACTCTGCCGAGGAAGAATTCTGCTGGGGAATTTCTCAGGCACGAAATCTTATGTTGGAGGAGAGTCACCAATAAAGATTGAACTTTGGTTGGAGAAGACTATAGGCCAATCCATACAGGGAGGAAAATCATCTGACGTCTTACTGCCTTCACCACTGTTCGGGAATAAGGTGTCTTCATGTACCGTTGGGGATAAGAAAACTCTTGTGGAGAATACCTATCCATTGAAGGAAGGCTCTCTGCTTGGGGGATATCAACCTTCTATCATTCCGTTGGGGAAGACTTCACTTTCCGACTCTTTGGGTATGATGGAGAATATCAATGTGAATGCTTCCTGCTAAAGATAAGAGTTCTAGTCGCCTCCTGCTGGGGATGAGAGATATAAAGCATCTCGTGCTAGGGATGAGATATAATGAGGCATCTCACGATGTGGTTGAGAGATAATGATAACCTTCATTTATAGGTACCAACCTTCTTCCTACTCTGTTGGAGAAAAGATAATCTGATGAGACTTGTTGAGGAATCATGATTAACAAAACCTGTTGAGGGATAAGCTCCTTGATGCCTTGTGTCGGCAATGATTTTGCTTCTCCGTGTCTGCATACTAGTGAACACAACTGATAGTTCCTGCAAAAGAGAAAGTTAGACACGCCTGCATGCCCCAGGTTCATGGTCTGAATTATCCATCCTTGTTACTCAACAATTAAGATGTATGTCAAGTGTTCTATTCTTAAGCATGTATTATAGAGCATCAGTGTTTTCGCAATGCAATACTTAACACAATTGTTGGACGTTTTTGCAATCAATCAAAGGTAGATTAAAACAAAAACAAATAAGAGCTAATTGGATGAAAATGAATTTTATTAATTGGAAGAGTGGTCGTGAATAGGCATTACACCAGGAGGCAATCCCTAGAAAGAGGAAATTGCACAAAAGGAAAATAAGATATCCTAATGGAATTGTGAAAATTGGATCTCATCAAGTTCCCACCCGACTATGACCCGTATGTCCTCGAGACTTTTCCCATACTTCGCTTTTGAGGAAGATTATTGGACTGATGTTTAACCCTCGGATTATCCATGATTTTAGACGACGGGTCATAAATCTCGCAGATCGCAGTTATTCGTTTCAATCCCTCTTTTGTGTGGATCGCCCTTTCGGGTTTTCAATCCACCGGGATACCCTTTTTTTGCTTGAGTTGTCCGATGTGGCTTTTCAACTCAGCGGGTGTACATTTTTTGTTTATTTCCCTAACTTTTTCCCGAGCCTTTAATTATGTTTTTGGCTCGCCAGGATGCCCTTTTTTGCTTGGACCTTTATTCTGTTTTTGTCTAGCAGGTCTCTTTTATAAGAAGTATTTTTTAACTGCGTCTTCGTTGACAGGGGATGAAAAGTCCTCTCCATCCATGGTTGTTAGCATTAAGGCTCCGCCTGAGAAAAACTTTTTAACCACGAATGAACCTTCATAGTTGGGTGTCCACTTTCCCCTGTGATCTGTTTGAGGAGGAAGGATCCTTTTCAGCACTAAGTCACCGGGTATGTAGCATCGAGGCCACACCTTCTGGTCGAACGCCTGTTTCATTCTCTGTTGATACAGTTGTCCATGGCATACAGCTGCTAAACGGTTCTCCTTGATGAGGCTCAACTGATTGAATCTGGACCGGAGCCATTCAGCTTCATCAAGCTTAACATCCATCATTATCCTCAAGGAAGGAATCTCAACTTCAATTGGTAGGACTGCCTCCATATCATACACTAGTGAGAATGGGGTTGCCCCTGTTAAGGTGCACACAGATGTTCGGTACCCATGAAATGCGAATGGCAAAATGTCATGCCAATCTTTATATGTCATAACCATCTTTTGTACTATTTTCTTGATGTTCTTGTTAGCCGCCTCGACGGCGCCATTCATCTTCGAGCGGTATGGAGAAGAGTTGTGATGTTTAATTTTAAACTCCCAACACAGATCTGCCATCATCTTGTTATTGAGATTGGAACCATTATCATTAATGATTCTTTCGGGTATTCCATATCGACAAATGATATCCCTCTTTATGAATCGGGCCACGGCCTGCTTGGTAACATTAGCATAAGACGCCGTTTCCACCCACTTGGTGAAGTAGTCAATGCAACCAGGATGAAGCGGTGACCGTTAGAAGCGGTAGGCTCGATCTTTCCGATCATATTGATGCCACACATGGTGAAGAGACAAGGTGAAGACATGACACTCAATGTATTGGGAGGCACATGTACCTTATCAGCATAAATTTGACACTTGTGGTATCTGCGGAAGTACTTGCAGCAATCGGATTCCAAGGTTATCCAATAATACCTCGATCTCAAAAGCTTCTTCGCCATGGCGTGTCCTCCAGCATGGGTACCGAAGGATCCCTCGTGAACTTTTTGCATTAACATGTCTGCTTTGTGTCTATCCACGCATCTGAGCAAGTCCATGTCGAAGTTCCTTTTGTAAAGCACATCATCCTGATTTAAGAAGAACCCATCTGCTAACCTTCTCAAGGTCTTCTTATCCTTGCTGGATTCCCATGTCAGGTATTCTTGACATTTCAGAAAACATTTGATATCGTAGTACCAAGGCTTATCATCGTTAACACCATCAGCTGCAAACACATAAGCAGACCTTTCGAGACGAGACACCACGATTCTTGGCACATAGTTCCCTTGTTGGCCTTTAATCATGGATAATAAGGATGCCAGAGCATTAGCGAATTGATTCTCATCACGAGGTACATAATGAAGCTTTACCATCGTGAATAATGTCAATAACCTACTGGTGTAGTCCCTATAGGGAATCAAATGTGGTTGATGAACAAGCAACCTTCTGCTAACTTGATTTATGACCAAAGTTGGATCACCGAAGATATCGAGGGTCTTAATTCGTAAATTAATCGCCTCCTCTATACCCATTATACAAGATTCATATTCCGCCTTATTATGGGTGCATTCAAATGTTAACCGGGAAGTGAATGGCATGTGGACTCCTTTCGGTGTGACAATGACAGCACCCACTCCGCTATCGTTTATGTTAACGGCCCCATCGAATATCAGACTCCATTTGAATTCAGGGTCTGGACCTTTCTCCTAAAGTGGATCTTCACAATCTTTTGATTTGACGAACATGATGTCTTCATCAGGGAACTCAAATCTCATTGGCTGATAGTCATCAATCGGTTATTGAGCTAGATAATCTGATAATACACTTCCCTTGATAGCTTTCTAAGAAGTATACTAGATGTTGTATTCAGTCAAGATCATCTGCCAATGAGCTACCCTTCCGGTCAAATCTGGCTTTTCAAAGATGTACTTGACAGGGTCCATCTTGGATATTGGCAAGGTAGTATGAGTCAACATATATTGTCTTAATCAGCGAGCAGCCCATGCCAAAGCGCAACAAGTTTTCTCGAGTTGTGAGTATCTTGTCTCATAGTCGGTAAACTTTTTGATATGGTAGTATATTGCATGTTCTTTTCGACCAGACTCATCATATTGACTGAGGACACAACCCATTTATCCTTCAAGTACTATAAGGTACATAATCAGCGGTCTCCCCGGAACCGGAGGTATGAGGATTGGAGGTTCTTGCAGATACTCTTTGATTCGATCAAAAGCCAATTGACAGTCATCATTCCACTTGACGACCTGATTCTTTCTCAAGAGCTTGAATATTGGTTCACGCTAGCTGTTATGTGAGATATGAACCGTGCAATGTAGTTTAATCTTCCTAAGAAGCCACGCACTTCTTTCTCGGTTTTAGGCTCAGGCATTTCATGAATTTCTTTCACCTTTGTAGGATCAAACTCAATCCCCTTTTCACTTACAATGAAGCCCAACAATTTCCCGGAGCGCACTCTGAAGGTACACTTGTTCGGGTTCAACCTTAGTCTGAACTTCCGCAACCTGTTAAACAACTTAGCCAAGTTGACTAAATGTTCTTCCTCCATTTGAGACTTCGTAATCATGTCATCCACGTAGACCTCGACCTCGTGATGAATCATATCATGGAAGAAAGTCGTCATTTCCTGTTAGTAAGTTGCTCCAGCATTCTTCAAACCAAACGGTATCACTTTGTAGCAGAAAGTTCCCCAAGGGTGATGAATGTAGTTTTCTCCATATCATATGACGACATTTTGATCTAGTTGTAGCCCAAAAGGTCATCCATGAAGGAAAACACCGAAAACTAAGTTGTATTGTCAACCAACACATCAATGTGAGGCAACGGGAAATCTTCCTTGGGACTATCTCTGTTTAAGTCTCGGTAGTCAACACACATCCGAACTTTGCCATCTTTCTTCGTTATCGGCACGATGTTGGCAACCCATGGTGGATAACTCGTAACAACCCAGAATCCAACATCAAACTATTTTTGAACTTATTCCTTGATCTTTATTTCCATTTTAGGTCGAGTTCTTTGCAGTTTATGTTTCACTGGCGAGCAATCTTCTCGGAGCGGAAACTTGTGTACTACAATATCAGTGTTAAGCCCTGGAATATCTTGGTAAGACCAGGCGAAAACGTCAACATATTCACGGAGCGTGTCAATCAGTCGGCTCTTCACAGATTCTTCTAGAGCGTCTTGACTTCTTTGTTAACCTCTTTGGTTCCCATGTTCACCATCTCAATAACCTCTTCATATGGTTGAATCACCCTCTCCTCTTGCTTTAACAATCTGGCTAACTCCTCGGGAAATTCATAATCTTCTTCACCTTCCTTTTCGGCTAGGTAAATTGGATTATCAAAGTCATAGCGAGCCATAACAAGATTTTCATCGATGATGTAGCGGTAAAATCATGAGCGTAAACTATTAGTTAACTTAACTCAAAGTAAACATAGTCGCCACCGCACTTTTATTTTATTCCAAATGGAAAAGGAAAAAAAGTGAATAAATCCTAATGATTCTAAAAGCAAAAATCTAAAAGAAACAAATAGAGAACTGGGTAAGGGGTTAGGTTACAAATTGGGAAGGTTTTATGCACCCAAAATGTTTGTGATACTCCACGGGAGCCCTTTGAAATATTTATTGCTTTTGGTTTGAAAATGGTTTGTTTAAAAGAGATTGAAGAGATGAGAAGAGAAATGTTTTTTAAGATTTTTTTGTTTGATGAGACGTTTGTCTCATGCCTACGTACCCATGACATGCAATGTGAAATCAAAACCCCGTAGTTCATGGTACAAATTGTGGGAAAAAAACGTGTTGGATCGATTTTAAAATGTAAAGATAAGTCGTCATTCTTTAGCGAATAATTCCGCTAAAAAGAATGAATCATATCTAAACATGTGAAAATTGTTAAAAAGAAAAATGCACAAGGGCACAAAAAGGATTGAATGAGTTTTTTAATATTTTAAGGTATTTTGAAAAAGGTTTCGATATGCTTATGTAGTTTAGAATTTATTAAAAATGAAATCGAAAAAAGTAAATCGCTTGACCTAAGTCAAGGTTTGATTATGAAAGCAATTTGAAGTTTGAAAACAAAGAAGGTTTTGAAAATAGGGAGAAGTTTTGAAAATTTAAGAAGTGGGGAGAGATGAAGAGACTATTCTAAGGCTTAAAGTAAAAGTTAAAGTAAGAAAAATCAAACCGTATGGCGAGCATTCTTCGAAGCAATATGACTTCATCTTCAAAACAAGGGAACCAAATTAAGGCTAAGGTATTCAATCCATAATAACTCAAGCAAAGGAATGATCCTAAAATCTAAGTCCAAAACTCCAAGTCCAATGCTAAGGATAGTGGCCATAGTCCAAGATTAAAGTCACAAGTCTTTTAGATGTTTAATCATTTATTAATATTTTTGTGTCCAAATGGACAAAAGGAAAATCAACACATCAATAATAAGAAAAGAAATATAAACATGATAATGAATGATAAAGCATAATAAAAAAATAAAGGAGATAAAGGTGCAATAAGGATTAAAATGATTGTATAGTAATAGTATAATATTATTACATAATAATGGTATGGTGAACTTAATCATCCACAACCAAAGAAAGTAACAAGGCCACTGATTTCGCTTAGTATCTTACACTATAATGATTAATCGTGGCGATTAGATCCAAATTCAATGAAACTTGAGAGAATATTGGGAAACCCAAAGAAACTACACATCAAGCTTTATAAGTCTTAGATCTTAACGCAAAAGACTAACCAGTTTGGGATTACGCAACCAATATGAGGTCCGGTCCATGAAAGTGCAAGTATCTAATTGGATTTTATTCCGAATTCGGGACACATTTAGGTCTATGTTAAGCAATCTCCGAGTAATTTACGAAGTAACTACCCTACAAATGAAGCCGGCCAACACCAATTAAGGTGAAAAAAATTTGTGCTAATACATGTTAGAGAAATGATATAATGGATCATTCTCCGAAAACATGTCACACTAAAAGAAAAAATGGTAACAGTCTAATCTTAATCGAGATTTAACTTTAATTTATCAAAGGCAACCTATCACGATTCCAAAGTATGTAGAATGATCCAAATGATCATTCATCGATAGATTTGAAATAATGAAAATTAATCATCTTCGAAAATCAATAATCGTCGAATCGGAGATCTCATCGACCAAAAGAAAAATAAGATGAAAGAAAATATGGATCTAATATAAAATCCATAAAAAAACATTAGAATAATTTTTTATAGAAATCCTATCAAAGTATTTTCCAAATAATTCTCACATTTTTTAGAAAATTAAAATCAAAATTAAAAAAAAATGAAAACATTTTTTTTGTAAAAATATAACAAAAAAGGAGGGTGGAAATGCTGAAATGGAGGCTGAGTATAGAAAATTGAGTCCAATGGCACAAGGCCCATCCACAAATCTGGTTTTAAAGGAAAAAAAAAAATAATAGAAATTATAAAAAACAGAAAGAAAATAAATGCAGAAAGCCTCTCTCCTTCTTCAATCACGCCGTTCACTATTCACCTTCAGAAAACAAAACGCCGCAGAAAAAAAACGACCAAGCCACCATCGACATCACTCTCTTCTCAGATCGTTGCTGTTAATATACTTTTCGGTCCAAGATTTGTTAGAACAATTATGGTTCTGAACCTCTAAGTGTTTTGATGATAACAAAGCCTTTTATATTAGAAGTTCTAATGAATATATTTGCTCTTGTGTAGAAGACAAATTCATTTAAGTAAATCGTACGCGCTTAGAAGATTCATTTAGTCACATACAGAAGATACGCTCAAAAGGAGAATCCAGCATTAAATAATATATTTATTGGCTGCGCATCTTATATTTATTATCTCTGATCTCCGCTTAGAAGATGTTGGTATCCTTATTAAAGACATTAATTAAAGGATATTTTAATTAATGAACAAAGACAAGTATCTCTGCTTATGGAAGGAATTTATGGTATTAAAGTCTATCCTAATTTAATTCAAGATGTCTCCAACGGCTACATTCTTCAAGTACTATATAAAGGACTTCATTTGAAGATTTCAGTAATACACTTGGATACTTTCACGAAAATAGATCAAATCAACTTGTGCTTTCTCTTGTAACTTTCACTTAGTGATCTCTGCTTATCTAGAAGCAAATTAAGTTACTTCTTTATTATATTTTGTAATAGTTCATTTTATTCCTTGAGTGACTAAGTTTAGTCAGAAGACTCAAGAGGACATTGACTATAGGTCTTTGTGTGTATTCTTATTGAATAGTGGATTAAGACCTCAGTAGAGGCAAAATCACCTTGGCGGGTGGACTGGACGTAGTTTGAGTTCAAACGAACCAGGATAAATTAAACGTGTCATTAGAAGTTATTTTTAATTTTTAAAGAAAATCCAATTCCAACCCCCCTTCCTTGTGTTTTGTGCACCTTCAATTGGCATCAGAGCGCTAGGTTCTGAGTATTACACTTAACCGTGTCAGTAAAAGATCCAGAAGTTAAACACATGGCAGAAACTGGAATTAACAACAATGACTATCAGAATGACAAGATCAATGCTAAACCTCCAATATTCAATGGTGACAATTTTGACTACTGGAAGGATGTTCTGGAGAGTTTCTTTTTAGCTCTAGATGGAGATCTCTGGGACATGGTGACAGATGGATACATTCATCCTGTTGGAGCAGATGATCAGAAGATTGAAAGAAAAAATATGACAGCTCAACAGAAGAAGGAATTCAGAAATCATCACAAAGCTAAGACCATACTTCTAAGTTCCATCTCTTACACAGAATATGAGAAGATCACAAACAGGGATTCAGCTAAACACATGTTTGATTCTCTGAGGATGACACATGAAGGCAACTCTCAAGTCAAGGAGACTAAAGCTCTAGCTCTCATCCAGAAGTATGAAGCTTTCAAGATGGAAGAAGATGAGACCATTGAAAAAATGTTCTCAAGGTTCCAAATCCTGGTAGCTGGACTAAAAGTTCTGGACAAAGGCTACTCAACAGCAGATCATGTGAAGAAAATCATCAGAAGTTTACCAAAAGCTTGGAGGCCCATGGTCACTGCTTTAAAGTTATCAAAAAATCTGAATGAAATTTCCTTAGAAGAACTGATCAGCTCCTTGAGAAGTCATGAGATTGAGTTAGAAGAAGATGAACCCCAGAAGAAAGGTAAGTCTGTAGCTCTTAAATCTAACAAACATGTTTCTAAAGCTTTACAGGCAGAAGAAGAAGAAAGCTTTGGATGCTCATCAGAAGAAGATGAATTATCTCTCCTATCCAGAAGAGTTCAACAACTCTGGAAGCATCGTCAGAAGAAGTTCAGCAATACCAGAAGAACAAACAATTATTCTGAATCAACATCTGGTCATAAGAAACCCAGAAGCAAAGAAGTTGTGTGCTACGAATGCAAAGAACCAGGACACTATAAAAGTGAATGTCCAAAGCTTCAGAAAGAAAAACCCAGAAACAGATTCAGCAGAGAAAAGAAAAAGAGTCTCATGGCAACATGGGATGATTCTGAATCATCTGAAGCAGAGTCAGATTCTGAAGATGAACAAGCTAATATTGCATTAATGGCAAACATACCAGAAGATGATCACTCATCAGAATCAGAGTTAGAATCAGATTCAGAAGAGGTATTTTCTAAATTTTCCAGACCTCAGTTAGAAGCTAGCCTCTCAGAAATTCTTGAAAAATATCAGAAGCTTCAATTCAAATACAAAGACATTAAACAAAGTCTAGTATCTGAATTAGAAGAAGTTAGAAAACTAAAAACAGAAAACTCTGAGCTGAAAGAAAACCTCTTTGAATGTAAAAACTCTTTTGAGAAACTTAAAGCTCAGAAGAAATCTGATTTAGAAGATCTAATCAGTTTTGATAATATCATAAAACAATATGATTATAGTTTTCAACAATTTCTTACTAAAAGATTAGATAGAAGCAAGATTGCATCTATGATCTATGGTGTTAGCAGAAATGAAAGAAGAGGCATAGGCTATGTGAAAAATAAAGAAACTCTGAAACCAAAAAATATTGATGACATTGTCATAAATACAAATACTCCTCTAAGTTCTCATTTCACCTATGGTCACAATCATGATCTTATATACACTAGTGAGTCATCTTGTTCTACAAATTCTGATTTGAAACCTAAAATAAATCAGAAGTTTGTAAAAACTAACAAACAAAGACCCAGAAGAATATGGGTACCCAAGGATAAAATTGTGTATGTTGCAGATGTCTTTAACAGCAAAACTGAAACACCAATCATGGTACCTGGACTCTGGATGCTCACGTCACATGACGGGAAGAAAGCATATGTTCCAAAGTCTTGAATTAAAAGATGGAGGCCACGTAGGTTTTGGAGGCAATCAAAAAGGAAGAATAATTGGCTCTGGAACTATTGGTAATGGAAATCTTCCCTTTATCTCTAATGTTCTACTTGTAGAAGGATTAATGCATAACTTATTATCCATAAGTCAATTAAGTGATAATGGCTATGACATAATCTTTAATCAAAAGTTCTGTAAAGCTGTTAGTCAGAAAGATGGAACAATCCTCTTTAGTGGAAAGAGAAAGAACAACATTTATAAAATAAAGCTTTCAGAATTAAAAATTCAAAATGTAAAATGTCTAATGTTTGTGGAAACTGAGCAATGGGTCTGGCACAGAAGATTGGGACATGTTAATATGAGAAGATTATCTCAACTTAACAAACTCAATCTAGTCAGAGGACTTCCAAATTTGAAGTTCAACTCAGAAGCTCTGTGTGAAGCATGTCAGAAAGGCAAATTTACAAAAACTGGTTTTAAAGCTAAAAATGTTGTATCTTCCTCTAGACCATTAGAACTTCTGCACATTGACTTGTTTGGACCAGTGAAAACTGCTTCTGTCAGTGGCATAAAGTATGGATTAGTGATCGTAGATGACTTCAGCAGATGGACATGGGTAAAGTTTCTTAGACACAAGGATGAGTCAATTGCTGTATTTTCTAACTTCTGCAAACAAGTGCAAAATGAAAAAGAATCTAAAATCATTAAAGTCAGAAGTGATCATGGTGGAGAATTTGAAAATAAACAATTAGAATCATTTTTTAATGAAAATGGCATCTCTCATGATTTTTCTTGTCCTAGAACTCCACAACAAAATGGAGTTGTAGAACGTAAAAATAGAACATTACAAGAGATGGCCAGAACCATGATAAATGAGACTAATATGGCTAAACATTTTTGGGCAGAAGCAGTAAATACAGCATGCTATATTCAGAATAGAATCTCTATAAGACCTATTCTTGAAAAGACTCCTTATGAATTGTGGAAGAACAGAAAGCCCAACATTTCATACTTTCATCCTTTTGGATGTATTGTTTTATCTTAAATACTCTTGATACTCTGAATAAATTTGATTCTAAGGCACAAAAGTGTTATATGTTAGGATACTCTGAACGTTCTAAAGGATACAGAGTATACAATACAGAAACACGCATTGTGGTAGAATCTATTCATGTCAAATTTGATGATAAGCTTGGTTCTGAAAAACCAAAGCAGAATGAATTTTCTGCAAATATAGAAGTAGAAATCTCTACAAACAGAACTTCTAAAGATCAATCATCTAAAGATCAAAACAATACAATTTCTCCAACAACATCTGAAGAACCCATCCAGAAGAAACTATCCTGAAGCAATATTAATCACCCAGAAGATAAAATCTTGGGAAAGAAAGATGAACCAATCAGAACAAGATCTTCATTCAAAAACTATGAAGAGACTTTAATGGGACTTGTTTCTCTGATTGAACCATCTTCCTTAGAAGAAGCTCTCTCAGAAAATGATTGGATTCTAGCTATGCAAGAAGAACTAAATCAATTCACCAGAAATGATGTGTGGGATCTAGTTCCTAGGCCCAGAGGATTCAACATCATTGGCACCAAGTGGGTATTCAGAAACAAGCTAAATGAGCAAGGAGAAATTGTCAGAAACAAAGCAAGACTGGTTGCACAAGGTTATAGTCAACAAGAAGGAATTGACTATACAGAAACCTATGCACCAGTCGCCAGGTTAGAATCAATCAGACTTCTAATATCATTTACTGTAAATCATAATATTATTCTATACCAAATGGATGTCAAAAGTGAATTTTTAAATGGTTATATTGATGAAGAAGTGTATGTACACCAACCCCTGGTTTTGAAAATACAAAATTTCCAGAACATGTTTTCAAACTCAAAAAATCATTATATGGTTTAAAACAAGCTCCCAGAGCTTGGTATGAAAGACTAAGTAATTTTCTTCTGGAAAATAAGTTCATCAGAGGGAAAGTGGATACAACTCTTTTCAGTAAAAACATTAAAAATGATCTTCTGATATGTCAAATTTATGTAGATGATATAATTTTTGGTTCTACTAAGAGTGCCTTGGGAAAGGAATTTGCTAAATCTATGCAGGCAGAATTTGAAATGAGCATGATGGGAGAACTAAAGTTCTTTCTAGGAATTCAAATAAATCAAACATCAGAAGGAACATATATCCATCAAAGCAAATATGTAAAAGAACTTCTGAAGAAATTTGACTTATCAGAAAGCACTATATCTAAAACTCCTATGCATCCTACTTGTATTTTGGAAAAAGAAGAGGTAAGTAAGAAAGTAGATCAGAAGCTCTACAGAGGTATGATTGGATCTCTTCTCTATCTAACTGCTTCTAAACCAGATATTCTATACAGTGTATGTTTATGTGCTAGATTCCAATCAGATCCTAGAGAAACTCACTTAACAGCAGTTAAGAGAATCTTTAGATATCTGAAAGGTACTACTAATCTTGGTCTGTACTATAGAAGATCAGAAGAGTATAAACTTGTAGGATATTGTGACGCTGATTTTGCTGGAGACAGAACAGAAAGAAAAAGTACCTCCAGAAGTTGTCAATTTCTGGGAGACAATCTAATCTCTTGGTCTAGCAAAAGACAGTCAACCATAGCATTATCAACTGCAGAAGCTGAATACATTGCAGCAGCTGGATGCAGTACCCAGATGCTCTGGATGAAAAATCAGCTTGAGGACTTCAATATATATGAGAGTAACATTCCCATCCTCTGTGACAATACTTCTGCTATTTGTCTCTCTAAAAATCCAATTTTACATTCTAGAGCTAAACACATAGAAGTTAAACATTACTTCATTAGGGACTATACTCAGAAGGGAATTTTACTGTTAAAATTTATAGACACAAATCACCAATGGGCTGATATTTTTACAAAACCCCTTCCTGAAGATAGATTTAATTTCATACTAACTAACCTTAGCATGAAATTATGTCCAGAATGAAAATGCTTTACTTATATGGTTTTATCTCTTAGAAGTTCTGATATTTATCCTCTATATGGTTATCTCAGAAGATGTTATGCTCTAACTGTTTCATTCTTAGAACTTCTGTTCAAAGGATTAACATGCAGATCTTCAAATCAACAAGTGTCAACTAGGCTCTAAGGATTTCCATCAGAATTAAAACAAGTGTCCAAATTCTAAAAAGTGACAGAACATGCTTTGGTAATTGTTCTCTACAGAAGGACAACTGTTGATATTTTGGAATCTGATACGGCTAAACTTGACACCAAAAAGGCAAGAATCTCTTGGGTAACTGTTCCAGAATCGTTTACGCCTTACCCTATGTCAGCGCATTTAATGCAGTTAATCATTATGTTTTTAAAACTTAAATTTTCCCACTAATTTCTCAACTAATTAAATGCTTTATTTTTCTATATATGTAAAGTGTCTCTCTCACTTTCATCTTTTACCCGTATTTTATTCTTACTGAATTTTCTTACCCTCACTCTTGCGTTTTCTCTAAACCTTTTTCAAAAACCCTAATCCTTCAAATATCATCTTAGTAACTAATGGCTTCATCTTCTCATCAACGCAAAGATTTTTCTGATGTGTTCTATGTTGAGCCCACGAAGACTCTCTCAACTCCTAATGACAAATTGGAAGTCCTGTGTGAGTTATTTGTGGATTTCGACAGTTTGAAGGAAAATGGTTTTGATCTCCTCCCATATGTTGAAGCTCAGGGCTGGGAAAAGTATTTTGACAGATTAATGGGACCAGTCTTTCCAAAACTGGTTAAAGAATTCTGGGCTTATGCATCATCAAACGACGCACAGGTTACCTCCTATGTGCTTGGTAAAAAGGTGGTTATTTCTGAAGACCATCTTGCTAAACTTCTTGAAGCTGATGGAAATGGCATCAAGTGCAGTGACATGGACAAAGCATCTGATACTACTGTGATAGCAAAGGAAATTTTTACCTCTGACAAACCCTCCAACAAAATCAAAGACTTGAAAACCCCTCTTCGTATTTGGGCCAAAATCATTCTTGGGACAATCTGTCACAGGAAACCTACCAACTCTCCAGATTACATCAACCTGGACCAACAATTTCTTCTCTACTTCATTGCCAAAAAGAGAAAGATCAACCTTGCACACACTCTATTCCAGAATCTAAGAGTCAGTGTGAAGGAAACCAGAGATGGTGAAAAGACCAAAAGGGATTGGATTCCTTTTGGACGTATTATTTCTGACATTCTTTGCCAAAAAAAGCTGGTAGATTTTCTAGCAGAGTTGAAGCAAACTGAACTTCTAGAAACAGATGTTGGAAAACCTCTGAATGCAAAGAACTTGAAAAAGATGAAGTTCATCACTTCTATTCAGCAAGAACCTGTTCTTCATTCTAGAGAAGTAATCATCACCAGAAGGATCCCATTGGAAGACTTCCCTCTCTCCTCTTCTGACACACCTGTAGATGTTGTAGTTAACTACCTGGATATCTGCAAGCAACAAGGTATGGAACCCCAGTTCAAGCTTACTGAACTCAAACAGAAAGCTCCAGATGCTGCCTTTGTAAGACTCAAGAAGCGAAAGACTGCTGGAGGACCTTCTCAGAAGATGCCAAAATCATCTAGAACATCAGGTAAATCTTCTGCCTCTAACTCTGAATTCATTTCTGTTTTAGAAGCAGTTAATGTAGAAGTGTCTGAATTACCTTCTAGCACCCCACCTTCTAGCCATCCATCCTCTGTTGATATTCCTTTTGCACAAATCCCTACCTCTGAACCACCTCAATCTGTTAATCCTATTCAAACTGAAATCCCTGCAACTGCTGCTGTCGCATCCATCCTCTCATCACTATATCCACCAGAAGCTGAAACCCATCAACCACAAACTATCTCTGACTTTGACATACCCATTGATAATACCCCACTATCTGACATTGATCGCTCTCCAACAACTGAAACACAAATTGCTTTGCAACATGCCCTATCAGATCTTGAACAGTTTCAAGACTCAGAATCTGTCCAACTTCCATCTCCTGAACATGGACCTAGACTATCCCCCATAAGAGAAAGCTCACTATCCTCTTATATATCTACACCACCCAACTCACCTACATTCATAAACATTCCTGATACTCCAGAAGAAACTGAAAATGAAAACCCGCTCAGAACATCTGTTGACTTTGAAGCCCTACAAAAACTGTCCTCTGTTTCAAACAAAACAGCAATACCCATCCCAAAACCAAAACCATCTAGAACAGACATTTCTGCTTTACTTCTTGCTTTTGAAACAGGCTTGAAATTAAAGTTAGAGGATCTGAAGTCTGCATGCTCAGAGCTTACAGATCCAGCTGCTTCTGATTTTCTGTGGGCTACCCTCAGAAAGTGGTTTAATGCTGAGTCCAAAAGACTTAAGGACATCTGCTATGATGTTGCTCACCAGAACTTTTGTGAGTACCTTCAAGCAGTCGTTTCTAATGTTGAACAAGCTAAACCTCTTCTGCTGGATAACAAGCCTTGGACAGAGTCAGAACCTCTGGATGAACTCTCTGCACTTCAAATGGTCTTGGTATCTTCTGAAGAAGAGCATGTTGATGAACCTGAGACTCAAGCTAACCCAGAAGTTGAAGAACCTCTGGCTACAGATTTTGTTCTGCAAACTCTACAAGAGCTGAAGAAGGAAAATCAGCTGGTGAAACAACGCCTGGATAAGCAAGATGAAACCACTGCTGAAATGAAGGCATTGCTTGGCAAGCAAGTGGAATCATCATCAGAAATCAAATCTTTGTTGGAGACCTTAGTTACTAAGATGAACTCCTAATTTTTTTTTGCTTATCTTCTACCTTAGTTGTTCCTCTGTTTTATCTGCTGCTTCTGCATGACTCTTTAAAATTCTACTGGATTTTGCTTTAAATATAATTTTACTATTTTAGTTATTATCTGTTTTTTTTCATGAGCTTTCATTCTTTTTGATTATGACAAAAAGGGGGAGAAAAGTAAATGATTCTGATCCATAGCAGTTTACCATAATTTGCCTTTTACATATAATTCTAATAAAACTATTTGAGTTGTTATCATAGAAAAGAAACAGGTCAAGTAATCAACTCAGGGGGAGCTAAGAATCATGGAACATCTGAAGAATTTTTCTTCTAATCAAAGGGAGTTCACTTAATTTTATTAAACTCTATTCTCTTCATTTAAATGTTTTGTCATCATCAAAAAGGGGGAGATTGTTAGAACAAATATGGTTCTGAACCTCTAAGTGTTTTGATGATAACAAAGCCTTTTATATTAGAAGTTCTAATGAATATATTTGCTCTTGTGTAGAAGACAAATTCATTTAAGTAAATCGTACGCGCTTAGAAGATTCATTTAATCACATACAGAAGATACGCTCAAAAGGAGAATCCAGCATTAAATAATATATTTATTGGCTGCGCATCTTATATTTATTATCTCTGATCTCCGCTTAAAAGATGTTGGTATCCTTATTAAAGACATTAATTAAAGGATATTTTAATTAATGAACAAAGACAAGTATCTCTGCTTATGGAAGGAATTTATGGTATTAAAGTCTATCCTAATTTAATTCAAGATGTCTCCAACGGCTACATTCTTCAAGTACTATATAAAGGACTTCATTTGATGATTTCAGTAATACACTTGGATACTTTCACGAAAATAGATCAAATCAACTTGTGCTTTCTCTTGTAACTTTCACTTAGTGATCTCTGCTTATCTAGAAGCAAATTAAGTTACTTCTTTATTATATTTTGTAATAGTTCATTTTATTCCTTGAGTGACTAAGTTTAGTCAGAAGACTCAAGAGGACATTGACTATAGGTCTTTGTGTGTATTCTTATTGAATAATGGATTAAGACCTCAGTAGATGCAAAATCACCTTGGCGGGTGGACTGGACGTAGTTTGAGTTCAAACGAACCAGGATAAATTAAACGTGTCATTAGAAGTTATTTTTAATTGTTAAAGAAAACCCAATTCCAACCCCCCTTCCTTGTGTTTTGCGCACCTTCAAGATTATCACCGCGAATAATCCATCTCCACCTTGTAATCGCGTCGATTGGATTCTCGATTCGTTCTTATTTTTGATTCGGTTTCAACCTCTACTTTTCAATGAACCGCAATCTCTTTCTTCTCCATCTAGTTTTCTATATTGATTTCATAGTTCTCAATCTCTCTGTTTTTATGGATCTATGGTGTGATTGTTGTTGATGTTGATGAATAGTGAAGGAGTTGAAGGATTTGTGATGAGAATTACTGAGGACGATGTTGGTATGCTCTGAGTTTGAGGTTTATGAATGATTGAAGATTGAAGAAATTGAAGCTTTGGTGTTTTTTATTTTGGCAGGGTGTTTTTGGCTTCTTACAGCTTTAAAATTGAAGAGGGAAAAGCTTGTATTTATAGAAGGATTTGAAAAATTGATGCTGTTGTTTTGCTTGATTGATGATGTGTTTTAGTTCATGTAGGCCGCATGAGACTTGTTGAGTTTCCGTTTTCATGCAGCTTGCATTTTATGAATTGTTCATATGCATTTTAGTGCCTTGCATGATGTTCATGACTCCTGCGTTTTATTTCTATTTTTCTACGTTTTGGGTTGTGTTTCTAATGCTGTAAGGAACGAGTGTGCAGCGTTTCACTTGGAGGGTGTTGCCATTATGGATTCGCATAAAAAGTGTGTTCACTTGCTGATGGAAGGCTGTTGAGTGTAGCGTGTGACTTTAGTTGGGTTCACGTGCGTTTGGGCTTGTAACAGCTTCAGTTGTATGTGTGTGTGGCTTTATGAAATAATTAGTGGCTGAAAGTGTAAAAGGGGAGTCATGTGCATGGAGATGTAAGAAAGCTGAAGAAAATTGGCTGGAAAAAAACATGATGTATGGCTTATAGTAAGTGGGTCAGCTTATGGAATTATTTCTTCTTTTTTTTTCCAATTATGTTGTCATATAAAAAATGTAAATGGAAATGGGCCTAATTGGTATGAAGGTATTTTAGGAAAATTAAATCTTGTACCTCTACACTTATCCCCCTACCCCTACATAATTTCCAATATTCTAATTTTGCCCTTTCAATTTTAATTAATTATTTTTAACTTTTACTGCAAAGTCAGATTAAAAAAATATTATTTTTTTATATTGGACAAGACGAGCCGGAAGTACCATGAGTATGTTTTCCGGTGTAGAAATTTCCAAACTGGAAGTAGCCAAGATAGGTTATCCGGTTAACGAAAATCCTTCACCGGAAGTAACACGCTTGTGTTATCTTGTTTAGGTTTTCTTAACCGGATTTAAATATGTTGGGTTTTCCAGTCCGTATATATATATATATATATATATATATATATATATATATATATATATATATATATATATATATATATATATATATATGTATATATATATATATAATTATTACATTTTTTTAGGAGACAAGAATCTTCCTTTGATGATATGCGCGAATGATGACTCAAAAGTAGATACAACAGAGATATTCTCTACTACTCAAAAATTTCCTACAAGAGAAGAGGTGACTCGATGGATCAGGGAGGTTGGACTCAGAAATAGGGTAACTATTATAATCACCCGTTCAGGCACAAAGACCGGCAAGAGAGGAAGAA
Organism: Lathyrus aphaca; assembly: GCA_963966055.1. Classification (NCBI taxonomy): domain Eukaryota; kingdom Viridiplantae; phylum Streptophyta; class Magnoliopsida; order Fabales; family Fabaceae; genus Lathyrus; species Lathyrus aphaca. Next base: position 426,495,152 of record OZ014523.1, on the reverse strand, counting down.
GTGACAAAGTTATATTTGGTTGTGATACAGGTGGAAAGAACAAAGAACGAGAAAGCGAAACACAAAGTGCTTCCAAAGATGTGAGTGTCCTTTCAAAGTTAGATCAACACCTTCAAAGGATGGTTCAGGTTGGAAAATCAATGTAAAATATGGAGTTCACAACCATGGTTTACTTGCTAGATTTGAAGTCATGCGTTTGTTAGTCGGCTCACTGAAGATTACCAACAACATATTTTAGATTTGTCAAAACATCGTGTTCCTCCAAGACATATATTGTTGTCTTTGCAAGATCGAGATCCAAATAATGTGACTCGAATCACCCAAATATATAAACATAAGAGTAAGATCGAGGAAAAAATTAGGGGAAGTAGAACAGAAATACAACACTCGCTTAAGTTGATTGATGAATCGAATTATATTTATTATAGTAGGAAAAAAGATGAATCAGAAGTTATGAAAGACATCTTCTGGGCCCATCCAGACTCTGTGAAATTGTTGAATATGTTCCCAATTGTGTTGATTATGGATAGTATGTATAAAACTAATAAGTATAGGCAACCTTTGTTGGGTACTAGATAAACTGAAATAGTTATTCACTAAAAACGGGTTATGGCCCCAAGTAATTTTAACAGATATAGATCTTTCTTTGATGAAAGCAATTGAAACTATATTTCCAACGACAGTTAATATGCTTTGTCGATTTCACATAACCAAGAATGTGAAAGCGGAGTGCAAGGAGTATGTTGTGGACGATATGCGAGAACCGATAGAGAGGCTTTTCTACGAACTTATTCTGGATATGATGAGGTTGAGTATCATCACAGATTAAAATTATTTGAGAATGCTTGTCTGGATTACGGGCCTTTTATTGATTATGTGAAAGACACATGGTTGATACCTCATAGACATAGATTTGTTTAAGCTTGGATCAATAAAGTAATGCATTTAGGCAATGTCACGACTAACATGTAATGTGTTTGTTTTTTATGGGTTTAGACATAGTTAATTTATAGTAATAGTAGTGATATTAGAAATTTTTCTTTTTAGAGTTGAATTTGCGCATTGGAAGCTGAAGCAGATGTTGGAGAACAACTTAGGTGATTTGGTCAAAAGATGGGAGGCTATGAATGGCAACATCAAGATTCAAGTGGGCAATATTAGAGTTTTGTTTCAGAAGAGTTTTTACGAGGTTGAGCGTGTCCATAGAGGTCCATTTTATGTGAATTTGGTTAATTCAGTATCTAGAGCAGCTTTGCATCACATTGGTGAAGAATGGCACAGGGTTGACATGGTGGGTACAAACACCCAGATGTGCGGGTGCTTTCGTAGAACAGTTTATGGTTTACCTTGTGCCTGTGAGTTAGGAAAATACACATTGAGAGGTGAACCAATACCAATAGACGTTATTCATATCCATTGGAGGAAACTAAGTATGGAAGGTGAACAAGAGGTGGACACAGAGGAAGAAGCATGGTTGGATATGCCAAATGAAATTGAGGCATTATGGAAACGGTTTCACTCATTAGATGTTGCAGGTAAGAGAGCATTAAAAAGTAGGGTGTGTGAAAAAACTTACCCCACTACAACAAATATGGTACCACCACATGAGAAGATAAAGACCAAAGGAGGAGTGAAGAGAAAAGGGAAAAAACATGTTGGGTATGATGTTTATCGTGATCCTTCGTATCATGAGTATGTTGAACAATCACTCAACAAATCTCTGAAATCTTCGAAGTGGTCATGTTCACAGTTATCACAGACGTCAAAGAAAAAAGCATCTCACAGGTACATTGCACAATTTCCTACACATATCAGACCTTTTATTAAGGACATTGTTAATGTTAAGGATGATGGAAATTGTGGGTTTAGAGTCATTGCATCAATGTATGGGTATGGTGAAGATGGTTGGGCAATGGTTCTTCGTGATTTGGATGTTGAAATGAAAGGACCTAGAAATAGTCTTTATGCGAAGTTATTTGGTGATCGCTTATCAAAAGTAAAAGAATCCTTGTTGATATCATCTTTAGGTTCGCAGCCATATGATAAATGGATGACACTACCAGAAATGGGTTATGTGATAGAAAATAGGTATAACATCATTCTTGTCTCTTTAAGTGCTCTTAGTTTGACGTTCTTCCCTATGACGACTAAACAATCCTAATGTCTCCATTTACTGCACTGGTTTTGTAAACTCAAATCATTGGGTTCAGGTAAATATAAGAAACTTTTATTTTCCGACACATTATATTATTCAATTTCCCATATCACTAATTTTTTTTTGTAACAGGTTAACATGAACGAAGGATTTCCCTTACCACCAGTCATAGTGGATATGCAGAATAATCGCACATTGGATGCAACATCTTGGATAACATGATTCTCTGGACGGTTAGAACATTGGCACAACCTTACACCAATTATCCCAAACAATATTATATTATGAGACATTTTCACTTTTTTTAATTTCTATAGCATAATTCTTTACATGTAAATTTTTTAATGCATCTGAATAATATAAGTTTGGTCGATACAGAACTTTATAAATAATATAAGTTTCATTTGATCTGAATAATTATGAACAATACAAGTTGTCAAAATATATAAAACATAAAATCACTACAACAAAAAACTATTACAACAAAAGATTACTACAACAATAGATCACGCATCATCATGAGGTGTCGGTCCACCATGAGGTACTGGTCCACCCTTCGCTAGACGTAGTGCTCGAAATATCTCAACAAACTCATCATCATCATCCTCAACTTGGTGAAGATGCAGATAGCAACTAAGCTCATGTGAAATATGCCATAACCTCGGATCTGACGATCCATCATCAAATTCGGGAACTGGAACCTCTGTGTCATCTACCCGGCGTGGTGGAGTTAAACGAGGATGAGATATTGTGTAGTACCAAGCCAGGTACTCTGCCAATGTATCATATGGAACATCTGCAAAATGCGCATGCTGAATCAGCTGCCTAACGCTCTGGTGGTAACTGACCCAATCAATGAATATGTCCAGTGAATCAATGTCAGGTGGATATGATGGTACATACTGCTGGTATCCAAACATCCGTAAGAATTTATCAGGTAAATAAAGGACATATGTATTGTACCACTGTATACCATCCTTGTACAAACTGATGTCATCAAAGGGTCTGTGCTGCCTATGATCCTTGAATAGGCGCCAGATGACATCACTGGGTGTCAATCCATCTAACTACTCTCTGATCTCTCCAACCTTCATCGTCAATTTCTTGTAGCACCACTTCATCGCCCTCGGAAGTGGACTACCAACACCAGAAATCTTTGAGAATCCTCTCTTCCCAATAGTTGGAAAATACTCGTGAATCCAACACTGTAATCAAAATATAAAAATTATCAGTTAAAAGTATTATAAATTAAATAATAGAATTATAAAGTAACTTAAAATAAAATATTTGTACCTGTAGAAGAGTGGCATATCCACCAAGCTGCTTGCACGAATAAAATGAACCATCTCCTAGGTATCTGTAATGTGTGACAACAGCAGCTCCCCAAAAGTATGTACCACATCTGTCCAGGTCCTCAAATAGCAGTAAATACTTTTCGTCTACAAGAGTAAAGGTCTTATCCGTAAAAATAGTGCAGCCAAGTATCAACAGCATATACACCTTGGTCGCACAATCAAATCTCCCCTCAGCTCACAGACGTACAAACTGAGTCTTCAACCAATCAAGTCTATAATATGGACCTCTAGAAACACAGACCTCCTGGGCTACATCCTCCAAAGAAATACCCATCAGACGAATATCCAGACTAATAACCTCTATGTCAGTAATCTCTTCTTCAGGGATACATAACTCGCTATAATAGGTATGTGAAGGAGGCAAGATACGTTATCTAACGTGATGGTCATCTCGCCAAACGACATATGAAACGACGATGTCTTAGGATGCCATCTCTCAACAAATGCAGATACAAGGTTCGCACCGATCCTAGACAAGTTGGTCCTCTGAAGATAGGATAGACTAGACTGAGATATCCATTCCTCAATCTGAGGTGGGAGATATTGTGGAACCCATCCTATAAGTTTGCTTCCATGTGAAGCAACCTTAAGCTCCTTCTTCGGTCGTCTCTCCTGAAAAAGATACATATTATATGTCATTATCCACTAAAATTAAAATAACATTTATTCATTATTGAAAGGTTATAGGTTGTCTTACCTCGCCATCCCATAAATGTTGAGCAACGTGATTTTGGTACCTCACCAAAATTGAGGTATCAGGTGATCCTACGGGGAATGGTGATGTGGTGGAACATGAGGCACAACAAGATTAGTAGCCCAAAGTGCCTCAAGTTCCTACTGATACAAATGAGTAGGAACTGTCCTTCCATCGGGCAATCGCCGATGAATATATTCGTCACGCCCTCTGATCCGAGACTCTGGAAAAAAGAAGAAAAAATTATACAAATAAAATAAACATAAAAAATAAAATAAATAAATAAACGAAACACAACCAGATGTAGCTAGGAGGCTACATCCGGTGTGTATTTCCCAAATCCTCTTAACCGGATAATTCTAAAGAGCTAAATCTGGTGTTGAACCTTGCTGAATCGGAAGTAGCCCTCAACCTACTTCCGGTGTGTAACATAAAAACAACATGAACCGGATGGCACTTACTGGTGTTTTTCGGAGTGCAAATGGAAGAACCGGGTGTAGCCTCTCTTGGTCGTCCGGAAACGAAAAATGGCAATAGTGAATTTTTTTATCAAAAAATGTGTCTGGAAAAAATGAGGTGAAAAAGTTATATTTTTCGAAATACAAACTATTTATATAAGGGAAAATTTGTCCAAAAAATTTAAGCGTAGGGGTATAGGGACGATTGTAGGGGTACAAGGTTCAATTTTCGTATTTTAGAAGTGAATAACAAAATGGAAATTAGAAATTATATTGGATATTATAGAAAAATGGTAATTGGTTAAGAAAAATGGTAATTTGGATAATCGACTAATCGAGAAAAAATGGGAAAATGGTTATTGAATAATAATGGATAATGGTTTATAAGATGGAGGTGAAAAATTAAAAAAAATGAATAGAAATGGATAATCAGATATAAAGTGATGGTTTTTCTATTTTTTAGCCCATAACCAAATCTTGATTTTCTTCTCACAAGCCACTTGATTAAACTGGATACAGTCACTCCTGAACCACTAGATAACTTGTAACTGAAGCATGGCCATTTGAATTGTCTGAAATTTTTCCTGATTATTTGAATCCATGCTGAGGAAAATAAATCCACAGGTGAACCAATAATGGACTAATGAACACTTGATAAACCTAAAGATTCAACCCAAACTTTACCCGAAACACTGCCTGATAAACTGATGCTTTTTGCATACAACCCATCTTGAACTTTGAACACGCACTGTCTGAGAAATAGCCACTGGCACATATAACATGCAGTTGAAACAATATTTTGATAGTTTGACCAAGATTAGGTCAAATGCCCATCTGAATCAAATCATAACTGAACAACCACATCTGAATTGAAAACACTGCCTTATCTTTGAAAACCTGCAACACAGAGAGAAGAAGAAGTAGACTGCAACATATTTTTGTAATTTGGTTAGAGGTTAGTAAATATAAACAAATAAAGGCAATTAAAAACATGGTGATCCCCTGTGAGGTATAAACCCGCAACTGAAAAGGTTAAATGAACCAGTGTGCGATCTTGTTTGTATGCAAGATGCAAATGAGATGCAAAAAATCTTAGTGTTAAAAATTAGGGTATGACAGATGAGACCCAATGGAGTACTGTAACACCCCAAAATTTTCCCTCTTATTTATTATCAACCTTGAGCGATTTACGCTTCATTCTTGCATCATTCCGCATATCATTGCATCACATTTGGAAAAAATAAATAAATCATCATCCTTTGCATACGCATGAAGTGTGTGATCGATCGAGGCATGCCAAACATTGGAGTTCAAGAGAAAAATAATATACAAAAAATAACCCAAACCATTTCCAAGCTAACCGACCAAAAAGAGAAAAATTCACCTTCCCCCCCCCCCCCTTTTTCTCTCCACTTTTCCTTCCACTTTCTTTCCACACTTCCTTTCACTTTTTCCCTCTTATTTTTCCACTTCAATTCCACTGCATTTCCCTTAGAAACTTCTACCATGTGCATAGTTTGATTTCTTGCATTTTGTTGCTATGTTTATGCATCATTTGGCATGTGAATAATCATGTTGCATTTTGTTTTTACACCTTTCGCATTGCATTAAATCATTTTGCATTTCATTGTATCAATGTATGTTGCATTTCACATAATCATGTATGTATGTGTATTTGGTTGCATTTGGTTGCATGCTTGATCATAGCATTCACATCAATCCAATTCTTAATTTTGCATTGAGTTTGGCATTCTTGTTGAGCTATCATATTGCATGTTCATAATCCATGCTCATTATGTTCATATGCCATGTTCATGTGCCATACTTTGCATACTTGTTGCATAATCCACCATGTGATGCATTCTTGCATGATTCCCAAAAATGTTCATGTTCTTTCAATTATGTGTGTTGACCTATACTCAAATGCATGTTCATGATGAATTAGTACATTTTTCATTGAGTTTGTGCATTAAAAAATGAAAATAATCAAATATGTATTTTACATTTCACAGCTGACTTTGCATATAGGTGTTGTATAATGCATGATGTTTGTTTGTTTGCATGTTGTATTTGACCTTTTACACCTACCTTTTCATGTTGCATGTTGGCTGTAAAAAGTTGATTTGTGTTATGTATTATTTTCATAGCTGATTGTGTGTTTGAGTGCTGTAAATAGTTGCTGAATTTTAGTTTAGCATAGTGTAGGCACCCTTAAACTTAGGATTGAGTCTAGTTTAGGTCCAAGTTGCCTTAGGATATGTTTGTTATGTGTTTACCTCATTCCTTTTTAATAAAATGCAACATTAACCTTTGTTTTGTAGGGAGGGAAAGGTATGTTCCCTTACACCTTATCCTTTTATTTTTTATGCATTCTTTATGCATTTTATTTCCCTTTTTCCTTCCATATTTGTGATTGGTAGGAACCCCCTTTGTTAGGATCAACTTATCTTCCTTAGGAAGTAAGTTGCATCCTTTTTCTTCTTTCTTTTCCTTTTCTTCCTTAGGATTAGAAAACCTCACTAACCATTAGGATCTCCCTTTTGTATATAATAAATAACTTAGGGTTGGTCTTAGTCCCCCTTAGTTTTTGTCCTTTTCCGATTTGAATCTTCTTCTCTCATATTCAAATAAAATCTAAAAGACACTTAATAAGAGATTGAAATAGTCTCTTGTGCATAGCCTTATTCCATGGGGCACTCATATTTATTCCATCTTGGAATACTGTGGGCTTGTCTAGCATGATGTACAAGTATAATCATGAGACTATCTTCACAAACAATAAACTCCAAAACACTTCTCATAAAAGACAATCAACAAAGACATCGCATCTTCTCTTCTCATCTCCTAATCTTTACGGACGAATGCGACTTGCCTCGACAGTTCAAACAGCGATACGGTAAATACCCTCGAGTCAGAGCTGGTAACACCTGAGCTAGAGCTATGGCAACGTCATCCTAAAAAACACAAACCAGTTCCCGCCTTAGTTAGGCGAACTACGTTGACTCTGATCCTCATTTTCCCGATGAGGTACGTAGGCAGCGGGGTAGGGCCCGTTCGAGCACATTCTTTATTTTCCCTACATTTTCCCCTTCCTTTTCTTTTCCAGTTCCCTCTCTCATTTCAGTTCTATTCCAGTCAGCAGTTTTATTCAGCGGCATTCTTATTTCTCACCCTTTGAAACAAACAAGCAAGCGTGGATCTCGTCGGGTACGGAGGACGGTTTGGGGTGCTAATACCTTCCCAGGTCGTAACCGACTCCCGAATCCAGATCTTTGGTTCACAAGGCCTCGTCCTTTCCTTCTTCCTCAGGTTTGTGCAACATTACCTTTACCTTTCTTTTGGGATAAAAATGTCTGGCTGGCAACTCTACCTTTTCCGCGCCACTTTCGCGTTTGTACTAGGATGAAAATCCCGAGAGCGACAGGTACATTTGCATGAATGATGATTCATGCTAGATTTTAGAAAGAGTGGGAGAGACATGAAAAATGTACATTGCCATTTATTGTAAAAAAATAAAATAAAATGAAAGACATGGAACACCATGAATGAATACAAAATGTCCATTTTATTAATGATATGATATTACAAATTGAAACAATAGAAAGCCCTTATAATGAGTTGATATGCCTTGTGCAAGACATAGAGCTTTCATACAAGGATAAAATCACAAAACAATTACTCTTGGTGATGGGTAACAACGATGATCTCTTCGGATGACCAACTATTGAGTTCCACTCTTGGGACACTCGGCTTGATCCACTTGTTTATTTCGCAGTCACTATCAATTATATCCTCTTGAATAGTGCAGATACTGTCGTGATCCACCCATCCAGCACTATAGAAAGTGATTGGGCCTTTCCGACCCCTGACACATTGAGTTGACGTTGGTTGAGCAGGATTGTAACCAATTCTGAACATGTCTTCCTTCTTGGGGACCTCTATCATCTTGCCCCGTCCTTTTTTGACCCCTGATTCCACCACCTTCAGAGCTTGCTTATAGGATGCAATGGATACACCCTTCTTCTTCTCTTCTGAAAGGAATGTTGATGATGATGTGACCTCAGTCTTGATCGTCTCAAATGCCTGGAATGGGGTATCATATATTTCACCATCCATCTCCATGTATTTGAAGGAAAATAGATGGCTAATGAAGATATCCTCCTCCCTACATACCGTGACAATTTGCCCTTCCCAGAAAAACTTTAACTTTTGATGGAGAGTTGAGGAAATTGCCCCGACTGCGTGAATCCAAGGATGCCCGAGTAAACAATTATATGCAGGTTGGATGTCCATGACATAAAAGCTCGTGTTGAACATTTGTGGGCCTACCTTGACCGGTAATTCCACCTCTCCAAAAACTGAACTTTTGGAACCATTAAATGCCCTGACTACCAAGTCACTTATCCTGAGCACCACTCCGCCATAATCTAGCTTGATTAACGCCTTCTTTGGAAGCACATTTAAAGATGATCTTGTATCAACAAGCACATAAGAAAGCATATCCCCTTTGCATTCCATTGAAATATACAGAGCTCTGTTGTGATTGCGCTCTTTAGTGGTTAGATCAAGATTTGTGAATCCTAACCCGTGACTGGCGTTCACGCTAGCAACAACCGTCTCGAGTTGATTCAAGGATATTTCTTGTGGTACATAGGCATTATTCAGGATTCTCAGTAAATCCTTTCTATGGGATTCAGAACACATCAATAAAGACAAGATCGAGATATTGGAAGGAGCCTGTTGCAGATGGTCGACTATCTTGTAGTCACTTTTCTTGATGATCCTCAAGAACTCCTCAGCCTCTTTATCAAAGGTAATGTCTGGATCTGGAACAAGAACATCACTTGTCACAGCTTTCTTTCCCTGGGCTCTAGCCTGGGCTTCTGCACTATCATTCAGTGGCACCACGTTCTTCCTTAAAGTTTGAGGCGCGAACAATCTTCCACTCCTTATAAATCCACCGACCCCCACATTTTTGACCTGGTGTGGAGTTGTACTAGAAGTGGTTACATCTTGTTTCTGGCTGTTGTAATAAACCTATGCCCCATAATACCATGGGACTACTTTTTCACTTTGATACGGCACGGGCCCTAGAGTGGTGAACGTGATCGGTGCCGCCCTTGCTGGCGCCGGAATTTCCAATGGGGTGTAATAGATAGTCACAGTAGAAACTTCATCTTCTTTAACATATCACGTCCATCAGCAGATCCTTCACATTCTGGGCAAACTTCCCCACAGCCTGGGAAAAGACCTTTCTTTGCCAAACAACTCGTCACTTCTAGTAATGGAGTCTTCAAATAATTAACATCATACTCCAAGTTCACATTGTCACCGTCATTTATGGCTCCCACGGTTCTTCCATGTGGAGGCATGGGATTTTGTAGGACATTCTATGTAGGAGCAAAGTTGATTGCTTTGGAATCCAACATATCCTGAATAACATGCTTGAGGGCCTTGCAGTTTTCCGTAGTATGGCCAGGAGCTCCGAAATGAAACTCGCAATGAGCGTTGGCATCATATCCATCAAGCATTTGTCCGGGCCTTGGTGGGGCCAGAGTTCGAAGCTGAATCATTTGAAGTTGCAACAAGTTCTGCAACGATTGCGAATAAGACATCAATGGTGCCTCAAACTTGCTGTCTTTTGTTCTGGGTGGGTAGTATGGCATGGGAGCTCTTTGTTGATAATTTTGTTGACGCGGTTACTGTTGATTGGTGGCAGCAGGGATTGTAATGGATGTTGGTTTATAATAAGGACGCTGACTTCCTCTCTTTCTCTGAGCATACACTGCCCCAGTTTCTCCATCTATTCTCTTTGCAAATGGCGTCTTGGTCCCAGAAGTATAAGCTCCACTACTTTGGATCTTACTCTGTTTCATCCAATTTTCAACCCTTTCATAGGTCAGTATAATATCGGAAAAACCACTAGACGAACAACATGCAAGATGTTCCATGAAATGCCCCGGGAGGGTATCCATGAATAAATCCACCACTTCTCTTTCGAGAAAGGGTGGTTGAACCCTTGCAGCAAACTTGCGCCACCCTTGCACGTACTCTTTGAAGCTCTCAGAATCTTTCTGGGGTAGGCTCTGCAATTGAGTCCTGTTTGGGGCCATGTCGATTTTGTACTGATATTTTTTGAGGAACGCTTCTCCTAGCTCCTTCAAGTTGCGCACAGAAATCCACTCTAACTTCATGTACCACTCGAGGAACCTCTAGACAAGTTGTCCTGGAAAAATTACATCCATAGTTTCTCATCCTTACTATAGGCAGCTATCTTGCGATAGTAAGCCTGGAGGTAAGTCTTAGGGCACGGGTTCCCATTGTATTTATCAAATCCAGGGGGCTTGAACTTTGATGGGATGATCAATCCTTGCACTAATCCCATATCGGAGACATCAATACCCAGGGTATCTCTATACTCAAGAGCTCTAACCTTTTCTGCTAGCATCTGAAAGTCCTGATGATTACCCCCATACCAAATCCCAAGTCCTCATTTAGCAAAGAGAACCAGTCAGCCTGATGATCCTCCACATTATGAATCAGAATAGGAATATCATCCACAGTAGGAGGCTCGTTTTCTCTTGTTGGTATAGCAGTGGCATTAACTGGGTTGCCTTGTGCATCCAAACTAACTCCGAAGACCGGAGGCTCCACCCGCGGTGGATCAAGCGTTTGGACAATGGCCCTTAACTCTTGTTGACCTAGGGTGACCCCCTGCATCATGTTCATGAATTCATTCATGTACGTACGGAGTTCAGTCATCTCATCTTGAACAGTGTCCATGACGTTTCTTTGATTGCAACGAGTGGCGTACTGGTGAAGACGACGATTTGCAATCTTTCCTGTATAGTCAAATAAGTTAGGAACACTAGATGACCTGCTGAAATGCAAATATCAAATGCATGCAATGAATGTGTATGACATGTCTATTAATTTTTAGGGCATCTCATCCCCTGATTCTAACTTTATGGGATTGACAAAGACAGAAGCTCCTTGTCGTTTGCTGCAAACAATAGGCAGAGTTGATAATATAAGGTGTGTGTGTGTGCAGCAGATATGCCAAGCAATGTCGAGAATACAAAGACTAGCGAGTGTTGCAAATGTCCAAGATGTATCAATCACCACAAATTGAGAGCACACAAAATGATAGTCAAAAGATCATTTAATAACAAGCGCTTGCTGAAATAGTCAGAACACATGGAACATGAATCTTAAATATAAGTGCAATGATAAAGAGACTCCATCAACAATCCTAATGGTAATCCCACAACATACAAATAAATAGGAAGATGTCCCCATCAGTATGATCCTTTGTCTATGTCTGGGTTGCTTGAGCCAATGATCGATATTGACTTTGGAACTTCTACCAATGCCTTCATCTGCATCTGGTCGTCCTCAACCTTTTTTATCTTTTTCTGATAGCAGGTCATCATACGCTTATAGTAAGCAGCTTCCTCTCGGGCCTTAACAAGTTTTGCATCTTTTCCTTTCAACTTATCAACCATTTCTTCATCTTTCTCCCTTAGCTTATTCGCAATCTCTTCAGCTTGAACTTTATCATGTTCCTCTCTTTTAACCCTGTAAGCAGCATGTCTCTTCTTCATGTTTTCGAACATCAAAGTATTTTGGTCCAGTTGCCTTCTAGTGTCAATATGCTCCTTGGAAGAACTCCTAGTAGCAAACTCGGATCTTGCAAATTGGGCTAACTCAGCTTCACCCTTTTTATTGGCGATAGCATACCTCTCAGTATCTTCTGGAGCTTTCCACTCAATCTCACGCTTGCATGCCCTTCCCTAGCAAGCTCTCGACTCAACTATGCATTCTCTTTTAACATCTCGTCCCTTTCTGCCTTAATTTTGTTGAAAATCCTCAATGATAACTGTGGTAGCTTGTTCAACGACCATGGGATTTAGAAGAGGTGCAGGCGCAAATGGCAGCAATAACACTTCGGCCCGTTCTTTTAGCCATTCTCCAAATGGTGGATACATTCGGTGCATACAATCTTGAACCCATCAGTTGATTGAAAGTAACGAGACTCTCTAATGTCTTCAGCTGCTGGTGGTTCCTTTAAGGCATACCCAAATTGTCTAACCGCGAGGAAAGGGTTATAATTAATTCCCCCTTTCCTCCCAATCAATGGAACATTAGGGAAACCTCCACAACTATGAAGAATGTCAACACATTGCAACCCTTAATTAACCCAAACAATGTCCTTTGCTTGTAACCCCATCAGCCTTTTCGACCACTCGAGCGAGTTTTTAGTCCTCTCAAAAGCCCCTAATTGAGGAAGAAAGCGTGTAAACCACTTATAGAACAAAGGTGCACAACAGTTCAGCATTCCTCCCCTTCGCTTCTCATTCTTGTAATGCACGGAGTGGTAGATATCCCCTAGGAGAGTAGGAACTGGATTCTTTTCTATGAATATGTGAATAGCATCGACATCCACGAAGTTTGGTATGTTCGGGAATAAGGTAATTCCATAGATACACAAGGCTAGGATCGTGTTGTAGGTGCTCCAACTCTTTGCTTCAGCATCTTTGGTAGCTTCATCCAACAAGAAACTCATATGATATCCTCGGATACCTCCTTTGCTATCAATACGGTTTCCAACAATGACTTTCTCAAATAAAGAGCAACAACTACATCTTAGATTTCGGGATCCACCTTGGATCTGAAGAACGGTGTGCAGTCCTTAACGGAAACTCTCAAAATACTCGAGTACTCCTCTAGAGTGGGTACCAATAAGAAATCAGAAAGTATAAAGCATTTGAGTTGTGGATCATAGAACTACAGCAAACTGTGCATACCCCTGAAAGCATAGTCACTGATGGGCTCTATAAAATACAAAATCCATCCATAGTCCTTCTTGAAGACATTGAGAACTTCTGGAGTAGCTAAAGCTTTCACTTTGAGGATCGCCTTCACAACCGGCTCGTGAACCTTGTAGGAGATAATACACTTAGTATTTTTCTTGTCTTCCATGCTCAAAGAATAATACCCAAAACTGGAACCAAGGATATGATATGCAACCATGCAAATGAATAGACATGCATTAGGAATGCAAGTATGTGAATGATGTTATGCAATGCACTGGCATGTGATCATTGTTTCATATACTGAGCATTTTTATACTGTCTTCTAATTGGCCTGAATACCAACTGTCAAGAATACCAGATCATGAGTATATGTCAACAGAAAACCCAATGTAGAAGCACGCCTTCACCCTCGAAGATTTTGATGAAGACAACACGGCACATGCTTTTCAGATCTGCAAAAAGTCAAGAGCTCCAACTGATCAAGCTACAAGCAACCAGCATGACGATCAAGCTTCTTATGCATCATCGTTCTACTTCATGCTTGGACGCTTTTGTTTAGGTATATCAATCTCTCTTTTAAATTGATGTACAAGTGTTCACTCATTCAATCATATGTTAGCATAATGCATAAAATACTTTGATTGTTTTTTTTAAAACCGTTTAACACTTTTTGAAAACATTCTGTTTCTGTTTTTAACAGTGTTAACCGGTTAACCATTTGGTTAACCGGTTAACGGGTTCAAAATTTCAGAAAACCAATTAACGTTTATAGGCGTTAACCGGTTAACCATTTGGTTAACCGGTTAACACTGTAAGATTTTTGAAAAATATTTTCTTTGAATTTCAAATTACACCTTTTGATTATATCTCTTCATAAAATTATTTTGTTTCATAATTTTCATACCTTTTCAAAAGGGTGTCTTGATTATTATAAAATCTGAATTTTTTCAAATTCAAAAAACACCTCCTACAATGTTTTTATGAAAATCACTTAAATCAAATTCACTAATTTTAAAATATTCTTATTCTTCTAAAAGTGTTCATAAGATCTTCATCTTTCATATTGCATGTTTGAACACTTGTATTGATATTTGAAAAGTGATTTGTGTACATAGGAGAAGATCATTATTGATATCCAATCTTTATATTACTCACTCAAAATTACAAAAAGTATAGAAAGGTATTTCTATTTGTGACTTGTGTTCCAAGGATTGTTTGGACATAAGGGTAAGTGTGGCAAGAGGATTGTTCTTGCACACTTGTTAGTATAGTTTGTTAGAAAGTAGGCCTCACCATTGAAGGTGTGATAGGTTGTACTTTTTCTACAAAACTAGTGGAAATCTCTTTCAAATTGAAAGGGGACTGGATGTACCTTCGGACTGTGAAGGGAACCAGGATAATTCTCCGTGTCACTTTTATTTTCTGCCTTACTGCTTTCCTTCCATACAAATTTAAAAGAAAAATTCTATCCATCAAAGAAAAAGAATCGAGAAAAATTATAACACCTAATTCACCCCCCCCCCCCTTAGGCGCATTCTGATCCTATAATTGGCATTAGAGCAGGTTTAGGTAACCTGTTCCTACAAGATCCTTATGGCTTCCGCAAACTCGAATCCTGTTTTCAAAGATGGTGGAAGTAGCAACAAGCCTTCGCTCTTCTCCGGCGAATACTTCGATTTCTGGAAAATCAGAATGAGGGAACATCTTGAAGCCCAAGGAGAAGGCATATGGGAAGCAATCGAAGAAGTTCTGCATAATCCTGTCAATGTGATCAACGGCGTTGGAACCGCGAAGTTGAAGAATATGTATGATGAAGATGATAAAAGGAAGATCCTAAATGAGAAGAAAGCAATCAACATACTTCAAAGCACTCTTAGTATGGACGAATTTTTTCGTGTATCACAATGCAAATTGGCGAAGGAGATTTGGGATACTTTGGTAGAAACACATGAAGGAACAACAGAAGTTAAAAGATCAAGGCTTAACACGTTGAGTCAAGAATATGAAATGTTCCGCATGCAGCCCGGAGAATCTATTGTGGCTTTACAAAAAAGATTTGTTCATCTAACCAACCATTTGATTGCACTCGGAAAGACCTTCACCAACGACGATCTCAATTTGAAAGTTCTAAGGTCTTTGACAAGAGAATGGCAACCGAAGGTGACCGCGATCTCGGAGAAGAAAAGTCTCTCAACAATGACATCCGCATCTCTATTCGGCAAACTTTAAGAGCACGAATTGGAACTTGGAAGGCTCGAGAAGCATGAAAGTCAAGAGAAAAAGTCTAAAGGAATTGCTTTGAAGATTGACACGAAGGATGACAAAGATGACGAGATCTCCGAAGATGAGAAATTCATGCTTCTTGTTAAGAAGCTTGGTAAGTTTTTTAACAAAAATAATAATTATTTTTTTCCTAAAAAGAATAAACATTTCAGGAAGAAGGATGCATCCACATCGAATCAAGAAGTTACATGCTATGAATGTGGAAAGCAAGGTCACATAAAATTGGATTGTCCAAGACTTGCGAAGAAAGGAGGATTCAAAGGCAAGAAGGACTTCAAAAATAAAAAGGCTTATGTCGCATGGGATGACATTGAAGTTAGTTCCTCATCGGAATCGGAAAGCGACAAATGTGCAAATATGGCGTTAATGGCGTCACATCACTCTGATGAAGAAAATGATGAGGTTAGTAGTAACTTTTCAATTTATGAAAATGATGCACAAGAAGTCATAGATGAACTTCTAAAGGAATGTAAGACTTTGTACAAAAATATTTCATCCCAAAAGAAGAAAATATTATCTTTAGAAGAACAAAATGCATCTTTTGAAAAATACATTGAAAATGAAAAACAAAAGATAATGGATGAAAAACAAAGCCTTACATGTAAAAATTGTGAGTCATTGTCCTTTCAAAGTGTTCAAATCAAAAGTGTTTTAGAAAGATATGAAAAAGGTCAAATTGGCTTGGAGGAAATTATTAGGCACCAAAGATATCCAAATGATAAAAGTGGCCTAGGATATTCTAAGTTTTCCAAACCAAGCATAAGTGAAACCGTTTTCGTAAAAGCTAGTGAACAAATTGTTAAGGAAAAGACTAACAATGCTAAAACTATGCATAAAAGTCATAAAAGGAAAAGGATCATTAAGAAACAAAAATATGTTCCTAGATTTAAAATTCAATTTCAACCTATTTGCTTTTATTGTGGAATCAAAGGCCATACACCTAATGCTTGCTATGTGCGCAACATTGGTGTTGCTAAAGGGCATTATGTGTGGGTTGAAAAGGGTACTAACTATCAAGGACCCAAAGCAATTTGGGTACCTAACAAAACTTGACTTTGTTTTGTAGGTATGCTTGAAAATAACTTCTACGCAATGGTATCTCGATAGCGGTTGTTCAAAGCATATGACGGGCGATATCAACAAATTTTCAAGTCTAACACTTAAGGCCAAAGGATACGTTACTTACGGTGATGATAATAAAGGAAGAATTCTTGGAGTCGGAACCATTGGTGCATCTCCTCATACAATCATCGAAGATGTCCTTTATGTGGAAGGCCTTAAACACAACCTTCTTAGCATAAGTCAATTGTGTGACAAAGGGTTCCGAATCAACTTCACAAAGGAGGAATGCTTGATAGAACACGAAGTCACTCATGAACTCTTGCTAAAAGTTAAGAGATTTAATAACATTTTTATGATTTCTTTTGATGACTCTCTCTTGAAGGTGAAGTGCTTAATGGCAAACAACAACGAGGCATGGCTTTGGCATAAGAGGATTGCTCACATTCACATGGAGCATTTGAACAAATTACTAAAGCATGATCTAGTTGTTGGTCTTCCAAAGATGAATTTTATCAAGGATAAGCTTTGTGACGCATGTCAAAAGGGGAAGCAAACCAAAACATCCTTCAAGACCAAGAATGTGATATCTACTTCAAGACCACTACAATTGTTACATATGGATCTTTTCGGTCCATCAAGAACAAAAAGCTTCGGAGGTAACGTTTTTGCACTAGTTATTGTTGATGATTTCTCTAGATACACTTGGACTTTGTTTTTAGTGCAGAAAAGTGATGCCTTTAAAGCATTCAAGAAGTATGCCAAGCAAATTCAAAATGAGAAGTCACTCTCAATTGTTTCAATAAGAAGCGACCATGGTGGCGAATTTCAAAATTCATCATTTGAAGATTTTTGTGAAGAGCATGGAATCTCGCACAACTTTTCCGCACCAAGGACTCCTCAACAAAACGGTGTCGTAGAAAGGAAAAATAGGGCACTAGTGGAACTTGCAAGGACAGTGCTTAGTGACTCAAATCTTCCTAAATAATCGTGTCAATATTCGACCTATTCTCAAGAAGACCCCATATGAGTTGTTCAAGGGAAGGAAACCCAACATATCTTTCTTCCACATATTCGGATGCAAATGCTTCGTTTTTAACAACGGTAAAGACAACCTTGGTAAGTTTGATGAGAAATCCCATGAAGGTATTTTTCTTGGATATTCTCTATCAAGTAAAGCTTTTAGAATTTTCAATAAACGTACTCTTACTATTGAAGAATCCATACATGTTTCGTTTGATGAGACTAACCCCTCGAAAGAGGATAATATTATTGTGGATAATGATGATGATGGAGTAGATCTATCACAACAACAAAAGGAGATATCAAAAGAACAAGCAATATCACAAGAAGATAAGTCACCAACCATTGAAGAACATCAAGATCTTCCAAAAGTATGGAGAACTCATAGAGATCACCCGATAGATAAATTGATTGGTGATATTAGCCAAGGCGTTGCAACTCGACTCAATCTCAAGGATGCTTGCCTCAACATGGCGTTCGTGTCTCAAATTGAACCAACAAAAATCGATGAAGCCTTAGGCGATGATCAATGGATAATAGCTATGCAAGAAGAACTCAACCAATTCGAAATGAACCAAGTTTGGACTCTTGTACCAAGACCGGACAACAAACATATCATAGGCACAAGATGGGTGTTCAAGAACAAACTTGACGAGAATGGGATCATAGTTCGTAACAAAGCAAGATTGGTCGCACAAGGCTACAACCAAGAAGAAGGAATCGACTTTGATGAAACATTCGCTCCGGTAGCAAGGTTAGAAGCAATTAGATTATTACTTGCTTACGCTTATTCTATGAATTTTCAGTTGTACCAGATGGATGTTAAAAGCGCTTTCCTAAACGGTTACATCAATGAAGAAGTCTACGTCAAACAACCTCCGGGTTTTGAAGACTTCAAGAACCCGTCTCATGTTTACAAGTTAAAGAAGGCTCTTTATGGCTTAAAGCAAGCACCAAGGGCTTGGTATGATCGTCTTAGCAACTTCCTATGTGAGAAAGGTTTTACGAAATGAAAGGTTGACAAGACTTTGTTCATCAAGAATCTTAAGGGCAACACCTTACTTGTTCAAGTCTATGTCGATGACATCATCTTCGGTTCAACAAACAAAGATCTTTGCGAAGAATTCTCTCTTATGATGCAAGGCGAATTCGAGATGTCCATGATGGGAAAGATGAACTACTTCCTTGGTTTACAAATCAAGCAAACAAAGGATGGCATCTTCATCAACCAATCCAAGTATTGCAAGGAGTTATTGAAAAGATTTGATATGGACAATGCAAAGAAATGTCTACTCTAATGGGATCCGAAACGTATGTTGATCAAGATCTTTCAGGCACTTCAATAGATATTACAATGTATCGAGGTATGATCAGTTCACTCTTATATTTAACGGTGAGCCGTTCTGACATTATGTTTAGTGTTTGTTTGTGTGCTCGCTTTCAAGCTAATCCGAAGGAATCACATCTCACTGCCGTGAAGAGGATCATGAAGTATCTCAAAGGAACGACGCACGTCGGACTATGGTATCCTAAAGGTAGTACATGTTCTTTAATTGGTTATTCTGACGCTGATTATGCAGGATGTAAGACCGATATAAAGAGTACAAGTGGTACTTGTCACATTCTCGGGAATGCACTAGTGTCGTGGGCATGCAAGAAGCAAGCATGCGTTGCACTTAGCACGGCCGAAACGGAATACATTGCAGCAGGAAGTTGTTGTGCTCAAATCTTGTGGCTTAAACAACAACTTCTCGATAGCGGTATAGATCTCGGTTGTATCCCTCTCCGGTGTGACAACACAAGTGCCATCAATATTACGAAGAACCCGGTCATGCATTCAAGAACAAAGCACATAGATATCCGACATCACTTCCTTCGAGATCATGTTTTAAACGGAGATGTAGATGTTACGTTCGTGGATACACACAATCAACTCGCCGACATATTCACAAAACCATTGGCTAAGGAGCAATTCTTCAAGATTCAATGAGAACTTGGTATTCTCAATGAAGGTGACATCTAATCTTAACCTAAAAATTGATTGTTATATGTTTTATTGCATTATATGTGTTTATATGTGTTTTTGCTCACCTTTATGTCATAAAATGCTAGCACTCACATTTCACCGTTTTCGGTTTTTCTCACTTTCGTATACCCGAAATCAATCGGTTTCAAAATATATTTTGATTGAAAGTTGCGGAATGACAAGTGCTAACACTTTATAAAAAAAAATTTGAAAATTTCCCTCCATTTTTCCCCCACAAAGCTGCTGGACTTTTAAAATTTTTTGAAAATTTTTGTCCGTTAACCGGTTAACAGATCGGTTAACCGGTTAACACCTTCAAAACAGCAGTCCCTGGGCTGCGTGACAGTCTCTGTTTTTTTTCTTAAAAATTTGTTTTTTTTTCTTTTTTCTTCTTTTATGTTGTATTGTTATGTGTATGTTTAATTGGTGCATGGTACCTCTTTCCAACACCTCATAAATCAATTTCTCTTACTTTGACCTACCATTAAACATCACTTACTCACTTTTTCAAACCATCCATCTACTCCATTAAAACCCACTACATTGAAACTCTCATAAAAACTCTACCTCTTTCACTTCACTCTCCACTACATCAAACCCTAATCCGAAAATACTCTCACTCACCCTCAAACCTAAGATTCGTCTTCATGGCTTCAAGAAAGGGAAAAGCTCCAGTGTCAGCATCCAGGTCTAGCAGTGAAGAAGACATGCCTATGGAATCTACCAAGAAGAGACGATTGGATTTCCGAGTTCGGGTTCGACATTTCCTCAAGGGTAAGTATGTGAACCTGAAATCTTTTGAATCGTTTAAGTTTCCAGCTTTACTAGAATAACAAGGTATGCTAGATTTTATTGCCGATAATGGAAAGGTATATCTGGATTTGGTGAAGTCTTTCATGAACAACATGACTCTCAATTGTGATGATAGGGATAAGCATCAACTTTTTGCTACTGTTAGAGATTGTGAGATTGAGGTTGACCTAGGTACTCTTGCTACCTCTTTGTCTTTACCATACTCGGGAGTGTTTTTCCGAAAGGGTGTCAACCATGATGAGGGCAAATGGGCCAATTATGATAAGATGGAATACTACTATCACATTTGTAGGTTTCCAAAGGCAGCCGTGATATCCGGCCAACGTACCTCTCGGGTACTTTGCTATGCGAAGAATCTCTCCGTGGATGATCAGATGCTTCATTATGTCATTTTCCATGTCTTGCTGCCCAAAGACTCCAATCAATCCCAAATCAATGATTTGGAAATGCAAGTGCTCTTTGTCATCAAGAACAAGATTAGGATTAATTGGCTTCCTACCATGCTATATCATTTGAAGCAACAACTCTCTTTGAAGACTCAATTACCGTATGGTCGTCTCCTCTCAAGGATTTTGGAACTTATCGATATGGAAATCGGTAGAGAACCGTTTATTGCTATGACTACTACGAGAAATGAAATCAACAGAGTCACAATCATCAAGAACACCGGCATTGTTCAAGAAAATGATGGAACTTATAAGTATGATGACGGATCCTCCACCTCCATCCCACTTATTCCGGAAACCGGCGTTACCAATGACTTCCTCTACTCAACCATGATGTCACACCACCATGAAGCTATGCGTGCCATCAAAAGCCTTCGGAACCTTGTCCTAAGCTCCCGAACCACCACCGAGCATGTTGATGAGGATGTGGATGGTACCGAAGAAGAGGAAGAAGATGATGAGGATGTGTCGAATGAGGAATGAGGACCATGTCTCCATGTTGTTTTTATTATGTTGATTTCTCTTTTAATCATGTTATGTTTTGTACTATCAAACTCAAGTCCTAAGTTTTTAGGCATTTTTGGTTTACTTGCATTATGTTTTAGTTCTATATGTGTTTGCTTGTATGTTTGCTTGTGTGATGCTATACTTTTCATATCTATGCTTGCTTGTTGGTCCCTTCCTTTTTGCTAATGCCAAAGGTGGAGAAGACCTTGTTTCTATAATGCCTCTCGATGCAGAATTCTTTTGCTACTGCCGCTATCATTTAGGGGGAGTTGTTGTCCATAGGGGGAGGATTCACTTAGAGAAACATTGATCCAAGCTCTCGCAAAATTTTCGGTTGTCATCATCAAAAAGGGGGAGAATGTAGAAGCACGCCTTCAACCTCGAAGATTTTGATGAAGACAACACGGCACATTCTTTTCAGATCTGCAAAAAGTCAAGAGCTCTAACTGATCAAGCTACAAGCAACCGGCATGGCGATCAACTTCTTATGCATCATCGTTCTACTTCATGCTTGGATGCTTTTGTTTAGGTATATCAATCTCTCTTTTAAATTGATGTACAAGTGTTCACTCATTCAATCATATGTTAGCATAATGCATAAAATACTTTGATTGTTTTTTTTAAAACCGTTTAACACTTTTTGAAAACATTTTGTTTCTGTTTTTAACAGTGTTAACCGGTTAACCATTTGGTTAACCGGTTAACGGGTTCAAAATTTCAGAAAACCAGTTAACGTTTATAGGCATTAACCGGTTAACCATTTGGTTAACCGGTTAACACTGTAAGATTTTTGAAAAATATTTTCTTTGAATTTCAAATTACACCTTTTGATTATATCTCTTCATAAATTATTTTGTTTCATAATTTTCATACCTTTTCAAAAGGGTGTCTTGATTATTATAAAATCTGAATTTTTTCAAATTCAAAAAACACCTCCTACAATTTTTTTATGAAAATCACTTAAATCAAATTCACTAATTTTAAAATATTCTTATTCTTCTAAAAGTGTTCATAAGATCTTCATCTTTCATATTGCATGTTTGAACACTTGTATTGATATTTGAAAAGTGGTTTGTGTACATAGGAGAAGATCATTATTGATATCCAATCTTTATATTACTCACTCAAAATTACAAAAAGTATAGAAAGATATTTCTATTTGTGACTTGTGTTTCAAGGATTGTTTGGACATAAGGGTAAGTGTGGCAAGAGGATTGTTCTTGCACACTTGTTAGTATAGTTTGTTAGAAAGTAGGCCTCACCATTGAAGGTGTGATAGGTTGTACTTTTTCTAAAAAACTAGTGGAAATCTCTTTCAAATTGAAAGGGGACTGGATGTACCTTCGGACTGTGAAGGGAACCAGGATAATTCTCCGTGTCACTTTTATTTTCTGCCTTACTGCTTTCTTTCCATACACATTTAAAAGAAAAATTCTATCCATCAAAGAAAAAGAATCGAGAAAAATTATAACACCTAATTCACCCCCCCCCCCCTCTTAGGTGCATTCTGATCCTAAACCCAAGTATCAGAAACAAAGTATGTTAAAGGTTAATTTTCTTGTAAACCTGTAAACAGTCCCCCACCTCCCTGGTATGCTCCGGGTCGACATCACGGGCTCTCAAAGTCGAGCAGCAATAATACGTTCACCATCTATGAGAAATGGCTCATGGCTAAATCAAGGAATCTGTTAGGAATTATGTACTACTCAGGGAGGTCTCAGTTGAGTCCGGGAAAAACAAGCATCCCCCATAAGTTCCCAGCTTCAAGCACGGAAATCGAGAAGCAATAGTACATTTATCCCAAAGGGTACAATACTATCGTCATACGACAGTTGCTTTAACTAAGTTCCTATGAGAGAACAAGGTCATCTTATGTGATTTCCCAGTGGGCCCTCGGGTGCAAATGGGTTTTCCACAGAATGTGGTATGCCACTGTCACCACTGGAGAGAGTTGTTTCCACTAAGGTTCTCGGTGATTGGTTCCCAGTGTTAACAAGTCAGGTGGGAATATTTTATGGTCTGCCTAGGAAGTATAGAACATCTCCCAAGAGAACCTGGTCTGGGTGTGGGACTCGTGAAAACTACATGTGCTCAAGACCATGCAAGCCACACCACTGCCCACTCTAAAATCTAGGTGTACACTCAAGCCGGGTAGTTGGATTATCTCTCATCCCGCTAAGGAAAACCAGAACAGCCAGTATATGCAACTGTAAGGTAAAATTCGGAAAGCAGCAAATAAAGTAAAGCGATAAACTGTAAATAAAATAGTAAAGCTAAACTAAAGCGCATAACAACAAATGAATAAACACCCAAAGAAAATAGAAATAGACAAGCACTAGGATTGACTCTCATATGGGAAACCAGAGATTCTGGGTTCGATCCCCAACAGAGTCACCAGCTGTCGCTCCCGGGATTTTCATCCTAGTACAAACGCGAAAGTGGCGCGAAAAAGGTAGAGTCGCCAGCCAGGCATTTTTATCCCGAATGAATGAGAAAGTTAATGTTGCAGAAACCGAAGGAAAGGAAAGAACAAGGTCTTGCAAACCAAAGAGACAGGGTTCAGGAGTCGGTTACGAACTGGGAAGGTATTAGTACCCCAGATCGTCTGTCGTACCCGACGGGATCCACGCTTTCTTGAATTGTTTCAAAGGGTGTTGGATAATCTGCTGTTGAACTTAAATTCCCACTGGAAAAAGGAATGAAAAGAAAGAATGGGGAAAATGTAAGGAAAATAAAGAGTGTGTTCGAATGGGCCCTACCCCACTGCCTACGTATCTCATGGGATATGAGATTCAAAGTCGTCGTAGTTCCCCCAACTAGGGTGCAAATTTGTTTGTGTTTTTTTATGAATGAATTGCTTATGACTATGCTCAGGTGTTGTAGGCTCGTCTGGTATGATTACCTTACCGTCTTGCCAAGAGACAAGTCGTAACAAGTTTGCGTTTAGAGTGAAGGAGGTGAGAAAAGAATTCCCGCAGGAAAGACGCTTTTTGTTGGTTTATTGTCTTTTAAAAGAAGTATTTTATTTTTTGTGTTTATCGTATGCAAAGCACTAAATACTATGATACAAGAGCAAATACATTCCAAGGTTGCCACCAATGGGACGTTTGTAAAGCGTTCTAGAAGAGTGGATGAGACCTCTACTAATCATTTCCTATATAGCTTAAGGCTCATGGTGTACTATGCACACTTCCATTATTAAATGTTTAAATGGTTGGTGAGAACGTATGATGAATCGCGAAAGAAATGGAATGATGAGTTAGGTGGGTCGATTGTAGTATGATGAGACATGCGACTCATGGTTCGTATCATACAAGGGTATGTTTTGGTTTATTGGAATGGAGCGAAGGTGTAATCATGGAAACCCTAACATCATGTGGAGTATATTCATTTACTTTCGTTTGAAATTGATTCGACGTTGGATCGAATATTTCTTTTCTTATCCCTTTTTTAAAACATTGTTTTCTAAGCGGTTCAGTTTTATCTTTTTTCTATTTTATTCCTAAGTACCATACAAGAATAAAAGGTATCCTATTATTACATCATGAAAGCACACAACCATAGAAAATACATCAAAGCGAAAATCCAAATTCGTAAGTTGAGAGTCCTTGAATAATGCCTCCTACAACAAAAGAACTTGTTAGTGAGTGGAATTTAATATGAGTATGCAAAATCATGGACAAATGAATTAACATGTAAAAGTGCAAAATATCTAAAGGCATATAAAGCAAAGAATCAAAATAAAATGAGAAAAATCGAAAATCGAGAATTAAAATTTGCCACAAATTTATTTACATACTAAACTATTATTTTTAATTTTCTGGAATTTTTATTAGGAATTTTTTTAAAAAAAATTGATTTTGAAAAGAAAAATAAAAGAAAAATAAAGAAAAGAAATTTGGGGTGTTGCATTAGTAAATTTCCAGTTATAATGACATGGGCCTGCAACTGAGGGGGATGCGGAAACGAAGTGGACAAGGCCCAATGGCGCAGGCTGCAGGTGTATAGTATGGTCCATAGGTCAACTTGTTTGACCAAATTTGATCCATCTGATCACGAGGCCCTTTATGATGATATGATGGCAAGCTATAAGGCGGAGGTACATGGTTTTTATGGTGGGGAGCACATGTTGGATCGAAATTTGGTGGTCCTATTGGATGGTGACAAGTGTCACCGCCAGAGTGGACCACCGAAAAACCTTATCTACTCCTTATCATGAATTAATAGTGGCTTTTGAAGTTTATTATGAGTTTTATTTTTCATTACTCTTCGTACAAACAATATATAACGTCTTTCCCGCTCTTAATGTAACGTTCATCTTCATCATCTCATTAATTCAATCGCAAACCTAATTCCGTCGGAGAGGCGGCAGCCGGTGATGGTGTCGTCGTCCTCTCCAGCGACCACCTCCCCCAAATCTTAAACACTCCATACAAACCCCTACTCAATTTCGCTCTTCCTTCTGAATATGAACTCATATTTTCCGAAAACTAGCCAAGCTATCGGATCGGAATACTCAGATTTCAAAAGCAAAAAAAAACTAAAATAAGATTTGGTCAAGATTGAAGTACCTACACACGAAGATGAACGAAGGCGTAGAAGAGGACAACGAAGATCGCCAAAGCTACGTGTTCACGTTCAATTTGTTTCTTTTTGCTTGTTGCGATTCAGACGTGTTACCTTTTGTTGATTCTGTAGTGCTTCGGTTTTGTAGAGTTGTTGTCGATGTCGTGCGATGAAGATGATGACGATGAAGGTGAACCGATTCAGAGAAGCTATGTGATGAAGGTGATGATGGCGATCGAAGGTGAATCGATTAGGAGAAGCTTTGCGATAAAGGTGATGATGACGATCTAAGAAGTTATGTTCACGTCCTGTTTGTTGCTTCTTCCTTGTTGCGATTCAGTTTTTCTCTTTTTGTTGATGTGTATTTGCATTCTTGTAGGTGTGTTGTCAATTGCTGAAGCTGTGAGTTGAGAATAGTTGTTGCGAATTGAAGAAGGTGATGAAGGTTTGAAAATTCAAGAACAAATGTTGATGAGGATGAAGAAGGTGATGAACAAAGGTTGAAGATGAATAAGATTAAATGAGAGAAATGGATATGGTTGAATGAGAGAGATGAAAATAGTTCTGAAGAATGAAACAATGTAGGAAGAATGAGAGTGTGAGAGATTGTTTAAGCTGAGAAATATGTAGAGAATGTGAGAGAGTTCTGAAATTTGCATCAATGTTCAGCTTTATAGAAGGAGGATTGAAGGGTAATCTGGTGATTTCTCAGGTAAAACGGTTATGAGTTTGTTATGAGCAGTTAGAGTTTGTTAAAAAAATTGAGATTATAACTGACTTAGAGTTTTTTTTGTTATTGTAGGAGAGTTAACATTGAGGATTGAAGAGGTTTGAGAGGATGAAGTTGAAGATTCAATATGAGGAATAATGTCGAGTTGATAAAGTTTGCTATGTTTTTGTTAATTTTCTGTTATAATCCTCCCTTCTCATTGATTATATTATTAGTTTATTGTATGCTTGAAGATTTTGAGTTCTTTTTTGTTAGAGATTCATGATGAAAATTCAAGATGAATCCGAGTTATATGATTTTCTGAGTTTTTGTCCTATCAGTTTTTGTAACTGATTCTATTATCTGTTATTGGTCATTGTAACTGAATTTCTCAACTCATTTTCTCCTGCGATTTTTTCTATCAAGATATGGATAGGTTTTTTTTGTAACTATGATTTTTGTTTTGTGATTCTGGTGGATTTTTGACTTTCTGTTACGTTTATATTCTCTTTTCCAGTTAGAACTTTTTTCAGATTTTTCTCTTCTAATACCATGAGAGTTTTTCCCTGGTGTCTATCCTCCCTTTTGTTGTAACTGATTTTGGTTGTTTTGCAACCGAATGTCTTGTCAGTTTTTTGTGAATCCATTTTTAATTTTTTTGTTATGTATATTTCATTGATCTCCCATTTCCATTATTTCTGCTGAAGCTTTTGTTATTGTAGCTGAATTTTCCATCATATTTTATTGAGATTTGTGTTTCGGTACTTTAGTAAAGTGCCATTTCTTTGTAAATGCCAGTGAGTTTGTTAATTCAGCAAATGCTTGAATGACCTCATCAACATCATACATAACAAGAGCTACACCAGGTCCTCTGAAATTATGAACATCAAGCTCCATTGTAGTGTCACTGTTAAGCATGCCTACCAATTCAAATGAGATTTTTTGCAAGAGAAATGATGATATGGGCTTTTGGTATCATGCATTGGGTATTTGGAATGTGACTTAAAAATGGATGTTTGACTTTAATAGAATTATGAATACTAAAAATAGAACTTGATTAGAAACAAATAAGACAATATGAATTTGGTTTTAGTTAAATATAGAATTTGAAAAATGGACAAAAATGGATAAAATTGAGTATAGATTTAAAGAGATAGATTCTAAAAGGCGGTTTACGGAGATGTGATTTAGAAAAATAGGTTTTTAACTTGCACTTGAAACAAACCAATCCAATTTACGTGACCTTAGCCCCTATCTCAAACAACTAGAATACATCGCCAGAAAAGAAATGCCTTGTCATGCCAAAAGAGATCCAACTCCATGTTTTACTTGATGACCAATGACCTTTGGTACATAACCTTAATTAGTCTTGTGTATGTCTGAATTTTCAGTAACTTATGCCACAAGTTATGATGGAATTCTTTGACTGCTAAGATTCTTTGATGGGAAACTTTGCAAGGAGGCTCTCTTGAGGGTCACGTGGTTAAGGGAATAAACCCTAACCTGTGATGAACATGGCTCAAAACATTGAGAATCAACAAAACCATAGTTCATAACAACACTTAGTTACAACTTTGATGAAACCCCAACCCTTGAGACATGCATTGATGAGGCGAGCAACCTGAGATGTTGAAAAAACCTTGATTCACACCAATGAAATCATGATCCAACACTCCGGATGTAGCCTTTGAGTAAGAAGAAACCTAGAACTTGGTAAACCCTATTACAAGAATATGCCCAAGATGATGTGAGCTCAATCTTCGTCTTAGTCTTGAATGTAATAGCCAACTACATCACCTTTGAATAGGAAAACTCAAATCACCAGAGAATACTTCGATCCCATGTCTTAAGAGTTCAATGATGCATGCATGAGGTATATGAACTAGACAAATGTGCATATGAGTGCGAAGCAAAAATCTAGTTAAGTTAATAAATAAGGGGGAAAATTTTAGGGTGTTACAGAGTACTCTATTTGTCCGCTAGTTTGCGGATGATATGGTGTTTCTACTTAGTGTCTTACTCCATATTTCAATAAGAGCTTATCAAATATTTTAGATATGAAATGGGAACCTCCGTCACTTATGACAAGTCTTGGTACACCGAATCTTGGGAAGATAATGTTTTTGAAAAGTTTCATGACTACTCGTGTGTCATTTGTTGGGGAAGCTATAACTTCGACCCATTTCAAAACATAATCGACAGTGACGAGTATAAATTTATTTCCAAAAGAAGATGGGAATGGTCCCATAAAGTCAATTCCCCAAACATCGAAAACTTCCACTTCAAGAATTCCTTTTTGGGGCATCTCATCGTGCCTCGAGATGTTACCAGTGTGTTGGCATCGGTCGCAGTTTAGAATGGCGAGGTAAACATCTTTCCATAGAGTGGGCTAAAATAGGTCTGATTGAAGGATCTTCGCACAAGTCTTTGAAGTGCTTGCATGTCCACCGTAAGGAGCGTAGTGACAATGGGAAATTATGTTGTCCATTTCTTCTTCTGGGACACATCGACGATAAATACCATTGGATGCACGCTTAAAAAGCAATGCTTCATCCCAATAGTATTGTTTCAAATCATGGAAAAATTTCTTCTTTCGTTGATATGTGAGATCTGGTGGAAGTAACCCGACAACTAAATAGTTGACTATGTTAACGTACCATGGTAAAGTGGTTTGTGCACAAATCTCTTCCACTATTTCTTATTGGATTTGTTCATCTAGATTCAAAGAAGATATTTCACTCTCAAGTTGAGCTATAAGACGTTCATCAGGGAAATCATCGTTAATCGGTATCGGGTCTGTTTTAATCCCTTCCATACGTGATAAGAGGTATGCTACCACGTTGTTAGTTCCTTTCTTATCCTTGATTTCCAAATCAAACTCTTGTAGCAATAAGATACATCTTAGTTATCTAGGCTTCGCGTCTTTTTTAATTAGAAGGTATCTAATGGCTGCGTGATCGGTATATATGATTATTTTAGCTCCTACTAGGTAAGAACGGAATTTATCAAGTGCGAACATGACTGCTATAAGTTATTTTTTTGTTGTAGCGTAATTCATCTGAGCAAGGTCTAAAGTTCTGCTTGCATAATATATTGCGTGAAGTTTCTTATCTTTTCTTTGGTCTGGGACTGCGCCTACAACATAATCACTCGCATCACACATAATCTCGAATGGTAGCATCCAATCAGGTGGTTGCATGATGGGTGCAGTGATGATGGCTATTTTGAGTTTTTCAAATGCTTTTAAACAGTCTTCGTCAAAGAAAAACTCAGCGTCCTTCATTAATAAACCAATCAACGACTTAGTGATTTTGGAAAACTCCTCAATGAATCGTCGGTAAAAACCGGTGTATCCTAAGAAACTTCTTATTTCTTTCACGATTTTAGGAGGTTGAAGGTCTTTTATTACTTCTATCTTTGCTTTATCTACCTCAATGCCTTTGTTAGATATCACATGTCCTAAAATTATCCCTTGTCTGACCATAAAGAAGAACTTCTCCCAATTTAGTACAAGATTCACTTTTACGCATCTCTCGAGTACCATCTCTAAGTTAGATAGACATCCTTCAAAGTTTTTCGCGCATACGGAGAAGTCATCCATGAACACTTCCATGATGTCATCTATGAAATCAGCAAAAATCGCCATCATACATCGTTGAAATGTTATTGGAGCATTACATAAATCGAATGGCATACGATGGTAAGCGAATGTTTCATAAGGGCATGTGAATGTTGTCTTTTCTTGGTCGTCAAGATGAATAGGTATTTGGAAAAATCCTGAGTAACCATCTAGGTAGCAAAAGTAAGAATTTTTGGCTAATCTTTCCAACATTTGATCAATGAAGGGTAAAGGAAAATGATCTTTTCGGGTAGTTTTGTTCAGTTTTCAGTAATCGATGCACATTTTACTCCCGGTTACTACTCTTTGTGTTATATACTTACCCTTTGCGTTCTTAGTAACTGTAATGCCTCCCTTCTTTGGTATGACATGTACTGGGCTGACCTAATGACTGTCGGATATTGGATATATAATTTCGGCGTCTAGTAACTTCTTAACTTCGTCTCTGACTACAATACTTAAAATTGGATTAATCCTTCTCTGAGGTTCTCTAGAGGTCTTACAGTCTTCCTCTAGCATAATGCGGTGCATGTATATTGAAGGACTTATTCCTTTTAGATCATATATGTTATAGCCTAACGCATTTGGGTATTTTCTTAAAACGTCTAAAAGTTTTTCGGTTTCGAGCTGTCCTAAATTTGCATTCACTATAACTGGTCTTCTAAGCTCTGAGCCGAGGAATTTGTATCTAAGGTTATTAGGTAGTGCCTTAAGTTCAACATAGAGTTTCTTAGGGCATGGCATTTGGTCAGATGTAAGAGCTAAGCATTCAATTTAGCCTTCGTCCTGGTAAGGTTCTTTCAAATTATCATCTTCGAAGATCTCAGGAGATGAGATTTTCATTATGTCAGAGTAGGTAGTCTCTTCTTTTTCCATTTATCGTCTTCATTCGTCAATGACGTCTATAAGGTAACATGTATCGTCTATGGCTGGAGCTTGGAGGAATTGGGTTAGAATAAATTCGACTTTTTCCTCTCCTACTTTGAACGTCAGCTTGCCTTTCTTTACATCGATGATAGCTCCAACTATTGCTAAGAACATCCTTCCTAGTATAATAGGGGTTGTAGCATCTTCCTTGATATCCATGAATATGAAATAAGTTGGGATGTAGAACTGACCTATTCGTACATAAACGTTCTTTAGAATTCCAATCGGGAATTTTACTGAACGATCGGCTAGTTGAACTAACATCTTGGTTGGTCTCAGTTGTCCCATGTCCAGTTTCTTGCAAATTGATAACGACATAACACTTATACTTACTCCTAAATCACATAAGGCTTTTTCTTTGACAAATTTACCTATTACACAAGGAATAGAGAAACTTCCTGGGTACTTCAGTTTAGGAGGCATGTTATTTTGAATAATTGTGCTACACTCAGCAGTAAGTGTAACTGTTTCATTTTCCTCGATTTTCTTTTTGTTAGATAAGATCTCTTTTAGAAATTTAGCGTATGAGGGCATCTGAGTAATAGCTTTTGTGAAGGGTATGATGATGTTTAACTATTTCAGAAGCTCTACGAATTTCTTGAATTGTCCCATAGTTTTAGAATTTGTTAACCGTTGGGGGTACGAAATCAGTGGTTTATACGGTGGCGGAGGTATATAAGGTCTTTCCTTTTCCTCAACCTCTTGTTCATTGGCTTACTTTTCTTGTGGTTTATCGTTTTTCGCATTATATTTCACATGTTGTTGATACATGGCTGTGTTTTTGGTTCTAGGATCGGCAAGTCCATCCAATTCTTTTCCTCTTCTTAGTATAACTGCATTTGCATGACCTTTAGGATTTTGTTGTGGATGTCCAGGAAATGTTTCAACTGGGGCAACAGTAGATGCTTGTTGTTGGGCTACTTGAGAGATTTGGGTTTCTAACATCTTATTATGAGTAGCTAACGCATCTACTTTGGTCATCAATTGTTTGATATGCTAACTAGTATGGATGTTCTGGTTCAGGAAATCCTTGTTGTTTTAGTTTGTGTAGCAATGAAATTTTCCATCATCAGTTCAATGTTTGAATTTCTAGGAGCGTTCGGATTGGGTGCGGCGGCTTTTTGGTATCCTGGAGGTACAATTGGTGCTTGGCTAGGCACATACAAGGCATTGTTGTTATTGTAAGAGAAATTTGGATGATTCTTCCAACCTGGGTTATATGTATTAGAATAAGGATTTCCTTGAGCATAGTTCACCTGATATGTGGTTAATCCGGCAAGAAGTTGACATTCAGGTGATGTGTGTCCTAGGATTCCACAAATTTCATAATTCGGAGTCACTGCAGCCACGGTGGCTGGTGGTGTTATGGTCAAGTTATCAATTTTATGAGCTATGGAATCCATCTTAGCATTTACGTGATCGAAACTATTTACTTCTTACATTCCTCCTTTATTTTAGTTCTTCTCTACAGGTGTTCTTTCTCCTCCCCATTGGCAATGATTTTGAGCCATGTTCTCAATGAGGTTGTAAGCTTCTTTGTATGGTTTATCCATAAGAGCGCCACCCGCGACAGCGTCTATTGTCATCCTAGTGTTGTATAAAAGTCCATTATAGAAGATTATGATGGTTACCCAGTTTTCAAACCCATGGTGTGGACATAATCTTAATAGATCCTTGTATATTTCCCACGTTCCATAAAGTGATTCGGCATCTTTCTGTCGAAATCCATTAATTTGAGCTCTCAGCATGGCTGTCTTGCTTGGCGGGAAATATCGAGATAAGAAGACTTTCTTCAATTCTGCCTATGTTGTGACGGAGTTGGTTGGTAACGATTGTAACCATGCCCAAGCTTTGTCCCTTAAAGAGAACGAAAAGAGTCTCAGTCATATTGCGTCTTGGGTTACACCATTCCCTTTCACTGTATCTGCGTATTGTACAAACTTTATCAGATGCTCATTAGGATCATCCATAGGATTCCTGGAAAATTGGTTTTATTGTACAG
This sequence comes from Lathyrus aphaca, assembly GCA_963966055.1. Taxonomy (NCBI): domain Eukaryota; kingdom Viridiplantae; phylum Streptophyta; class Magnoliopsida; order Fabales; family Fabaceae; genus Lathyrus; species Lathyrus aphaca. Next base: position 426,461,694 of record OZ014523.1, on the reverse strand, counting down.
TCTGCAGCAATGAAGCTTTCAATTTAAAATCGTTTCGGGTTATGGTTGTTGCGGTGATACTGTTGTGCGGTTCTTGTTGATTTGGAGTCGCTTAGGACTTGAGTGAACGTGGTACTCCTCCGTTTTTTTGCCATGTTAGGTTCTTCAGTTGGTTCTGGTATAATATCTTAAGGAATAAGGGTTTCGTTGGGTTCGGTTCGGCGTCTCGAACTTATGAAACATTTTACTTCGTCGATATGGAGTTCTAAGTCTTCTCCTCGGGAGTGAGTACTGGGCATACAATCGACAAATGATAGGTAAATTTGTTGCCTTAGTCTAGACGGTGCAATAATGAATTGCAATATTTACTAAATCTAAGTCCCCGACAATGGCGCCAAATACCTGGTCACGACTTTCTGAGTCTAACGGTTAATAACTGCAAGTGCACAGTCTATCGCGTAGTAGTAAAAGATAGCGATCCCACAGAGACTCAATAATTAACCTAGTGTTATCAGGTGTTACTATGTTTAGATAAAGCGAGTGATATATTTAGTTTGAGAAATTAATTAAGTTAAATTAATAATAATAATATCGATACGTAATTGATTCTCCTTCGCGAATTCAATAGAGGGTCGGCTTGTTAAGGTTTATTAAATTATCTCTCCGTAGAAACTCTCGGTTTAAAATTCGTTAACTCACACTCTCGTGGCCTTGCCTATTACTATATTCCTAAGTTCAATTGAGCGCTCTCGCTGTGTCAATTCAAGTTAGAAATACTTTTTGGAAACCTAAAGGTTCTAATTGGTTTTAAAGCGCTTCCGTTGTATTTAAAACAATGTATGATTTCAGCTATCTGATTATGATCTCACACTCCCGTGGTCTTAATCCTAATCTTTTATACTTTCTTACTCTCGTAACGAAAGTTATTTATATTAAGAAATCTAAACCGGAAATTAACTTAATTTAAGATATTAGCCTAATTCTACCGAATTCGTTTCGGTTAGACAATTACATACTGATTAATGGTTTAGCCAGATATATTAAATAAAAACAAAGAAAGGTAGAAGGAGAAGAATTTCATAATATTAATAAATTCAATAATAATTAAACAATAAAGCATTAAAAATAGAAACTTGGTTGCAATGTTCTTGATCAACCAAACTTGAAGAAACTTAAGGACTAAAACAAATATTCAGTGGCTAGAAACAATTAAAATAGTGATAGCTTCCAAATGATGGAAACTATCACTTAGGTTTGGTAATGTAAAAATAAAGACGATGTTAGAAAATAAATTTGAACTTCGAACGACAATGCGGCCGAAATTTGGGGTGTAAACGAAGCTCCCCTAGAGCTTTGCAATGGCTTCTATTTATAGCTGGTAACTTTGGTTTGTTGAGAGTTTGAAGGAATGGAGGTAGCTTGGGCCTTGACTGATGAATTTGGACTGAGGTTGATTATGGTAGAAATAATCCCTCTGTTGAACGAAAAGAAATTGTAACGTCTCTTTCTGTTTTGAATTCTGAAGCGTAAATAGGTTTCTGGAACTTTACTTATGACGATCAACTTGAAACCGTGACGATCATCCTGGTTTTGTGACGGTCATCCCACAGTTAATTATGCAGAATCTCATTTTATTCTTCTGTTTTGTTCTGTTTTTCTCCATTTCTTGCTCAATAAGTCTCCTTTTCATATTTTGCCTCCAAAAGTCAAGCTTAATTAAATACCTGCAAAACAAACATAAAACTCGCGTAATGTCGTTCGAAATTATAAATTAACAAATTAAATTATCAGAAACCGTATTAAATAATCAATACAAATCGAGTTATCAGTAATACACATATGTTTCATGAAATGATGAGGTTCTTTGTCAAGAGGAATTGGCTAAAATGGTGTACCAAACTCGACGGGCATCGATCTTTTTTCTATTGATGCTACAAAAAAGGAAGATGTTTTTTGTTTGATCATGTTCACAAAGAAAAATAAGTGCTCCAAAAACTCATTAATTCTCTTATTATTGAGCAAGACCGATATTTAGAGGAGCCCATTAAGATAACTAGTTTATTGAGAGTGATGAAGACTTTAGTGCAGAATTTTGGATACCCCCACCTATTAGTTGAGAGATTTTAATATCTTGTGTAGAAGACAAAATAGAAAGATGAAGCTTTATCGTTTGTTTGGTCATATTTATCCACAACTAAGTTTGGTCTTGCGAAAGTGAACCAAGAAATAGAATATTTTTGTAAGAGGGTGATGAGCTTAGAGTTATGTTTGACCGATGCTCGAGAAGGTTGGAAAGAAGTTAAGGAAAGTCTTTAAAATAAGAATCATAAAAACCTTGTGCTATAAAAAGAGTATGTGATTTCAATAGAATAATTTTTTCTCCATTCTTTAGGTTTCCCTTAAAATGTTATATAACAAATGGATTTTTTTCCATCCCACAGTGTGCGTTTCTTGAGGGCAGGTCCTCCCTAACCTAAAGATGGTGGATGGAAAGTCGGTCTTCATTAGGGATGAGTCAGCCCTGTGTGTGATGTTTTTTCCGAACATGGATCTACCTGGTGTAATATGTTGTAAATGAATTCCATGATTTCTGCTTCATGGATTTTTCTCATTTTGTTTACTTACGATTTTTTTTACCTATTATGGTGTTTCTTTAGTTGATTTTATTCCTCTAGGAATTTGCTGACGTCTGAGGCGCACCTATAAGTTTTCTTTGATGTCTTTGGGGTCCGTTCTTGCCCAAGGGTTGATACCCCTTCCATACTTCTAAGTTAAGATGTGGTTCAAGGTTGACATATTATGGACTCACCCCTTCCTCAAGAACAACTAGATACCAAGAGGAGGTACACTCTAATTACCAAGTATGATATGTTGTTCTTATTCACATCATTTACATGATAGGGTTTTAATTACTTTGGTCATTGTCCTGTGACATTTGTGACAACACCCCGAAGTCATCCATTGTTGGGTTTTGATTGCTTTAGTCATACACTTATTCATGGCTATCATTTATGACCATGAAGAATAAATTCAGTGAAACATTATTTATGCATTGGGGAGATAAGTATTACATATATGTGCCATAAGGGAAAATTTAAATAAGCAAATTTCAGTTGATTGAGCCCTCATACCTTGATTTAAATGCCTCACTAGTTGCATGCAAACATTCCTTGCATTTAGGTTTATCCAACTTTGAGGACACGACTTTCACCATGTTTTGTGTCCTTTTGGTCGTATATTTATTTGCCACAGGCTTTGATGATCCCACATTTTCCATAGTTAAACTTTCTTCGACTCCATGCATCACATCGAGCACTGATTGTACCTCTATTTCTTTTCCACCCTATCACACTCATCACCCTTATTATCAAGAAAACCATTATTTCCTTTTTCATCGGCATCTGAGTTTTCTTCTTCTTCTCCAACACACTCATATTAACAATCTTTTGATTTTGATGAGTTCAAAACTGTCTATGAGTTCGAAGGAATGCAGATCCTCCGAGGCCCGTGAGAGTCCTCTACCACCTTGATCCTAAACACCTCCCCACTAATTTGAACGTTAAAGGTCTCGTTTCAGAACCAAAGTATTTTTTTTCTAACCAATATGCGTGAAACTTCCATTTTTGTTTGTTCACTTATACCACCATATGAGATATACTCCCACTAGCTTAGCAATGAACTCGAAGAAACATGGATTCCATACATAACATCGAACACCATAAATTTGTAACCAAGTAACTATTTCCTTGTCCATGTCAATAGATTCTTATTTTTTTATCTCTTTGAATCATTGATTTAACCAATCGCTTTAGTTTTCAACAAACGTTATAATATTTTGTGCCTCGCTTTCCTCTTACAGGTTTAAGTTTTCTCCCAACAGAGTAACTTGAATCACAAAATATATGTAAGTGCTAAAGATGTCATATATATTATAGGTCATACATGGGATTGCCATAACCCCTACATCTGCTTTCTTGAACATGTTCCATTCCTTTCGTCCTCAATATTGAACTCCAGATGAGCAAAAAGAGGCTTGTCTAGTGGCGATTTGGCCATAGATCCCTATTGAAGTTTGACCTTGGTTGAGCATTGTTGTTATTGAGAACGTGATCAAACAACTTCATATATTTGATTCCATTGAAGCCTAGATCCTTTGTATGTCTAACATGCATTTGTTGGTCCTTGAATGCTTTATTCATATTTCTGTGCATATTCAATCCCTCTCTACCATTGGCATCTCTTCTCAAGCTTTGGTTCCTATGATCTCCTCCAATTTGTCTCTTTTAAAACTTTGATAAATTAACAAATATTTTTTGCTTGCCAATGAAGATATTCTCAACAACGATCTTTCATTATTTACGTTAAAAAGTCTTAAAAATTGTATCTTCTTCCCTGAATGTATCTCTTGGACGGAATAACAACCTCATCTATGTCTCTAAATTCCTTGGATTCCTCATAATTTTCCTTGTCTCTACAAATATCAGGTATCTAAGTGAAGAAAAAGGTTGTGCTAATAGCTACTTACCACACGTTGTACGAGTGTCATACAAGTGTCAGGCGTTGACACGTGTTGAACATCGTGACAAGCTTAGTCCTAGAGGTATTCATGCTTCATATCCATTGATTATTCTTCGTAAAGCTTCTCCCATTGTTACCATTCTTCTGCTGGATCAAGAGGAGGAACATCAATATTGAGTCTAGAGCAACACAAGTGAGGGACACACCACATATTCACCAAAAAATTTAAGGTGATAGGTACATGAGTTCTCTCACTTATAAATGTTCAACTCTTTACATTTATAACTAATGTGGGACTCCAACTCACACTTGACTTATTATTCTCAACACTCCCCCTCAAGTGTGGGTTCACAATGCTCCCCTTCAAGTGAAAACTCTTTTATCCACATACATTTTATACCACCGTTGACACATTTTTCAGGTTTCAACGAGACACCTCTTCCTGGTTATTTCGATACAAGTAAATCGGTCCCTTTACGAACCAAAGACTTATGATACCATTTGTTGGATCATGAGCAAGAGCATTAATATTGGACCAAGAGCAACACAAGTGAAAGAGACACTACGTATTCACCAAAAACCTTAAAATGATAGGTGCATAGATTCTCCCACTTAAAACACTCAAATCTCCACATTTATAACCAATATTGATTTAAACTCACACTTGACTTATTATTCTCAACATCTTCCGTTACTCTAATTGATAATAGTTAGTTCTAAAAAGCAAGGTTAGTTTTGCATTTATAAAAAGTATTGATAATCATATGATTGAACATATTACCCTCCAACTAAAACTAACCCCAAAAATGTATATTATTTAACACTATACAAATCAAAATATAAACTAACACCTACACGCATAAACCTACGCATTCTACACAAGTGGATCCTAAAAAAAGATACTAATGCCATTAATTTATCATGCACAAACTTCATGAAATGAATTAAAATTTAAATCATTACACACAAGTGCATGCATGGTCCCCACGTTTCCACTGACCATAGCAAACAGAACACGCAATCCATGTTAATGTCTCTCGTGCATGAGTCGGTAATCTAGACATAGAACACGTTCAAATAATCTCTGTAAATTTTTTTGGATCTATTAGACTATTCAACAAACCAATAAAAACATATTGATATTTATTTATCTTCTACTACCACTATCTTCAAACCTCAGCCATTCAATCATTGTGTCATGTATTATAAATTAGTATCTTTGGTTCTTTAGCTCAAACCACCAAAACCAAAACACTTAACACATAAGCTTCTTTTTTGACCTAGAGAAGAAATACACAAAAAACATTGAAGCTATGAGTTATAGTTGTGAGAAAATGAGTGAAGAGCATACCAAAACAAACCATTATGAGTCTAATGGTTTATCTTCTTCAACAAAAGAAAAGAAACAAAACATTGAAAAAGTTGGTAACAAGAAGCCTGGAGGATGGAAGGCCATGCCTTTTATTTTAGGTATCTGTCTATCTGTCTATCTATCGATCATTGAATATAAGTTCAATGATGAACATTATCTACGAGTAATGTGAATCCATCGAATTTAAATCAATGATCGAGATCAATTAATGCATGCAACCGCGATGTAATCATGATCGAAATATTTCCTACTTCCACTCTCATTTGAATATAAATTTTTTGTTGATGAAACAGGAAATGAAACATTTGAGAGATTAGCAGCATTTGGATTATTTGCAAACTTTATGGTTTATTTAACAAGAGAGTTTCATTTGGACCAAGTTCATGCTTCAAGCATTCTTAATATGTGGGGTGGAATTACCAACTTTGCCCCTTTACTTGGAGCTTTCATTTCTGATACTTACACAGGTCGCTTCAAAGCTATAGCTTTTGGTTCCTTCTTCTCATTACTGGTAATGGTTTTTTTCTTCATCCTAATCCATATTTTTTATAAAATTTATTAGCTTTTAATATAAATAAAATATGATTATAATTAATCTGTTAACGCTTCAATATTTTTAAAAATACTTAGATTTATTATTGTAAGTGATAATGTTAACTCTCTCTTTTTTCATTTTCTTAGAAAATTTTAATTGACTCTTGAAACTCGGAGAAGATATATTATATATAGATAGATATAGTTGCAGGTCATTTCTTAGTGTTTCTTAGTGTTGAAGAAGCCACCTTATATAATGATAAATGAAATTAAATAAATTATATTATCTTAAAATGTAAAAAAAAAATAAAATAATAAAAATAATATTATTATCCTAATAAACTAGCTAAATTGATATCCAAACATAACATGATTTTATGATATATTTAGTTACCAATGTTTATTTATATTGATATTTTTTAATATCATATTTTACTTTAGTAGCTACCATTTTAATTATAGTGATAAAGGAAAATAAATAAGTTATATTATCTTAAAATGTGAAAGAAATATTTTTCAAAAATTAAAATAAATATGATTATCCCACTAAACTAGCTAAGTTGATATCTTAACATGATTTTATGATATTTTCAGTTACCAATATTTTTGTTTATATTGATATTTTTTAATATCATATTTTATTTTAGTTGCTACCATTTAAATTTTATAAAATTTTCAATTTGCAGCCAATTTTGTCGGTATTATAGTATCAAATAATTGAAATTAATATTTTCAAGGTGCATTAAATGATGATGTTTCTTTTACAAGAAAAAGATGAGATGATATAAATGTAAATTGGTATGTGTTAATTTTCATATCTTTGTTGTCGATCAATAATGCACCGTGATAATAATACACTTTTTTTTTTTTTTTAATTTTTCCAACACAGTACAATATTTTTGCACCGTGATAATAATAGACTTGAAAACAGTACAATATTTTGGGCCACATAATTAATAATTTTATGTAGTAAAAAAGTAGTAAAAGTTACAATATCGTAAGATTTTTTAAACACGAGGATAATAAAAAAGTTGAGATAGTGGAATTCACAGACTCAGCTAAGATATATATTGCTCAGAAATCTTTTCATAGATCCATTTTCTTATGTGACATCGTCATCATCTTTTATACTTTAGTACTTTATCTGTCTTTTTTCACTTTATATTTTTTATTTTTCTAGTGTTACTTTGTAGAAAATCTTATACCAATAATAATTTTTCAATTTTATTCTTATAATAACCATTATTTTCATTTTCACTTTTTTCACAAAGTAACCAATTTTTATTTAATTATTTACCTAAAAAATTTAATTTTGTAACATAATTAAAAACTGTTAAAAATATAAATATATATAATTATTGTATTTTTTTGTTGTAATAGGGTATGACAGTAGTGACATTAACAGCATGGTTACCTCAGTTACACCCTCCATCATGTTCACCTCAACAACAAGCATTAAACCAATGTGTTAAAGCTACAAATTCTCATGTTGGTTTTCTATTCATGGGACTTATATTTCTAAGCATAGGTTCTTCAGGTATAAGACCATGTAGCATACCTTTTGGTGTTGACCAATTTGACCCTACAACAGAAGAAGGAAAAAAGGGAATCAATAGTTTTTTCAATTGGTACTATACTTCATTCACTGTGGTATTATTGATCACTCAAACTGTGATTGTTTATATCCAAGATTCTGTTAGTTGGAAATTTGGCTTTGCTATACCAACTTTGTGTATGTTTTGTTCCATAATCTTGTTCTTTGTTGGATCAAAGATTTATGTTCATGTGAAGCCGGAAGGAAGCATTTTTTCTAGTATTGCACAAGTTTTTGTTGCTTCTTATAGAAAAAGGAAAGTTGAGGTTCCTTGTGAGAAGGTGGTGGATGGGATTTTTTATGATCCTCCATTGATTGGGAGTGCTATTTTGTCAAAGCTACCTCCAACTAACCAATTTAGGTAACACATTTACCTTAATATATATATATATATATATATATATATATATATATATATATATATATATATATATATATATATATATATATATATTATGTTGATAAAGTTAGTGGTGCAAGTCATTAATTATTTATTTATGTTGATAAAGTTAGTGGTGCAAGTCATTAATTCCATTTCATTATTGACCATTATATCTCTTTATATATTTTTATCTGATTTAGGATGATGAAAAATTTGTCTTTAAATCTCTTTTTATCTGATTTAGGTTGATGAAAAATTTGTCTTTATATCTCTTTTTATCTGATTTAGGTTGATGAAAAATTTGTCTTGATCCATTCTAAAATATCGAAACAATAGTACGGAATTTTCATTACAATTCATTCCATTTCTTTTCTCTCCTTTCCATTACGTAACATTTATTTTATGATATTCAAACGCACCTAATTTTTTTTGAAATTAATTATTATCTGAGTTGTACTTATGGGATCGGGACATCTTAAATGTGATTTTAAGTCTTTGATATATGATATTAGTTAGTATTTATGTTTATCTTATTTTGATCTTTCAATTTTAGGGCTTTGGATAAAGGAGCTCTAATAATGGAGGGTGATTTAAACCTAGATGGAACAATAGTAAATCATTGGAATCTTGTGAGCATTCAACAAGTAGAAGAGGTAAAATGTTTAGCAAGAACATTTCCAATTTGGGCCGCGGGAATCCTCGGTTTCACCGCGATGGCCCAAGTAGGAACATTTATTGTTTCACAAGCGATGAAAATGGACAGACACCTAGGCCCGAATTTTCAAATCCCAGCCGGTTCACTCGGGGTCGTATCATTCATCATCATAGGTTTATGGGTCCCATTCTACGACCGTGTTTGCGTACCAACCCTAAGAAAAATCACAAAACATGAAGGTGGTATAACTCTCCTCCAAAGAATTGGAATCGGCATGGGTTTTTCAATCATAGCAATGATTGTAGCGGGTTATGTTGAAAAAGTTAGAAGAGATGTTGCAAATTCGAATCCAAATCCACAAGGAATCGCACCGATGTCCGTAATGTGGCTATTCCCACAGCTAATCTTGATGGGATTTTGTGAAGCATTCAACATAATTGGACTAATTGAATTCTTCAATAGACAATTTCCTGACCATATGAGAAGCATTGCTAATGCTTTGTTCTCTTGTTCATTTGCTTTGGCTAATTATGTTAGTAGCATTTTGGTGATAACAATTCATAATGTCACTGGAACACATAGCCATCCAGATTGGTTAACAAATGATATCAATGTTGGAAGATTAGATTACTTTTACTACCTTTTAGCTGGAGTTGGAGTTTTGAACTTGGGTTATTTTCTTTATGTTTCTCAAAGATATCATTATAAGGGAAGTGTTGATATTCAAGAGAAAAAAACTCAAGATGTGGAGTTAGGTACAAAAGGAGAACTAGATTACTATACAAAAGAAGTATGAATTAGATTCTAAATAAATTATGTATAAATGTTCTTGTCATTTTGTTATAATTTTAGTAATATATAGTGTTATATTAATCAACCAGTTTCTTCTAGTCTTTGGCAAATAATATAATCTCACATTATTTTAATTAATGAGATATTGGAATCAACAAACTTTAAGGGAAATAAAATATAGAGACTACTTTATTGAAGGAACAATTATTTGAATGTTTCGTTAGAGGTAGTGGGATAAGGTGCAATCATTTGAAGTATTATAAGATATCATATCAATTCATGTGTTTAATGAGTAAGCATGATAGAATAATAAATTATCTTTCATGTCAATTTTACTGGGGTAAGTCAATTATGTTTCGTGTCAATTCTATTGGGGTCTTTCTAATTAAAAAAAGCCTCTCAAAAGAAAAGAAAAAACACTTTAAAGTGTACAGTGTAACATATAAAAAAAAACATTAATTGTGAATGATTAAAGTCCTACATCGCTTATGAATGGATAAAATGTTGGATATATAAAATAGATGATTCATTTATCTAACACCTCAGGATTTTGGGTGGAGATACAACGTTTTCTTCTCTTGTGGTCCTGAAGTATTGTGCGCTCGTTGGTGCTCTTGTCTTCCCCGGACTCCCCAACAGTAGTTGTTCCGGACTAGGCCTCGAGGACACTGCTGGCCCATGGCCCAACATGTCGGGCAGAGGTCCATCCAGTCGATCATTTCTTCTGCATCGTTGGACAAACTTACAACTGCCCGAGCAGGTGCTTGGCACGTCTGGCAAGCACCCTGTCCACTGGACTGATGATGGGGAGACCTTGTCTCCCCATCATCTGCCACGTCACCCAATTGTCCACCATTATATCCTGAAATATAGGGGCAGTTGGACCAAGGGCAAGACCACGTGCTAGGTCTTACACGCTCCTACGCGTACCTTGGCAGTTCTTCCTTGGGCCGAGCTGATCCAGCCCAAAGAAGAACCTTGGCCCAGCGCTGGGGCTCACTATAAATACCCTTTTTCACTAAAGGGTCATGTATTCTAAAACATTTCTCTCTTACTATAATACCCCAAAATTTTCCCTCTCATTTTGCATAACATCTAGCATAGCATTTAACATACTCAAAGTCATGACACAACCAAAGACATTAAATCATATTCATCATAGCTGATGTATAAGTTTATGATTAGTGATTGAAGCAATTGAAGGTCATACAAAGACAACCAAAGGGTTAAAAAGATCCTCAACCTTGTGCAAAGGGTTCACAACATCCCACAAGTCTTCATTTGAGGCCACAAGTCTTAAAGAGAAGTGAATTGATCAAAGGATGCAAGCAGTGCAACACCTCCTGATGAAAAGGGTCAAACTAGGGTTTCCAGTTAATTGGGCTTCTCAGAGAAATTTTGGTCTAAACTTGAGTCCATCATTCTCCATATGATATTGGGTACCTAGGGTTCAAATTTCATCCATGGATTCATTTTGGAAGAGGTTCAATTGATCAGTGGACTGAAAATCAGGGAATTGGGGAAACGTCAACCAGACTGAGCAAGAGGTCAACTCCTGACTTTTTGAGAGCAATATCATGAAATTAGGGTCACAACAATCCTATGGACCAAGTTTGATCAAGAAGTGATGGAGAAATAAAGAAAAAAAACATTTTTGCTTGTACATGTATCGATACATGCTTGTTTTGCATCGACACAAGTCTTTGTCATTCACAAAAAAAGGGAATTTGCTGCTGTATGGATCGATACATGTTTCTTTATGTTATGTATTGATCCATACGAGTGTTGCATCGATGCATGCTTCATTGTGTTTCTGGAAATAGGCTATGTATCGATTCATTCGTGTTATGTATCGATACATGATTGAATTAATTTGCTGGAAATAACCAAAGCTTCAGTATGCATCGATGCATACATCTATGTATTGACTCATACATGTTATGTAACTAACATGTATCGACTCATACGAGTTATGTATCAATATATAAGTCTGTTTTCTACTATAAAAGGGCAATGACAGTTCAGTTTTCATGGGGGTTGCATTTGTGAGTGAATTGTGCTCACAATTTACTTCAATTCAAGCATCAACCATTGTAGGCTGCATCATAATGCATCCTCACCATAATGATCATGAGCTTGTATGCATTGGATTCATTGGTCTCAAGCTGCATTTGGATTTTGAGCTCATTGCATCAGTAAGCTACCATTGAGTGTATGCAGGATCACCTTAATTTCTATGCATCTCATGACCAAGTAAGCAAATACTTCAGGCTGCAATCTATGGATCAAGCCATCCTCAACATAATTGACATGTTCCCTGCAACATTGGATTGAGCTCGAGCTAGAAGCTTCTAGAGTTCCAGCTGGCATAACCAACTTAACAAACTCAACTCATTTAACTCATTCCACTCAGTTAACCAGGGCTAGTTAACCCTGGTTCTAACTACTAACCAGAGGTCCATCACACTATAAAAGGATGAGTGGTGATTGAGTTTGGGTTCAGCTTCATTTTTCACTAAAGTCACCCCAAAATACTCCCTATTTTGCTCTGCATTTTCTCTGCAAGATCAGTGTATATTGGAAGATTCAGTCCCAATCTTCATCTCACATCAGCATCATTCACCTTCTTCACTGAGTATCATCATCATCCTTGTAGAGCTTCATTTCCATGGTTGAATTCGACTGAATTTCTCAAATTGCACCACTGCAAATTTCTGCAATTTGGTCTGAATCTCATTGCTCTCAATCTCCAGCATTGCAATCATCATCAGATCAACTTCATCTTCATCACAAGAATGGATTCCATGGCTGCATTGGCTTGAAGCATCAAGAATCAGTTCTGCAACATCACTGCATTAGATCCTCTTCTTCAAAATTCTACACCTTAGAGTGTTTATTTCACTCTAGCAGCATTCAAGATCAAACAAGGATTCAATAGGAGCCTCCTCTCTGGATTTTCTCAACTGAACATAGCTTTACATTTCCAGGTTTCTTCATGAACTTCATATGCACTATTTCCATTTATTTTGCTTTATTTGTATGCACATGAGCTTGATAGAAGCATTGCAACATCTGTTTAGTTGATAGGCTTCCAAGAAGCTTAGATTCGGTTTCTAGGGTGAAAATGTTTGGCTTCGATTAGTATTATTCATGAACCTTAGAAGAAAATCAAGCCTAGATATGTGATCAACTTAAGGAGGCGAGTTCAACCATGGCTTTATAGTTCATTTTAGTGAAGTTTTGGTCCAAGCCCTAACCAGAGGTCACAAGAGAAGGTGACCGGAACTCTTCTTCGGTGACCGGAACAGTAGCCCCAACATTATTGTGCAAACATAACACAACCGTTAAATCCCTTAAATCTAACGCACCATGTTCATCCAACACATTAAAAAACCATGTGAAAGTCATGTGCTTCATTTTTATGAAGGAATTTCCAGATCACTATTGACATCCCCAGCGCGTGTAGGTTCAGCCCAGTTAGTTCATTTTGTTTCTAATTGCACCCCTCAAGCCCATCTGATTTTATTTCTTTTATTTATTTTTCTCACTTCTATTCCATTTCCATTTTCAATTAAATAAAATGCCATTTGGTCACCAAAAATCCTAAATAAATTCACACGTGTCCTTCATCATTTTCTCTAATTTTCCATTTTTTTAATTCCATTTTTCTTTTAGTTTTGAGTCAGAATTAATTTTTCAATTAATTTCTTCCACATATTCTTATTTTCTGACCAATCCTTTTGTCTTTTTTTTCTCTAAAACCATAAATGATAAAATGTTCATTCTTTTTTCCCTATCCAGAGGACTCATCAAACTTCCCAAAAATAATTTTTGTTCATTTTTTAGGTCATGTTTGGTCTTCTTTTGAACCCATTCTTTTGCATTGATCCATATGAACCCTAATTCAATTCTAGCATTCATTTGACTAGGCAAAAATATGAATCTTTGTGAGATTTTTTAGACATGAATCATCTTCTGGATTGTGATCTTAGATATTAAATTTCATAATTTTTCAAGGTTAGTTGATATTTTTCTAAGTGTCTTACATCATAAGTGATATATTTGGTCATTCCTTCTACTTCTTCTCATCCCCTTTGAGCAAGGCCTTTATGCCATTCATTTGAGGTCTTTAATTTGAGTCTTCTAGGGTCCATTAGAGGACTTTGAATGTTTAGAATCCCTTTTAGGTCTTTGTATTTTGATTTGTGTTGGTTACATGAATCATAAGTCACATATGCCTTCATAAACCTTAATTCTTTCCTTCCTTCTACCTTAGCCCTTAAATACCAATTTTGTGAATCCAAATTCTATTTTAACTTTTCATCAAGTCCCTGGGTTTTGTATGGGGAGTTCAAAATTTCATTGGTCATGTTTGGTTTTATTTCTAAGTCATTTTTCTTACTTTGAAAACCATGTTTCCATGTTCATTCTTACATCCTTATTTCTTATGTTTGAATCTTTATGATTTGAATCTCTTCCTTTCCATGTGATTTAATGTTCTTAAACACTTCCATTTAGTGTTAGGTTCTGGACTTTATATTCACCATTGACCTTAGGTATTTTTACCATGCTTAAACATTTCAATTTCCCTTATAACTTCTCCTTAGCTTTCATTAGGGTTTAGTGATACTTTAGGGTATAACTTGAGTTTGGTTTACTTCATAACCTTACACCATTTTAATTTAATTTATCTTTTCCCCCTAGAATCTAGATATCATAAAAGATTCCTTAGAATTTGACTTTAGGCTTAGAAGTTCATTAGTACCTTTATTAACTAGTGTGAGTTCTTCCTTGAATTTTACCATGCTATAATTGTTCAAAATGCTTCATCATGCTAACATTTGTTTTGTAGGAGGGAAGATTGAGGTAAGTATTACTTAATTCTCATCTCTTATGCATTTAATTGTGTTTTCCTTAGCACCTTGTGCTTTGATCATAGGCTTTTCCCTTTTGCTCTCTTAGAAGCAACTTATCTTCCTTAGGAAGTAAGTTGGGTTCTAATTCTCTTTTCTTATTAGGATTAGAATACCACTAACCATAGGATATCTTTTAAATAAATAACTTAGGGTTGTGTCTTAGTCCCCCTTAGTTTTGTCCTTTCTCCATTTGAGTCTTCTTCTCTCATCTTCAAACAAAAATCCAAAAGACTCAATAAATGTTTGAAATAGTCTCTTGTGTAAAGCCTTATTCCATGGGGCACTCATATTCATTCCATCTTGGAACAGTATGAGCTTGTCTAGTATGATGCACAAGTCTAATCATGATACTATCTTCGCAAAGAAAACATAAAAGACATTTTTTCACAAAATCTACAAAAACATGTAATAAGTTCAACAAGCTAGTGAACTTAGACCCCAATCCTTGGAAACATGTCTTGGATAAATTCTCCTTACCTTGTGTGCTTATTCTACTATTCCATCTTGGAATGTAGTAGCAAGTACACGTTCCATGGAAAAGAGTTTATATTCACTTCCTTGTGCCAAATTTACGAAAACTCTTAAAAAAAAAAAAAACAATAAGCGACTTTCCTGCGGGAATTCTCTTCTCAGCTCATTCATTCACAACGCGAACTTGCGACGACTTGTCTCGCATGCAAGACGGTAAACGCACTCACACAAGTCGAGCCTGCAACACCTGAGCATATACATACACAGTTCCAGCACATAAAAAACACAAACAATTAGTTCCCGCCTTAGTTAGGCGAACTACGTCGACTCTGATCCTCATTTTCTCGATGAGGTACGTAGGCAGCGGGGTAGGGCCCGTTCGAGAATATTCTTTATTTTCCCTACATTTCCCTCTTTTTGTTCCATTCCATTTTTTTAGTTCCTTTTCTCATTTCCAGTTCCAGTAGCAGTTTTATTCAGCAGCATCTTATTTCTCACCCTTTGAAACAGACAAACAAGTGTGGATCCCATTGGGTACGGCGGACGTCCTGGGTTGCTAATACCTTCCCAGGTCGTAACCCACTCCCGAAACCAGATCTTTGGTTCGCAAGGCCTTGTCCTATCCTTCTTCCTCAGGTTTGGGCAGCATTACCTTTCTCATTCATTCGGGATAAAAATGCCTGGCTGGCGACTCTACCTTATCCGCGCCACTTTCGTGTTTGTACTAGGATGAAAATCCCGGGAGCGACACTTACCATTCTGTACCGTATACTTACTTTGGCATCGGAGTGCCTTGCAGGTACACCACCTCCTCGTTTGTCAAACCCTTTACTGTTCGAGTTCGACCACTGGAAGGACCTCCTGATCAGGTAAGATCAGTGGCGCCGTATGTGGGAAACTAGCTATCCCCTTCTTCCACATCAGAAGATCAAAGCTCAAATCCATCTTTTTCCTTCCAGTATGATCAGAGAGCACACTGACAACCATTGCATTCCCCTCGTCGACTACACGATGGAGGACAACCTGAACTACAATGAAGCTGATCACAGAGACAGGTAATCTGCCACCTCATCGCCTGAACGCGAAGATAATGGGGCTCCACAACCTCAGTCTCAAATTCCTCCGGTCGCTCCATTCCAGCCCATCCCAGTTCCCGTCGAAGGAGATGTCCCTATGATTGCTATGGTGAATACCCTCAACCAGGCCAACTACATGCTCTACCAGCAGCACGAGAGGATCATGGCCCTGGAGGCTGAACGACGGGATGATCGCCCCTAATAAGGACAAAGGACGCTACACGAGAAGCAACATCCAGAACCTACAAAGAAACGAGTACGTTCTCCTCCACGGCGGGGAAGACGCTCTCCCGAGCCCAAGAAGAATAGATCCAGGATACGCCATGAGACTGGTTGATCGAGGACCTCGCGCTGACGTGAGTAGAGCCCTGGAAACAATGAGTTTTCCCCTTTGAGAAGCGATAAGGAAGATCCCCACTGCCCGCTCTCGCAAGAAATTATGGAGGC
This sequence comes from Lathyrus aphaca, assembly GCA_963966055.1. Lineage (NCBI taxonomy): Eukaryota > Viridiplantae > Streptophyta > Magnoliopsida > Fabales > Fabaceae > Lathyrus > Lathyrus aphaca. Next base: position 426,444,958 of record OZ014523.1, on the reverse strand, counting down.
ACCACTCACCAAAGGAATGGAGAAACCCCCAGACTTGGCCATCTACGACGAGACCACGGACCCTGATGATCACGTCGACAACATCAATGTTATGCTCGACTATCGCGACATCATAGGGCATCTTAAATGCAGACTGTTTTCAACAACTCTCGGGAAAAGAGCCATGGCCTAGTACAAAAGCCTGGACCCGGAGTCCATCACGTCCTGGAGAGTCATGAAATCTACATTCACGAGGCACTTCACAGCCTCCCGACGTCATCCCAAAACTGAGGAAACCCTTTAAGCTATAGTGCATAAGAAGAATGAGACACTGCACTTATACATAGAGCAGTTCAACCAAGAAGCCGTCGAGGTGGATACAACGGAGCACGTGAAGAAATACCTCTTCAAGAGAGGACTCCTTCCCGGAAGCAAACTCAGCAGAGCGGTTGGGATAGAGCCTCCTCATACCCTGGACGAGCTCCTGCACAAAGCCCAAGCTTACATCAGATATGAAGAAAAACAGGTCGCCCACAATGTTTGGAATAACTGCAATACCGGTGAAACCGATCATCCCAAGCGCGAGGATCCCAACGCTCCCCTCCATAATGGGGATAAGCGGAGGGAGGAGAAATCCCGTGAGACCCGTGAATGAAGGGGGCCCGCGGGCCGTTACAACAAATACACGTTGCTAACAGCTCCCCACGAACGTATCCTCGCTGAATGCATCAATTCCGAGTTTAAACAATGCAGGGTAAGGTTCCCCAAACCTTCTGCACCCAAGCCTCATACCGACAAGTCTAAGTACTGTCGTTTTCACAGAAGTCACGGACATGTGACCAAAGACTGCATCCATCTGAAACACGCAATTGAGATCCTGATTCAGGAAAGTCATCTTAAACAGTACACCAAGAGGAACGAAACTCCCCGGCACAAAGAGCAAGAGACGAAGAGAGCTCGCGAAGACACACCGCCTAGTGACTCCTCATATCGAGTAGCCCTGTGCATATCATGCCCAGAGGACTTCCATCTCCCCGACTCGGGACCAGGGGAACGACTCGCGGCTCTTAGTCCCTGGGAAGACTTCCCAACAACTCTCGTTATATCAGGAGAAGGGATGAACAACAAAAACGTTGCCATTTCAGTGAAACGTAAGTTCGACGAATTCCTACGGACCGCGCCCGAATAATTGGCAACACTGACGAAATACCGAGGAAAGTCCAACCCAATATCTTTCTTCCTCGAAGAGCTACCGGGAGGTTCCCCTAATTCAAGCATCCCCTTACTAATAAGGCCAAGATGGAACGCTTCGACATTCGACGCATCCTGGTTGACCAATGTAGTTCAATGGACATCCTATTCAAGACTCTCAAGCTGGACATAACTAATTTGTCCCTGTACGTCGGGTCTAACCTTCAAGGATTTAATGTGGCCACCACAAAATCGTGGGGTATGTCGAACTCCTCGTCACCTTCGGGGAGCAAGAAACAACTAGAGAAGTCAAAGTCCAATTCCTAGTGATATAATGCCCCTCCCTTTACAACTGCATCCTCTTCCGCCTAACTCTGGCCGAATTGACTGTGGTCCCCTCCACCGTCCATCTGAAGATGAAGTACTACACCAAATTAGGCCGCGTAGTCACAATCCACGGTGACATCGAGGATGCTCGAAGATGTTATGATGCTGCAGTAAAAGGACAGGCCATAATCAACACCAAGAATAACAAGAAGCCTAGGGTCGAAAAGCAGCCTCCCCCTAGGGAATCAACGTCATCGACCTCGACAACCGCATCAGCAAGGACGACAGGGAAGCACAGGACCCCGTCCATAGGCAAGCCCCGATCTATCCATTCCGGTCGGTCCCCGACGGAGAGTTCAAACTCATTCCCCTGGGCGACAACCCCGACAGAGCTGTGAAGATAGGCACGGGACTGCCCGCAGATACAAGGGAGCAACTCACAATTTTTCTCAAGGAGAACGCGAACCTCTTCGCATGGAATGCTGCAGAGATGTGTCGCTCCCGATAAATGGGACCGGCCCAGATAAAGGTACAGACGCGAACGGTCGGCGAGAGGGACAATGAGAACACACAGCCGTGAACTCACTGAAGATGAATAGAGTCGCCAGCTAGGCATTTTTATCCCGGAGGAAAGGCAATGCTGCATAGACCTAGAAAGAGATGGATAAGACGGTTGCGAACCAGAGAGACTGAGAAAGGGGGTTGGTTACAACCTGGGAAGGTATTAGCACCCAGATTGTCCGTCGTACTCGACGGGATCCACGCTTAAAAGATTTGTGCTTTAAAGGGGTAGTGTCAGTGCAATTTGTGTATAAGATGTCTGGAAAAGGATGTACAGGTGTCGGTGTAAAAGAAGTGAAGTGTGTAAATGTACAGTGTCAGTGTGAGAACTGGAATAAAATGCTCAAGATCATGAGGCTAAAAGAATAAGGCTAGAAGAGGGGGAATGTACAGAGACTTTTTGTTCGATAACTGTTAAGTTATGCCTACGTATCCTCTCGTGCAATGAGGAAGTCAGAACACCGTAGTTCGACCCAAAGAGACTGAAAGATGAAATGACTTGTGAACTGCTTACTTGCCTATGCTCAAGTGTATGACCTGTCTGGCTCAGGTGCAAACTGTCTTGCATTAGACGGGAGAAGCAAGTTCTCGTTTGTGAGTGAATGAGATGAGAAAAGAATCCCGGAGGAGACGATTATTGTTTGTTTTTTTGAGTTTTCAGTCTTTTATTGCTTTTGAAGGTTTGTCATAAGTTAATGAGCTTAAGCCTAAACCAATGGATTTAGTAAACTCATCACATCCTCCCTCTGATTAGGGGTAATGAGAATACCTTAAGTGTGAAGTCAGATTCTCACACTTAAACACCATGGTGTAGGATTAAGATCATTAACCTACTTGTGATTATTTAGGTGTTTTTGTGGTTTTTGTTTAGTGTTGAGTAATGAGGTTAAGCCATAATCAAAGATTAAACAGACTCATTACACCATCCTAATAGAAGGATAATAGATGAGGATGTTTAAGCTGAGGAAAGCTCCTCAACTTAATCCATGATTAGGGATTAAACTCATGACAAAACAAACCTTTGATTAAGTGGATTTTATTTAATGGTATGATGATGAAGTGATTTTTATGGTTTGTAAGACAACTTGAGGGGGACTTGTCCATTAACACTAGGGTTAGTCCTTCTTAACCATTTAAGGAAGAATTAGAACCCTAATGCAAGGCCCAAGTTACAAGTGTGATGTCTTGATGATTTATTAAGTGAATTGATTAAGAGATTTAAACACATTAAGGGTTTAACACTTAGGATTAAAGTTATACACTCCATCCTAATAGAAGGATGTAGGCATAAACTTAATCACAAAGCCTTAAAGCCTTTAGGGTTTAGTCCCTGATTATGAGATGAGAAGAGGAGACTCAAAAGAGACACAAAGGTAAAACTAAAAGGGGAGACTAATCAAAACCCTAATCATTGTCATGCTTGGTTGTTCCTAAGGTTTGTGAAGTTTTCAAGAACAATCTTCAATGGAACCACCAGGAAGCAGATGAACAGGATCAAGAGAAGCAAAGTGACTTGCTTCATTCAAGAAGTCAAGTCACTTGAAGAAAGAAAGTGGGAGGAACAAGAATGAGCAAGCTCAATCTCAAACACATATAAAATGCAGCAATGGATGCAAGAGAGATGAAAAGAAAAGTTATGAGAAGTGAAGGCAAATTCACTTCTCAAATCCACTTACCACCTGAAAAGTTAGAAAAGAAATGCAATGCAAAGCAAAATGGGATGGAATGGTATGATGAGAAACAAAACCAGAAGCAATTACATGATGCTAAGGAGGCTGTGAGATGCTAAAAATATGAAACAAGGCATGGAGATGATCATACAAGTTTATGAATGCAAATGAAGCAAGCTTAGAAGCATGGATATACATGAAAAGTTATGAAGTGCACATGGCATACAACATGGCAAACACATGATGCAATGATCAAACATGCTTTCTATATGTCTTATGATGTCAAATGAATCAAATGGATGCTTGAAATGTCATGGCAAGTCATGTTATGCAAGAGAATGCAAGAGGGATGCATATGGAAGCCCAAATTAGGGTTTATGAATCATACATCAAACAAAAACCAAAAACAGAAGCAAACCCTAAGATAAAAAATGGAAAATGCCACTTAAAGAACTCCTAATCCTATACTAAACTAATGCCCAAAGGAGAGGTCTCAACTCCTAACCAATTTCAAGTTATGGTTTTTACAAGATTCTAGGGTTTTTAGGGTTTCCAAACAAAAGAAATGTCAAACAAATTGAAAATGAAAGATCAAATCATGGCCATTTAATCTTAAAAACTACATGCTAAACACAATGCAATGCAAAAAGAATCAATGTCCAACTCTTCATGGATAGGCAGAAATGATTTTTGGAACTTAGGATCAAAATAATGCACAAAAATGATTTTAATTCAAAGAAAAATTCTCAAAATGCATCAAGATCAAAAAAGAAATTTGGTTTGAAGGTTGGACAATGTTTCTAAATGTCTTAGAACATTTCATGAATTTTTTGGTGATTTTTAAATACCTAAAAGTATTTTTAATAAATTAATTTTCATTAATCAATTAAAAATAATCTTTTAAATATTTAAAAATACTTTTTAAATGCAAAAAATGAAAATAAAAATATTTTTGGGTCTTAAAAATTAATAAAACTCTTGATAAAAAGTTTCATAATTTTTAAACAATTTTTACTATTTTTAATAAATTGTGCAAATTAAATGAATTAAATATGAAAAAGAAATAAAAAGGACTGAAGTCAACCAAATGAGGGGCCAGGATTGAGTCTGGGGAAAGCCTTGTTGACTGCGCGCGCAGATCAAAGGCTGAAATTCAAACCTCTTAATTCCAATTAATTAAATAAATTAATCATAATTATGAACTAATGACATGATCCAGACCACACACACGCGCGCGGGAAGCCAGATCCAAGGGTCCACATTTGAAATTTGCCCTAACCCTAATTAGATGGCTAATGACTTTCAGGCTGCCGCAGAAGACTTCCGGTCGTCTTCTCCGGCCAGCACCTTCCCTGAGAAATGCCAACTTTCACCCTAGCTCACTAAAATGAAATCTAAAAGCATGGAAATGATCCCCACAACCTACTGAATCAAAACCCCATCATAAACAACATTTATATTTCCTCAAACTCATGAATCGAAACAGAGAAGATTTTAGGGCAAAACTTTCAGAAATCAAATAAACTCTCATCTCTCCACCATTTTCAAAACTAAAAGCATCAGAACAATCAGTGAATCATGAAGAACAAGTTTAGAACTTAAAAATCCATTTCTGGAAAAAAAGTTCTTGAGCTACCTGAGATTCGAAGCTTTCACTCCAGCAACTTTCTGGCCTCCCCTCCTTGTGAAATCCACTCCTTATGACCTCTTGATGATGCTTGAATGCTTTGGAGAAGTTTATGCTGGCTAGATGAAGAGTTTGAACAGCTTCTGCTCAAGCTCAGTTGAAAATGGCAATGGTGATACAGGCAGTTTCAGGCCAATGTGAGTGGCTCTTTGTGATCAGGGTGATGTTTTAAGAAGGTTTGTGGAGTTTGTTTGGATGTTTGTGAGCTGTGGAAGGTGTTTCGAAGGAAACTGCAGTTTGGAGTGAAAATGGTGAGGTGTTGTTATGGCTTGTTTCAGGCCTGGTTCTTTGTTGGTTTAGGCTCAGTGTGGCAAGGTGAGATGATTGGTGAAACTGGCTTGAATGTTTGTGAGCTGGGCAGAGAGATTCGAAGAGAAATGCAAATAGGGTGTGTTTTGTGTATGTGATGCTATGGTGTGTTTCAGCCTGGCTTCCTGTTATGTTTGGCTAGCAAATGGAAAGTATAAACAATTCCAATTGGCCAGATGATGTGACATGGCCTGCTGTGATTGGGATGTTTGCTTTTTGCCAAAAGTCAACTTTTTGTAAGAGAGGCATGGCTTGAGTTATAGCTTGGTACCATGGCTAGGGCTGGCGCAGCATGGTGTGTAAGTGAAGCTAGAAAGGTTCAATAGCCAATGCAGCAAGTTGGTGAAGTGTGATCATGAGTTTTGCAAGTTGGCTCATTTTGGTTCTTCATGAAAATGCCTTGTTACACAAACCATAAACATGTGATCTTTTGGTTCAATTCTGATTTTTAGGACTTATGTGATGTTTGTACATTGGTTTGATGTCAATTAGAAGTTACAAACAGCCTTGGTTCATGATCTTGCAAATATCTCATTTGGTGCACATCTTGAAAATCAATGATTTTTGCCAACTTTGTCACACCATAACTTTTGATCCAAGAAGAGTTAGATCATGTTCTTGTACTTTTTGAAAAGGGAAAGATGTATTCTACAACTTTCATGACCAAAGTTTTTCCATTTGAAGCATTTTTGGATCAAGAATCAAGGCTTGAAAAATGGCATAAAATGACATATTCTTGAAAAGTCAACTATGCCCAAAAAGTCAACATTTGCAAAAACTCCAAATTCTTGAATTTTGTGAACTTCAACCTTCTTCTATGATCAAATAAAGATCATATACACTCAAAATGATGAAGATCAACCATTGGTCGGGTCATTGGGTGCCTCAGATGCCCTGATTTTGCACTGACTTGTCCAGAAAGTCAACTCTTGATCAGATGACTTCCCCATGGAATTTCTTCATGAAAATTGATATGCATACTCCCTATACCATATAGAGACCAATGGAAACAAGAATGACCAAAAAATTTGGAGTTATGGCCTCTGAAACCAAAACCCTAATTTCAGGTCAACTGTGTAGTCAAACTTGGCTCTGCATCCATACCAAACCCAGTTCTTGTGATCCTTTGGTATTTTTGACTTTGAGAGGATGCAATATGATGTAAGAACACACATGGATCCCTTTTAAGTGATTGATGATCTTTGGAGTGGCTCAAGAGGCTCTTGGATTGCTCAGATCACAAACCCTAGGTGCAGATGACTTAGAAACTATGCAGTGAATCAAAAATGAGACATGAGGTGATATGGTTGTGTCTATGCATATGAAATGATCACAAGCCATGGTGTGAATGGGTGAGGGCAAATTTGGGGTGCTTACAACTGCCCCTATTCAAACATGAGTTAGCTGTGCAGGATGTAAGCGAAAGCTTAACAGGCAAACAAGATAACTTGCGGTTGAATACCAAAGACAGTCCAAAATTTGCACTCACAGAATGAAGAAGAAAAGGGATATAGATTGCAAAAGGACAATAAAGTATATTGTAAAGTGTAAGCGACGGAGGACGACCGTCGAGCAGAGGACGACTGCTGGGTAAAGAGCGATGACGGGGACGGCCGACTAGCTGGGGAAAATAAGATGGGGACGGCCATCAAGATAAAGTTGTAAGATTCTCTGGGGATTAGTGAAACATGACGGGGACGGCCATCAAGTTCATAAAGTAATGTAACCAACGATGGGGACGGCCATCGGGCTAAAAAGAAAAGGGACCACGACGGGGACGGCCATCGGGTTAAAGAATAAATGAAATAAACAGATGATGAGGTACGGTCATCAAAGGTGAAGGACGATCACCTAGCAGGGGACGGCTGCTCTGTTGGGGATAAGATGAGGGACGGTCATCTAAGGTGGAGGACGACCACCAGGCAGGGTACGGCTGCCGAAAATATCGCGACATAGGACGAATGCCGGATAAAAGGGTCAACGATGGGGACGGCCATCGGTCGAGCATGATGGAGGACGACCATCAAGAGGTGGAGGACGACCACCTAGCAGGGGACGGCTGCTCTCGAGGTTTCTCATGACACAGGACGAGTGCCAGATAACCAAAAATCAACAATAGGGACGGCCATTGGATAAAATGATGAAGGACGATCATCAAGAGGTGGAGGACGACCACCTAGCAGGGGACGGCTGCTAAAAATCAACGATGGGGACGGCCATCGGATGAGCATGATGGAGGACGACCATCAAGAGGTGGAGGACGACCACTTAGCAGGGTACGGCTGCTCTCAAGGTTATCATAACACAGGACGAGTGTTAGATAAAAAGAAAATTTGCTTTGTTGGTGATCTACTGGGGAATAGTAAATACGGACGAGTATCTACATCCAAGAAGTAAAAGGTATAAGTGTTTAGATGTTGTGTATAGATTAAAGATGCGGACGAGCATCCTTAAGACTACGATACGGACGAGTATCGGGTAGAAACAAGCTGACACATGTTCAGAGATGATGATACGGACGAGTATCAACTGGTTAACAAAGAACACGAACGAGTGTTGAATCTGAAGGGACTCTTCTGGGGAATAGTAGACACGGACGAGTATCTATATTCAAGAAGACAATGAGTGTTTGACACGTGTATGGATTAAAGATGCGGACGAGCATCCTTATGACTATGACACGGACGAGTATCATGTAGAAACAAACGCTTGACGCATGTTCTGAGATGATGGTACGGACGAGTACCAACGGGTTAACAAAGAACACGGACTAGTGTCGAATCTGTGGGGATATATAAATGGTGTATACAAGATACAGACGAGTATCTGTATAAGTGAGATAAGTATGAGTGGTGTATAGATGAGTGTTTTATCTGCTGGGGAGAGTGACACGGACGAGTGTCAAGAGAGAAAAGTATAATAAAAGTAATAAGTGTATGAGTTGTAAAAGTGTAAGCGACTGCGCTGGGGATATGACACGGACGGGTGTCAAGAAAAATAAATATACAAGTATATGTGAGTGCAAAGAGGATGTCTTTGGCTTTCCGCTGGGGATATGACACGGACGGGTGTCAAGATGAGTATATACTGGTGGTCTTGTTTGTAAAGAGTGTTCAGGCGACTTTATTGGGGAATGATGACACGGACGAGTGTCCGAAGGAGTGTATACTGGCGTTTGTGATTTGTGAGGCAGCTGCTTTTGCTGGGGACTCTGGTGGGGGTTTTTGTGTATTGTATTCTGCATTCTAATGAACGGTTTATTATTCACAAGTGTTCGATTCTCAACATGACTTCTGATTATGCTATGTATTTGATTTTTTTGCCGTAATGCTCCGTATTAGACGGAATGCTACGCTTTGTGGGTGAATATGATGCAAATGCCATGATTATGCGAGGGAACAGATCCGGGATTCGGATCCCGTTGCTGCGAAGATCTCTGGTTGATCTGCTTGAAGTGGACATCCCAGCTGGGGATGAGATCATTGGTAGATCTGGTGAGATGTATTTGCTTGGGGATATATGTCACTGGTTGACATATCCTTATAATATGGGACCCAGCTGGGGTTTTTAGGAGCTTTCTGTACTCTGTTGTGACTTCTTCATGCATTGCTCTTCTGAACAGAGGCTAATGATTCTGTGGGGAGATGATTCCCTGACTCTTCGTATTCTGCTGAGGAAGAATGATTGGCACCACGGCTGGGGAAAGTTTGTTAGCAACTCATCTAGGGAGGAAGCAACTCAGCTGGGGAGGAAGCAACTCAGGTGCTAAGGATAAGTGTTGACTTGCCAGCTTGCTGGGGTGTAGCTTGTATGCCCCAAGTTGCATTCTGGATACCTGCAATCCTGCAAAGATAGGGAAACGCACGAATGATCCCGAGGTATCCTTTACTGGATTTCGTCATAGGAGTTAAGCACTTTCGAGAGTAAGTATATTCCCTGTAAGCATGTGTTTTTATTATTTTAGAGAAAAGCATCTGTACTTATGCAATTAGTTTTTTAGAGACATCAGACATTCTTTGCAAAAAAATGTACAAGACGAAACATGACTGAAAAATCTGATTTTATTAATTCATGTGCCCTGAATTGGCAAGATACAGTCAAGGAAACAAATCTCCTAAAATGAAGAGATTGTTACAAATTGAGAAACAAAGTGTGGGCGATGTTGATGACGCTTTGAAGGGGCTTCCTCTTTCGCTATGACTCGTATGACTTTTGACGTTCTTCTCGTCTTGCTTTCTGAAGGAGGCTGATTCCGATTGAAGCTTGATCCTTTCGAGGTCTGCTAAGTTGTAGGCGATACAGACGAATTCAGAGTGCGGTTGTTCGCTTATTCCCTTGTTTTGCATGGATCGCCCTTTCGGGTTTTCGATCCATCGGGATACCCATTTTTGCCTGAGCTGTCCAATGCGGATTTTCAACTCAGCGGGTGTACTTTTTTTTGTTCATTTTCCCTTACTTTTGCCCGAGTCTTTCATTCCGTTTTTGACTCGCCGGGATGCCCTGTTTTTGCCTGGACTTACATTCTGTTTTTATGTCCAGCGGGTCATTCTTTATGCGAAGTATTTTTTAACTGCATCTGAATTCACATGGGACGGGAAATCTTCACCATCCATGGTGCTGAGCATCAGTGCTCCACCGGAAAAAACTTTCTTTACCACGAATGGTCCTTCATAATTCGGAGTCCATTTGCCCCTGTGGTCTGTATGAGGAGGGAGGATTCTCTTCAGCACGAGATCTCCTACTTGGTACCCTCGGTGCCTGACTCTCTGATCGAATGCTTTCTTCATTCTCTTCTGATATAACTGCCCATGACAGATTGCAGCCAATCTTTTCTCTTCGATCAGACTCAGTTGTTCATATCGGGACCGAACCCATTCTGCTTCGTTCAGCTTAACATCCATCAATACCCGTAGAGAGGGTAATTCAACTTCAACAGGTAGGACTGCTTCCATACCATACACAAGCTGATACGGTGTTGCCCCAGTGGACGTTCTGATTGACGTGCGGTACCCATGCAAGGCAAACGGTAGCATTTCTTTCCAGTCTTTGTAGGTGACTACCATCTTTTGCACAATCTTCTTGATGTTCTTATTAGCTGCCTCAACAGCGCCATTCATCTTTGGCCTGTAAGGGGAAGAATTGTGGTGTTGGATTTTGAAGTCCCGGCATAATTCAGCCATCATTTTGTTGTTCAAGTTGGAACCATTATCAGTAATGATTCGCTCGGGAACTCCGTATCGACAGATGATATCTCTCTTCAGAAATCTGGCTACCACTTGTCTTGTAACATTTGCATATGAGGCTGTTTCGACCCACTTAGTGAAATAATCAATGGCAACCAGGATGAATCTGTGGCCATTCGAAGCAGTTGGCTCAATCTTGCCAATCATATCAATGCCCCACATGGCAAAGGGCCATGGTGAAGACATGATGTTCAAAGGATTAGGAGGTACATGTACTTTATCTGCATAAATCTGGCATTTATGGCATTTTTTGGCGTAGGCACAACAGTCTGCATCCATTGTGATCCAGTAATAACCTGACCTTAGCAACTTTTTAGCCATGGCATGCCCTCCGGCATGGGTACCAAAAGATCCTTCGTGCACTTCATGCATCAACAAATCTGCTTCCGTCCTGTCAACACATCTGAGGAGTACCATATCAAAGTTCCTTTTGTATAAAGACCCATCAGTGTTCAGAAAGAAACTACCAGCAAGCCTTCTCAGAGTCTTCTTATCATTGGATGATGCCCCAGGTGGGTACGTTTGATCCTCCAAGAAGTATTTAATGTCATGTAACCAAGGCTTATCGTCTTTGGAAACATCTGGATACTGAAATCTGAGGTACAAAGTTAGCAGCTTGAACTTTGATCATGGATGAAATGGTAGCCAGCGCATCTGCGAACTGATTCTCGTCCCGGGGGATATACTCAAGTTTGACCGTTGTGAAGAAATTCAATAACCTCCTTGTATAATCCCTGTAAGGTATCAGATGATCCTGGTGGGTGTACCATTTCCCGTTGGTTTGATTAACTACCAGAGCTGAATCTCCGAATACAGTCAACGTCTTGATCCTGAGGTCAATGGCTTCCTCAAGACCCATAATGCAAGCTTCGTATTCAGCTTCGTTGTTAGTGCAGTTGAAAGTGAGTTTTGCCGAGAAAGGCATGTGAACTCCTTTAGGTGTAATGAGTACTGCACCAACACCACGACCATTCATATTAACAGCCCCATCAAACATCATAGTCCATTCTTCTTCCGGGTCAGGTCCTTCAGTGTGAATAGGCTCTTCATGATCTTTTGCTTTAATGAACATGATGTCTTCATTAGGGAAGTCAAATCTCATAGGCTGGTAGTCATCAATGGGTTGCTCAGCAAGATATTCAGACAATACACTGCCCTTGATGGCCTTCTGAGAGGTGTACTGGATGTCGTATTCCGTGAGAATCATTTGCCATCTTGCAACCCGTCCGGTAAGAGCTGGCTTCTCGAAAATGTACTTAACTGGGTCCATTTTTGAGATTAATAAGGTAGTGTGGGTCAACATATACTGTCTCAGTCAGCGAGCAGCCCACGCTAAAGCACAACAAGTTTTCTCGAGCAGTGAATAACGTTGTTCACAGTCGGTAAACTTTTTGCTTAGGTAGTATATTGCATACTCTTTTCGACCAGACTCGTCATGCTGGCCCAACACACACCCCATTGACTCCTCTAATACTGTCAAGTACATTATCAGAGGTCTTCCTTCAATTGGAGGCATAAGGATTGGAGGCTCTTGCAGGTACTCTTTGATCTTGTCAAAAGCCTTCTGGCAGTCTTCGTTCCACCTGACCGTCTGTTCTTTCCTTAGCAGCTTGAACAAGGGTTCACAGGTTGCTGTAAGGTGGGATATGAACCGTGAAATGTAGTTCAATCGACCTAAGAACCCTCGAACTTCCTTCTCGGTTTTCGGTGCAGGCATCTCTTGAATAGCTTTGACTTTATCAGGGTCAACTTCAATCCCCTTCTCACTCACAATAAAGCCCAGCAGCTTACCGGATCGCACCCCGAATGTACATTTGTTGGGGTTCAGCTTTAGTTGGTACTTCCTCAGACGTTTGAACAACTTGAGCAGATTTACCAGGTGATCTTCCTCTGTAAGGGACTTGGCAATCATGTCATCCACATAACACTCGATTTCCTTATGGATCATATCGTGGAATAATGTCACCATAGCCCGTTGATATGTGGCACCAGTATTCTTCAGTCCGAATGGCATCACTTTGTAACAGAACGTGCCCCAAGGTGTGATGAATGTTGTCTTCTCCATGTCTTCAGGTGACATCTTAATCTGATTGTATCCTGAAAATCCGTCCATGAAGGAGAATACCGAGAACTGAGCCGTGTTATCCACCAATACATCAATGTGAGGTAATGGGAAGTCATCTTTCGGGCTGGCTCTATTCAGATCCCGGTAGTCAACACACATCCTTACTTTGCCGTCTTTCTTAGGCACAGGTACTATATTAGCAACCCACGGTGGATAGCTAGTTACAGCAAGGAACCCGGCGTCCCATTGCTTTTGTACCTCCTCCTTGATTTTCATTGCCATGTCTGGGCGAGTACGGCGTAGTTTCTGTTTAACTGGTGGGCACTCTTCTCTCAAAGGCAGCTTGTGCACAACAATGTCGGTGTCCAACCCTGGCATATCTTGATACGACCATGCAAACACGTCCACATATTCTTGAAACAGATCAATCAATTGTCTCTTCACTGAGTCTTGCAGGCAGGCCCCGATTTTAACCTCTTTTACGTCTTCCTCTGTACCAAGATTAATCACTTCAACCTCCTCCTGGTGAGGAGTAATAACCTTTTCCTCCTGTCTCAACAACCTGGCTATCTCTTCAGGAAGCTCATATTCTTCTTCGACCCCTTCATCAGCTTGATTGATTGGATTGTCAAAGTCATATGAAGTCATAGCCGTGCTGTTGTTAGTGTTGTCTGGAAGGCACTCTCTGCAAGGGTTCAGTTTGTTCATTTTAGTGATTGATTTTAATCTTGCTTAGAAAAGTGAAATAAAGTTATCATTTTGAAAACATCGCCATTTATTTTTTTGTACAAAAAAGAAAAAAATGGAAAAACAGTGAGCATAAAAGAAAAGGACTCATTTGCAAAAAGATGTCTGATATTTCATTAATTAATCTTGTTTGCACAAAAAGTACAGATGGCCCGATTACAAAATGAGTCTTGTCATCTTGGGCAAGATGCAAGACTTTGATGCATGCTATAAAAATACAGGAAATAATAATTACTCTGCATGAGTAACTCTTATAATTTCCTGGGAAGACCAGTTTGAGACACTGCTCCCCGGGATCTTTGGACGAATCCAAATCTCCAGATTGCGCTCCTCTTCCAGCTCGTCTTCCAAATTGTTGATAGCATCAGGGGTGAGCATCCCCCACTGACAAAACTAGGCTTCTCAGCAGCCTCTGCTTGATTCTGTTGAGTTGGTCTGTAACCCAACCCAAATTTGTCCTTCTTCTCCTCCACAGATACGACCTTGCCCCAGCCTTGGGCAGTTCCTTCCTCAACAACCTTCCGGGCTTGTTGATAAGATGACATGGAGATTCCAGATACAGCAGATGCTTCATTGACATTCAAGGCCTCAAATCCTTGGCTCATTGTTTCATGGATCTCCCCATCCATCTCAATGTACTTATAAGTAGCCAGATGGCTAACAAATATATCCTCCTCCCCACAGATTGTAACAACTTGGCCTTCCCACTCAAATTTTAACTTCTGGTGAAGGGTAGACGTTACTGCGCCGGCGGCGTGAATCCAAGGTCTACCCAACAAACAGCTGTAGGCAGGCTGAATGTCCATCACATAGAAGATAGTTGTAAAGGTCTGTGGGCCAATTGTCACAGGCAGCTCAATCTCTCCCAGAACCGATCTCTTAGAACCATCAAAGGCTCTTACTACCAGGTTACTGGGTCGCAATGCTAATCCTTCATACTCTAGCTTCACCAGGGCCTTTTTCGGCAAGACATTAAGGGATGACCCTGTGTCTACCAGCACATGGGAAAGGACTGCACCTTTACATTCCATGGTGATGTGCAAGGCCTTGTTATGGTTGCGGCCTTCCGTTGTCAAGTCAGTATTGGTGAACCCTAGCCCATTGCTAGCAGTAACATTTCCAACCACGGTTTCCAACTGATTGACGGTGATCTCTTCAGGCACGTAAGCTGCGTGCAAGACTTTGAGTAGTGCATTCCGATGGGCTTCGGAGCACATAAGCAATGATAGGATTGAGATCTTGGATGGCGTCTGGTGAAGCTGATCCACAATTTTGTAATCACTCTTTTTGATGATCCTCATAAACTCATCAACTTCTTGATCGAATGGTGTTTTCAAAGCTTCCTTAACAACCTGATCTTCCTGCACCGGACTCTTTCCTTTTGCCTTGGCAGCAGCTTCTGCTTCGGCAGTGGGTCTTTGAATTGGTGGAGCAAAGAGACGTCCGCTTCGAGTGAAGCCTCCGCCTCCTCCCACATTATCTATTTGTGGTGCAGGTGTTGATGTTTCAAGAGTGATTCTTTTTCCTTCGCAGTACACGTCAGAGCCATAGTGCCAAGGGATGGCCCTATTGCTTTCATAAGGTACGGGTCCAGGCACTGTGACAGTGACTGGACTGATCGCAGCTGCTGAAGGGACTGTGATAGTTTGTGGATCGTAATAAATCGTAACTGGTGCTCTAACGGGAGCAGCACTTTCTGAATTGTAGGCAGAGTTGTTTTCAGGATCATAGAATATTGTGACGGTTGAGACATCTTCATGATTTGTTGCTGGAGTTGTAGGAGACATTGTCGGAAGGATGGATGTTGTTGTTGTAGGAGATTCAAAATGGAGTGAAGCTGAAGTTGTAGCAGGAAAATTTGTTGAAAACTGATCAGTTGAGATGATAGATGAAGTACTTGTTGATGAAGCCGAAGAATTGTCGGGAACAATGGTTGCTGCAGTTGTAGGAGGTTCTGAAACCGTTGCTGATGAGATTGCTGGATTTGTTGGAAATGATGTGGTGATCTGAAGTTGGCCACTCTGAATAAGGCCATCTATGCCATTCCTCAGATTATCGCACCCATTTACTGAAATATTGCAGTAAGCACACCCTAACTCGCATCCTGGGAACATCTGACATTCCAAGAGCTGAGCCTTGATTTCTACCAACGGTGTCCGGATCTGACCTACACTGGTTATTAAATAAGACGGCTTGTCTTCTTCAATAGCGTTGATTCGGGGACCACCATGGTTTGGCATAGGATTTTTGTTGACATTGGGTGGTGGTGCAAAATTCAGAGCTTTTGAGTCCACCAGGTCTTGTACCTTCATGTGCAAGGCTCTGCACTTTTCTGTACTATGGCCAGGTGCGTTTGAATGAAAGGCACACCTAGCATTGGAGTCGTAATTCCTGGGTAGACTGTTGGGATCTGGAGGTGCCAACGTCCTTAGCTCAACTAGGTTGAGTTTCAGGAGCTGTGGCAGCAATGTAGCATATGGCATGGGGATCGGATCGATCACTCTGTTAGCTTGAGATGGCCTCTGTTGGAATGGCCTTTGCTGGTTATTGTTGTTGGTGTTGCTGTTGTTGTAATTCCTTGGAGGATACTGATTTTGTTGATGGTACTGAGGTTGTTGCTGATAGTTTTGCTGAGGAGGTTGATAAGCGGGTTGTGGATGAGCTGGAGCAGGGATGGTGACTGCAGCCACGGATCTGTGAACATATTGGGGCCTACCCCTGTTGGTGTGGATGGCATTAGTCTCACCAGTCCTTCTTGGGCCTGCAAAAGGCTTTCTTGCATTACTGGATGAGCTTGCACCATTGTCTGAGATCTTCCCCATCTTCAATAGGCTTTCAATTCTCTCCCCGGCTATGACTACATCTGCAAAGCTGGTAGATGAGAAGGCAGCTAGCCTATCAATATAGGTTCCCTGAAGGGTGTTCATGAACATATCAGCCATCTCCCTTTCAGACATAGGTGGCTGGACAGCAGCAACAAGCTGTCTCCATCTTTGAGCATATTCTCTGAAGCTCTCCCTAGATGACTGTGACATTCCCATTAGGAGGGTCCTGTTAGGTGCCATATCTAGGTTATACTGATACTGTCTGATGAAGGCCTCTGCCAGGTCCTTCCAGCATCTAATAGTTGCTCTTGTCAGATGGGAATACCATTCCCTCGAAGCTCCAGTCAAGCTATCTTCAAAGTAGAACATCCACAGCTTCTCGTCCATGGTATAGGCCTTTAGCCTTCCGAGAAAAGATTGCAGATGGGTTCGGGGACAGGAAGTCCCATTATACTTTTCAAAGCATGGAGGCTTAAACTTATGGGGAATCCTGACCCCGTCTACCAAGCCCATATCCATAACATCGAACCCCAAAGAGTTTTGAGACTCCAAGGACCTTAACTTCTCAGCTATCTCATCCAATCTTCTATCATAAGCCTCTTCTCCAGCTCCCATTACTGTGAAGTGGTCTTCTTGAGGGTCTTCTTGCAGTACCCTCCCAGCTGTAGCAGTTCCTTGTATGTTGACAGGAATGTTGGCCTCTGGATGGAGGTGGGGTCCGAAGACTGGGGGATTGACATGTGGCTGGACTCTTTCATTGTTACTAGTCCCAGCAGTCCCTGGTTGATGATCTTCCTGATTTCTTCCTTCCACTAATGCCCTGAGCCTCTCCTGGCTTTGAGCCATGTTGTTCATTACTTCCATAAACTGTGTCATTTGGTTCCTCATTTCCAACCTTTCGTTGGTCATTTGGTTCCTGACCTCAGTAAGGTTCTGCTGCATCTGATCCATCTGTATGCCCGGGAGATTGTTTCGTGTGGGGTATCTGTGTGGCCTGTTGAGTGGGAACCCTCGTCGTCGAGCAATAATTCCTGAACATCACAACAGAGTTAGCAACGATAAAACAAAAACCTACAAAACAAACAAAGGGTTAGCATGCAATGCAGTATGCTTATTTGCTCTCAAGGTATCCGGCTCGGCATTCAGTTTTGACCCTTCCAGACCCTTGAAGACGCTGCTGGAGTTGCTTGAAGGAAACTCAGATGAATTAAACCAACATAAATATATTACAGAAAGTAAAACAATACAACTTGTTCTTTTTACAACACAAGCCCTCTAGGGGGTCAAAATACATCATAAGAAAAGTACACGGAATAAAAGCGACAATAAGCAAATGGTCAAACATCAAGACCAAACTCATCCTCCCGAACTTCCTTGAGAAGTGCTTCGGTCACAGGATCAGCCGGACGCTCCGTGAGATTCCTGATGAGAAGATTTCTTGTAGCAACAGCTGCAGTCAGCTTCTTGTGCTGACTTTGGTCCTTTGACCTCTTTACTCCGGCTCTGATCTTCAGCTGTGATATCTCCCTCTGGGCTGCTGCCAGGGCTTCTTGCTGCTCTTTTGCACTAGCTTCCATCTGCTCCATCTTGTCTTGGACCCTCTTGTCTTCCAGAGTACGAGCCTCGGTGATCCTGACCCACCTAGCCTGACTCTCCTTCAGATACAAGTCTGTCCTAGCTTTCTGGAATTGGGCTTCTTTGCAAGCATTCTTTAGGATTTGTTCTCCAGCCCTAGACTTCTTAATGTAATCTTCAGACTTCTCAATCTTAGCCAGATGCTTTTTCTTCAGCTTCTCCAATCTTTCAATATCCAATATCCCATCACTCCTCTCATAGAGGGTCTTCTGCAAAGCTTGAGTTAACTTCTCATTTCTCTCTTTCAACTTCTCAAACTCTTCTAAGCTGACAGTTACTGGAGGTGGTGCTGTGGAAGGCCCAGGCACATCTTCTATAGTAAAGGGCATCCCAGAGAATTGAGCCCTGGCATGGGACCAATCATAATATTGTGCTGATGCCACATTGTTACACTTTCCCAAGATGGTTATCCCCTTAGTTTGAACATTATCCCAGGCCCAAGCTGCCTGCCTAACAATAGCCAGATTAATCTTGTTCTCACAATAAAGGGTCTCCACCAAGTCTTGTTCCTTAGGAGTGTGGACCAGAGCATAGCCCAGTTGTCTTTTGAACAGCAGAGGGTTGTAATTAATACTACCCTTAACTCCTATTAAAGGCACATTGGGAAAATGCCCACAGCTGGTGATGATATCCCTGCCTTTTGTGCTTTGAGTGCACCACCTGATATCAGCTGAAGTTAAAGTAGTAAGTCTTCCAGCCCAGTTTTTCTGTTGACGAGGGTTCAAAAATGCATCTGTCCTAGGTAGATGCCTGAGAAGCCAAGTATGGAACAATGAAGCACAACACCTCACTAGTCTTCCCCTCTGCTTTTCATTCCTCTGATGCACTGAATAGTAGAGATCACCCAATAAAGTTGGCACTGGGTTCCTTAGAATGAACAGATGGATTGCATTCTTACTGATGAATCGAGGCTCATCTGCAAACAATACAATCCTATATATACTCAGGGCCAATAAAGCACAGACTGCTTTCCATTCTCCTAAAGAAGCTTTCAAAGTGGCTTGAGAGATCAAGAAATGCAGATGCAGGCCAGGGATTCCAGCCTTAGAAGTCATATGCTGCCCAAGCAGGATTGGTTCCAGATGTAATGCCTTTGCTACCTCCTCATTACTTGGGAAAACCATCTCAGGGTTGAAAGGGATTTCTCTCCTGATAGGTATACCAACTAATGATGAGTATTCTTCCAATAGAGGGCCCAACTGAAAATCCTGGAAAGTGAAACATCTCAGTGGGGGATCATAAAACTGAAGGCAGGTGTGGATCAGGCTTCTCTGTGAAGGGTCCAGATCCATAACCATATCAAGTATATCTCCATGGTGTTCCCTAAACAGTGGTATATGGTCTGGAGTGATCAGGGTCTGAATCCTCCTGATGTCAGATAAATCTGGTTGGAAGAAGTGGTAGGTGATGTTGCTTTTCTTTGGAGCCATGATGCTGAGACTGAGTAGAAACAAGTGCTGATGAAGATGCTGAAGAATGGGCCACTGGTTGGCTGGTGCTGGTGACTGAAGTAGACAGCTGATAGCTGAAGCAGGTGCTGATGAAGATAGGTCAATACTGAAGATGGGGTCAAAACCAAAACCAAATGAAGATGGATACCCTGAAACACAAATAAGCAAATGTCAATATGATGCAATGATTATGTATGTAAATGATATGCAAGGGTTTGTGACTGAGCTGGATCTGATTAAGTGCTCTGATATAAGTCCATGTGTGTAAGAAATCCAGATGGAGGTTTATAAGTTCAGTAACCAAGGTGGGGGACTCAAATAAAGAGCCACATGTCCAGGGTTTAGAATCACAAGAACTGTTCCAAGATGGAGTACTCTTAAACAAACAAAGTAACAGGGTATTCTGAGGTCAAGGTACCTGCAAACCTGTAAACAGCCCAACCCCCTCACAGGTGGTGTTCTAAAACAAGGATCCTCAGACTTGGATTAGTTATGAGAAGTGTAAACACTTCTAACCCGGAGGTACAATGTTTACAATAACCATAAAAGTTCCTCCTCTAATTCACCTCAGTTTCTGAAGGTCAATACTAGAAGGTCATCCAGACTTAGCAGGCTTCCCAGATAGCCCTAGCATTGCAGGAAATCTGCAACACAGAGTTCTCAAGAAGAAACCTACATCTGAACCGTGTTTCATATTCCCGCACCAGACCGAAATGGAATGGGAAAGAATATGATTCACTCTAGCCTAGGTGTCACTCAGGTCCCAGGTATAGGACCTTAACTCTCAATGGAACACCCACCCACCAAAGCAAACAAACAGATCCAGCCAGCAGCACAGTATGACAATATGATATAATGCAAAGCTATAAAGAAAGCAGTAATCAATTGTACATAAAGCAACAAACAAAAATAAATATACAAGCACAAATAAGCACATAACACCCCAGTAAATACAAATCAAACAAGCGCTAGGAGGAACCCACAAAAAGAACCAGAAGCCCTGGTTGCAGTATAAGGGTCCCCAGCAGAGTCGCCAAGCTGTCGCTCCCGATAAATGGGACCGGCCCAGATAAAGGTACAGACGCGAACGGTCGGCGAGAGGGACAATGAGAACACACAGCCGTGAACTCACTAGAGATGAATAGAGTCGCCAGCTAGGCATTTTTATCCCGGAGGAAAGGCAATGCTGCATAGACCTAGAAAGAGATGGATAAGACGGTTGCGAACCAGAGAGACTGAGAAAGGGGGTTGGTTACAACCTGGGAAGGTATTAGCACCCAGATTGTCCGTCGTACTCGACGGGATCCACGCTTAAAAGATTTGTGCTTTAAAGGGGTAGTGTCAGTGCAATTTGTGTATAAGATGGCTGGAAAAGGATGTACAGGTGTCGGTGTAAAAGAAGTGAAGTGTGTAAATGTACAGTGTCAGTGTGAGAACTGGAATAAAATGCTCAAGATCATGAGGCTAAAAGAATAAGGCTAGAAGAGGGGGAATGTACAGAGACTTTTTGTTCGATAACTGTTAAGTTATGCCTACGTATCCTCTCGTGCAATGAGGAAGTCAGAACACCGTAGTTCGACCCAAAGAGACTGAAAGATGAAATGACTTGTGAACTGCTTACTTGCCTATGCTCAAGTGTATGACCTGTCTGGCTCAGGTGCAAACTGTCTTGCATTAGACGGGAGAAGCAAGTTCTCGTTTGTGAGTGAATGAGATGAGAAAAGAATCCCGGAGGAGACGATTATTGTTTGTTTTTTTGAGTTTTCAGTCTTTTATTGCTTTTGAAGGTTTGTCATAAGTTAATGAGCTTAAGCCTAAACCAATGGATTTAGTAAACTCATCACATCCTCCCTCTGATTAGGGGTAATGAGAATACCTTAAGTGTGAAGTCAGATTCTCACACTTAAACACCATGGTGTAGGATTAAGATCATTAACCTACTTGTGATTATTTAGGTGTTTTTGTGGTTTTTGTTTAGTGTTGAGTAATGAGGTTAAGCCATAATCAAAGATTAAACAGACTCATTACACCATCCTAATAGAAGGATAATAGATGAGGATGTTTAAGCTGACGAAAGCTCCTCAACTTAATCCATGATTAGGGATTAAACTCATGACAAAACAAACCTTTGATTAAGTGGATTTTATTTAATGGTATGATGATGAAGTGATTTTTATGGTTTGTAAGACAACTTGAGGGGGACTTGTCCATTAACACTAGGGTTAGTCCTTCTTAACCATTTAAGGAAGAATTAGAACCCTAATGCAAGGCCCAAGTTACAAGTGTGATGTCTTGATGATTTATTAAGTGAATTGATTAAGAGATTTAAACACATTAAGGGTTTAACACTTAGGATTAAAGTTATACACTCCATCCTAATAGAAGGATGTAGGCATAAACTTAATCACAAAGCCTTAAAGCCTTTAGGGTTTAGTCCCTGATTATGAGATGAGAAGAGGAGACTCAAAAGAGACACAAAGGTAAAACTAAAAGGGGAGACTAATCAAAACCCTAATCATTGTCATGCTTGGTTGTTCCTAAGGTTTGTGAAGTTTTCAAGAACAATCTTCAATGGAACCACCAGGAAGCAGATGAACAGGATCAAGAGAAGCAAAGTGACTTGCTTCATTCAAGAAGTCAAGTCACTTGAAGAAAGAAAGTGGGAGGAACAAGAATGAGCAAGCTCAATCTCAAACACATATAAAATGCAGCAATGGATGCAAGAGAGATGAAAAGAAAAGTTATGAGAAGTGAAGGCAAATTCACTTCTCAAATCCACTTACCACCTGAAAAGTTAGAAAAGAAATGCAATGCAAAGCAAAATGGGATGGAATGGTATGATGAGAAACAAAACCAGAAGCAATTACATGATGCTAAGGAGGCTGTGAGATGCTACAAATATGAAACAAGGCATGGAGATGATCATACAAGTTTATGAATGCAAATGAAGCAAGCTTAGAAGCATGGATATACATGAAAAGTTATGAAGTGCACATGGCATACAACATGGCAAACACATGATGCAATGATCAAACATGCTTTCTATATGTCTTATGATGTCAAATGAATCAAATGGATGCTTGAAATGTCATGGCAAGTCATGTTATGCAAGAGAATGCAAGAGGGATGCATATGGAAGCCCAAATTAGGGTTTATGAATCATACATCAAACAAAAACCAAAAACAGAAGCAAACCCTAAGATAAAAAATGGAAAATTCCACTTAAAGAACTCCTAATCCTATACTAAACCAATGCCCAAAGGAGAGGTCTCAACTCCTAACCAATTTCAAGTTATGGTTTTTACAAGATTCTAGGGTTTTTAGGGTTTCCAAACAAAAGAAATGTCAAACAAATTGAAAATGAAAGATCAAATCATGGCCATTTAATCTTAAAAACTACATGCTAAACACAATGCAATGCAAAAAGAATCAATGTCCAACTCTTCATGGATAGGCAGAAATGATTTTTGGAACTTAGGATCAAAATAATGCACAAAAATGATTTTAATTCAAAGAAAAATTCTCAAAATGCATCAAGATCAAAAAAGAAATTTGGTTTGAAGGTTGGACAATGTTTCTAAATGTCTTAGAACATTTCATGAATTTTTTGGTGATTTTTAAATACCTAAAAGTATTTTTAATAAATTAATTTTCATTAATCAATTAAAAATAATCTTTTAAATATTTAAAAATACTTTTTAAATGCAAAAAATGAAAATAAAAATATTTTTGGGTCTTAAAAATTAATAAAACTCTTGAGAAAAAGTTTCATAATTTGTAAACTATTTTTACTATTTTTAATAAATTGTGCAAATTAAATGAATTAAATATGAAAAAGAAATAAAAAGGACTGAAGTCAACCAAATGAGGGGCCAGGATTGAGTCTGGGGAAAGCCTTGTTGACTGCGCGCACAGATCAAAGGCTGAAATTCAAACCTCTTAATTCCAATTAATTAAATAAATTAATCATAATTATGAACTAATGACATGATCCAGACCACACACACGCGCGCGGGAAGCCAGATCCAAGGGTCCACATTTGAAATTTGCCCTAACCCTAATTAGATGGCTAATGACTTTCAGGCTGCCGGAGAAGACTTCCGGTCGTCTTCTCCGGCCAGCACCTTCCCTGAGAAATGCCAACTTTCACCCTAGCTCACTAAAATGAAATCTAAAAGCATGGAAATGATCCCCCACAACCTACTGAATCAAAACCCCATCATAAACAACATTTATATTTCCTCAAACTCATGAATCGAAACAAAGAAGATTTTAGGGCAAAACTTTCAGAAATCAAATAAACTCTCATCTCTCCACCATTTTCAAAACTAAAAGCATCAGAACAATCAGTGAATCATGAAGAACAAGTTTAGAACTTAAAAATCCATTTCTGGAAAAAAAGTTCTTGAGCTACCTGAGATTCGAAGCTTTCACTCCAGCAACTTTCTGGCCTCCCCTCCTTGTGAAATCCACTCCTTATGACCTCTTGATGATGCTTGAATGCTTTGGAGAAGTTTATGCTGGCTAGATGAAGAGTTTGAACAGCTTCTGCTCAAGCTCAGTTGAAAATGGCAATGGTGATACAGGTAGTTTCAGGCCAATGTGAGTGGCTCTTTGTGATCAGGGTGATGTTTTAAGAAGGTTTGTGGAGTTTGTTTGGATGTTTGTGAGCTGTGGAAGGTGTTTCGAAGGAAACTGCAGTTTGGAGTGAAAATGGTGAGGTGTTGTTATGGCTTGTTTTAGGCCTGGTTCTTTGTTGGTTTAGGCTCAATGTGGCAAGGTGAGATGATTGGTGAAACTGGCTTGAATGTTTGTGAGCTGGGAAGAGATTCGAAGAGAAATGCAAATAGGGTGTGTTTTGTGTATGTGATGCTATGGTGTGTTTCAGCCTGGCTTCCTGTTATGTTTGGCTAGCAAATGGAAAGTATAAACAATTCCAATTGGCCAGATGATGTGACATGGCCTGCTGTGATTGGGATGTTTGCTTTTTGCCAAAAGTCAACTTTTTGTAAGAGAGGCATGGCTTGAGTTATAGCTTGGTACCATGGCTAGGGCTGGCGCAGCATGGTGTGTAAGTGAAGCTAGAAAGGTTCAATATCCAATGCAGCAAGTTGGTAAAGTGTGATCATGAGTTTTGCAAGTTGGCTCATTTTGGTTCTTCATGAAAATGCCTTGTTACACAAACCATAAACATGTGATCTTTTGGTTCAATTCTGATTTTTAGGACTTATGTGATGTTTGTACATTGGTTTGATGTCAATTAGAAGTTACAAACAGCCTTGGTTCATGATCTTGCAAATATCTCATTTGGTGCACATCTTGAAAATCAATGATTTTTGCCAACTTTGTCACACCATAACTTTTGATCCAAGAAGAGTTAGATCATGTTCTTGTACTTTTTGAAAAGGGAAAGATGTATTCTACAACTTTCATGACCAAAGTTTTTCCATTTGAAGCATTTTTGGATCAAGAATCAAGGCTTGAAAAATGGCATAAAATGACATATTCTTGAAAAGTCAACTATGCCCAAAAAGTCAACATTTGCAAAAACTCCAAATTCTTGAATTTTGTGAACTTAAACCTTCTTCTATGATCAAATAAAGATCATATACACTCAAAATGATGAAGATCAACCATTGGTCGGGTCATTGGGTGCCTCAGATGCCCTGATTTTGCACTGACTTGTCCAGAAAGTCAACTCTTGATCAGATGACTTCCCCATGGAATTTCTTCATGAAAATTGATATGCATACTCCCTATACCATATAGAGACCAATGGAAACAAGAATGAGCAAAAAATTTGGAGTTATGGCCTCTGAAACCAAAACCCTAATTTCAGGTCAACTGTGTAGTCAAACTTGGCTCTGCATCCATACCAAACCCAATTCTTGTGATCCTTTGGTATTTTTGACTTTGAGAGGATGCAATATGATGTAAGAATACACATGGATCCCTTTGAAGTGATTGATGATCTTTGGAGTGGCTCAAGAGGCTCTTGGATTGCTCAGATCACAAACCCTAGGTGCAGATGACTTAGAAACTATGCAGTGAATCAAAAATGAGACATGAGGTGATATGATTGTGTCTATGCATATGAAATGATCACAAGCCATGGTGTGAATGGGTGAGGGCAAATTTGGGGTGCTTACAAGATGCTCGGTCTCAACCCCGAGGTCTCCTATCATCAACTAGCTTTAGACCAGACAATTAAGCTCATAGCACATCGTAGGCGCAAACAGTCTCCCGAGAAAGCGGAGGCTGCTGAGCGAGATGTAAAAGACCTCTTAGAGGAAAATTTTTATTTCTGAAGCCCAGTACACAACCTGGCTCTCTAATGTAGTCCTTGTTAAGAAAATAATGGAAAATGGCATATGTGTGTTGACTATACTGATCTCAATAGGGCTTGTCCCAAAGATGCTTTTCCTTTGCCTAACATAGATAAACTGGTTGACAACTCTGCAGGTTTCAAACTCTTGTCTTTTATGGATGCATATAGTGGATACAACCAAATCCCTATGCCGGACACAGACAAGAGGCACACGGACTTCATGACCCCGACGGGAAATTACTATTACAACGTAATGCCCTTCGGGGTAAAGAACGTCGTGGCCACATACCAACGGATGATGAATAAGGTCTTCCGAGGAGAGATTGGGGACATGCTTGAAGTATACATGGACGACATGATCGTGAAGTCACACGAGGAGCTCGAACATACGCAACACCTCCCGAAAGGTTTTCGAGCAGGCGAGACAATGCAAAATGAGGTTTAATCTTGAAAAATGCACCTTCGGTGTCAGGGCAGGTAAATTCCTCGGATTCTATCTCACCGAGCGTGGAATTGAGGCCAACCCCGACAAATGTCGGGCGTTTTCAGAGTTCCCGACCCCAAATTCAAAGAAATCCATTCAGTCCCTCAACAGTATGCTCGCCTCCTTATCCCGCTTCGTCCCTAAGTCCGCCCAACACGCCCTGCCTTTCTTCAAACTATTACGAAAAAAGGCCACCTTCGAGTGGACCGAAGAGTGCGAGCAGACATTACTCCACC
This sequence comes from Lathyrus aphaca, assembly GCA_963966055.1. Taxonomy (NCBI): domain Eukaryota; kingdom Viridiplantae; phylum Streptophyta; class Magnoliopsida; order Fabales; family Fabaceae; genus Lathyrus; species Lathyrus aphaca. Next base: position 426,418,220 of record OZ014523.1, on the reverse strand, counting down.
TGAAGAATGCACTCTCCGAACCTCCGGTCATATCCCTACCACTGGAAAAGGATACCCTATACCTATACCTGTCCATAGCGACTGAGGCCGTCAGCGCCGTCCTTATCCGAGAAACCATCGAGGGGCAAAAACCTATTTATTTCACGAGAAAAGCTCTCCAAGGCCCGAGCTCAGGTATCAAGAGATCGAGAAAGTCGCCTTAGCCCTAATAAAATCCGCGAGGAGACTACGACATTACTTCCTTGACCACACGATTAATGTTCAAACCGACCAACCAATAAAGCAACTCCTCGGCCGACCAGACAAGGCCGGTCGAATGCTGAAATGGTCGCTGGAGCTATCGGAGTTCGACATCCAATACGAAACCAGGAAAGCTCTAAAAGCTCAGGTCCTGACCGATTTCATCGCAGAAATGACGCATAGCCCGATCCCAACTAACAACACCCACAAGTGGACGATCTTTGTCGACAATGCCTCCAGCTCGGCGGGAAGCGGCACAGGAATCATCCTCGAAAACGAGGACGGTATTCTGATCGAGGTCTCGCTGGCATTGGCATTCCCGACCTCCAATAACCAGGCCGAGTATGAAGCATTCCTCGCGGGTTTAAGATTAGTCGAGGACTTAGGGGCGAAGGAAGTAAAAATATCAACAAACTCTCAACTCGTGGCATCACAGGTACAAGGAGAATATCAAGCTAAGAACGACAACCTCATTGAATACTTAGCCTTAGTGAAAGAAAAACTCGAAAAATTCGATGCATGGGCGGTCCAACACGTCCCCCGCGAGCACAACACGCGGGTGGACGTTCTGTCCAAACTAGTGAACATGAGGAAGAAGTACGGAAATAAGTCCATGATCCAGGAGATCCTTCCCCGACCAAGCATCGAACGACCACCTCCCCCGCTCGAAGTAAACGCAGTTGGCGACGCTCACTGCTGGATGAAGCCCATATACAACTACCTCACGAGGGACGAACTCCCTACGGACCCCAAAGAGACAACCATGACCAAGAGAAGGGCATTCTCGTGCGTTCTCCTCGAGGAAAAGGGTTCCCGACATACTGGGAGAAATATACAGGGGATTAATGCCCAACATCTCAGTGGAAGGTCATTAGTGCACAAAGCCTTGCGAGCAGGATATTATTGGCCGACAATGCAACACGACTCTAAAGAACATGTAAAAAAATGTGACAAGTGCCAAAGGCATGCCGACATGCATCTCGCGCCCCCAACGAACTTAAGACGCTTTCCTCTCTGTGGCCCTTCACCTGGTGGGGGATGGACATCATCGACCCTTTTGTGGATCGAAGCAGAAGCCCTGGCCAAGATAACGGCACGTAACATTCTCCAATTCTTCAAAAGAAACATTCTCGCACGCTTTGGCATACCCCAAGTCCTCATCACCGACAACGAGACACAGTTCACGGACGGAAGATTCCAAGATTTCGTCGCCGGCTTAGGCACAAAACAACATTTCATGGCTTTCGAGCATCCTCAAACTAACGGGCAAGCTGAGGCGGCCAATAGGGTCATCCTACGGGGATTGAAACGTAGACTCGGCGAGGCGAAAAAGGCATGGGTCGAGGAACTACACAGTGTCCTTTGGGCATATCGCACAACGCCATATTCCATGACCAGGGCGCACAGAACCTCCCTTTGACGAGGAGTTGAACGACGACACACTACGAGTCGAGCTAGACCTCGTCGAAGAAATCCACTCTGAGGCAGCCCTAAAGGAAGTCTCCCTTAAACAGAAAATAGCTTTACGCCATGACGCGAAAGTCATAAAAAGAGAATTCTAGGGGTTGGAAGCCTGGTCCTTAGACGAAACCATAAAAATATACGAGAAGGAAAGCTAGCTGCCAACTGGGAAGGCCCGTACCGTGTCCGAGATAAACGGGCAACGGGGCCTACTATCTTGAAAACCTACAAGGTGAAGAACTTCCTCAACCATGGAACGCAGAAAAACTTAAGCAATACTACAACTAAAACAATTTAGGATGGCATGGAAGGTACGACCACAACCTTCGTCACCAATCGAAAGGGAGGATAACGCTCACATGAGACGAGCACAACCCTCACCGATGTCGGACATCTCAAACGAGCTCCAACATCGCAGTACCACGTCGGCAGGGCACCCAACTCGTGATGGGAAGGCTCAAGCCCCAAGATTAGGGTGTCCAACCGCGACCCTAATCCCGATTCACGGCGGACGTAAAACTCGCCACCTCGTCGGTTCCCTAAACCAACTAGTCCAACTAGTCGAGCACAAAAAAGTTCAAAATAAATAACAATTCCAAATAATCGAACACAATAAAATAACGAACAAAATATACTATTTAATCCGGCCAAAAGTCGGCCACCAAAGTACACAAAAGTGGCATACATGCCGTCAATATTCAAAAAGGCATGCAGGCCATTGCAACAAACAGGCACACATGCCAGAAATTCAAAAACTAAGGGTCTCTGCCCGGATCTACTCCTCTTCATTGTTATCGTCCTCCTCCTCTCCCAGCTCTTCCTCAACAACAAAGGGGCAGAAAATTTCCCCATCGGTCACACAGTAGTTGTGAGCTGTCCCCTCGGTTATGAGCGCCAGATTCACGACCCTAAGCTGATCGGTGGCGTTATCAAATCCTTCTTTAAAGATGACCACCAGATCTTGATAAAGCTCGTGGATCCTACCGACCGATTCACCCCGAGTACGGAGGGTCATCTCTTCTTCGTTCTCGTCATCAAGATAAGGTAGAGCTCTCTAACTAACGACCAATGTCATACCCTAATTTTTCACATAAGATCATACTAAATTATAATCCTATAACTTCTCCAATAACATTTTTCAGCCAAAAATCTCACAAATTTGTATAATAATAAATAAAATAAAAATATCTAAAAACTAAATAAGAAATATTAATTAATTACCATTCATATTTATTATTAATGAAATATATTACATCCCACTAACTAAAACCGCAACCACCATTCATATTACTAAAACCACAACCACCATTCCTATTAATTAAAAATTAAATATATTATCATTCCTATTTATTATTAAAGAAATATATTACATCACACTAACTAAAACCACAACCACCATTTATAATCCTATAATTTCTCCAACAAATTTTTTCCGCCAAAAATCTCAATTTTTTTATAATAATAAATAAAATAAAAATATCTAAAAATTAAATAAGCAATATTAATTAATTATCATTCCTATTTATTATTAATGAAATATATTACATCCCACTAATTAAAACCACAACCACCATTCTTATTAATTAAAAATTAAATATATCATACTAAATTATAATCCTATAACTTCTCTAGTAAAATTTTCTCGCCTAAAATCTCACAAATTTTTATAATAATAAATGAAATAAAAAACAGTAAAATTTTCCTACCAAAAATCTCAAATTTTTATATTAATTAATAAAATAAGAAATATCTAAAATTAAGAAATATTAATTAATTATCATTCATATTTATTATTAATGAAATATATTACATCTCACTAACTAAAACCACAACCATCATTCTTATTAATTAAAAATTAAATATATTATAACCAACTAACAAAAACTATCGCGTCCCACTAACAAAACCCACATTCCTATTAAATATCCCCTCATTCCACATTTAACTCCCCATTAAAACTATCTCATTCAATTTTCAATTAATTGTACTATTAATTCTTTTTCAAAGGGACATCTCTTTTTTGGTTCCATTTACATTCACTTTAGATTTTTGATTAACTAATACTTTTTTACTACTAATTTATTGTTCATTTTAATGATGTGTAATTGATTGTTTTTTTGCGGCATCTATCAATATGATCTATCTCATTCACAACGAATAAATGATTCAACTTGAATCAAGAAGTTGAACATTGAACAAAGACACAATGTAGGAAATTATCATCATATAATCTTCTTAAATAGTAGTTCTATCTCATATTTTAAAAATAGTTATACTTGCATTATTTTATTCATTTAATTATTCATGGCGTTTCTTTCATTGATATGCTATTTTTTCTTCAATTATGCATGTTTTTTCCTCATACTTTGAATTGATACTAATGTTTCTTATAATGGTATACATATAGGATATAGGAACACTGTGGTTATTGATCTTTCTCTCTTTTTCTTCTTCTTTTCTTTGTTTTTATATACACAATTTTATGGATGGATAAATTTCAAATAAAATTAATCTATTTTTCAATTATGTTGTTTAAGTTTATGTTTTATAAATTTTTATTTATTCAGTTTATTATATAATATTTTGAATTTATAGATATCAACATGCTATGAGTAGAAAAAATGCATATACATTTTTATTTTGTTCATTCTCTCTCTAATAATCTTCTCCACATCATTAAAGTCATTTCTTTTATAGTTTATTTACTTCTTATTTAGGAAAAATAAGTTGGATCGTGGAAGATGAGGATAGAAGATGAATGTCATAATATTAATTTTTAATTAACTTCTGTTACTCAATTCCTATTAATCTATTTATCAATTAATTTCATAATTGAATAAATTAAAATAATAACTACTTTTTCAAATTTCCCATCAGTCAACACTTATATATCTAACTCCCCATTAAAACTATCCCATCCAATTTTCAATTAATTGTACAACTAATTCTTTTTCCAAAGGGACAATTCTTTTTTGGTACCATTTACATTCATTTTAGATGCTTGATTAATTAATATATTTTCTACTACTAACTTATATTGTTCATTTTAATGATGTGTAACATTGAGAGACAAAAGGTAGTAAATTACCACCATATAATCTTCTTAAACGGTAGTTCTATTCCATGTTTTAAAAATGATTATACTTGCATTATTTTATTAATTTTTAATTATCCATGGCGTTTCTTTCATTGATATAATATATTTTTTCAATTATACATGTTTTTTTCTCATACTTTGAATTGAGACTGATGTTTCTTATAATGGTTTACATATAGGATATATGAACACTATGTGGTTATTGATCTTTCTTTTTCTTTTTCTTTTCTTTGTTCTTATATACACAATCTTATAGACGGATACATTTTATGTAAAATTAATCTATTTTTCAATTATGATGTATAAGTTTACATTTTTATTTTGTTCATTCTCTCTCTAATAATCTTCTCTACACCATTAAACTCATTTCTTTTATACTTTAATTACTTCTTATTTAGGAAAAATAAGTCGAATCGTGAAAGATGGGGATAGAAGATGAATGATAAAATATTAATTTTTAATTAATTTGTTTACTCAATATTATAATATATTATATTATTTTAATTTATTTTTGTTATTCAATGTAATATTATATTATATTATTTTAATTTGATTGATGTTTACTAATTCTTTATTGTAATTTTTGGTAGGAATAGTTTTGGAATATTAAAAAATATATATTTTTTATTATAAACAATTTGTTGAAGAAGATGGAGGGTTACATAAAAATGTTATATCATGTATATTTTAAGAATTAATAGATATTTAATCACTTTTTTTATAATAAATTACTTAAATATCTTTTAAAATAAATATTTATTAATACTAATTTTATAAAATTTACCCGTACATCGCACGGGTAGACGACTAGTTTAGTGAAAATTTTGATGATCAAAAAAACTTTTAAACAATTTTTAATAAACACTTTATTAATAGTGAATTTAATATTTCATTTTAAAAAAAAAAACATTTCCTTATTTTCAAATTATAAAATGGGTTTATTATTATTTTTTTATACACAAAAATGAATAAATTATTTAATGGCTATACTTTAACTTAAAAATCATGTAACTATTAATTAAATAGTTTAGCTCATAAGACATTAGAAAGAATTCATAAAAAAACATGTTCGAATATAAAACAAATGTGTGTGAATGCGTGTGCGGTCAAAATACAATATATATGGTTAAGAAAAGATAAAAGAGTTATCTAACATAAAAAAATAATGAAAATCCAAACTGAGTCACTAACAAAAAAAACCGCCCAAATCAAGATAAGGTAGAGCTCTCTAACTAAAGACCAATGTCATACCCTAATTTTTCACATAAGATCATACTAAATTATAATTCTATAACTTCTCCAATAAAATTTTTCAATCAAAAATCTCATAAATTTGTATAATAATAAATAAAATAAAAATATCTACAAATTCAAATAAGAAATATTAATTAATTACCATTCATATTTAATATTAATGAAATATATTACATCCCACAAATTAAAACCACAACCACCATTCATATTACTAAAACCACAACCACCATTCCTATTAATTAAAAATTAAATATATTATCATTCCTATTTAATATTAATGAAATATATTACATCACACTAACTAAAACCACAACCACCATTTATAATCCTATAACTTCTCCAATAAATTTTTTCCGCCAAAAATCTCACAAATGTTTTATAATAATAAATAAAATAAAAATATCTAAAAATTAAATAAGCAATATTAATCAATTATCAATCCTATTTATTATTAATGAAATATATTACATCCCACTAACTATAATCTTATAACTTCTCCAATAAGATTATCATACTAAATTATAATCTTATAACTTCTCCAATAAAATTTTCCCGCCAAAAATCTCACAAATTTTTATAATAATAAATAAAATAAAAAACAGTAAAATTTTCCCGCCAAAAATCTCACAAATTTATATAATAATAAATAAAATAAAAATATATATTAAATTATATAAGAAATATTAATTAATTACCATTCATATTTATTATTAATGAAATATATTATATCTCACTAACTAAAACCACAACCATCATTCTTATTAATTAAAAATTAAATATATTATAGCCAACTAACAAAAACTATCGCATCCCACCAACAAAACCCACATTCCTATTAAATATTCCCTCATTCCACACTTATATATCTAATTCCCCATTAAAACTATCTTTTTCAATTTTTAATTAATTGTACTATTAATTCTTTTTTCAAAGGGACATCTCTTTTTTGGTTCCATTTACATTCATTTTAGATGCTTAATTAACTAATATATTTTTTACTACTAATTTATTATTCATTTTAATGATGTGTAATTGATTATTTTGTGCAGCATCTATCAATATGATCTATCTCATTCACAATGAATAAATGATTCAACTTGAATCAAGAAGTTGAACATTGAACTAAGACACAAGGTAGTAAATTATCATCATACAATCTTCTTAAATAGTAGTTCTATCTCATGTTTTAAAAATAATTATACTTGTATTATTTTATTCATTTAATTATTCATGGCGTTTCTTTCATTGATATGCTATTTTTTTCTTCAATTATGCATGTTTTCAACTTCTTTTCACATGACAAGAGCCAATTATTCTTGGAGGATCATCAAAAGTTTGAAGACATTATAGGTCATTTGTGGACTTAGTGAAATTTTGTCTATTTTCAAGTGACTTTTCCCTAACTTTCAAGAATTATAACTTCTTAAACTTTCAATATTTTGGGCTGATTATTTTTGCACAATATCATTTGTGATGCCCTCTACAATTTTACGTCAAGGATCAAAGTCAAATTATGTTTGGAAGACCATGGAATTCATTGATAACTGATAGTTCTGAGATTGGCAGATATTTTGATAAAACAAGATATTATCCCAAGATTTCATGACTGATGTCTTGACATGTGGTTCTAAGCATTCTACATATGTGATTCTATGTTGTTGAAGATTTATGTTCCTAATGTCAAACCAGATGTTATGACATCTGATGATAGAACATTTGTTCAGAATGTTTGTTTATCAACTGCACTTTTATCTTTTGTGTGCTTATGATGAGTGATTATCTATGCAATATTTGGTGGTATTTTTAGAGTAGTATATCACGCTTTTGGAAGAATCGGGTCTTCCTATTTTGGAAGCTATTTGCGTTGAAGAATATTTGAAGATCATTTAGCATTTATGGAAGAATCAAATCTAACTGTTATTAGTACCCAAGCCCAAGCAGATTATTTCTTATTTATTCTGATGTAACCCTAATTTAAAATCACGAAGATTGAGAGATATTGAGAAGGTTGCGCATTCTGGTTTAGAGTTTAGTATTGTGTTAATCATTGTGAGCCATTCTAACATCACCTAGATGTTTGAATTAAAATGATTTTATTGAGTTGTAATTTGTTCAATCTAAGCTTTTAAGCATAAGTGTTGGCGTTCTTGATTGAAGCTTTTAAGCAAGACCAAGTTTTTATCTTGGAAGAGTGTTCTTCTTTCTTTGTAAGGTTTTGTTTGATTATCACAGTGTGTGATTGAGGGGCGTGAAAGGGGTTCTCTTATCTAATAGTTCTTAGATAGAAATTGCATTGGATAATGATTAAGTGAAAAGTGTAAACATGATGGTTTAACTCAGAATTAATACTACTGATAGTGGATTTCCTTCATGGCTTGGTAGCCTCCATAGTAGATGTGTTTACACTGAACTGGGTTACAATTCCTTGTGTTTTTATTGTTTTACTTTATACTTTATTTTCCTTGTTAATGTTCAAATATTAATGTCATAACATCTTATTCGACATCCCATATCTGATACCAGAATTTCAATTGATATCAGAGCAGACATCATGCTCTGTATCTGGGTGAGATCTAGGGAATTTACTTTCTGGTTATATGGACAAGGAAGGAGGATTTGTGAGCAGGCCTCATATTCTAGATGGAACTAATTATGACTACTGGAAGCCAATAATGGTTGCTTTTTTGAAATCTTTGGGCAACAAGGCTTGGAAAGCTGTTCTGAAAGGATGGGATCAACCTGTTGTGAAAGACAAAGATGTGAAGGATACAAAAGTTTTGAAGCCTGAAGAGGATTGGTCTAAAGAAGAAGATGATCTTGCTCTTGGAAACTCCAAAGCATTGAATTCCATATTCAATGGAATTGAAAAAAAAATTTCAGATTAGTTAACACAAGTGTTGTGGCTAAGGATGCTTGGGATATTCTCAAAACTACTAATGAAGGTACTTGTAAGGTAAAAATGTCTAGGCTTCGGTTTCTCACTAAGAAATTTGAAAACTTGAGAATGAAAGATGATGAGAACATCCATGACTTTCATATGAACATTCTTGAAATAGCTAATGCATCCAGTGTACTAGGAGAAACAATATCTGAAGATAAGTTGGTAAGAAAAACTCTCAGATCCATGCCTAAGAGATTTGACATGAAAGTCACTGCCATAGAAGAAGATAATGACATTAGCAAGATGAGAGTGGATGTACTTATTGGATCTCTTCAAACTTTTGAGATAGGCATGAATGAAAGATCTGACAAGAAGAATACAAACATTTCTCATGTCTCCAACATTGAAGATGGAATGGAAGAATGTGATCTAGATACTGATGAAGGTCTATAAAATGCCTTAGTGGTTCTTGGAAGGCGGTTTAATAAAGTGATGAGAAAGATGGAGAAGAAGACAAAACCAAATGTCAAGAACATTACATATGACATCAGCAGAGAAATAAGATCTGATGAGAGCTCTGCTCAAGGCAAAGGAATGCAATGTTATGGATATGAAAGTTTTTGTCACATTAAACCTGAATGTCCCACACATCTCAGGAAACGGAAGAAGAGTCTTACTGTGAGTGTGATGAGGAGTCTGGAAGTGAAATTGAAGAAGGTTCTACTAAGGGTGCTACTGCTCTAACTGGGAGATATTACTCAGACTCTAGCGATGATGATTTGACCTTTGAAGAACTGGCAGCCTCCTACAGAAAGTTGTGCCTTAGAAGTGAAGAAGCCTATCAACAAGGAGAGAAACAAAAGAAACTCATTAGCCAACTGAAGTCTAAAACGGAAGAACATCTTGAAAATATCTCCAAGTTGGAGAACAAGGTAACATTTCTAAACTTTAAACTTGATCAAATGACCAAGTCGGTCAGGATGCTGAACAGTAGTTCAAATACTTTAGATGAGATTCTACAAGTTGGAAAGTTAGTTAGAGATGTGGTTGGTCTAAGGTTTAATAGAGAAAAAGAACCTATATAAGATCTTGTTCACTCTGAGATCAAACCAAAGGTGTTGAATCAAATGTCTCAACATCATAACAGAAAACAAGGAAACTACAAAAGAAAAAAAAATTCAGAGATGGAGATGTCATTATTGTGGGTGCTTTAGTCATATAAAGCCTTTATGCTACAAATTATATGGATTCCTTAAGCCTGTCTTCCAAACTGATTCTAATCAAAACATCCATATGAACAAAAAGCAATGGATTCCCAGGGTTGATGCGACTAGTCTAATAGCTCATACTTCCTTCAAGGCTGCAGATAAAAAGGTTTGGTATTTTGATAGTGGCTGCTCTAGGCACATGACTGGGATTGAAAATTTATTAGTGGATAGGAAGCCTTCTCCCACTAAACAAGTGATATTTGGTGATGGAGCCAAGGTTGAAATAAAGGGGTTTGGAAATCTAAATTGTTTAGGAGTCCCAAGTCTTGAAAATGTGCTGCTTGTCAAAGGTTTGACTGCCAATTTGACTAGCATCAGTCAATTGTGTGATCAAGGGCTCAATGTCAACTTCAGTAAATCTGAATTCTTAATTACTGATGAAAAGAGTGAAGTTATCATTAAAGGAATCAGATCTAAAGACAACTGTTATTTATGGATTTCTAAAGATTCTAGCCATTCCACCATATGTTTTCTAGAAAAAGAAGAAGGAAGAGCATGTAGTGAATGCAAAAATATAGAGCAAACTAAGATGTAATACTAGAAGATTAAGCATCCCACTACTTCAAAAGTGGTGAAACCTCTTCATAGGGACTTGATGGAACCTTTACATATGACGAGTCTTGTTGGCATTAGTCCTAGTGCTGATGATGAGAAAAGAAAATCAGGAGATTGCTTATTGGTAAAGAACAATGTCATAGCTTGGTTTATTAAGAAACATAATTGTATATCTTTGTTTACAGCTGAAGTTCAGCACATAGAAACTAGAGATAATTGTCCACAACTGATGTGGATGAAACAAATTCTGGCTGATTGTAATGTCACACAGGATGCCATGACATCATATTGTGACAATCTGAAGGCTATAGACATCTCCAAAAAGTCTAACCAACACAACATGTCCAAACACATTGATCTCTGTCATCACTTTAAAATAAATATTATAGAAGACAAGGTGATTGTCTTAGAAAGTGAGATTACATAGAAACAATTGACTGACAATTTTTCTATAGATTTGGATGCAAATTTAAGGGGTAAACTAGGAATTTTCATATTGGAAAGATTATAGCAATTAACATCATGTGAGAATAGGATTGAAGGTTCCAACAAAAATTCAGCACTACCAACTTCAATCATTGGAAGATTCTCCTTGTATGTCTCTCACATGCTACCCAAATCTCACTAGTTCCCACTCCAACCACTCCCTCACTCTCCATACCTCCAAAAATCCTTTGTGTAATATCACGAAACACACCCACTCTCACCTTGTGATGTCTCAACTACAAACTTCCCCTTCCTAAAGATCCCCTGATTATGCTTTAGGGGTTAGGGTACAAATGAACTTCTCTTTCACCGAAGCTCTGGATGTGGCTCCTCTCTTTGTGGTCCCTTATGGTGATGGTTATACAAAGAAGTCCATAACTACTCCTATCAAAGCTTTTGGAGGTTCTTCTAAAGGTAACTCTTCCAATACCCCTCTTGATTCATCTTTTGATAATAAGTACAAAGAGGGTAGTGTGTATGTGGATAGGAATCTCAGAATTTTTTTTACTAGAATTTTGTATGAAGGACACAATGTTGCTAGAATTTCCACACCTCTCTCTGTGGGTGCATGTCCTCCTCTTGAGGTTGATGTTAACTCCTCTCATTCTAAGAAGGGGTTTGACAATGAAAACTTGCACAAACTTGCTATCTCTGTGCTAAATGATGCTGGAACAAATGTTGAAACATCTCATGCTGGGAAGAATATGGTTTGAGTCTACTAGGAGAAAGACTAATAACTCTAAAGACATTTTTGATTTGGATGATGTCCCATCTGATGATGAGTTACTGATAAATGTCAACCCTAGTGTGGCCAAGATATTGAAGAATAGAAAGGGTAAAAACTATTTCTGAGATCTCCCCTGTTAAAGGATTCAAAAGGAAGGTTGTTAGTCCTCCTAAGTATGGGAACAAGGATGCTACCAAGAAAAGGAATGTTGATGTGTCTGATTCTGAATCAGAGTATAATGTTGAAGATGATGTTGAGGACATCACACTTGTGAAGAAAAATGTTGTTGGACCATAAAAATCCTAGAGTAAGGTGGTGATAAAAAAGAGGAAGATTAAAGTTGAATTTGTCTCTGATGATGATGTTCAAGATGATGTCCAGGACATTACACCAGTTAAAAAATATGATATAAAGAAGACTATGGTAAAGGTTCCTGATGCTCTTCTAGATAATTTATCTTTTCATTATGCTGCTAATGTGAGTAAATGGAAATATGTCCACCAAAGAAGGTTGGCTCTTGAAAGAGAACTTGGGCATGATGCTTTAGAATGAAATGAGATAATGGGACTTATATCCTTTGTTGGTATGTTAAAAATTGTTACTCAGTTTGCCAAGTGCTATGAGACTCTGGTGAAAGAGTTTATTGTCAACTTTACTGAAGATTGTGTTGATGGGAAGTCTAAGGATTTCAGTAAAGTTTGTGTTAGAGGAAAATGTGTTAGCTTTTATCCTGTTGTGATCAACTACTATTTGGGTAGAAGTAATGATGCTCAACCTGAACTAGAAGTCACTGATAATCAAGTATGTTAGGAAATAATTTCTAATCAAGTCAAAGCTTGGCCTATGAAGAATAAACTCTATGCTGGTATGCTTAGTGTGAAGTATGCAATGCTACATAGAATTGGTGCTGCCAATTGGGTGTTTACCAACCCCACCTCAACCATTACAACTGGGCTAGGAAGATTCATTTATGTTGTTGGGACCACAACTAAGTTTAATTATGGTTCTTATATCTTTGGCCAGACTATGAAGCATGAAGGTACTCTACCTGTGAAGTTTCCTATAGATTTTCCCTATCTTCTTTGTGGAATCATCTTAAGTCAGTACCTTGGGATTCTTATTAACACTGACTTTGTATGCAAGAGAGAAACTACTTTGTCCTTTCACTATAAGCTTTTTATAGGAACACATGTCCCAGATATTGCTATGACATCTATTGGAACATCATCTGACAGTAAACCTGCCAATAAGTCAGTTGTTATCTCTACGCTCAAAGATGCTTACAAAGAGCTGGAAGCTAGGAAGTAAAGGTTTGAAAGGTTAATCAGGTTGCTTGAGCAACCTGAATATGCAAGTGTTGAGAAAAATTATTTTAACTGTAATAATGGTGAAGACAATGTTGATGGTGAAGGCTCTACTGAGAGTGACTCTGGTTCTGATGTTGATACTGATGATGGAAGTTCATGTTCTGATGATGACAAGTGATTTGGCTGTTTGACCTTGGTTTTAGAATGGTTTTGGTTTCTTTTGATTATAGTTCAATTTTTTTTGGCTTTGTATGAGAAAGGGTTGTAATCCCTTTGAAATGGTTTCTGTACTTTGTTCTTGGTTCTCTCTTATGGATGGCTTTGGTTGCTCTTTAAATAGATGACCCTGTTTTATTAGTTTGTCTAATTATGGCTAAAAGGGGGAGTAATATATATCTTTATCTTTTTGTTTTTGTGGGTTCATTGGTTCCTTAGTTATGTGCGTTGAGGGGGGAAATCTTCTATGTTTGTGTTTGGAGCTATGGTTGATGTCAAACCAGCTGTTCTAACTTGTGTTTATCAGTCTTTATCTTTTTCTGCTACTGGTGTTCTCTGATCTGTTGGTAGCTCTAAATTGTTTTAGCCAAAATTTGCCAAAAGGGGAGATTGATAGTTCTGAGATTGGCAGAAATTTTGATAAAACAACATATTATCCCAAGATGTCATGTGTAACACCCCATTTCTATCCAGCGATTATATTAAAATCAGAGTATTAAAATTTCAACCAACAAGTACACAAAACAGGATGCTATATTTTTCAACTTATAAAAACTTCATTTAATTTCACGAGAAATGATACATAACACTTTCGGTTCGTAAGAAACTAAAAACAACAACTTTTATTCATTTATGAAACCAAATTCAACTTTTACAACTACGCAGCAGATTTTCAATTATTCAACTAAACAATTACAACATGTTCTTCAACTTAAAACAACTTAGTAACAACATAATTATACTAAAACAACTTAAAACAACACAAAACAACTATGCATCCATTCCCCGAGTGTTACATATCAGAGCACCGACACCGACTCGAACTAGTGAAGAAAAACATCTTCCTTCAAACTACCTGCACGTTACCAATATAGGGGTAACATTCAAACAGAAGGGGTGAGATATCAATAATTATAAACGACATATGATAAACAATACTTAGATAAGGATCATAAATAGTTCACCACTTCACAAACTCGACCAAAACAACAACTTGACAATCATCCATCTTTTATCAACTTATCTTACTACTATTATATCCATCAACATTTTCTACATAAACCATATAATCATATATTCTACACAAACTACTTAATCATTAAAATCAACACATTTCATTTAATCAACTTGAAAACAACATAACAACTTATCTTCTTGAGCAATATGAACAACTTATCAACTTGAACAACATAAACAACATAACCGACTTAAATAGCGCAACACAAATACGACTCAACTAATGCAAACACATGTGGTACCATTCGAAGTAAAACTCCCAACTTAAAATTATTGTCAGGTTATCGAGGCAATCAAGGCATAAGTCTTCAACTTTCAACTTGGTGCCAATCCAGACCAACGTGGTATGAGCAACGCTCCGATATAAAAATGCGAATGATCTACATAGCATGTACGACTTTACAACATAACAACATACAACATCAAACAGTACAACCAACTTATACAACTTGAACAACTTAAATCAACATTGACTATTAAGCCTCCAACTTGAACAACATAACAACATCGACAACGTATAACAACTTAAACAACTTGAGTAACTTAAACGGCATAAACAAGCAACACAAACAACTTATACAATATAGACAACTTAAAATCAACATGTACTTATAAAGCCTTCAACATAACAACTTTAGAAATTTTCCGTGAACCAGAACCACTTACCGACTCAATCTGTACCTGCAAATCGACTTTACAACATCTATTCAACCAAACAACTCAACAAAAATCAACTATTAAACTACCCAACTTACCCCGAAGATTTTCGTTAAATTCTGGGCAACTAAGTTTTTCGCCTAATTCGGCTAAACCGACCAATTCGTCATTATTTTAGTGTTTTGCGGTTAAATACAAATTTCGGAAAATCCTGTTAAAACTATATTCTGATAAAATTCTATTGTCATAAACTTGTTTTCTCTATTCTGTTTTTATGATAAAACCAGACACAATGTTACAACATTTTCTGCTTTCTCCTCACTGCTGTCATTATACCTATTTCTTCTGATTTCGAAAATTCACACTAATTCTAATGCTCATCAAAACATAGTTTATGTATTTAATTTATATCCAAAATCAAGTTCACCAAATTTCTTAAAAAAAACTTCCAATTATTAAGAGATTAAGTATATTAATTATAACAATGCATAAAGGAGACTAAGCACATCATTCATAATGTAGCACTAGGTGGACATTGCCACTTTATGTTGGTAGTCACATACAAATGTGGCTTTCACCATATTAATGGTATATCATGCGCCACTTTATGTTAGTGGCCACATACTAATGTGGCTTTTACCACATAAATGGTATGGCTTACGCCATGGTATAATGTGGCACCTGCCACTTTCATATGTGGCACCCACCACATGTTTCCTCTCCTTTTGGGTGGCCGACGCCACCCCTAATCAAAAGGTGGGTGGTCTACGCCACCCATGCATTTCTGCACCAGGTTCAACGTCTCCAAATCCGAAATTTCGAGAAAAATACGAAATCACAATAACATAAATAAAATCAACACTTTACTGAACAACTCATGAACAACTTATAATCATCAATCAATCAACAAATATACAGAATCGATCAACAAAATATTAACAATAGTAAAATACAAGAATCAACATAATTCGACATCAAACTCAACAAAACACAACACATACAACCACCCAAACCCGGTTATAAATATCGAACCCCACCCTTACCTTAATCGATATCCGCTCAAATCTCCGACCGATTTTGGCTTTCAACAGCGACTTCTCGTAACTGTTTTCTCCATTTTTCCTCATTCTCCAATTTTCACAATTCCTTTTTCTTACTGATACTCCTTCCCCTTTGACTAATTCTTTTTATTAAAATAATAATAATTCAATATAACAACTAATGGGCCTAAGTCTTACACCCCCTTTAATTGCTAATTCTGACGCAATCCAAGCCCATTAACCAACATGCTCCAATAATCAATAATATCACTTTTAATATAATTTTCTCGAAATTTTGACTAATATTCTGACTTAATGAATTAATTCATCGCAACACAAAATCAACTGAATAATAATTTGCGACCAACTACTTATTCCCGACTTAATAGATTAACTTTCGACTATCAACCAAATGGTCTAACGGTCCAATTCACTTATTCGACAATAGCGGAAAATACTTGATATCGTCTTCTACAACTTATATCGAATTAAATAATTAAACTCGACTTAAACCAACTTATAACCATCAACATAATATTCCGATAAATCCGGCCATCAACACAAATCGACACAATTCCACACAAATAAACGTAAATCGACAAAGATACTTAAATCAACGCGAATTACCACAACATACCACAATTATATTTAATTAAATAAACGGGCATTACATTATGATTGATGTCTTAACATGTGGTTCTAAGTATTCTGTAGGTGTGATTCTATGTTGTTGCATATTTCTTTTCCTAATGTCAAACCAGATGTTATGACATCTGATGATAGAACATCCAGTTCAAAATGTTTGTTTATCAATTGCGCTTTTATCTTTTGTGTGCTTATGATGAGTGATTATCTGCAGAATATTTGGTTGTATTTTTAGAGCAGTATATCATGCTTTTGGAAGAATCAGATCTTCCTATTTTGGATGTCATTTGCATTAAATAATATTTAAAGATCATTTAGCATTTATGGAAGAATCAAATCTAACAGTTTTTAGTACCCAAGCACAAGCAAATTATTTCTTATTTATTTTGATGTAACCCTAACTAAAAATCACGAAGATTAAGAGATACTGAGAAGGTTGCGTATTCTGGTTTAGGGTTTAGTATTGTCTTGTTCATTATGAGCCATTCTAACATCACCTAGATGTTTGAATTGGACTAATTTTATTTAGTTGTAATTTGTTCACTCTAAGCTTTTAAGCATGAGTGTTGGTTGATAAGTGCAAATTATAGCTATTTTTGTATATAAGTTTTGTTGCACTTATCTATTATTTTTGTTAAAATCATTCGAATAAACCCCGCTTTATTTGTAAATACGTTTAATTTACATTATAGTATATATGTTGCGTTTCCGTGTAAATATCATTGAGTTTAATTGTTTTCCATTTATTTTTGTAGGTATTCAAACATTGATATTTGAGCATTATTATATTGAGCATTGAATAAGCTTTCTAACGCTTCAAACTAGGCGAAAAACAGAATTATGGTTCAAAAGTTATGAATAAAACAATGCTGGATTTTTGTTGTTTGTTATCAGCTGGGTCGGGCGGTGGATTCTGCCGCCGGTCGATGGAGTCTGATGAAGAAGTGAATAAATTCCATTAATTTGACCTGTTTCACCTCTCTTGAGCGTCGAGCGGTGCAGGACCAGGCGGTGGATTCTAGGATTGGGCGGTGGTAGATATTTATGGCCAGGATGTATAAATTATATAGCTGGCATGAATAAGATAAAGTGCAACACCGGGCGGTGGATTCTACCACCGGGCAGTGCGTCTGAGACAGGAAATTGTATTTAGTTCATTTTCATTTCATTTGTAAAGGATATTGTTTAAGGGTAATTTTATTTTTCTCAACTTCATCAACCTCATTTTTAGAGGATTAGCTTAGAAAACAACATATGGAGCTTGCATCTTGTAGAATCGGAGGTGGATCCTCATCAATCGGGTTGACAACTAAGAGGTTTTGGTTTATCTCTTTTTCCCTTTTTGTAAACTCTTTTGTATTGGGATTTTGTATAATCACTCTGAATCCAGGTATCTTTGTTGATCATAATAATGTATAAATCTGCTTTACAAATCATTATCGATGTTTTCCTTGATCTTTTTGCATTTATGTTTGGATTTGTTTTGTGTTAGAGATAAACATCATGAATCTTGATTAGGGATAGATATCTATTGTCTGGATGCTAGAGATAGATTTAGATAATAATATTTTTGGTGTTGGAACTTAATGTCTTCCTTATTTCGAGTCTGCATGAGAGTTATGACGAGAGTGATACGGTTGCTCTCCCATCTTAGTGTGCTAGAGATGGACACTATTGTAAGTGATACTGGATGATTTTGATGAGTATTATAGTAGAGAGAAAATGATCGATAAATCTATGTTTGTGATTGTCTCTCCCGGAAAAGAGATTAAGTCCCACGGTGTAAACGCGAACGGTCAGCGAAAGAGAAATGGTTGAATTGAATAGAGTCGCCAGCTAGACATTTTTATCCCGAAGGAAGGTAATGCTGCATAAACCTGGAAAGAGATGGATAAGACGGTTGCGAACCAGAGAAACTAAGAAAGGGGGTTGGTTACGACCTGGGAAGGTATTAACACCCAGATCGTCCGTCGTACTCAATGGGATCCACGCTTACAAAATTGTGTTTAAAGGGGTAGGTGTATGTGCTATCTGTGTGCAAAAGCTAGGGAAAGAAAGTACAAGTGTCAGTGCAAAAGGTGAATTGCTCAGGAACTGAGGCTTTAGAAGAAGGCTGAGGGAGAGGGAAGACACATAGACTTTTGTTCGATAACTATTAAGTTATTCCTACGTATCCTCTCGTGCAATAAGGAAGTCAGAACACCGTAGTTCGACTCAAAGAGACTGAAAATAAATTGACGGTGAATTGCTTGCTTGTCTATGCTCAAGTGTATGACTCGTCTGGCTCGAGTGCTAACTGTCTTGCATTAGACGGAAAAAGCGAGTTCTCGTTTGTGAATGAGTGTGATGAGAAAATAATCCCGGAGGAGACGATTATTGTTTGTTTTTGTGTTTTCAGTTTTTTTATTGTTTTTGGTGTTTTGCATAGGATTATGAGCTTAAGCCTAAATCAATGGTTTGTAAACTCATTATATCCTCCCTGATTAGGGATAATGAGCCTACTTAAGTATGAGATAAGCATCTCAACTTAATTACCATGATGATGTAGGATTAAGATCAATAACTTAATTGTGATTATTTAGATGTTTTTGGTTTTTGTTTAGTGTTAAGTAATGAGTTTAATCTCTAATCACAGATTAGTGAACTCATTACACCATCCTAATAGAAGGATGATAGATGAGGACACTTGAGCTGAGGAAGACTCCTCAACTTAATCCATGGTTAGGGACTAAATTAATTAGATAACAAGCCTTTATTAAGTGGATTTTAATTAAAGGATGAGATTAAGAAGTGGATTTTATGGTTTATAAGACAAACTTGAGGGGGACTTGTCCATTAAACACTAGGGTTAGTCCCTCTTAACCATAAGGAAGAGATAGAACCCTAATGTAAGGCCCAAGTTACAAGATAAAGTCTTAGTGATTATTAATGTGTTTTGATTAAGAGGTGAAAACAAATTAAAGGTTAAACACTAAGGATTAAAGTTATACACTCCATCCTAAGATAAGGATGTAGGCATAACCCTAATTCCAAAGTCCTAAAGCTTTAAGAGTTTAGCCTCTGATTAAGAGATGAGAAGAGAGACTCAAGGAGACTCAAAGGTAAAAAGCTAGGGGGAATATACACAACCCTAAAAGTTATCATGCTTGGACATCCTATGGTTTGTGAGGCTTAAGAGAAAGGATCTTCAAGAAGGCCACCATGGAAGAAGCAAATGAAAAGAGAAGGAGAGAAAGGATAAGTTACTTACTTCCTGAAGAAGATAAGTAACTTAGGAGAAACGAAAGGAGCAAGAGAAACATAAGTGAAGCAAGTTCACTTCAAAGACAAATAATAATGCATATGAGAGGAATGAAGAAGTGGGAGGTGAAGGCAAATCCACCTCCCAGATAACTTACCAAAAGTTCCTGAAATGTTAGTATGAATGCATAAGGAAAGAAATAAGACAAATGAAGGTGCAAATACCAAAGTCAGAAGTGAATATGCAATGTATATGGCATATGAGATGATGCAAAATCATACAAGATGCATATGAATGATCATACAAGGATGAGATGCAATGGAAGCATGAATGAAGCTTGAAAACACATGAATGTTCATGAAACAAAATGAATGCAAAGCATGCCAAAATGATGCAACAATGATCAAGAAATGTTTCAAACATGTCCTAAGATGTCTAAGATGACATGCAAAAGAATGGAATGGCATGGAAAGTTCACAAGCTCATGAAATGCAAAGGAGAATGCAAATGAAGATGCAAAATTAGGGTTTTAAGACAACATGAGATGCATATGACCAAAACAGAAGCAATCATCATGACAAAAAATTGAAATTAAGCTTTAACAAACCCTAAACCTATACAAGATCACAGCCCCAAAGGAGAAGGTCAAAAGCCAATCCTAGTGAAAGTTATGAAATTCCTAAGTTATCTAGGGTTTTTGGGTGCTTCTAAAGGGAAAATGCAAATCAAATTGAAAATGCAAGATAAAAATATGAGATAAATAACCTAGAAACTATATACAATATGTGAAACAATGCAAAATGAACCAAGTTCAAACTCATCATAGTTAGGCAGAAATGAATTTTTCAAGTTAGGGTTAAAAATGTGAAATTTAAGAACTCTAATTCAAAGAAAATTGTGAAAATGTGATCAAACCTAAAACGAAATTTGTATGGTGAGTTTGAAAATGTTTCTAAATGTATTGGAATGCTTCATGAATATTTTGGTGATTTTTAGAAACCTAAATACATATTTAGTTAATTAAAATCAATTAATTAATTAAATAAAACATTTAAATATTTTAAAAATACTTTTTAATACAAAAATCAAAATAAAAAATGTTTTTAGATTAAGAAAAATATTTGAAACAGAAATGCAAAGTTTGAGAAATTTTTGATGATTTTTGCTATTTTAAATAAATTATGGAAAGAAATGCAATAAAAATGAAAATAAAATGAAATAAATGAGAAGTATGATGATCCAGTGGCTGAGATTTAAACTGAGGGGGGAGGGGTTGACTGCGCGCGTGATCCTAAGGCCCAGATTGAATCTGGATAATTAAAATGATTAATTTAATTAATTAAAATTAGGGTTTAAGTGAAATGATCCTGGCCACTAAAAAACGCGCTAAGCAAGATCCAAGGGCCTACATTTAAACTAAGTTGATTAACCCTAATCCTAAACCTAATTACTCTCAGGTGACCGGAGCAAGCTCCGGGCATCTTCTCCGGTCACTCTTCCACCCCAACTCCCTCAAAACCCCATAAAAACGCATCAAACTCTCCAGAAATGATTAATGAACAACATTAAGCATGAATCCAACAACAAAAAACATTTATATACCATTAAAATCATGAATCGAAGCAAAACGGAAAATTGCACAAAACTTTCAGAAGCTAAATACATGCTTGTTTTCAACTCATTTTCAAAACTAAACATATCACAATGATCAGTGAAACATGTAGATTGATATTGTAACTTAAAAGGTAAGTTCTGGAAAATTTGTTCTTGATGATACCTGAGATGAAGCTTTCTAGGCCTTTCCTTGATGCAAAACCACTCCAATGATCCCTTTGTACTTCTGAAAGGCTTGGAACAAGTTTGTATGGCTTGGTTTTTAAGATTCAGTTCTAAATATGCAGAAATCGTGTTTGTGTTTGGGCTTGTTTCAGGCCATGGTGATGGGTGGAATTTGATCCTTAGGTTATGTAGAGTTGAATGGTGAAAGAAATTTTGAGTTTGAGTGGTTGAGGAATGAGTTTCGAAAGCTTGAAGGTTTTGGGGATTTTTGAGCAATCTAAGTTGTGTGATGTTTCAGGCTTGTGTGTTATATGAAATGAGCTGCATAAGGTTAGTATAGGCCAATGAGAGTGATCAGAAAGTGGGTGGTGAAATAGTGTGATTGGTATGGGCCAAGTTGCAAAAATGTCAACATTATGTAATTGAGGTATGAGCATGGTTCAGAGATGGATTTAGGGCTGTCTTGGCCTCAGGTTGCATCAAGGATGGCCATGGGATGGTTTAGAGTGATCAGAAGTGAATGAGTGGTGTGATTGAAGTGTTTTTGTAATTTGATAATTTTGCGAAGTTTGAAGAATTTGGTCATGAAATTGGTTGATTCAAGGCTGAATTTTGGTCGTGGCATGTTGTGTGATGTTGTAATGATGTTTAGGAGTCAATTAGAGGTCATGAAATGGCTTAGAACTTGAATTTGCAAAATTCCCTCTTTGGTGCCACACTTGAAAATTATAGGATTTTTGCCAACTTTGAAAGGCCATATCTTGAGTTCTAGGTTGAATCAAGACATGTTCTTGTACTTTTTGAAAATGGGAAGACATAATCTACAACTTTGATGTCCAATAATTTTTCATTTGAAGCATTTTTGGTCATGAAAGAATAGGTTGAATATCTTTCCCAAAATGGAAAGTTTCCATTACAAGTCATTTCCAAAAATAGCAAGTTTTCATTTGGTTCAAAATTCTTCAACTTTGTGAACTTCCAACCACTTCTAAGATCAAATAAAGATCATAGAGACTCAAAATGATGATGACGACCCTTTGGTACCCTTGATGGAGGCCTCAGATGCCCTGATTTTAACTTTACTTGCTCAAGAAGTTACCCAATGATCAGATGACTTCCACAATGAATTTCTTCATAAAATTTGGTACACATGGTCCTTATAACATATTAAGACCATTAGAAACAAGAATGACCAAAAAATTTGGGATTAAGGCCTCTGAAACCAAAACCCTAATTTTAGGTCATTTGTGCAGGAAATCTTCAGTCTTCCTCTATGCCTTTGCCATGCTTTGTGATCCCTTGACTTTTATGAACTTTGGGGAGCATATTATGATCATAGAAAACACATGGACCCTCTTGGCAAGCTTTAAGACCATTGGGATGGCTCAGATCACTTCTTGAATTGCTCACATCACAAACCCTAGATGCAGATGAAATGAACTATGCAGTGGGATATGCTATGCTTATGCTAATGCAAAAATGAAAGATCATAAGCCATGGTGTGAGAAAAAGTGAGGGAAAATTTGTGGTGTTTACAACTGCCCCTATTCAAGCATGAGTTAGCTGTGCAGGATGTAAGCGTCTGGCTTAACAGACAAATAAGATAACTTGTGGTTGAATACCAAAGACAGTCCAAAATTTGCACTCGCTGGGGAGAAGAAGAAAAGGGATATAAATTGTAAAAGATAGTATAGTATGAATATCAAATGAAAGCGATGGAGGACGACCATCAAGCAGAGGACGAATGCTGGGGGTAAAACGGTAAGCGAAGCAATGACGGGGATGACCATCATGCTGGGAAATAAAGAAATCGCGACGGGGACGGCCATCGGGTAGGGAAATAAAATTGTCTAGGGATTGAGGAAAGCATTGATGGGGACGGCCATCAGGCTGGAAAGTAAAGTAAACAACGATGGGGACGGCCATCGGGCTAAACCGATGAAGGACGGTCATCAGGAAAAGGAAAAGGGACCACGACGGGGACGACAATCGGGTTAAAGAATAAATGAAATATTTGATGAGGGACGGTCATCAAAGGTGAAGGACGATCACCTAGCAGGGGAAGACCTGATTTTTATCACGACATAGGACTAATGCCGGATAGAAAAGATCAACGATGGGGACGGCCATTGGATAAGCATGATGAAGGACGATCATCAAGAGGTGAAGGACGATCACCTAGCAGGGTACAACTGCTCTTGGGGATTATCGCGACATAGGACGAATGCCAGATAACAAGATCAACGATGGGGACGGCCATCTGATAAGCATGATGAAGGACGATTGATCAGTGATATTTAGTTGTAGTTTTCAAGCCGGTTTTCATTGTCCTTTGAGTTTAATTTCGTTCGTTTGAAGTTTTTCGTTCATGTTTCGTCGTAGTTTTCTTAATGTAGCATGCAAGTTAGTTTTAATCGTTTTATTCTGTTTTTATCTTTGGTATGGGTTATGTCGTTGTTTTTGATGTGTTTTCAGGTCAATATGTAATCGGTTGTTCGAAGCATCCGAAGAGATGATCCAAGCATGAAAAATGACAGCAAAACAGGATGTCAGAAGCACAACACGGGTGCCAGGGTTGTACAACACGGCCAGTGCTGTGATGATCAGCTGAAGAGGAGACTTGTTAAAGAAAAGAAGAAAATCAGTGTTGTGACACAGGTGCCCGTGTTGTACAACACGGCCCGTGTCATAGAATCTGAAGAACGGGCTGAATTGAGAAGAACCAGAGGCACAACACGGGTGCCCGTGTTGCACAACACGGCCCGTGTTGTGAAGACCAGAAGAAAACCTGATATTTTGATGCTGCAAGGGCATTCTGGACTTTTCACGGTGTTTTGGAAGACTGATTTATATTAGATGATTATTACTATAAAGAACTACTTTTTGATTTGGGGATTTTGGGATTTGAACAATAACGGGAGAAGAAGGATTGATCAAGAGCGGAAGCGATTGACGATCCAACGAATCCGACGTTAATTGTAATGTCTCTATTTTCTTGCTCTGTTTTTATTTCTGTTATGAACATGAGTGGCTAAACCCCCCAATGCCAGGGGGGTATCCCTGATTTGCTTTATGTAATGACAATTTGAATTCTTAATTCTGAGATTATGCGATTAAATCCGTTTCTTTATTTTATGCAACGTTCTTAATGCTTTGTCTTTGTTGGAAAATTGGATAATTGATCGTGGTTAGGATTTGGTCTGACCAACCATCCTAACCTTGTTGCATAAAGTTTATCACGGTAAATATTACTGAGGAATTGGAATATTTTGTGAAAACCATTTTATGTCAGAATTATTGCTTGATATTCTTCGTTGACCGTTGAGGAATCAAGGTCGAGGAAGAATACCAATGGTTTTTCTCTAAAGGAATTTTGGAAAAACATTATCGACATAGGAAAGACACTTTTTAAAGCATGTCTCTGTAAAATGGAGAAATTATTGAATCATTGCATTGCAGATCATACATCGTCCCTGGCATTATTCTCATATAAGTAAAAACTATCTGTTTTAGTTTACGTTTTAATAACTTTATTTTATTTAATCTAAAATCAAACTTTTGAACCATAACTTTTGTCCAATTGAAATCAATCCATTATAACTTATTTAGTTAAGCAGTCCTTGAGATCGATATTTGGGGTTACTCCCTTCTATTACTACATCGGTAAAAATAGTACACTTGCTATTTTCCGACCAAGTTTTTGGCGCCGTTGCCGGGGACTGCCAAAGAACTAAGTTGTTTTGTATTATATCAATTGGAATTTTGTTGCTCTGCAACTAAAATTTTATTATTCTCTCTGTATATCATTTTAGTGTTATTGAAATTTTGTTTTCTAACTCGTGTCTAACTGTTTATGCGAGGTCAGGCCTCAGCTAAATTTTCTTTTGACACAGAACCAGAAAGAGCTTTGCACGAGAGACGCTGCAAGGCAAGAATTAATAGTCTGGCTAAAACTTGTTCAAGTGTCCCGAATCAGGAAACTGAGGACTATATATCCGTGCACTCTGAGCACAGTGACTCTGATTCAGACAGAGAAACTGACCCAGGATTCAACAACATGGCAGGGAATCAACCTGTAGCAGAGAGACTCTTAGGGGATTACGGAGGGGAAAATAATCAGCCTAACAGGATGACGATTGTTAATCAACCGGTGAATGTAGCACACTTTCAGTTGCATCCATCTACTATCCGCCAGTTAGAGAGCAAGCCTTTCTCCGGAAGAATCAATGAGGATGCAAATAAGCATCTTCAGAGATTTCTTACTACCACCACTTCTTTGAAGATCGAAGGTCATTCAGAGG
This sequence comes from Lathyrus aphaca, assembly GCA_963966055.1. NCBI lineage: Eukaryota > Viridiplantae > Streptophyta > Magnoliopsida > Fabales > Fabaceae > Lathyrus > Lathyrus aphaca. The sequence goes on along the minus strand of OZ014523.1, from coordinate 426,392,048 downwards.
AGGCAAAACGACTTGTGATGTTTCCATTCACACTTACCGACGATGCAGAAGAGTGGTTCTACTCTCTTCCCGCAGCGAGTATCACAACATGGCAAGAGATGGAAACAACTTTCCTTAATGAATACTTTCCTGCTTCAGTGTTCATCCGGAAGAGATATGATATAGTCAATTTTAAACAAAAAGAGGGTGAATCACTTGGAGATGCTTATAAAAGATTCAAAAGGTGTTTGACTTCGTGTCCTACTCATAATATGGACGCGACCGAGCAGATGCAAAACTTTGTGAATGGGTTGCGACTCAAGACAAAGCAGCTTATTGATACTGCTGTAGGTGGCTCAACAAACTTTTCAACAGCCACAGGTATTAAAAGAATCATAGAATCCATTGCTGCCAATGAACACCTTGAATTATACGATCGCACAGTGAGTCAACCAGATGGAAAATTTGATCTAAAGCTGACAGAGCAGGTTGTAAAAATGGGAGATCAAATTGCCGCAGAAGTTGAAAGAAGGTTAAAGAAGATGAATCTTGGAACTCAAACAGTTGCTCAGGTTGAACCTGTTCAAGCGGTGATTTGCGAGATATGTTGTGGACCTCACTTTGCCATGCACTGTTTGGCAACTCAAGAACAGGTTAAACAGATCAATATGTTGAGGCAAAACAATCCATATGCCAACACTTATAATCCGGGGTGGAAAAATCACCCAAATTTCTCTTGGAAAGATCATCAAGGGAACATCCAAAAACCGGTTCAAGGCCAACAACAATATCAGCCCCAGCAACAACCTTATCAGCCCCCAGTGTCAAGAAAAGCTGATTGGGAAATTGCCATTGAAAAGATGGCAGCTCACAATTGTCAATTTCAAGAAGAAACAAGGAGTAACTTCAAGAATACTGGAACCTCTATCAAGAATCTTGAAGTGCAAATGAGCCAAATTGCCCAACACCTCGCCATTCCACAAACTCCAGGGACTCTTCCTAGTGCTACTGTAACAAATCCAAAAGATAATCACAAAGTCAATGCAGTCACAACAAGAAGAGGTAAAGTTAGTGAGGAGGTTCAAGAAAATTCTGAAAGTGAAAATCAAATGATTGAGGTGGAACTGGAAATAAAAGAAAACGAAGTGGTTGATAAAGAAAAAGAATTTACCTCCGCACCGGACATCAAAGAAAAAGCGGTTGAACCAAAACCGGTGGTCAAACTTCCATATCCTACAAGAAACAAGAAGAAAGGGCAGCAAGAAAATAATTTTGAGAAATTTCTTGAGTTGTTCAAAAAGCTGGAGCTGAATATTCCATTGCTTGAAGCACTTGAGCAAATGCCCACTTATGCCAAGTTAATGAAAGATATCATTGCTAAAAAGAGGACTATGGGAGTTGAACCTATTATTCTAACCGAAACTTGTAGTGCTATTTTGCAGGGACTAAAGATTCCGGTGAAGAAAAAAGATAAAGGAGTTGTCACCATTCCATGCACCATTGGTGACCGATCGTTCAAGAGAGCTCTCATCGACTTGGGAGCGAGCATCAGTTTAATGCCTTTATCCATCTACAAAAAGTTGGGTATTGGTGTTGTTCAAGACACTCGGATGACTCTCCAATTCGCGGACCATTCGGTGAAGCGGCCATATGGAGTTGTCCACGATGTCCTGGTTAGAGTGGACAAATTTGTGTTTCCAGTTGACTTTGTGATCCTTGAAATGCCTGAAGATGAAGAAATTCCCTTGATTTTGGGAAGACCTTTCTTAGAAACCGGGAGAGTCATGATAGATATGGAAGGGGGAACACTAACATTGAAGGTGTACAATGAAGAGTTGAAAATTGATGTTAGGAACACTTTGAAGTATAAAGATGATGTGGGCACTAGTAGTAACATACAAGTGTTAGAACAAATGGAAGCTAGTGAGCATTTAGAAAGTGTGTCCCAATTGCCTCTAGAGAGGGTGTTGAGTATGTCCATTTTTGAAGATGATAAGGAAGTTGGAGATAGTGATATGGAAGTGGTAGCTATGCTTGAAACTCAACCTATCCTTAAAAGAGTTAGAATGCACCAGTGGGAAGAGTTGAGACAACCTATAATGGTTGATGAAGGCAAAGACAAGCCAAAAATATCAGAATTGAAGCAACTACCCGAGAGTCTCAAATATGTCTTTCTTGACACGAAAGAAAAATGTCCCGCTATTATTAGCGCTAATTTGAAAAGTGTGCAAGAAGACAAGTTAATTGAAGTTCTTAAGAAATTCAAAGGAGCAATTGGGTGGAAGATTGAAGACCTTAAAGGTATAAGTCCTACGGTGTGTATGCATAAAATACTTATGGAAGAAGATCACAAATCGGTCGTGCAACCCCAAAGGAGATTGAATCCGGTGATGAAGGAGGTAGTGCGAAAAGAAGTTGTTAAGCTATTAGATGCAGGATTAATCTATCCTATATCTGATAGTGCTTGGGTGAATCTGGTACATGTGGTGCCCAAAAAGGGGGGAACAACTGTTATAACAAATGAAAAGAATGAGTTGATTCCTAGTAGAATTGTTACTGGATGGAGAGTTTGCATTAATTATAGAAGATTAAATTTGGCTACGAGAAAGGACCATTTTTCGTTGCCATTCATTGACCAAATGTTGGAAAGACTAAAGGGACATGATTACTATTGTTTTCTTGATGGTTACTCCGGGTACAATCAAATTGCTGTTGTACCGAAAGACCAAGAGAAGACGGTGTTTACATGTCCCTATGGCATTTTTGCATATAGAAGGATGCCATTTGGGCTATGTAATGCCCCCGTTACATTCCAAAGATGCATGACATCCATTTTTGCTGATATGCTAGAAAAGCACATGGAAGTGTTCATGGACGATTTCTCCGTGTTCGGATCCTCATTTGATCACTGTTTGTCTAACCTTTCACTTGTTTTGCAGTGATGTCAAGAAAGAAATTTAATATTGAACTGGGAAAAATGTCATTTCATGGTGCGAGAAGGCATTGTTCTTGGTCACAAGATCTCACAAAAAGGGATCGAAGTTGATCAAGCCAAAGTGGAAGTGATCTCGAAGTTGCCACCGCCGATTAATGAGAAAGGTATAAGAAGCTTCTTGGGACATGCGGGTTTTTACCGCAGGTTCATAAGAGACTTCTCGAAGATAGCCAAACCTTTAACTACCCTGTTGGTTAAAGATAAGGTTTTTGCTTTCAATAAGGAGTGCATCGATGCTTTTGAAACACTTAAAAAGGAATTAGTGTCTGCACCTATTGTTATCGCTCCTGATTGGTCCCTACCCTTTGAAATTATGTGCGATGCTAGTGACATTGCGGTAGGGGCTGTTCTTGGACAGCGAAGAGGGAAATTGCTTCATGTGATTTATTATGCTAGTCACGTTTTGAACCCCGCACAGATAAACTATGCAACTACCGAGAAGGAGTTGCTAGCTGTTGTGTATGCCTTCGATAAATTCAGGCAATATCTGTTGGGTTCAAAAGTGATTGTTTACACTGACCATGCTGCTTTGAAATATCTTTTTGCTAAGCAGGATTCAAAGCCCAGGCTTTTGAGGTGGATTTTACTTCTCCAGGAATTCGATGTCGAGATCCGCGACAAGAAAGGGTGTGAAAACACTGTTGCAGATCATCTTTCTCGGATGTCACCAATTGAGGAGACTGAAGAGCAGCGCCCAATAAAGGATGAGTTTGCTGACGAACACATCCTAGCTGTTATTGGGGTGCCTTGGTTTGCAGATTATGCAAACTACCTCGTTGGCGGTATTATACCCGACGGTTTTGATTCTAACAAAAGGAAAAAGTTTGTTCATGACTGCAGGTTTTACTTATGGGATGATCTGTTTCTCTACAAAATAGGGGTGGATGGCCTTGTAAGAAGATGTGTACCAGACGAAGAACAAAAAGATGTGCTAAAATCATGTCACGACTCTGAGTATGGTGGACATTTCAGTGGTGATCGGACAGCAGCTAAAGTCCTTCAATCCGGACTTTACTGGCCATCTTTATTTAAGGATGCTCAAGAATTAGTGAAAGAGTGTGACAGATGTCATAGGACTGTGAATATATCAAAAAGAAACCAGATGCCCCAAAACTCTATGCTAGAGGTTGAGTTATTCGATGTATGGGGGATAGACTTCATGGGGCCGTTTCCACCGTCGTTCGGAAAAAACTATATTTTGGTGGCAGTGGATTACGTGTCCAAATGGGTAGAGGCTGTTGCATTGCCCACCAATGATGCTAAGGTTGTGGTGAGATTCCTGAAATAGAACATTTTTGCAAGGTTTGGTGTCCCGAGAGCATTAATAAGCGACGAAGGAACACATTTCCTGAATCACCTCATGGAGAAGCTTCTTCAAAAGTACAATGTTAAACATCGGATAGCTACTCCATACCACCCCCAAACAAGCGGCCAAGTTGAGGTGTCAAATAGACAACTGAAACAAATCCTGGAAAAAACAGTGAATTCGTCTAGAAAGGATTGGTCGATTAAGTTGGATGACGCTTTATGGGCGTACCGAACGGCTTTCAAAACGCCTATCGGTATGTCACCATATCAACTGGTTTACAGAAAGGCATGTCACCTACCATTGGAACTTGAACACAAAGCTTTTTGGGCGTCTAAGTATCTTAATATGGATTTGTCAAAAGCTGGAAGTTCGAGGATTCTTCAACTTCATGAGTTAGAAGAATTCAGGAATCGGGCGTATGAGAATGCTAAAGTTTACAAAGAGCAAACGAAAAAATGGCATGACAAGAGGATTCAAAGAAAAGAGTTTTGGGAAGGACAAATGGTCCTTCTGTACAATTCAAGGTTGAAGCTATTTCCGGGAAAACTAAGGTCTAAATGGTCGGGACCTTTTGTAGTTCACAAGGTATTTCCTCACGGAGCTGTCGAAATTCAAAATCAGACCAATGGAGATATTTTCAAGGTGAACGGGCAGAGATTAAAGCCTTACTTCAAAGGCCAGACTACTGGTGATGTGAATGTCACTCATCTTACTCCGTAGGATGACTGACCGTCAAGCCATGCGACGTTAAACGCAGCGCTAAGTGGGAGGCAACCCACGATTTTATCATTCTTACTTTTGTTTGTTTCAGTTTTTGTAGGTTGTGTGTTTTTGTGTATCACTGGTTCTGTTAAGGAAAGAAAGAGGTTGGATGTCGGGCAAGAAAAAAAAAATCAAGAATTTGAAGGGATCCAGGGGTGCAACACGGGTGCCCGTGTTGTGCAACACAGCCCGTGTTGTAAGGTCTAAAAAAGATTGATTTTAATGAGAATGTGAAGAGATCCAGGGGTGCAACACGGGTGCCCGTGTTGTGCAACACGGCCCGTGTTGCAAGGTCTGAAGGAGATTGATTTTTGATACGAATTTGAAGGAATCCAGGGGTGCAACACGGCCCGTGTTGCAAGGTCTGAAGGAGATTGTTTTGATGCAATGTTGAGTTCCATTACAGGGGCCTGACGCGGGTGCCCGTGTTGTGCAACACGGCCCGTGTCAGGCATGCGGGCACCCAAATTTTGAATTTTTTTTAACTTCCCTCTTTTAATACAGTGGGGCCCACGTGGTTTTTTAATCATAATTTCTCATTAGTGGCTCATTAACCACTCATTTATCCTAAACTTTCATCTTCTTCAACCTCCATTCTCTTACAGAAAAAAACCCTAACCCCATTTTTCTTCTTCATAAAAGCTTCATTTTCTCCATTACCCACTCACTAAAACACACTACCCCGTTCACAAAAAGTGTTCCCTTTGCCTCCATCGTCACTTCTACGATGAAGGATTTCACTAATCTTTCTATCAAATTGTGTGCTTAATTTGTGCAGGTGATAACAATGCCTCCTCGCAAGGATACCGGTAAGAGTGTCGCCGAATCTTCTCGCCCCCATAAGCGAGCACATAGAATGCCTAATGCTCATGGCATTTTGTTTGAGGATTCGGAGCATCAAGCCAAATATTCAAAGTTGGTAAGGCGTAAATTGATACCAGCCCGATATATGTGTAGTGAAACTCTTGAGAATCTAGGGCTTAAATTTGAGGTACACAGAATGTTTCACAATATTGGAATGCTAAATTTTATGCTTTATGAAACGCCGACTTTTGAGCGCATAACTTTGGAATTTTTGAGTTCTTTACATTTTCAGCTCAAGCATACGTGGACAGGGTCAGACACAGAGTACTTAGGTACTCTAAAGTTTCGCCTCTTTGACACTGATCATGTGATGTCAGTTGCTGATTTGGGAAAGATATTAGATCTTCCAATTTACGGGCCTGGTGCATCGCCGAGTACATTTGTGGCAGGAGAATTCTGGAAATATATCACCGGCAGTACCGATTATGTCGCATCGGCGGCAAAAGCTTTGGGAATTCATAACCCGTGCTTTAGGTATGCTCAGAAGGGGTTGGCTTATACCCTGTTCTACCGAGGCGATAGCACAGGAGTGGCTACGCAAAGAGAGCTGTACTTCCTATATGGTATGGCCAATGATAAGCTGATCAACGTTGCGGCCTTCGCAGCAGACCACCTAAAGCGGGTAGCCAATGCTGCCTCTGGTGAGATATCTGTAGGAAGGATGATTACGCAAATTGCTGAAAAACTTGGGTATGGTGAGATGTTGCTTGAAGTACCTGCAGTGGTAGGTAAGGACAAAATTGATCTTGAAACCTTAATCAACCAAGGTATGATAAAGAGTTGTCATGATTATTACTCTGTGATGACCCGTAACCGGCATTTGATTTCTTTGCCTGCCCCAAATTTGATTACTATAGACAATATAGCTAACTGGTTGTATGAGGACCCTATGCAGGGCGGAAACGATCAGTTTGATGAGTATTTTTCAGGTGAGGAGGATGAGGGGAACCAAGCTGAAGAGGTCCCGGTTCAAACTGCTGGTGGATCATCAAACCAAGCAACCGGTCAGTGGAGTGTGACCAAGGAGGAGTGGGACGAAATGATAAAAGAGAAGACCCGGCAAGGGGACCTCATCGATGAGTTGCATTCATGGATGCAACAGATGAGGCTTCATGGATTTCCACCAGAGCAGTGATAGTTGTGAGTGCCCTCCGACATTGGTTCTTCAACAGTGTGGACACTGTTGAGTTCAAGTGTGGGGGGGAGGGGGTTTAATTTTCATGTTTTCGTTTTGTTTTGTTTTAATTTATGTTTATTTTGAGTAGTGTCGGCTTGAAAACTATAGCTATGTGTTATTTGAAAAAACACCCCTGAGTTTACCTGTTGTGTGTTGCGAGTGAATTATGAGAAAGTATATAGGATTTGAGTGAAAAGAAACCCTTTGAGCAAAAAAATGAAAATTTTTTGATGTTTAGGTACAACATGAACACACTGAGTCTCCTGAATTAGGAACGAGTTCGACGTGTAGATTCGTGCCATGGTACTGTGATCTGAGAAGTAAACCCGAAGTAGTTTCTATTGACATATCTGGCTTTATCTTTAATAATTGTGTGTACAGAGTTGATCCAAAAGAGTAAAAGGCTTGAAGGCACCGAAAAAATAATGAATAAAAAACATTAGAACAATCGATCCTTCTAAGTTGGGTAACCCTCACCAGGTTATTCAAACTAACGGCGGTTGAACATAAATGTTTCCCCTAAGGGACAAAGAAATATCGGTGCCAACAATATAAAAAAAAGGGGATCAATTTTGTACACATAGTGAAAATCATAAAAAGCCTTAAAAGGGATTGTCCGAATGAAAAGGGTTGAAAATCGAAAAATAAGACCTAAGCCCGAAGCATAGTCGGAGAGGTTACTGAAAAGGAGATTCAGGTCCGGGGTTTTCCGCGGTGTAGTGTTTGTGTGATACCTTTACTGAGAGAGAAGTACCAAAAAGAACTTATTGGGTGACTTGGAACAAAGGATCCACGTATGAGTATCATAATTCATCTTGCTAGTGTTTGAATGTATAAATACAAGATTTTTGCTTGAGGTCAAGCAAGAATTCAAGTTTGGGGGAGTTTGATCAGTGATATTTAGTTGTAGTTTTCAAGCCGGTTTTCATTGTCCTTTGAGTTTAATTTCGTTCGTTTGAAGTTTTTCGTTCATGTTTCGTCGTAGTTTTCTTAATGTAGCATGCAAGTTAGTTTTAATCGTTTTATTCTGTTTTTATCTTTGGTATGGGTTATGTGGTTGTTTTTTTATGTGTTTTCAGGTCAATATGTAATCGGTTGTTCGAAGCATCCGAAGAGATGATCCAAGCGTGAAAAATGACAGCAAAACAGGATGTCAGAAGCACAACACGGGTGCCAGTGTTGTACAACACGGCCCGTGTTGTGATGATCAGTTGAAGAGGAGACTTGTTAAAGAAAAGAAGAAAATCAGTGATGTGACACGGGTGCCCGTGTTGTACAACACGGCCTGTGTCATAGCATCTGAAGAAGGGGATGAATTGAGAAGAACCAGAGGCACAACACGGGTGCCCGTGTTGCACAACACGGCCCGTGTTGTGAAGACCAGAAGAAAACCTGATATTTTGATGCTGCAAGGGCATTCTGGACTTTTCGCAGTGTTTTGGAAGACTGATTTATATTAGATGATTATTACTGTAAAGAACTACTTTTTGATTTGGGGATTTTGGGATTTGAACAATAACGGGAGAAGAAGGATTGATCAAGAGCGGAAGCGATTGACGATCCAACGAATCCGACGTTAATTGTAATGTCTCTATTTTCTTGCTCTGTTTTAGTCATTGCATTGCATTGCAGATCATACATCGTCCCTGGCATTATTCTCATATAAGTAAAAACTATCTGTTTTAGTTTACGTTTTAATAACTTTATTTTATTTAATCTAAAATCAAACTTTTGAACCATAACTTTTGTCCAATTGAAATCAATCCATTATAACTTATTTAGTTAAGCAGTCCTTGAGATCGATATTTGGGGTTACTCCCTTCTATTACTACATCGGTAAAAATAGTACACTTGCTATTTTCCGACCAAGTTTTTGGCACCGTTGCCGGGGACTGCCAAAGAACTAAGTTGTTTTGTATTATATCAATTGGAATTTTGTTGCTTTGCGACTAAAATTTTATTATTCTCTCTGTATATCATTTTAGTGTTATTGAAATTTTGTTTTCTAACTCGTGTCTAACTGTTTATGCGAGGTCAGGCCTCAACTAAATTTTCTTTTGACACAGAACTAGAAAGAGCTTTTCACGAGAGACGCCGCAAGGCAAGAATTGATAGTCTGGCTAAAACTGGTTCAAGTGTCCCGAATCAGGAAACTGAGGACTATATATCCGTGCACTCTGAGCACAGTGACTCTGATTCAGACAGAGAAACTGACCCAGGATTCAACAACATGGCAGGGCATCAACCTGTTGCAGAGAGACTCTTAGGGGATTACGGAGGGGCAAATGCTCAGCCTAACAGGATGACGATTGTTAATCAACCGGTGAATGTAGCACACTTTTAGTTGCATCCATCTACTATCCGCCAGTTAGAGAGCAAGCCTTTCTCCGGAAGAATCAATGAGGAAGCAAATAAGCATCTTCAGAGATTTCTTACTACCACCACTTCTTTGAAGATCGAAGGTCATTCAGAGGAGGCAAAACAACTTGTGATGTTTCCATTCACACTTACCGACGATGTAGAAGAGTGGTTCTACTCTCTTCCCGCAGCGAGTATCACAACATGGCAAGAGATGCAAACAACTTTCCTTAATGAATACTTTCCTACTTCAGTGTTCATCCGGAAGAGATATGATATAGTCAATTTTAAACAAAAAGAGGGTGAATCACTTGGAGATGCTTATAAAAGATTCAAAAGGTGTTTGACTTCGTGTCCTACTCATAATATGGACGCGACCGAGCAGATGCAAAACTTTGTGAATGGGTTGCGACTCAAGACAAAGCAGCTTATTGATACTGCTGTAGGTGGCTCAACAAACTTTTCAACAGCCACAGGTATTAAAAGAATCATAGAATCCATTGCTGCCAATGAACACCTTGAATTATACAATCGCACAGTGAGTCAACCAGATGGAAAAATTGATCTAAAGCTGACAGAGCAGGTTGTAAAAATGGGAGATCAAATTGCCGCAGAAGTTGAAAGAAGGTTAAAGAAGATGAATCTTGGAACTCAAACAGTTGCTCAGGTTGAACCTGTTCAAGCGGTGATTTGCGAGATATGTTGTGGACCTCACTTTGCCATGCACTGTTTGGCTACTCAAGAACAGGTTGAACAAATCAATATGTTAAGGTAGAACAATCCATATGCCAACACTTATAATCCGGGGTGGAAAAATCACCCAAATTTCTCTTGGAAAGATCATCAAGGGAACATCCAAAAACCGGTTCAAGTCCAACAACAATATCAGCCCCAACAACAACCTTATCAGCCCCCAGTGTCAAGAAAAGCTGATTGGGAAATTGCCATTGAAAAGATGGCAGCTCACAATTGTCAATGTCAAGAAGAAACAAGGAGTAACATCAAGAATACTGGAGCCTCTATCAAGAATCTTGAAGTTCAAATGAGCCAAATTGACCAACACCTCGCCATTCCACAAACTCCAGGGACTCTTCCTAGTGCTACTGTAACAAATCCAAGAGATAATCACAAAGTCAATGCAGTCACAACAAGAAGAGGTAAAGTTAGTGAGGAGGTTCAAGAAAATTCTGAAAGTGAAAATCAAATGATTGAGGTGGAACTGGAAATAAAAGAAAAAGAAGTGGTTGATAAAGAAAAAGAAGTTACCTCCGCACCGGACATCAAAGAAAAAGCGGTTGAACCAAAACCGGTGGTCAAACTTCCATATCCTACAAGAAACAAGAAGAAAGGGCAGCAAGAAAAGAATTTTGAGAAATTCCTTGAGTTGTTCAAAAATCTGGAGCTGAATATTCCATTGCTTGAAGCACTTGAGCAAATGCCCACTTATGCCAAGTTAATGAAAGATATCATTGCTAAAAAGAGGACTATGGGAGCTGAACCTATTATTCTAACCGAAACTTGTAGTGCTATTTGGCAGGGACTAAAGATTCCGGTGAAGAAAAAAGATAAAGGAGCTGTCACCATTCCATGCACCATTGGTGACCGATCGTTCAAGAGAGCTCTCATCGACTTGGGAGCGAGCATCAGTTTAATGCCTTTATCCATCTACAAAAAGTTGGGTATTGGTGTTGTTCAAGACACTCGGATGACTCTCCAATTCGCGGACCATTCGGTGAAGCGGCCATATGGAGTTGTCCACGATGTCCTGGTTAGAGTGGACAAATTTGTGTTTCCAGTTGACTTTGTGATCCTTGAAATGCCTGAAGATGAAGAAATTCCCTTGATTTTGGGAAGACCTTTCTTAGAAACCGGGAGAGTCATGATAGATATGGAAGGGGGAACACTAACATTGAAGGTGTACGATGAAGAGTTGAAAATTGATGTTAGGAACACTTTGAAGTATAAAGATGATGTGGGCACTAGTAGTAACATACAAGTGTTAGAAAAAATGGAAGCTAGTGAGCATTTAGAAAGTGTGTCCCAATTGCCTCTAGAGAGGGTGCTGAGTATGTCCATTTTTGAAGATGATAAGGAAGTTGGAGATAGTGATATGGAAGTGGTAGCTATGCTTGAAACTCAACCTATCTTTAAAAGAGTTAGAATGCACCAGTGGGAAGAGTTGAGACAACCTATAATGGTTGATGAAGGCAAAGACAAGCCAAAAATATCAGAATTGAAGCAACTACCCGAGAATCTCAAATATGTCTTTCTTGACACGGAAGAAAAATGTCCCGCTATTATTAGCGCTAATTTTAAAAGTATGCAAGAAGACAAGTTAATTGAAGTTCTTAAGAAATTCAAAGGAGCAATTGGGTGGAAGATTGAAGACCTTAAAGGTATAAGTCCTACGGTGTGTATGCATAAAATACTTATGGAAGAAGATCAGAAACCGGTCGTGCAACCCCAAAGGAGATTGAATCCGGTGATGAAGGAGGTAGTGCGAAAAGAAGTTGTTAAGCTATTAGATGCAGGATTAATCTATCCTATATCCGATAGTGCTTGGGTGAGTCCGGTACATGTGGTGCCCAAAAAGGGGGGAACAATGTTATAACAAATGAAAAGAATGAGTTGATTCCTACTAGAACTGTTACTGGATGGAGAGTTTGCATTGATTATAGAAGATTAAATTTGGCTACGAGAAAGGACCATTTTCCGTTGCCATTCATTGACCAAATGTTGGAAAGACTAGCGGGACATGATTACTATTGTTTTCTTGATGGTTACTCCGGGTACAATCAAATTGCTATTGCACCAGAAGACCAAGAGAAGACGGCGTTTACATGTCCCTATGGCATTTTTGCATATAGAAGAATAGCGAGACATTCATGCTAGAACTTGAAATTGTATCATAGCATCCATAATAGTGAAACGCCACATAACAATACACAAACTCAAATGACAACATAACAACATATCATAGAAACAACACCAAACATCACAAACAAATAAGCCAACATTGAAACATAATCGAAAATGAGAAAACATCGGCAACAACAATCAAACAGAGTCATCAGTTTGAAAAAACAATTATACTAACCGGCACGAATACGAGGCCACTGAGTTGTCTTTGATATTGTTGTTGTTATTGCAATCAAAGTTGAGTTGGAGATGTTGCGTAACGCAGTTGTTGCGAGTTGTTCAGCGTTCGTCGAAGCTAAATATAAGCGGTTGAGCTTTGCACGAGAAAAGGATGAAGGTCAATGTTGCCGCAAGTGATAGAGCATGGATTTGTGACGTGAGGTCTGGATGAACTCGCAATTGGAGGGAATGAGGTTATCGCCGGTTGTTGGTGGCGGGTGGCGTACGTCTGAGTCGAAAGGCAATGAGTAGATGCTGGTGTGATGCAGGATCGGATGGTGATGGGTGACGTCGTAGGAGCGGATGGGTGAGGATTTGCAGAAGGGGGATCAGAGGTGATGTTTGAAGTGAGGGCTACATTGAGTTTCTCTTTGAAAAAAACAAAACACATCATATGTATATTATGGTAAAACGAAAAAGTACATACACAATAAAAAACTATATAAGTTAAACGAGAAAAAAATGTAAACTATATAAGTTAAATTATATAAAAGAAAAACAAAAGAAATGCAGTACTGTTAGTAATACATGATGATAGAGATATGGTAAACAAAAAAATTATATGCATAGTAAAATAAGTAGATTGTACTTTAATTGAAGGCGAACGGAGGCGCTGCTTCTCGGTCTCCCCTTTTTTTTCCCCTTTGCAGCAACAACACATAATAAGTATATATAGGATTAATTAGGGTTAATGTCAATTGTGCCTTAATGTTTATTTTGAAACCCAATAAAATATTAATTTAAAACTAAAAAGTTTAACAATTAAGATAATTAAAATTAAAAGAAAAAGTAACAATTCTATTTATTTATTCTAGACACAATGTAAAAATAAACGGACCAACAAATAAAAGTTGAGCGTCAAAGTGCTCGAAAAAATAAAATGAATACATCAAAATAATCAGTGCAAAATGAACGACTCAGAAAAATACAGCGTTTGGTCGGATTTTGAAATAAAAATTATGATCGTTTAAACTGCTCAGACTGATCAACATACGACCAAAAATAGTCGTAAAAATATTTTTAGCATGCCAGATTAATCTACATGAACCGCATATTAATAGTACTGACATTTATAAACTTAAATTTGACATTTCCGTTTACTGATTTTAGGCACAGTTAAAAAAATTAGTTTGACCAGTCTGTCTGTAAATTCCGAGAAATTATTCCGGCTAATATTAAGATGAAATACATACTATGCTATGAAGATGATGCAAATGAATGCGAAACAAAAAGTCAGTTAGAGTTAAAAATCAGAGGGCAAATTTTGGGGTGCAACAGCTGCCCCTATTCAATTTTCTGAAACCTGAGGAGTTAGATTGGCATGTGTGCCATTCGTGACTTAGGACCACGATACGGACAAGTATCGGTAGAAGCAAACGCTGACACGTGTTTAAGGGTGATGATATGGACGAGTATCAATCGGTTAAGCAAGGAACACGGACGAGTGATGATATATACAAGATACGGACGAGTATCAAAGACTTATGTATAAGCATGTACAAGTATTGATCTGCTGGGGAAATACGTGCGAGACACGGACGAGTGCCAAAAGATTAAGAAAGGGACACAAACGAGTGTTTTAACTTGCTGGGGAAGTATGACACGCGCGAGTGTCAAAAAGAATATGTACAAGTATGAACAAATATCTGTATTGAGAATGCCGAAAGTATTCTGGCGACTTTACTGGAGAAAGATGACACAGACGAGTGTCGAAAAGAGCATGTTTAAATATGAACATGCATCTATGTTCGAGAATGCAAAATGGGATGTTTTGGCTTTTGTCTGCAGGGGATATGAGTTTTGTTTATTGCTGATGGAGTGATTATGGAGTTTGCGTGTGACGGCTCGAACCTGGCTTATGATCATGCAAATGTTTGATTTTTTCCGTAATGCTCCGTTTTAGACGGAATGTTATGCTTATTTTGGTGAATATAATGCGAATGCTATGATTATGCAAATGAGAAACCCGATCCGAGATCCGGATCCTGTGAGGATAAAGATCTCCAATTTATCTGTTCGGAGGGAGAACTCCGCTGGGGACGAGGAAGTTTCAGCAACTCCGCTGGGGAAGTATTTCATGTATTGCTCTACTGGGGAGAGAATGGAAACTCTGTGGGGAAGCAAATCCACCGACTCTGCTGAGGATGAGAAAATCCTGGCAACTCTGATGGGGAATAGAAAGTTCTTGACCACTTTGTTGGGGAAAAAACTGTCAGGCATTGCTCGGGAGATCCCGCTTGGGGAGGAGATAACTTCTGGGAAGCAATACGCTGGGGATTGATGAATTCCTCAAGGGATCTCCTGGGGGGATAAAAACTTTGCGAGGGAGTACTTCTTGTCAAGGAGTCCTGCTGATGATGTGATTGCTGACTTGGCTGGGGATACTATGCTTGATATGCCCCATGCTGTGAAAGATTGTCTGCCTTGAGTACATGCAACCTGTTAAGACAAAGGAAATGCACAAGTGTCCCAAAGTATCCTCAACCGGACTCCATCATAGGAGTTAGATTTTCTTAAGAATTCATATTTCCTGCAAGAATTTGTTAAAATGGCTCATATGTTTTATGCAAGTGTTGTACCACGAACTTTTGGACATTTTGCAAACGAAACAAAAATGTACAAAACAAAGTGTGACTGAAAATTCTAATTTTATTGATTTGTGCGCCCTGAATAGGCAAGTACAGTCAAAGAAGTGAATCCCCTGAAAGGAGGAGATTGCTGTAAATTGAGAAAATAAAAGGTGTTGGCAATGTTTGACGTTGACGCTCAAGTGAGCTCCCTTTGCTATGACCCGTATGACCTTGACGTTCTTCTTATCTTGCTTTCTGAAGAAGGTTGATTTCTGACCGACGCTTTATCCTTTCGAAGCTTTCCATGTTGTGAGTGATACAGACGAATTCAGAATGCAGTCGTTCACTTATTTCCCTGATTTTGCGTGGATCTCCCTTTCGGGTTTTCGATCCACCAGGATACCAATTTTTGCCTGAGCTGTCCGATATGGCTTTTCAACTCAGCGGGTGTACATTTTTTCAATTTTCCCTTATTTTTGCCCGAGTCTTTTATTTTGTTTTTCGACTCGCTGGGATGCCCTATTTTTGCATGGACTTACATTCTGTTTTTATGTCCAGCGGGTCATTTTAAGCGAAGTATTTTTTAACTACATCTGAATTCACAGGAGATAAGAAATCCTCGCCATCCATAGTAGTGAGCATCAGTGCTCCACCGGAAAAAAATTTCTTTACCATGAATGGGCCTTCGTAGTTTGGCGTCCATTTTCCACTGTGGTATGTATGAGGAGGAAGAATTCTTTTCAGAACAAGCTCTCCCACGTGGTATTCCCGAGGTCTGACTTTCTAATCGAAGGCTTTCTTCATTCGTTTATGATACAACTGCCTATAACAGATAGTTTCTAATCTTTTCTCTTCAATTAGATTCAGTTGATTATATCGAGACCGGACCCATTCTGCTTCATCTAGTTTCACATCCATCATTACCCGTAAGGAGGGTAGTTCAACTTCAACAGGTAGGACTGCTTCCATACCATATACAAGCTGATACAGTGTTGCCCCAGTAGATGTTCTGATAGAGGTTTGGTACCCATGCAAGGTAAATGGTATCATTTATTTCCAGTCTTTGTAGGTGACTACCATCTTTTGCACAATCTTCTTAATATTCTTGTTATCAGCCTCAACAGCGTCATTCATCTTTGGCCTGTAAGGAGAAGAGTTGTGATCTTGAATTTTGAAGTCCCGGCAAAGTTCTGCCATCATCTTGTTGTTCAAATTGGAACCATTATCAGTAATGATTCACTCGGGAACTCCATATCAACAGATGAAATCCCTTTTCAGAAATCGAGCAACCACTTGTCTAGTGACGTTTGCATATGAAGCTGCTCCAACCCATTTGGTGAAGTAATCAATGGCTACCAGGATGAATCTGTGACCATTGTAAACACCCCAAATTTTCCCTCACCTTTTCTCACACCATGGCCTGTGATCTTTCATTTTTGCAATAGCATAAGCATATCATATCCCACTGCATAGTTCATTTCATATGCATCCAGGGTTTGTGATTTGAGCAATCCAAGAAGTGATCTGATTCATCCCAATGGTCTTGGAGCTTGTCAAGAGGGTCCATGTGTGTTCCATGATCATAATATGCTCCCAAAAGTTCATAAAAGTCAAGGGATCACGAAGCATGGCAAAGGCATAGAGGCAGACTGAAGATTTCCTGCACAGATGACCTAAAATTAGGGTTTTGGTTTCAGAGGCCTTAACCCCAAATTTTTTGGTCATTCTTTTTTCTAATGGTCTTAATATGTTATAAGGATCATGTGTACCAAATTTGATGAAGAAATTCACTGTGGAAGTCATCTGATCATTGGGTAACTTCTTGAGCAAGTAAAGTCAAAATCAGGGCATCTGAAGCCTCCATCAAGGGTACCAAAGGGCCATCATTCATCATTTTGAGTCTTTATGATCTTTATTAGATGTTATAAGTGGTTGGAAGTTCACAAAGTTGAAGAATTTCAAGCCAAATGCAAACTTGCTATTTTTGGAAATGACTTGTAATGGAAACTTTCCATTTTGGGAAAGATATTCAACCTATTCTTTCATGACCAAAAATGCTTCAAATGAAAAATTCTTGGACATGAAATTTGTATATTATGTCTTCCCATTTTCAAAAAGTACAAGAACATGTCTTGATTCACCTAGAACTCAAGATATAGCCTTTCAAAGTTGGCAAAAATCCTATAATTTTCAAGTGTACACCAAAGAGGGAATTTTGCAAATTCACTTGCCAAGCCATTTCATGACCTCTAATTGACCTCTAAGCATCATAAAAACATCACATGACTTACCTTGATCAGAATTATGCCTTGGATTGCAAGTTTCATTAAGCCATTTTCACAAAATTATCAAAGTTGGAAATTTGCAAAACACATGATATCTCTTCATCCAAGTGATCCAGCTGCACAAATTCAATCCTAGGGCTCTCCACAAACTCAGCTGAGGCCAAGACACCCCTTGAAACAGCTCTGAACCATGTTCATACCTCAAGTACACAATGTTGACATTTTTGCAACTTGGCCCATACCAATCACACTATGCCACCACCCACTTTCTGATCACTCTCATTGGCCTATACTAACCGTATGCAGCTCATTTCATAACACACACAAGCCTGAAACATCACACAACTCAGATTGCTCAAAAATCCCCAAAACCTTCAAGCTTTCGAAACTCACTCCTCAGCCACTCAAACTCCAAACTCTCACCACCAATCATCTCCAAACATCATAAGGATCATTTTCCACCCCTTGCCATAGCCTGAAACAAGCCAAAACACAAACACGATTTCTGTATATTCATAAATGAAACTCATAAACCAAGCCATACAAACTTGTTTCAAGCCTTTCAGAAGCACACGGGGGATCATTGGAGTGGTTTTGCATCAAGGAAAGGTCTATAAAGCTCAGATTGAGAAAGCTTCATCTCAGGTATCATCAAGAACAAATTTTCCATAACTTGCCTTTTAAGTTACAATATCAATCTACATGTTTCACTGATCACTGTGATGTGTTTGGTTTTGAAAATGAGTTGAAAATAAGCATGTATTTAGCTTTTGAAAGTTATGTGTAATTTTCCGTTTTGCTTCGATTCATGAATTTGATGGAATATAAATGTTGTTTGTTGCTGGATTCATGTTTAATGTTGTTCATTAATCATTTCTGGAGAGTTTGATGTGTTTTTATGGGGTTTTGAGGGAGTTGGGGTGGAAGAGTGACCGGAGAAGATGACCGGAGCTTGCTCCGGTCACCTGAATGTGATTAGGGTTAGGATTAGGGTTAATCAACTCAGTTTAAATGTAGGCCATTTGATCTTGCTTTGCGCGTGTTTGAGATGTTCAGATCAATTCACTTAAACCCTAATTATAATTCATTAAATTAATCAGTTTAATTAGCCAGATTCAATCTGGGCCTTAGGATCACGCGCGCAGTCTTCTCCCATTTGAATCCCAACCATCAGATCAGTTGACTTTGCATTTTATTTGTTTTTATTTCATTTTCTTTTCATCTCTTTCCATATTTTATTTAAAAAAGAAAAAATCATTCAAAAAATCCCATTTTCTGTATTTTTGTTTTAAATATTTTTCTTAACCTGAAAACATTTTTGATTTTAATTTTTGCATTAAAAAAGTATTTTTAAAATATTTAAATGTTTTATTTAATTCATTAATTGATTTTAATTAATTAAATATTCATTTAGGTTTCTAAAAATCACCAAAAAACTCATGAAGCATTCCAGTACATTTAGAAACATTTTCAAACTCACCATAAAAATTTCTTTTTAGGTTTGATCACATTTTCACAATTTTCTTTGAATTAGGGTTCTTAAATTTCACATTTTTTAACCTTAACTTGAAAAATTCATTTCTGCCTAACCATGATGAGTTTGAACTTTATTTGTTTTTCATTGTTACACATATTGCATATAGTTTCCTGGTTATTTATCTCATATTTTTATCTTGCATTTTCAATTTGATTTGCATTTTCCCTTTAGAAGCACCCAAAAACCCTAGGTAACTTAGAAATTTCATAACTCTCACTAGGATTGGCTTCTGACCTTCTCCTTTGGAGTGTGATCTTGTGTAGGTTTAGGGTTTGTTTGAGCTCAATTTCATTTTTTTATCTTGGTGATTGCTTCTGTTTTGGTCATATGCCTCTCATGTTGTCTTAAAACCCTAATTTTGCATCTTCATTTGCATTCTTCTTTGCATATCATGAACTTGTGAACTTGCCATTCCATTCCATTCTTTTGTATGTCATCTTAGACATCTTAGGACATGTTTGAAACATTTCTTGATCATTGTTGCATTATTTTGGCATGCTTTGCATTCATTTTGTTTCATGAACATTCATGTGTTTTCATGCTTCTAAATAAGCTTCTGTTGCACCTCATCCTTGTAAGATCATTCATATGCTTCTTGTATGGCTTTGAATCATCTCATATACCATTTACATTGCATATTCACGTCTGACTTTGGTCTTTGCATCCTTATTCATCTCATTTCCTTGTACTTTATGTCTTATGCATTCACACTAACATTTCAGGAACTTTTGGTAAGCTATCTGGGAGGTTTTGCCTTCACCTCCCACCTTTTCTTTCCTCTCATTTGCATATTTATTTGTCTTTCAAGTGAACTTGTTTCATTTATGTCTCTCTTGCTCCTTTCTTTTCTCCTAGGTTACTTATCTTCTTCAGGAAGTAAGTAACTTATTCTTCTTCCTCCTTCTCTTTTCATCTGCTTCTTCCATGGTGGCCTCCTTGAAGATCTTTTCTCTTAAACCTCACAAACCATAGGATATCCAAGCATGATAACTTTTAGGGTTATGTATAGTCCCCCGTAGCTTTTTACCTTTGAGTCTCCTTGAGTCTCTCTTCTCACCTCTTAATCAGAGACTAAACTCTTAAAGTTTTAGGACTTTGGGATTAGGGTTATGCCTGCATCCTTATCTTAGGATGGAGTGTATAACTTTAATCCTTAGTGTTAAACCTTTAATTTGTTTACACCTCTTAATCAAAACAGATTAATAATCACTAAGACTTTATCTTGTAACTTTGGCCTTACATTAGGGTTCTATCTCTTCCTTATGGTTAAGAGGGACTAACCCTAGTGTTTAATGGACAAGTCTCCCTCAAATTGTCTTACAAACCATAAAATCCACTTCTTAATGTCATCCCTTAATTAAATTCCATTTAATAAAGGCTTGTTATATAATGAATTTAATCCCTAACCATGGATTAAGTTGAGGTATCTTCCTCAGCTTAAGTGTCCTCATCTATCATCCTTCTATTAGGATGGTGTAATAAGTTCACTAATCTGTGATTAGATATTAAACTCATTACTTAACACTAAACAAAAACCCAAAAACATCTAAATAATCACAAGTAGGTTAATGATCTTAATCCTACATCATCATGGTAATTAAGTTGAGATGCTTATCTCATACTTAAGTAGGCTCATTATCCCTAATCGGGGATGATATAATGAGTTTACAAGCCCTTGATTTAGGTTTAAACTCATTAACTTATGCAAAACACCAAAAACAATAACAAATTGAAAACACAAATACAAACAATAATCGTCTCCTTCGGGATTCTTTTCTCATCACACTCATTCACAAACGAGAACTCGCTTCTTCCGTCTAATGCAAGACAATTAGCACTCGAGCCAGACGAGTCATACACTTGAGCATAGACAAGTAAGCAGTTCACAGTCAATTCTTTTTTCAGTCTCTTTGAGTCGAACTACGGTGTTCTGACTTCCTCATTGCACGAGAGGATACGTAGGCATAACTTAACAGTTATCGAACAAAAGTCTCTTTGTCATCCCCCTCTTTCAGCATTCCTTTTTAAGCCTCAATTCCTGAGCAATTCACACCTTTTGCAATGAAACTTGTACTTTCTTTTCCTAGATTTTGTACACAATTAGCACATACACCTAACCCTTTTAAACACAATATTGTAAGCGTGGATCCCGTCGAGTACGACGGACGATCTGGGTTCTAATACCTTCCCAGGTCGTAACCAACCCCCTTTCTCAGTTTCTCTGGTTCGCAACCGTCTTATCCATTTCTTTCCAGGTTTATGCAGCATTACCTTTCCTTCGAGATAAAAAGGCCTAGCTGGCGACTCTATTCAATTCAACCCTTTCTCTTTCGCCGATCGTTCGCGTCTGCACCGTGGGACTTAAGTGTCTTTTCCGGGAGCGACATGTTGGCGACTCTGCTGGGGAAAGTATCTTGCAACCAGGGCTTCTGGTTCTTTTTGAGGGTTTCTCCTAGCGCTTGTTTGATTTGTGTTTATAGGGGTGTTATGTGTATTTTTTGTTTACTGGTTTATTTATTGCTTTCTGTACAACTTTATTTATTGCTTTCATTTATTGTTTTATACATTTCACATTATTGTCATCATATCATGTCTTGGATTTGTTGGTTTACCTTGGTGGGAGGGGTATCTCAGTGAGCAAGGTTCTACACCGGGAACCTGAGTGACACATAGGATTAGAATGGCTTCATATTCTTTCCCATTCCATTTCGGTCTGGTGTGGGAATATGAAACACGTTTCAGACATGGGTTTCTTCTTGAGAACTATGTACTACGGATTTCCTGTAGTGCTAGGGCTATCTGGGAAGCCTGCTAAGTCTGGATGACCTTTTTAGATGACCTTCAGCATCTGAGGTGAATTAGAGGAGGATTCTTTATGATTAATGTAAACATTGTACCTCCGGGTTAGAAGTGTTTACACTTCTCACAATAGATCCAAGTCTGAGGTTCCTTGTTCTAGAACAATACCTGTGAGGGGGTTGGGATGTTTACAGGTTTGCAGGAACCCTTGGCCTCAACATACCCTGTTACTGATATTGTTTTAAGGTCACACTATTTTGGACTGATCTTATGAAACCCTGGACTTTTGACTCTTTATTTGAGTCCCCCACCTGGTTACTGGTTATCTAGCCTTCATTTGGATTTCTAAAGACTCATGGACCCTATCAAAGCAAATGGCAAATCCAGCACCTGATCACAAACCCTTGCATATCATTCTGCATACATCATATTGCATCATTTTAAAATTTTTCTATTTGTTTTACAGGGTATCCACTTCATCTTTGGTTTGGTTTTGATTATTCTTTTGCTCAGCCACCTTCATCCGTTATCTTCATCAGAGATCTTCTTCAGCTGATATCTTCTCCAATTGTCTTCATCAGTATTTCTCCTCAGTTATCTTCATCAGCATCCATTGTCAGTATGATCATCCAGGAAGAGCAACATCACTTATCATTTCTTTGAGCCCTCTTTAGCAGGCATCAGGCAGATTCAGGCACTTATCACTCCTGATCATGTCCCTTTATTCAGGGAGCATTATGGTGGTATTATGGACATGATCATGGACTTGGATGCATCACAGAGGAGCATGATTCACACTTGCCTTCAGTTTTATGACCCTCCTCTCAGATGTTTTAATTTCCCAGACTTTCAGATGGGTCCTTTTTTGGAAGAGTTTTCCATGTTGTTAGGTGTCCCTATCAGAATAGGAATTCCTTTCAACCCTGAGATGAATGCTCCTAGGAATGAAGACATAACTAAGGCTCTATATTTGGAAACCACCATCATTGATCAGCATATGACCACCAAGGCTGGAATCCCAGGCCACCATTTGGACTTCTTGGTCACTCAGGCCACCAGTCATGCTGCAGTTGGGAAGTGGGAAACTGTTTGTGTTCTCCTGGATCTTAGTATATATGGAACCATCTTGTTTGTAGATGAGCCTAAGTTTGTAAGCAAGAATGCTATCCATATCTTCCTGCTGAAGAATCCAGTTCCTACCTTGCTAGGGGATTTCTACTACTCAGTGCATCAGAGAAATGAGAAGCAGAGGGGAAAACTAGTCAGATGTTGTGCACCTCTCTTCTACTGTTGATTATTGAGACACCTTCCAAAGACCGAAGCTTTCCTGAATCCTCATCAGTCAAGAAATTAGGCTAAGAGAATGATTGCTCTTACTTCAGAAGACATCAGGTGGTGTACTCAGAGCACCAAGGGCAGAGACGTGATTACAAGCTATGGGCAATATCCCAATGTACCTCTTATTGGAGTGAAGGGTTGCATCTACTACAATCCTTTGCTTTTCAAAAGGCAACTAGGGTATGCCTTGGTACATCCACCAAGAGAGTAGGATTTAGCAGAGACCCTTTACTGTGATGTTCATAATAATCATGCTATCATTCGATAAGCAGCCTGGGCTTGGGATAACATACAGACAAAAGGGACTGCTATTCTTGGCAAGTGCAACAACATAGCTTCAACTCAGTACATTGATTGGTCTCGCATCAGAGGACAAATCACCCGCATGCCATTTACCCTGGAAGATGTGCCAGGGCCATCAGCAGCAGAGCCTGTAGCTACAGTCAGTTTAGAGGAGTTTGAGAAGCTGAAAGAGAGGAATACCCAGCTTTCTGAAGCTCTGAAGAAGGCCCTTTGGGAAAGGAATGATTGTCGTCTGGATATTGAGAGGTTAGAGAAGCTCCGGATCGAGCATATGACCAAGATAGAAAAGATAGAGGACTTCATCAGAAAAGCCCGAGCATGGGAGTTGGTATTAAAGAATGCTTGCAAAGAAGCTAAGATTCAGAAAGCCAGAGCTGAACATTACTTGGAGGAGAGTCAAGCTAGATGGATCATAATTACTGAAGCTCGTTTGTAAGAAGATCAGAAGACACATGCTAAGATTGAGCAGTTGGAAGCTAATGAGAAGAAGATTCAGGAAGCCTTGTTAGTAGCACAGAAGGAAATCTCCGAGTTGAAACTCCGGGCGGGGTTGAAGAGATCAAAAGACCAAGACAAGTACCAGAAGTTGACACGTGCCATTTCCACCAGGAACCTTCTTATCAGGACCATCACAGAACATCCAGTTGGACCAGTGACTGATGTTCTCCTGAAGGAAGTAAAGGAGGATGACTTTGGGCTGGATGTTTGATTTCTTTGTACTTGTATTTTATTTTGATTGTACTTTATTTCTCATGGTGATTTTGTTGTATTTCTCGACTTAATTGTATTTTGACCCACCATGGGAACTTGTTGTAATCATAAACTATGTACCTTTTGCATTTGTAATATATGGTTTATGTATTACTTGGATTTTCTGATGGGTTTTGATTTCTACAACATCTTCTTCATTCCTAGAGGTCTGGAAGGTCAAAACCAAAGAACCAAACCGGATACCCTTGGAAGACAAATAGACATACTGCATTGCATATTAACCTCATTCTATGTTTTGCAGGTGTTTTTGTTGTTGTTTTCTCACTTTAATGTTGTCTCAGGAAACATTGCTCGTAAGAGGGTTTTCCCCATCAACAAAGTTCACCGGTATCCTACAAGAAACAACCTTCCGAGCTTACAGATGGACGAAGTTCAACAAGATTTGGCTGACGTGAGAACTCAGATGGCTAATGAAAGAACTGAGATGAGGGCTCAGATGAACTAGTTTATGGCAGTGATGACTGGGTTGGCTCAAAGCCAAGAAAGATTAAGAGAGTTAGTCGAGCGGAAAACTCCACAAGAGAATCATCCAGGTACGGGAGGTACTAGTAACAATGATCACGGGCAATCCCGAACAGATTTTCCAGAGTTTGGGCCTCACCTCAATCCTGAAGTCAATTCTATCAGAAATACTCAAGGAAACACTGGAGGTCGTGCCTTGCAAGAGGACCCTCAAGAGGAATAGTTTACAGTAATTGGTTATGGGGATGAAGTTGAGATCTTTGGAGTCCCAAAACTCTTTGGGATTTGATGTAATGGACATGGGTTTAGTTGAGGGAGTCAAGATTCCTCACAAATTCAAGCCTTCATGCTTTGAGAGATATAATGGTACCTCTTGTCCACATACTCACCTGCATTCCTTTTTGGGGAGACTGGAAGCTTATACCATGGACGAAAAGTTGTGGATGTTCTACTTCGAAGACAGTCTGACCGGGGCATCCCTTGAATGGTATTCTCACCTGTCTAGAGCAATAGTCAGGAACTGGAAGGATTTGGCCGAGGCTTTCATACGCCAATATCAATATAACTTGGACATGGCTCCCAACAGGACTCTCCTGATGGGTATGTCTCAGTCTTCAAGAGAAAGCTTCGAGGAGTATGCCCAAAGATGGAGACAGCTTGCTGCTGCTGTCCAGCCTCCAATGTCTGAGAGAGAAATGGCCGACATGTTCATGAACACCCTACAGGGGACATACATTGACAGACTTGCTGCTTTCGCGTCCACCAGCTTTGCGGATGTAGTTATAGCTGGTGAGAGAATTGAGAGTCTTTTGAAGATGGGCAAAATTTCAAACAACGGTGCCAGTTCCAGCAATGCAAGGAAACCTTTCGCAGGATCTCGTAGGACAGGTGAGACCAACTCAGTACACATAGGCAGAGGTAGGCCTCAATACATGCCAAGATCAGTAGCTACTGTTACCATTCCAACTCTAGCACCTCAATAACAATATCCTCCACAACCATAACACTTCCACTGCAACAAAAATTTCCTCAACAGAGATTTTACAACAATAACAATCAGCAACAACGTCCGTTTCAACAAAGGACTTCACAAATTAACAGGGTTATCGATCCCATCCCGATGCCTTATGCTTCCTTACTTCCACAATTATTAAGGCTCAATCTGATTGAATTGAGGACTCTGGCCCCACCAGATCCCCAGAATCTTCCAAGAAACTATGATGTTAATGCCATACGTGCCTTCCACTCCAATGCACCTGGCCATACTACAGAGAAGTGCAAAGCCTTACACATGAAGGTTCAAGATTTGATTATTTCTAAGGCAGTCAACTTTGCACCCCCTCCAAGTGTTACCAAGAATCCTATGCCTAGCCATGGTGGGCCTAGGATAAATGTCATTGAGGAGGATCAACCAATGAACCAAATTGACAGTGTTACAAGTATTCAAACACCTCTGGCCGAGGTTAAAGCCCAACGTTTGAAATGCCAGGTGTTCCCGGGTTGTGAGGCCCATTGCGAAGCTTGCAAGATTTCTATCAACGGTTGTGCAAATTTGAAGAGCGGTATCTACAATCTTTTCAAAAAAGGCACTTTACAGACCACTTCAACAGTTCTAGCTCCTACAACATCAACAACCATTCCTCCTACAACACCAGCACACATCATTCCATTAGATATGACAAATATCACTCCTACAACTTCAACAACAATCATTCCAACAGATTCTTATACAACATCAACAACCATCCCTATAATTCTGTGATCAGGTATGAGATGTCGAATGAAATGTTTAAACACTTGACAGCTTAACCAAAACTTAAAGTGCAGGAAAATTAAACAACACAGTAATTTGTTAACCCAGTTCAGTGTATAACCACACTTACATCTGGAGACTACCAAGCCAGGAGGAAATCCACTATAAGTAATATTAATTCTAGACTTAAACCACCCAGTTTAATCTTTCACTTAATATCTACCCAATGCAATTTCTACCTAAGACCCAACTTAGATATGAGTACCAACTCACTCCCCCTCAATCACACAGTGATCTTGTTTACAAGTTTAATAAAATTGAAGTCATACTTCAAACAAAAACAGCTTGATCTTACTTCACAGTTTCAATCAAGACACAAATACACTTTTTCTTAAAAGCTCATAAAGTGGTACAATAAAACAACCTGCTATTAAAACTCAAAACACCCTATTTTGTCTTCTGAAATTCGTGCTCTATTCTGAGAGTTTCTGTTACTTAAATAGGTGTTTGGATTTTGGGCTTTCTGTAGGTTAATCCAATCCTAAAACGCATGCTGCTTCCACCTTGAATTAGGGTTTGTTACTTCCTAGATTCTAGGTGATTCAGTTGTTCTGGTTATGCTGAAGACATATAACAACACTCCCTACAGATGCGCCTTATTCTGTTTTATCCATCCATAATTAATTCCAGATAACTTTCCTTAATTTACCCAATTCTGTTAGTCATTAATTAATTCTGGTAGCAGGTTTGAGATGTCACAACATCTGTTGGGACATCCTGAAAAACTGAACTTACTTCATTTACTGATACAATGTCACAACATCTGATGTGACATCCTGTAAACTAAACTTATATCATTAGCTGATACAATGTCCCAACATCTGGTGTGACATCCTGAATTAAGTTCATTTACTTATACTCTGTTTGATAATGTCCCAACATCTGATAGGACATCCTGAACTGAATTCAACAACTCTTGTTGGTCAAAAATTATGCCAATTCTAAACATCTACAAACTCCCCCTTTGGCTAATTTTTGGCTAACATATTTTTTTCTGGTTATCAGAGTGCTGCAGAAGTTCTTTTATCAGAGAATAGCAGTTCTTTTCTGTTGAGTCATGTGTGAGTTTACTCCCCCTCAAACATACATGTATTCAGCCTTGTTGCAACAGGAATTTTCATTAACATCACAGATTTAGTTCAGAAGCAAACAGAAGTTTTTCATTAATAACTAAACAGCATCATACATTGTTGTTGTTGTTGTTCTCCCCCTTGTTAGACATAAATTTGGGGCCAAAGTTACTAATTCAAAATTACAATGCAGAAGCTATCATTACATATTCCTCACATACACTTTTCACTCAGAATCCTCATAGTCAGTTTCTTCCTCTTCCTCAGTCTCCTCATCAGAAGCAGCATTTTTCTGAGCATTTTCTTCACTCTCCAGCCTTTAGATAATCTCCTCAAGCTTCTGCTTCCTTGCATCCAGTTCTTTGCATGTGATCTTCAGCTCAGCAATTAAGGCAGCTTTGGAGATTGGAGACTTTGCCTTTGAAGGACCAGCAGATGTCCCAGAGGGAGCTTCAACATCAGCTGCATGATGACTCAAGAACAGCTTGTAGTGGAAGGCCAGAGGGCTTTCTCTTTTGCAAATTGTGTCCTTCTCAGTGAGGATACCAGGATACTGACTCAGCATTATTCCACACAGCAAGGAAGGGAAGGCAATTGGCAGCTTTGTTGCAGATGATCCAGCATGCTTCAATGTCTGATCAAAGATATAAGCCCCATAATCCAGCTTTGTTTGGGTGCCTACAGCATATATGAACTTGCCCAATCCAGTTGCTATTGAGGAGGTATGGTTGGTAGGGACCCAGTTTGCAGTGCCAATCCTATGCAGCATGGCATACTTCCTTGTCAGCATGCTAACAGATAGCTTCCCTTTGATTGGCCAAGTCTTGACCTGATTAGCAGTGATAACCTTTCAGACCTGGTTATCAGTCTTCCCTAACTCATTTGGGCCATCAGATTCTCTTCCAAGATAGTGGTTGATAATCCTTGGAGAGAATTCTATACACCTCCCTCTTACATAGACTTTTCTAAAGTCAACAGACTTACCATCAGCACACTCTTCTTGGAGGTTGACTATGAATTCCTTGACTAGCAGCTCATAGCAAGGAGAGAAGTTGGAGACAGTTTTGAAAAGGCCAGCAGAAGAGATGAGATCAATTACCTCTGTGCACTCAAGTGCATTACTGCTCAGCTCTCTTTCAAGTGCTACCCTTCTTTGATAAACAAACTTCCATCTATTTACACTTGAAACATGATGGAAGGAGATGTTGTCCAGAGGAGCTTCTGGAACAACAGTTGATGACCTTGAGGGTGCTGGTTTCTTCTTTGGTGGAGATGTTGGAACATCCTCTTCAACATCTGAATCTGGAGGAGGGACAACTTTCCTCTTTTGTGTTTGCACCTTGCTCCATTGTTTTGTAGGACCAAAGACAACTTTAGCTTTGTCCTTCTTTGGTGTAGCTTGCTTCTTCTCAGGAGTTGCATGTCCTGCATTCTTCTTTTCCTTCCTAGTTCTAAGCCTTTTGGCTATGCTAGGGTTGACAGAAGCAATGATTTCTGTATCAGAATCATGCTCTATATTCACAACAGGAGGAGGTTGAGCAGTCTCCTCTTCAGCAGGTAGTTCAACAGAGATTTGATCTTCAGTGGAGGCCTTGTGCTGGTCCTCAGATATGTCTTCATCACTATCAGTGGAGGCCTTTTTCTGGTCCTCAGATGTTTCATCAGCATCATCAGATGAGGCCTTTTGCTGGTCCTCAGATGTTTCAACATCTATTGGGACATCCTGTTGAGCAGGAGTGTCCTTTTCAGCCTGAGTTTGTTGATCTTCTTGTGGAGCTGGCATGGTGTTCAGAGGGATAGATATGCCACTTACCACTCTTTGCTCAGATAAGATCCTGTTTACCATCTCTTTTATGGAATCATCTACATATGCAGAAGCTTTTGGAGTGGTGTTTGATGGTGAAGGCAAGCCTTTGGCCTTGCTGAATACATGATCCTTTGTCCTTTTAGGGGTTCTTGGTTTTTGAGCAAGAGGAACACTTCCTCTGATTTCGTCCAATGGAGTTGAATCCATAGGCACCACAGAGATGGGGGTTGCATGCACCACATCTTCCTTGTTGAGGATTTCTTCAGAAATGTTAGGGTTTTGGTGATGAGCCATTTTTGAATGTGGTGAAGAAGGAGATTGAGATTGGTTGAGTTTGATGATTTCTGAAAGTTAGCTATAGCAAGCAAGTTATTGTGAGAGAATGATGAGAAGATGAATAGCTGAAAGTGAGCTGTTATTCTTATAAGAGCCGTTACTTGGAGAATTTCTAGGAGTGGAATACACAAGGTGCTTGACCAGACTGGTGTTGCCATCTGGTGATCATGCCACACAATGTCATATGACATGTTGGCACATCTCCATAACTGCTAAATTTCACATAAGCAGATTCCCAATTTACCCCTTAGGTTTTCAAATTGGGTAGCATCCAAGGCTTTAGTAAATATATCAGCTAACTGCAGATTTGTAGCTACATGTTCCAATGAAATCACTTTCTCTTCTACAAGATCTCTGATGAAATGATGTCTGATATCAATATGCTTGGTCCTGCTATGTTGGATAGGATTCTTTGATATGTTAATAGCACTTAAGTTGTCACAGTACAATGTCATGACATCTTGTGGGACATTGTACTCAGTGAGCATTTGCTTCGTCCAAACCAATTGTGAACAACTGCTTCTAGCTGCAATATATTCAGCTTCAGCAGTAGATAAGGATACATAATTTTGTTTCTTACTGAACCAAGAAATCAAATTATTTCCTAAAAAGAAGCATCCTCCTGAAGTGCTTTTTCTGTCATCAGCACTTCCAGCCCAATCAGCATCACAGAAGCCAGTGAGAATTGGTTTGCATCCATGAAAGTACATTATGCCATAGTCACAAGTACCATTAACATATTTCAGAATTCTCTTGACTTGGTTAAGATGACTAACTTTTGGATCAGCTTGATATCTTGCACATACACCTACTGCAAATGCTATGTCTGGTCTGCTAGCAGTCAGATATAACAGGCTTCCAATCATGCTTCTGTATAGGCTTTGATCTACATTCTCACCCTTGTCATCTTTAGTCAGCTTTAAATGTGTAGGGGCAGGAGTTCTCTTATGAGTAGCACTGTCCATCCCAAATTTCTTGACTATGTGCTTAGCATACTTGCTTTGGGATATGAACATGGAGTCCTCCATTTGCTTTATTTGCAGTCCAAGAAAGTAGGTTAATTCTCCTACTAGGCTCATTTCAAATTCAGATTCCATCTGATTGACAAAATGTTTAACCATCCTGTCTGACATCCCACCAAAAACAATGTCATCTACATATATTTGAGCAATCATGACATTTCCTTCTTCATCTTTAACAAACAAGGTTTTGTCAATTCCACCTTTCCTGTACCCTTTCTTGATAGGAAAAGTAGTCAGCCTTTCATACCATGCTCTTGGAGCTTGCTTCAGACTATAAAGAGCCTTCTTTAGTTTGTATACATGATTTGGACAGCTTGGATCAACAAATCCTTTAGGCTGTTCTACATATACCTCTTCATTAAGATATCCATTTAAAAAGGCACTTTTCACATCCATTTGAAATAGCTTGAACTTTAAGATACAAGCAATTCCCAAAAGTAGTCTGATTGATTCAAGCCTTGCTACTGGTGCAAAGGTTTCATCAAAGTCTACTCCTTCAATTTGTGTGTAACCTTGAGCTACAAGTCTAGCTTTGTTCTTTGTAACAACTCCTTGCTCATTCGACTTGTTCTTATACACCCATTTAGTTTCAATCATATTTATGTCATCAGGTCTAGGTACAAGGTTCCACACTTCATTCCTTGTGAATTGACCTAATTCCTCTTGCATAGCACAAATCCAGTATTCATCAGTAAGAGCTTCCTTGATGTTTTTAGGTTCTATTTTTGAAACAAAGCAGGAACCTGAAATCACTTCTCTTGATCTAGTGCTTACACCTCTGTTGGGATCACCAATTATCAAATCTTTGGGATGATCCTTCTGGATTCTGATGGAGGGGGGTTTGCTGGATTGTTCTGTCCTTGCATCAGTTTGAGTGAAGTCAGAATGATCACTCTTTTCTTCAGCTTCAGTTTTGCTATCAGCAGATGTTCCAACATCTTCTGTAACATCTGTAGGAGCATTATCAATTATCACATTTATGGACTCCATGATAACCTTGGTTCTAGAATTAAATACTCTATATGCTCTGCTGTTTATAGAGTATCCAAGAAAAATCCCTTCATCACTTTTAGGATCCATTTTTTTTCTTTGCTCCCTATCTGCCAGAATATAACAGTTACTTCCAAACACATGGAAGTACTTAACTGTGGGTTTTCTGCCCTTCCAGACTTCATAGATTGTGGACAAAGTTCCTTTCCTTAGAGTAACTCTGTTATGGATGTAGCAAGTTGTGTTCATAGCTTCAGCCCAGAAGTACAAAGGTAACTTTTTAGCATGGATCATAGCTCTTGCTGATTCTTGAATAGTTCTATTCTTCCTTTCAACAATCCCATTCTGTTGAGGAGTGATTGGTGAAGAGTATTCATGATTGATTCCTTCTGAAGAACAGAAATCTAAGAATTTTTGGTTCTCAAATTCTTTTCCATGATCACTTCTTATTCTGATCACACAGCTGGCTTTTTCCCTTTGTATTCTTTGGCATAAGTCTTTGAATACATCAAATACATCAGACTTTTCTTTGATGAAATTTATCCATGTATACCTTGAAACGTCATCAACCACCACATAGGCATACCTCTTACCACCAAGGCTCTCAACCTGCATAGGTCCCATAAGATCCATATGCAATAATTCCAAAACTTTGGAAGTTGTCAGATGTTGGAGCTTTGGATGGGACATCTTGGTTTGCTTGCCTATTTGACATTCACCACATATTTTGCCATCATCAATCTTCAGTTTAGGAATACCTCTCACAGCTTCCATAGATATGATTTTCTTTATGCCTCTGAAATGAAGATGACCTAGTCTTTGGTGCCATAGTTTCACTTCTTCTTCTTTAGCTAAAGAGCAAGTTGAAGTGAGACTAAAGTCTTGAGGTTCCCACATGTAACAGTTGTCTTTAGATCTGGCTCCTCTCATGACAATCTTTTGTTCTTTGTTAGACACTATGCATTCAGTTTTGGTAAAGTTTACACTGTACCCTTGATCACATAATTGACTTATGCTGATCAGGTTAGCAGTTAAACCTTTTACCAGCAGCACATCATCTAGTCTTGGTACATCTGGACAGTCCAAGGTCCCAACTCCCTTGATTTCTCCTTTAGCTCCATCTCCAAAGGTTACATATCTGGATGTATATGACTTTAAGTCTACTAGCAGATTCTTCAATCCAGTCATGTGTCTTGAACATCCACTGTCAAAGTACCAGTCTTCTTTAGCTGATACTCTGAGTGATGTATGAGCTATATATGCAACACCTTTCTTTGACCATTTGTGTTGAGATTTCTTTTGATACCTCTGCCCTGTGCATTGTTCATCAGTAGAACTCCAAGGTTGTTTGTTGATCTTGTTCTTGGGCATGTAGCTTTGATCAACATGAAGACTAGCTTTTGGTCTCCATACCTTCTTGATGACCTCTGTCTTCTGCTTAGGGGGTTGCTGATCTCTTTGATGTTTATGCAACACTTTCTTGGTAACTTCTATCTTCTGCTTAGGAGGTTGCTGATACATCTGATTTGGATATCCATGCAACTTGTAGCAATGAGGTTTGATATGTCCAAATCTTCCACAACGATGACATCTCCATCTTTGATACTTCTTCTTCATTATGTTCTTTTCAGGATGTTGAGACATCTGTTGGAACATTATGTTTGGCTTTGTGTTCTTTTCATGATGTTGAAGCATCTGTTGGGACATCTTGTTTGACTGTATGGACTTTGAAGTAGTTTTGCTAGAGCTAGCTTCAACCTTATGAACTTTGTTAAATCCCAGTCCACTTTTATCCCCTGAATGCTTATTGTTGTTGAGAATAACATCCAGTGTGCTTGAGCTACTGTTCAGCATTCTAACAGATTTGGACATATGTTCCAACTTGGAGTTGAGAAGACTTACTTCACTTTTCAAGGTGTCAATGATCTCTAGATCATTTTCTTTTTCATCCTTTAGTGCCTCAATCTGCTTCTTTAGCTTTATACTCTCCCTGCATATTTCAGTGCTTCTTTTGAATAGTTCTCTGTATGATTGCTCAAGTTCTTCAAAAGTAAGCTCCCCATCACTGGATTCACTTTCAGATTCACATAATCCAGCTAGATTAGTGATATGCTTAGTTGATTCTTCTTCTGAATCACCTCCCGAGTCTTCATCAGACCAGGTTACAGAGAGACCTTTCTTTTGCCTTTTTAAATAGGTAGGACATTCATTCCTGATGTGTCCATATCCTTCACATCCATGGCATTTAATTCCTTTTTCTTGACTGGTCTTTTCATCATAATTTGACCTTTTATTAGCATCATAAGGTCTTTTGTTTTCAGAAGAATTTGTGTATCTTCCACTTGGTCTGGACTTGTCTTCCATCCTTTTGAGAATCTTTTTGAACTGTCTTCCAAGCATAGCAATGTTTTCTGATAAGCTTTCATCAGTTTCTGATTCATCATTTTCTTCTTCTTTATCAGTATTTGACATAAAGGCTATGCTTTTGTTCTTCTTTACAATTGTGTCATTCATTCCCATCTCAAATGTTTGAAGGGAACCAATGAGCTCTTCAACTTTCATTGTGCATATGTCTTGAGTTTCTTCTATTGTTGTGACTTTCATGTCAAATCTTTTTGGCAAAGATCTGAGAATCTTTCTTACAAGCTTTTCATCAGTCATCTTTTCTCCCAAGGCTCCAGAAGTATTGGCTATTTCTAAGATGTTCATGTAGAATTCATGAATTGTCTCATCTTCCTTCATTCTCAAGTTTTCAAACTTGGTGGTGAGAAGTTGAAGTCTTGACATCTTTACCTTTAATGTTCCTTCATGAGTTGTTTTGAGAGTGTCCCAAACATCTTTGGCCAGCTCACAGTGATGCACAAGTCTAAAGATGTTCCTATCAATTCCATTGAATAAAGCATTTAAGGCCTTGGAGTTGCCAAGTGCTGAATCTTCTTCCTCCTTACTCCATTCTTCTTCAGGTTTCAACACTTTTGCTCCATCTTTGGTGTCTTGGACAGGATGTTCCCATCCATTGTTGACTGCTTTCCAGGCCCTATTGTCAAGTGATCTTAAGAATGCAATCATTCTTGGCTTCCAGTAGTCATAATTAGATCCATCCAGTATAGGTGGTCTATTTACTGATCCTATATCTCTGTCCATGTTTCCAGAATTTGTATTCCCTAGATCTCACCCAGAATAAACAGGCAGGGTGCCTGCTCTGATGCCAATTGTAATTCTGTGATCAGGTATGAGGTGTCGAATGAGATGTTTAAACACTTGACAGCTTAACCAAAACTTAAAGTGCAGGAAAATTAAACAACACAGTAATTTGTTAACCCAGTTCAGTGTATAATCACACTTACATCTGGAGGCTACCAAGCCAGGAGGAAATCCACTATAAGTAATATTAATTCTAGACTTAAACCACCCAGTTTAATCTTTCACTTAATATCTACCCAATGCAATTTCTACCTAAGACACAACTTAGATATGAGTACCAACTCACTCCCCCTCAATCACACAGTGATCTTGTTTACAAGTTTAATAAAATTGAAGTCATACTTCAAACAAAAACAGCTTGATCTTACTTCGAAGTTTCAATCAAGACACAAATACACTTTTGCTTAAAAGCTCATAAAGTGGTACAATAAAACAACCTGCTATTAAAACTCAAAACACCCTATTTTGTCTTCTGAAATTCGTGCTCTATTCTGAGAGTTTCTGTTACTTAAATAGGTGTTTGGATTTTGGGCTTTCTGTAGGTTAATCCAATCCTAAAACGCATGCTGCTTCCACCTTGAATTAGGGTTTGTTACTTCCTAGATTCTAGGTGATTCAGTTGTTCTAGTTATGCTGAAGACATATAACAACACTCCCTACAGATGCACCTTATTCTGTTTTATCCATCCATAATTAATTCCAGATAACTTTCCTTAATTTACTCAATTCTGTTAGTCATTAATTAATTCTGGTAGCAGGTTTAAGATGTCACAACATCTGTTGGGACATCCTGAAAAACTGAACTTACTTCATTTACTGATACAATGTCATAACATCTGATGTGACATCCTGTAAACTGAACTTATATCATTAGCTGATACAATGTACCAACATCTGGTGTGACATCCTGAATTAAGTTCATTTACTTATACTCTGTTTGATAATGTCCCAACATCTGATAGGACATCCTGAACTGAATTCAACAACTCTTGTTGGTCAAAAATTCTGCCAATTCTAAACATCTACAATCCCTTCTTCAACTTCAACAGACATCAGTTCAACACATCCTTCTACAACAACAACAACAACCATCAATGAAGACATTTCCACAGTCACCATTTACTATGATCCGACAACAATCCACGTTCCAGATTCTTTCAACAACTCACAGCAACATCCCCATCAACAACAACAACCTTCATCACTAGCACCATCTCTAGTCAGACCTCATGTCACAATTTATTATGAACCTCAGACTGTCTCAACTCCTTCTTCCGCAACAATCAGTCCGGTTACTATCACGGTACCAGGACCAATTCCATATGATAGTAGCAGTGTCGTGCCTTGGCACTATGGCTCAGATTAATATTGCGACGGAAAGAAAGTTACTCTTGACACTTCTACACCACATATTGATAATGTGGTGGGAGGCGGAGGCTTCACTCGAAGCGCACATCTCTTTGCCTCACAATTCCAAAGAACCAATGTTGAAACAGAAGTTGCTGCCAAGGCTAAGGGCAAGAGTGTGGTGCCTAAAGACTCAGAAGACATCCTTTGACCAGGATGTAGACGAGTTCATGAGAATAATCAAGAAGAGTGACTATAAGGTTTTGGACCAACTCCATCAGACACCCTCCAAAATCTCTATTATATCACTGCTAATGTGTTCCGAAGCTCACAGGAATGCACTTCTCAAAGTCCTGCATGCAGCTTACGTGCCAGAAGAGATTACAGTTAATCAACTAGAAACGGTGGTTTCTAATGTCAATACTAGTTACAAAATAGGGTTCACCGATGCTGATCTAACTACGGAGGGTCGTAACCATAATAACGCTTTACATATCACCTTGGAGAGTAAAGGTGATGTTCTCTCTCATGTCTTGGTTGACATTGGGTCTTCTCTCAATGTTCTTCCAAAGAAAGCCTTGGTCAAGATGGAATATGATGGTCTTGCACTGCGTCCAAGTAACCTGGTGGTGAGAGCCTTTGACGGTTCTAAAAGATCGGTTCTTGGGGAAATTGAGCTGCCTGTGGTGATTGGCCCATAGATCTTCAAAAATATCTTCTACATGATGGACATTCAGCCTGCCTATAGCTGTTTGTTGGGTCGGCCATGGATTCATGTCGCTAGCGTTGTAACGTCGACCCTTCACCAGAAGTTAAAATACGAATGGGATGGTCAAGTCATCACAATCTGTGGGGAGAAGGATATCTTTGTTAGTCATCTAGCTACTTACAAGTATATTGAGATGGACGGAGAGATCCATGAGACAATGAGCCAAGGGTTTGAGGCCCTCATTGTCAATGAAACAACATCTGAAGTGTCTGGTACTTCGATCTCCTCTTATAAGCAAGCTCGGAAGGTTGTTGAAGACATGAATGCCCAGGGCTGGGGCAAGCTGCTGCAAGTTCATATCAAGGAAGACAAGTTCGGGCTGGGTTACAAACCATCCCGACAGGTCCAAGAGGAGGCTGCTGAGGCTCCCAAGTTTATCAGTGGGGGAATGCTAACCCCGGATGCAATCAACAATGTGGAAGACGAGGCTGAAAGAGACTTCAACCTAGAAAGCTGGATTTGTCCAAGGGTCCCAGGCCAGCAAGTCCTCAACTGGTCTTCCCAGGAAATTATAAGGATTAATTCTGCAGAGTAATTATTATTTCATGTTTAAGCATGCATCAAGTCCTGCATCTTGCCCAAGATGTCAGGACTCATTTTGTAATAGGGCCATATTTGTATTTTATGCAAATGAATGATTAATGAACAAATGGACATCTTTTGCAAACAATCTTTTTCGTTCACTTTCTTTCATTTTTGTTATTTTCACACAAAACAATAAATGGCAATGTTTTTCAATAATAACTCCATTCACACTTTTTCTAAATAAAATAAAAACAATCACTAAAATGAACAAATCTCAACCCTTGCAGAGATAATCCTCCAGATTGCACCGACAACAACACTGCTATGACCTCGTATGACTTCGACAATCCAATTAATCAAGCAGATGAAGGGGTTGAAGAAGACTATGATTTTCCTGAAGAGTTGGCTAGGTTGTTGAGACAAGAGGAAAAAGTGATTGATCCTCATCGGGAGGAGGTTGAAACTGTCAATCTTGGTACCGAGGAAGATGTAAAGGAAGTGAAGATTGGGGCCAGTCTGCAAGCTCCAGTGAAAGAACAACTCATCAGTATGCTTTGGGAATATGTTAACGTGTGTGCATGGTCCTATCAAGATATGCCAGGCCTAGATACGGATATTGTCATGCACAGATTTCCACTGAAAGAAAATTGTCCTCCAGTTAAACCGAATCTACGTCGTACTCGCCCAAATATTGCCATGAAAATTAAAGAAGAGGTACAAAAGCAGTGGGACGCCGATTTTCTTGCTGTGACTAGTTACCCTCCGTGGGTTGCTAACATTGTACCCGTACCTAAGAAGGATGGCAAGGTACATATGTGTGTGGATTACCGGGATTTGAACAAAGCTAGCTCGAAAGATGATTTCCCATTACCTCACATTGATGTATTGGTGGATAACACAACTCAGTTCTTGATATTTTCTTTCATGGACGGATTTTATGGATACAATCAAATTAAGATGTCACCTGAAGACATGGAAAAGACAACTTTCATCACACCTTGGGCATGTTCTGCTACAAGGTAATGTCGTTCAGTCTGAAGAACGCCGGTGCAATATATCAACGGGTTATGGTAACATTATTCCACGATATGATCCATAAGGAAATCGAATTCTATGTGTGTAAACACCCCAAATTTGCCCTCACTAAGTTCACACCATGGCTTGTGATTCTTTTCATTTGCATAAGTTCAATCATATTATCTCATATTGGATTTTTGCTTCACTGCATTGGTTCAAAGTCATCTGCATCTAGGGTTTGTGATCTTGAGCAAACCAAGGGGTCATCTGAGCCACTCCAAAGGTCTTCAATCACCTCAAGAGGGTCTATGTATGTTCAAATATCATATTGTATCCTCTCAAGATCAAGAAAGTCATAAAATCACAAGAACTGAGAAAGGCATGGAAGCAGAGCCAGGTTTAACTGCACAAGATGACCTAAAATTAGGGTTTTTTGTTTCAGAGGCCATAACTCCAAATTTTTTGGTCATTCTTGTTTCTATTGGTCTTTATATGATGTAAGGATCATGCATATCATTTTTCATGAAGAAATTCAATGGGGAAGGCATCTGATCAATAGATAACTTCTTGAACAAGTCAGTGCAAAATCAGGGCATCTGAGGCCCCCATTCACCCAACCAAAGGGTCTTCTCCATCATTTTGGGTGTATATGATCTTTATTTGATCTTAGAAGAAGTTAGAAGTTCACAAAATTGAAGAATTTCAAGCCATTTGCAAAGTTTCCATTTTGGGAAAGTGACTTGTAATGCAAACTTGCCATTTTGGGAAAGTTTTTCAACCTCCTCTTTTTGATTCAAAAAGGCTTCAAATGAAAAATTCTTGGTCATGAAAGTTGTAGATTGGATCATTCCCTTTTCTAAAAGTACAAGAACTTGATCTAATTCATCATAGAACTCAAGTTATGGCCTTGCAAAGTTGGGAAAAATCACAAAAATTCACTTATGTACCAAAGAGGGAAACTTGCAAAACCACTTGCCAAAGCATTTTGTGACTTCAAACACACTTCAAACCATTACACAAACATATTACATGACCTATAATTCATAATTTCCCAAAGAAATCTCAATTTTCATGCCTTGAACATCAAGAAATTACAAAAGGGCCAAAGCTTCTCATAATTGCAAAACATCACACAAACTTCATCCCACTTGCTGCATTGCCTCAAGACTGATTCTGTGGACCTCCCTAAAGCCAGCTGCGCAGGACACCCTATTGTCCTTGGCCTGCCATGAGCCCATACTTCCAAAGACAACTTTGTGGTCTTTATGCAAAATGAGCCATACCAATCACACTGCTCCATAACAACTCTCTGACCTATCAAAGATTAATATGTGGACCTCAAGCAACTCAACACATAACACAACACAAGCTGAAACCTCAGAATCCTCAACATACACAAAATCACCCAAACTTGCAAAAGCTTTCGAATGTGATAACTCAGCCAAAAAACCTCCAAACTATTTCCACCATTCAACTCCACATTCATCACTGATCATTTCCCACCCTTCATTTTGCCTTGAAACACTTCAAATCAAAAATACGATTTTCACATTTCTTGAACTAAGTTTCAGCCAACTTCACATAGAGGCCATATAAACTCCAGCCAAGCATTGCAAACTCTTCATAAGGATCATTGGAGGTGATTTGAAGCAATGAAGCAGCCAGCCAGTACCATTTTCGGAAGCTTCAGTTCAGGTATCACCAAGAACAGTTTTTCCAGAAATCATTTTTATGCCATAGAAATGTTGCTTATGGTTCACTGATCATGTTGTGCTTGTTGGTTTTGAAAATGATTGAGTTTTGAGCCTGAACCATGTCTCTGAAAGTTTGACCTGAAAACTTGTTTGATTCGATTCTTGTTTATGTTGAAAGATAAATGAATTTTCGTGCTTGATTCTTGCTTAGGGTGTTTAGAAGATGTGATCTGGAGCTTTAGAGGGTTTAAAATTGCCTAGGGAAGAAGTTAGGTTTTTGAACTGGCCGGAGAAGATGACCGGAACACTGTTCCGGTCACCTGAGAGTCATTAGGGTTCATATTAGGGTTTAATTGCGTAATTAGTGAAGTTTGAATGTCAGCCATTCAGATGCGTGCGCTAATCAATTCCCGCGTCCCAACTTCAAATCCTGGCCCTTGGATCTGTTGACTTTGCATTTAAATTAGTTTTATTTTCATTTTAATTGCATTTCTTTGTTCATTTTATTAAAAATAGCAAAACTCATCTAAAAAAATCTTATTTTTTTGCATCATGGTTCTAAATATTTTTCTCATTCTGAAAATAATTTTTATTTTATTTTTGCATAAAATTTGTATTTTTAAAATATTTAAATGTTTATTCTAATTAATTAATGGAAATTAATTAATTAAAATACCATTTAAGTTTCTAAAAATCATCAAAAAAATCACATTGCATCTTGACACATTTAGAGACATTATCAAACCATTCATACAAATTTCTTTTTGGTTCTTGATCCATTTTGACATTTTTCTTTGGATTTAGGGTTCTTAAAAATCAATATTTTGACCCTAACTTGGAAAAATCTTTTCTGCCTAACCATGAAGAGTTTGATAATGGTTCTTTTTGCATTACATTCCATATATCATGTAGTCTCTAGGATAAAATTGGCATGAATTTATCTTTCATTTTTGATTTGTTTTGAATTTTTCCTTGAGAGGTACCTTAAAACCCTAGCAAACTTAGGAAAATCATAACTTCCTTAGGGTTAAGAGTTAGGTCTCCTCCTTTGGGTAGTGAATTTGTGTGGTTTTAGGGTACCTTTGTTCCATTTTCAATTTTTTATCATGTCATTTGCTTCTGATTTTGAATTTCGCATTGCATATTGTATGTAAACCCTAATTTTTTGTCTTCATTTGCATTCATCCTTCATATGCTTGCATACATGAACTTGCCATGACATTTTGTGCATCCACACGACTTCTAAGACATCTTAAGGCACATTAGAATCATGTTTGATCATTGCATCATCCATTTGCCATGTTATGCTTTCATCTCATTTCATGTGCATTCATGAACTTTCATGCTTCCTTTATGCTTCATTTGCATTCCCATCCTTTGTATGATCATCTTCATATCATGACATACATTTATACCATCTCTTTGCATCATTAGCATCATGAACATGTTTCTGGTTTTGGTTTTCATCTTTGCATTTCATCCCATTTTCATTTCATTTCATTTCCTTTTGCTAACTTTTCAGGTGGTAAGTCTTTGAGAAGTGAATTTGCCTTCACTTCTCACAATCTCTTCTCACCTCTCTTATGCATTCATTGCTTCCTTTTACTTTTGTATTAGAGTGAGCTTGCTCATTCATGTTCCTTCCTCACTTTCTTTCTTCAAGCAACTTGTCTTCTTAAGTGAAGTAAGTTGTCTTGCTTCTTTCTGCTTCTCCTCCTTCCATCTTGCTTCTTCCTTGGTGGCTTTTCCTTGAAGATCTCTTGAAAGCCTCATAAACTTTAGGAATACCTAAGAATGATCACAATTAAGGTTTGATTAGTCCCCCCATTAGTTTTACCTTTGTGTCATCTTTGATTCTTCTTTTCCCATCTCTTCATCAAGGACTAAACCTTAAAGGTTTTAAGGCTTTGTGATTAGGGTTATGCCTGTATCCTTCTATTAGGATGGAGTCTATAACTTTAATCCTAAGTGTTAGACCCTTAATGTGTTTAAATCCTTTAATCAATCCACTTAATAATCACTAAGACATCAAGCTTGTAACTTGGGCCTTGCATTAGGGTTCTAACTCTTCCTTAATTGGTTAAGAAGGACTAACCCTAGTGTTAATGGACAAGTCCCCCTCAAGTTGTCTTACAAACCATAAAATTCATTTCTTAATCTTATCATTAACTAAAATCCACTTCAATAAAGGCTTTGTTTTGTCATGAGGTTAATCCCTAATCATGGATTAAGTTGAGGAGCTTTCCTCAGCTTAAATGTTCTCATATATTATCCTTCTATTAGGATGGTGTAATGAGTCCATTAAATCCTTGATTATGGCTTAATCTCATTACTTAACACTAAACAAAAACTCCAAAAACATCTAAATAAATGCAAGTAGGTTAATGATCTTAATCCTACATCAAGGTGATTAAGTGTGAGGTGCTTATCTCATACTTAAGGTATTCTCATTACCCCTAATCAGAGGGAAGATGTGATGAGTTTACTAACCATTGGTTTAGGCTTAAGCTTATTTTCTTATGACAAATTCCAAAAAGCAATAAAATATTGAAAGCACAAAAGAACAAGCAATAATCGTCTCCTTCGGGATTCTTTTCTCATCACACTCATTCATAAACGAGAACTGGCTTCTTCCGTCTAATGCAAGACAGTTTGCACCTGAGCCAGACAGGTCATATACTTGAGCATAGACAAGTAAGTAGTTCACAAGTCAATTTATCTTCCAGTCTCTTTGAGTCGAACTACGGTGTTCTGACTTCCTCATTGCACGAGAGGATACGTAGGCATGACTTAGCAGTTATCGAACAAAAGTCTCTGTATATTCCCCCTTCTTCCAGCTTTATTCCTTAAGCCTCATTGTCCTGAGCATTGCACTCTATTCTTACACTGACACTTCTCTTGTACACTTCACTTTCCAGCACTGACACTTGCATTCTTTTCCAGCTTTGATGCACAGAATAGCACTGACACTACCCCTTTATACACAAATATTTCAAGCGCGGATCCCGTCGAGTACAACAGACAATCTGGGTGCTAATACCTTCCCAGGTTGTAACCAACCCCCTTTCTCAGTTTCTCTGGTTCACAACCGTCTTATCCATCGTTTCTTAGGTTTATGCAGCATTACCTTTCCTTCGGGATAAAAATGCCTAGCTGGCGACTCTATTCATTCTTCTCTTTCACCGACCGTTCGCGCCTGTACCGGGATGCAAATCTTTGGGAACGACAATGTGGATGATATGATTTCCAAGTCCCTTACAGAGGAAGATCATTTGGTGAATCTGCTGAAATTGTTCAAGCGTCTGAGGAAGTATCAATTGAAGTTGAACCCCAACAAATGCACATTCGGGGTACGTTCTGGTAAGCTGTTGGGTTTTATTATAAGTGAAAAAGGAATTGAGGTTGATCACGATAAAGTCAAAGCTATTCAGGAGATTCCTTCACCCAAGACTGAGAAAGAAGTTTGAGGGTTCTTAGGAAGATTGAATTACATCTCAAGGTTCATATCTCATCTCACTGCAACCTGCGAACCCTTGTTCAAACTGTTAAGAAAAGAGCAAACAGTCAGGTGGAACAATGACTGTCATAGAGCTTTTGACAAGATCAAATAATATCTGCAAGAACCTCCAATCCCCATGCCTCCAGTCGAAGGAAGACCTCTAATCATGTACCTGACAGTATTAGAAGAGTCAATATGGTGTGTGTTGGGCCAGCGTGACGAGTCTGGTCGAAAAGAGTATGCAATATACTACCTAAGCAAAACGTTTACCGACTGTGAACAACGTTATTCACTGCTCGAGAAAACTTGTTGTGCTTTAGTGTGGGCTGCTCGCCGACTAAGACAGTATATGTTGACTCATACCACCTTGTTGATCTCAAAGATGGGTCCAGTCAAGTACATATTTGAGAAACCAGCACTTACCGGAAGGGTTGTCAGGGGGCAAATGATTCTAACAGAATATGATATTCAGTACACCTCTCAAAAGGCCATCAAAGGCAGTGTATTGTCTGACTATCTGGCTAAGCAACCCGTTGATGATTACCAGCCTGAGATTTGACTTCCCTGATGAAGACATCATGTTCTTGAAAGCAAAAGATTGTGAAGAGCCAGTTCACACTGAAGGGCCTGACCCAGAAGAAGCATGGACTATGATGTTTGATGGGGCAGTTAATTTAAACGGTCGTGGAGTGGATGCAGTGCTTATTACACCTAAAGGAGTCAATTTTTTTTCTCAGTGAAACTCACCTTTGTCTGCACTAACAATGAAGCAGAATACGAAGCTTGTATCATAGGTATTGAGGAAGACATTGACCTCAGGATCAAAACCTTGAATGTATTCGGAGATTCGACTTTGGTAATCTATCAGACCAACGGCAAGTGGTACACTCATTAGGAGCATCTGATTCCCTACCGTGACTATACAAGGAGATTGTTGACCTTCTTCACAACAGTTAAGCTTGAATACATCCCT
This sequence comes from Lathyrus aphaca, assembly GCA_963966055.1. Classification (NCBI taxonomy): domain Eukaryota; kingdom Viridiplantae; phylum Streptophyta; class Magnoliopsida; order Fabales; family Fabaceae; genus Lathyrus; species Lathyrus aphaca. The sequence goes on along the minus strand of OZ014523.1, from coordinate 426,347,335 downwards.
CGAGATGAGAATTAGTTTGCAAATGCTTTGGCTACCATTTCATCCATGATCAAAGTACATGCTGCTAATTATGTACCTCGGATTTTGGTATCCAGACTGGACCGACCGACGTATGTATTCTTTGTGGACACTGTCACTGATAACAAGCCTTGGTACCACGACATCAAATGCTTCTTGGAAACTCATACATACCCACCTGGGGCATCGTCAAATGATAAGAAGACGTTAAGAAGGCTAGCCAATAATTTCTTCCTCGATACTTATGGTTCTTTGTACAAGCGAAACTTCGAAATGGTCTTGCTCAAATGTTTTGACAAGAAGGAAGCAGACCTCCTAATGCACGAAGTACATGAAGGTTCTTTCGGTACCAATGTCGGAGGACATGCATGGAAAAGAAGTTATTAAGATCGGGTTACTATTGGATCACAATGGATACAGACTGTTGTGCCTATGCCAGAAAATGCCACAAATGCCAGATCTACGCAGATAAAGTGCATGTGCCTCCGAATCCTTTGAATGTAATGTCTTCACCTTGGCCCTTCGCCATGTGGGGCATTGATATGATTGGAAAGATTGAACCGACTGCTTCAAATGGTCGCAGATTCATCCTGGTAGCCATTGATTACTTCACCAAATGGGTCGAAGCAACTTCGTATGCCAATGTCACCAGGAAAGTGGTAGCTCGATTTTTGAAAAGGGATATCATCTGTCGGTATGGAGTTCCCGAGCGTATCATTACTGATAATGGTTCTAATTTGAACAACAAGATGATGGCAGAACTTTGTTGGGACTTCAAAATTCAACATCACAACTCTTCTCCTTACAGGCCAAAGATGAATGGCGTTGTTGAAGCCGCTAACAAGAATATCAAGAAGATTGTGCAAAATATGGTAGTCACCTACAAAGACTGGCATGAAATGCTACCATTTTCCTTGCATGGGTACCGAACCTCTATCAGAACCTCTACTGGGGCAACACCTTATCAACTTATGTATGGTATGGAAGTTGTCCTACCTGTTGAAGTTGTCCTATCATGGGCATTTATATCAAAAGCGAATGAAGAAAGCCTTCAATTAGAAAGTCAGACCTCGGGAATACCAAGTGAAAGAGCTTGTTCTGAAAAGACTTATTCCTCCTCATTCAGACCACGAGGACAAATGGACGCCAAACTACGAAGGCCCATTCATAGTAAAGAAAGTTTTCTCTGGTGGAGCATTGATGCTCACTACCATGGATGGCGAGGATTTCCCGTCTCCTGTGAATTCAGATGCAGTTAAAAAATACTTCACATAAAAGACCCGCTGGACATAAAAACAAAATGTAAGTCCAGGAAAAAATAGGGCATCCCGGCGAGTCAAAAACAGAATAAAAAACTCGGGCAAAAATAAGGGGAAAATTAAAAAAAAATGTACGCCCGCTGAGTTGAAAAGAAACATCGGACAACTCAGGCAAAAATGGGTATCCCGGTGGATTGAAAACCCGAAAGGGCGATCCACGCAAAATCATGGAATAAGCGAACAACTGCATTATGAATTCGTCTGTATCACTCACAACATGGAAAGCTTCGAAAGGAAAAAGCGTCAGTTAGAATCAACCTTCTTCAGAAAGCAAGATAAGAAGAATGCCAAGGTAATACGGGTCATAGCAAAGGAAGCTCACTGGAGCATCATCTTCAACATTGCCAGCACTTTTATTTTCTCAATTTACAGCAATCTCCTCCTTTCAGGGGGATTCGCTTCTTTGACTGTACTTGCCTATTCAGGGCGCACAAATCAATAAAATCAGAATTTTCAAGTCACACTTTGTTTTGTACATTTTTGTTTCGTTTGCAAAATGTTCAAAAGTTCATAATACAACACTTACATAAAACATATGAGCCATTTTAATAAATGCTTGCAGGAAATATGTTGCTCTCAGACAAATCTAATTCCTATGACGGAATCTGGTTGAGGATACCTTGGGACACTTGTGCGTTTCCTTTGTCTTAACAAGTTATAGGTACTCAAGGCAGACCATTTCACGACACGGGGCATATCAAGAATTATTACCTATCCAAGCCAGCAATCACGTTATTAGCAGGACTCCTTGATAAGAAGTACTCCCTCTCAAAGTCATCAATCCCCAGCGTATTACTTCCCAGAAGTTATCTCCTCCCATAGTGAGATCTCCCGAGCAATGCCTGATAGATTTTTCCCCAACAAAGTGGTCAGGAACTTTCTATTCCCCATCAGAGTTTCCAGGATTTTCTCATCCTCAGCAGAGTCGGTGGATTTGCTTCCCCACAGATTTGCCATTCTCTCTCCAGTAGAGCAATACATGAAATACTTCCCCAACGGAGTTGCTGAAACCTCCTCATCCCCAACAAAGTTCTCCCTCCGGACAGATAAACCAGAGATCTTTATCACCACAGGATCCGGATTTCGGATCAGGTTTCTCTTTTGCATAATCATATCATTCGCATCATATTCACCAAAATAAGCGTAGCATTCCGTCTAAAACGGGGCATTACGGCAAAAATCAAACATTTGCATGATCATAAGCCAGGTTCGAGCCAATCACCTGCAAGCACCAAAATTACTTCACCATCCATATATAAAACTCATATCCCCTACAGATAAAAGCCAAAACATCCCCTTTGCACTCTCAAACACAAATGCCTGTTCATATTTATACATGTTCTTTTCGACACTCGTCTGTGTCATCTTTCCCCAGTAAAGTCGCCAGAATACCTTCTGCATTCTCAAACACTTGTTCATACCTGTACATATTCTTTGTTGACACTTGCCCATGTCACGCTTCCCCAGCAAGTCAAACACTCGTCCGTGTCCCTTGCCCAATCTTTCGACACTCGTCCGTGTCATGCACATACTTCACCAGCAGATCATATACTTGTACGTACTTATACAGAAGTCTTCGATACTCGTCTGTATCTTGTATATATCAACCCAGAAGATTCAACACTCTTCTGTGTTACTTGCTTAACCGATTGATACGCGTCTGTATCATCACCCTTAAACACGTGTCAGCGTTTACTTCTACCAATACTCATCTGCATCGTGGTCCTAAGGATGCTCGTCCGCATCTTTAATCTATACACACCGTCAAACACTTACACCTTTTATTTTTAAGCGTAAGCACTTGTTCGTGTTTACATACCTGCAGAAACAAAACAACTTTCTCCTATCCGACATTCATCCTATGTCGTGATACTTTCGGCAGTCGTCCCTTGCCAGGTGATCGTACCTCACATTTGGATGACCGTTCCTCATCCTTTCCCCAGTGGAATCCCCATTGTCAGAACTTTCTATTCAGCATTCATCCTATGTCGCGATATTTTTTTAGCAGTCGTCCCCTGCTAGGTGATCGTCCTTCACCTTATGATGACCGTCCCTCATCATTTATCCGATGTCTGTCCCCATCGTTGATCTTGTTATCCAGCATTCTTCCTATGTCGTGATAATCCCCAAGAGCAGTCGTACCCTGCAAGGTGATCGTCCTTCACCTCTTGATGATTGTCCTTCATCATGCTTACCTGATGGTCGTCCCCATCGTTGATCTTTTCTATCCAGCATTCGTCTGATGTCATGATAAAGAGCAGGCCGTCCCCTGCTAGGTGATCGTCTTTCACCTTTTATGACCGTCCCTCATCATTATTTCATTTATTCTATAACCTGATGGTCGTCCCCGTCGTGGTCCCTTTTCCTGATGATCGTCGTTCATCAGTTTTACCCGATGGTCGTCCCCATCGTTGATCTTTTCTATTTAACCTGATGGTCGTTCCCGTCAGTGTTTCCCTCATACCTTTGATCCCCAGAGAATTTTATCTCCTTACTCGATGGTCGTCCCCGTCGTGGTTTCTTTATTTCCCAGCATGATGGTCGTCCCCGTCATTACTTTGCTTACCGTTTTACCCCCAACACTCGTCCTCTGCTCGATGGTCGTCCTCCATCGCTTTCATCTGATAATCATACTATACTATCTTTTACAATTTATATCCCTTTTCTTCTTCTCCCCAGTGAGTGCAAATTTCGGACTGCCTTTGGTATTCAACCACAAGTTATCTTGTTTGTCTATTAAGCCATGCGCTTACATCCTGCACAGCTAACTCATGCTTGAATATGGGCAGCTGTAAACACCCCAAAATTTCCCTCACCTTTTCTCACACCATGGCCTGTGATCTTTCATTTTTGCATTAGCATAAGCATATCATATCCCACTGCATAGTTCATTTCATTGGCATCTAGGGTTTGTGATTCGAGCAATCCAAGAAGTGATTTGATTCATCCCAATGGTCTTGGAGCTTGTCAAGAGGGTCCATGTGTGTTCCATGATCATAATATGCTCCCCAAAGTTCATAAAAGTCAAGGGATCACGAAGCATGGCAAAGGCATAGAGGTAGACTGAAGATTTCCTGCACAAATGACCTAAACTTTGGGTTTTGGTTTCAGAGGCCTTAATCCCAATTTTTTTGGGCATTCTTGTTTCTAATGGTCTTAATATGTTATAAGGATCATGTGTACCAAATTCGATGAAGAAATTCACTGTGGAAGTCATCTGATCATTGGGTAACTTCTTGAGCAAGTAAAGTCAAAACCAGGGCATCTGAAGCCTCCATCAAGGGTACCAAAGGGTCATCATTCATCATTTTGAGTCTCTATGATCTTTATTTGATCTTAGAAGTGGTTGGAAGTTCACAAATTTGAAGAATTTCAAGCCAAAGGCAAACTTGCTATTTTTGGAAATGACTTGTAATGGAAACTTTCCATTTTGGGAAAGATATTCAACCTATTCTTTCATGACCAAAAATGCTTCAAATGAAACATTCTTGGACATGAAAGTTGTAGATTATGTCTTCCCATTATCAAAAAGTACAATAACATGTCTTGATTCACCCTAGAACTCAAGATATGTCCTTTCAAAGTTGGCAAAAATCCTATAATTTTCAAGTGTGCACCAAAGAGGGAATTTTGCAAATTCACTTGCCAAGCCATTTCATGACCTCAATTGACCTCTAAGAATCATAACAACATCACATGACTTACCTTGATCAGAATTATGCCTTGGATTGCAAGTTTCATTAAGCCATTTTCAGAAAATTATCAAAGTTGGAAATTTGCAAAACACATGATATCTATTCATCCAAGTGATCCAGCTGCACAAATTCAATCCTAGGGCTCTCCACAAACTCAGCTGAGGCCAAGACACCCCTTGAAATAGCTCTGAACCATGCCCATACCTCAAGTACACAATTTTGACATTTTTGCAACTTGGCCCATACCAATCACATTATGCCACCACCCACATTCTGATCACTCTCATTAGTCGATACTAACCTTATGCAGCTTATTTCATAACATACACACGCCTGAAACATCACACAACTCAGATTGCTCAAAAATCCCCAAAACCTTCAAGCTTTCGAAACTCACTCCTCAACCACTCAAACTCCAAACTCTCACCACCAATCATCTCCACACATCATAAGGATCATTTTTCCAACCCCTTGCCATGGCCTGAAACAAGCCCAAACACAAACACAATTTGTGCATATTCATAACTGAAACTCATAAACCAAGCCATACAAACCTGTTTCAAGCCTTTCAGAAGCACAAGGGGGGTCATTGAAGTAGTTTTGCATCAAGGAATGGTCCAGAAAGCTCAGATTGAGAAAGCTTAATCTCAGGTATCATCAAGAACAAATTTTCCAGAACTTTCCTTTTAAGTTACAATATCAATCTACATGTTTCACTGATCACTATGATGTGTTTGGTTTTGAAAATGAGTTGAAAACAAGCATGTATTTAGCTTCTGAAAGTTTTGTGCAATTTTCCGTTTTGATTCGATTCATGAATTTGATAAAATATAAATGTTGTTTGTTGCTGGATTCATGTTTAATGGTGTTCATTGATCATTTATGGAGAGTTTGATGCGTTTTTATGGGGTTTTGAGGGAGTTGGGGTGGAAGACTGACCGAAGAAGATGAACGAAGCTTGCTCCGGTCACCTGAATGTGATTAGGGTTAGGGTTAGGGTTAGGATTAGGGTTAATCAGCTCAGTCTTCTCCCATTTGAATCCCAACCATCAGATCATTTGACTTTGAATTTTATTTGTTTTTATTTCATTTTCTTTTCATTTCTTTCCATATTTTATTTAAAAAAGCAAAAGTCATTCAAAAAATCCCATTTTCTGTATTTTTGTTTCAAGTATTTTTCTTAACCTGGAAACATTTTTTATTTTAATTTTTGCATTAAAAAAGTATTTTTAAAATATTTAAATGTTTTATTTAATTAATTAATTGATTTTAATTAATTAAATATGCATTTAGGTTTCTAAAAATCACCAAAAAACTCATGAAGCATTCGAATACATTTAGAAACATTTTCAAACTCACCATAAAAATTTCTTTTTAGGTTTGATCACATTTTCACAATTTTCTTTGAATTAGGGTTCTTAAATTTCACATTTTTTAACCCTAACTTGAAAAATTCATTTCTTCCTAACCATGATGAGTTTGAACTTTATTCTTTTTTCATTGTTTCACATATTGCATATAGTTTCTAGGTTATTTATCTCATATTTTTATCTTGAATTTTCAATTTGATTTGCATTTTCCCTTTAGAAGCACCCAAAAACCCTAGGTAACTTAGAAATTTCTTAACTCTCACTGGGATTGGCTTCTGACCTTCTCCTTTGGAGTGTGATCTTATGTAGGTTTAGGGTTTGTTTGAGCTCAAATTCAATTTTTTATCTTGGTGATTGCTTCTGTTTTGGTCATATGCATCTCATGTTGTCTTAAAACCCTAATTTTGCATCTTCATTTGCATTCTTCTTTGCATATCATGAACTTGTGAACTTGCCATGCCATTCCATTCTTTTGTATGTCATCTTAGACATCTTAGGACATGTTTGAAACATTGCTTGATCATTATTGCATCATTTTGTCATGCTTTTCATTCATTTTGTTTCATGAACATTCATGTGTTTTCATGCTTCTAAACATGCTTCCATTGTACCTCATCCTTGTATGATCATTCATATGCATCTTGTATGTATTTGCATCATCTCATATGCCATTAACATTGCATATTCACTCCTGACTTTGGTCTTTGCATCCTTATTCATCTCATTTCTTTGTACTTTATGTCTTATGCATTCACACTAACATTTTAGGAACTTTTGGTAAGCTATTTGGGAGGTGGATTTGCCTTCACCTCCCACCTTTTCATTTCTCTCATTTGCATTTTTATTTGTCTTTGAAGTGAAATTGTTTCATTTATGTCGCTCCCCGGATTTCCATCCTGGTACAAACGCGAAAGTGGCGCGGAAAAGGAATAGAGTCACCAGCCAGGCATTTTTATCCCGAAGAAAGGGAATGGTAATGTTGCACAAACCAGGAGAAAGAAAGAGGAAGGAAACGGGTCCTGCGAACCAAAGAGACTGAGTTCGGGAGTCGTTTACGACCTGGGAAGGTATTAGCACCCAGATCGTCCGCCGTACCCGATGGGATCCACGCTTGCAAAGAAATCTGTTTCAAAGGGTGAGGGTATGAAAGCTGCAGCAAAGAAATGAAAATAAAAAGAAAACTGGAACTGGAAAAGAACTGAATAAGAAGACAAAGGGAAAAATGTAGGGAAAATAAAGATTGTGCTCGAACGGGCCCTACCCCGCTGCCTACGTACCTCATCAGGATAATGAGGATCAGAGATAACACAGACGAGTATTGGATGATCATCAAGATAACACAGACGAGTGCCATAAGTCAATGATACAGATGAGTATCAGACGATGATCTGAGAAACACAGACGAGCGCTTCAGACAATGATACAGACGAGTATCGGCCACTGGTACAGACGAATACCAGAAATTCAAACACAGACGAGCATTTGAAGTAGCAATAGAAGAATATCATGATAAACAGCAAATCCTCACATACAGATATAGGCATAACACAGACGAGTGCTGGGATTGATACAGACGAGTATCCAAGCAAAGCAAACGAGCTTCAAACATATACTAGAACACCACAACACAGACGAGTATCCACAAATATCAGGCATACCAAACACAGGCAAATGCTGGAAAGTTGCAGACGAGCAACAACAAAGAGATAACCAAACACAGACAAGTGCAACAAAAGATCAATTGCCAAACACAGACGAGTGTTGGGAGTTGCAGACGAACAACAACATATGATATATCACAACACAGACGAGTGTTGAGAATTGCAGACGAGCAACAACAAAGAGATAACCAAACACAGACGAGTGCTGGAACTTGCAGACGAGCAACAACAAATATCATATCAGAACACAGCCTAGTGTTGGGGAGTTGCAGATGAGCAACAATTGAAATTACATATCAAACACAGACGAGTGTTGAACATTGCAGACGAGCAATCACAACAGAGTACACACCAAACACAGACGAGTGTTGGAAGACTGCAGACGAGCAGCAATAAAGCATGATATATCACTGCTGGGGAAAACTCGGTTTAGGGATAACACAGACGAGTGTTGAAAAACGTAGACGAGCGGTAGACAGATGCCTGATTGGCCACAAGAGTTGCAACTCTGCAGGGGAAGATAAGTCAAGAGGTCTGGATACCCAACTCTGACTGAGGTGATGAATACCTGACTGTATCATCAAAATAAAGTATGGCAACTTCGCTGGGGAATATTTCACTGACAGAGGTGAAAATCAAATATGAACTCTGTGGGGACAGGATCATCTTCAGACTTGGCTGGAAAAGATGCATCAACTATACTCTAGCTGGGGAGAGCATCTGCTGATTCAAAGCTCTGGCTGGGAAAAGACTCTTGTTGAGGATAGAATTCTGATGATTCCAACCCTAGTAATGTCAGGCTTTCATATACCTGCTGGGCATACTCCACTAGAGAAGAATGGACTGCTACTTCACTAGGGAAGAAGAAACTGCTTGGGCTGCTGCCAAGGCTTAGTTGGAGAAAATCTCTGCTGGAGAAAAAATCTCTGCTTGGGGAGATACTCTACTAGGGAAGAGTAAATTGCTTGGGAGAATGTGACGCCATCTTGCAACCTGCAACAACAAAAAACACAAGTGTGCCCCGGGGATTTGCATGGAATGATCTGTTCATCCATCGTCACCCGACACTCAAAGAGGGTTACAGTTTCCCTGCATGTCAGTTTTCTTTTCAAAATTATCACTATGTTTAGATGCAATGCTATTTTTGCCAAAAATTCAGGACATTTTGCAAACAAAAATAAACACACACAGCTTTTTGATTGAATATTCTTTTTTATTGAATGGCCTCTGAATAGGCAAAGATTTTACATCAGGAAGCAACCACCTGGAAAGAGGTAGCCACCATAAAAATTGAGAAAAGAAACTATCCTAATGGCAATGAGCACGACATTCCAAGGAATTCCATTTCTGCTATGACCAGCATGTTTTCGAGACTCTCCATTCTTCTTTGCTTTTTGAGAGGATGAGGGGATTGTTTCCTATCCTTCTGATATTGTCAAGTTGTACGAAACGATGATGTGGTTCAGACAACTCGGATCGCAGTTGTTCGCTTATTCCCTTGTTTTGCGTGGATCGCCCTTTCGGGTTTTCAATCCACCGGGATACCCTTTTTTGCCTGAGCTGTCCAATGCGGCTTTTCAACTCAGCGGGTGTACATTTTTTTTCACTTATTTCCCTAATTTTTGCCCGAGCTTTTTATTCTGTTTTTATTCCCTTGTTTTGCGTGGATGCCCTTTTTTTTCCTGGACTATAATTCTGTTTTTGTGTCCAGCGGGTCTCTTTATGCGAAGTATTTTTTAACTGCGTCCGAGTTAATAGGGGATTGGAAGTCATTTCCATCCATAGTGGTGAGCATCAGTGCTCCTCCTGAGAAGACTTTCTTCACTATGAATGGTCCTTCGTAGTTTGGGGTCCACTTGCCCCTGTGATCTTAACTTGGAGGAACAATCATCTTCAACACAAGCTCTCCCACTTGATACTCCCGAGTACGTACTCGTTGGTCGAATGCACGCTTCATTCTCCTCTGATAAAGCTGACCATGACAGATAGCCGCTAATCTCTTTTCCTCAATTAGACATAGCTGATTGTAACGAGAACGCACCCATTCAGCCTCATCCAGCTTTACATCCATCATCACACGCAATGAAGGAATCTCTACTTCAACAGGCAGGACTGCTTCCATGCCATACACCAGAGAGAAGGGAGTTGCCCCTATTGACGTCCTGACTGACGTTCGGTACCCATGCAAAGCAAACGGTAGCATCTCATGCCAATCTATGTAGGTGAAAACCATTTTCTACACAATCTTCTTGATATTCTTGTTTGCTGCCTCCACCGCACCATTCATCTTTGGTCGGTAAGGAGAAGAATTGTGATGTTGTATCTTGAAGTCCCGATACAAGTCTGCCATCATCTTGTTGTTGAGATTAGAACCATTTTCAGTAATGATCCTTTCGGGCACTCCGTATCTGCATATGATATCCCTTTTCAGAAATCTTGCCACCACTTGACGAGTGACGTTGGCATAAGACGCTGCTTCCACCCACTTGGTAAAGTAATCAATCGCGACCAAGATGAAGCGATGACCATTTGAAGCAGTTGGCTCTATCTTCCCGATCATGTCAATGCCCCACATAGAAAAGGGCCAAGGAGATGACATGAAGTTGAGCGGGCTAGGAGGAACATGCACTTTGTCTGCATATATCTGGAACTTGTGGCACTTACGAGCAAATTAAAAACAGTCTGCATCCATTGTCATCCAGTAATACCCCGATCTCAGCAATTTCTTTGCCATAGCATGCCCTCCTGCATGGGTACCGAAAGATCCCTCGTGGACTTCCTGCATCAACAGGCTTGCTTCGTGTCTATCCACGCATCTGAGCAAGACCATGTCAAAGTTTCTCTTGTATAAGACCCCATCTGTGTTCAAGAAGAAGCTAGCAGCAAGTCGCCTCAAGGTCTTCTTGTCATTGGAAGATGCCCTAGTTGGGTATTCTTGCTTTTCCAGGAATAACTTGATATCAAAATACCAAGGTTTCTCGTCAGACACGGCGTCTATAGAGAAGGCATGAGCTGGAGTGTCAAGCCTGAATATGTCAATTATGGGCACATAATTCCAACACAAGACTTTGATTGACGAAGTGAGAGTGGCCAATGTGTCGGCAAACTGATTTTCATCACGTGGTATGTATTGAAGTTTAACTGTCGTGAAGAACGTCAATAGTTTTCTAGCATAATCCCTGTATGGAATTAGATGCTCTTGATGCATATACCACTTTTTGGTAACTTGGTTAATGACGAGGGCTGAATCTCAGAATATATCAAGGTTCTTAATCCGAAGATTAATTGCCTCCTCTATTCCCATTATGCATGCCTCGTATTCCGCTTCATTGTTGGTGCAGCCAAAAGTAATTCTGGCAGCGAAGGGTAAGTGAACACCCTCAGGAGTAATGAGTACGGCACCAACTCCACGACCATTGATATTGACTGCCCCATCAAACATCAACTTCCATTTGGATTCAGGGTCAGGCCCCTCCTCCGAAAGTGGTTCCTCATAATCGTTTGCTTTGAGGTACATGATGTCCTCATCAGGGAAATCAAACTTCATTGGCTGATAATCATCCTCAAGAGGTTGTTATGCCAGGTAATCCGACAATACACTTCCCTTGATGGCCTTCTAAGAAGTATACTGGATGTCATATTCAGTTAAAATCATCTGCCACCTAGCAACCCTTCCGGTCAACGCTGGTTTCTCAAAGATGTACTTGACAGGATCCATTTTGGAAATGAGCAGTGTGGTATGAGTCAATATGTACTGCCTCAGTCGGCGAGCAGCCCATACCAAAGTGCAGCAAGTTTTCTCGAGCAGTGAGTATCGGGACTCACAGTCGGTAAACTTTTTGCTAAGGTAATAAATAGCGTACTCTTTTCGACCAGACTCGTCATGTTGGCCTAGAACACACCCCATTGACCCTTCTAGCACGGTCAAGTACATGATTAATGGTCTTCCTTCCACTGGAGGCATTAGAATTGGAGGCTCCTGCAAATATTCTTTTATTTTGTCGAAAGCTCTTTGGCAGTCATCATTCCACCTGACCGTTTGCTCTTTTCTTAGCAATTTGAATATTGGCTCGCACGTGGCTGTTAGATGAGATATGAACCGAGAAATGTAGTTCAACCTCCCTAAAAACCCGTGCACTTCTTTTTCTGTTCTCGGTGCAGGCATATCTTGAATAGCTTTTACTTTAGCAGGATCTACCTCAATTCCTCTTTGACTAACAATGAAACCCAGCAGTTTCCCGGAACGCACTCCGAAAGTGCACTTGTTTGGATTTAACCTCAGCTTGTACTTGATCAGTCTATCAAAAAGCTTCTTCAGGTTGACCAGATGCTCTTCTTCGTCTCGGGACTTAGCAATCATATCGTCCACATAACACTCAATCTCCTTGTGTATCATGTCATGGAACAATGTGACCATCGCCCGTTGATAGGTTGCCCCGGTGTTCTTCAAACCAAAAGGCATGACCTTATAGCAGAATGTACCCCACGGGGTAATGAACGTTGTCTTCTCCATGTCTTCCGGCGCCATCTTAATCTGGTTATAGCCGGAGAAGCCATCCATGAAGGAAAACACCGAGAATTGAGCAGTATTGTCTACCAACACGTTAATGTGAGGCACCGGAAAGTCATCTTTTGGGCTTGCCCTATTCAAATCCCGGTAGTCAACGCACATCCGGACCTTGCCGTCCTTCTTTGGTACAGGTACGATGTTAGCTACCCAAGGTGGGTAATTAGTCACAGCAAGGAAACCGGCATCCCATTGCTTCTGAACCTCCTCTTTGATCTTCATCGCCATGTTAGGACGAGTTCTTCTCAATTTCTGCTTCACAGGAGGACAGTCCTCTCTCAGAGGTAGCTTATGCACAACGATGTCGGTATCCAACCCTGGCATATCTTGATATGACCAAGCAAAGATATCCACATACTCTTTCAGCATACTGATCAGCTCTTTCTTGACGCCGGCCTGCAGACTGGCCCCAATTTTGATCTCTTTCCTCACATCTTCACTGCCAATGTTGATGATCTCAATCTCTTCTTGATGAGGCTGAATAACCCGTTCCTCTTGTTTCAACAATCTGACCAATTCTTCAGGGAGGTCACAGTCTTCCTCAATCCCTTCATTAGCTTGGTAGACAGGATTGTCAAAGTCATGCGTAGTCATAGCAGGAACGTTATCGGTGGAATCCAGATGATCAACACTGCATAGATGATGTGCTTATTAAGAATCTGCTTATTTTGAAAAAGAGACGCTAACACCAAAACAAAAAGGAAAAACACATTGCCATTTTTATATTTTTGTGAAAAAGTTTAAAAACAAAGAAAGAGAACACAGTTTGTCTGAAAATGTCCTTTTATTTCATAGCAAAATAAGATGCAATACAAAACATGGTGGCCCAATACAATGGATCCAAGCATCTTGGGCAGAATACTGGATTTGACAATATAGTATGCTAATAAAAGGAAACAAAATAATTACTCTGAGAGCCAGGTGACTTGAACAATGTCTTCTGCAGACCAGTTTGTTAGCTCCTCGTCGGGCGCACACGGGTGTATCCAATTGTCCCAGTCACCGTCACTATCCCCATCTTGGCTTGCTGTACAGATCTGATTGCGGTCGAGCAACCCAGAACTTGTAAACGTGATAGCCTTACCACTTGGAATAGATCCACTAGGATGATACCCTAAGCCAAACTTATCATCTTTCTTTTCTAGCTCCAACAGCTTGCCCCAGCCTTGGGCACTACCTGACTGAACAACCTCCTTTTCTTCTCTATAAGAATGGATGGATGTACCTTCTTTCTCACTGCTCTTCTCCACAGGAGTCAAGATGCTGACGTTGACTGCTTCAAAGGCTTGGCATAAAGTTTCATGGATCTCCCCATCCATCTCTACATACTTGAACGTCGACAAGTGGCTTACGAAGATGTCCTCCTCTCCGCAGACTGTGATGACCTGGCCATCCACCACATACTTGAGCTTCTGATGCAGGGTTGAAGTAACAGCTCCAGCAGCGTGTATCCACGGGCGTCCCAACAAACAACTATGTGCCGGCTGGATGTCCATGACATAGAAAACACTTTTGAAAACTTGAGAGCCTATCTTGACGGGCAGCTCAACCTCTCCAAAAACTGATCGTCTCGAGCCATCAAAAGCCTTGACAATCAGATCACTTGGTCTCAGGACAATCCCATCAACATTAAGCTTCATTAGTGCCTTCTTCGGAAGCACATTCAAGGAAGAGCCTGTGTCTACAAGAACATGAGATAACACAGCACCCTTGCACTCCATAGTGATATGTAGTGCTTTGTTGTGGTTTCTGCCCTCTGACGTGAGGTCTCTGTCTGTGAAGCCTAAGCCATGGCTGGCATTAACACTTCCTACAACAGCTTCAAGTTGGTTGACAGTGATTTCCTGAGGAACATAGGCCATTTGCAGGACTTTCAGTAAGGCCTCTCTGTGTGCGGGAGAACACATCAGCAGTGATAAGATGGAAATCTTGGAAGGTGTCTGGTTCAGTTGATCAACCACCTTACAGTCACTCTTTTTGATAATCCGCATGAATTCCTCGACCTCGTTTTCAAATGTACCCTGCCCAGCCACAGGAGTAGTTGATTCATCAGATACAACTTGCTTTCCTTTGGCTTTGGATGAAGCCTCAGCCTCAGGATCCCCTCTTAGCACAGGAGGAGCAAATAACCGACCACTTCTGGTGAAACCCCCAACTCCTCCGACATTCTCTACAGTCGGGTCCACAACAATGGACTTGCTCTCAATCTTCCGTCCAGCTACGTATACATCTGAGCCATAATGCCAGGGAATGGCTTTATCGTCCGTGTATGGAACAGGCCAAGGTACGGTGATAGTCACGAGACTAATCTCTGGAGCATAAATTGTAACAGGCTTTCTTCTGACAGGCATGTCAGCCTCATCGTAGAAAATGGTAATTGTTGACACATCATCAGCTTCATCAGTACCAACTTTGTTGAACTGCAAGGATCCATCATCAATCAAACCCTGCAAACCCATCTTCAACTTCTCACATCCATTCTCAGCATTCAAACATTCTTCACAATCAAAACAGCAACCAGGAAACACTTGACCATTCAGTAATCTCTCTTTCACTACCCTCAAAGGAGTCTTCACTTCTTCAATACTCAGCACAAGACTCAACTTGTCACCACCCTCAACAGCATTGACTCTTGCCCCTCCATGATTCGGCATAGGGTTCGAATTAACATTCGGCGGTGGCGCAAAGTTGATTGCTTTAGAGTCAATAAGATCTTGAACCTTGTGATGCAAAGCCCTGCACTTCTCAGTCGAGTGCACGGGTGCTCCAGAGTGGAAAGCGCATCGTGCATTGACATCATAACCCATTGGAAGCTCTCCAGGAGGTGGTGGTGCCAAAGTTTTCAGTTGAATCAGGTTCAAATCTAACAGTCTTGGAAGCAAAGCAGCATAGGTCATAGGGATGGCCTCAATCACCCTATTAGCCGGGCGAGTTTGCCTTGGCTGATGCGGTCTCTGCTGATAATTGTTGCGAGGTTGTTGTTGTGGTTGTTGATGTTGTTGTTGTGGAGGAGGTTGCATCTGTTGCACAGGAGCAGAAGGAATTATGACAGCTGCCACATGCTCAAAAGGGTCTTCTATAACCACGGCCCCGGCCTCGGCCAAATACAGCATTTGTCTCACCCTCTCTTCTTCTAGGAGGTCCACTGAAAGCTTTCCTCGCTCCATTCGAGCTACTAGCACTTGGATCTTGTATCTTCCCCATCTTCAGCAAGGTCTCAACCCTCTCTCCAGCAATAACAATATCGTTGAATTTAGTGGCAGAACTGGACGCCAGTCTTTCAAGAAACACACCCTACAAAATCCCCATAAACATGTCAGCCATTTCGTTCTCAAGCAGCGGTGGTTGCACTCTAGCAGCAAGCTGGAGCCACCTCTGAGCATACTCTTTGAAACTTTCCTTAGCAGTCTGAGCCATGTGCTGCAATTGCGTGCGGTTTGGAGCCATGTCCATATTATATTGATACTGTCTCACAAAAGCTTCTGCTAGGTCTTTCCAACTCTTGATATTGACTCTGTTAAGCTTCATGTACCATTCTAGAGAAGCTCCAACCAAGCTATCTTAAAAATAATACATCCAGAGTTTCTCATCATCCGTGTGAGCAGCAATTCTCCCAACAAATGATTGAAGATGGGTCTTCGGGCATGCAGTGCCATTATACTTCTCAAAGGTTGGTACTTTGAACTTGTATGGGATCCTGACCCCAGGAACCAAGCCCAAATCTGTTATGTCAAATCCCAAAGAGCTTTGGGATTGAATGGCTCTGATTTTCTCAGCCATCTCCTCAAACCTCTTGTTCATCTCAGCACCTTGACCTTCAGCTTCATCAAGTAGGGTGAACTGTTCGTCTTGATTATCCATTTGAATATTATTCAACCCATCATTGATTATAGTTACTCCTGGTTGAGCAATAGGGATTTCAACCTGACATGCGCCCGCACCGGTACGATTATCAGCAACAGCAGTGTTGTTCCTGGGTTGATTATTCTCAATCATCTCCCGCAGACGCTCTTGGTTATGACCCATGCCTGCCATCGATGTCATAAAGTTATCCATTCTCAGTCTCAGATCTTCCAAGTCTGCTTGCATCTGGTCCATGACTCTCTCTCTATTAATCTTTGTTGGATACCTGTGCGCTACTGGTTGTTCCCAAACTTTTCGGGGAGCTATAGTGCCTGAAACACAAAACACGTTAGTAGCTGAGACACTACCTGCAAAACAAACAAACAGGTTATATGCAATGCAATGTAACTGTTCATGTTCCCAAGTTTTAAGAATTTGCAATGCCCCCAGTTCTGGCATCTATTCTCAGACAATCACTTTGAATTTTTGACTTTCAAGCTTTCTCTTTGATGAGTGTTCAGACATTAGCAGTAATCAGACAAACGAGTCTTGCACATTCAAAATGATAACTTGCACATTAATACTGTATATGAACAAACTACTGCCGGCTAAAAGTCAGATTACAACCAGAAATAATCCCCGAAGGGTTACAAGCCAGTACATAAATAAAAGACAAAAGAAATAAAGACAAGACTCCTACAACAAGCCTGTAGGTAGTCCGAAAAATAAACTAAGCTAAAGACCCGGGCTCTTCCACCTCTGCTCTGCTCTTCTTGATCCCTGCTCTCAGCTTGAGCTCTTCAATCTCTTTCCTTGCTTCCTCCAGAGCTAACTGACTTTGTGCTAGCTGTTGGGTCTTTTCCCTCCGGATGGTATGGACTTGCTCCACTTCTTCCTTCTTGAAGGCCATCTGAACTTCAAAGAACTCTTATTTCTCTCTGAATTTCTTCTTCTCTTCCTCCCTTTGGCCTTGCAACCAAACAATGGAATGACGAGCATCTTTGAGAGTCTTTAAAGTCTTCTTGCGTTCAGCTTCTCTTTGAGCTTCCATCATACCCAACCTGTGGAAATGTGCTTCTCTGCCAGCAAAGTCCTTCTCTTTGGCTTCTAGAGAGGCTTGGAGCTTATGCAGCTTGTCTTCAGCTTCATTCTTAGCCCTGTTGGCATGATGGTACAGGCTTACCATCTCAGCATTCTCCACTCTGACTTCATGCAGCTGAGCCTCTAGCTTTTTGTACTCTTCAAGGGAAACAATACTGCTCTGACTTGGCACCTCTCTGGGATAAAGTGGAGCCTCAACTGAAAAAGTCATGAGAACTGCTTCTACATGTCTTTGCAGCCATGCAGCATATGGTGGATATGTCTTGGGATCAACTTTTCCGAAGTCTTTCTTACCCTTTCGTATCCTGTGAGCCCAAGCTTGGACTGCTTGTTGAACTAACTATTTGTTCCCTTCAGCAGGAAAGAACAAGGATTCAGAAAATTCTTCCAACTGAGGAGGATCTTTCAAAGGGTAGCCAAACTGCTTCCTGGCTAATGTTGGATAGTAACTGATGACACCCTTCCTTCCCAGCAAGGGTACTCCAGCAAACTATCCGCAACTGACCAACAACTCTTTACCTAGAAGCTCTCTATCATATCCCCATGCAATGTCTTCAACAGTCAACCCTATCATTCTTCTGGACCATCTCCATTCATCCCTCATCTCTTTGAAGGCACCTGACTTAGGCAACTGTCTGGCAAACCACTCAGTAAACAAAGGAGCACAGCAGACTACCGGACCACCCCTACCCTTCTCATTTCTGTAATGGACAATGTAGTAGAAGTCACCCAAAAGAGTAGGCACCGGATTTCCTTTTGCAAAGATTGAGATCACCTCCAAGCTAACAAACTCTTTCTCTCCTGGGAACAGGCTGGACCCATACACCATTAAAGCAAGTATAGCACCAAAGTCATTCCACTTAGCCTCTGTAGCATATCTCTCTGCCTCTGGGATGATCACACTCCAAGGGAGTCCTTTACCTTCACTCTCTTGCAGAGCCTTCTTGACAGAAGCAGCTGGCAACCTACAAACCTTGGCTATGTCTTCATCTTTAAGCACCACCTCTGACCCGTAGAATGGCAATGACTCTCTGACTGGAACATTCAGCATGCTGGAGATCTCTTCCAATGTAGGAGCTAAGATATAACCTGGTAAAACAAAGCAACGCAGTAGGGGATCATAAAATTGCAACATGGTATGCAAACTATCTTTCTGGTCTGCAGTGGGCTTGTCCACAAACTTCAGTATCTGGCCATATCTTTTCTTGAAATTGCCCAAGACTTGATCATTCATCAGACCTGCTAACCTCTGAACACTTCTAACTTCAGGCTGAAGAAAGGTATAATGAACATTCTTTTTCCTTGGAACTCTTCTGACTTCTGCCATGGAGATAAGATTACCAGAACTGGGAGCAGATTAAGAACAATGACCTGAAAAATGGGAAACATAAACAGTTAATGCAAAGAATGATGTAAATGCAATGTAATGCAAGCATATGATCAACTGGGACCATCTGAACTGGACACTGACAAGGGGCCTTCTGATCACTGACAAACCAAAATCCTCTGAGTCACACTCTCTGATAATCACAACTCTCTAAAGAAGATCTCAGGACCACAGCACCAAGAAATCCAGAACAAGGAAACCAGTATCAAGAAAACCAGAACTCCAGAAACAGAACTCCAGAACCATAGAACCAAAGATCATAATCACAGGACCACATATCATAACAAGGACCACTGAATAATGAGTGTATGTTGAGGCCATGGGTTCCTACACACCTGTAAACCCCTCCCAATCTCACTGGTAATAGGCTCCGGGTCAGACATCACGGACTCTCAAAGCCGAATAGCAATAATACTGTCACCATCTCCAAGAAATGGCTCATGACCAAATCAGGGAATCGGTTTGGCATTATATACCACGCAGGGAGGCCTCAGCTGAGTCCAGGACACAAGGTCATCCTATGTGATCCCCAGGTGGGCCCTCGGATGCGAATGGGTTTGCCACAAAATGTGGGCTGCCACTGTCATCACTAAAGAGGGATGTTTCCACAAGGTTCTCAATGATCGGTCCCCAGCTGCACATAACTGTCAGGGTTATGTAATGAGAGAGGAAGATCCCCAAATCAAGACATTTCCAAGACAATAGCAACCTGGGTGTGGAACTCACTACTACCCCCATGACAAGATCTCTTGAGGCCAAAGTGGAACCACTCTAAGTCCTATGGTGCACTCGAGCCGGGTACTTGGCTCATCTCTCAAGAACAAGTAACACCCATCCCACCAAACAGAAAACCAGTCCAGACAGTCCAGTATATATACATGATGCAGAAAATAAATACCGAAAACTGTAAATAAAGCTGTAAATAAACAACAATAAAATACAACAAGCCATAGCAAACAAACATCACCCAAAGAAACAGAAACAAACAAGCGCTAGGAGAGACTCACGGGGGAACCAGAGATTCTGGGTTCGATCCCCAGCAGAGTCGCCAGCTGTCGCTCCCCGGATTTCCATCCTGGTACAAACGCGAAAGTGGCGCGGAAAAGGAATAGAGTCTCCAGCCAGACATTTTTATCCCGAAGAAAGGGAATGGTAATGCTGCACAAACCAGGAGAAAGAAAGAGGAAGGACACGGGTCCTGCGAACCAAAGAGACTGAGTTCGGGAGTCGGTTACGACCTGGGAAGGTATTAGCACCCAGATCGTCCGTCGTACCCGACGGGATCCACGCTTGCAAAGAAATCTGTTTCAAAGGGTGAGGGTATGAAAGCTACAGCAAAGAAATGAAAATAAAAAGAAAACTAGAACTGGAAAAGAACTGAATAAGAAGACAAAGGGAAAAATGTAGGGAAAATAAAGATTGTGCTCGAACGGGCCCTACCCCGCTGCCTACGTACCTCATCAGGATAATGAGGATCAGAGACGCCGTAGTTCCCCTAACTAGGGGTACTAAAAGGAAATTGCTTGTGAATTAAAGCTTGAACTGCCTATGCCATTTCTCAGGTGTTGCAGACTAGGACGACGAGTGCGTAACCGTCTTGCAAAGTGACAAGTAGGAGCAAGTTCGCGTACAGAGCGAAGGAGATGAGAAAAGAATTCCCGAAGGAAAGACGCTTAATGTTTGTTTGTGTTTTTTATGAAGCTTTTATTGAGTGTGTCACAAGGAAGTGAACTCAAGCTCTTTTCCATGGAATGTGCACTTGTCACTACATTCCAAGATGGAATAATAGAACAAGCACACTCAAGTAAGGAGAAGATCCCCAAAACTTAAACCCAAAGACTAGGGCTTAAGCTCACTAACTTGTTAAGTTATTTAGTGTTTTTGGTTATTTACAGATGAAGAAGTGTTTTTTATGCTTTTCTTTTATGAAGAAGATACCTTGATCAGACTTGTGCATCACAAGGTAAACTTGTACTATCCCAAGATGGGAAGACTACAAGCACACCTCATGGGATAAGGATATGGATCAGGACATCACTTCAAACTTATTAAAGTGTTTTTTAAGAGTTATGAGATGAGAAGAGAAGAAGAACCAAAAGGATCACAAAGGAAAAATTCTAAAGGGAGACTAAAATAATCCTAAGTGTTAACATGCATGGATGTCCTAAGGGTTAGTGAGGTTTCTATCCTAATGAAGAAGGAAAGAAGAAAAGAAGAAGAAGATAGAAGAAAGGATGAGAAAGGCCTAAGCCCAACAACAAAGAGTTAGTACAAGATAAACATAAGAGGAGGAGATGAGAATTGGAGATGTGGAACTCATTTCCCACATCTCACACTTACCATAGCCCCTGCAAGGTTAGTATGCATACAAATGAAACACAATGAACAAGATAACATGATAATATCACACAATCAGAAGTGAAATGATATGAACATATGCACAATGCAAATGCAACTCAAAGAAATGAGAGATGAAGCATGCAAGCTAAAGATGCAACATGAAACACTTATGAAAACAAATGCACATTTATGAAAGATGCAAAGCAAAATGCACAAGATATGGACTCAAAGCTCACAACCAGAACCAAAACAAGATGAAGAATGGCTTAAGGAGCCCACAAGATGAAGAGAATGGACACACAAGACCAAACAATACCAAATGGAAGCAAAAGAAGCAATAAGATGAAGTGAAAGCACTTAAGGAAACAAAAGACTTAAAGAAGAAGCAAACACCAAAATTCAGAAGACACAAACCCTATCCTAGGACCATGAAGGTACCCATACCCCAAAGAAACCCCAAATGAGAAGAAGAAGTTGGCACAAGTGCCCTTCTAGGCTTTGATGAGAGCTAAAGGTTCAAAGGAAACAAAATGGGACAAGGTTCAAGATAAAATCCACAATAAATCAAACATCCATCTAAAAATTCCACAATTGAAACCAAATGATCTTAAAACATGTTATACAAACTAGCCAAAAGGATTTTAAAATATTCAGAAGCAAACTAGGTCAAATGGAGGCAAGAACATAAGATAGGGTAGAAAACTTAAACCACAGGTCACAAGGCCAAGACTCAAGAAATAAGTTTCTAGAAATACATAGAAAAATCACATGAAAAGTACAAGCTCTTAAGAAATCAAAGCAAAAAGAATGGGATCAAAACTCGAAATATTGAAGAGTATGGAAATTATACAAGGCAAAGTGGTCAAGAAGAACTTAAAAAGAAGCTAAGTGCAATGAGGAATTAATTTAGACCCGTGGAAAAAGGAAAAAAATAAAATAAAAATATGATAAAATAATAGAGACTTAAAATAACACACATGATTTTTTTGGGATTTTTTATGTGAAGGAAACGATTTTAATTAAATTGAAATGGAACTGAATTAAAGAAATTAAAATATGAAAAAGAAATAATAAAAGAGAATGGAAGGGGTGTGATAAGCAGGTGTTATACGTTGAATTTGTTTGGGCCCAGTTGGGGTGGGGTGCGAATAGTCATTGCTAAGCCCAGAAGTAGGCGCTGGAACATGGTTCTATGGTGGATATTAATTGAATTAAATGGAAAAGCTGGGAAAAATATGGAGCGCTGGATGAATCATGTGGCTGTGAGGGAGAACCTCATTAATTGAGGTGGACCAAAGCTCGTTTCTGATTGGTTGGTGTATGCTGAGTAGCATGGATTGCATAACACGCTGATTAAACGAAACAAAAGAACAATACATATGAGACAGACCAAAATTAGGGCTACGTGGAGCATTTCTGGACGCTGGATGTGAGATCTAACGGCCATGAATTCGTCTTCTACCTAGAAAACCCTAATTGAACTTAAAACAAATTCCGGTGACCGGAGCTAGGGCTCCGGCACCGGAAACAAAACCAGAACCAAAAATCAACCAATAAAAGCAAACAAATAACCCAGATCAACTAATTAGACACCACTGAATCCAAATATGACCTTAAAAACAGCTAAATCTCAAAGAAATGGACGGATCGAAGGAAATAAAGTGTCACCATGAAACTTGAAATGCATATATCTTTCACTATAATGCACCAAATTCAATTCTACAAAGTGCAGCATGATCAGCAAACATCAAGGATTGCAAAACACCATATCAATTACATTTTTAGAACATGAGTTTTCAAGCCATACCTGAGATGGAAATCTTGATATAGTGAGCTAGAAAACCAACCAATGCATGCAAATCACTCCTCTTACTCCTTAGATGCAAAATAAATGCATCTAAGGTCTTGGAACACACTGGATCTGAAGTTGCAAAGCAAGTTTCCTTGAAATGGTAAGCTGGCCAAACTTGAGAATAAGCTTCAATGAGTGTATGCTTAAGGATCCTGAGCTTGTCTAGATCACAGATCCGCAATTGGTTTGGAGTTTACTTGCTTGTGTGAAGAGATATGGAGGAAAATGAAAAGTTGCAAGAAATTTGAGAATGAGGGAGATCTGAGATTTGTTAAACCCTAATTGTGCTTGTTATGACCTCACAAGGCAATGCTGAAAGTGTGAAAAAGAATGCACGAATGAGTCATGAGTTTTGAGTGATTTTGCATAATTTGAACTTGGTGATATAAGCATGATATTCTCATGCTCCTTTGGGCCTCTCAGCACATGTGGCTTTCATTTTCCACCCTTGATTCAAATCCAGTCATTCCTGGCCCTTAGATTCAAGTATCACACTTGTTTCATGACTTTTGCCAAATTTGCATTTTTTAAGTGACTTTCTTGTTTGGCACGAAAATGACCATTTCTTTTGAGCAAAATGCTTCAAATGCAATTCATATTAATTTGGAAACAAGATTGGGCCTGTACCAAGTCACATAATTCAAGTTTGAGCCCTTTTGCACTTGGTGGCTTTTTGAAAAGTCAAAATTTGCCCTAGGAAGCTGAAATTTTCGAAGGCCATATATGGAGATCCAGGAATCCTATGAAAATGTACTTGTACTTTTTGAAAATGGGAGCCCTTACTCTTCAACTTTAATGTTTGACTTTGGTCCATTTGAAGAATTTTTGATCATGTTAAGGCCATTTGAAAATTAGGGCAAAAGTTGCCAAATTTGGAAAATTCCATAAACCAACTTTGTACCATTTTTGCAAAACCCTTCAAATCTCCATGATTATTGAAATTTAGGCATTCCAAACCTCTTATAACATTGTAAGGACCCCTCTTGGCCAAAGAAATTGGGTTAGACCCCTTGAAATAGCACAGTTGACTTTTTAAGGGCTCTGTTGACTTTTTCCTTCATTTGCAAGCAACTGAGGCATTGACTGACTTCCACATGGAATTTTCTCATAAAATTTGACACATAGGATCTTCTTAACATATATAAGACTTGGCCCACAAGAAATGGCCAAAGTTTTGAGATCTTGGTGCTTGAATCTCAAACCCTAATTTGGGTGCCTTGTATAGGAGCTTTGCCTTGTCCTGAGATCTCTGATGATCATGCAATCTTATGAGCTTTTGCCAAGGGACTTGAACTTGTAAATGGAGTGTAGACTCACCATAGAACTTGTACAAACTCTTTGGGACCCTTGTCATGGCTTGTGATGCCTCAAGGATCTCCACAGGTGACCATATGCTTGATGCTAGGACATGAGGGATGTTATGCTTCATCTTGCCATGGTATGATGCTGAGGAAAAGATATGAGTATGATGAATATGATATGATATGATGCTTAAAGTTAAGAGGGCAAATTTGGGGTGTTACAATTTATTTCTCTCTTGCTCCTTTCTTTTCTCCTAGGTTACTTATCTTCTTCAGGAAGTAAGTAACTTATTCGTCTTCCTCCTTCTCTTTTCATCTGCTTCTTCCATGGTGGCCTCCTTGAAGATATTTTATCTTAAACCTCACAAACCATAGGATATCCAAGAATGATAAATTTTAGGGTTGTGTATAGTCCCCTCTAGCTTTTTACCTTTGAGTCTCCTTGAGTCTCTCTTCTCACCTCTTAATCAGAGACTAAACTCTTAAAGTTTTAGGACTTTGGGATTAGGGTTATGCCTGCATCCTTATCTTAGGATGAAGTGTATAACTTTAATCCTTAGTGTTAAACCTTTAATTTGTTTACACCTCTTAATCAAAACACATTAATAATCACTAAGACTTTATCTTGTAACTTGGGCCTTACATTAGGGTTCTACCTCTTCCTTATGGTTAAGAGGGATAAACCCTAGTGTTTAATGGACAAGTCCCCCTCAAATTGTCTTACAAACCATAAAATCCACTTCTTAATCTCACCCCTTAATTAAAATCCATTTAATAAAGGCTTGTTATATAATGAATTTAATCCCTAACCATGGATTAGGTTGAGGTATCTTCCTCAGCTTAAGTGTCCTTATTGTCACTCCCACCAAATGAAACCGGGCCAGACGGGGTACAGACGCGAACGGTCGGCGAAAGGAGAACACGAGGATGAACTGAAAGGAGTCGCCAGCTAGGAATTTTTATCCCGAAGGAAAGGTAATGCTGCATAAACCTGGAAAGAAATGGATAAGACGGTCGCGAACCAGAGAAACTTAGAAAGGGGGTTGGTTACAACCTGGGAAAGTATTAGCTCCCAGATTGTCCGTCGTACTCGACGGGATCCACGCTTAAAATATTTGTGTTTGAAGGGGTAGTGTCAGTGCTATCTGTGTACAAAAGCTGGAAAAGAATGTACAGGTGTCATTGTAAGAAAGTGAAGTGAAATGCTCAGGAATGAGGCTTTAAAGGATAATGCTGGAAGAGGGGGAAGAGAAAGAGATTTTTGTTCGATAACAATTAAGTTATGCCTACGTATCCTCTCGTGCAATGAGGAAGTCAGAACACCGTAGTTCGACTCAAAGAGACTGGAAGATAAATTGACTTGTGAACTGCTTACTTGCCTATGCTCAAGTGTATGACCTGTCGGGCTCAGGTGCTAATTGTCTTGCATTAGACCGAAGAAGCGAGTTCTCGTTTATGAGTGAAGATGATGAGAAAAGAATCCCGAAGGAGACGATTATTGCTTGTTTTTGGTGTTTTCAATCTTTTATTGCTTTTTGTGTTTGTCATAAGATAATGAGCTTAAGCCTAAACCAAAGGTTAGTAAACCCATCACATCCTCCCTTCGATTCGGGGTAATGAGAATAACTTAAGCATGAAGTAAACACCTCACACTTAATCACCATGATGTAGGATTAAGATCATTAACCTACTTGTAATTATTTAGATGTTTTTGGAGTTTTGTTTAGTGTTAAGTAACGAGTTTAAGCCATAATCAAGGATTTAATGGACCCATTACACCATCCTAATAGAAGGATGATACATGAGAGCATTTAAGCTGGGGAAGATACCTCAACTTGATCCATGATTAGGGATTAACCTCATGACAAAACAAAGCCTTTATTAAAGTGGATTTTAGTTAATGGTGGGATTAAGAAGTGAATTTTATAGTTGGTAAGACAACTTGAGGAGGACTTGTCCATTAACACTAGGGTTAGTCCTTCTTAACCAATTAAGGAAGAATTAGAACCCTAATGCAAGGCCCAAGTTACAAGTTATTGTCTTAGTGATTGCAGCTGCCCCTATTCAATCATCAGTTAATCTGAAAAGGACGATAGTACGGGCTATCGACCATTCAAGATAAACTGTGGTTGAATACCAAGAAGACCAGAAATTTGCACTCTGAAGAGGAATGCAACACTGGGAAATAAACCCAACCAGATGACGCTTTGGGGATAAGAAGGAGAGAAAAGAAGACGAGCTTCTTCCAAGTTGAAACTGATATCTGGAATAAGAACATGTTGACAGACGAGTCTTCAAACAATCCTGTGATGCCAGGAGCTGGACAGACGAGTCCTCAAACACTTTGTAAACACCCCAAATTTTCCCTCACCCATTCACACCATGGCTTGTGATCATTTCATATGCATAAGCACAATCACAACGTCTCATATCACATTTTTGATTCACTGCATAGATTCTAAGTCATCTGCATCTAGGGTTTGTGATCTGAGCAATCCAAAAGCTTCTTGAGCCACTCCAAAGGTCATCAATCACTTCAAAGGGGTCCATGTATGTTCTAATATCATATTACATCCTCTCAAAGTCAAAAATGTCAAGGAATCACAAGAACTGGGAATGGTATGGAAGCAGAGCCAGGTTTGACTGCACAGATGACCTAAAATTAGGGTTTTGGTTTCAGAGGCCATAACTCCAAATTTTTTGGTCATTCTTGTTTCTATTGGTCTCTATATGGTATAGGGAGTATTTCATATCAATTTTCATGAAGAAATTCCATGGGGAAGTCATCTGATCAAGAATTGACTTTTCAAGCAAGTCAGTGCAAAATCAGGGCATCTGAGGCCCCCAATGACCCAACCAAAGGATGTTCTTCATCATTTTGATTGTATATGATCTTTATTTGATCATGGAAGACATTGGAAGTTCACAAAATTGAAGAATTTCAAGTCTTTTGCAAAGTTGACTTTTTGGGCAAGTTTGACTTTTAATGAAATTGTCATTTTAGGCAACTTTTTCAACCCTTACTTTTTGATTCAAAAAAGCTTCAAATGGAAAAACTTTGGTAGAAAGTAGCACACCCTCCTTGTACTTAGCTAGAAAGTAGCCCATGCCTTCTTACACCAACTTTGACATTTTTGCAAAAGCACCCATACCAATCAATAAAGTACATGTCACTTCATCTGACCAATGGGAATTGTTTATGTGAATCAAATGCAAGCCAAACATAACAAGAAGCAAGCCTGAAACACTCCATAACTCAGCATTCTCATTTTCACCCTCTTGAGCAAAAGCTTTCGAAACTCTCAACACAAGCCTCAAACACACAAACCAACTTCATAAACCATCTCACCATGCTTCACTGAACACAAACCAACCTTCAAAACAGCCTAAAAGCCATTGAATCAAAAACACGATCACCACCTGCCATTGAACAGAACTTGTTCAATCTCTCCAGCCAGCCAAAACAAACTTGCTCCAAGCCTTTCAGAAGAACAAGGGAGGTCATAGGAGCAGTTTTGCACAAGAGAAGAGGTCTGGAAGTTGCAAACTGAAAAGCTTCAAACTCAGGTAGCTTCATGAACTTTTTTTCCAGAACGTGTATTTTAAGTTCCTAGATGAATCTACATGCTTCCCTGATCATGAATATATGTTTGTTTTTGAAAATGGTTGAGAAACCAGGATGTATGAATGCTCTGAAACGTTTTTGCCCTAAAACTATTTTGATTCGATTTGGCTGATTTAGGAATGATAAATGTTGTTTGAGTGAGGGTTTGATTCGTGTTTGAGTGGGGAAGAGTTCTGGGCAGTTGGATTTTGTTTTCATTGCGTGTAGAGAGAGTTTGTGTTTTTGGTTGATCGGAGAAGACGACCGGAACAGTGTTCCGGTCGCCTGAAAGTCATTAGGGCACGAATTAGGGCTTAATCAGTTAATTAGTGAGTTTGAATACCAGCCCTTAGATATGGCGCCAAGTCAAACGCGCGCGCTGCCAGTTTAAACCTAGGCCCTTGGATCTGATTACCACCCATTTATTTCATTTTATTTTCTTTTTTATTTCATTTAATTTCTCCATTTATTTTAAAATAGTAAAACTTATTCAAAAATTCTGAAATTTTTTTATACAAACTTTTATTTAATTTCAGAAACCAAAAACATTTTTATTTTTATTGTTTGCATTAAAAAAAATATTTTTAAATATTTAAAAGTTTATTTTTAATTAATTAATGAGAATTAATTAATTAAAAATGCTTTTAGGTATTTAAAAATCACCAAAAAATTCATGAAACTTTTAAAAACATTTAGAAACATTGTCCAACCCTCAAACCAAATTTCTTTTTTGATCTTGATGCATTTTGAGAATTTTCCATGGAATTAATTCATTTTTAAAGCATTATTTTGATCTAAACTTCCAAAAATCATTTCTGCCTAACCATTGAGAGTTGGACTTTGATTCTTTTTGCATTGTGTTGTGCATATCATGTAGTTTGTGAGATTAAATTGGCATGAATTGATCTTGAATTTTCCATTTGTTTGACATTTTTCTTGTTAAGGTACCCAAAAACCCTAGAAAACTTAGGAAATTCATAACCCTAATTAGGTTAAGAGTTGGAACCTCTCCTTTGGGCAGTGAGTTAGTATAGGTTTAGGGATCCTTTGAATGCCTTTTCAATTTCTTATCTTGATGTTTGCTTCTGATTTTTGGTTTTTGTTTGTTGCTTTGATCATAAACCCTAATTTGGGCTTCCATATGCATCCATCTTGCATTTGCATTCATGCCTTGACTTGCCATAGCATTTTGTGCATCCATTTGGTTCATTAGACATCTTAAGACATATTGTAAGCATGTTTGATCATTGCATCTTGCATTTGCCATGTTGTATGTCATTTGCACTTCATAACTTTTCATGTATGATCATGGTTCTTAACTTGCTTCATTTGCATTCATAAGTTTGTATGATCATCCCCATGCTTTGTTTCATGTTTTCATCATCCCATAGCATCATTAACATCATGTATGTGCTTCTGGTTTTGATTTACATCATGCCATTTCATTTCATTTTGCATTGCATTGCATTCCTTTCACTAACTTTTCAGGTGGTAAGTGATTTTGAGAAGTGAATTTTCCCTCACTTCTCACAATTTCTTTTCATCTATCTTATGCATCATTGCTGCATTTCATCTTGTGTTTGAGATTGAGCTTGCTTTTTCTTCTTCTTCTTACTTTCTTTCTTCAAGTGACTTGTCTTCTTAAATGAAGCAAGTTACTTTGCTTCTCTTGGCTCCTTTCATCTGCTTCCTGGTGGTCCCTCTGAAGATCTTTCTTGCAAACCTCACAAACCTTAGGAACAACCAAGCATGACAATGATTAGGGTTTTGTTTAGTCCCCCATTTAGCTTTTACCTTTGTGTCTCTTTGAGTCTTCTCTTCTCACCTCATAATCAGGGACTAAACCCTAAAGGTTTTAAGGCTTTGTGATTAAGCTTATGCCTGCATCCTTCTATTAGGATGGAGTGTATAACTTTAATCCTAAGTGTTAAACCCTTAATGTGTTTAACTCCTTTAATCAATTCACATGATAATCATCAAGACATCACACTTGTAACTTGGGCCTTGCATTAGGGTTCTAATTCTTCCTTAATTGGTTAAGAAGGACTAACCCTAGTGTTAATGGACAAGTCCCCCTCAAGTTGTCTTACAAATCATAAAATTCACTTCATCATCTCACCATTAATTAAAATCCACTTAATCAAAGGCTTGTTATGTCATGAGTTTAATCCCTAATCATGGATTAAGTTGAGGAGCTTTCCTCAGCTTAAACATTCTCATCTATTATCCTTCTATTAGGATGGTGTAATGAGTCTGTTTAATCCTTGATTATGGCTTAAACTCATTACTTAACACTAAACAAAAAAACACCAAAAACATCTAAATAACCACAAGTAGGTTAATGATCTTAATCCTACATCAAGGTGATTAAGTGTGAGAAGCTGACTTCACACTTAAGGTATTCTCATTACCCCTAATCAGAGGGAAGATGTGATGAGTTTACTAACCCATTGGTTTAGGCTTAAGCTCATTGACTTATGACAAACTCTCAAAAACAATAAAAGATTGAAAACTCAAAAACAAACAATAATCGTTTCCTCCGGGATTCTTTTCTCATCTCATTCACTCATAACCGAGAACTTGCTTCTTCCGTCTAATGCAAGACAGTTAGCACCTGAGCCAGACAGGTCATACACTTGAGCATAGACAAGTAAGCAGTTCACAAGTCAATTCATCTTTCAGTCTCTTTGGGTCGAACTACGGTGTTCTGATTTCCTCATTGCACGAGAGGATACGTA
This sequence comes from Lathyrus aphaca, assembly GCA_963966055.1. Taxonomy (NCBI): domain Eukaryota; kingdom Viridiplantae; phylum Streptophyta; class Magnoliopsida; order Fabales; family Fabaceae; genus Lathyrus; species Lathyrus aphaca. Next base: position 426,316,539 of record OZ014523.1, on the reverse strand, counting down.
GGCATAACTTAACAGTTATCGAACAAAAGTCTCTGTATATTCCCCCTCCTTCTAGCTTTATTCTTTAGCCTCATTATCATGAGCATTTCACCTCTTGTCCTTACACTGACACTTTCATATTACACTTCACTTTTCTTTTGCACTGACACCTGTACATCCTTTTCCAACTCTTTTATACACAGATTGCACTGACACTACCCCTTTAAAACACAAATCTTTTAAGCGTGGATCCCGTCGAGTACGACGGACAATCTGGGGGCTAATACCTTCCCAGGTTGTAACCAACCCCCTTTCTCAGTCTCTCTGGTTCGCAACCGTCTTATCCATATTTTTCCCAGGTCTATGCAGCATTACCTTTCCTCCGGGATAAAAATGCCTAGCTGGCGACTCTATTCATTCCCTGTGAGTTCACTCCTGTGTGTTCTCGCATCCTCTTTCGCCGACCGTTCGCGTCTGTACCCCATTTGACCCGGCTTCATTTGGTGGGAGCGACAGCTTGGCGACTCTGCTGGGGAACCTTATACTGTAACCAGGGCTTCTGGTTCTTTTTGTGGGTTCCTCCTAGCGCTTGTTTGATTTGTTTTTACTGGGGTGTTATGTGCTATTTGTGTTTGTATATGTATTTTATTGCTTTATGTACATTTGTTTTATTGCTTTCTTTATAGCTTTACATATATCATACTGTCATACTGTGCTGGCTGGATCTGTTTTGTTGTTTTGGTGGGTGGGTGTTTTACTGAGAGTTGAGGTCCTATACCTGGGACCTGAGTGACACCTAGGCTAGAGTGGTTCATGTTCTTTCCCATTCCATTTCGGTCTGGTGCGGGAATATGAAACACGGTTCAGATATGGGTTTCTTCTTGAGAACTCTATGCTACAGATTTCCTGTAGTGCTAGGGCTATCTGGGAAGCCTGCTAAGTCTGGATGACCTTTAGTATTTGACCTTCAGAAACTGAGGTGAATTAGAGGAGGATCTTTTATGGTTATTGTAAACACTATACCTCCGGGTTAGAAGTGTTTACACTTCTCATAACTGATCCAAGTCTGAGGATCCTTGTTTTAGAACACTACCTGCGAGGGGGTTGGGTTGTTTACAGGTTTGCAGGTACCCTTGACCTCAGCATACCCTGTTACTTTGTTTTGGTTAAGAGTACTCCATGTTGGAACAGTTCTTGTGATTTTTAACCCAGGACATGTGACTCTTTATTTGATTCCCCCACCTTGGTTACTGGACCTATGAACCTCCATCTGGATTTCTTGAACATACCTGGACTTATATCAGAGCACTTGATCAGATCCAGCTCAGTCACAAACCCTTGCATATCATTTGCATACATCCTCATTGCATCATGTTAACATGTGTTTATTTGTTTTTCAGGGTATCCATCATACATTTTGGCTTGGTTTTGACCCCTTCTTCAGCTTAGACCTATTTTTTCATCAGTGCTTACTTCAGCTATCAGCTACCCGCTTCAGTCACCTGCATCACCAGTCTCATCCTGTCAGTGGCCCATCTTCAGTGTTATTCTCAGCATCTGACTCTGCTCTTCTTCAGCAATATGGCACCTAAGAAGAGTAACATCTCCTATCATTTCTTTGAGCCTGAGTTGGCTGGCATCAGGAAGATTTAGACCCTGATTACTCCAGACCATATACCACTTTTCAGAGAACATTATGGAGGAATCCTTGATGTGGTTATGGATTTGGACCCTTCACAGAGGAGCTTGATTCATACTTGCTTACAGTTCTATGATCCCCCTCTGAGGTGTTTCACCTTCCAGGATTTTCAGTTGGGACCATTGATGGAAGAATATTCATCACTAATTGGTGTACCTATCAGGGGTGGAATCCCCTTCAACCCTGAGATGGCTTTCCCTAGTAATGAAGAGGTGGCAAAAGCCTTGTATCTGGAACCAGTTCTGATTGGGCAGAATATGACTACTAAAGCTGGAGTCTCTGGTTTTCATCTGGATTTCTTGACCTCTCAGGCTATTCTAAAGGCCTCCTTGGGGGAGTGGAAGGCAGTCTGTGCTTTGTTGGCCCTTAGCATATATGGGGTCATACTTTTTGCAGATGAGCCTAAGTTTGTTAGCAAGAATGCAATCCATCTTTTCATCCTGAGGAACCCAGTGCCCACCTTACTGGGAGATCTTTACTACTCTGTTCATCAAAGGAATGAAAAGCAAAGGGGAAGATTAGTGAGATGCTGTGCTCCTTTATTCCATACTTGGCTGCTCAAGCATTTGCCAAAGACTGATGCATTTTTGAACCCTCACCAGCAGAAGAACTGGGCTAGGAGGCTTGTTGCTCTAACCTCAGATGATATCAGGTGGTGTACTCAGAGCACCAAGGGCAGAGACATCATTACTAGTTGTGGGCAGTTCCCTAATGTGCCACTGATAGGAGTGAAGGGTTGCATCAACTACAACCCTCTGCTATTCAAAAGACAACTGGGCTATGCATTAGTCCACCCTCCTAGAGTACAAGATCTAGCTGAGACCCTCTATTGTGAGATCAAGCCTAATCTGGCTACTGTCAGGCAAGCATCCTGGGCTTGGGACAATGTGCAGACTAAAGGAATAACCATTCTTGGGAGATGCAACAATGTGGCCTCAGCTCAATACTATGAGTGGTCTCATGCTAGGGCTCAAGTTTCTGGAATGCCCTTCACTATTGAAGATGTGCCTGGACCTTCCACAGCACCACCTCCAGCAACTGTCAGCTTAGAGGAGTTTGAAAAATTGAAAGAGAGAAATGAGAACCTGACTCAGGCTCTACAGAAGACCCTCTGGGAGAGGAGTGATGGTCGGCTGGACATTGAAAGGTTAGAAAAGCTAAAGGTGGAGCATCTAGCCAGAATTGAGAAGTCAGAGGATTATATCAAGAAATCTAGGGCTGGAGAGCAGATCTTGAAAAATGCCTGCAAAGAGGCCCAATTCCAGAGAGCTAGGACTGATTTGTATCTGAAGGAGAGTCAGGCTAGGTGGGTCAGGATCACCGAAGCCCGTACTCAGGAGGATAAAAGGACTCAGGATAAGATTGAGCAGCTGGAAGCTAGTGCAAAAGAGCAACAGGAAGCCCTGGCAGTAGCCCAGAGAGAGATCTCAGAGTTGAAGATTAAAGCTGGTGTGAAGAGGTCAAAGGACCAGAGTCGACACAAGAAGCTAACTGCAGCTGTTACTACAAGGAATCTCCTTATCAGGAATCTTACAGAGCGTCCAGCTGATCCTGTGACTGAAGCACTTCTCAAGGAAGTTCAGGAGGATGAGTTTGGTCTTGGTGTTTGACTTTTGCTTGTTGTTGTTTGCATTTCATGTACTTTTCTTTATGTTGTATTTTTGACCCCTCGGAGGGCATGTATTGTAAAGAAACAAACTATGTATCATTTACTTTTTGTAATATATGTGTTGGTATTGTTTTATCTGAGTTTCTTCTAAGCAACGTCACAAGCACCTTCCTCAAGGGTCTGGAAAGGTCAAAACCAAGTGCCAAGCCGGATACCTTGGATACAAATAAGCATACTGCATTGCATACTAACCTTTTGTTTTGTTTTGTAGGTTTTTGTTTTATTGTTACTAACTCTGTTGTGACTTCAGAAACTATTGCTCGACGTCGGGTGTTTCCACTCAACCGTCCACACAGATATCCAACCCGCAACAATCTTCCGGGCATACAAATGGACCAAGTACAGCAGGACCTTACAGAGGTCAGGACTCAAATGGCCAATGAAAGGCTAGAAATGAGGAATCAGATGACACAGTTTATGGGGGTGATGAATAATATGGCTCAAAGCCAAGAGAGGTTAAGAGCACTGGTAGAGGGGAGGAATCAGGAAGACCCTCATCCAGGGACTGCTGGGACAAGCAACAATGAGAGGGTCCAACCTCATGTTAATCCTCCGGTCTATGGACCTCACCTTCATCCAGAGATCAACATTCCTGTTAATGTGCAAGGGACTGCCACTGCAGGCAGAGTGCTGCAAGAAGACCCCCAGGAGGATCAGTTCACAGTGATGGGAGCTGGGGAGGAAGCCTATAACAGAAGGCTAGATGAGATTGCTGAGAAACTGAGGTCTCTAGAGTCCCAGAATTCTTTGGGCTTTGATGTTATGGACATGGGCTTAGTGGACGGGGTCAGGATTCCCCACAAATTTAAACCTCTGTGCTTTGAAAAGTACAACGGAACATCCTGTCCACGGACCCACTTGCAATCTTTTCTGGGGAGGCTGAAGGCATATACCATGGACGAAAAGCTATGGATGTTTTATTTTGAGGATAGCTTAACAGGAGCTTCGAGGGAATGGTACTCTCACCTGACTAGAGCAACCATTAGGTGTTGGAAGGACTTGGCTGAGGCCTTTATTAGACAATACCAGTACAACTTGGATATGGCTCCCAACAGGACCCTCCTGATGGGAATGTCACAATCATCCAGGGAAAGCTTCCGAGAGTACGCTCAGAGATGGAGACAGCTTGCTGCTGCTGTCCAGCCACCCATGTTAGAGAGGGAGATGGCTGATATGTTTATGAACACCCTCCAAGGGACATACATTGACAGGCTAGCTTCCTTTTCTTCCACTAGCTTTGCTGATGTGGTCATAGCCGGGGAGAGAATTGAGAGCCTGTTAAAGATGGGTAAAATTTTTGACAACGGTGCTAGCTCATCCAGCAACACAAGAAAGCCTTTTGTGGGCCCAAGAAGAACTGGTGAAACCAATGCTATCCATACCAGCAGGGGTAGAGCCCAATATGTTCATAGGTCTGTGGCAGCGGTCACCATTCCCGCTCCAATTCATCCTCAGCCAGCTTATCAACCACAGCAACAAAATTAACAGCAACAAACTCAGTATCCTCCTCAGAGAAACTATAACAACAACAACGCCAGCAACAACAATCAGCAAAGACCATTTCAACAGAGACCTTCTCAGGCCAATAGGGTGATCGATCCGATTCCTATGCCCTATGCCACATTACTGCCACAATTCCTAAAACTCAACCTAGTTGAGCTAAGGACATTGGCACCTCCAGATCCTGCCAGTCTGCCCAGAAATTATGACGCCAGCGCCAGATGTGCTTTTCACTCAAATGCACCTGGCCATAGTACAGAGAAGTGCAGAGCCTTGCACATGAAGGTACAAGACTTGGTAGACTCCAAAGCTCTAAACTTTGCACCACCACCAAATGTTAACAAGAACCCTATGCCACACCATGGTGGTCCCAGAATCAATGCTATTGAAGAAGACAAGCCGTCTTACTTGATAACCAGTGTGGGTCAGATTCGGACGCCCTTGGTAGAGATTAAAGCCCAACTCCTTGAATGTCAAATGTTCCCGGGATGTGAGCTAGGATGTGCTTATTGCAACATTTCAGTGAATGGGTGTGATAACCTGAGAGATGGCATAGATGGTCTCATCCAAAGTGGCCTGCTTCAAATCACGACATCAATACCTACCAATCCAGCAATCTCCTTAACAACAGTTCCAGAGTCTGCTACAACTGCAACAACCATTGTTCCAAACAACTCTTCAATCTCATCAACAAATGTTTCATCTGTTACTTCAACGGACCAAACATCAACAAACATCCCTGCTACAACTTCAGCACCTCTTCATTCAGAACCTCCTACAACAACAACACCCATCCAGTCAACAGTGTCTCCTACAACATCAGCAGCAAGCAATGAGAATGTCTCAACGGTTACAATTTATTATGATCCTGCCAATGATTCTGCCTACAACTCACAAAATGCCACTCCTATCCGAGCACCAGTCACAATATACTATGATCCACAGACTATCATGGTCCCTTCTGCAGCTGCCATCAGTCCAGTCACTGTCACAGTGCCTGGGCCAGTACCTTATGAAAGTAGTAATGCCATCCCTTGGCATTACGGCTCCGATCTATACTGCGAAGGACAGAAAATCACTTTTGAATCATCAACTTCTTCACCACAAATAGACAACGTGGGGGGAGGCGGAGGCTTCACTCGAAGCGGACGTCTCTTTGCCCCGCAAACTCAAAGACCCACTGCTGAAGCAGAAGCTGCTGCCAAGGCAAAAGGGAAGGGCATGGTGCAAGAAGAGCAAATTGTTTTAGAAGCTTTGAAAACACCTTTTGATCAAGAAGTTGATGAATTCATGAGAATCATCAAGAAAAGTGATTACAAGATAGTGGACCAGCTTCACCAGACGCCTTCCAAGATCTCCATTCTATCATTGCTTATGTGCTCCGAGGCTCATCGGAACGCACTACTAAAAGTCTTGCACGCAACTTATGTGCCAGAAGAGATCACCGTCAATCAGTTGGAAGCTGTGGTTGGAAATGTTAATGCTAGTAATGGACTAGGATTTACCAACACTGATTTGACTACGGAGGGCCGCAATCATAACAAGGCTTTGCACATTACCATGGAATGTAAGGGTGCAGTTCTTTCACATGTACTGGTGGATACAGGGTCATCCCTCAATGTCTTACCTAAAAAAGCCCTTGTGAGGCTGGAATATGAAGGATTGGCATTACGCCCCAGTAACTTAGTAGTGAGAGCCTTTGACGGCTCTAAGAGATCAGTTTTGGGAGAAATTGAGTTGCCTGTAACGATTGGCCCACAAACTTTCAAAACGACCTTCTACGTGATGGACATTCAGCTTGCCTACAGCTGTTTGTTGGGTAGACCATGGATTCATGCCGCTGGCGCAGTTACGTCTACCCTTCACCAGAAGTTAAAATTCGAGTGGGAGGGCCAAGTCGTTACTATTTGTGGAGAGGAGGATATTTTTGTTAGCCATCTGGCTACATACAAATACATTGAGATGGATGGGGAGATCCACGAGACGATGAGTCAAGGGTTTGAGGCCCTGAATATTAATGAAACAACTGCTGTGCTTGGGACTTCCATGACATCTTACCAACAAGCCCGGAAGGTTGTGGAAGAAGGAAACGCTCAAGGCTGGGGCAAACTGTTGCCTGTGGAGAAGAAAGAAGATAGATTTGGGTTGGGTTACAAACCAACTCAACAAGATCAAGCAGAGGCTGCTAAGAAGCCCAACTTTGTTAGTGGGGGGATGCTCACCCCCGATGATGTCAACAACTTGGAAGATGAGTCGGAAGATGAACGCAACCTGGAAAGCTGGATTCGTCCAAGGATCCCGGGGAGCCGTATCTCAAACTGGTCTTCCCAGGAAATTATAAGGGTTACTCCTGCAGAGTAATTATTATTTCCTGTATATTTTAAGCATGCATTAAGTCTTGCATCTTGCCCAAGATGACAAGACTCATTTTGTGATCGGGCCATCTGTAATTTTTGTGCAACAAGATTAATCAATGAAATATCAGACATCTTTTGCAAATGAGTCTTTTTCTTTTCTGCTCACTGTTTTTCCATTTTTCTTTTTGTACAAAAAAATAAATGGCAATGTTTTCAAAATGACCACTTCATTTCACTTTTCTAAACAAGATTAAAATCAATCACTAAAATGAACAAACTGAACCCTTGCAGAGAGAGCCTTCCAGACCGCACCGACAACAGCACGGCTATGACTTCGTATGACTTTGACAATCCGATCAATCAAGCTGATGAAGGGGTTGAAGAAGATTACGAGCTTCCTGAAGAGCTAGCCAGGTTGTTAAGGCAAGAGAAGAAGGTTATCACTCCTCATCAGGAGGGGGTCGAAACGATTAATCTTGGTACAGATGAAGATGTGAAAGAGGTTAAGATCGGGGCCTGCTTACAAGACTCAGTGAAGAGACAACTGATTGACCTGCTTCAGGAATATGTGGATGTGTTCGCTTGGTCTTATCAGGATATGCCAGGGTTGGACACCGACATAGTTATGCACAAGCTGCTTTTAAGAGAAGAATGCCCACCGGTCAAACAGAAACTGCGCCGTACTCGCCCGAACATGGCAATGAAAATCAAAGAAGAGGTACAAAAGCAGTGGGATGCCGGGTTCCTTGCTGTAACTAGCTATCCACCGTGGGTTGCTAATATTGTACATGTTCCGAAGAAAGATGGCAAGGTAAGGATGTGTGTTGACTACCGGGATCTGAACAGAGCCAGCCCGAAAGATGATTTCCCATTACCTCACATTGATGTATTGGTTGATAATACGGCTCAGTTCTCGGTATTCTCCTTCATGGACGGATTTTCAGGATACAATCAGATCAAAATGTCACCTGAAGACATGGAGAAGACAACTTTCATCACACCCTGGGGCACATTCTGTTACAAGGTGATGCCATTCGGATTGAAGAATGCTGGTGCAACATATCAACGGGCTATGGTAACATTATTCCATGATATGATCCATAAAGAAATCGAGTGTTATGTGGATGACATGATTGCCAAGTCCCTCACAGAAGAAGACCACCTGGTAAATCTGCTGAAGCTATTCAAGCGTCTGAGGAAGTACCAACTGAAGCTGAACCCCAACAAGTGCACATTCGGGGTGCGATCTGGTAAGCTGCTGGGTTTTATTGTGAGCGAGAAAGGGATTGAAGTTGACCCTGATAAAGTCAAAGCCATTCAAGAAATGCCTGCACCAAAATCTGAAAAAGAAGTTCGAGGGTTTCTAGGTAGATTGAACTACATTTCACGGTTCATATCTCACCTTACCGCAACCTGTGAACCTTTGTTCAAGCTGTTAAGAAAAGAACAGACGGTCAGGTGGAATGAAGACTGCCAGAAGGCTTTTGATAAGATCAAAGAATACCTGCAAGAACCACCAATCCTTATGCCTCCAGTTGAAGGAAGACCTTTGATAATGTATTTGACAGTATTAGAAGAGTCAATGGGGTGTGTGCTGGGCCAGCATGACGAGTCTGGTCGAAAAGAGTATGCAATATACTACCTGAGCAAAAAGTTTACCGACTGTGAACAGCGTTATTCACTGCTCGAGAAAACTTGCTGTGATTTAGCGTGGGCTGCTCGCCGACTAAGGCAGTATATGTTGACCCACACCACTTTATTGATATCAAAAATGGATCCAGTTAAGTACATTTTTGAGAAGCCAGCTCTTACCGGACGGGTTGCAAGATGGCAAATGATTCTCACGGAATATGACATTCAGTACACATCTCAGAAAGCCATCAAGGGCAGTGTATTGTCTGAATATCTTGCTGAGTAACCTATTGATGATTACCAGCCTATGAGATTTGACTTCCCTGATGAAGACATCATGTTCATAAAAGCGAAAGATCATGAAGAACCTATTCACACTGAAGGGCCTGACCCGGAAGAAGAATGGACTATGATGTTTGATGGGGCTGTTAACATGAATGGTCGTGGTGTTGGTGCAGTACTCATTACACCAAAGGGGGTTCACATGCCTTTCTCGGCAAAACTCACCTTCAACTGCACTAACAACGAAGCTGAATACGAAGCTTGCATTATGGGTCTTGAGGAAGCCATTGACCTCAGGATCAAGACATTGACTGTATTCGGAGATTCAGCTCTGGTAGTTAATCAAACCAACGACAAATGGTACACCCACCAGGATCGTCTGATACCTTACAGGGATTATACAAGGAGGTTATTGACTTTCTTCACAACGGTCAAGCTTGAGTATATCCCTCGAGACGACAATCAGTTTGCAGATGCTCTGGCTACCATTTCATCTATGATCAAAGTTCAAGCTGCCAACTTTGTGCCGCAGATTTCAGTGTCCAGACTTGACAGACCAGCATATGTATTTGCAGCAGATATTGTCAAAGATGATAAGCCTTGGTTCCATGACATTAAGTGCTTCTTGGAGGATCAAACATACCCATCTGGGGCATCTTCCAATGATAAGAAGACTTTAAGAAGGCTTGCTGGCAGTTTCTTTCTGAACACTGATGGTTCCATATACAAGAGAAACTTTGATATGATACTCCTCAGATGCGTTGATAGAACAGAAGCAGACTTGTTGATGCACGAAGTGCACGAAGGATCCTTTGGTACCCATGCAGGAGGGCATGCCATGGGTAAGAAATTGCTAAGATCAGGTTATTACTGGATCACAATGGATGCCGACTGTTGTGCCTATGCCAGAAAATGCCAGAAATGCCAGATTTATGCGGATAAGGTGCATGTGCCTCCCAATCCTTTGAATATAATGTCTTCACCCTGGCCCTTTGCCATGTGGGGCATTGATATGATTGGAAAGATCGAACCGACTGCTTCAAATGGCCACAGATTCATCCTGGTAGCCATTGACTATTTTACCAAGTGGGTTGAAGCAGCTTCCTATGCAAATGTTACAAGGCAAGTGGTAGCTAGATTTCTGAAGAGAGATATCATCTGTCGATACGGAGTTCCCGAGCGAATCATTACTGATAATGGTTCCAACTTAAACAACAAAATGATGGCTGAGTTATGCAGGGACTTCAAGATCCAACACCACAATTCTTCTCCTTACAGGCCAAAGATGAATGGCGCTGTTGAGGCAGCTAATAAGAATATCAAGAAGATTGTGCAAAAGATGGTAGTCACCTACAAAGACTGGAATGAAAAGCTACCATTTGCCTTGCATGGGTACCGCACGTCAATCAGGACATCCACTGGGGCAACACCGTATCAGCTTGTGTATGGTATGGAGGCAGTCCTACCTGTTGAGGTTGAATTACCCTCCTTGCGAGTACTGATGGATGTTAAGTTGAACGAAGCAGAATGGGTCTGATCCCGATACGAACAACTGAGTCTGATTGAAGGGAAAAGATTGGCTGCAATCTGTCATGGGCAGTTGTATCAGAAAAGAATGAAAAGAGCCTTCGATCAGAAAGTCAGGCACCGAGAGTACCAAGTAGGAGATCTTGTGCTGAAAAGAATCCTCCCTCCTCATACAGACCACAGGGGCAAATGGACTCCAAACTATGAAGGACCATTTGTAGTAAAGAAAGTTTTCTCTGGTGGAGCACTGATGCTCAGCACCATGGATGGTGAAGATTTCCCGTCCCCTGTGAATTCAGATGCAGTTAAAAAATACTTCGCATAAAAATGACCCGCTGGACATAAAAACAGAATGTAAGTCCAGGCAAAAATAGGGCATCCCGGCGAGTCAAAAACAGAATAAAAGACTCGGGCAAAAATAAGGGAAATAAATAAAAAATGTACACCCGCTGAGCTGAAAAGCCGCATTGGACAGCTCAGGCAAAAATGGGTATCCCGATGGATTGAAAACCCGAAAGGGCGATCCATGCAAAATAAGGGAATAAGCGAACAACTGCACTCTGAATTCGTCTGTATCGCCTACAACTTGGTAAGCTTCAAAAGGATCAAGCTTTTGTCAGAATCAGCCTTCTTCAGAAAACAAGACGAGAAGAACGTCAAAAGTCATACGAGTCATAGCAAGAGGGAAGCTCCTTGAAGCGTCGACAACATTGCCAGCATTTTGTTTCTCATTTTGTAACAATCTCCTCATTTCAGGAGATATGTTTCTTTGACTGTATCTCGCCGATTCAGGGCATGTGAATTAATAAAAACAGATTTTTCAGTCACACAATGTCTCGTATATTTTATTTGCAAAAATGTCTGATGTCTTAAAGAAAACTGATTGCATGAATACAAATGTTTATCTTCAAAAATAAAAACTACATGCTTGCAGGAAATATACTTATTCCCGGGAGTGTCTGACTCCTATGACGGAATCCGGTAAGGGATGCCTCGGGATTACTTGTGCATTTCTCTGCCTTTACAGGATTGCAGGTGTTCAAAAACGCAGCATGGGGCATGAAAGCTTCACCCCAGCAAGCTGGCAAATCACTCACTCAGTCTTAACACCTAAGTGCTTTCTCCCCAGCTGAGTTTCCACTTTTTTGCTTCTCCCCAGCTGAGTTGCCACTTGTTACTTCCCCAGCCGAGTGCAAAGTCAGCAACCATCTCCCCACAGAATATCAGCCTCTATCCAGAAGAGCAACACACGAAGGAGTCACAACAGAGTGACGAAAGCTTCTACAAACCCCAGTTGGGTCCCTCATTATCAGGAATAGGTCTATCATTGACCCATTTCCCCAAGTATAATCATTTCATCAGATCTACCAATGATCTCATCCCCAGCTGGGATGCTCACTTCAAACAGATCAACCGGAGATCTTTGTAACAACGGGATCCGAATCCCGGATTGGTATTCTTTGCATAATCATAGCATTCGCATCATATTCACCAAACAAAGCGTAGCATTCCGTTTAATGCAGAGCATTACGGCAAAAATCAAACATGTTGCATAATCATAAGTCATGGTTTGAATCAAACACCTGTGAATATTATCAACCCGTCAACAATATACAGAATACCTCCCAGATTCCCCAGCAAAAGCAGTTGCCTCACATTCACCAATACGAATACACTCCTTGTGGCACCCGTCCGTGTCATCATCCCCCAGTAAGGTCGCCCGAGCTTTTCTTTGCAAACAAACACTTGTATATTACAGATACTTCTCGACACCCGTCCATGTCATCCCCAGCAGAAAGCCAAAGTATCCCCTTTGCACTCACAGATACAGATATGTATATAACTTTCTTGACACCCGTCCGTGTCACTTTTCCCAGCATATTCTCTCAAACACTTTGTATACCATATACTTGTTTATACCACTCTTCTCCTTTCAACACTCGTCCGTGTCACACTCTTCCCAGCAGATGGAACACTTAGATATACACCAATCATACTTATACAGATACTCGTCCGTATCTTGTATACACCATTTGCGTCCCCGCAGATTCGACACTCGTCCGTGTTCTTTGTTAACCGGTTGGTACTCGTCCGTATCATCATCTCAGAACATGCGTCAAGCGTTTGTTTCTACTTGATACTTGTCCGTATCATAGTCTTAAGGATGCTCGTCCACATCTTTAATCCATACGCTCACGTCTTCTTGAATATAGATACTCGTCTGTGTCTACTATTCCCCAGAAGAGTCCCCTCAGATTCAACACTCGTCCGTGTTCCCTGTTAACCATTTGATACTCGTCCGTATCATCATCTCTGAACACGTGTCAGCGTTTGTTTCTACTTGATACTCGTCCGTATCATAGTCCTAAGGATGCTCGTCCGCGTCTTTAATCTATACACAAACATCTAAACACTTATACCTTTTATTTCTTGGATGTAAACACTCGTCCGTGTTTACCATTCCCCAATAAAGCAATTTTCTTTTTATCTGACATTCGTCCTATGTCATGATAAACCTTGAGAGCAGCCGTCCCCTGCTAGGTGGTCGTCCTCCACCTCTTGATGGTCGTCCTCCATCATGCTCATCCGATGGCCGTCCCCATCGTCGACTTTTCTATCCTACATTCGTCCTATGTCGTGATATTTAGCAGCCGTCCCCTGCTAGGTGATCGTCCTTCACCTCTTGATGATCGTCTTTCATCATTTTATCCAATGGCCGTCCCCATTGTTGATTTTGGTTATCTGACATTCGTCCTATGTCATGATAAACCTTGAGAGCAGTTGTCCCCTGCTAGGTGGTCGTCCTCCACCTCTTGATGGTCGTCCTCCATCATGCTCATCCGATGGCCGTCCCCATCGTTGACCTTTTATCCGGCATTCGTCCTATGTCGCAATATTTTCGGCAGCCGTACCCTGCCAGGTGGTCGTCCTCCACCTTAGATGACCGTCCCTCATCTTAACCCCAACAGAGCAGCCGTCCCCTGCTAGGTGATCGTCCTTCACCTTTGATGACTGTACCTCATCATCTGTTTATTTCATTTATTCTTTAACCCGATGGCCGTCCCTGTCGTGGTCCCTTTTCTTTTTTTAGCCCGATGGCCGTCCCCATCGCTGGTTACTTTACTTTATGAACTTGATGGCCGTCCCCATCATAACCCTTTTTTCATCCCCAGCGTGATGGCCGTCCCCGTCATTGCTTTATTTCCCACACTCTCTCCAGCATGTCGGCCGTCCCCGTCATTTCTCTTTACCAAGTAGTCGTCCTCTTCTCGACGGTCGTCCTCCGTCGCCCGCACTTTACAATATACTTTATTTTCCTTTTACAATCTATATCCCTTTTCTTCTTCATTCTGTGAGTGCAAATTTTGGACTGTCTTTGGTATTCAACCACAAGTTATCTTGTTTGCCTGATAAGCCGTCGCTTACATCCTGCACAGCTAACTCATGTTTGAATAGGGGAAGCTGTAAACACCCCAAATTTGCCCTCACCCATTCACACCATGGCTTGTGATCATTTCATATGCATAAGCACAATCACAACATCTCATATCACATTTTTGATTCACTGCATAGATTCTAAGTCATTTGCATCTAGGGTTTGTGATCTGAGCAATCCAAAAGCTTCTTGAGCCACTCGAAAGGTCATCAATCACTTCAAAGGGGTCCATGTATGTTCTAATATCATATTACATCCTCTCAAAGTCAAAAATGTCAAGGAATCACAAGAACTGGGAATGGTATGGAAGCAGAGCCAGGTTTGACTGCACAGATGACCTAAAATTAGGGTTTTGGTTTCAGAGGCCATAACTCCAAATTTTTTGGTCATTCTTGTTTCTATTGGTCTCTATATGGTATATGGAGTATTGAATATCAATTTTCATGAAGAAATTCCATGGGGAAGTCATCTGATCAAGAATTGACTTTTCAAGCAAGTCAGTGCAAAATCAGGGCATCTGAGGCCCCCAATGACCCAACCAAAGGGTGTTCTTCATCATTTTGATTGTATATGATCTTTATTTGATCATGGAAGACATTGGAAGTTCACAAAATTGAAGAATTTCAAGTCTTTTGCAAAGTTGACTTTTTGGGCAAGTTTGACTTTTAATGAAATTGTCATTTTAGGCAACTTTTTCAACCCTTACTTTTTGATTCAAAAAAGCTTCAAATGGAAAAACTTTGGTCATGAAAGTTGTAGAATGGATCATTCCCTTTTCAAAAAGTACAAGAACATGACCTAATTCATTTTGGATCAAAAGTTATGGTTTGTCAAAGTTGACAAAAATCACTAAATTTCAAGTCATGCACCAAAGAGGCAAAGTTGCAAATTCACTTCTCAAGGCCAATTAAGTCATCAAATGGACTTCTAAACTTCACCACATGGTCATACAAGTCCTAAAAGTCAGATTGCACCCAAAGAATCACATGTTTTATGGCCCATGGATCAAGTTTCTTTCATAAGAACCAAAGGCAAGGCAAGTTGCAAAACTCATCATAGTTTCTCATCCACTTGCTGGCTAGCTTGCTGATCAATCCTAGGCCCTTCCTCACATCATGCTGCGCAGCACACCCTCCTTGTACTTAGCTAGAAAGTAGCCCATGCCTTCTTACACCAACTTTGACATTTTTGCAAAAGCACCCATACCAATCAATAAAGTACATGTCACTTCATCTGACCAATGGGAATTGTTTATGTGAATCAAATGCAAGCCAAACATAACAAGAAGCAAGCCTGAAACACTCCATAACTCAGCATTCTCATTTTCACCCTCTTGAGCAAAAGCTTTCGAAACTCTCAGCACAAGCCTCAAACACACAAACCAACTTCATAAACCATCTCACCATGCTTCACTGAACACAAACCAACCTTCAAAACAGCCTAAAAGCAATTGAATCAAAAACACGATCACCACCTGCCATTGAACAGAACTTGTTCAATCTCTCCAGCCAGCCAAAACAAACTTGCTCCAAGCCTTTCAGAAGAACAAGGGAGGTCATAGGAGCAGTTTTGCACAAGAGAAGAGGCCTGGAAGTTGCAAACTGAAAAGCTTCAAACTCAGGTAGCTTCATGAACTTTTTTTCCAGAACGTGTATTTTAAGTTCCTAGATGAATCTACATGCTTCCCTGATCATGAATATATGTTTGTTTTTGAAAATGGTTGAGAAACCAGGATGTATGATTGCTCTGAAACTTTTTTGCCCTAAAACTATTTTGATTCGATTTGGCTGATTTAGGAATGATAAATGTTGTTTGAGTGAGGGGTTTGATTCGTGTTTGAGTGGGGAAGAGTTCTGGGCAGTTGGATTTTGTTTTCATTGCGTGTAGAGAGAGTTTGTGTTTTTGGTTGATCGGAGAAGACGACCGGAACAGTGTTCCGGTCGCCTGAAAGTCATTAGGGCACGAATTAGGGCTTAATCAGTTAATTAGTGAGTTTGAATACCAGCCCTTGGATATGGCGCCAAGTCAAACGCGCGCGCTGCCAGTTTAAACCTAGGCTCTTGGATCTGATTACCACCCATTTATTTCATTTTATTTTCTTTTTTATTTCATTTAATTTCTCCATTTATTTTAAAATAGTAAAACTTATTCAAATATTCTGAAATTTTTTTATACAAACTTTTATTTAATTTCAGAAACCAAAAACATTTTTATTTTTATTTTTTGCATTAAAAAAAATATTTTTAAATATTTAAAAGTTTATTTTTAATTAATTAATGAGAATTAATTAATTAAAAATGCTTTTATGTATTTAAAAATCACCAAAAAATTCATGAAACTTTTAAAAACATTTAGAAACATTGTCCAACCCTCAAACCAAATTTCTTTTTTGATCTTGATGCATTTTGAGAATTTTCCATGGAATTAATTCATTTTTAAAGCATTATTTTGATCTAAACTTCCAAAAATCATTTCTGCCTAACCATTGAGAGTTGGACTTTGATTCTTTTTGCATTGTGTTGTGCATATCATGTAGTTTGTGAGATTAAATTGGCATGAATTGATCTTGCATTTTCCATTTGTTTGACATTTTTCTTGTTAAGGTACCCAAAAACCCTAGAAAACTTAGGAAATTCATAACCCTAATTAGGTTAAGAGTTGGAACCTCTCCTTTGGGAAGTGAGTTAGTATAGGTTTAGGGATCCTTTGAATGCCTTTTCAATTTCTTATCTTGATGTTTGCTTCTGATTTTTGGTTTTTGTTTGTTGCTTTGATCATAAACCCTAATTTGGGCTTCCATATGCATCCATCTTGCATTTGCATTCATACCTTGACTTGCCATAGCATTTTGTGCATCCATTTGGTTCATTAGACATCTTAAGATATATTGTAAGCATGTTTGATCATTGCATCTTGCATTTGCCATGTTGTATGTCATTTGCACTTCATAACTTTTCATGTATGATCATGGTTCTTAACTTGCTTCATTTGCATTCATAAGTTTGTATGATCATCCCCATGCTTTGTTTCATGTTTTCATCATCCCATAGCATCATTGACATCATGTATGTGCTTCTGGTTTTGATTTACATCATGCCATTTCATTTCATTTTGCATTGCATTGCATTCCTTTCACTAACTTTTCAGGTGGTAAGTGATTTTGAGAAGTGAATTTGCCCTCACTTCTCCCAATTTCTTTTCATCTATCTTATGCATCATTGCTGCATTTCATCTTGTGTTTGAGATTGAGCTTGCTTTTTCTTCTTCTTCTTACTTTCTTTCTTCAAGTGACTTGTCTTCTTAAATGAAGCAAGTTACTTTGCTTCTCTTGGCTCCTTTCATCTGCTTCCTGGTGGTCCCTCTGAAGATCTTTCTTGCAAACCTCACAAACCTTAGGAACAACCAAGCATGACAATGATTAGGGTTTTGTTTAGTCCCCCATTTAGCTTTTACCTTTGTGTCTCTTTGAGTCTTCTCTTCTCACCTCATAATCAGGGACTAAACCCTAAAGGTTTTAAGGCTTTGTGATTAAGCTTATGCCTGCATCCTTCTATTAGGATGGAGTGTATAACTTTAATATTATGTGTTAAACCATTAATGTGTTTAACTCCTTTAATCAATTCACATGATAATCATCAAGACATCACACTTGTAAATTGGGCCTTGCATTAGGGTTCTAATTCTTCCTTAATTGGTTAAGAAGGACTAACCCTAGTGTTAATGGACAAGTCCCCCTCAAGTTGTCTTACAAATCATAAAATTCACTTCATCATCTCACCATTAATTAAAATCCACTTAATCAAAGGCTTGTTATGTCATGAGTTTAATCCCTAATCATGGATTAAGTTGAGGAGCTTTCCTCAGCTTAAACATTCTCATCTATTATCCTTCTATTAGGATGGTGTAATGAGTCTGTTTAATCCTTGATTATGGCTTAACCTCATTACTTAACACTAAACAAAAAAACAACAAAAACATCTAAATAACCACAAGTAGGTTAATGATCTTAATCCTACATCAAGGTGATTAAGTGTGAGAAGCTGACTTCACACTTAAGGTATTCTCATTACCCCTAATCAGAGGGAAGATGTGATGAGTTTACTAACCCATTGGTTTAGGCTTAAGCTCATTGACTTATGACAAACTCTCAAAAACAATAAAAGATTGAAAACTCAAAAACAAACAATAATCGTTTCCTCCGGGATTCTTTTCTCATCTCATTCACTCATAACCGAGAACTTGCTTCTTCCGTCTAATGCAAGACAGTTAGCACCTGAGCCAGACAGGTCATACACTTGAGCATAGACAAGTAAGCAGTTCACAAGTCAATTCATCTTTCAGTCTCTTTGGGTCGAACTACGGTGTTCTGACTTCCTCATTGCACGAGAGGATACGTAGGCATAACTTAACAGTTATCGAACAAAAGTCTCTGTATATTCCCCCTCCTTATAGCTTTATTCTTTAGCCTCATTATCATGAGCATTTCACCTCTTGTCCTTACACTGACACTTTCATATTACACTTCACTTTTCTTTTGCACTGACACCTGTACATCCTTTTCCAGCTCTTTTATACACAGATTGCACTGACACTACCCCTTTAAAACACAAATCTTTTAAGCGTGGATCCCGTCGAGTACGACGGACAATCTGGGTGCTAATACCTTCCCAGGTTGTAACCAACCCCCTTTCTCAGTCTCTCTGGTTCGCAACCGTCTTATCCATATTTTTCCCAGGTCTATGCAGCATTACCTTTCCTCCGGGATAAAAATGCCTAGCTGGCGACTCTATTCATTCCCTGTGAGTTCACTCTTGTGTGTTCTCGCATCCTCTTTCGCCGACCGTTCGCGTCTGTACCCCATTTGACCCGGCTTCATTTGGTGGGAGCGATACACTTCAAGAACATAATCTGAGACAGACGAGTCTTCAAACAATCCTGTTACGCCAGGAGTTGGACATACGAGTCCTCAAACATTTAACATATGACTTGAGACATATGAGTCTCCAAACAATCATGTGACGCCAGGAGCTGGACATACGAGTCCTCAAACACAGCATATAACATGATACAAGCTCACTCTAAAGCAAAGATAAAATGCAGCAAAGATGCATAAAAGAGGATGAGAAGAGAAATGAGAAGTGAAGGCAAATTCACTTCTCAAAGTACTTACCACCTGAAAAGTTAACATAAAGAAATGGAATGAAAAGAAAATGAAATGAATGCAAGGATGAAAACCAATACCAGAAGCATATTCATGATGTTAATGATGCTAAGAGATGATGCAAATGTATGTCAAGAGCTATGGATGATCATACAAGAGATGAGAATGCAAATGAATCATGTAAGAGGCATGAAAGTACATGAAAGTTCATGGAATGTAATGAATGCATAACATGGCAAATGGATGAAGAAATGATCTAGAATGATTCTAATGTGTCCTATGATGTCTTAGAAGTCATGTGGATGCAAGAAATGTAATGGCAAGTTCTTGAATGAATGCATATGCAAGATGTATGCCAATGAACATGAGAAATTAGGGTTTTCATGCAACATGAAATGCAAAAGTCAAAAACAGAAGCAAATCATAAGATAAAAAATTGAAAATGGACTTAAAGGAACCCTAACCCCATATGATACCACACCCCAAAGGAGAAGACCTAACTCTTAACCTAATGAAAGTTATGATTTTTCTAAGTTATCTAGGGTTTTAAGGCACCTAAAGGGAAAAAATGCAAATCAAATAAAAAATGCAGAAGAAATTTGTGACAAAATTATGCTAGATACTACATGTCAAATGAAGATCAATGCAAAAAGAAACATTTACATACCATTCATGGTTAGGCAGAAAAGAATTCTTGAAGTTAGGTTTCAAAAATAAGAATTTTATGAACCCTAAATTCAAGAAAATTGTCAAAGATAGTTCAAAACCAAAAAGAAATTTGTGTGAACGGTATGATAATGTTTCTAAATGTCCTAAGATGCAATGTGAATTTTGTTTGGGATTTTTAGAAACTTAAATGATATTTTAATTAATTAATTTCCATTAATTAATTAAAATAAACATTTAAATGTTTTTAAAATGATTTTTAAATGCAAAAAATAAAAATAAAAATATTTTTGGGTTAAGAAAATTATTTGAAGTGAAAATGCAGAATAAAATATTTTTTGGGATTTTTTAGCTATTTTAAATAAATGCTGCAAAATAAATGAGAAAAATTGAAATAAAAATGCAATAAAATAAAAGTATGAGCAATCAAGGGCTTGGATGGATTCTGAGGATTTTAAAGTTGACCACGTGCCAGATCCTATGACCTAAATTTAAACCTAACTAATCTTAATTAATTAATTATTTAATCCTAATTAAAAACTAATGATATGATCCTGACCACACAACGCACGCGGGAAACCTAAATCAAACGGCCTACATTCAAACAATAACCTAACCCTAATTAAACACAGTAATCACTCTCAGGTCACCGGGGAAGAGCTTCGGTCGTCTTCTCCGGCAGCCTCTTCCCCTGAAAATCTCAAAACCTCTCCCTAGGTCATTTCTGGAGCTCTAAAGCTCCAGATCAAACCCTCTCATCTCCCTGAACTCGAATCTAACCTCAAAACAGATTTATTATTGCTCATAAACAAGATTCGAAGAGAAGATCAAAAATGGTAAAAATTTCATAGGTTCAGTAAATACTCATTTCTTCACCATTTTCAAAAATACAAAGCTCAGAATAATCAGTGAAGCATGCTCTTTCACATTGGAACATAAAATAGAAGTTCTGGAAAAATGATTTGAGATGACTACCTGAGCTTGAGAAATGCAGATGAGAGCTTTCAGGACCCCCTCCTTTATACAAAATGACTCCCTTTGACCTCCTGATGAAGCTTTGAGGCTTGGAAGGCCTTGAGAGTGGCTGGTTTATGAGATTACACTTCAACTGGCCAAGAATCGTGTTTTGTGTATGGGGTGTTCTTGGCTGGTTTAATGGTTGCTTTGTGGTCAGTGAGTGATTTTGAGATCAATGGTGAAATTGGTTTGAAGATTGAGTGAGTGAGCTGAGAGATTCGAAGGATTTTGCAAGTTGGGGTGATTTTTGATATGCTGAGTTCTTGGAGTGTTAGGATTGTGTGTGTTATGAAAATGAACCCTTGGAGCATGCTTGTAAGGTCTGGATTGGGCAGAGAGTGGGTGGTGGACTGTGGTGATTGGTATGGGCTTCTTGCCAAAAAGTCAAAAAGTGTTGTACTTGAGGTATGGGCAATGGTGTAGCTGGCACATTGGCTTGTCCATGCGCAACATGGATCAAGGATGTCCATAGAACCAGTCTTGAGGCAATTCAGCAAGTGGATGGAAGTTTATATGGTGTTTTGCAAATTCATGAAGCTTTGGCCCTTTTGTAATTTCTTGATGTTCAAGACATGGAATAATGCAATTCTTTGGGCAATTCTGATTTTTATGCAATGTACAATGTATGAATGATGATTAGAAGTGTGTTTGAAGTCACAAAATGAATTGGCAAGTGGTTTTGCAAAGAATCTTCTTTGGTGCATTCTTGAAAATTATGTGATTTTTGCCAACTTTGACAAGCCATAACTTGAGTTCCATAATGAATTAGAACTTGTTCTTGTACTTTTTGAAAAGGGAATGATCCAATCTACAAATTTCATGACCAATAATTTTCATTTGAAGCATTTTTGGTTGAGAAAGAGGAGGTTGAAAAACTTTCCCAAAATGGAAAGTTTACATTACAAGTCATTTCCATTTTTGGCAACTTTTGGTTTAGCCCACTTTTCTTCAATTTTGTGAACTTACAAGCACTTCAATGATCAAATAAAGATCATATAACTTCAATTTGATGAAAATCCACTTTGGTTCCATGGATGGGGGCCTCAGATGCCCTGATTTTGCTTTGACTTGCTCAAGAAGTTACCCAGTGAACAGATGACTTCCACAATGAATTTCTTCATCAAACTTGGTATACATGATCCTTATAACATATTGAGACCATTAGAAACAAGAATGACCAAAAAATTTGGAGTTATAGCCTCTAAAACCAAAACCCTAATTTCAGGTCATCTATGTAGTTAAACCCTAGCTCTGCTTCCATGTTTTGCCAGTTCTTGTGATTTTTTGACTGCCTTGATCTTTGAGGGATGTAAAATGATTATTGAACATACATGGACCCTCTTGGAATGATTGGAGGCCTTTGGAGTGACTTAGATGGATCCTGGGTTGCTCAGATCACAAACCCTATATGCAGATGAACTTGAACTAATGCAGTGAAACAAAAATGTAATATGATATGATATGCTCAAACTAATGCAAATATGAAAGATCAAAAGCCATGGTGTGAACTTAGTGAGGGAAAATTTGGGGTGTTTACACTCATCTATCATCCTTCTATTAGGATGGTGTAATGAGTTCACTAATCTGTGATTAGAGATTAAACTCATTACTTAACACTAAACAAAAACACAAAAACATCTAAATAATCACAAGTAGGTTAATGATCTTAATCCAACATCATCATGGTAATTAATTTGAGATGTTTATCTCATACATAAGTAGTCTTATTATCCTTAATCAGGGAGGATATAATGAGTTTACAAGCCCTTGATTTAGGCTTAAACTCATTAACTTATGCAAAACACCAAAAACAATAAAAAAAACTGAAAACACAAAAACAAACAATAATCGTCTCCTCCGGGATTCTTTTCTCATCACACTCATTCACAAACAAGAACTCACTTCTTCCGTCTAATGCAAGACAGTTTGCACTCGAGCCAGACGAGTCATACACTTGAACATAAATAAGTAAGCAGTTCACAGTCAATTCTTTTTTCAGTCTCTTTGAGTTGAACTACGGTGTTCTGACTTCCTCATTGCATGAGAGGATACATAGGCATAACTTAACAGTTATCGAACAAAAGTATCTTTGTCATCCCCCTCTTTCAGCATTCCTTTTTAAGCCTCAGTTCCTGAGCAATTACAACCTTTTGCGCTGACACTTGTACTTTCTTTCCCTAGTTTTTGTACACAGTTAGCACATACACCTACCCCTTTTAAACACAATCTTGTAAGTGTGGATCCCGTCGAGTACGACGGATGATCTGGTTGCTAATACCTTCCCAGGTCGTAACCAACCCCCTTTCTCGGTTTCTCTGGTCCGCAACCGTCTTATCCATCTATTTCCAGGTTTATGTAGAATTATATTTCCTTTGGGATAAAAATGCCTAGCTGGCGACTCTATTCAATTTAACCCTTTCTCTTTCGCCGACCGTTCGCATCTGCACCCTGGGACCTAGTGTCTTTTCCGGGAGCGACAACCATTTGAAGCAGTCGGTTCAATATTTCCAATCATATCAATGCCCCACACGTCGAAGGGCCAAGGTGAAGACATTACATTCAAAGGGTTCAAAGGCACATGCACTTTATCTGCGTAGATCTAGCATCTGTGGCATTTTCTGGCATAGGCAAAACAATATGCATCCATTGTGATCCTGTAGTAACCCGACATGGGTACCGAAAGAACCTTCATGTACTTCGTGCATCAGTAGGTCTCCTTACTTTATCTGCGTAGATCTAGCATCTGTGGCATGTCCTCCGACATGGGTACCGAAAGAACCTTCATGTACTTCGTGCATCAGTAGGTCTCCTTCCTTCTTGTCAACACATCTAAGCAAGACCATGTCGAAGTTTCGCTTGTACAAAGAACCATCAGTATTGAGGAAGAAACTGTCGGATAGCCTTCTTAATGTCTTCTTATCATTTGACGATGCCCCAAGTGGGTATATCTAAGTTTCTAAGAAGCATTTGATGTCATGGTACCGAGGTTTGCTATCAGTGACAGTGTCCACAGAGAATACATATGTCGGTCTGTCCAGTATGGATACCAAAATCCGAGGCACATAATTAGCAGATTGTACTTTGATCATGGATGAAATGGTAGCCAAAGCGTCTGTAAACTGATTCTCATCTCGAGGGATGTACTCAAGCTTAATTGTTGTGAAGAAGATCAATAATATCCTTGTATAGTCACGGTAGGGAATCAGATGCTCCTGATGAGTGTACCACTTGTCGTTGGTCTGATTGATTACCAAAGCTGAATCTCCGAATACGTTCAAGGATTTGATCCTAAGGTTAATGGCTTCCTCAAGACCCATGATACAAGCTTCGTATTCTGCTTTGTTGTTAGTGCAGGCAAAGGTGAGTTTTGCTGAGAAAGGCATATGAACCCCTTTGGGTGTGATAAGTACTGCACCAACCCCACGACTGTTGCAATTAACTGCCCCGTCAAACATCATAGTGT
Organism: Lathyrus aphaca; assembly: GCA_963966055.1. Taxonomy (NCBI): domain Eukaryota; kingdom Viridiplantae; phylum Streptophyta; class Magnoliopsida; order Fabales; family Fabaceae; genus Lathyrus; species Lathyrus aphaca. The sequence goes on along the minus strand of OZ014523.1, from coordinate 426,292,151 downwards.
CAGACCCTAATTTTTGACCCTAAGATTTTTCGCATCTCATCTGCATTTCGTATACAAACAAGATCACGCACTGGTTCATGTATCTTTTTCAGGTGCAGGTCTATGCTTTGCAGAGGATCACCTTGTTTAATTGTCGTTATCTGTTTATATTTACTAACCTCTAACCAAAATACGAAAAAATATGTTGCAGTTGCTTCTTCTTCTTCTGTGTTGCAGGATTTCAAAGACAGGGCTGTGATTTTTCAATTCAGATGCGTTCGTTCAGTCACAATTCGATTCAGATGGACGTTTGACCTAATTTTGGTCAAACTATCAAAAGATTGTTTCGACTGCAAGTTGTGTGTGCCAGTGATCTGTTTTCTCAGATGATGTGTATTCAAAAAGTTCAAGCTGTGATTGTGTGCAAAATTCATCAGTTATCAGGCAGTGTTTGGTGCGAAGTTGGTTTGAATCTTCAACAATCGTCAGGTCATCAGTGGTTTGTTTGTGGATTTATTTTCCTCAAATAATCTGGGCAATTTTTAGAGGATTCAAGTGGTTGTGGCTCAATGCTATGAGTTGTTCAATGGCTAAGTGATGACTGTGTGCAAGAAAAATCAGGATTTGTTATGGGCTTAAACCATCAATTCCATATCCATTTCACCAAAAATATCCAATAATCATTTTATAACTCATTCTCGATTCTTTTCCATTTCTCAAATATCCATTATTTTCTTTTTAGTTAAATCATTTTTTTACCATTTCCAATTATCAATTTTGTTTATCCTTTTCATTGACCAAATTACCATTTCTTATTATTTCGATTATTCCATTTGTCATTACCATACCAAATATTATTTTAATCCATTTCACATCCAAATTCATTTACTTTAAATCAAATATCCCATTTTTTCTTTAAATATATCAATATCCATTCTTTTATTCTAAACACACATTTTCTTTTGAACATTTAAGCCCAATTATAAATTGCAAAAATAATACATCATCAGCCCATTTCTCTAAACCCTTATGGTTTCTATACAAAACAATTAAAAAAATTATTAAACAAAAAAAAAGCCAATTCCCAGCTGCCTCCAGCTGCAAAAACTCAGGCCCAAAAGCCGAGGCATCCAAATTCCCGCATCCTGCCTCACTTCAGCTAACCCCTCACACATACATCACACCGCCCATCAGCTTTTCATGCCAGCACCCACAAGCCACACTTCCGTATGCGCATAGCCAAGACTCACTAGCTATCAAACTCCATGCCGCATACAAGCCGTAGGCCCAAATAACTTGTACATGCCGAAGCCAAACAAACTTCAAACAAATCTCACGCGCACACGCAGCCAGCCTGTCAAGCTTCAAACATTTTCCAAGCCTTCCAGCAGCTTAACGCCAACAGGCCTCATCAAAACACAGCCTTGCCTCAAGCATCCAACAGCTACAAGCCGTCACTTTACAAACTTCAAGCAATACGCCCAGCCATCTCAAGCCAACGGCTTCACCTGTCAAACAAAAAAACAAAATTTCACTTCAAGCTTCACAAGCTTTTGCCCAGCAGGCTATCACATCAACCCTCAAGTACTTACCGCACGTCATCCAAGCCATTGCCATAGCAGGCCTTTCAATCCGCAGCAGCTTTATTCCAAAATTCATTCATCAGCCACATGAACAAATGCACTTAGCCCAACACGCCGTACAAAAGTCAGTCACACGCATGCGTCCCGCAAGCTCAAGCCGAGGCCTTATGTAGCTTCAACTCCCAGCCGAACATCAGTTAAACACCAGCTTGCCGCAAGCCAATTCCATCTCACTCCAGCCGCGAGCCTTTTTGCAAAGACGTAACACGCCGAACAAACAACCACACGTGACTTTAGCTTTTCAACGTCCAAACCACACACTTCCCGTAAGCCAGTTGCAACCGAAAACAATTCACGCCGCACAGCTATCAACAATCACAAGCCGTAAAATCAACAAGCTTTCTCCAGCCAAACAACAATCAAATGCCAGCCGAAAAATCATCAGCTTCCAAGATACACCAAGCCAGCACCTGAACAACATCATTTCGCTCTCAGCCACAGCAGCTCCTGCACACGAGTAAAACACAACCCAAAACGCAGTTGATGAAAGCATAAAACGCAACACAAAAATTGAGAAAAAACTGAGAATGGATCATGCGGAAATCCCCTCTCCAAAACGCAATCAAATTGCACAAAATGACAGGAACTAAATCAATTCATTTCCTCTATAAATTAACCTTCCCCTTCTTCATTGATCAAGCTTAGAGAGCCATAAGAAAGCTCTGTAGAAACAGAAAAAAACAGAAATTAAGTTTCAATCCTCCAAATTGCTCTTGTTCTCATCTTCAATCTTCATACATCTTTACTTTCAATGCAACTAAAACCGTCGCCGATTCACCACTTTGATTCCTCTCCTTCAACCTTCAAATCCTTCAACCTTTAAATCATCATCTTCAACAAATCAAAAAAACAAAAAGAATCGGTTATTGTTTCGGGAAGGTGAGGTTCGCGGATAAAACTTCTTCCTCCATGATTCACACCGTAGCAGCCATGGTTTTGAGTTTTTGTTTGTTTTGGGAGAGAGATGTGTGCCGCCATGTTTGAAGTGCTTTTGCCCTGTTTCTCTTTGCTATGTGTAAAAGAAGAAGAATGAGACTTTGTTTATTTTTTTTCTTGCTTATTTTTGTTTCTTTTTTTTAATAAACTAATATGTGTGTGTTTGGGCTTAGGATGTGCTCCAAGATCCATAACCCGTGGACTCCCAATTTGCTGCGTCTCACTCCCCCTTTTCACTTCTTTTGTTTCTTTTTTTTAAATCCTTTAGTTTCTTTTTTTAAATGTTTTGTTCCAATTCTTTTTTTGATATAATAGTTGTCTAGAGAATATTGTAGTATTATTTGGAAAAGTTTTTTTTTAGAAATGTTTTAGAAAACATTTTAGAAAAGAATTTTAAGAAAAGGTTTAAAAAATATTCTAATTTCTTTATGGATTTAGCTTTAGATCCATTTCTTTTTCATCCTTTATTTTTCTTTTTGGTCGATGACAATCTCCGATTCGTAGATTGTTGATTTCCGATAAGTTTAACCTTCATTATTTCAAATCTATGGATGAATGATCATTTGGATCATTCTCCATACTTTGAGATCGTGATAGGTTGCTTTTCGAGAAATTTAACAAAAATCTCGATTAAGATTAGACCGTTCCTTTTCTTTTAGTGTGACATGTTTTCGGAGAACGATTCATAATATCGTTTCTCTAACATGTATTAACACGAATATTTTCCACTTTAATTAGTGGTGGCCGGCCTCATTTGTAGGGTAATTACTCCGTAAATTACTCGGCGATTCCTTAACATAGACCTAAAGTTGTCCCGATTCGGAATGCGATCTACTTGGATCCGGTTTTCGTGGTTGTGCTTGATTAAGTTCATCATACCACTTTATATTGTAAATATTATAATAATGTGAATATACTAACATCTAATTTTAATCTCTCGCACCTTATCCTTTTTATTTTAATCTCTTGTTCCCTACCTCTCTTATTATGCTTCTATATTCATTCATCATATTGCTTATTGTATATATTATTGTTGCTTGTTATTTTCCCTTTGTCCATTTGGACGCAAAACATTAATAAAGGATTAAACATCTAAAAAATGGGTGACTTTTAATTTCGGACTATGGTTACTATCCTTAGCTTGAGACTTGGAGTTTCGGACTTAGATTCTAGGATCATCCCTTTGCTCATTTGTTATGGATTGAAGACTTTGGCTCCGGTTGAGTTTACTTGATTATGAAGATGGAAATCCAATTGTTTCAAGATTGCTTGTAATATGGTTTGATCATTCTTCCTTTAACTTTTATTTTCAAGTTTTAGGATAGTCCCTTCATCTCTTCCTATCTTCTTCAATTTTCAAATCTCCTTCCTATTTTCAAAACTTTCTTTGTTTTCTAACTTCAAACATTTTTTCTCAATCAAACCTTGACTTCGGTCATGTGCTTTTACCTTTTCATTTCATTTCTTAAATAAATGCTAAACTACATAAGCATATCGAAACTTTCTTTCTCAAAAACTTTAAAACTTTCACAACTCATTCAATTGTTTTTGTGCCCTCGTGCACGTTTTCCTTTTAACCATTTTTTATATTTAGATATGATTCATCCTTTCTAGCGGAATTATTCGCTAAAGGATGACGACTTATCTTTACATTTTAAAATCAATTCAACTCATTTGCCTTTTCATAATTTGTACCACGAACTACGGGGTTTTGATCTCGCATTGCACTTTGTGGGTACGTATGCATGAGACGTTCGTCTCTTCAAACACCAAAATCTTAAAAAACATTCTTCTTCTCATCTCTTCAATATTTTTTCAAGCAAACCATTTCAAACTAAAAATGCAGTAAACATTTCAAAGGGTTCCCGTGGAGTACCACGGACAAGTCGGGTGCGTAAAACCTTCCCGATTTGTAACCAATCCCCGTACCCATTCTCTGTTTGTTTCTTTTAGCTTTTTAGCTTTTAAGATTCTTTTAGGCTTTCTTCGTTCTTTTTGCCTTTTTCCTTTTGGAAATAAATAAAAGCGCGGTGGCGACTCTGTGTATATTGAGTTAAGTTAATCAATAGCTTACACTCATGATTTTACCGCTATAGAAAAGTGGCGACTCTGCTGGGGAGTCAATCTCTAAGTGGATTCGGCCTACTTTGATTTGTTTACTGTTTTAGTTTGATTTGCTTGTTACTTGGTTGTTCGGTTTTGGTGATCCTCTGTGAGATAGATTCTAACCCGGATCTGAGTGGAACTTATGATAGGACGGCGATATTCGAAGCGATATGCGATGGAGTAGTCCAAAGTGATGCCAATTTGATAATCTCCACTCGGTTAGGCTCTCTTGGACTATCAATGTCATGACGAGTAATCGTACGTGGCATTATTTTCCGACCTTGAGCTGATCATACTGAGGACCGTAGAACCCTTAACCAATCTAAGCCAATTTAGGACCGTAGTGCGGAAACTGTCTGGGTGTAAACCTAATGTGGTTGTCACGCGATACTACACTCGGACGAGGTCTATTTTAAGGATGTTATCGGTTGGGGAGAATCCAACGTACCGATGATATTCTAAGGATGGCTGTTAACTCCGGGAACCTCTGTTAGCACCCTTCTGGTTTTTTGCAGGTACAATGAAGACAAACCTTAGTACATGCCTGTGTGGGTTGGTGTTCTGTTACCTTGACTCCATTACTCGTGATTCGAACCTTTGAACTTGTGTGCTTTGCGTGATCTTGTTTGTGTTTGTTGCACTTACATATTCATCATAATCAGCATCACAACCATTTTTCAAGGAAAATAATTCCGATTATTGCAAATATTGGGAAAAGCAAATATTCCTCTTTGTCAAGATATTTCATGACCATATTCTCGATGTTGACCATGTTTGCAATAATCGAGTTGTTTTTCTGAAAATGGAAGTGAACATTGCATATCATTGCATCCTCGCATATTCTTGCATTCATCCGAGTTGTGTGGGAACTCATCCCAGTTGTTTCTTTCCTCAGTTGTCTGTTGATCTGTCAAGCTGACTCCTCACCACAGATACGGTACTAGAGCTGCTAACAGACGAAGAGCTATCATATTGAGAATGGAACGCCAAGAACAACATAATATGGAAGTTCGAATGGAAATTGATGAGTTGAAGGCCGGTATGACCAAGCTCACTGAAATGATGCAAGTTCTGATTGCTCGAGGTGAACCACCTCAAAGGACTGTTATCTCCGAAGTTTTTACTGTTGTTGTTGATCCTCCAGTTGTTCAGCAACCAGCTTCCACTTAGCCAGAATATGGGTTACCTCCGGATTATGTGCCAGTTTCTGCTACTGCTCAGATTGGTGGTCCATCTGTTATGCCAGTCTTCTCAGCTCCGACTTTTGCTGAACCTCAACCTGTTATGCACACTACTGCTCAGACAACTTATCAGAATTCTCCTTTCTTGTACCAAGTTGCTGGTCAACAAGCTGAAACTCAGGGTGAACCTGGATATATGGATGAAGTTAGAGAACAATGTTTGACTCTTGAGAAGAGGGTAAGAGGTTTAGAAGGAAAAGATGTCTTTGGTTCTGCTGCAATAGACATGTGTTTGGTTTCCGACTTGATTCTTCCTGATAAGTTCAAGGTTCCTGTATTCGAGAAATACAATGGTCATACTTGTCCAAAGATTCATCTGCTGATGTATTGTTGCAAAATGGCTGCGCATGCTAAGGATGACAAATTGCTTATTCACTGTTTTCAAGATAGTTTGAGTGGTGCTTCTATGAAGTGGTATGTTGGACTTGAGAAGAGTCACATTCGAAGCTGGAAAGATTTAGCTGATGCTTTTGTAAGACAGTATAAGTACAATCTGGACATGGCGCCTGATCGTCGTCAACTTCAAAACATGTCACAGAAAGAGAAAGAATCGTTCAAAGAGTATGCTCAGCGTTGGAGAGAGCTAGCTGCTCAAGTGGAACCACCTTTGCCCGAGAAGGAATTAACTGGTTTGTTCATGGACACTCTTCAACCGTTCTTTTGGGAGAAAATGGTAGGAAGTGTTTCATCTGGCTTTTCTGATCTAGTCACTATTGGAGAAAGATTAGAGGAAGGTATCAAGAAAGGTAAGATTACCAATTCTGAAGCTCCTAATGCTGCAAGAAAATCTTTTGGGAATCCTCACAAGAGAAGAGATGGTGATGCTTATGCTGTTTCAACTGAGAGGAGGCCTTATCACCCGCAACAACGATATGTTCAACCATATGTAGCTGCAGTTGCTCCTGTTGTTAAAAATCAACCTGCTCAAACTCAAGTTCAAGGTCAAGCTCGACCAGCTTAAGCTCCAGTTCAGATTCGAGCTCAAGCTCAGACTCCTCATCCTGCTGTTGGACAAAATCAGTATCGCAATAGGCCAAACTTTGATCCTATTCCGATGTCTTACACTGAATTGTTTCCTTCTTTGATTGAGAAAGGTTTAATTACTACTAGGCCTCCGCCTCCTGTTCCAAATCCTCTGCCAGTTGGTTATAGATCGGATCTTCACTGTGAGTTTCATCAAGGTGGAACTGGTCATGACTTAGAACATTGCTTTGCATTGAAGGCTAAGGTGCAAGAACTTATCAGGAATAACATCCTTTACTTTAATGACCTCAATCCCAATGTTATCAACAATCCTTTGCCGAAGCTTGGGAAGTGAATCTTCTAGAAGACTTCAATTGTCAAATTTTCTTCAAGGCCAGAATATCAGACAGGACAGCTCATCCTTGTTGTTGATGGATCACTAGGCCATTGTTTCTTCATGTTTGCAATTTTCTTCAATCATATTAAGTTGTTTGCTTTTAAGCTTGTTTGTACTTTCATGATGGTTTTAATGAAATGAGCATTGCTTTGTTTTGATTCAATTTCATTTACTATTTGCATCTTTATGCTTTACATTTCAAGTTCATTTTCTTTTCTCAAGTTTTTTACAATGATTGGAGGGAGGATGATGAAAACGAGATACCCATAACTGTTGATGGTATGCTTTCAATTGAGACTTGGATGATGATATACAGGCATTGTTTCAAATCCTAAACACTGGAGAAATAAGGAAGTTAATCCTTTGTTAACCCCTTTGAGCCTTGAAGTTGGAGTTTCTTTCTATTCGGAAAAAAACCCGCAATTTTAACCCGGGGATGGGTAGTTCTCAATTAATTCGAATGTGCATTCAAGTACATGTGAATCATTCAAGACACCTTTCAATAAAGGTTGTAATCTCGAGCTTTCCTTCACACACATCAAAGAGGTGTTGAAGATGTTTCTCAATTCAAAAGCCAATGATGTTTCATCGTAACCATTAAGCCATGCAGTCATTATCTTTCAAAAAAAAATTGATATTGAAAAAAAAATCAAAGTCCGCTAAGTCAAAACCTATGAAGGAGACTTAGGCAAAAACTGGGGCATCCCGCTGGCTGTAAGTTGAAATGACACAGTTCAGGCAAAAATTAGGGATAATAAAAGGAAATATTTGTCAAGAGGTCATCAAAATCCTCAGCAAAAATAAGATGAGTGGACCAAAGTCCTCATTGGAAATAACAAAAAGGAAGGATGTGACTGCTATCTCAAAATCCTTTGGCTTACGAACTACCTTCATCTGTGCAATCCCAAATATCTTGAAATTTGAATGCATAGGCTGAATTAATTGAATGTAGGACTGAAGTTCATCACGAAGTTGGGTTGGGTACTGTCGCTCCCGATAAATGGGGAATGGGCCCAGATAAAGGTACAGACGCGAACGGTCGGTGAGAGGGACAATGAGAACACACAGCCGTGAACCCACTGGAGATGAATAGAGTCGCCAGCTAGGCATTTTTATCCCGGAGGAAAGGTAATGCTGCATAAACCTAGGAAAAGACGGATAAGACGGTTTGCGAACCAGAGAGACTGAGAAAGGGGGTTGGTTACAACCTGGGAAGGTATTAGCACCCAGATTGTCCGTCGTACTCGACGGGATCCACGCTTAAAAGATTTGTGTTTCAAAGGGGTAGTGTTAGTGCAATTTGTGTATAAGATGGCTGGAAAAGGATGTACAGGTGTCAGTGTAAAAGAATGTGAAATGTAATATGTACAGTGTCAGTGTAGGAACAGGAGTGAGGTGCTCATGATTATGAGGCTAAAGAATGATACTGAAAGGAGGGGGAATATACAGAGACATTTGTTCGATAACTGTTAAGTTATGCCTACGTATCCTCTCGTGCAATGAGGAAGTCAGAACACCGTAGTTCGACCCAAAGAGACTGAAAGATGAATTGACTGATGAACTGCTTGCTTGTCTATGCTCAAGTGTGTGACCTGTCTGGCTCAGGTGCTAACTGTCATGCATTAGACGGAAGAAGCGAGTTCTCGTTTGTGAGTGAATGAGGTGAGAAAAGAATCCCGGAGGAGACGATTATTGTTTGTTTTTTGAGTTTTCAGTCTTTTATTGCTTTTGGATGTTTGTCATAAGTTAATGAGCTTAAGCCTAAACCAATGGGTTAGTAAACTCATCACATCTTCCCTCTGATTAGGGGTAATGAGAATACCTTAAGTGTGAAGTCAGCTTCTCACACTTAATCACCTTGGTGTAGGATTAAGATCATTAACCTACTTGTGATTATTTAGATGTTTTTTGATGTTTTTGTTTAGTATTAAGTAATGAGATTAAGCCATAATCAGGGATTAAACAGACTCATTACACCATCCTAATAGAAGGATAATAGATGAGAATGTTTAAGCTGAGGAATGCTCCTCAACTTAATCCATGATTAGGGATTAAACTTATGACAAAACAAGACCTTTATTAAGTGGATTTTAGTTAATGATGAGGTGATGAAGTGGATTTTATGATTTATAAGACAACTTGAGGGGGACTTGTCCATTAACACTAGGGTTAGTCCTTCTTAACCAATTAGGGAAGAATTAGAACCCTAATGCAAGGCCCAAGTTACAAGTATGGTGTCTTTGTGATTATTAAGTGGATTGATTAAAGGATTTAAACACATTAAGGGTTTAACACTTAGGATTAAAGTTATACACTCCATCCTAATAGAAGGATGCAGGCATAAGCTTAATCTCAAAGCCTTAAAGCCTTTAGGGTTTAGTCCCTGATTATGAGATGAGAAGAGAAGACTCAAGGAGACACAAAGGTAAAACTAAATGGGGGACTAATCAAAACCCTAATCATTGTCATGCTTGGTTGTTCCTAAGGTTTGTGAGGTTTACAAGAGAAGATCTTCAAAGGAACCACCAGGAAGCAGATGAAAGGATCAGGAGAAGCAAAGTAACTTGCTTCATTCAAGAAGTCAAGTCACTTGAGGGAAGAAAGTAAGGAGAAAAAGAATGAGCAAGCTCAATCTCAAACACAAGCATAAATGCAGCAAGGATGCAAGAGAGAGATGAGAAGAAAGTATGAGAAGTGAAGGCAAATTCACTTCTCAAAACCACTTACCACCTGAAAGGTTAGAAAAGAAATGCAATGCAATGCAAAATGGGATGAGATGACATGATGAGAAACAAAACCAGAAGCACATACATGATGTTAATGATGCTATGAGATGTTACAAACATAAGGCAACACATGAGGATGATCATACAAGTCCATGAATGCAAATGGAGCAAGTTAAGGAACATGAACATTCATGAAAAGTTATGAGATGCATATGGCATACAACATGGCAAATACATGGTGCAATGATCAAACATGCTTTAAATATGTCTTATGATGTTAAATGAATCAAATGGAGGTATGGAATGTCATGGCAAGTCATGTTATGCAAACAAAGGCAAGATGAATGCAAATGGAAGCCCAAATTAGGGTTTATGAACAATACATCAAACAAAAGCCAAAATCAGAAACAAACAACATTATAAAAAATTGCAAATGCACTCAAAGGACCCCTAATCCTATACTAACCCAATGCCCAAAGGAGAGGCTTCAACTCCTAACCAAGTTCAAGTTATGGTTTTCACAAGTTTGCTAGGGTTTTAGGGTTCCCAAACAAGAAAATTACCAAACAAATTGAAAATGAAAGATCAAATCATGACCATTTAATCTCACAAACTACATGCTAAACACAATGCAATGCAAAAAGAATCAAGGTCCAACTCTTCATGGATAGACAGAAATGATTTTTGGAACTTTGGATCAAAATAATGCATCAAAATGATTTTAATTCAATGAAATATTCTCAAAATGCATCAAGATCAAAAAATAAATTTGGTTTGAAGGTTGGACAATGTTTCTAAATGTCTTAAAACATTTCATGAATTTTTTTGGTGATTTTTAAATACCTAAAAGTATTTTTAATAAATTAATTTTCATTAATCAATTAAAAATAAACTTTTAAATATTTAAAAATACTTTTTAATGTTAAAAATGAAAATAAAAATATTTTTTTGTGTTTTAAAAATTAATGAAACTCTTGACAAAAAGTTTCATAATTTTTAAAACATTTTTTCTATTTTAAATAAATTATGGAAGTTTAATACAAAGAAAATGAAAAATAAAATAAATAAATGAAAAGGTAAGCTGATCTGATGGTGGAGATTTAAACTGGGTTTGAAATGGTTGACTAGCGCGTCATCCAAGGGCTGAGGTTGGTCCTGATTAAATTAATTTAATTATGATTAATTAAACTAACTAAAGGGGATTAGGGCTAAATGAACGAATCTGGGCCATACATGCACGCGGGAAGTCAACGGAGTCAAGCAATCTAACGCATGAGATTCAAATGGATTTAATGACAGGGATTAGGGCTAACAACATTCAGGTGACCGGAGGGAAGCTCCGGTCATCTTCTCTGGCGACAACAAAACCCTAGATCTTGATTCTGGCCACTAAACATCAAATTAAACACAGCCAAGTGATCCTCTAACATCCTAGGACACGAATCCACTCTCAAACATCATTTAAACATCAAGAATCAAACAAATCGAAGGAAACAAATTTCACGGGTGAAATTTCAGAGCAACAATACAAACTCATTTCTTACTCATTTTCGATTCTAAGAACATCCCCATGACCAGCAAGACATAAGCAATCAATTTATAACTTAAAATGTAAGCTCTGAGAAAAAGAATCCATGGTCATACCTGAGCTGGAAAGCTTCAATACTGAGCTTTCAAAGCCTCCTTTGTGTGCAAATGAACTTCTTTGACTCCCTTGAACTCAAAGAGAAGCTTCAAAGTTCTTGTGGATGGCTGGTTTGAAGAGAAGAGTTCTGGTGCAGCAGGTTTCACAGTCAGGAATTGTGAGGTTTCAGGCTACTCCAATGGTGGATTCTTGCTCCTTTGGGTGTGTTTGACTTGTTGGTGAAGAGAAATGGGGTGTTTGATGGCTGGAAAGTGAGATTCGAAAGTTCTGGCTTTGAGGATGAAAAAGGGTGAAGCTCAGTTCTTGCTTAGTTCAGGCCTGAGTCTTGCTGGTTTTGGCTCAGTGAAGCAAGGTGAGTTGATCAGTGGAGTTGGTTTTTGTGTTTGTGAGTTGTGTGGAGAGATTCGAAGAGTTTTGCTTGATGGAGTGAGTTTGTGAATGTGTTCTTCTTGTGTGTTTCAGCCTTGCTTGTTGTATGAAATGGCTAGCATTTGTTCCACATAAAAAACTCCCATTGGTCAGATGATGTGACCTGGCCTGCTGTGATAGGTAAGTTAACTTTTGCAAATTGTCAACCTTTGTGTAAGAGAGGCATGGGTTGTGTTCTAGGCTAGTACAAGTGTGTGGGCTGGTGCAGCATGGTGAGGGGAAAGGCTATGGTTGGTTCAGCAGCCAAGGCAACAAGTGGATGGAAGTGTGATGATGATTTTGCAACTTGATCATTTTTGGTTCACATGAAACTTTCTTGCTTCCAAGACCATGAAACATGAGGAAACCTTGGTTAAATCTGAAGTTTAGGACTTACATGATGCTTGTGTAATGGTTAGACATGAATTAGAAGTTACAAATGCCTTGGTACAAAGTTTTTGCAAGTTTCTCCTTTGAGGCATATCTTGAAAATTAGTGATTTTTGCCAACTTTGACACACCATAACTTTTGATCCAAAATGAATTAGATCATGCTCTTGTACTTTTTGAAAAGGGAAAGATCTAATCTACAACTTTCATGACCAAAGTTTTTCCATTTGAAGCATTTTTGGATCAAAAAGCAAGGGTTGAAAAAATGGCATAAAATGACATTTCATGAAAAGTCAACCATGCCCTAAAAAGTCAACTTTGCAAAAACTTGTAATTCTTGAATTTTGTGAACTTCAATCTTCTTCCATGATTAAATAAAGATCAAATACACTCAAAATGATGAAGATTACCCCTTAGTTGGGCCATTGGGGGCCTCAGATGCCCTGATTTTGCACTGACTTGTCCAGAAAGTCAACCCTTGATCAGATGACTTTCCCATGGAATTTCTTCATGAAAATTGATATGCACACTCCCTATACCATATAGAGACCAATAGAAACAAGCATGACCAAAAAATTTGAAGTTATGGCCTCTGAAACCAAAACCCTAATTTTGGGCCAACTGTGCAGTCTAGCCTGGCTCTGCTTCCATACCAATCCCAGTTCTTGTGATTCTTTGGCATTTTTGACTCTGAGGGGATATAATATGACATAAGAACACACATGGACCCCTTTGAAGTGATTGTTGACCTTTGGAGTGGCTCAAGAAGCTCTTGGATTGCTCAGATCACAAACCCTAGGTGCAGATGACTTAGAACCAATGCAGGGAATCAAAATTGTGGTATGAGATGGTATGATTGAGCTCATGCATATGAAATGATCACAAGCCATGGTGTGAATGGGTGAGGGAAAATTTGGGGTGTTTACAGCTGCCCCTATTCAAACATGAGTTAGCTGTGCAGGGTGTAAGCAGCGGCTTAACAGGCAAACAAGATAACTTGTGGTTGAATACCAAAGACAGTCCAAGATTTGCACTCACAGAATGAAGAAGAAAAGGGATATAGATTGTAAAAGGAAAATAAAGTATATTGTAAAGTGTAGGCGATGGAGGACGACCGTCGAGCAGAGGACGACTGTTGGGTAAAGAGCAATGACGGGGACGGCCGACATGCTGGGGATAAAAGGTAAAGCCAAGACGGGGACGGCCGACTAGCTGGGAAAAATAAGATATTATGATGGGGACGGCCATCAAGTAAAGCTGCAAGATTCTCTGGGGATCGAATGAAACATGACGGGGACGGCCATCAAGTTCATAAAGTAAAGTAACCGACGATGGGGACGGCCATCGGGTTAAAGAATAAATGAAATAAACAGATGATGAGGTACGGTCATCAAAGGTGAAGGACGATCACCTAGCAGGGTGTAAACACCCCAAATTTGCCCTCACCCATTCACACCATGGCTTGTGATCATCTCATATGCATAAACACAAACATATCATCTCATATCTCATTTTGGTTCACTGGATAGTTTCTAAGGCATCTGCACCTAGGGTTTGTGATCTGAGCAATCCCAAAGCTTCTTGAGCCATTCCAAAGGCCACCAATCAACTCAAAGGGGTCCATGTGTGTTCTTATATCATATTTCATCTCCTCAAAGTCAAAATTGCAAAAGAATCACAAGGACTAGGGTTTGAGTGGATGCAGAGCCAGGATGAACTGCACAGTTGACCTAAAATTAGGGTTTTGGTTTCAGAGGCCATAACCCCAAGTTTTTTGGTCATTCTTGTTTCCATTGATCTCTATATGGTATAGGGAGTATGCATATCAATTTTCATGAAGAAATTCCATGGGGAAGTCATCTGATCAAGGGTTGACTTTTCAGACAAGTCAGTGCAAAATCAGGGCATCTGAGGCCCCCAATGACCCAACCAATGGGTGATCTTCATCATTTTGAGTGTATATGATCTTTATTTGATCATGGAAGAAGGTTGAAGTTCATAAAAATCAAGAATTTAGGGTTTTTGCAAATGTTGACTTTTTTGGGCATAGTTGACTTTTCAAGAATGCATCATTTTAGGTCATTTTTCAAGCCTTGATTCTTGATCCAAAAAGGCTTCAAATGAAAAAACTTTGGTCGTGAAAGTTGTAGATCTCATCTTTCCCTTTTCAAAAAGTACAAGAACATGATCAAACTCTTCTTGGATCAAAAGTTATGGCAATGCAAAGTTGGCAAAAATCACTTATTTTCAAGATATGCACCAAGTGTGAAATTTTGCAAAGTCATGAACCAAAGCCAAATGTAGCCTCTAATTCATTTCAAACCAACACATAAACATTCTCTAAGTCCCAAAAATCAGATTTGAACCAAAGATCACATGTGCTTAGTTCATGTAACAAGGCATTTTTCATGAAAATCCATAAAGTAACCAAGTTGCAAAACTCATGATCATGCTTCACCATCTTGCTGCATTGGTCCTTGAATCAAGCCAGCCTCACACACTCACCATGCTGCGCCAGCCCTAGCCCTTGTACTTGCCTAGAGTCAAGCCATGCCTCACTTACACAAAAGGTGGACTTTATGCAAAAGCAAACATCCCAATCACCACAGCACAAGTCACATCCTCTGGCCACTTGGATTAAAATATGTTATCAATTTGCAAGCTAGCCATAACAAGAAGCAAGGCTGAAACCATCACACTACACACATACACCAAAACCTTCCATTTTGCATAAGCCTTCGAATTTCTTTACACAACCACAAAACACTAAAACTTTCTTCATCATCCAACTCAACACACTTCATAGACAAGAAACCACCAAAGCTCAAGCCTGAAACAAGCCTGAACACTCCATAACCATTCTTCACCTCAGCCTGCATTTTCTATCGAATCTCTTTCCACAAGCCACAAACATCCAAACAAACACCATAGACCTTCTCCATTAACCCTCAGGATCACAAACAACACCTCACCATGGCCTGAAACCTCCAGAAACTCCATTGCCATTTCTGACCAAGCTTGAGCAGGAGCTTTCGAATCTCACTATCCAGCCAACTTAAACTCCTTTTGAGCATTCAAACATCATCAAGAGGTTCTAAGGAGTAGATTGCACAAAGAGAGGTGGCCAGAAAGTTCCAAAACTGAAAGCTCCAAATCTCAGGTAGCTCGAAAATAATTTTTCCAGAAATCATTTCTTTTGTTCCAAACTTGTTCTTTGTGTTATCCTGATCATTCTGGTACCATTAGTTTTTGAAATGGTTGTGATTTGAGCATTTAATTTGTTTCTGAAGCTTGCGTGACCTAGAACTTGTTCTCTTCGATTCAGCTTGTTTAGGGAAAATAAATTTGTTTTGAGAGAGGGGTTTGATTCGTGAGAGTGTAAGGATCATTTCCCAGTTTCTATTTTTCATTTTTGATGCGTTTTTAGGAAGTTTGAGGTTTCTCAGGTGAGAGTTGGCCGGAGAAGACGACCGGAAGTCTTCTCCGGCAGCCTGAAAGTGATTAGGGTTAAGTGTAATTAATTAGGGCAAGGTTTGAATTTGAGCCCTTGGATTGTGTTTCCCGCGCGCATATGAGTGGTTCAGATCATTTCATTAAGGTTTAATTATGGATTAATAATTAATTAATTAGAATTAGGGAGGTTTGAATCTGGGCCGTCCAGATGCGCGCCCAGTCAAACCCTTTGAGCCCAGAATCAATCTCAACCTCTCCTTCTGATTACTTCCATTTAATTTAATTTTTATTTTCATTTCTTTTCATTTAAATTGCATAATTATTTTAAAATAGCAAAAAAATCTTAAAAATTATGAAACTTTTTCCTTAAGGTTTTATTAATTTTTATGACCCAAAAATATTTTTATTTTATTTTTTATCATTAAGAAAGTATTTTTAAATATTTAAAAGATTATTTTTAATTGATTAATGGGAATTAATTAATTAAAAATACTTTTAGGTATTTAAAAATTACAAAAAAATTCATGAAATGTTCTAAGACATTTAGAAACATTGTCCAACCTTCAAACCAAATTTCTTTTTTGATCTTGATGCATTTTAAGAATTTTTCATTGAATTAAATCAATTTTTATGCATTATCTTGATCATAAGTTCAAAAAATCATTTCTGCCTATTGGAGAAGGTTGAGACATTGATTCTTCTTGCATTGTGTTATGTTTAGCATGTATTTTCAAAGATAAAATGGCCTTGATTTGTTTCCTCATTTTCTAATTGTTTGGCATTTCTTTTGTTAAGAACCCTAAAAAACCCTAATAACTTGTAAAAATCATATCTTGAGTTTGGTTGAGAGTTGAGAGCTCCCCTTTGGGCAGTGGTTCATTATAGGTTTAGGGTTTCTTTGGGTAGCATTTTCCATTTTTTATCTTAGGATTTGTTTCTGTTTTGGGTTTTTGTTTGATGTTTGATCCATGAACCCTAATTTGGGCTTTCTTTTGCATCCTCCTTGCATTTCCTTGCATAACATGACTTGTCTTTGCATTTTGTGCATTCTTGTGATTCATTTGACATCTTAGGACATATAGAAAGCATGTTTGATCATTGCATTACATATTTGCCATGTCATTTGTCTTGTATGCTTCATAACATTCCATGTTTGTTCATGCTCCTTAACTTGAGTCATTTGCATTCATAATCTTGTATGAACATTCCCATATGCTGCCTCATGTTCATAGCATCTCATAGCATCATAATCATCATCAACATGCTTCTGGTTTTGCTTGGCATCACATCATTTCACTTCATCTTGCATTGCATTGCATTTCTTTCACTAACTTTTCAGGTGGTAAGTTATCTTGAGAAGTGAATTTGCCTTCACTTCTCATATCTTCTCTTCATCTCTTTTTATGCATCCTTGCTGCATTTTTATATATGTTTGAGTTTGAGCTTGCTCATTCTTCTTCCTCCCACTTTCTTTCTTCAAGTGACTTGACTTCTTGAATGAAGCAAGTCACTTTGCTTCTCTTGATCTTATTCATCTGCTTCCTGGTGGTTCTTCTGAAGATTGTTCTTGTGAACCTCACAAACCTTAGGATCATCCAAGCATGACAATGAATTTAGGTTTTGATTAGTCCCCCCATAGTTTTACCTTTGTGTCTCTCTTTGAGTCCTCTCTTCTCACCTCATAATCAGGGACTAAACCCTAAAGGCTTTAAGACTTTGTGATTAAGCTTATGCTTGCATCCTTCTTTTAGGATGGAGTGTATAACTTTAATCCTAAGTGTTAAACCCTTAATGTGTTTAAATCTCTTAATCAATCCACTTAATAATCATCAAGACATCACACTTGTAACTTGGGCCTTGCATTAGGGTTCTAATTCTTCCTTAAGTGGTTAAGAAGGACTAACCCTAGTGTTAATGGACAAGTCCCCCTCAAGTTGTCTTACAAATCATAAAAAACACTTCATCATCATATCATTAACTAAAATCCAATTAATAAAGGCTTTGTTTTGTCATGAGTTTAATCCCTAATCATGGATTAAGTTGAGGAGTTTTTCTCAACTTAAACATTCTCATCTATCATCCTTCTTTTAGGATGGTGTAATGGGTCTGTTTAATCCCTGATTATGGCTTAACCTCATTACTCAACACTAAACAAAAACCACAAAAACATCTAAATAATCACAAGTAGGTTAATGATATTAATCCTACACCAAAGGTGATTAAGTGTGAGAATCTGACTTCACACTTAAGGTATTCTCATTACCCCTAAACAGAGGGAAGATGTGATGAGTTTACTAAATCCATTGGTTTAGGCTTAAGCTCATTAACTTATGACAAACTTCAAAAAGCAATAAAAGACTGAAAACTCAAAAACAAACAATAATCGTCTCCTCCGGGATTCTTTTCTCATCACCTTCACTCACAACCGAGAACTTGCTTCTTCCGTCTAATGCAAGGCAGTTTGCATCTGTGCCAGACAGGTCATACACTTGAGCATAGGCAAGTAAGCAGTTCACAAGTCAATTCATCTTTCAGTCTCTTTGGGTCGAACTACGGTGTTCTGACTTCCTCATTGCACGAGAGGATACGTAGGCATAACTTAACGGTTATCGAACAAAAGTCTCTGTCCATTCCCCCTCTTTCAGCTTCATTCTTTAGCCTCATGATCTTGAGCATTTCACTCTCATTCCTGTTCCTGCACTGACACTTCATTTATACACTTCACTCTCTTTTATACTGACACCTGTACATCTCTTCCAGCTATTTCATACACAGATTGCACTGACACTACCCCTTTAAAACACAAATCTTTTAAGCGTGGATCCCGTAGAGTACGACGGACAATCTGGGTGCTAATACCTTCCCAGGTTGTAACCAACCCCCTTTCTCAGTCTCTCTGGTTCGCGACCGTCTTATCCATATTTTTCTAGGTCTATGCAGCATTGCCTTTCCTCCGGGATAAAAATGCCTAGCTGGCGACTCTATTCATCTCCAGTGAGTTCACGGCTGTGTGTTCTCATTGTTCCCTTCGCCGACCGTTCGCGTCTGTACCTTCATCTGATCCAGTTTTCATTTGTCGGGAGCGACAGCTTGGCGACTCTGCTGGGGACCCTTATACTGCAACCAGGGCTTCTGGTTCTTTTTGTGGGTTCCTCCTAGCGCTTGATTGATTTGTGTTTACTGGGGTGTTATGTGCTTGTTTGCGCCTGTATTTATTATTTATTTATGTACAGTTACTTTACTGCTTTCTTTATTGCATTTGTATATATCATGTTATCATACTGTACTGCTGGCTGGATCTGTTGTTTGCCTTGGTGGGTGGGTATTTCATTGAGAGTTAAGGTCTTATACCTGGGACCTGAGTGACACCTAGGCTAGAGTGAATCATATTCTTTCCCATTCCATTTCGGTCTGGTGCGGGAATATGAAACACGGTTCAGATATGGGTTTCTTCTTGAGAACTCTGTGTTGCAGATTTCCTGCAATGCTAGGGCTATCTGGGAAGCCTGCTAAGTCTGGATGACCTTTTAGTATTGACCTTCAGAAACTGAGGTGAATTAGAGGAGGAATTGTTATGGTTATTGTAAACACTGTACCTCCGGGTTAGAAGTGTTTACACTTCTCATAACTGATCCAAGTCTGGGGATCCTTGTTCTAGATCATCACCTGTGAGGGGGTTGGGCTGTTTACAGGTTTGCAGGTACCTTGACCTCAGAATACCCTGTTACTTTGACTTTGTTAAGAATACTCCATGTTGGACAGTTCTTGTGATTCTAAAACCCTGGACTTGAGGCTCTTTATTTGAGTCCCCCTACCTTGGTTACTGGATTTTTTAGACCTCCATCTGGAATTCTTGAACACACATGGATCTATATCAGGGCATTTTGATCAGATCCAGCTCAGTCACAAACCCTTGCATATCATTTGCATACATACTCATTGCATCATATTAACATGTGCTTATTTGTGTTTCAGGGTATCCATTTTCATCTGGTTTTGATTTTGACCCCATCTTTAGTTCTGACCTATCTCCACCAGCACTTGCTTCAGTTTGTCAGCCATACTTCAGATACTTGCACTAGCCAGCCAGTGGCCCACTCCTCAGCATCTTCATCAGCACTCTACTTAATCTTCAGCATCATGGCTCCAAAGAAAAGTAACATCACCTATCATTTCTTCCAACCAGACTTATCAGACATCAGGAGGATCCAAACCCTGATCACTCCAGATCACATACCCTTGTTCAGGGAGAGTTATGGAGATATACTGGACATGGTTATGGATCTGGACCCTTCACAGAGGAGCCTCATCCACACCTGTATTCAGTTTTATGACCCCCCTTTGAGATGTTTCACCTTTCAAGACTTTCAGTTGGGGCCTCTTCTGGAAGAATACTCATCATTGACTGGTCTGCCCATCAAAAGAGAAATCCCATTCAACCCTGAAATGGTCTTTCCCAGCAATGGAGAGGTAGCAAAAGCTCTGCACCTGGAACCTGTTTTGATTGAACAGCATATGACCTCTAAAGCTGGGATCCCTGGATTTCATCTGGACTTCCTGATTTCTCAAGCTAGTCTGAAGGCCTCCCTGGGGGAGTGGAAAGCTGTTTGTGCTCTGTTGGCCTTAAGTGTGTATGGAATCGTGTTGTTTGCAGATGAGCCTCGATTCATTAGCAAGAATGCAATCCATTTGTTCATCCTGGAGAACCCAGTGCCAACTTTGCTAGGAGATCTCTATTACTCAGTGCACCAGAAGAATGAGAAGCAGAGGGGAAGGCTAGTGAGGTGTTGTGCTCCATTATTCCATGCTTGGCTTCTTAAGCATCTACCCAGGACAGATGCATTTCTAAATCCTCATCAGCAAAGCAACTGGGCTAAGAGGCTCACTGTTCTAACTTCAGCAGACATCAGATGGTGTACTCAGAGCACCAAGGGCAGAGATATAATCACCAGCTGTGGGCACTTTCCCAATGTGCCCTTAATAGGAGTTAAGGGAAGTATCAATTACAACCCTCTGCTGTTCAGAAGGCAATTAGGCTATGCACTGGTTCATACTCCTAGGGAACAAGACTTGGTTGAGACCCTCTACTGTGAGAACAAGATTAGTTTGGCTGTTGTTAGGCAGGCTGCCTGGGCCTGGGATCATGTTCAAACCAAGGGAATCACCATTCTGGGGAAGTGCAATAATGTGGCATCAGTCCAATGCTATGAGTGGTCCCATGCCAGGGCCCAATTCTCTGGAATGCCCTTCACCATAGAAGACATGCCTGAGTCATCCTCAGCACCACCCCCTGCCACTATCAGTTTGGAGGAGTTTGAGAGCTTGAAGGAAAGAAATGAGAAGTTAACCCAAGCCTTGCAGAAGACCCTCAGAGAGAGGAGTGAAGGTGTGAGGGAGATTGAGAGATTGGAGAAGTTGAGGGTGGAACACTTGACCAAGATTGAGAAGTCTGGAGATTATATCAACAAATCCAAAGCTGGTGAACAGATTCTGAAGAATGCTTGTAAAGAAGCCCAGTTTCAGAGAGCAAGAACAGACTTGTATTTGAAAGAGAGTCAGGCCAGGTGGGTCCGGATCACTGAGGCCCGTACTCTAGAAGACAAGAGAGTTCAAGACAAGATGGAACAGATGGAAAAAGCCCTGGAAGCAGCCCAGAAGGAAATATCAGAGCTAGAAATCAGAGCTGGAGTGAAGAGGTCTAAGGACCAAAGTCAGAACAGGAAGTTGACTGCAGCAGTTGCAACAAGAAACCTTCTCATCAGAGGTCTCACGGAACGTCCGGCTGATCCTGTGACCGAAGCACTTCTCAAGGAAGTTCGTGAGGATGAGTTTGGCCTTGGAGTTTGATCATTTGCTTGTTGTTGTTCCTTTTCCATGTACTTTTGCTTTTTGTGATGTATTTTGGCCCCTTTGAGGGTTTGTGTTGTAAAATGAACAAGTTGTATTATTTCATCCTTTGTAATATATTTATGTTGGTTTCTATCTGGGTTCACTTCAACAGCAATTTCAACAGCAGCATCTTCGAGGGTCTGGAAGGGTCAAAACTGAAGGCCAAACCGGATACCTTGAGAACAAATAAGCATAACTGCATTGCATGCTAACCCTTTTGTTTGTTTTGTAGGTTTTTGTTTTGTTGTTGCTAACCTCTGTTGTGAATCTCAGGAATTATTGCTCGCCGCCGGGTATTTCCTCTCAACAGGCCTCACAGGTACCCAACTAGAAACAACCTTCCGGGAATTCAGATGGATCAGATGCAGCAAGACCTTACGGAGGTCAGAAACCAGATGGCCAACGAAAGGTTGGAGATGAGAACTCAGATAACACAGTTCATGGAAGTAATGAACAATTTAGCTCAAAGCCAGGAGAGGCTCAGGGTTTTGGTAGAAGGGAAGAATCAAGAGGAACCCCATGTGGGGACTGCTGGCACAAGTAACAATGAACGGGTACAACCCCATGTTAACCCTCCTGTGTTTGGCCCACATCTACATCCTGAGATTAACATTCCTGCAAATGTTCAAGGAACAGCCACTGTAGCCAGAGTACTTCAAGAAGATCCTCAGGAGGACCAGTATACAGTAATGGGTGCCGGAGAGGAAACTTATGATAGACGGTTGGAAGAAATAGCTGAGAAGTTGAGGTCCTTAGAATCTCAAAATTCTTTGGGTTTCGACGTTATGGACATGGGTTTGGTAGAAGGGGTCAGGATTCCCCACAAGTTCAAGCCTCCATGCTTTGAAAAGTATAACGGGACTTCTTGTCCCCGGACCCATCTGCAATCTTTTCTCGGAAGATTAAAAGCTTATACCATGGACGAGAAATTGTGGATGTTCTATTTTGAAGATAGCTTGACTGGAGCATCGAGAGAGTGGTATTCCCACTTGACAAGGGCAACTGTGAGATGCTGGAAGGACCTGGCGGAGGCCTTTATCCGACAGTATCAATACAACCTAGACATGGCACCCAACAGGACCCTCTTGATGGGAATGTCACAGTCTTCAAGGGAGAGTTTCCGAGAATATGCCCAAAGATGGAGGCAATTGGCTGCCGCTGTTCAACCCCCTATGTCTGAACGGGAAATGGCAGATATGTTCATGAATACCCTTCAGGGGACCTATATTGACAGGCTGGCCGCTTTCTCTTCAACTAGCTTCGCAGATGTTGTCATAGCTGGGGAGAGAATTGAAAGCCTGTTGAAAATGGGCAAAATTTCCGATAATGGTGCTAGTTCGTCCAGTGGTACAAGGAAGCCTTTCGCAGGCCCGAGAAGAGCTGGCGAAACCAATGCCATTCACACCAGCAGGGGTAGGCCCCAATATGTTCAAAGGTCAATAGCAGCAGTCACTATCCCCGCTCCAGCTCATCCTCAGCCAGTCTATCAACCGCCGCAACAAAACTTCCAACAACAACCTCAGTATCATCAGAATCAATACCCTCCAAGAAACTACAACAGCAACAACACCAACAACAACAATCAACAGAGGCCATTCCAACAGAGGCCCTCTCAAGCTAACAGAGTGATCGACCCGATCCCAATGCCGTATGCTGCCTTGCTGCCACAACTTCTGAAACTCAACCTAGTTGAGCTAAGAACGTTGGCACCTCCGGATCCCAACAGTTTACCAAGAAACTATGACTCCAATGCTAGGTGTGCTTTTCATTCGAACGCACCTGGTCACAGTACAGAAAAATGCAGGGCTCTGCATATGAAGGTACAAGACTTGGTAGATTCCAAGGCTCTGAATTTTGCACCTCCGCCCAATGTCAATAAAAACCCTATGCCAAACCATGGTGGTCCTCGAATTAATGCTATTGAAGAAGACCAACCGTCTTATTTGATAACTAGTGTGGATCAGATCCGGACACCATTGGTGGAAATCAAAGCTCAACTCCGTGAAAACCAAATATTTCCGGGGTGTGAACTAGGGTGTCCCTACTGCAATATTTCATGGAATGGGTGTGGAGACCTGAGGAATGGCATTGACAGCCTTATTCAGAGTGGCTTGCTACAGATCACTACATCATTTCCGGCAAATCCGACAACGTCATCAGCAACGGTTTCAGACCCTCCTACAACTGCAGCAACTATTGTTCCCGACAATTCATCAGCACCATCAACAAATACTTCACCTATCCTTCCAAATGATCAGTTTTCAATAGTTCCTCCTACTACAACTTCAGCTTCATTCCATATCGAATCTCCATCAACAACAACAACAGTCCTTCCAACAGTACCTCCTACAACACCAGCAATCAATCATGAAGATGTCTCTACTGTTACCATATTCTACGATCCTGAGAATAATTCCGCCTACCATTCAGAAGGTGCTGCTCCTACCAGAGCACCAGTTACAATCTTTTATGATCCACAAACAATTACAGTCCCTTCAGCAGCAGCAATCAGTCCAGTCACTGTCACGGTGCCTGGACCAGTACCATATGAAAGCAATAGGGCCATCCCTTGGCACTATGGCTCTGACGTATACTGCGAAGGAAAAAGAATCACTCTTGAAACATCAACACCTGCACCACAAGTAGATAATGTGGGGGGAGGCGGAGGCTTCACTCGAAGAGGACGTCTCTTTGCCTCACAAGTCCAAAGACCTACTGCCGAAGCAGAAGCTGCTGCTAAGGCAAAAGGAAAAGGCCCAGTGCAGGAAGATCCAGCTGCCAAAGAAACCTTGAAGACTTCATTTGATCAGGAAGTTGATGAGTTTATGCGGATCATCAAAAAGAGCGATTATAAGGTGGTGGATCAGCTTCACCAGACGCCATCCAAAATCTCCATCCTCTCACTGCTCATGTGCTCCGAAGCCCATCGGAATGCACTACTTAAAGTCCTGCACGCAGCTTACGTGCCTGAGGAGATTACTGTCAACCAATTGGAAACCGTGGTTGGAAACGTTACTGCTAGCAATGGGCTAGGGTTTACCAATTCTGACCTGACAGTGGATGGCCGCAATCACAACAAAGCCTTGCACATAACCATGGAATGCAAAGGAGCTGTCCTTTCTCATGTGCTGGTGGACACAGGTTCTTCCCTGAATGTCTTACCAAAGAAGGCTCTGGTGAAGTTAGAATATGATGGACTGGCATTGAGACCCAGCAACCTGGTGGTACGAGCCTTTGATGGTTCGAGGAGATCGGTTCTGGGAGAGATTGAGCTGCCCGTGACAATTGGCCCGCAGACCTTTAAGACTATCTTTTATGTGATGGACATTCAGCCCGCCTACAGCTGTTTGTTGGGTAGACCCTGGATTCACGCCGCCGGCGCAATAACGTCTACCCTTCACCAAAAGTTAAAATTTGAGTGGGAAGGTCAAGTTGTCACAATCTGTGGGGAAGAGGATATTTTCGTTAGCCATCTGGCTACTTACAAATACATTGAGATGGATGGAGAGATCCATGAAACAATGAGCCAGGGGTTTGAAGCTTTGAATGTCAATGAAGCATCTGCTGTATCTGGTATCTCCATGTCATCTTACCAACAAGCCCGGAAGGTTGTTGAAGAAGGAACTGCCCTAGGCTGGGGCAAAGTATTAGCTGTGGAGGAGAAGAAGGACAAATTTGGGTTGGGTTACAGACCAACTCAACATCAAGCAAAGGCTGCTGCAGAGCCTGGTTTTGTCAGTGGGGGGATGCTTACCCCCGATGCTATCAACTGCCTGGAAGACGAGCTGGAAGAGGAGCGCAATCTGGAGATTTGGATCCGTCCAAAGATCCCGGGGAGCAGTATCTCGAACTGGTCTTCCCAGGAAATTATAAGAGTTACTCATGCAGAGTAATTATTATTTCCTGTATTTTTATAGCATGCATCAAAGTCTTGCATCTTGCCCAAGATGACAAGACTCATTTTGTAATCAGGGCCATCTGTACTTTTATGCAAACAAGATTAAATTAATGAAATATCAGACAATCTTTTGCAAACGAGTCTTTTTCTTTTCTGCTCACTGTTTTTCCACTTTTCTTTTTGTACAAAAATAAATGGCGGTGTTTTCAAAATGATAACTTCATTTCACTTTTTTCTAAAGCAGGATTAAAATCAATCACTAAAATGAATAAACTCAACCCTTGCAGAGAGTGCCTTCCAGACAGCACCGACAACAGCACGGCTATGACATCGTATGACTTTGACAATCCAATCAATCAAGCTGATGAAGGGGTTGAAGAAGAATATGAGCTTCCTGAAGAGCTAGCCAGGTTGTTAAGACAAGAGGGAAAGGTTATTACCCCTCACCAGGAGGAGGTTGAAGTGATTAATCTTGGTACAGAGGAAGACGTGAAAGAAGTTAGAATCGGGGCCTGCCTGCAAGACTCAGTGAAGAGACAACTGATTGATCTGCTTCAAGAGTATGTTGATGTGTTTGCTTGGTCGTATCAAGATATGCCAGGGTTGGATACCGATATAGTTGTGCACAAGCTGCCTTTGAGAGAAGAGTGTCCACCAGTCAAACAGAAGCTGCGCCGAACTCGCCCAGACATGGCTATGAAAATCAAAGAAGAGGTACAAAAGCAATGGGACGCCGGGTTCCTTGCTGTAACTAGCTATCCGCCGTGGGTTGCTAACATAGTACCTGTGCCTAAGAAGGACGGTAAAGTAAGAATGTGTGTTGATTACCGGGATCTGAACAGAGCCAGCCCGAAAGATGACTTCCCATTACCTCACATTGATGTATTGGTGGATAACACGGCTCAGTTCTCGGTATTCTCCTTCATGGATGGATTTTCAGGATACAATCAGATCAAGATGTCACCTGAAGACATGGAGAAGACAACATTCATCACACCTTGGGGCACGTTCTGTTACAAAGTGATGCCATTCGGACTGAAGAATGCTGGTGCCACATATCAACGGGCTATGGTGACATTATTCCACGATATGATCCATAAGGAAATAGAATGTTATGTGGATGATATGATCGCCAAGTCCCTTACAGAGGAAGACCACCTGGTGAATCTGCTCAAATTATTCAAGCGTCTGAGGAAATATCAACTAAAGCTGAACCCCAACAAATGCACATTCGGGGTGCGATCCGGTAAATTGCTGGGCTTTATTGTAAGCGAGAAAGGGATTGAAGTGGACCCTGATAAAGTCAAAGCCATCCAAGATATGCCTGCACCGAAAACTGAGAAAGAAGTTCGAGGGTTCTTAGGTCGATTGAACTATATCTCACGGTTCATATCTCACCTCACAGCAACCTGTGAACCCTTGTTCAAGCTGTTAAGAAAAGAACAAACGGTCAGGTGGAACGAAGACTGCCAGAAGGCTTTTGACAAGATCAAGGAATATTTACAAGAACCTCCAATCCTCATGCCTCCAGTCGAAGGAAGACCTCTGATCATGTACTTGACAGTATTAGAAGAGTCAATGGGGTGTGTGCTGGGCCAGCATGACGAGTCTGGTCGAAAAGAGTATGCAATATACTACCTAAGCAAAAAGTTTACCGACTGTGAACAGCGTTATTCACTGCTCGAGAAAACTTGTTGTGCTTTAGCGTGGGCTGCTCGCCGACTGAGACAGTATATGTTGACCCACACTACCTTATTGATCTCAAAAATGGATCCAGTTAAGTACATTTTCAAGAAGCCAGCTCTTACCGGACGGGTTGCAAGATGGCAGATGATTCTCACAGAATACGACATACAGTACACATCTCAGAAAGCCATCAAGGGCAGTGTACTATCTGAATATCTTGCTGAGCAACCCATTGATGACTACCAGCCTATGAGTTTTGACTTCCCTGATGAAGACATCATGTTCATTAAAGCAAAAGATCATGAAGAGCCTATTCACACTGAAGGGCCTGACCCGGAGGAAGAATGGACTATGATGTTTGATGGGGATGTCAACATGAATGGTCGCGGTGTTGGTGCAGTACTTATTACACCTAAAGGAGTTCACATGCCTTTCTCAGCAAAACTCACTTTCAACTGCACTAACAACGAAGCTGAATACGAAGCTTGCATTATGGGTCTTGAGGAAGCCATCGACCTCAGGATCAAGACATTGACCGTGTTCGGAGATTCAGCTTTGGTAGTCAATCAAACCAACGGCAAATGGTACACCCATCAGGATCATCTGATACCTTACAGGGATTATACAAGGAGGTTATTGACTTTCTTCACAACAGTCAAGCTTGAGTATGTCCCTCGAGACGAGAATCAGTTCGCAGATGCTCTTGCTACCATTTCATCCATGATCAAAGTTCAAGCTGCTAACTTTGTACCTCAGATTTCAGTGTCGAGACTTGATAGACCAGCATATGTGTTCTCAGCAGATGTTGTCAAGGATGATGAGCCTTGGTTCCATGACGTTAAAAGCTTCTTGGAGGATCAAACATACCCACCTGGGGCATCTTCCAATGATAAGAAGACTTTGAGAAGGCTTGCTGGTAGTTTCTTTCTGAACACTGATGGGTCTTTATACAAGAGGAACTTTGACATGGTACTACTCAGATGTGTTGACAAGACGGAAGCAGGTTTGTTGATGCATGAGGTGCACGAAGGATCCTTTGGTACCCATGCAGGAGGGCATGCCATGGCTAAGAAGTTGTTAAGATCAGGCTATTACTGGATCACAATGGATGCAGACTGTTGTGCTTACGCCAGAAAATGTCACAAATGCCAGATTTACGCAGATAAGGTGCATGTGCCTCCTAATCCTTTGAACATCATGTCTTCACCATGGACCTTTGCCATGTGGGGCATTGATATGATTGGCAAGATTGAGCCAACTGCTTCGAACGGCCACAGATTCATCCTGGTCGCCATTGACTATTTCACCAAGTGGGTTGAAGCAGCCTCATATGCAAATGTTACAAGACAAGTGGTAGCCCGATTTCTGAAGAGAGATATCATCTGTCGGTATGGAGTGCCCGAGCGAATCATTACTGATAATGGTTCCAATCTAAACAACAAAATGATGGCAGAACTGTGCCGGGACTTCAAGATCCAACATCACAATTCTTCTCCTTACAGGCCAAAGATGAATGGCGCTGTTGAGGCAGCTAATAAGAATATCAAGAAGATTGTGCAGAAGATGGTAATCACATACAAAGACTGGCATGAAATGCTACCGTTTGCCTTGCATGGGTACCGCACGTCAATCAGAACATCCACTAGGGCAACACCGTATCAGCTTGTGTATGGTATGGAAGCAGTCCTACCTGTTGAAGTTGAATTACCCTCCCTACGGGTATTAATGGATGTTAAACTGAGTGAAGCAGAATGGGTTCGGTCCCGATTCGAACAACTGAGTTTGATCGAAGAGAAAAGATTGGCTGCAATCTGTCATGGACAGCTATATCAGAGGAGAATGAAGAAAGCCTTCGATCAGAAAGTCAGGCATCGAGAGTACCAAGTAGGAGATCTTGTGCTGAAAAGAATCCTCCCTCCTCATACAGACCACATGGGCAAATGGACTCCAAACTATGAAGGACCATTCGTTGTAAAGAAAGTTTTCTCTGGTGGAGCACTGATGCTCAGCACCATGGATGGTGAAGGTTTCCCATCCCCTGTGAATTCAGATGCAGTTAAAAAATACTTCGCATAAAATGACCCGCTGGACACAAAAACAGAATGTAAATCCAGGCAAAAATAGGGCATCCCGGCGAGTCAAAAAACAGAATAAAAGACTCGGGCAAAAGTAAGGGAAATAAATGAAAAAATGTACACCCGCTGAGTTGAAAAGCCGCATTGGACAGCTCAGGCAAAAAATGGGTATCCCGATGGATTGAAAACCCGAAAGGGCGATCCATGCAAAATAAGGGAATAAGCGAACAACTGCATTCTGAATTCGTCTGTATTATATACAACTTGGTAAGCTTCAAAGGATCAAGCTTCAATCAGAATCAACTCTCTCCAGAAAGCAAGACGAGAAGAACGTCATTGTCATACGAGTCATAGCAGAAGAGGAAGCTCCTTGAAAGCGTCGTCAGCATCGCCAGCATTTTGTTTCTCAATTTGTAACAATCTCTTCATTTCAGGAGATATGTTTCCTTGACTGTATCTTGCCAATTCAGGGCACATGAATTAATAAAATCAGATTTTCAGTCATGTTTCGTTTTTACATTTATGTTTTGCAAAGAGTTGTCTGATATCTCTAAAAAAAAAAAAAAAAAAAATACAATTGCATAAGTACAGATGCCTTTCTCTAAAAATAAAAAGAAAAAAACACATGCTTACAGGGAATGTGATTATTCTCGAAAGTACTTAACTCCTATGACGGAATCCAGTAAGGGATACCTCGGGACCTCTTGGGCATTTCCTTATCTTTGCAGGATTGCAGGTATCCAGAACGCAACCTGGGGCATGCAAGTTACGTCTCAGCAAACTGGCGAATCATTATCAACTCACATGGCACTGGGAGGTGCCCACTTCCCCAGCAAAGTTGCCAAATCAACATACAGCATCGGAAACGCTCTATCCCCAGCTGAGTTGCCTCTCATTGCTCTCCCCAGCTGAGTTGCCGACAAGCATTCTCCCCAGCCGAGTTGCCTTCTCATCCTCAGTTGATTGCAAGAATCAAGGAATCATCTCCCCACAGAATCCCCAGCCTCTATTCAGAAGAGCAACGCACGAAGAAGTCACAACAGAGTACAGAAGCTTCTACAAACCCCAGCTGGGTTTCTCATTTATAAGGATATGTCAATCAGTGACCTATATCCCCAAACAGATACGTCACTAGATCTACCAATGATCTCATCCCCAGCTGGGATGTTCACTTCAAGCAGATCATCCAGAGATCTTCGCCGACGGGATCCGAATCCCGGATCTGTGCCCCTTTGCATAATCATAGCATTCGCATCATATTATACCCTCAGAGCGTAGCATTCCGTCTAATACGGAGCATTACGGCAAAAATCAAATACATAGCATAATCATAAGTCATGTTGTGAATTGAACGCTTGTGATTAGTAACCATTCATCAGAATACAGATTACTTTCCCCCAGAGTCCCCACCAGGGTCCCCAGCAAAAGCAGTTGCCTCCTCAATCACAAACACCAGTATATACACCTTTTGGCACCCGTCCGTGTCATCTTTCCCCAGTAAAGTCGCCTGAACTTTCTCTACAAACAAAATCACCCGCATTACAGATACCTCCTGACACCCGTCCGTGTCAAATCACCAGCAGAAAGCCAAAGACATCCTTTTTGCACCCACATATACTTATATATACATTTTCTTGACACCCGTCCGTGTCATATCCCCAGCGCAGTCGCTTACCTTTATCACCCATACACTTGTTAATATTATACTTTTCTCTCTTGACACTCGTCCGTGTCACCCTCCCCAGGAGATAAACACTCATCTATACAATACAATACTCACTACTCATGGTACACTTATACAGATACTCGTCCGTATCTTGTATACATCATCATTATCCCCACAGATTCGACAGTAGTCTTTGTTCTTTGTTAACCAGTTGGTACTCGTCCGTACCATCATCTCAGAACAGTGCGTCTAGTGTTCGTTTCTACATGATACTCGTCCGTATCATAGTCTTAAGGATGCTCGTCCGCATCCTTAATCCATACACCGTGTCAAGCACTTGTGTCTTCTTGAATATAGATACTCGTCTGTGTCTGTTATTCCCCAGAAGAATTCTTTCAGATTCAACACTCGTCCGTGTTCTCTGTTAACCAGTTGATACTCGTCCGTATCATCATCCCTGAACATGCGTCTAATGTTTGTTTCTACCCGATACTCGTCCGTATCGTAGTCTTAGGGATGCTCGTCCGCATCTTTAATCTATACACAATACCAAACACTTATACCTTTTGTTTCTTGGATGTAAACGCTCGTCCGTGTTTACTATATCCCCAGTAAATCACCAACAAATTTTCTTTTTATCTAACACTCGTCCTGTGTTATGGTACCTTTGAGAGCAGCCGTACCCTGCTGAGTGGTCGTCCTCCACTTCTTGATGGTCGTCCTCCATCATGCTCATCCGATGGCCGTCCCCATCGTTGATATTTAGCAGCCGTCCCCTGCTAGGTGGTCGTCCTCCACCTCTTGATGATTGTCCTTCATCAACTTTATCCAATGGCCGTCCCCATTGTTGATTTTTGGTTATCTGACATTCGTCCTATGTCATGATAAACCTCGAGAGCAGCCGTCCCCTGCTGAGTGGTCGTCCTCCACTTCTTGATGGTCGTCCTCCATCATGCTCGTCCGATGGCCGTCCCCATCGTTGACCTTTTCTATCCGATGGTCGTCCCCATCGTTGATATTTTCGGCAGCCGTACCCTGCCAGGTGGTCGTCCTCCACCTTTGATGGCCGTCCCCATCATATTTCCTTTATTCCCAACAGAGCAGCCGTCCCCTGCTAGGTGATCGTCCTTCACCTTTGATGGCCGTACCCCATCATCTGTTTATTTCATTTATTCTTTAACCCGATGGCCGTCCCCGTCGTGGTCCCTTCTCCTTTTAACCCGATGGCCGTCCCCATCGTCGGTTACTTTGCTTTATGAACTTGATGGCCGTCCCCGTCATGTTTCATTAACCCCCAGAGAATGCTACAACTTTATCTTGATGGCCGTCCCCATCATGATATTTTATTTTTCCCAGCTAGTCGGCCGTCCCCGTCTTAGCTTTATCTTTTATCCCCAGCATGTCGGCCGTCCCCGTCATTGCTTTATTTTCCTGCACTTTCCCAGCATGTCGGCCGTCCCCGTCATCGCTCTTTACCCAGCAGTCGTCCTCTGCTCGACGGTCGTCCTCCGTCGCCCACACTTTACAATACACTTTATTTTCCTTTTACAATCTATATCCCTTTTCTTCTTCATTTCTGTGAGTGCAAATTTTGGACTGTCTTTGGTATTCAACCACAAGTTATCTTGTTTGCCTGTTAAGCCGCTGCTTACATCCTGCACAGCTAACTCATGCTTGAATAGGGGCAGCTGTAAACACCCCAAATTTGCCCTCACCCATTCACACCATGGCTTGTGATCATCTCATATGCATAAACACAAACATATCATCTCATATCTCATTTTGGTTCACTGGATAGTTTCTAAGGCATCTGCACCTAGGGTTTGTGATCTGAGCAATCCCAAAGCTTCTTGAGCCATTCCAAAGGCCACCAATCAACTCAAATGGGTACATGTGTGTTCTTATATCATATTTCATCTCCTCAAAGTCAAAATTGCAAAAGAATCACAAGGACTAGGGTTTGAGTGGATGCAGAGCCAGGATGAACTGCACAGTTGACCTAAAATTAGGGTTTTGGTTTCAGAGGCCATAACCCCAAGTTTTTTGGTCATTCTTGTTTCCATTGATCTCTATATGGTATAGGGAGTATGCATATCAATTTTCATGAAGAAATTCCATGGGGAAGTCATCTGATCAAGGGTTGACTTTTCAGACAAGTCAGTGCAAAATCAGGGCATCTGAGGCCCCCAATGACCCAACCAATGGGTGATCTTCATCATTTTGAGTGTATATGATCTTTATTTGATCATGGAAGAAGGTTGAAGTTCATAAAAATCAAGAATTTAGGGTTTTTGCAAATGTTGACTTTTTTGGGCATAGTTGACTTTTCAAGAATGCATCATTTTAGGTCATTTTTCAAGCCTTGATTCTTGATCCAAAAAGGCTTCAAATGAAAAAACTTTGGTCATGAAAGTTGTAGATCTCATCTTTCCCTTTTCAAAAAGTACAAGAACATGATCAAACTCTTCTTGGATCAAAAGTTATGGCAATGCAAAGTTGGCAAAAATCACTTATTTTCAAGATATGCACCAAGTGTGAAATTTTGCAAAGTCATGAACCAAAGCCAAATGTAGCCTCTAATTCATTTCAAACCAACACATAAACATTCTCTAAGTCCCAAAAATCAGATTTGAACCAAAGATCACATGTGCTTAGTTCATGTAACAAGGCATTTTTCATGAAAATCCATAAAGTAACCAAGTTGCAAAACTCATGATCATGCTTCACCAACTTGCTGCATTGGTCCTTGAATCAAGCCAGCCTCACACACTCACCATGCTGCGCCAGCCCTAGCCCTTGTACTTGCCTAGAGTCAAGCCATGCCTCACTTACACAAAAGGTGGACTTTATGCAAAAGCAAACATCCCAATCACCACAGCACAAGTCACATCCTCTGGCCACTTGGATTAAAATATGTTATCAATTTGCAAGCTAGCCATAACAAGAAGCAAGGCTGAAACCATCACACTACACACATACACCAAAACCTTCCATTTTGCATAAGCCTTCGAATTTCTTTACACAACCACAAAACACTAAAACTTTCTTCATCATCCAACTCAACACACTTCATAGACAAGAAACCACCAAAGCTCAAGCCTGAAACAAGCCTGAACACTCCATAACCATTCTTCACCTCAGCCTGCATTTTCTATCGAATCTCTTTCCACAAGCCACAAACATCCAAACAAACACCATAGACCTTCTCCATTAACCCTCAGGATCACAAACAACACCTCACCATGGCCTGAAACCTCCAGAAACTCCATTGCCATTTCTGACCAAGCTTGAGCAGGAGCTTTCGAATCTCACTATCCAGCCAACTTAAACTCCTTTTGAGCATTCAAACATCATCAAGAGGTTCTAAGGAGTAGATTGCACAAAGAGAGGTGGCCAGAAAGTTCCAAAACTGAAAGCTCCAAATCTCAGGTAGCTCGAAAATAATTTTTCCAGAAATCATTTCTTTTGTTCCAAACTTGTTCTTTGTGTTATCCTGATCATTCTGGTACCATTAGTTTTTGAAATGGTTGTGATTTGAGCATTTAATTTGTTTCTGAAGCTTGCGTGACCTAGAACTTGTTCTCTTCGATTCAGCTTGTTTAGGGAAAATAAATTTGTTTTGAGAGAGGGGTTTGATTCGTGAGAGTGTAAGGATCATTTCCCAGTTTCTATTTTTCATTTTTGATGCGTTTTTAGGAAGTTTGAGGTTTCTCAGGTGAGAGCTGGCCGGAGAAGACGACCGGAAGTCTTCTCCGGCAGCCTGAAAGTGATTAGGGTTAAGTGTAATTAATTAGGGCAAGGTTTGAATTTGAGCCCTTGGATTGTGTTTCCCGCGCGCATATGAGTGGTTCAGATCATTTCATTAAGGTTTAATTATGGATTAATAATTAATTAATTAGAATTAGGGAGGTTTGAATCTGGGCCGTCCAGATGCGCGCCCAGTCAAACCCTTTGAGCCCAGAATCAATCTCAACCTCTCCTTCTGATTACTTCCATTTAATTTAATTTTTATTTTCATTTCTTTTCATTTAAATTGCATAATTATTTTAAAATAGCAAAAAAATCTTAAAAATTATGAAACTTTTTCCTTAAGGTTTTATTAATTTTTATGACCCAAAAATATTTTTATTTTATTTTTTATCATTAAGAAAGTATTTTTAAATATTTAAAAGATTATTTTTAATTGATTAATGGGAATTAATTAATTAAAAATACTTTTAGGTATTTAAAAATTACAAAAAAATTCATGAAATGTTCTAAGACATTTAGAAACATTGTCCAACCTTCAAACCAAATTTCTTTTTTGATCTTGATGCATTTTAAGAATTTTTCATTGAATTAAATCAATTTTTATGCATTATCTTGATCATAAGTTCAAAAAATCATTTCTGCCTATTGGAGAAGGTTGAGACATTGATTCTTCTTGCATTGTGTTATGTTTAGCATGTATTTTCAAAGATAAAATGGCCTTGATTTGTTTCCTCATTTTCTAATTGTTTGGCATTTCTTTTGTTAAGAACCCTAAAAAACCCTAATAACTTGTAAAAATCATATCTTGAGTTTGGTTGAGAGTTGAGAGCTCCCCTTTGGGCAGTGGTTCATTATAGGTTTAGGGTTTCTTTGGGTAGCATTTTCCATTTTTTATCTTAGGATTTGTTTCTGTTTTGGGTTTTTGTTTGATGTTTGATCCATGAACCCTAATTTGGGCTTTCTTTTGCATCCTCCTTGCATTTCCTTGCATAACATGACTTGTCTTTGCATTTTGTGCATTCTTGTGATTCATTTGACATCTTAGGACATATAGAAAGCATGTTTGATCATTGCATTACATATTTGCCATGTCATTTGTCTTGTATGCTTCATAACATTCCATGTTTGTTCATGCTCCTTAACTTGAGTCATTTGCATTCATAATCTTGTATGAACATTCCCATATGCTGCCTCATGTTCATAGCATCTCATAGCATCATAATCATCATCAACATGCTTCTGGTTTTGCTTGGCATCACATCATTTCACTTCATCTTGCATTGCATTGCATTTCTTTCACTAACTTTTCAGGTGGTAAGTTATCTTGAGAAGTGAATTTGCCTTCACTTCTCATATCTTCTCTTCATCTCTTTTTATGCATCCTTGCTGCATTTTTATATATGTTTGAGTTTGAGCTTGCTCATTCTTCTTCCTACCACTTTCTTTCTTCAAGTGACTTGACTTCTTGAATGAAGCAAGTCACTTTGCTTCTCTTGATCTTATTCATCTGCTTCCTGGTGGTTCTTCTGAAGATTGTTCTTGTGAACCTCACAAACCTTAGGATCATCCAAGCATGACAATGAATTTAGGTTTTGATTAGTCCCCCCATAGTTTTACCTTTGTGTCTCTCTTTGAGTCCTCTCTTCTCACCTCATAATCAGGGACTAAACCCTAAAGGCTTTAAGACTTTGTGATTAAGCTTATGCTTGCATCCTTCTTTTAGGATGGAGTGTATAACTTTAATCCTAAGTGTTAAACCCTTAATGTGTTTAAATCTCTTAATCAATCCACTTAATAATCATCAAGACATCACACTTGTAACTTGGGCCTTGCATTAGGGTTCTAATTCTTCCTTAAGTGGTTAAGAAGGACTAACCCTAGTGTTAATGGACAAGTCCCCCTCAAGTTGTCTTACAAATCATAAAAAACACTTCATCATCATATCATTAACTAAAATCCAATTAATAAAGGCTTTGTTTTGTCATGAGTTTAATCCCTAATCATGGATTAAGTTGAGGAGTTTTTCTCAACTTAAACATTCTCATCTATCATCCTTCTTTTAGG
The DNA here is from genome assembly GCA_963966055.1 of Lathyrus aphaca. NCBI lineage: Eukaryota > Viridiplantae > Streptophyta > Magnoliopsida > Fabales > Fabaceae > Lathyrus > Lathyrus aphaca. Next base: position 426,255,237 of record OZ014523.1, on the reverse strand, counting down.
ATGGTGTAATGGGTCTGTTTAATCCCTGATTATGGCTTAACCTCATTACTCAACACTAAACAAAAACCACAAAAACATCTAAATAATCACAAGTAGGTTAATGATATTAATCCTACACCAAAGGTGATTAAGTGTGAGAATCTGACTTCACACTTAAGGTATTCTCATTACCCCTAAACAGAGGGAAGATGTGATGAGTTTACTAAATCCATTGGTTTAGGCTTAAGCTCATTAACTTATGACAAACTTCAAAAAGCAATAAAAGACTGAAAACTCAAAAACAAACAATAATCGTCTCCTCCGGGATTCTTTTCTCATCACCTTCACTCACAACCGAGAACTTGCTTCTTCCGTCTAATGCAAGGCAGTTTGCATCTGTGCCAGACAGGTCATACACTTGAGCATAGGCAAGTAAGCAGTTCACAAGTCAATTCATCTTTCAGTCTCTTTGGGTCGAACTACGGTGTTCTGACTTCCTCATTGCACGAGAGGATACGTAGGCATAACTTAACGGTTATCGAACAAAAGTCTCTGTCCATTCCCCCTCTTTCAGCTTCATTCTTTAGCCTCATGATCTTGAGCATTTCACTCTCATTCCTGTTCCTGCACTGACACTTCATTTATACACTTCACTCTCTTTTATACTGACACCTGTACATCTCTTCCAGCTATTTCATACACAGATTGCACTGACACTACCCCTTTAAAACACAAATCTTTTAAGCGTGGATCCCGTCGAGTACGACGGACAATCTGGGTGCTAATACCTTCCCAGGTTGTAACCAACCCCCTTTCTCAGTCTCTCTGGTTCGCGACCGTCTTATCCATATTTTTCTAGGTCTATGCAGCATAGCCTTTCCTCCGGGATAAAAATGCCTAGCTGGCGACTCTATTCATCTCCAGTGAGTTCACGGCTGTGTGTTCTCACTGTTCCCTTCGCCGACCGTTCGCGTCTGTACCTTCATCTGATCCAGTTTTCATTTGTCGGGAGCGACACAGGGGACGGCTGCTCTGTTGGGGATAATATGAGGGACGGTCATCTTAGGTGGAGGACGACCACCTGGCAGGGTACGGCTGCCAAAAATATCGCGACATAGGATGAATGCCGGATAAAAGGGTCAACGATGGGGACGGCCATCGGACGAGCATGATGGAGGACGACCATCAAGAGGTGGAGGACGACCACCTAGCAGGGGACGGCTGCTCTCGAGGTTTGTCATGACATAGGACGAATGCCAGATAACCAAAATCAACAATGGGGACGGCCATTGGATAAAATGATGAAGGACGATCATCAAGAGGTGGAGGACGACCACCTAGCAGGGGACGGCTGCTGAAAATATCAACGATGGGGACGGCCATCGGATGAGCATGATGGAGGACGACCATCAAGAGGTGGAGGACGACCACCTAGCAGGGTACGGCTGCTCTCAGGGTTTATCATGACACAGGACGAGTGTCAGATAAGAAGGAAAATTTGCTTTGTTGTCTATTTACTGGGGAATAGTAAACACGGACGAGTGCTTATATCCAAGAAACAAAAGGTATAAGTGTTTAGATGTTAGTGTATAGATTAAAGATGTGGACGGGCATCCTTAAGGCTATGATACGGACGAGTATCATGTAGAAACAAGTACTGACACATGTTCAGAGATGATGATACGGACGAGTATCAACGGGTTAACAAAGAACACGGACGAGTGTTGCGTCTGAAGGGACTCTTCTGGGGAATAGTTAGACACAGACGAGTATCTACATTCAAAAAGACATAAGTGTTTGACACAGCGTACGGATTTAAAGATGCGGACGAGCACCCTTAAGACTATGATACGGACGAGTATCATGTAGAAACAAACGCTAGACACATGTTCTGAGATGATGGTACGGACGAGTACCAACTGGTTAACAAAGAACATGGACCAATGTCGAATCTGTGGGGATTTAAATGGTATATACAAGATACGGACGAGTATCTATTATAAGTGTAACATGAGTAGTGAGTATGAGTATTGTATAGATGAATATTTTAACTGCTGGGGAGAGTGACACGGACGAGTGTCAGAAAAAGAAAAGTATAGTATTAACAAGTATATGGGTTGTAAAAGTGTAGGCGACTGCGCTGGGGAATGATGACACGGACGGGTGCCAAAAAGGAATATATACTGGTGTTTGTGGATGTGAGGCAACTGCTTTTGCTGGGGACTCTGGGGGATTTTGGGGAAAGTATTCTGTATTCTGATGAATGGTTATTATTCACAAGTGTTCGATTCACAACATGACTTATGATTATGCTATGTATTTGATTTTTTTGCCGTAATGCTCCGTATTAGACGGAATGCTACGCTTTGTGGGTGAATATGATGTGAATGCTATGATTATGCAAAGATACCAGACCGGGATTCGGATCCCACTGCCGCGAAGATCTCTGGCTGATCTGCTTGAAATGAGGATCCCATCTGGGGATAAGATCATTGGTGGATCTGACGAGAGGTATCTGCTTGGGGATATAGGTCACTGATTGACATATCCTTGTAATATAGGACCCAGCTGGGGTTTGTAGAAGCCTTTTGTACTCTGTTGTGACTCCTTCATGCGCCGCTCTTCCGAATAGAGGCTGAAACTCTGTGGGGAGATGATTCCCTGACTTTGTATTCTGTTGAGGAAGAATGCTTGACATCTCGACTGGGAGGAGTGACAAGTGGCAAACTAGCTGGGGGAAGTTATCGGTGGCAACTCGGCTGGGGAGGAAACACCTGGGTGCTAAGACTGAGCGAGTATTGATTTGTCAGCTTGCTGGGGTGAAGCTTTCATGCCCCAAGTTGTGCCTCGGATACCTGCAATCCTGAAAAGACAGAGAAACGCACAAGTATCCCCGAGGTATCCCTTACCGGATTCCGTCATAGGAGTTATACACTTCTGAGGGTAAGTATATTCCCTGCAAGCACGTGTTTTTTTTATTTTTTAGAGAAAAACATCTGTACTCATGCAATTAGTTTTTTAGAGACATGAGACATTCTTTGCAAAATAAAAATGTGTAAGACGAGACATGACTGAAAAATCTGATTTTATTAATTCGTGTGCCCTGAATTGGCAAGATACAGTCAAGGAAACAAATCTCCTAAGATGAAGAGACTGTTACAAATTGAGAAACAAAATGCTGGCGATGTTGATGACGCTTTCAAAGGGGCTTCCTCTTTCGCTATGACTCGTATGACTTTTGACGTTCTTCTCGTCTTGCTTTCTGAAGAAGGTTGATTCCGATTGAAGCTTGATCCTTTTGAAGCTTTCCAAGTTGTAAGTGATACAGACGAATTCAGCATGCAGTTGTTCGCTTATTCCCTTATTTTTCATGGATCGCCCTTTCGGGTTTTCAATCCATCGGGATACCCATTTTTGCCTGAGCTGTCCAATGCGGCTTTTCAACTCAGCGGGTGTACACATTTTTTTTATTTATTTTCCCTTATTTTTGCCCGAATCTTTTATTCTGTTTTTGACTCGCCGGGATGCCCTATTTTTTCCTGGACTTACATTCTGTTTTTGTGTCCAGCGGGTCATTTTTATGCGAAGTATTTTTTAACTGCATCTGAATTCACAGAGGACGGGAAGTCTTCACCATCCATGGTGCTGAGCATCAGTGATCCACCAGAGAAAACTTTCTTTACCACAAACGGTCCTTCATAATTAGGAGTCCACTTGCCCCTGTGGTCTGTATGAGGAGGGAGAATTCTCTTCAACACAAGGTCTCCTACTTCGTACTCTCGGTGCCTGACTTTCTGATCGAAGGCTTTCTTCATTCTTTTCTGGTATAGCTGGCCATGACAGATCGCAGCCAATCTTTTCTCTTCAATCAGACTCAGTTGTTCGTATCGGGACCGAACCCATTCTGCTTCGTTCAGTTTAACATCCATCAGTATTCGCAAGGAGGGTAATTCAACTTCAACCGGTAGGACGGCCTCCATACCATACACAAGCTGATACGGCGTTGCCCCAGTGGATGTTCTGATTGATGTGCGGTACCCATGCAAGGCAAATGGTAGCATTTCATGCCAGTCTTTGTAGGTGACTACCATCTTTTGCACAATCTTCTTGATATTCTTATTAGCTGCCTCAACAGCGCCGTTCATCTTTGGCCTGTAAGGAGAAGAATTGTGGTGTTGGATTTTGAAGTCCCGGCATAACTCAGCCATCATCTTGTTGTTGAGATTGGAACCATTATCAGTAATGATTCGCTCGGGCACTCCATATCGACAGATGATATCTCTCTTCAGAAATCTGGCTACCACTTGCCTTGTAACATTTGCATAGGAAGCTGCTTCAACCCACTTGGTAAAATAGTCAATGGCGACTAGGATGAATCTGTGGCCATTTGAAGCAGTCGGTTCAATCTTGCCAATCATATCAATGCCCCACATGGCAAAGGGCCAGGGTGAAGACATTATGTTCAAAGGATTGGGAGGCACATGCACCCTATCTGCATAGATCTGGCATTTATGGCACTTTCTGGCATAAGCACAACAGTTTGCATCCATTGTGATCCAGTAATAACCTGATCTTAGCAATTTCTTGGCCATGGCATGCCCTCCGGCATGGGTGCCAAAAGATCCTTCGTGCAGTTCATGCATCAACAAATCTGCTTCCGTCTTGTCAACACATCTGAGGAGTACCATATCAAAGTTCCTTTTGTATAAAGACCCATCAGTGTTCAGAAAGAAACTACCAGCAAGCCTTCTCAAAGTCTTCTTATCATTGGAAGATGCTCCAGGTGGGTATGTTTGATCCTCCAAGAAGCACTTAATGTCATGGAACCAAGGCTTTTCGTCTTTGACAACTTCTGCTGCGAACACATATGCTGGTCTATCAAGTCTGGACACTGAAATCTGAGGTAAAAAGTTAGCAGCTTGAACTTTGATCATGGATGAAATGGTAGCCAGAGCATCTGCAAACTGATTCTCGTCCTGAGGGATATACTCAAGTTTGACCGTTGTGAAGAAAGTCAATAACCTCCTTGTATAATCCCTGTAAGGTATCAGATGGTCCTGGTGAGTGTACCATTTGCCGTTGGTTTGATTAACTACCAGAGCTGAATCTCCGAATACGGTCAATGTCTTGATCCTGAGGTCAATGGCTTCCTCAAGACCCATAATGCAAGCTTCGTATTCAGCTTCGTTGTTAGTGCAGTTGAAAGTGAGTTTCGCCGAGAAAGGCATGTGAACTCCTTTGGGTGTAATGAGTACTGCACCAACACCACAACCATTCATGTTAACAGCCCCATCAAACATCATAGTCCATTCTTCTTCCGGGTCGGGCCCTTCAGTGTGAACAGGCTCTTCATGATCTTTTGTTTTAATGAACATGATGTCTTCATCAGGGAAGTCAAATCTCATAGGCTGGTAGTCATCAATAGGTTGCTCAGCAAGATATTCGGATAGTACACTGCCTTTGATGGCTTTCTGAGAGGTGTACTGGATGTCATACTCCGTGAGGATCATTTGCCATCTTGCAACCCGTCCGGTAAGAGCTGGCTTCTCAAATATGTACTTAACTGGGTCCATCTTTGAGATCAATAAAGTAGTGTGGGTCAACATATATTGTCTCAGTCGGCGAGCAGCCCACGCTAAAGCACAACAAGTTTTCTCGAGCAGTGAATAACGTTGTTCACAGTCGGTAAACTTTTTGCTTAGGTAGTATATTGCATACTCTTTTCGACCAGACTCGTCATGCTGGCCCAGCACACACCCCATCGACTCTTCTAATACTGTCAGGTACATTATCAGAGGTCTTCCTTCAACTGGAGGCATAAGGATTGGAGGTTCTTGCAGGTATTCTTTGATCTTGTCAAAAGCCTTCTGGCAGTCTTCATTCCACCTGACCGTCTGTTCTTTCCTTAACAGCTTGAACAAAGGCTCACAGGTTGCTGTAAGGTGAGATATGAACCGTGAAATGTAGTTCAATCGACCTAAGAACCCTCGAACTTCTTTCTCTGTTTTCGGTGCAGGCATCTCTTGAATAGCTTTGACTTTATCAGGGTCAACTTCAATCCCTTTCTCGCTTACAATAAAACCCAGCAGATTACCAGATCTCACCCCGAATGTGCATTTGTTGGGGTTCAACTTCAATTGGTACTTCCTCAGATGTTTGAATAACTTCAACAGATTTACCAGGTGGTCTTCTTCTGTAAGGGACTTGGCAATCATGTCATCCACATAACATTCTATTTCTTTATGGATCATATCGTGGAATAATGTTACCATAGCCCGTTGATATGTTGCGCCAGCATTCTTCAATCCGAATGGCATCACCTTGTAACAGAACGTGCCCCAGGGGGTGATGAAGGTTGTCTTCTCCATGTCTTCAGGTGACATTTTGATCTGATTGTATCCTGAAAATCCGTCCATGAAGGAGAATACCGAGAACTGAGCCGTGTTATCGACCAATACATCAATGTGAGGTAATGGGAAATCATCTTTCGGGCTGGCTCTGTTCAGGTCCCGGTAGTCAACACACATCCTTACCTTACCGTCTTTCTTAGGCACAGGCACTATATTAGCAACCCATGGTGGATAGCTAGTTACAGCAAGGAAACCGGCGTCCCACTGCTTTTGTACCTCTTCTTTGATTTTCATTGCCATGTCCGGGCGAGTACGGCGCAGTTTCTGTTTAACCGGTGGGCATTCTTCTCTCAAAGGCAGCCTGTGCACAGCAATGTCGGTGTCCAACCCTGGCATATCCTGATAAGACCAAGCAAACACATCCACATACTCTTGAAGCAGGTCAATCAGCTGTTTCTTCACCGAGTCTTGTAAGCCGACCCCGATTTTAACCTCTTTCACATCTTCATCTGTACCAAGATTAATCGTTTCCACCTCCTCCTGATGAGGAGTGATAACCTTCTCCTCTTGTCTCAACAATCTGGCTAGCTCTTCAGGAAGCTCATAATCTTCTTCAACCCCTTCATCAGCTTGATTGATCGGATTGTCAGAGTCATACGAAGTCATAGCCGTGCTGTTGTCGGTGCTGTCTGGAAGGCACTCTCTGCAAGGGTTCAGTTTGTTCATTTTAGTGATTGATTTTAATCTTTGTTTAGAAAAGTGAAATAAAGTTGTCATTTTGAAAACATCGCCATTTATTTTTTTGTACAAAAAAGAAAAATGGAAAAACAGTGAGCGGAAAAGAAAAAAGACTTGTTTGCAAAAGATGTCTGATATTTCATTGATTAATCTTGTTTGCACAAAAAGTACAGATGGCCCGATTACAAAATGAGTCTTGTCATCTTGGGCAAGATGCAAGACTTTGATGCATGCTATAAAAATACAGGAAATAATAATTACTCTGCATGAGTAACTCTTATAATTTCCTGGGAAGACCAGTTTGAGATACTGCTCCCCGGGATCTTTGGACGAATCCAATTCTCCAGATTGCGTTCTTCTTCCAGCTCGTCTTCCAAATTGTTGATAGCATTAGGGGTGAGCAACCCCCCACTGACAAAACCGGGCTTCTTTGCAGCCTCTGCTTGACTTTGTTGAGTTGGTCTGTAACCCAACCCAAATTTGTCTTTCTTCTCCTCCACAGATAAAACCTTGCCCCAGCCTTGGGCAGTTCCTTCCTCAACAACCTTCCGGGCTTGTTGATAAGATGACATGGAGATTCCAGATACAGCAGATGCTTCATTAACATTCAGGGCCTCAAACCCTTGACTCATCGTCTCGTGGATCTCTCCATCCATCTCAATATACTTATAAGTAGCCAGATGGCTAACAAATATATCCTCCTCCCCACAGATAGTAACGACTTGGCCTTCCCACTCAAATTTTAACTTCTGGTGGAGGGTAGACGTTACTGCGCCAGCGGCATGAATCCATGGTCTACCCAACAAACAGCTGTAGGCAGGCTGAATGTCCATCACGTAGAAGATCGTTTTAAAGGTTTGTGGGCCAATCGTTATAGGCAGCTCAATTTCCCCCAGAACCGATCTCTTAGAACCATCAAAGGCTCTTACTACCAGGTTACTGGGACGCAATGCCAATCCTTCATACTCTAGCTTCACCAGGGCCTTTTTCGGTAAGACATTAAGGGATGACCCGGTGTCTACCAGCACATGGGAAAGGACTGCACCTTTACATTCCATGGTGATGTGCAAGGCCTTGTTATGGTTGCGGACCTCCGTTGTCAAGTCAGTATTGGTGAACCCTAGCCCATTGCTAGCAGTAACATTTCCAACCACGGTTTCCAACTGATTGACGGTGATCTCTTCAGGCACGTAAGCTGCATGCAAGACTTTGAGTAGTGCATTCCGATGGGCTTCGGAGCACATAAGCAATGATAGGATAGAGATCTTGGAAGGCGTCTGGTGAAGCTGATCCACTATTTTGTAATCACTCTTTTTGATGATTCTCATGAACTCATCAACTTCTTGATCGAATGGTGTTTTCAAAGCTTCCTTAACAGCTTGATCTTCCTGCACCGGGCTCTTCCCTTTTGCCTTGGCAGCAGCTTCTGCTTCGGCAGTGGGTCTTTGAATTTGTGGAGCAAAGAGACGTCCGCTTCGAGTGAAGCCTCCGCCTCCTCCCACATTGTCTATTTGTGGTGCAGATGTTTATGGTTCAAGAGTGATTTTCTTTCCTTCGCAGTATACGTCAGAGCCGTAATGCCAAGGGATGGCCTTACTGCTTTCATAAGGTACTGGTCCGGGCACTGTGACAGTGACTGGACTAATGACTGCTGCAGAAGGGACTGTGATAGTTTGTGGATCATAATAAATTGTGACTGGTGCTCTGATGGGAGCAGCACTTTCTGAGTTGTAGGCAGAGTTGTTTTCAGGATCATAAAATATTGTGACAGTTGAGACATCTTCATGATTTGTTGCTGATGTTGTAGGAGATATTGTTGGAAGGACGGGCGTTGTTGTTGTAGGAGTTTCAAAATGAAGTGGTGCTGAAGTTGTAGAAGGAAAATTTGTTGATAACTAATCAGTTGAGATGACAGATGAAGTACTTGTTGATGAAGCCGAAGAGTTGTCGGGAACAATGGTTGTTGCAGTTGTAGGAGATACAGGAATTGCTGCTGATGAGATTGCTGGATTTGTTGGAAATGATGTGGTGATTTGAAGCTGGCCACTCTGAATGAGACCATCTATGCCATTCCTCAAGTTATCGCACCCATTTACTGAAATATTGCAGTAAGCACACCCTAGCTCACACCCCGGGAACATTTGGCATTCGAGGAGTTGAGCCTTAATCTCCACCAACGGTGTCCGGATCTGACCCACACTGGTTATTAGATAAGACGGCTTGTCTTCTTCAATAGCGTTGATTCTGGGATCACCGTGGTTTGGCATGGGGTTCTTATTGACATTGGGTGGTGGTGCGAAATTCAGGGCCTTAGAGTCTACCAGGTATTGTACCTTCATGTGCAAGGCTCTGCACTTTTCTGTACTGTGGCCAGGTGCATTTGAATGAAAAGCACATCTGGCGTTGGAGTCATAATTCCTGGGTAGACTGTTGGGATCTGGAGGTGCCAACGTCCTTAGCTCAACCAGGTTGAGTTTCAGGAGTTGTGGCAGCAATGTAGCATATGGCATAGGGATCGGATCGATCACCCTATTGGCTTGAGAAGGCCTCTGTTGGAATGGCCTTTGCTGATTATTGTTGTTGGTGTTGCTGTTGTTGTAGTTTCTCGGAGGATACTGAGCTTGTTGATGGTACTGAGGCTGTTGCTGATAGTTTTGCTGTGGAGGTTGATAGGCTGGTTGTGGATGAGCTGGAGCGGGAATGGTGACTGCTGCCACAGATCTATGAACATATTGGGGCCTGCCACTGGTGTGGATGGCATTGGTCTCACCAGTCCTTCTTGGGCCCGCAAAAGGCTTTCTTGCATTACTGGATGAGCTTGCACCGTTGTCTGAGATCTTACCCATCTTCAATAGGCTTTCAATTCTCTCTCCGGCTATGACTACATCTGCAAAGCTGGTAGATGAGAAAGCAGCTAGCCTATCAATGTAAGTCCCCTGAAGGGTGTTCATGAACATATCAGCCATCTCCCTTTCTGACATAGGTGGCTGGACAGCAGCAGCGAGCTGTCTCCATCTTTGAGCATACTCTTGGAAGCTCTCTCTAGATGACTGTGACATTCCCATTAGGAGGGTCCTGTTGGGTGCCATATCCAGATTATACTGATATTGTCTGATGAAGGCCTCTGCCAGGTCCTTCCAGCATCTAATAGTTGCTCTTGTCAGATGGGAATACCATTCCCTCGAAGCTCCAGTCAAGCTATCCTCAAAATAGAACATCCACAGCTTCTCGTCCATGGTATAGGCTTTTAGCCTCCCAAGAAAAGATTGTAGATGGGTCCGGGGACAGGAAGTCCCATTATACTTCTCAAAGCATGGTGGTTTAAACTTGTGGGGAATCCTGACCCCGTCTACCAAGCCCATATCCATAATATCAAAACCCAAAGAGTTTTGAGACTCCAAGGATCTTAACTTCTCGGCTATCTCATCCAACCTTCTATCATAAGCCTCCTCCCCAGCTCCCATCACTGTGAACTGATCTTCCTGGGGGTCTTCTTGCAGTACCCTCCCTGCTGTGGCAGGCCCTTGTATATTGACAGGGATGTTGGCCTCTGGATGGAGGTGGGGTCCAAAGACTGGGGGATTGGCATGAGGTTGGACTCTTTCATTGTTGCTAGTCCCAGCAGTCCCTGGCTGATGATCTTCCTGGTTTCTCCCTTCTACCAGTGCTCTGAGCCTCTCCTGGCTTTGAGCCATGTTGTTCATTACCTCCATGAACTGTGTCATTTGAGTTCTCATTTCCAACCTCTCGTTGGTCATTTGGTTCCTGACCTCTGTAAGGTCCTGCTGCATCTGATCCATCTGTATGCCCGGAAGATTGTTACGGGTGGGGTATCTGTGTGGTCGATTGAGTGGAAACCCTCGTCGTCGAGCAATAATTCCTGAGATCACAACAGAGTTAGTAACAATAAAACAAAACCTACAAAATAAAGTAAAAGGTTAGTATGCAATGCAGTGTGTCTATTTGTTCTCAAGGTATCCGGCTTGGCACTTGGTTTCGACCCTTCCAGACCCTTGAAGATGCTTGTGATATTGCTTGAAGAAAACTCACATGAAACAAACCAACACAAATATGCATTACAGAAAGTAAAATAATACAACTTGTTCTTTTTACAACACAAGCCCTCTAAGGGGTCAAAATACATCATAAGAAAATAAAAGTACATAGAATGAGAGCAACAACAAACAGAAGTCAAACACCAAGACCAAACTCATCCTCCCGAACTTCCTTGAGAAGTGCTTCAGTCACAGGATCAGCCAGACGCTCCGTAAGGTTCCTGATGAGGAGATTCCTTGTAGTAACAGCTGTAGTTAGCTTTTTGTGCTGACTTTGGTCCTTTGGCCTCTTCACTCCAGCTCTGATCTTTAGCTCTGATATCTCCCTCTGGGCTGCTGCCAGGGCTTCTTGTTGCTCTTTTGCACTAGCTTCCATCTGTTCCATCTTATCCTGAGTCCTTTTGTCCTCTTGAGTACGAGCTTCGGTGATCCTGACCCACCTAGCCTGACTCTCCTTCAGATACAAATCAGTCCTGGCTTTCTGGAACTGAGCTTCCTTGCAGGCATTCTTCAAGATTTGTTCTCCAGCCCTAGACTTCTTAATGTAATCTTCAGACTTCTCAATTCTAGCCAGATGCTCCACCTTCAACTTCTCTAACCTCTCAATATCCAACCTTCCATCACTCCTCTCCCAGAGGGTCTTCTGTAGAGCTTGAGTCAACTTCTCATTTCTCTCTCTCAATTTCTCAAACTCCTCTAAGCTGACAGCTGCTGGAGGTGGGGTTGTAGAAGGTCCTGGCATATCTTCAATAGTGAAAGGCAATCCAGAAATTTGAGCCCTAGTATGTGACCACTCATAGTACTGGGCAGAGGCTACATTATTGCATCTTCCAAGAATAGTTACCCCCTTAGTCTGCACATTGTCCCAGGCCCAGGCTGCCTGTCTGACAACAGCCAGATTAGGCTTGATTTCAACATAAAGGGTCTCAGTCAGATCTTGTGCTCTAGGAGGATGGACCAATGCATAGCCCAGTTGTCTTTTGAACAGCAGGGGGTTGTAATTGATGCAACCCTTTACTCCAATTAGAGGCACATTGGGAAATTGCCCACAGCTTGTAATGATGTCTCTGCCCTTGGTGCTCTGAGTGCACCATCTGATGTCATCTGAGGTTAGAGCAACAAGCCTTCTAGCCCAGTTCTTTTGCTGGTGAGGGTTCAGGAATGCATCAGTCTTTGGCAAATGTCTGAGCAGCCAAGTATGGAACAAAGGTGCACAGCATCTCACTAATCTCCCCCTTTGCTTTTCATTCCTTTGATGGACTGAGTAGTAAAGATCTCCCAGTAAGGTGGGCACTGGGTTTCTCTGGATGAAAAGATGGACTGCATTCTTGCTAACAAATCTAGGCTCATCTGCAAAGAGTATGACCCCATATATGCTGAGGGCCAACAGAGCACAGACTGCCTTCCACTCCCCTAGGGAGGCCTTCAGACTAGCTTGAGAAGTTAAGAAATCCAGATGAAAACCAGAGATTCCAGCTTTAGATGTCAAATTCTGCTCAATCAGAACTGGTTCCAGGTGTAATGCTTTGGCTATCTCCTCATTACTTGGGAAAGCCATCTCAGGGTTGAAAGGGATTCCACCCCTGATGGGCACACCAACCAATGATGAATACTCCTCCAGCAAGGGTCCCAACTGAAAATTCTGAAAGGTGAAGCACCTCAGAGGGGGATCATAGAACTGCAGGCAAGTATGTATCAGGCTCCTCTGTGAAGGGTCCAAATCCATAACCATATCCAGGATCCCTCCATAATGTTCTCTGAAACATGGTATATGGTCTGGAGTAATCAGGGTCTGAATCCTCCTGATGCTAGCTAGCTCAGGCTCAAAGAAGTGATAGGAGATGTTACTTTTCTTAGGTGCCATGCTGCTGAAGAATGGGTGCTGATGATGATGACTGAGGATAACACTGCAGATGGGCCACTGATAGGCTGAGACTGAGGGTGCAAGTGACTGAAGCAAGTGCTGATAGCTGAAGCAAGTGTTGATGAAGACAGGTCTAAGCTGATGATGGGGTCAAAACCAAGCCAAAATGATAGGATGGATACCCTGAAAAACAAATAAACACATGTCAAAATGATGCAATGATGATGTATGCAAATGATATGCAAGGGTTTGCGACTGAGCTGGATCTGATCAAGTGCTCTGATATAAATCCAAATATGTTCAAGAAATCCAGATGAAGGTCTATAAGGCCAGTAACCAGGGTGGGGGACTCAAATAAAGAGCCACATGTCCAGGGTTTTAGAATCACAAGAACTGTTCCAAAATGGAGTACTCTTATTCAAACAAAGTAACAGGGTATGCTGAGGTCAAGGGTACCTGCAAACCTGTAAACAGCCCAACCCCCTCACAGGTGATGTTCTAAAACAAGGATCCTCAGACTTGGATCAGTTATGAGAAGTGTAAACACTTCTAACCCGGAGGTACAGTGTTTACAATAACCATAAAAGTTCCTCCTCTAATTCACCTCAGTTTCTGAAGGTCAATACTAAAAGGTCATCCAGACTTAGCAGGCTTCCCAGATAGCCCTAGCAAAGCAAACAAACAGATCCAGCCAGCAGCACAGTATGACAATATGATATAATGCAAAGCTATAAAGAAAGCAGTAATCAACTGTACATAAAGCAAAAATAAATACAAAAATACAAACACAAATAAGCACATAACACCCCAGTAAACACAAATCAATCAAGCGCTAGGAAGAACCCACAAAAAGAACCAGAAGCCCTGGTTGCAGTATAAGGGTCCCCAGCAGAGTCGCCAAGCTGTCGCTCCCGATAAATGGGGAATGGGCCCAGATAAAGGTACAGACGCGAACGGTCGGCGAGAGGGACAATGAGAACACACAGCCGTGAACCCACTGGAGATGAATAGAGTCGCCAGCTAGGCATTTTTATCCCGGAGGAAAGGTAATGCTGCATAAACCTAGGAAAAGACGGATAAGACGGTTTGCGAACCAGAGAGACTGAGAAAGGGGGTTGGTTACAACCTGGGAAGGTATTAGCACCCAGATTGTCCGTCGTACTCGACGGGATCCACGCTTAAAAGATTTGTGTTTCAAAGGGGTAGTGTTAGTGCAATTTGTGTATAAGATGGCTGGAAAAGGATGTACAGGTGTCAGTGTAAAAGAATGTGAAGTGTAATATGTACAGTGTCAGTGTAGGAACAGGAGTGAGGTGCTCATGATTATGAGGCTAAAGAATGATACTGAAAGGAGGGGGAATATACAGAGACTTTTGTTCGATAACTGTTAAGTTATGCCTACGTATCCTCTCGTGCAATGAGGAAGTCAGAACACCGTAGTTCGACCCAAAGAGACTGAAAGATGAATTGACTGATGAACTGCTTGCTTGTCTATGCTCAAGTGTGTGACCTGTCTGGCTCAGGTGCTAACTGTCTTGCATTAGACGGAAGAAGCGAGTTCTCGTTTGTGAGTGAATGAGGTGAGAAAAGAATCCCGGAGGAGACGATTATTGTTTGTTTTTTGAGTTTTCAGTCTTTTATTGCTTTTGGATGTTTGTCATAAGTTAATGAGCTTAAGCCTAAACCAATGGGTTAGTAAACTCATCACATCTTCCCTCTGATTAGGGGTAATGAGAATACCTTAAGTGTGAAGTCAGCTTCTCACACTTAATCACCTTGGTGTAGGATTAAGATCATTAACCTACTTGTGATTATTTAGATGTTTTTTGATGTTTTTGTTTAGTGTTAAGTAATGAGATTAAGCCATAATCAGGGATTAAACAGACTCATTACACCATCCTAATAGAAGGATAATAGATGAGAATGTTTAAGCTGAGGAATGCTCCTCAACTTAATCCATGATTAGGGATTAAACTTATGACAAAACAAGACCTTTATTAAGTGGATTTTAGTTAATGATGAGGTGATGAATTGGATTTTATGATTTATAAGACAACTTGAGGGGGACTTGTCCATTAACACTAGGGTTAGTCCTTCTTAACCAATTAAGGAAGAATTAGAACCCTAATGCAAGGCCCAAGTTACAAGTATGGTGTCTTTGTGATTATTAAGTGGATTGATTAAAGGATTTAAACACATTAAGGGTTTAACACTTAGGATTAAAGTTATACACTCCATCCTAATAGAAGGATGCAAGCATAAGTTTAATCTCAAAGCCTTAAAGCCTTTAGGGTTTAGTCCCTGATTATGAGATGAGAAGAGAAGACTCAAGGAGACACAAAGGTAAAACTAAATGGGGGACTAATCAAAACCCTAATCATTGTCATGCTTGGTTGTTCCTAAGGTTTGTGAGGTTTACAAGAGAAGATCTTCAAAGGAACCACCAGGAAGCAGATGAAAGGATCAGGAGAAGCAAAGTAACTTGCTTCATTCAAGAAGTCAAGTCACTTGAGGGAAGAAAGTAAGGAGAAAAAGAATGAGCAAGCTCAATCTCAAACACAAGCATAAATGCAGCAAGGATGCAAGAGAGAGATGAGAAGAAAGTATGAGAAGTGAAGGCAAATTCACTTCTCAAAACCACTTACCACCTGAAAGGTTAGAAAAGAAATGCAATGCAATGCAAAATGGGATGAGATGACATGATGAGAAACAAAACCATAAGCACATACATGATGTTAATGATGCTATGAGATGTTACAAACATAAGGCAACACATGAGGATGATCATACAAGTCCATGAATGCAAATGGAGCAAGTTAAGGAACATGAACATTCATGAAAAGTTATGAGATGCATATGGCATACAACATGGCAAATACATGGTGCAATGATCAAACATGCTTTCAATATGTCTTATGATGTTAAATTAATCAAATGGAGGTATGGAATGTCATGGCAAGTCATGTTATGCAAACAAAGGCAAGATGAATGCAAATGGAAGCCCAAATTAGGGTTTATGAACAATACATCAAACAAAAGCCAAAATCAGAAACAAACAACATTATAAAAAATTGCAAATGCACTCAAAGGACCCCTAATCCTATACTAACCCAATGCCCAAAGGAGAGGCTTCAACTCCTAACCAAGTTCAAGTTATGGTTTTCACAAGTTTGCTAGGGTTTTAGGGTTCCCAAACAAGAAAATTACCAAACAAATTGAAAATGAAAGATCAAATCATGACCATTTAATCTCACAAACTACATGCTAAACACAATGCAATGCAAAAAGAATCAAGGTCCAACTCTTCATGGATAGACAGAAATGATTTTTGGAACTTTGGATCAAAATAATGCATCAAAATGATTTTAATTCAATGAAAAATTCTCAAAATGCATCAAGATCAAAAAATAAATTTGGTTTGAAGGTTGGACAATGTTTCTAAATGTCTTAAAACATTTCATGAATTTTTTGGTGATTTTTAAATACCTAAAAGTATTTTTAATAAATTAATTTTCATTAATCAATTAAAAATAAACTTTTAAATATTTAAAAATACTTTTTAATGTTAAAAATGAAAATAAAAATATTTTTTTGTGTTTTAAAAATTAATGAAACTCTTGACAAAAAGTTTCATAATTTTTAAAACATTTTTGCTATTTTAAATAAATTATGGAAGTTTAATACAAAGAAAATGAAAAATAAAATAAATAAATGAAAAGGTAAGCTGATCTGATGGTGGAGATTTAAACTGGGTTTGAAATGGTTGACTAGCGCGTCATCCAAGGGCTGAGGTTGGTCCTGATTAAATTAATTTAATTATGATTAATTAAACTAACTAAAGGGGATTAGGGCTAAATGAACGAATCTGGGCCATACATGCACGCGGGAAGTCAACGGAGTCAAGCAATCTAACGCATGAGATTCAAATGGATTTAATGACAGGGATTAGGGCTAACAACATTCAGGTGACCGGAGGGAAGCTCCGGTCATCTTCTCCGGCGACAACAAAACCCTAGATCTTGATTCTGGCCACTAAACATCAAATTAAACACATCCAAGTGATCCTCTAACATCCTAGGACACGAATCCACTCTCAAACATCATTTAAACATCAAGAATCAAGCAAATCGAAGGAAACAAATTTCACGGGTGAAATTTCAGAGCAACAATACAAACTCATTTCTTACTCATTTTCGATTCTAAGAACATCCCCATGACCAGCAAGACATAAGCAATCAATTTATAACTTAAAATGTAAGCTCTGAGAAAAAGAATCCATGGTCATACCTGAGCTGGAAAGCTTCAATACTGAGCTTTCAGAGCCTCCTTTGTGTGCAAATGAACTTCTTTGACTCCCTTGAACTCAAAGAGAAGCTTCAAAGTTCTTGTGGATGGCTGGTTTGAAGAGAAGAGTTCTGGTGCAGCAGGTTTCACAGTCAGGAATTGTGAGGTTTCAGGCTACTCCAATGGTGGATTCTTGCTCCTTTGGGTGTGTTTGACTTGTTGGTGAAGAGAAATGGGGTGTTTGATGGCTGGAAAGTGAGATTCGAAAGTTCTGGCTTTGAGGATGAAAAAGGGTGAAGCTCAGTTCTTGCTTAGTTCAGGCCTGAGTCTTGCTGGTTTTGGCTCAGTGAAGCAAGGTGAGTTGATCAGTGGAGTTGGTTTTTGTGTTTGTGAGTTGTGTGGAGAGATTCGAAGAGTTTTGCTTGATGGAGTGAGTTTGTGAATGTGTTCTTCTTGTGTGTTTCAGCCTTGCTTGTTGTATGAAATGGCTAGCATTTGTTCCACATAAAAAACTCCCATTGGTCAGATGATGTGACCTGGCCTGCTGTGATAGGTAAGTTAACTTTTGCAAATTGTCAACCTTTGTGTAAGAGAGGCATGGGTTGTGTTCTAGGCTAGTACAAGTGTGTGGGCTGGTGCAGCATGGTGAGGGGAAAGGCTATGGTTGGTTCAGCAGCCAAGGCAACAAGTGGATGGAAGTGTGATGATGATTTTGCAACTTGATCATTTTTGGTTCACATGAAACTTTCTTGCTTCCAAGACCATGAAACATGAGGAAACCTTGGTTAAATCTGAAGTTTAGGACTTACATGATGCTTGTGTAATGGTTAGACATGAATTAGAAGTTACAAATGCCTTGGTACAAAGTTTTTGCAAGTTTCTCCTTTGAGGCATATCTTGAAAATTAGTGATTTTTGCCAACTTTGACACACCATAACTTTTGATCCAAAATGAATTAGATCATGCTCTTGTACTTTTTGAAAAGGGAAAGATCTAATCTACAACTTTCATGACCAAAGTTTTTCCATTTGAAGCATTTTTGGATCAAAAAGCAAGGGTTGAAAAAATGGCATAAAATGACATTTCATGAAAAGTCAACCATGCCCTAAAAAGTCAACTTTGCAAAAACTTGTAATTCTTGAATTTTGTGAACTTCAATCTTCTTCCATGATCAAATAAAGATCAAATACACTCAAAATGATGAAGATCACCCCTTAGTTGGGCCATTGGGGGCCTCAGATGCCCTGATTTTGCACTGACTTGTCCAGAAAGTCAACCCTTGATCAGATGACTTCCCCATGGAATTTCTTCATGAAAATTGATATGCACACTCCCTATACCATATAGAGACCATTAGAAACAAGAATGACCAAAAAACTTGAAGTTATGGCCTCTGAAACCAAAACCCTAATTTTGGGCCAACTGTGCAGTCTAGCCTGACTCTGCTTCCATACCAATCCCAGTTCTTGTGATTCTTTGGCATTTTTGACTCTGAGGGGATATAATATGACATAAGAACACACATGGACCCCTTTGAAGTGATTGTTGACCTTTGGAGTGGCTCAAGAAGCTCTTGGATTGCTCAGATCACAAACCCTAGGTGCAGATGACTTAGAACCAATGCAGGGAATCAAAATTGTGGTATGAGATGGTATGATTGAGCTCATGCATATGAAATGATCACAAGCCATGGTGTGAATGGGTGAGGGAAAATTTGGGGTGTTTACAGGTACATATAACTTTGAGCCTATATCCTTTGATTCATAAACCGTGAACCAGACCACGTTACAACCTTCAAAAGTCCTAATTGAATCCAGGTTTCTTTTGAAAAGCATACTACAACGAGGTTACGTAAACTGACTCCCAAGTTCTTTACCAATCATTTGTTTTCTTACCTTTGCTTTATCTTTAATGTTGTCTCAACCGTCGTGTTTTGACAATGTTTTCATTTTACTTTATTTCAATAAATTTCATTCCCAAAAATGATTCTTGATTTCAAACTTTGCATTAAAGTTACCATGTTTGTACAAACATTTTCTATTTGCAAATAAACTTTCCTCATCAAGGAATTTTCAAACGGTTAAGAAACTTGGTCGGTGATCTTATCAGGGGCAAGTTCTTCTCAGTTCCCATTGTTTCAAGATTTTGTTGCTCAATGCAAGTTATTCTCAGATATTGGTTAATCAGAAGATTCTCTGCAAGTTTCATATTATGTTATTTTATCAAGGGCTGAAGCCATGATCAGTTTATTTTTCTCACCAGTTATCTCAAAGACGTGACTATTTTCTCAGCAGTCATTTCAAGAACTGAAGCCATGAACAGTTTATCTTCTCAGCAGTTATTTCAAAGATTTGATTATTTTCTCCAGCAGTAGTTGAGAACTGAATCCATTATCAGTTTATCTTCATCAGTCATAGAATTTGGGGCAATTTTTTCTTCAAGAATCCCCAAGTAGCTTTGCATGACTTCTCTCAAAAGATTTTCAAATTGATACAGTTTACTGGTGTGACAGAGATTTGTTCAGCAGTAACATCTCTAATGTCCGAGCAGAATGGCAATGACGTCTGTGTTGAGGAATCAATCTCCTTTTCTTTTTCACTCCCCTAAGAGTCTAAACTGGTTGTCAACATTTTCTCTCATATTATCTCTTTGGGTGTGTTATTCCCCATTCTTGTTTAAGTTTGCATATTTGAGTGTTTTAGTCCTCATTATGCGTTTCCTTGGGTGTGTTATTCCCCATTTCTAGTTTACCTTTGCACATTTGAGTGTTTTAGTCCTCATTATACGTACCCTTGGGTGTGTTATTCCCCAGTTTTGTGCTAGTTTGCATATTTGAGTGTTTTAGTCCTCATTATGCATTCTCTTGGGTGGTTTAGTCCCCATTTTTGTAAATGTCTGCATACTGAGTGTTTTAGTCCTCATATGCATTTCTCGAAGTCTCGTTGTTTTCAACTTCTTACTTTTTGGTTAAAGTCCAACTTACTTGGCATTTGTCTGTCTCTCTAGAACTCTTTTCTTCACCTACTTGTTGTGTCTCCTCAGATATTACACCCTTTTTATCTGATTGCCATTCTCGGATGTCCATAGTGAAGTCATCATTGATTTGATGTACTGTCCCGGACCTTTTTCCATTTCATTCAGTGTTGTTCCTGAATGTTATGCTTCACATTTTTATCTGATTGCCATTCTCAGATGTTGTGATCATTTCCTTCCGATTGCCATTCTCGGATGTCCATAGTGAAGTCATCATTAAGTTGATGTGCTGTCCCGGACTTTTTCCCATTTCATTTAGTTATGTTCCTGAATGTTGTGCTTTGCATTTTATTTGATTGCCATTCTCAGATATTGTGATCACTTGCCTTCCGATTGCTATTCCTGGATTTTCATGTTACAGTCATCAGTAATTTGATACACTATCCCGGACTTTTTCCCATTTCATTCAGTGTTGTTCCTGAATGTTGTGATTCACGTTTTATCTGATTGCCATTCTCAGATATCGTAATTCATTTCTTATCTGATTGCTATTCTCAGATGTTGTGATTACCCTTTTATCCGATGCCATTCTCGGATATCCCTATTAAAATCAGTAATGTCATCCTTGGATGCTTCTGATGTACTTTTTTCGGGACTTTTTCTCACTTCATTCAGTGCCATTCCTGGATATTGTGATGTTTTCTGTCCAATTGCCATTCTTGGACATTTTCATCTAGGCTGAGCCATATGTTGGTCTCTAGCATGTTGTTTTCCCCGTCGGAGTTTTATGCTCCTTATCCCCAGCGTTTATTCTTTTTCATGTGTCGTCTTGTCCCTCGCGGATTTCTTTGCATTTAATTTGTTTTCATATACATTTCATGTCATCTCATAAATTTTCTCATAATATTTCATATGTTGTCACATATTTTCTCTGCATTTCATATTTTTCTCATAACATCTCATGTGCCTTCATATATTTTCATATGCTTTCATAAACAGTTTCATATGTTTCATATCATCTTCATATCATTTCATATCGTTCATTTCATTTCATTCCAGTTTTTGGCATCTTAGGATCAAAAATTGGGTTTTTTTGATATTTAAGTACCTTCCATCTCGTCGAAACGAAGATCTCGATCTTCATTATCTCTGGATTGAAGAAACTTAAATAGGTGCATCTGTCAGACCCTAATTTTTTACCCTAAGATTTTTCGCATCTCATCTGCATTTCGCATACAAACAAGATCACGCACTGGTTCATGTATCTTTTTCAGGTGCAGGTCTATGCTTTGCAGAGGATCACCTGGTTTAATTGTCGTTATCTGTTTATATTTACTAACCTCTAACCAAAATACGAAAAAATATGTTGCAGTTACTTCTTCTTCTTCTGTGTTGCAGGATTTCAAAGACAGGGCTGTGATTTTTCAATTCAGATGCGTTCGTTCAGTCACAATTCGATTCAGATGGACGTTTGACCTAATTTTGGTCAAACTATCAAAAGATTGTTTCGACTGCAAGTTGTGTGTGCCAGTGATCTGTTTTCTCAGATGATGTGTATTCAAAAAGTTCAAGTTGTGATTGTGTGCAAAATTCATCAGTTATCAGGCAGTGTTTGGTGCGAAGTTGGTTTGAATCTTCAACAATCGTCAGGTCATCAGTGGTTTGTTTGTGGATTTATTTTCCTCAAATAATCTGGGCAATTTTTAGAGGATTCAAGTGGTTGTGGCTCAATGCTATGAGTTGTTCAGTGGCTTAGTGATGACTGTGTGCAAGAAAAATCAGGATTTGTTGTGGGCTTAAACCATCAATTCCATATCCATTTCACCAAAAATATCCAATAATCATTTTATAACTCATTCTCGATTCTTTTCCATTTCTCAAATATCCATTATTTTCTTTTTAGTTAAATCATTTTTTTACCATTTCCAATTATCAATTTTGTTTATCCTTTTCATTGACCAAATTACCATTTCTTATTATTTCGATTATTCCATTTGTCATTACCATACCAAATATTATTTTAATCCATTTCACATCCAAATTCATTTACTTTAAATCAAATATCCCATTTTTTCTTTAAATATATCAATATCCATTTTTTTATTCTAAACACACATTTTCTTTTGAACATTTAAGCCCAATTATAAATTGCAAAAATAATACATCATCAGCCCATTTCTCTAAACCCTTATGGTTTCTATACAACACAATTAAAAAAATTATTAAACAAAAAAAAGCCAATTCCCAGCTACCTCCAACTGCAAAAACTCAGGCCCAAAATCCAAGGCATCCAAATTCCCGCATCCTACCTCACTTCAGCTAACCCTCACACATACATCACACCGCCCATCAGCTTTTCATGCCAGCACCCACAAGCCACACTTTCGTACGCGCATAGCCAAGACTCACTAGCTATCAAACTCCACGCCGCATACAAGCCGTAGGCCCAAATAACTTGTACATGCCGAAGCCAAACAAACTTCACACAAATCTCACGCACACACGCAGCCAGCCTGTCAAGCTTCAAACATTTTCCAAGCCTTCCAGCAGCTTAACGCCAACAGGCCTCATCAAAACACAGCCTTGCCTCAAGCATCCAGCAGCTACAAGCCTTCACTTTAAAAATTTCAAGCAATACGCCCAGCCATCTCAAGCCAACGGCTTCACCTGTCAAACAAAAAAACAAAATTTCACTTCAAGCCTCACAAGCTTTTGCCCAGCAGGCTATCACATCAACACTCAAGTACTTACCGCACGTCATCCAAGCCATATCCATAGCAGGCCTTTCAATCCGCAACAGCTTTATTCCAAAATTCATTCATCAGCCACATGAACAAATGCACTTAGCCCAACACGCCGTACAAAAGTCAGTCACACGCATGCGTCCCGCAAGCTCAAGCCGAGGCCTTATGTAGCTTCAACTCCCAGCCGAACATCAGTTAAACACCAGCTTGCCGCAAGCCAATTCCATCTCACTCCAGCCGCGAGCCTTTTTGCAAAGACGTAACACGCCGAACAAACAACCACACGTGACTTTAGCTTTTCAACGTCCAAACCACACACTTCCCGTAAGCCAGTTGCAACCGAAAATAATTCACGCCGCACAGCTATCAACAATCACAAGCCGTAAAATCAACAAGCTTTCTCCAGCCAAACAACAATCAAATGCCAGCCGAAAAATCATCAGCTTCCAAGATACACCAAGCCAGCACCTGAACAACATCATTTCGCTCTCAGCCACAGCAGCTCCTGCACACGAGTAAAACACAACCCAAAACACAGTTGATGAAAGCATAAAACACAACACAAAAATTGAGAAAAAATTGAGAATGGATCACGCGGAAATCCCCTCTCCAAAACGCAATCAAATTGCACAAAACGGCAGCAACTAAATCAATTCATTTCCTCTATAAATTAACCTTCCCCTTCTTCATTGATCAAGCTTAGAGAGCCATAAGAAAGCTCTGTAGAAACAGAAAAAAACAGAAATTAAGTTTCAATCCTCCAAATTGATCTTATTCTCATCTTCAATCTTCATACATCTTTACTTTCAATGCAACTAAAACCGTCGCCGATTCACCACTTTGATTCCTCTCCTTCAACCTTCAAATCCTTCAACCTTTAAATCATCATCTTCAACAAATCAAATAAACAAAAAGAATCGCAAGATCTAGAGAAGAAGTGAGAAATCCGGCGTGAAGAAGAGGAAATCAGAGAGAGGTTTTCGAATCGGTTATTGTTTCGGGAAGGTGAGGTTCGCGGATAAAACTTCTTCATCCATGATTCACACCGTAGCAGCCATGGTTTTGAGTTTTTTTTTTGTTTTGGGATAGAGATGTATGCCGCCATGTTTGAAGTGCTTTTGCCATGTTTCTCTTTGCTGTGTGTAAAAGAAGAAGAATGAGACTTTGTTTATTTTTTTTCTTGCTTATTTTTGTTTCTTTTTTTTAATAAACTAATATGTGTGTGTTTGGGCTTAGGATGTGCTCCAAGATCCATAACCCGTGGACTCCCAATTTGTTGCGTCTCCCTCCCCCTTTTCACTTCTGTTGTTTCTTTTTTTAAAATCCTTTAGTTTCTTTTTTTAAATGTTTTGTTCCAATTCTTTTTTTGATATAATAGTTGTCTAGAGAATATTGTAGTATTATTTGGAAAAGTTTTTTTTTAGAAATGTTTTAGAAAACATTTTAGAAAAGAATTTTAAGAAAAGGTTTAAAAAATATTCTAATTTCTTTTATGGATTTAGCTTTAGATCCATTTCTTTTTCATCCTTTATTTTTCTTTTTGGTCGATGACAATCTCCGATTCGTAGATTGTTGATTTCCGATAAGTTTAACCTTCATTATTTCAAATCTATGGATGAATGATCATTTGGATCATTCTCCATACTTTGAGATCGTGATAGGTTGCTTTTCGAGAAATTTAACAAAAATCTCGATTAAGATTAGACCGTTCCTTTTCTTTTAGTGTGACATATTTTCGGAGAACGATTCATAATATCATTTCTCTAACATGTATTAACACGAATATTTTCCACTTTAATTAGTGGTGGCCGGCCTCATTTGTAGGGTAATTACTCCGTAAATTACTCGGCAATTGCTTAACATAGACCTAAAGTTGTCCCGATTCGGAATGCGATCTACTTGGATCCGGTTTTCGTGGTTGTGCTTGATTAAGTTCATCATACCACTTTATATTGTAAATATTATAATAATGTGAATATACTAACATTTAATTTTAATCTCTCGCACCTTATCCTTTTTATTTTAATCTCTTGTTCCCTACCTCTCTTATTATGCTTCTATATTCATTCATCATATTGCTTATTGTATATATTATTGTTGCTTGTTATTTTCCCTTTGTCCATTTGGACGCAAAACATTAATAAAGGATTAAACATCTAAAAAATGGGTGACTTTTAATTTCGGACTATGGTTACTATCCTTAGCTTGAGACTAGGAGTTTCGAACTTAGATTCTAGGATCATCCCTTTGCTCATTTGTTATGGATTGAAGACTTTGGCTCCGGTTGAGTTTACTTGATTATGAAGATGGACATCCAATTGTTTCAAGATTGCTTGTCATATGGTTTGATCATTCTTCCTTTAACTTTTATTTTCAAGTTTTAGGATAGTCCCTTCATCTCTTCCTATCTTCTTCAATTTTCAAATCTCCTTCCTATTTTCAAAACTTTCTTTGTTTTCTAACTTCAAACATTTTTTCTCAATCAAACCTTGACTTCGGTCATGTGCTTTTACCTTTTCATTTCATTTCTTAAATAAATGCTAAACTACATAAGCATATCGAAACTTTCTTTCTCAAAAACTTTAAAACTTTCACAACTCATTCAATTGTTTTTGTGCCCTCGTGCACGTTTTCCTTTTAACCATTTTTTATGTTTAGATATGATTCATCCTTTCTAGCGGAATTATTCTCTAAAGGATGACGACTTATCTTTACATTTTAAAATCAATTCAACTCATTTGCCTTTTCACAATTTGTACCACGAACTACAGGGTTTTGATCTCGCATTGCACTTTGTGGGTACGTAGGCATGAGACGTTCGTCTCTTCAAACACCAAAATCTTAAAAAACATTCTTCTTCTCATCTCTTCAATCTTTTTTCAAGCAAAACATTTCAAACTAAAAATGCAGTAAACATTTCAAAGGGCTCCCGTGGAGTACCACGGACAAGTCGGGTGCGTAAAACCTTCCCGATTTGTAACCAATCCCCGTACCCATTCTCTGTTTGTTTCTGTTAGCTTTTTAGCTTTTAAGATTCTTTTAGGCTTTCTTTGTTCTTTTTGCCTTTTTCCTTTTGGAAATAAATAAAAGTGCGGTGGCGACTCTGTGTATATTGAGTTAAGTTAATCAATAGCTTACACTCATGATTTTACCGCTACACATAGTCCTTGCTTCTTCTGGGTCAGGCCCTTCAGTGTGAATAGGTTCTTCAGAATCTTTTGCTTTCAAGAACTTATGTCTTCATCAGGGAAGTCGAATCTCATAGGCTGGTAATCATCAATGGGTTGCTCAGCCAAATAGTCAGACAATACACTGCCCTTGATGGCTTTCTGAGAGGTGTAATGAATGTCATATTCTGTTAGAATCATTTGCCATCTTGCAACCCTTCCGGTAAGTGCTGGCTTCTCAAATATGTACTTGACTAGATCCATCTTTGAGATCAATAAGGTAGTATGAGTCAACATATACTGTCTTAGTCGGCGAGCAGCCCAGGCTAAAGCACAACAAGGTTTCTCGAGCAGTGAATAACGTTGTTCACAGTCGGTAAACGTTTTGCTTAGGTAGTATATTGCGTACTCTTTTCGACCAGACTCGTCATGCTGGCCCAACACACACCCCATTGACTCTTCTAATACTGTCAGATACATGATTAGAGGTCTTCCTTTGATTGGAGGCATGAGAATTTTGGAGGTTCTTGCAGATATTCTTTGATCTTGTCGAAAGCTCTCTGACAATCATCGTTCCACCTGACTGTTTGTTCTTTTCTTAACAGCTTGAACAAAGGTTCGCAGGTTGCAGTGAGATGAGATATGAACCTCGAGATGCAGTTCAATCTACCTAAGAACCCTCAAACTTCTTTCTCAGTCTTAGGTGCAGGCATTTCCTAAATAGCTTTGACTTTATCGGGATCAACCTCGATTCCCTTTTCACTTACAATAAAACCCAGCAGCTTATCGGAACGTACCCCGAATGTGCATTTGTTGGGGTTCAACTTCAACTGATACTTTCTCAGATGCTTGAACAATTTCAGTAGATTCACCAAATGCTCATCCTCTGTAAGGGACTTGGAAATCATGTCATACACATAGCACTCGATTTCTTTATGGATCATATCGTGGAATAATGTTACCATAGCCCGTTGATATGTTGCACCAGCGTTCTTCAGACTGAACGACATTACTTTGTAGCAGAATGTGCCCCAAGGCGTGATGAAAGTTGTCTTCTCCATGTCTTTAGGTGACATCTTAATCTGATTATACCCAGAAAATCCATCCATGAAAGAAAATACCGAGAACTGAGTCGTGTTATCCATCAATACGTCAATGTGACGTAATGGGAAATCATCCTTCGGGCTTGCTCTATTCTGATCCCGGTAATCCACACACATATACACCTTGCCATTCTTCTTAGGCACGGGTACAATGTTAGCAACCCACGACGGGTAACTAGTTACAGCAAGAAAATCGGCATCCCACTACTTTTGTACTTCCTTTTTGATTTTCATGGCCATATCTGGGCGAGTACGGCGCAATTTCTATTTAACTGGAGGACAATCTTCTTTCAATGGCAGTCTGTGCATAATAATATTTGTATCCAGACCTGGCATATCTTGATAAGACCAAGCGAACACATCAACATATTCCCGAAGCATACTGATGAGCTTCTCTTTCACTGGAGCTTGCAGACTAGCCCCAACCTTCACCTCTTTCACATCTTCCTCGGTACCAAGATTGATAATTTCAACTTCCTCCTGATGAGGAGCAGTCACTTTTTCCTCTTGTCTCAACAACCTAGCCAACTCTTCAGGCAAATCATAGTCTTCATCAACCCCTTCATCTGCTTGATTAATCGAATTTTCGAAGTCATACAAGGTCATAGTAGTGTTGTTGTCGGTGCAATCTGGAGGATTATCTCTGCAAGGGTTGAGATTTGTTCATTTTAGTGATTGTTTTTATTTTATTTAGAAAAAGTTTGGATGGAGTTATTATTGAAAAACATTGTCATTTATTGTTTTGTGCGAAAATAACAAAAATGAAAGACAGAGAGCGAAAAAAGATCGTTTGCAAAAGATGTCCATTTGTTCATTAATTATTCATTTGCACAAAATACAAATATGGCCCTGTTAAAAAATTAGTACTGACACCTTTTGCAAGATGCAGGACTTGATGCATTCTTAAATAGGAAATAATAATTACTCTGTAGAAGTAATCCTTATAATTTCCTGGGAAGACCAGTTGAGGACTTGCTGGCCTGGGACCCTTGGATGAATCCAGCTTTCCAGGTTGAAGTCACTTTCCACCTCTTCTTCCACATTGTTGATTGCATCCAGGGTTAACATACCCCCACTGATAAACTTGGGAGCTTCAGCAGCCTCCTCTTGGACCTGTCGGGATGGTTTGTAACCCAACCCGAACTTGTCTTCCTTGATCTGAACTTGCAGCAGCTTGCCCCAGCCCTGGGCATTCCCATCTTCAACAACCCTTAGAGCTTGCTTATCTGAGGAGATCGAAGTACCAGACACTTCAGTTGCTACTTCATTGACATTGAAGGCCTGAAACCCTTGGGTCATTGTCTCATGGATCTCTTCGTCCATCTCAATATACTTGTAAGTAGCTAGATGACTAACGAAGATATCCTCCTCCCCACAGATTGTGATGACTTGGCCCTCCCATTTGTATTTTAACTTCTGGTGAAGGGTCGATGTTACAGCGCCATCGGCATGAATCCGTGGTTGACCCAACAAACAACTATAGGTAGGCTGAATGTCCATCACGTAGAAGATATTTTTGAAGATCTGTGGGCCAATCACCACAGGCAGCTCAATTTCCCCAAGAACCGATCTTTTAGAACCGTCAAAAGATCTCACCACCAGGTTACTTGGACGCAATGCAAGACCATCATATTCCATCTTGACCAAGGCTTTATTTGGAAGAACATTGAGTGAGGACCCAGTGTCAACCAAGACATAAGAGAGAACAACACCCTTACACTTCAAGGTGATATGCAACGCCTTATTATGGTTACGGCCCTTTATAGTTAGATCATCATCAGTGAACCATAGTCCATGACTAGTATTAACATTAGAAACCACCGTCTCTAGCTGATTAACTGTAATCTCTTCTGGCACGTAAGCTGCGTGCAAGACTTTGAGAAGTGCATTCATGTGAGCTTCGAAACACATTAGCAGTGATAGAATAGAGATTTTGGAGGGTGTTTGATGGAGCTGGTCCACAACCTTATAGTCACTCTTCTTGATTATTCTCATGAACTCGTCTACATCCTGGTAAAAGGATGTCTTCTGAGTTTCCTTGGTAATAAGCTCTTCAGGCACCACACTCTTGCCCTTAGCCTTGGCAGCAGCTTCTGCTTCAGCATTAGTTCTTGGGAATTGTGAGGCAAAGAGACATCCACTTCGAGTGAAGCCTCCGCCTCCCCCCACATTATCAATCTGTGGTGTAGAAGTGTCAAGAGTGACTTTCTTTCCGTTGCAATATAAATCTGAGCCATAGTGCCAAGGCACGACACTGCTACTATCATATGGAACTGGTCCTGGTACCGTGATAGTAACCAGACTGATATATGCAGAAGAAGGAATTGAGACAGTCTGAAGTTCATAATAAATTGTGACAGGAGGTCTGACCGGAGATGATGTTGGTGATGAAGGTTGCTGATGTTGATGGAGATGTTGCTGTGAGTTGTTGAAAGAATCTGGAACGTGGATTGTTGTCGGATCATAGTAAATGGTAATTGTGGAAATTTCTTCATTGATGGTTGTTGTTGTTGTAGAAGGATGTGTTGAACTGATATTTTTTGAAGTTGAAGAAGGGATGGTTGTTGATGTTGTAGAAGAATATGTTGGAATGATTGTTGTTGAAGTTGTAGGAGTGATGTTTGTTACATTTGATGGAATGCCATGTGCTGGAGTTGTAGGAGGAATGGTTGTTGATGTTGTAGGAGCTTGAACTGTTGAAGTGATCTGTAAAGTGCCTTCTTTGATAAGATTGTTGATACCGGTATTCAATTCTGCACAACCGTTGATGGAAGTCTTACAAGCTTCGCAACGGGCCTCACAACCTGGGAACACTTGGCATTTCAAAAGCTGGGCTTTAACCTCGGCCAGAGGTGTTTGAATACTTGCAACACTATCAATTTGGTTCATCAGTTGATCCTCCTCAATGGCATTTATCCTAGGCCCACCATGGATAGGCATAGGATTCTTGGTAATACTTAGAGGGGGTGCAAAGTTGACTGCCTTAGAATCAATCAAATCTTGAACCTTCATGTGTAAAGCTCTGCACTTCTCTATTGTATGGCCAGGTGCATTGGAGTGGAAGGCACATCTGGTATTAACATCATAGTTTCTTGGAAGGTTTTGGGGATCTGGTGGGGCCAGAGTCCTCAATTCAATCAGATTGAGCTTTAATAATTGTGGAATTAAGGCAACATTGGGCATCAGAATGGGATCGATAACCCTGTTGATTTGTGAAGTCCTCTGTTGAAACGGATGTTGTTGCTGATTGTTATCGTTGTAAGATCTCTGTTGAGGAAATTGTTGTTGCGATGGGAAGTGTTGTGGTTGTGGAGGATATTATTGTTGAGGTGCTGGAGCTGGAATGGTGACAGCAGCTACTTATCTTGGCATGTAGTGAGGCCTACCTCTGCCCATATGTACTGAATCGGTCTCACCTGTACTGCGAGGTCCTGAGAAAGGTTTTCTTGTATTGCTGGAACTAGCACCGTTATCTGAAATTTTGCCCATCTTCAAAAGACTCTCAATTCTCTCACCAACTATAACTACATCCGCAAAGCTGGTGGACGAGAAAGCAGCAAGTATGTCAATGTAAGTTCCTTGCAATGTGTTCATAAACATGTCGGCCATTTCTCTCTTAGACATCAGAGGCTGGACAGCAGCAGCAAGTTGTCTCCATCTTTGAGCATACTCTCTGAAGCTTTCTCTTGAAGACTGAGACATGCCCATTAGGAGAGTCCTATTGGGAGCCATGTCCAAGTTATATTGATACTGGCATATGAAAGCTTCGGAAAAATCCTTCCAGTTCCTGACTGTTGCTCTGGACAGGTGGGAATGCCATTCACGGGGTGCCCCGGTCAGACTGTCTTCAAAGTAGAACATCCATAACTTTTTGTCCTTGGTATAAGATTTCAGTCTCCCCAGAAAGGACTGCAGTTGAGTACGTGGACAAGAGGTACCATTATATCTCTCAAAGCAAGTAGGCTTGAATTTGTGAGGAATCCTGACTCCCTCAACTAGACCCATGTCCATTACATCAAATCCCAAAGAGTTTTGGGACTCCAAAGATCTCAGCATCTCCGCTATTTCGTCCAGACGACGACCATAGGCTTCATCCCAAGTACCAATTACTGTAAACTGTTCCTCTTGAGGGTCCTCTTGCAAGGCACGACCTCTAGTGTTTCCTTGGGTATTTCTGATAGCATTGACTTCAGGATGTAGGTGAGGCCCAAACTCTGGCAAGTCTGTTCGGGGATGCCCGTGATCATTGTTACTAGTACCTCCTGTACCTGGATGATTCTCTTCTGGAGTTTGCCGCTCGACTAACCCTCTAAATCTTTCTTGGCTTTGGGCCAACCCAGTCATTACCACCATGAACTGGTTCATCTGAGCCCTCATCTCAGTTCTCTCATTAGCCATCTGAGTTCTCACGTCAGTCAGATCTTGTTGAACTTGGTCCATCTGTAAGCTCAAACAAACCATAAAGTACAACAAAATTATCATAAAGTACAAACAAACCAAATCCATCCTCCATGACTTCCTTCAGGAGAGCATCAGTCACTGGCCCAACTGGATGCTCTGTGATGGTCCTAATAAGAATGTTCCTGGTGGCAATGGCACTTGTCAACTTCTGGTACTTATCTTGGTCTTTTGATCTCTTCAACCCCGCCCGGAGTTTCAACTTGGAGATTTCCTTTTGTGCTGCTAACAAGGCTTCCTGACTCTTCTTCTCATTAGCTTCCAGCTGCTCTATCTTAGCTTGGGTCTTCTGATCTTCATGCAAACGAGCCTCAATGATCCTGATCCACCTAGCCTGACTCTCCTCTAGGTAGTGCTCAACTCTGACCTTCTGAATCTTAGCTTCTTTGCAAGCATTCTTCAATACCAACTCCCCTACTTGGGCTTTTCTGATGTAATCGTCAGTCTTCTCAATCTTGGTCATATGCTCGATCCGGAGCATCTCTAACCTCTCAATATCCATACGACCATCATTCCTTTCCCAAAGGGTGTTCTTCAGAGCTTCAGAAAGCTGGGTATTCCTCTCTTTCAACTTCTCAAACTCCTCTAAGCTGACTATAGCTACAAGTTCAATTGCTGATGGCCCTGGAACATCTTCCAGGGTGAATGGCATGCAGGTGATCTGTCCTCTGATGCGAGACCAGTCAATGTACTGAGCTGAAGCTATGTTATTGCACTTGCCAAGAATAGCAGTCCCTTTTGTCTGTATGTTATCCCAAGCCCAGGCTGCTTGTCGGATGATGGCATGATTATTCTGAACATCACAGTAAAGGGTCTCTGCTAAATCCTGCTCTCTTGGTGGATGCACTAAGGTATACCCTAGCTGCCTTTTGAAAAGCAAAGGATTGTAGTTGATGTAACCCTTCACTCCAATGAGAGGTACATTGGGATACTGCCCACAACTTGTAATTATGTCTCTTCCCTTGGTGCTCTGAGTACACCACATGTTGTCTTCTGAAGTGAGAGCAATCATTCTCTTAGCCCAGTTTCTTGACTGATGAGGATTCAGGAAAGTTTCTGTCTTTGGCAGGTGTCTCAATAACCAACAGTAGAAGAGAGGTGCACAACGTCTGACTAGTCTTCCCCTCTGCTTCTCATTTCTCTGATGCATTGAGTAGTAGAAATCCCCTAGCAAGGTAGGAACTGGATTCTTCAACAAGAAGATATGGATAGCATTCTTGCTTACAAACTTAGGCTCGTCTGTAAACAAGAAGATTTCATATACACTAAGAGCCAGGAGAGCACAAACAGTTTCCCACTTCCCTGCTGCAGCATGACTGGTGGCCTGAGTCATCAAGAAGTCCAAATGGAGGTCTAAGATTCCAGCCTTGGTGGTCATATGCTGATCAATGATGGTGTTTTCCAAATGTAAAGCCTTAGATATGTCTTCATTCCTAGGAGCAGTCATCTCAGGGTTGAAAGGGATTCCTCTCCTGATAGGGACACCCAACAACGTGGAAAACTCTTCCAACAAATGACCCATCTGAAAGTCTGGGAAAGTAAAACATCTGAGAGGAGGGTCATAAAACTAGGGGAAAGTGTGAATCATGCTCCTTTAGGATGCATCCACGTCCATGATCATGTCCATAATACCACCATAATGTTCCCTGAATAGAGGGACATGATCAGGAGTGATAAGTGCCTGAATCTGCCTGATGCCTGCTGGGGAGGGCTCAAAGAAATGATAAGTAATGTTACTCTTCCTGGATGAGTCCATACTGATAATGTATGCTGATGAAGATACCTGAGGAGAAATACTGATGAAGAAAATTTGAGAAAATATCAACTGAAGAAGACCTCTGATGAAGATAACTGATGAAGGTGGCTGAGTAGAAGAACATTCAAAAGCAAACCAAAAAAGATGTGGATACCCTGTAAAACAAATAGACAAATGTTAAGTGATGCAAAATGATGTATGCAGAATGATATGCAAGGGTTTGTGATCAGGTGATGGATTTGTCATTTGCTTTGATAGGGTCCATGAGTGTTCATAAGTCCAGATGAAGGCTAAAGAACCAGTAACCAGGTGGGGGACTCAAATAAAGAGTCACAAGTCCAGGGTTTCATAGAATCAGTCCAAAATAGTGTAACCTTAAAACAATATTAGTAACAGGGTATGATGAGGCCAAGGGTTCCTGCAAACCTGTAAACATCCCAACCAACTCACAGGTATTGTTCTAGAACAAGGATCCTCAGACTTGGATCTATTATGAGAAGTGTAAACACTTCTAACCCGGAGGTACAATGTTTACCCTAATCTTAAATAATCCTCCTATAATTCACCTCAGATGCTGAAGGTCATTTTAAAAGGTCATCCAGACTTAGCAGGCTTCCCAGATAGCTCTAGCACTACAGGAAATCCGTAGCACAGAGTTCTCAAGAAGAAACCCATGTCTGAACTGTGTTTCATATTCCCACACAAGACCAAAATGGAATGGGAAA
This sequence comes from Lathyrus aphaca, assembly GCA_963966055.1. Taxonomy (NCBI): domain Eukaryota; kingdom Viridiplantae; phylum Streptophyta; class Magnoliopsida; order Fabales; family Fabaceae; genus Lathyrus; species Lathyrus aphaca. The sequence continues at coordinate 426,221,041 of OZ014523.1, read as the reverse complement.
GAATATGAAGCCACTCTAATCCTATGTGTCACTTAGGCTCCCGGTGTGGAACCTTGCTCACTGAAGTACCCCTCCCACCAAGGTAAACCAACAAATCCAATACATGATATGATGACAATAATATGAAATGCATAAACAGTAAAAGAAAGCAATAAATAAAGCTGTACAGAAAGAAATAAACAAAAAGCACACATAACACCCCCATAAACACAAATCAAACAAGCGCTAGGAGAAACCCACAAAAAGAACTAGAATCCCTGGTAGCAAAGATAAGTCCCCAGCAGAGTCGCCGAGTTGTCGCTCCCGGAGAAGACACTAGGTCCCCAAGGTGCAGACGCAAATGGTCAGCGAAAGAGAAAGGGTTGAATTGAATAGAGTCACTAGCTAGGCATTTTTATCCCGAAGGAAAGGTAATGTTGCATAAACTTGGAAAGAGATGGATAAGACGGTTGCGAACCAGAGAACCTGAGAAAGGGGGTTGGTTACGACTTGGGAAGGTATTAGCACTCAGATCGTTCGTCGTACTCGACGGGATCCACTCTTACAATATTGTGTTTAAAGGGGTAGGTGTATGTGATATCTGTGTGCAAAAGCTAGGGAAAGAAAGTACAGGTGTCAGTGCAAAAGGTGAATTGCTCAGGAACTGAGGCTTTAGAAGAAGGCTGAGGGAGGGGGAAGACACAAAGACTTTTGTTCGATAACTGTTAAGTTATGCCTACGTATCCTCTCGTTCAATGAGGAAGTCAGAACACCATAGTTCGACTCAAAGATTCTGAAAATAAATTGACTGTGAACTACTTGCTTATCTATGCTCAAGTGTATGACTCGTCTGGCTCAAGTGCTAACTGTCTTGCATTAGATGGAAAAAGCGAGTTCTCGTCTGTGAATGAGTGTGATGAGAAAATAATCCCGGAGGAGACGATTATTGTTTGTTTTTGTGTTTTCAGTTTTTTTTTTTTTTGGTGTTTTGCATAGGATTATGAGCTTAAGCCTAAATCAAGGGTTTGTAAACTCATTATATCCTCCCTGACTAGGGATAATGAGCCTACTTAAGTATGAGATAAGCATCTTAACTTAATTACCATGATGATGTAGGATTAAGATCATTAACCTACTTGTGATTATTTAGATGTTTTTGGTTTTTGTTTAGTGTTAAGTAATGAGTTTAATCTCTAATCACAGATTAGTGAACTCATTACACCATCCTAATAGAAGGATGATAGATGAGGACACTTGAGATGAGGAAGACTCCTCAACTTAATACATGGTTAGGGACTATATTCATTAGATAACAAGCCTTTATTAAGTGGGTTTTAATTAAAGGATGAGATTAAGAAGTGGATTTTATGGTTTGTAAGACAAACTTGAGGGGGACTTGTCCATTAAACACTAGGGTTAGTCCCTTTTAACCATAAGGAAGAGATATAACCCTAATGTAAGGCCAGAGTTACAAGATAAAGTCTTAGTGATTATTAATGTGTTTTGATTAAGAGGTGTAAAAAAATTAAAGGTTTAACACTAAGGATTAAAGTTATACACTCCATCCTAATATAATGATGCAGGCATAACCCTAATTCCAAAGTCCTAAAGCTTTAAGAGTTTAGCCTCTGATTAAGAGATGAGAAGAGAGACTCAAGGAGACTCAAAGGTAAAAAGCTAGGGGGACTATACACAACCCTAAACGTTATCATGCTTGGACATCCTATGGTTTGTGAGGCTTAAGAGAAATGATCTTCAAGAAGGCCACTATGGAAGAAGCAGATGAAAAAAGAAGGAGAGAAAGGATAAGTTACTTACTTCCTAAAGAAGATAAGTAACTTAGGAGAAAAGAAAGGAGAAAGAGAAACATAAGTGAAGCAAGTTCACTTCAAAGACAAATAAGAATTCATATGATAGGAATGAAGAAGTGGGAGGTGAAGGCAAATCCACCTCCCAGATAACTTACCAAAAGTTCCTGAAATGTTAGTATGAATGCATAAGGAAAGAAATGAAAAGAAATAAGACAAATGAAGGTGCAAAGACCAAATTCAGAACTGAATATGCAATGTAGATGGCATATGAGATGATGCAAAATCATACAAGATGCATATGAATGATCATACAAGGATGAGATGCAATGGAAGCATGAATGACGCTTAAATACACATGAATGTTCTTGAAACAAAATGAATGCAAAGCATGCCAAAATGATGCAACAATGATCAAACAATGTTTTAAACATGTCCTAAGATGTCTAATATGACATACAAAAGAATGGAATGGCATGGCAAGTTCACAAGTTCATGAAATGCAAAGGAGAATGCAAATGAAGATGCAAAATTAGGGTTTTAAGACAACATGAGATGCATATGACCAAAACAGAAGCAATCATCATGACAAAACATTGAAATTAAGCTCAAACAAACCCTAAACCTATACAAGATCACATCCCAAAGGAGAAGGTCAGAAGCCAATCCTAGTGAAAGTTATGATATTTTGGGTGTTTCTAAAGGGAAAATGCAAATCAAATTGAAAATACAAGATAAAAATATGATATAAATAACCTAGAAACTATATGCAATATGTGAAACAATGCAAAAAGAACCAAGTTCAAACTCATTATAGTTAGGCAGAAATGAATTTTTCAAGTTAGGGTTAAAAAATGTGAAAATTTAAGAACCCTAATTCAAAGAAAATTGTGAAAATATGATCAAACCTAAAAAGAAATTTGTATGGTGAGTTTGAAAATGTTTCTAAATGTATTGGAATGCTTCATGAATTTTTTGGTGATTTTTAGAAACCTAAATGCATATTTAATTAATTAAAATCAATTAATTAATTAAATAAAACATTTAAATATTTTAAAAATAGTTTTTTAATGCAAAAATTAAAATAAAAAATGTTTTTAGATTAAGAAAAATATTTGAAACAGAAATGCAAAGTTTGATATTTTTTGGATGATTTTTGCTATTTTAAATAAATTATGGAAAGAAATGCAATAAAAATGAAAATATAATGAAATAAATGAGAAGTATGATGATCCAGTGGCTGAGATTTAAACTGAGGGGGGAGGGGTTGACTGCGCGCGTGATCCTAAGGCCTAGATTGAATCTGGCTAATTAAACTGATTAATTTAATTAATTAAAATTAGGGTTTAAGTGAAATGATCCTGGCCACTAAAAAACGCGCTAAGAAAGATCCAAGGGCCTACATTTAAACTGAGCTGATTAACACTAATCCTAACCCTAATTACTCTCAGGTGATCGGAGCTAGCTCCGGTCATCTTCTCCGGTCACTCTTCCACCCCAACTCCATCAAAACCCCGTAAAAACGCATCAAACTCTCCAGAAATGATCAATGAACAACATTAAACATGAATCCAGCAACAAACAACATTTATATCCCATCAAATTCATGAATCGAAGCAAAATGGAAAATTGCACAAAACTTTCAGAAGCTAAATACATGCTTGTTTTCAACTCATTTTCAAAACCAAACACATCACAATGATCAGTGAAACATGTAGATTGATATTGTAACTTAAAAGGAAAATTCTGGAAAATTTGTTCTTGATGATACCTGAGATGAAGCTTTCTCAATCTTAGCTTTCTGGACCTTTCCTTGATGAAAAACCACTCCAATGATCCCCTTTGTGCTTCTGAAAGGCTTGAAACAAGTTTGTATGGCTTGGTTTTTGAGATTCAGTTCTGAATATGCAGAAATCGTGTTTATGTTTGGGCTTGTTTCAGGCCATGGTGATGGGTGGGATTTGATCCTTAGGTTATGTAGAGTTGAATGGTGAAAGAAATTTTGAGTTTGAGTGGCTGAGGAGTGAGTTTCGAAAGCTTGAAGGTTTTGGGGATTTTTGAGCAATCTGAGTTGTGTGATGTTTCAGGCTTGTGTGTTGTATGAAATGAGTTGCATAAGGTTAGTATAGGCCAATGAGAGTGATCAGAAAGTGGGTGGTGGCATAGTGTGATTGGTATGAGCCAAGTTGCAAAAATGTCAACATTGTGTACTTGAGGTATGGGCATGGTTCAGAGTTGGCTTTAGGTGTGTCTTGGCCTCAGCTTGCATCAAGGATGGCCATGGGATGGTTTAGAGTGATCAGAAGTGAATGAGTGGTGAGATTGAAGTGTTTTTGCAATTTGATAATTTTGTGAAGTTTGAAGAAGTTGGTCATGAAATTGTTGGTTCAAGGCTGAATTTTGGTCGTGGCATGTTGTGTGATGTTGTAATGATGTTTAGGAGGCAATTAGAGGTCATGAAATGGCTTAGAACTTGAATTTTCAAAATTCCCTCTTTGGTGCACACTTGAAAATTATAGGATTTTTGCCAAATTTGAAAGGCCATATCTTGAGTTCTAGGATGAATCAAGACATGTTCTTGTACTTTTTGAAAATGGGAAGACATAATCTACAACTTTGATGTCTAAGAATTTTTCATTTGAGGCATTTTTGATCATGAAAGAATAGGTTGAATATCTTTCCCAAAATGGAAAGTTTCCATTACAAGTCATTTCCAAAAATAGAAAGTTTGCATTTGGCTCAAAATTCATCAACTTTGTGAACTTATAACCACTTCTAAGATCAAATAAAGATCATAGAGACTCAAAATGATGATGATGACCCTTTGGTACCCTTGACGGAGGCCTCAGATGCCCTGATTTTGACTTTACTTGCTCAAGAAGTTACCCAATGATCCTTATAACATATTAAGACCATTAGAAACAAGAATGACCAAAAAAATTGGGATTAAGGCCTCTGAAACCAAAACCCTAATTTTAGGTCATCTGTGTAGGAAATCTTCAGTCTGCCTTTATGCCTTTGCATATGCTTTGTGATCCCTTGACTTTTATGAACTTTGGGGAGCATATTATGATCATAGAAAACACATGGACCCTCTTGGCAAGCTTCAAGACCATTGGGATGGCTCATATCACTTCTTGGATTGCTCAAATCACAAACCCTAGATGCAGATGAAATGAACTATGCATTGGGATATGCTATGCTTATGCTAATGCAAAAATGAAAGATCATAAGCCATGGTGTGAGAAAAAGTGAGGGCAAATTTGGGGTGTTTACAGTGACGAGTCGATTATATGTATGCTTGATAAGTTTCTTCTCTCTGAAAGATGAATTCTTTTTATGTTCATATTTACTTTTCCAATTTTACTATACCCATTTTTAATCCAAACTCATAAATTTAGAAATTGTCGAACGACAGTTCAGTAGCACCGATCTCTGTGGACACAATAAATTCCCAGAAAAATACTTCCAAAACTTTTGTTGTTTGATGTTGTACCGCAGTCCAACAAAATGGCGTCGTTGCTGGGGATTGGTGTTTTTATTGGATCACATTGTGATAATTTCTTTGTTTTTGAGTTTTGCACATAATGTCCATATTGTGTATAATCTTGTTTTAAATTTTGTTACTATACTATAAGAATACTTCGATACTTGTACATTTTACCCGTGATGTATATACTTGTTTTGTTTTAATATTTGTTCAAATGGTTGGTTAGGATACTTTCTTTTGGTTTTCCCGGTGAGGCATCACCATATGGCATGAAGGGAGGAAGTTACTGGCTAAGCATAATAAAGGCGTTGAGTTTACGACGTCAAACAAGCATGTTTTATCAATTTTTTCGTTATTACTTTTTCATCTTTACTTAGGTAGTATGGTGAACATTCATTAAACAAGTTGTACTTGGATTGTTCGTAAAATTTTCAAATCTTCACTTTATAACTTGTTTAATCCATTTTCACCCGGTCTTTCAATGTTTTTTTGCATGTGTTTGGACTCCAATTTTGGTTCGACTATTTGAAGTCACATGAGGTGTTTGTCCATTTTTTTTTATGATTTAAACTTGTGAATGAATGGTAATGATAGTGTTTAAAGTTTGGTATGCATTCAAGGTATGTTTTTATCGCTTTCCAGGCTTTAGCATATTCATGATACTTAGAATTTTTACAACTTTTTTGCCATTCATTCTTTTGTATACTAGTTCATTTTATGAATCACTTTAGTTCCCTCCCTTTTTGTGAGGAAGCCTTCCATTGTTCATATATGCTTGGCGTACCAACATTCTTGTTTTAACTAGAATTTATTATGTTTAATCTTTTGTTTGTGTTGATTATATGAAAGCATGAAAAGAATCAAGGCTTTTTTGTTTCATTTTGAGCACAACTACCTTAGCCAAATAGTCAATTCACCTTGTGAATGTGTGATCATTTGTAACCCCTTTGAGCCTTTGGTCCTTATCCATATTGTTTGAGCTTGATGCTTGTCTATGAGTGTCAAATTCATTTTTTATATGGATTTTGATTGATTATTTTTTCTTGAACCCTCAACTTTGTGTTATTGTATGAATTTTTACCTTGCCTTAGAAAGTAGGGAATATTCACATGATGATGTGGTTGAATTCAAGTTGGGGATAAAATGATGGTTTACTCATTGGTTGGTTGCTATGAGGTTGTGAAAAAGAAAAGAAAAAAGAGAAAAAAATTTAAAAAGAAAAGAAAAGAAAGAAAAAAAAAAGAAAAAAGAAAGAAGAAAATCCTTGAGAAAGGAAACAAAAATAGTAGAATAATGTTGTGCTAATAAGTTCTTTGTGTTTGGTGTAACACTTGGAATTTTGGAAGACGTTTGATTGAAATTTTGTGTTTGAACTTTTGTAAGTTGATTACTCCCTTAGGTTTATGCAAGTTTTTATTTCGATAACTTTAGGAATTATCCCTTACTTGTTCACCCGACCACATTACAACCCTAAAAGTATTTTTGATTCTTTCATTTATGTTTTCAATATGAGTTTTTGGATGAAAACATAATTTAGTCTTTTGTTTGCAAGATTGTTGTGTGAGTGAAAAATTCCTCATTTTGTGCTTTTCATCTACCGATGATTGTTTTGCTAGTTGTGATGCATGTTTGAACTTGTGTTGTTTTAGGATGGTTAGCATGATTTTTGTATTAAGCATTTGCTTCGTGATTATGTTATAGTTTTAGTTTAGTGGTAAGTATTTACTTTTTGTGTACCATTTTCGATTGAATCATTGCATTTGTTTTTGTGTGTCAAAACTTGTTGTTGCGGAATTTCTTGGATTTTGATTTTGCTCCTTTAGATATTGACCTTGTTTAAGGACAAATAATTATGTAAGTTGGGGAGAGTTTGATAAGTGAAAATTGTAGCTATTTTTGTATATAAGGTTTTGTTTCACTTATCTATACATTTTTTTAAAACCATTCAAATAAACCCCGCTTTATTTGTAAATACATTTATTTATATTATAGTGTATATATTGCATTTTCGTGTAAATATCACTGGGTTTAATTTTTTCCATTTATTTTTGTAGGTATTCAAGCATTGATATTTGAGCATTGTTAAATAGATCATTGAATAAGCTTTCCAACACTTCGAACCAGGCGAAAAATGGAATTACGGTTCAAAAGTTATGAATAAAACAATGCTGGATTTTTGTTGTTTGTTGTCAGCTGGGCCGGGCGGTGGATTCTGCCGCCGGGTGGTGGAGTCTGATGAAGAAGTGAATAAATTCCAGAAATTTGACATGTTTCGCCTCTCTTGAGTGTCGGGCGGTGCAGGGCAGAGCGGTGGATTCTAGGGCTGAGCGGTGGTAAATATTTATGGTCAGGCTGTATAAATTATGCAACTAGCATGAGTAAAATAAAGTGCAGCATCGGGCAGTGGATTCTGCCGCCGGACGGTGCGTCTGAGGCAGAAAATTGTATTTAGTTCATTTTCATTTCATTTGTAAGGGATGTTGTTTGGGGGTAATTTTTGTTCTCCCAACTTCATCAACCTCATTTTTTAGAGGATTAGCTTAGAAAACAACACATGGAGCTTGCATCTTGTATAATCAGATGTGGATCCTCATCAATCGGGTTGACAACCAAGAGGTTTTGTTTTATCTATTTTTCCTTTTTTTTATAAACTCTTTTGTATTGGGAGTTTATATAGTTACTCTGAATCCATGTATTTTTGTTGATCATAATAATGTATAAATCTGCTTTACAAATCACTATCAATGTCTTCCTTGATCTTTTTGAATTGATGTTTAGATTTATGTTATGTTAGAGATAAACATCATGAATCTTGATTAGGGATGGACATTCTATTGTCTAGATGTTAGAGATAGATTTAGATAATAATCTTTTTTGTGTCAGAACTTAATGTCTTCCGTATTTCGAGGCTTCATGCGCGAGAGTGACGACGAGAGTGATACAGTTGCTCTCCCAGCTCAATGTTCCATAGATGGACACTGTTGTGAGCGATACTTGATGATTTTGATGAGTATTATAGTAGATTGAAAATAATCAATAAATTTATGTTTGTGACGAGTCGATTATATGAATGCTTGATAAGTTTCTTCTCTCTGAAAGATGAATTCTTTTTATATTCATATTTACTTTACCAATTTTACTATACCCAATTTTAATCCAAACTCATAAATTTAGAAATTGTCGAACGACAAATCAATAGCACCGATCTCTGTGGACACGATAAATTCCCCGAAAAATACTTCCAAAACTTTTGTTGCTTGCCGCTATACCGCAGTCAAACATTGGTGTTCTTGATTGAAGCTTTTAAGCAAGATCAAGTTTTTGTCTTGGAAGAGTGTTCTTATTTATTTGTAAGGTTTTGTTTGATTATCACAGTGTGTGAATGAGGGGGAGTGAGAGGGGTTCTCTTATATAAGATTTCTTAGATAGAAATTTCATTGGATAGTGATTAAGTGAAGAGTGTAAACATGGTGGTTTAACTTTGAATTAATACTACTGATAATGGATTCCTTTCCTAGCTCGGTAGCCCCCAAAGTAGGTGTGTTTACACTGAACTGGGTTAACAATTCCTTATGTTTTTATTGTTTTACTTTATATTTTATTTTTCTTGTTAATATTCAGATATTAATGTCTTAACATCTTATTCGACATCCCATATCTGATACTAGAATTTCAATAACTCAACCTAATAAATAAAAACTACAAAACAATCAAGAGCAACAAACCTTAAAAAAACAAAGAAAACCCAAACCGAGTCACCAACAAAAAACCACTCAAATCAAGACAAGGTAGAACTCTCTAACTAAAGACCAACATCAATATCTCCCAAATTTGATGAAGCACAACAAGAGTACATCCAATGTGAACAAAAAAATCAAATCCTTGTCTTTCTAAAAAAACATTCGGCTATAAAGTACTAGACAATTGTATATGAATTAAAACTCTAAGAAAATAATTGTAAGAACAATCAAAATCGGGTTTAAAAGCTAGAGTATCAGTGCAAATACAGGTTCCAATACTACCGTCTATTATGAATAGAATGTTAGGTCTCCAATACTTTTGGGCAAGGCCAAAAAGGTGAACCCAAACACGAGAAATTGTGACTTTTTATAGGTTCAAATTAAAATCCATGGTCCAAGGAAACAACTTCAAAGTACCTGGTTCGAGGTTCCATGTTGGCATTGATCACACCCTTTTCACATCATCGAACGAGGGGAAAGAAAACTCGTAAAAACCTTTCTTGATAGAGGTTATTCCCCATTTATCTAGGTTTTTATATTAAGGAGTTAGCTTGTTCTTCAAGGCAATTACAATCAACGGAGTTGACTCTTTTGGCCAAACAACTTTGTCATGGAGGTTCTGCTTGTAAACCTTCAGTCCTACAATGTATTATTCGCCTGGAATGGAAAATGGTGATTCTATCACCCTTTAAACAAGGTTGAGGAAGTTGTGACGTTGGAATATGACAAATATTGGCGTAAACATTCAGGGTGTCAATTGTGTTTGTGAATTAAGACTCAATGGTTGGATTCTTGTTCTTAAGGTTGACTTCTAGACAAGTCCAAGGAATCTTAAACAATTCTATGAAAAGGCTCTGCCTCCCCAGCGACTGTCGAACTGACGATTGGATAATGGAAGGGATGAATGGAAAGCCAGAGGAGAGAGAAAAAATAGCGTTTTTCCTAAGAAAAATAAGGATATAATGGTCTATAATATTTTATAACATAATGTGGTCCAGTTTGGTTTGGTTTGCAAAACTGAAACCGCAAATAGAATTGAATATCGCGGTTCTGTTATAAAATGACCCAAATAGATCCAAATCAAATGTGATTTTTTTGCAGTTTCGGTTAACAGGTTTCTATTGGACAAATTCGGTTTTGAACACCCCAAAGGAATAATATAAGGGAAATTACTATCATAAAAGCATCAAGAGACAAAGTGATAATAGTAAGAGATATATAAACAATACCTAGGAAGAAACCATAAATCAAAGCGAGGATAATAAACTGAAAAACAAAAGAAACACCACTATTGAGGAAAACATCAAAAGAACATGTAGAACAATAAAAAGGTGGAAAATCATATTATTTGGGAAAAATATCAAGATCATTGTGAACATCGATGCAAATATTGTGATTGTAGGTAAGTGGAACATGGGAGCTTTGATCACGAATGAAAACGATAAAACCTTTGCGACCGCTACATGGAATCAAGGAGGCTATAACAATCCTATAACATCATTAATTTAGGCTATATTTGGATACAGTAAAAAGAACGGAGCGGAACGAGGTGGAATGAAGTGGAGCGGAATGAAATAAAGATACAATTTCATTGTTTGGGTATTTCACGATAGAATAAAGCAATTTTATCATTCCGCCCAAATTAAAGGGTATAAAAATTGATGGAAAGTGATGGAATGCGTTCCATCCGGTTCCGCTCCATTCCATTCATTTTTAATTAATCTAAACAATGAAATTTAAGTTTATACCGTTGCTTCCAATCCTATTCCATTCTATTTCATCAATCCAAACATACCCTTAGGGACATATAGGGGTGGCAAAACGGGCTCGGCTCGTTGGGCATGCCCGTTTTGCCCGCACGACCAAGGGTTTAGGCCCTCACCCTTTAAAGTGTCCTCCCCGCCCCGCCCCATTTTTTTTGCGGGCTTTTGCGGAGATGCACATTTACTTATATTTTGCATTTTGAGGCTTACATAGTGCAATGCCTGTGGGTTGTCTCCGTCCAGCCCTCACTTTTTTGCGGGGCGGGCTTAAGTTTTAGGCTTATATCCTTAACTTTGACCGCCCCACCCCGTTCCATTTTTTGCGGGATTTTGTCGGACAAGTCTAACCAGGACGAACATGCCCGTTTACCATCCCTAGGGACATAGACATGTGCACTACGTTCCTTTTGTTTTTGTCACATTTATAATTTGTCATTTATATTTTTGTACCATTTTTTCAATTTTAGCATCGTTGAATATAATTATTTTTAATAATATTATACTAATCTTAATGATTTAAACATTGCTTTAGTTAAAAAATTAATAATCAATTAAGTGCCATCTTTTCATTTTATTTGATAAGATTTACATACGGTCTCAAAGATCGTGCTCTAGATAGGATCTAAAATATAAGAAATACAATTTTTAAACAATCACTTAAGTGCTTTCTTTTCGTTTTGCTTTTCTTTTTCTTTATCAGGTAATAGAAAATAAATAATAATATCTTATCTTTGCTTTTTGTGTGTAGAGGTTGGTCTCTTGGGCATGGTTTTTGTTGTGGTTTTGCTTTTTGCATCGTTGGGGCCTTGGATTCTAAGAAATGAAATCTGTATAATGTCAAACTAAGAACCTATATGCCAAATGAAATCTGTTCAATTATAATATTAAAATTAATTTTATATTTTTCAATCGTGAAACTTATTAAATATGTTTGATGTGTAGGGTGAAAATTTGACTCAAGTCCAGGTTAGTGAGAGTGTGTGCTAAAATTATTTTGAGTTTTGAGATGAAATTAAAAGTATTTAACATGATGTAAAAGTTTGATTAAAAACTGCAATATAAGTATTATACTCAAATTTGTTGGATGTTTAAATATATTTATATAACTTAATTCTTTAAATTAATTTTGAATTGTGATCCAAATTCATTTAACATGATAAAACTGCTGGAAAGAAATCCATAATACATTAGAATAAAATCCAACACAATTTTTCACAAGTATCAAATACAACGAAAATCAATAAAACACACTAAACACCATACTACAATTTTAGCAATGAAATTTTTTTGTTAATTTGAGGTAAAAAATTATTATAGATCACTTAAATCTCCACTATAGTCAGATAATTTGCACACTCAAGATTCTCTCTAACACTAATTAGAGAGATACATCAACATTATCAAACTCTACGATCAATCTTGAAATACAAAAAGAATCAAGAAAGATAGTCAACAAAAACAACCACAAAAAACTGCAACTCAGAAGTGAACTTAATGCTCTAAATACGATTTCCACCATTCAGAATGTACCTCTATGAGTGATAAACGATGTCACCAAAAATCAAGACGATCTAACAATTGAATTGTGAGAAAACTTCAATCTCGTGAGACCACTATATACTGAATTAGGGTTGTGGGAATTTCACTCTTCTTTCGATTTTTCTTTTATATTAATAACCTAATTTTCTTTGATTTACAACAACAAAGACTCACACATATCCTACTAACCCACAACAACTCCAAATATGAGGATAAGCCAGTGTATTGTAAGAAAAACAAATAACATAAATTAACTTATTGAAAAAACTATAAATCAATAAAAACAATTATAAAATTGTGATAAATTACATTTATTAAACAATTTTTTAAAATATAAACAATAGTAATATTTTTTTTTATTTTAAATTTTTTTCTATTAAAAATAATTGCCTCCAAAAAAAAAAAAATTGGGACCAGTGGCCTACAACATGTGAAATAACTGGATTGTAAGTTGTAAGTAACCGAAAGTGGGAACACAATAGTGCTATAAAGATAAAATTGCTTGTCGCTTCTTATTGCAAATTTGCAATCAAACCATGTGAAGTATATTTTGCATATTTGAAAGGGATAGTGATTTTCAATCAGCAAATATCAAATCAAATTCAAATACTTATCTCACCAGTAACCAATCATATACTCAAGACAACCGAATCTCATTCAATGATTTTATTGTAGAAAATTGAATATATAAGTAAAATAATTTTATATTGCCAATCGATTAATATTATATATTCTGTTATATTTTATTATAACTTCTAAGTTAATAGTATGATATGATTGAATAATGAATTTTTATTAGGTGATAGTATAATATTATTTTATATTTTTAATGTATATCTATTAAACTTAAAGATATAATAATTTTAGTATATTTCTCAAAGGAGAATTGAAAAAAAAAGAAGAAGCAATAGTAGTCAATATAAGAAAATCAAGAGAAAATTGAAAAGATATCATAAATTATCAATTAATTTTTTTAACGAATAACTGTAATTAAAATTTATTGAACAAACATTCTTAACATCGGACATTCACAAAATTAAGCGATAATAGATTTTCTTTTCAAAATTTATTATTTTTAAAAGGAAAATGCTAACGAGTGCTCCTAGGACACTGATTAAAAAATTAAAATGCTAAGTTGAACATTATTTAAGAGATTAAAAAGACATATTTTTCAAAATATATATGTATTCAATATATTGAAAGGAGAAATAATCAATATTTTTAAGGAATGTTATATGTATTCAAAGAACTGAACAAACATATTTTCTTTATTTGAAATTCTGGTTAGCATAACCCTTTTTTAAAATAGTATTCTTGCTAAATAATTTTACAAAATAATTCACTTTATGACTTGATAACAATATATCACCTATCACTACGCCAAAAATGTTTTTTAACAGCGCATCTTAGACAGCGCTTTTAAAAGAAAGCGCTGTCTAAGGTTAAAATAAAAATAAAACACGGAAAATGTTCTAAAAAAATAATGAAAGCGCTGTCTAAGGGGGGGGGGGGGTCTTAGACAACGCTTTCTAAAAGCGCTGTCTAAGACCCCCCCCCTTAGACAGCGCTTTCTAAAAGCGCTTTTAAATATAGACCTTAGTCAGCGCTTTAGAGAAAGCGCTGTTTAAAGTCTTTCAATTAAAAAAAAATTATAACCAAAAGCGCTGTCTAAGGGGGGGGGGGGGTTTAGAAAGCGCTTTTGGAAAGCGCTGTCTAAGGCATATCTTAGAAAGCGCTTTCCACAAAAGCGCTGTCTAAGGTCTAATTAAAATTAAATTTCAGACTTCTATTTTCTTTCTCTGTTCTTTTTGTTTTCCCTCCTGCGAACAAACCACTCCAGCGAACCCTAACAGCGAACTTGAATCCATTGTCATCCTTCGGTTTCAGTCATTGAAAGTGTTTGAAGAATCGTTCGTTTCTACTGTTCTTCATTGCGGTATTACTTCATTTCTTCATTTTTTCATTTCTGATTTCAGTTCGGTTTCAGTTCGTCATTTCTTCATTGTTCCTTTCAATCGGTTTCAGGCATTGCAAGTGTTTGAAGAATCGTTCATTTCTGAAAGTGTTTGAAGAATCGTTTATTGTGGTATGTTCTTTATTTTTCCTTTTATGGTGACGATTCATAGGAAAAATTTCAACGTACTTTTGTTTGGTTCAATGCTTGCTCTTTTTGTTTGTAAAATACACTGTTGATGCTCAATTGCCAACCCTAACTGAATGAGAAATAAAAATTCTTGTTCTTGTCTTTATGTAAGTGCAAGCATCTTTCTTTATCATCTAATATGCAAATATGAATACCTAACAATATCACATTAATTATGAGTACTATTTTTGTTGCATTATTCTACATGTACATCAAGTATTTTGTCCAAATATTTGAATATAAAGTTTAGGCGAGTAATGGGGTCCATTTATAGACTTTTAGATTGAACACATAAGATTTTGGACATGAAACATGGTTTTCCCACATAAAAAGGTAGGTAGGTAGTATTAAATTTCATACATTGTTTTGTTACAGTGTCTGTGTCTACTTGACTTTAAATTCTAAATATCATTTTGGATTTAGATGTTCAATATTGTTCAAACTTCATGTTTCCTTAGTGATTATACTTGAAGATTGAATAGGTAGTTTTTTTTTCTTTTTAACTGTGAAAGTGTTGTTCATCTCACTTTCATTCTAAAGGAACAAGATTTCTCCCATAAAATGATAGAAAAAGTTTGATTCTTGTAATATAAAAAATGAAAGTGATGAGGTAATTAAAGTTGGTATATTGGCGTATCGGATACGTTATTGAAGTTTATATTAACATTGGTTATGTATAGGTTTTTGAAGTTTAAAATGAATTGAACTTTAAAATTGTTAGGATATTCAAAGATACTACCTTAGTTATGTATTTTCGTCTGGATTGATTGTTTACTTTAATAAGTAGGAAAACCATGGATAAAACATGGATCTGTGCCGATCGAATGACCAAAGAGTACGAGAGTGGGGTTGCGGAATTCGTTAAGTATGTTGTTCAACACGCTGAAAACCCCAGACGAATGCATTGTCCTTGCTTGCGTTGTTGTTATATTGGTAAGGTTGACGCACATGGATTGAAATCGCATTTGCTGAGGCATGGAATTGATCAAAGTTATCAGTGTTGGATATTTCATGGTGAGAAAATTAACGAGAATGTTGAATCGAGTGGAAAAAGTAATACGACCTATGCTTCATACGACAAAGACACGGAAACATACGATTGTGATCGAGTTGAAGAGATTGTAGAAGCACTGGAAGAAGATCTTCATGATTGTCCTGAAATGTTTGAGAGGATGCTAAGCGATGCAGAGAAACCGTTGTACAAAGGTTGCACTAAATTCTCAAGACTTTCTGCGGTATTAAAGTTGTACAACTTAAAGGCGGGCAATGGATGGTCGGATAAAAGTTTCACAGAGTTGTTGGCCCTTATGAGAGAAATGTTATCGGATGATCATGTTCTTCCTAATCGAACCTATGAGGCAAAAAAAATGTTGTGCTCTATTGGAATGAGCTATGATAAGATACATGATTGTCCTAACGATTGCATTTTGTTTCGTAAAGAATATGCAACGTTAACTGAGTGCCCTAAATGCGGTTTGTCTCGATATAAGAAAAGATTATCTCCCGCAAAAGTCTTATGGTATTTTCCGATAATTCCGAGATTTAGGCGCATGTTTCGTAGTGAAACCGATGCAAGACATCTTACTTGGCATGCAGATGAAAGAATTATTGATGGAAAGTATCGGCATCCGGCTGATTCACCACAGTGGTCGAAGATTGATAATGATTATCCTGAGTTTGGATCAGAAGCAAGAAACCTTCGATTGGCATTATCTACTGATGGAATGAACCCACATGGTCTTCAAAGTATCTCACATACCACATGGCCTGTGATTCTTATGATTTATAACCTACCTCTGTGGCTATGTATGAAGCGTAAGTACATGATGTTATCTATGTTAATCTCTGGGCCTAAACAACCAGGGAATGACATAGACGTATACTTGACACCTCTGATCGAAGATTTAAAGATTTTGTGGGAGAACAGTGTGGAGGTTTATGATGGATATAGGAAAGAAAGTTTCAATTTGAGGGCGATGTTGTTTGGCACAATTAATGATTTTCCAGCATACGGGAATCTATCTGGGTATAGCATTAAAGGTCAACGTGCGTGTCCTGTTTGTGAAGACGGAACCGATACGATTCGATTGGAACTTTTCCAGAAGAATGTGTTTCTCGGTCATCGTAGATTCTTACATTCTAAACATCACTACCGTGGGTGGAGAAAAGCATTCAATGGAGACACCGAACATCGTAGAGCTCCACCCGCATTGTCAGGTGAACAAGTTTTTGAAAAGGTGAAAGATGTGCGTACTGAGTTTGGCAAGCCTTTTGCACATAAGATTGTGAAAGGTGGGTGGAAGAAAAGGTCGATATTTTTTGAATTGCCATATTGGAAGTCTTTGTACGTGAGACATTTTCTCGATGTTATGCATATTGAAAAAAACGTATTTGAAAGTGTTATCGGTACATTACTCAATATAAAAGGCAAGTCTAAGGATGGCCTTAAAGCAAGGGAGGACATGTTAAAAATGGGAATGAGAACTGAATTAGCACCCGTGAAGAAAGGAAGACGAACATATCTACCTCCTGTTGCTTTTACTTTATCTAGAAAGGAGAAAAAAATTTTGTGTAAGTCTCTGAGTGAAGTTAAGGTTCCAGAAGGATACTCATCTGATATCAGAAGACTTGTTTCTATGAAAGACCTCAAGTTGAAGAATTTGAAGACACATGATTGCCATGTTATAATGGAACATTTTCTACCGATAGGTATACGTTCTATTTTGCCAGA
This sequence comes from Lathyrus aphaca, assembly GCA_963966055.1. Lineage (NCBI taxonomy): Eukaryota > Viridiplantae > Streptophyta > Magnoliopsida > Fabales > Fabaceae > Lathyrus > Lathyrus aphaca. The sequence continues at coordinate 426,203,848 of OZ014523.1, read as the reverse complement.
AAAAGTAAGAAGTGCCATAACTAAATTGTGTTTTTTCTTTAGGTCAATTTGTAGCAAGGTGATCGATCCCGAGATCTTACCAACACTACAAAAAGAGATTGTAATTACCTTGTGTGAGCTTGAAATGTATTTTCCTCCTTCTTTTTTTGACATAATGGTTCATTTAGTTGTTCATCTTGTGAAAGAGACACAGTTGTGTGGACCAGCTTATATGAGATGGATGTACCCTGCTGAACGGTATATGAAAATATTAAAAGGGTACGTGAAATCCCGAAGTCGACCAGAGGGTTGTATTGTTGAACGATACATTGTTGAAGAAGCTGTTGAGTTTTGTACTGAATATTTGTCTAACGTTCAATCGATTGGACTCCCCAGAGCTCAGATTTTCGACAAAATGGAAGGTAAAAAATTAATTGGGAATAAAATTGTGACAATATCAAGGGATGAACGGGATCAAGTTCATTTGTATGTTCTGCACAATAATAATGAGGTTGAGCCATATGTTGAAATGCACAAGGATGTACTCCGAAGATTAAATCCGAACAGAAATGAAAATTGGATAGTTATAGAGCACAATCAAAGTTTCATACAATGGTTGAAGGATCATATTTATTTGAAGCGCTCTTCAGATCCTTCTTCGGTAACAGAAAGGTTGAGATGTTTGGCATATGGTCCAAGTTTGCATGTGTTTTCTCATAGCGCATATTCAATTAATGGATACACATTTTATACCAAAGAACAAGATGATAAGAGTACTATGTAAAATAGTGGTGTCACCGTGCTAGCTGAAGCAATGCATATATCAAGTATGAAGGACTTAAACCCCAAATATGCAAATTTGTCATATTTTGGAGTTATTGAGCACATTTGGGTGTTTGATTACGAGAAGTTTCAGATTCCCATCTTTGGTTGCAAGTGAGTGAATAGTAGTGGCATACGAATGGATAAGTCTGGATTTTTGCAAGTTGATCTTACTAGGGTGGGGTACAAAGATGAACCTTTTATTCTAGCATCTCAAGCTAAACAAGTGTTCTATGTGAATGACCCGAAGAGTACAAAATGGTCTATAGTGCTTTTCTCTAACAAAGTGACTGATGATAGCGGTGTCGATCAATGTGATATTGATGTTGAGAATGAGTCAATATAAGAAAATATTATTAGGTGATAGTAAATAGTATGATATGATTGAATAATGAATTTTTATTAGGTGATAGTAAAATATTATTTTATATTTTTAATGTATATCTATTAAACTTAAAGATATAATAATTATAGTATATTTCTCAAAGGAGAATTGAAAAAAAAAGAAGCAATAGTAGTCAATATAAGAAAATCAAGAGAAAATTGAAAAGATATCATAAATTATCAATTAATTTTTTTAACGAATAACAATAATTAAAATTTATTGAACAAACATTCTTAACATCGTACATTCACAAAATTAAGCGATAATAGATTTTCTTTTCAAAATTTATTATTTTTAAAAGGAAAATGCTAACGAGTGCTCCTAGGACACTGATTAAAAAATTAAAATGCTAAGTTGGACATTATTTAAGAGATTAAAAAGACATATTTTTCTAAATATATATGTATTCAATATATTGAAATGAGAAATAATCAATATTTTTAAGAAATGTTATATGTATTCAAAGAACTAAACAAACATATTTTCTTTATTTGAAATTCTGGTAAGCATAACCCTTTTTTAAAATAGTATTCTTGTTCAATAATTTTACAAAATAATTCACTTTATGACTTGATAACAATATATCACCTATAACCAATGTTGTCAAAATTGAAATCTTACATAAGATCGGAAGAAAATATCAAAATCGTAAAATATAAAATCGTAATTAAGATTGTAAGATTCTACTCACTTATTTTTATAGAATCGATAGGGGATGATAAAATTGTAACCAGATCGTAAGATTTTACCAAAATAATATAATATTGAATTATTATATTATATATACTTAAGAATACATGTATAAAAAATTATAAAATATATAAATATTATATGAAAAAAAACATAAAACATGAAAAAAAGAAAAAAAAATTATTAACATTTTAAAACAAATATTAATTACAAAAAAAAGAAAAAAAAGGAGATATGTGTGGTGGCATGTTTGTGATGTCGTGTCAGTCACACTCACACACGCAAGAGAAAGCTTAATTTGTGATAAAGACAATTCTACCTGTTTTTAAAAAGTTGTCATATCATGTGACTATTGTAAAATTATTTATGTATTTTTAAAAACAAAAGCAAAAATCAAAAACAAAAAGAAATCAAAAGATGGAGAAAAAATGATGGTTTCAAAAAGCAAAATTGATAACGCAAGTAAACGAAATTAAAAAATGCATGTGTAGACAAAAACGAAGTTTGAAGCTTTCATTACGGAACGAGAAATAACGCAAAAGGCCATAATAAAGAAACATCGGGTTGCAAACTGGGTCGAAGTTGACCTAGGTAATTAAATCTTTGGATTATGGAATATTTTTAAAAATCGTTTGATCTCTTTTTACCAAAACTGATATTTTTCCTGTGACTTCCGTTAGGGTAACATCTTCCTTACGATTCAGATCGGTGGAGGTGGTTAAGATTGCAAAATTGTGTGATTCCACGATCTGGACCACGATTTTGATAACATTTTCTATAGCCTATAAAAAACAATATATCACCTATAAGAGTTTGGATCACGAAGCAACAACCTATAATTTTGAAGATGAACTTGAGAGTTCATCATTCTTAGCCATAGAAATGAAAGAAGAAAAGTATTATTGATCTATCAACTATTAAAATGATACTAAGTTTTTCATTCTGTTTATATACAATAATTTGAATCTAGCAACTTGAACTTGAGAAGTCACCCTATTAAACGAATTAATAGTTAGTTGTTAGATTTAACATTTAATCATCATCTAATAGAATTTTACTACAACAAAGAACCTACAGTGTTATTCCACGTTTAATGAAATTTAAAATTTTGAGAGATTTAGAAGGACTACTTAAAGATATACCCCAAGGAGATAAGCTCTTTCTAAGAGGGGGTCTAAATCGACATATATGGAGCGTAGCAAGAGGTTTTAAGGGTGTACATCGTAAGGCTTTGGAGAGGTAAATGCAAAGGGTAAATACATCTTGGAGTTTTTATCGGCCTTTGATCTTAATATAGATAATACCTAGTTTAGAAAAAGAGAGGAGCATCTTATCACATATAAGTCTGAGATGACATGTTCCTAAATAGATTTCTTCCTTATTCGGAAGGCGTACAAGAAGATTTGTTTGGATTGTAAGGTTATTTTGGAAGAGATCTTGATTACACATTATAAAGTATTGGTTATGGATGTAAGAATCAACATGATAGCTATGAGAAGAAGTTATATGGCAGCGCCACAAACTAAGTGGTGGCAATTGAATGGTGAAAAGCAAGGAATATTCTCCAACTAAGATCTTGGAGGGAGGGTTTGAGCAACCATAAGGAAGTGAAAATGATATGTGGAATAAGATGACCCAAGAGATTAGAAAAGTAGCTAAAGAGACGTTGAGAAAATCAAGAGGTTCTATGCCTAGGGGTAAAGAATCATGATGGTGAAATGAAAGTCTTCAGAGTAAAGTTATAGTTAAAAGTGTTTGTTTTAAAGAATGGTCTAGGTGTAAAAATTATTAAACTTGGAATAAGTATAAGAAAATTAATAATGAGACCAAGAAGACGGTGAGTGAAGCAAAAATCCAAGCTTTTAAACTTGGAATAAGTATAATAAAATTAATAATGAGACCAAGAAGACGGTGAGTGAAGCAAAAATCCAAGCTTTTATCGAATTATACCAATCATTGAAAACCAAGGAGGGAGAAAAGTCGATATATATATATATATACATATATATACATATATATATATATATACATATATATATATATATACATATATATATATATATATATACATATATATATATATATACATATATATAGACATACACACACACACACACACTTGATAAGGGAAGAGAAAGAAAGACAAAAGTTGGATTAAGTGAAGTGTGTTAAAGATGAAGAAGCCAAAGTTTTGGCTTAAGAAAATGATATAAAGGATATGTGGAAGATGTATTTCTACAATTTATTTAATGAAGGGTATGACATCTCTCCAGGCTCTAACAAACTCGACATTAGAGAAGAGGATAAAAATTATAGTATTACTGTTGATTTCAAAAACTGTAAACACCCCAAAATTTCCCTCATTCATATCACACCATGGCTTGTGATCTTTCATGTTTTCATTAACATAGGCATACTATCTCATATTTCATTTTTGCTTCACTGCATAAGTTCAAGTTCATCTGCATCTAGGGTTTGTGATCTGAGCAATCCAAGATTCCATTTGAGCCATCCCAAAGGCCTCAAAGCTTTCCAATAGGGTCCATATGTGTTCTATAATCATATTATGCTCCTCAAAGTTCATAAAAGTCAAGGGATCACAAGAACTGGCAAAGGCATGGAAGCAGAGCTAGGGTTTTCACTACACAGATGACCAAAATTAGGGATTTGGTTTCAGAGGCCTTAACTCCAAATTTTTGGGCCATTCTTGTTTCTAATGTTCTTAATATGTCATAAGGATCATGTGTACCAAGTTTGAAGAAGAAACTTATTGTGGAAGTCATCTGTTCAATGGGTAACTTCTTGAGCAAGTTAAGTCAAAATTAGGGCATCTGAGGCCCCCAACAATGGAACCAAATGGGTATTTTCATCAAATTGAAGTTCTATGATCTTTATTTGATCTTAGAAGTAGTTGGAAGTTCACAAGATTGAAGAATTGTGAGCCAATTGCAAACTTGCCATTTTTGGAAATGACTTGAAATACAAACTTTCCATTTTGGGAAAGTTTTTCAACCTCCTATTTCATGATAAAAAATGCTTCAAATGAAAAATCCTTGGTCATGAAAGTTGTAGATTAGGTCTTTGCCTTTTCAAAAAGTACAAGAACATGTCTTGATTCATCATAGAACTCAAGATATGGCCTTTCAAAGTTGGCAAAAATCCTATGATTTCAAGTTTCATGTCAAAGAGGGATTTTGCATTTTGGCATATTCAAGCATTCTAATGAATTCTAATATGCACAAACATTTCACAAAATGTCAAATGAACTTCAAAAGATCAGAATTATGCATTGGACCTAGGGTTTCCATGACTTGAACTTCAAGAAATCACAAAAGGGCCAAAACTCTCAAAATTTACAAAATGCATTGGATCCTCTCATTCACTTGTGCCAGCTGCATCAAACTGATTCTATGGCTCTCCATGAATCTTGCTGAGGCCAGACACCCCAAAAGGCTAGACCTGCCATGGCCCATACCTCAAGTACACAAAAATTGACTTTTTTGCAAAACACCCCATACCAATCAGCCTGTGCCACAACAACGTTCTGATCAATCCCATTGGCTTAAACAAACATTACACACGCCATTTCATAACACACAATAGCCTGAATCATCCTACAAGCCATAATTCACAAAATCCATCAAAAACTTCCTCCCTTCGAAAAACATCACACAACCACTGAAACTCCAATCTTTTTTCACCAATCATCTCCACATGACCTAAGAATCACAAAGCACCCATCACCATAGCCTAAAACACAGCCAAACCAAAACACGATTCTTGGTGCAGAGGAACTGAAACTCATAAACCAAGCCAAACAAGCTTGTTCTTAACTCCTCCTCATCATCATCAGGGAGCTCATTGGGGTTGGTTTGAACCAAGAAAGAGGTCAGAAAGCTCAAGAACACAAAGCTTTAACTCAGGTAGCTATGATGAACTTTTTTTCCAGAACTTGCTATTTAAGTTAAAATATGATTCTACATGTTTAGCTGATCATCCTGATATGTTTATTTTTGAAAATGGTTGAGAAACCAGGATGTATTAATGTTCTGAAACTTTTTGATCTGAAAATGGTTTTCTTCGATTCGTGCGTTTGATGCAAAATAAATGTTGTTTGTGGTTTGATTCTTGTTTAGAATGAATAGGGGTTGATTCTGGAGAGTTTGGGGGTTTGGGGTAGCCTAGGGAAGGAGATAGCATGAACAGCTCACTGGAGAAGATGACCAGAGCTTGCTCCGGTCACCTGAAAGTAATTAGGGTTAGGATTGGGGCTAATCTCCCCAGTTTGAATCTCAACCCTTAGATTTAGTTTAGCGCGTGTTTCAGTGGCCAGGATCATTTCACTTAAACCCTAATTTTAATTAATTAATTAAATCAATTTAGCCAGTTTAAATGTCAGCCGTTGGATGGCGCGCGCATTCAACCCTTACTTTTCCAGTTTGAATCTCAACCATCAGATCTGCATACTTCTCATTTTATTCATTTTTATTTCATTTTCTTTGCATTTTCTTTCTCATTTTATTTAAAATAGCAAAACTTATTCAAAACTTATTTTCTTTTGCATTCTGACTTTAAATATTTTTCTCATTCCAAAAACAATTTTTATTTTATTTTTTGCATTAAAAAAGTATTTTTAAAACATTTAAATGTTATTTTTAATTAATTAAAGTATTTTAATTAATTAAAAATACATTTAGGTTTCTAAAAATCACCAAAACAATCATGAATACTCACAATGCATTTAGAAACATTTTCAAACTCTTCACACAAATTTCTTTTTAGGTTTGATCATAGTTTGGCAATTTTCTTTGAATTAAGGGTCATAAAAATCATATTTTTGAACCCTAACTTTAAAAAATCATTTCTGCCTAACAAAGAAGAGTTTGAAGTTGATTATTTTTGCATTGTGTTGCATATTGCATGTAGTTTATAGGTATTTTTCCTCATGAATTTATCTTGCATTTTCAAATTGATTTGCATTTTCTCTTTGAACCACCCAAAAATCCTAGAAACATTAGGAAAATCATAACTTTTGATTGGTTAGGCTTCTGACCTTCTCCTTTGGGGTGTGACCTAATATGCGATTAGGGTTTGTTTGAGCTTAATTACAAATTTTTATCATGTCATATGCTTCTGTTTTATCCAGTTGTATCTCACATGTCCATATAACCCTAATTTCTCATGTTCATTTGCATTCACATTGCATATGCATCAATACATGAACTTGCCATGGCATTTCATGCAATCATGTGTCATCTTAGACATCTTAGGACATGTTAGAACCTTGCTTGATCATTTCTTCATTCATTTTCCATGATTAGTATTCATTTTATTTCATAAACTTTCATGTGTTTTCAAACTTCAAGGCATGCTTCCTTTGCATCTCATCTTTGTATGATCATTCATATTTGTATGCCTTTGCATCATTTTACATGACATTTGCATTACATAAACACTTCTGACTTTGGTCTTTGCACTTCATTTCATCTCATTTCAATTCATCCCTTTATGCTTACGCCTTATGCATTCATGCTAACACTTTCAGGTTTGGTAAGTTATTTTGGGAGGTGAATTTGCCTTCACCTCTCACATCTTCTTATCACTTTCATTTTCATTTTACTTGTCTTTTAAGTGAATTTGATTCACTTATGTTCCATCTCTCTCACTTTCTTTCTTTAAGTTACTTATCTTCTTCATTGAAGTAAGTAACTTATTCTCTTGCTTCCTCCTCCTTTCACCTGCTTCTTCCATTGGTGGCTTCCTTGAAGATCTTTCTTAAGCCTTACTAACCATAGGAACATCCAAGCATGATAATAATTAGGGTTGTGATTAGTCCCCCTTATCTTTTTACCTTTGAGTCTCCTTGAGTCTCTCTTCTCATCTCAATAATCGGAGACTAAACTCTTAAAGTTTTAGGACTTTTGAATTAGGGTTATACCTGCATCCTTTTCTTAGGATTGAGTGTTTAAATTTAATCCTAAGTATTAAACCTTTAATTTGTTTAAACCTCTTAATCAAATCACTCAATAATCATCAAGACTTTATCTTGTAACTTGGGCCTTACATTAGGGTTCTAATTCTTCCTTATGGTTAAGAAGGACTAACCCTAGTGTTTAATGGACAAGTCCCCCTCAAGTTGTCTTACAAACTTAAAATCCACTTCTTAATCTCACCCCTTAATTAAAATCCACTTAATAAAAGTTTGTTATGTAATGAATTTAATCCCTAACCATGGATTAAGTTGAGGTATCTTCCTCAGCTTAAGTGTTCTCATCTATTATCCTTCTATTAGGATGGTGTAATGAGTTCACTAATCTGTGATTAGAGATTAAACTCATCACTTAACACCAAACAAAAACCCAAAAACATCTAAATAATCACAAGTAGGTTAATGACCTTAATCCTACATCATCATGGTAATTAAGTTGAGATGCTTATCTCACACTTAAGTAGGATCATTATCCCTAATCAGGGAGTATATAATGAGTTTAGAAACCCTTTGTCTAGGCTTAAGCTCATTAACTTATGCAAAACACCAAAAACAATAACAAAATTGAAAACACAAAAACAAACAATAATCGTCTCCTTCAGGATTCTTTTCTCATCACAGTCATTCACAAACGAGAACTTGCTTCTTCCGTCTAATGCAAGACAGTTAGTACTCGAGCCAGACGAGTCACACACTTGAGCATAGACAAGCAAGAAGTTCACAACAAATCATTCCAGTCTCTTTGAGTCGAACTACGGTGTTCTGACTTCCTCATTGCACGAGAGGATACGTAGGCATAACTTAACTGTTATCGAACAAAAGTCTCTGTGTCTTCCCCCTCTTTCAGCATTCTTTAAAAGCCTCAGATCCTGAGCATTTCACTTCCTTTTGCACTGACACCTGTATATTCTTTTCTTAGCTTTTTCACACAGATAGCACATACACCTACCCCTTTAAACACAATCTTGTAAGCGTGGATCCCGTCGAGTACGACGGACAATCTGGGTGCTAATACCTTCCTAGGTTGTAACCAACCCCCTTTCTCAGTTTCTCTGGTTCGCAACCATCTTATCCACCGATTTTCTAGGTTTATGCAGCATTACCTTTCCTTCGGGATAAAAATGCCTAGCTGGCGACTCTATTCACCATCACTTTCATTTTCTCTTTTCGCCGACCGTTCGCGTCTGTACCTTGTCTTGACCTAGTGTCTTTTCGGGGGAGCGACAGCTTGGCGACTCTGTTGGGGATATTATCTTGCAACCAGGGCTTATGGTTCTTTTTGTGGGTTTCTCCTAGCGCTTGTTTGATTTGTGTTTATGGGGGTGTTATGTGATACTTGTGTTTGTTGTTTATTTCATTATTTATTGCTTTCTGTACAACTTTATTTATTACTTTCATTTATTGTTTATATGCATTTCATATTGTTATCATCATATCCTGTGTGCTGGATCTCGTGTCTGTTTTGGTGGGAGGGATCATTGAGTGAGTAAGGTTCCATACCAGGAACCTGAGTGACACATAGGATATAGTGGCTTCATATTCTTTCCCATTCCATTTCGGTCTGGTGCGAGAATATGAAACACGGTTCAGACATGGGTTTCTTCTTGAGAACTCTGTGCTACGGATTTCCTGTAGTACTAGGGCTATCTGGGAAGCCTGCTAAGTCTGGATGACCTTTTTATGACCCTTCAGCATCTGAGGTGAATTAGAGGAGGATCTTTTATGGTTATTAAGCATTGTACCTCCGGGTTAGAAGTGTTTACACTTCTCATAACTGATCCAAGTCTGAGGATCCTTGTTCTAGAACAATACATGTGAGGGGGTTGGGATGTTTACAGGTTTGCAGGAACCCTTGGCCTCATCATACCCTGTTACTGGTTTTGTTAAGGTTGCATCATTTTGTACTGTTCTTGTGAAACCCTGGACTTGTGACTCTTTATTTGAGTCCCCCACCTGGTTACTGGTTTTCTAATCCTTCATCCGAACTTATGAACACACATGGACCCTATCAAGGCAGATAACAGATCCAACACTTGATCACAAACCCTTTGCATATCATTCTGCATACATCATTTTGCATCATTTAACATTTGTCTATTTGTTCTACAGGGTATCCACATCTTATCTTTGGTTTGGTTTTGACCTGTTCTGCTGCTCAGATTCCTTCAGCTACCTGCATCAGCCTCTTCACCAGTTATCTTCATCAGAGATCCTCTCCAGTATCTTCTCTGGTTATCTTCAGCAGTTAGCCTCAGGCTCCTTCATCAGTATCCATTGTCAGCATGGACCCATCTAGGAAGAGCAATATCACTTATCACTTCTTTGAGCCCACTCTGACAGGCATCACGCAGATTCAGTCTCTCATCACTCCTGATCATGTCCCTTTATTCAGGGAACATTATGGCGGAATTATGGACATGATCATGGATTTGGATGCATCCCAAAGGAGTATGATCCACACATGTCTTCAGTTCTATGACCCTCCTCTCAGATGTTTTACTTTCCCAGATTTTCAGTTGGGACCATTAATGGAAGAGTTCTCCATGTTGTTGGGTGTCCCCATCAGGAGAGGGATTCCCTTCAACCCTTAGTTGGTTGCTCCTAAGAATGAAGATGTAGCTAAGGCTTTGCACTTGGAGCCCACCCTCATTGACCAGAATATGACCACTAAGGCTGGAATCCCAGGCCTTCATTTGGATTTCTTGGTTACTCAGGCCACCCTGCATGCTGCAGAAGGGAAGTGGGACACTATTTATGCTCTTCTGGACCTCAGCATATATGGAGTCATCTTGTTTGCAGACGAGCCTAAGTTTGTAAGCAAGAGTGCTATTCACCTCTTCCTGTTGAGGAATCCAGTCCCTACCTTGCTTGGAGACTTTTACTACTCAGTGCATCAAAGGAATGAGAAGCAGAGGGGAAGATTAGTTAGATACTGTGCACCTCTCTTCTACTGTTGGTTGTTAAGGCACTTGCCAAAGTCAGACACTTTCTTGAATCCTCATCAGCCAAGGAACTGTGCTAAGAGAATGATTTCCCTTACATCAGAAGACATCAAATGGTGCACTCAGAGCACCAAGGGCAAAGATATCATCACCGGCTGTGGGAAGTATCCCAATGTACCCCTGATTGGTGTGAAAGGTTGCATCAACTACAATCCTTTGCTTTTCAAAAGGAAATTAGGGTATGCCTTGGTGCATCCACCAAGGGAGCAAGACTTGGCAGAAACCCTCTATTGTGACATCCAGCACAATCTTGCCATTTTCAGACAGGCAACCTGGGCTTGGGACAATATTCAGACTAAGGGAACAACTATTATTGGCAAGTGCAACAACATAGCTTCAGCTCAGTATCTTGATTGGTCCCGTACCAGGGGACAGATCACCCGTATGCCATTCACCTTAGAGGATGTGCCTGGACCATCAACAGTGGAGCCTGCAGCTACTGTCAGCTTATAGGAGTTTGAGAAATTGAAGGAAAGGAATACTCAGCTCTCGGAAGCTCTGAAGAAGACCCTATGGGAGAGGAATGATAGTCGTTTGGACAATGAAAGGTTAGAGAAGCTCCGGATTGAGCACTTGACCAAGATTGAGAAGACAGATGATTATATCAGAAGGGCTAGAGCATGAGAGTTGGTATTGAAGAATGCTTGCAAGGAAGCCAAGACTCAGAAGGCCAGAGCTGAGCATTATTTAGAGGAGAGTCAGGCAAGGTGGATCAGGATCACTGAGGCTCGTGCATAGGAAGATCAGAGGACCCAGGATAGGATAGAGCAGCTGGAAGCCAATGAGAAGAAGAGTCAGGAGGCCTTTTTAGCAGCACAAAAGGAGATCTCTAAGCTGAAGCTCCGGGCGGGGTTAAAGAGATCAAAGGACCAGGACAAGCATAAGAAGTTGACTAGTGCCATTGCCACCAGGAACCTTCTTATCAGGATTAACACAGAGCACCCAATTAGCCCAGTAACTGAGGCTCTCTTGAAAGAAGTCAGAGAGGACGATTATGGATTGGATATTTGACTCTTTTGTTTGTACTTCATTTTGATTGTATTTTTGTTGTTGTATTTTGATCCATCATGGGAAATTTATTGTAATCAAACTATGTATCTTTGCACTTTGTAATATATGGTTTGTATTATTTCATGGGCTTTATCTCTCTTCAACATCATCATTCCTCGAGGTCTGAAAGGTCAAAACTAAAGAACTAAACCGGATACCCTTGGAAGACAAATAGGCATCATGCATTGCATACTAACCTCTTTTCTTTGTTTTGTAGGTTTTTGTTTTTGTGTTGTTTCTCACTTTGTTGTGATTTCAGGAAACATTGCTCGTAGAAGAGTGTTCCCCGTCAATAGAATGCACCGGTATCCGACAAGAAACAACCTTCCAGGCTTGCAAATGGATCAGGTTCAACAGGATTTGACTAATGTGAGAGCCCAAATGGCCAATGAAAGGACTGAGATGAGGGCCCAAATGAATCAGTTTATGGTAGTGATGACTGGGCTGGCCCAGAGCCAGGAGAGACTGAGAGAGTTGGTCGAGCGGCAAACTCCCGAAGAAAACCACCCAGGTACAGGGGGTACCAGCAACAACGATCACGTATAGCCTCGTACTGATCCCCCAGAGTTTGGACCTCATCTGAACCCAGAAATCAATGCTATAAGAAACACACAAGGCAACACTGGAGGGAGGGCCTTGCAGGAAGACCCTCAGGAAGAACAATTTACTGTGGTCGGGGCAGGAGACGAAGTCTATGATCGTCGACTAGACGAGATAGAAGAAAAGCTAAGGTCTCTTGAATCCCAAAACTCTCTGGGTTTTGATGTCATGTATATGGGACTAGTGGAGGGGGTTAGAATTCCTCACAAATTCATACCTCCTTGTTTTGAAAGATACAATGGTACATCCTGCCCTCGTACCTATCTTCAGTCTTTCCTAGGGAGATTGAAAGCCTACACCATGGATGAAAAACTATGGATATTTTATTTTGAGGATAGCTTGACAGGGGCATCCCGGGAATGGTACTCTCATTTGACCAGGGCCACAACAAGGAATTGGAAAGACTTGGCTAAGGCATTCATTCGACAATATCAATATAATATGGACATGGCTCCAAACAGAACCTTTCTGATGGGAATGTCACAATCTTCCCGGGAAAGCTTTAGAGAGTACGCCCAAAGATGGAGGCAATTAGATGCTACCGTTCAACCCCCGATGTCAGAAAGGGAAATGGCATATATGTTCATGAACACCCACCAGGGGACTTATATTGATAGATTGGCTGCATTCTCTTCCACCAGCTTTGCAGACGTGGTTATAGCTGGGGAAAAATTGAGAGCTTATTAAAAATGGGAAAGATTTATGACAACGGCGCCAGTTCAAGCAGTGCAAGGAAACCATTTGCAGGGCCCCGCAGATCTGGTGAAACAAATTATGTACATATGGGAAAAGGAAGACCCCAATACTTGCCAAGATCAATTGTTGCCGTCACTATTCCTGCTCCACCTCCTCAATACACTCAACAACCACAACATTTTCCTCAACAAAGATCCTACAACAACAACAACAACCAACAACAACGCCCTTTCCAGCAACGACCATCTCATGTTAACAGAGTGATTGACCCTATACCAATGCCATATGCCACCTTATTGCCACAACTCCTAAAGCTTAATCTTGTCGAGTTAAGGACATTGGCTCCACCAGATCCTCATAACCTTCCGAGAAATTACGACGTCAACGCCATGTGTGCTTTTCATTTTAATGCACCTGGTCACACCACGGAAAAGTGCAGGGCTTTGCACATGAAGGTCCAGGATCTGGTAGATTCAAAAGCCCTAAATTTTTCACCACCTCCTAATGTCACGAAGAATCCTATGCCCAGCCATGGTGGGCCAAGGATAAATACAATAGAGGAGGGCTCACCCATGAATTTAATTGAAGATATTGCAAGTATTCAAACACCTATGGCAGAGGTTAAAGCTCAACTTTAAAAATGCCATGTGTTTCCAGGTTGTGAGGCCTGCTGTGAATCTTGCAAAGTTTCCGTCAATGGGTGTGCAAGCTTGAGGAATGGCATCAATGACTTGATCAGAGAGGGTATCCTGCAAATAACAACAACCGCTTCTACAACACCAGCAACTCCTTTTTCAACAACAAATCTTTCTCCTACAACTACAAAGATAATTGTTCCTACAGATTCATCTACAAAATCAGCAACCACCTCTTCCATCACTTCAACAAACAACAGTTCATTTGCATCCACTTCTACAACTACAGCAACCACCAACAACGACGTCTCCACAATCACCATCTATTACGACCCTACAACGGTCCCTATTCCCAACAATTATCAACAACAATCTCAGCAACAATTTCAGCAACAACCAAGCTTCAGTCAATCATCACCACCATCAACCAGAAGTCCTGTCACCATTTTTTATGATCCACAAACAATAATGATCCCTACCTCTATTGCAGTTAGTCCAGTAACTATCACGGTGTCAGGGCCCATTCCATATGATAAAGACAATGTTGTACCATGGCACTATGGTTCAGACCTTTACTGCAACGGAGAAAGAGTCCTTCTTGATTCTTTGGTTCATACACCCCAAGTGGATAATGTCGGGGGAGGCGGAGGCTTCACCCGAAGCGGACGCCTCTTCGCGTCACAAGCTCCAAAGACCAATACTGAGGCAGAGGCTACTGCCAAAGCCAAAGGAAAAAGTGTGGCGCCCAAAGAACCTGTACCAAAAGAAGCCCACAAACCATCCTTTGACCAGGATGTGGATGAATTTATGAGGATAATCAAAAGAAGTGACTACAAGGTTGTGGATCAGCTCCACTAGATTCCTTCCAAGATCTCCATCTTATCCATGCTGTTGTGCTCCGAAGCTCATCGGGATGCACTACTTAAAGTCTTGCACGCTGCCTACGTGCCGGAAGAGATCACAGTGAATCAGCTCGAGACAATGGTGTCTAATGTTAATACTAGCCATGGGCTAGGTTTCACCAATGCTGACTTGACAATGGAAGGACGTCACCACAACAAAGCTATACACATCAGTTTGGAGTGTAAACGGGTTGTTCTCTCGCATGTTCTTGTTGACACTGGGTCTTCACTCAATGTCTTGCCAAAGAAGGCTCTTGTCAAGCTCGAATATGATGGAATAGATCTCAGACCAAGCAATCTGGTGGTTAGAGCTTTTGATGGCCCCAAGAGGTCTGTTCTTGGAGAGGTGGAGCTTCATGTGATAATCGGTCCGCAGGTCTTTCAGACTACTTTCTATGTGATGGACATTCAGCCAGCCTACAACTGTTTGTTGGGTCGACCATGGATTCACGCCGCTGGCGCAGTTACGTCGATCCTTCACCAGAAATTGAAATATGAGTGGGAAGGACAGATTATCACCATCTGTGGTGAAGAGGACATCTTTGTTAGCCATCTGGCTACATACAAATACATTGAGATGGATGGTGAAATCCATGAAACCATGAGCCAGGGGTTCGAGGCATTGAACGTCAACGAGGAAACAACTAAAGTATTTGCTACATCCCAGGAGGATAGGATGGGTACTTCAATTGTCTCCTACCAACAAGCTCGGAAGGTTGTTCAAGATGGAAACGCACGAGGCTGGGGCAAGCTGCTACCGGTGGAGAAGAAGGAGGACAAATTCAGTTTGGGTTACAAACCATTCCGACAAGATCAAGCAGAGGCTGCTAAAGAGCCCAAGTTCATCAGTGGGGGGATGCTCACCCCAGATACTGTCAATAACGTGGAAGACGAGGTGGAAAGCGACCTCAACCTGGAGAGATGGATTCGTCCAAGGATCCCGGGTCACCAAGTCCTTAACTGGTCTTCCCAGGAAATTATAAGGGTTACTCCTGCAGAGTAATTATTATTTCCTGCTTTTTTTTAGCATGCATCAAGTCCTGCATCTTGCCCAAGGTGTCAGGACTCATTTTGTAATAGGGCCATATTTGTATTTTGTGCAAATGGAATATCAATGAATATCATACATCTTTCGCAAACAATTTTCTCTTTCGCTCACTGTCTTTTCATTTTTTCACTTTTGTACAAAACAATAAAATGGCAATGTTTTCAAAATAATAACTTCATTTTACACTTTTTCTAAACAAGGTTAAAATTGATCACTGAAACGAACAAATCTCAACCCTTGTAGAGATTATCCTTCAGACTGCACCGACAACAACACTGCTATGACCTTGTATGACTTCGACAATCCAATTAATCAAGCCGATGAAGGGGTTGAAGAAGACTATGAGTTGCCTGAAGAGTTAGCTAGGTTGTTGAGGCAAGAAGAGAAAGTGATTACTCCTCATCAAGAGGAGGTTGAAATAGTTAATCTTGGTATCGAAGAGGATTTGAAATAAGTGAAGATTGGGGCCAGTATGCAAGCCTCAGTAAAAGAACAGCTTATTGACATGCTTCGAGAATACGTCGACGTCTTTGCTTGGTCCTATCAAGACATGCCAGGTCTAGATACGGATATTGTTATGCACAAGCTGCCATTAAAAGAAGATTGCCCTCCAGTGAAGCAAAAGCCACGCCATACTCGCCCAGATATGGCCATGAAGATTAAGGAAGAAGTAAAAAAATAGTGGGACGTCGGTTTCCTTGCTGTAACTAGTTACCCGCCGTGGGTTGCTAACATTGTACCTGTGCCTAAGAAGGATGGAAAGGTGTGTATGTGTGTGGATTACCGGGATCTGAACAGAGCTAGCCCGAAGGATGATTTCCCGTTACCTCACATTGATGTATTGGTCGACAACACAGCTCAGTTCTCGGTATTTTCTTTCATGGATGGATTTTCTGGGTATAATCAGATCAAGATGTCACCCGAAGACATGGAGAAAACAACCTTCATCACACCTTGGGGCACATTCTGTTACAAGGTAATTCCACTTGGACTGAAGAATTCCGGTGCCACTTATCAACGGGCTATGGTAACATTATTCCACGACATGATCCATAAAGAAATTGAATGCTACGTGGATGATATGATTGCCAAGTCCCTTACTGAAGAAGACCACCTGGTAAATCTACTGAAGCTGTTTAAGCATCTGAGGAAGTACCATCTGAAGTTAAACCCCAACAAATGCACATTCGGGGTACGTTCTAGTAAGCTGCTGGGATTCATCGTAAGTGAAAAGGGAATTGAGGTTGATCCCGACAAAGTCAAAGCCATTCAGGAGATGCCTGCACCTAGGACTAAAAAAGAAGTTCGGGGGTTCTTGGGTAGATTGAACTACATATCAAGGTTCATATCTAATCTCACTGCAACCTGTGAACCCTTGTTCAAGCTGTTAAGAAAGGATCATACAGTTAGGTGGAACGAAGATTGTCAGAAGGCTTTTGACAAGATCAAGGAGTACCTGCGAGAACCTCCAATTCTCATGCCTCCAATTGAAGGAAGACCTCTAATAATGTACCTGACAGTACTAGAAGGATCAATGGGGTGTGTGTTGGGCCAGCATGACGAGCCTGGTCGAAAAGAGTATGCAATATACTACCTAAGCAAAAAGTTTACCGACTGTGAACAACGTTATACACTGCTCGAGAAAAATTGTTGTGCTTTAGCGTGGGCTGCTCACCGACTAAGACAGTATATGTTGACTCACACTACCTTATTGATCTTGAAGATTGACCCTGTCAAGTACATATTTGAGAAGCCAACGCTTACCGGAAGGGTTGCAAGATGGCAAATGATTCTGACAGAGTATGACATTCAGTACACATCTCAAAAATCCATCAAGGGTAGTGTACTATCTGACTATCTGGCTGAGCAACCCATTGATGATTACCAACCCATGAGGTTTGACTTCCCTGATGAAGACATCATGTACTTAAAAGCAAGAGATTATGAAGAGCCAGTTCACACCGAAGAGACTGATCCCGAAGAAGAATGGACAATGATGTTTGACGGGGATGTTAATATGAATGGTCGAGGAGTTGGTGCAGTGCTCATTACACCTAAAGGAGTGCATATGCCTTTCTCGGAAAAACTCACATTTTCCTGCACTAACAACGAAGTGGAATACGAAGCATGTATTATGGGTCTTGAGGAAGCCATTGACCTCAGGATCAAGACATTGAATGTATTCGGAGATTCGGCTTTGGTAATCAATCAGACCAACAACAAATGGTACACTCACCAAGAGCATCTGATTCCATACCGTGACTACACGAGGAGATTATTGACTTTCTTCACAACAGTAAAACTTGAGTACATCCCTCGAGATGAAAATCAGTTCGCAGATGATTTAGCTACCATTTCCTCCATGATCAAGGTTCAAACTGTAAATTATGTGCCTCGGATTTCGGTATCCAGACTAGACCGACCAGCATACGTTTTCTCTGTGGATATTGCTAAAGATGACAAGCCTTGGTTCCATGACATCAAATGCTTCTTAGAGGATCAGACATACCCACCTGGGGCATCATACAATGATAAGAAGACATTAAGAAGGCTGGCCGATAGTTTCTTCCTTAATGCTGATGGTTCATTATACAAGCGAAATTTACGACATGGTGCTACTCAGATGTGTTGACAAGAAAGAAGCTGACTTGATGATGCACGAGGTGCATGAAGGATCTTTCGGTACCCATGTTGGAGGACATGCAATGGCTAAGAAATTATTAAGATCAGGTTACTACTGGATCACAATGGATGCAAACTGTTGTGCCTATGCCAGAAAATGCCATAAATGCCAGATCTACGCAGATAAAGTGCATGTACCTCTGAATCCTTTGAACGTGATGTCTTCACCCCGGCCCTTTGCCATGTGGGGCATTGACTTGATTGGAAAGATTGAACCGACTAATTCAAATGGCCATAGATTCATCCTGGTATCCATTGATTACTTCACCAAATGGGTCGAAGCAGTGTCATATGCAAACGTCACCAGACAAGTGGTAGCTAGATTCCTGAAAAGAGACATCATCTGTCGATATGGAGTTCCCGAGCGAATCATTAATGATAATGGTTCCAATTTGAACAACAAAATGATGGCAAAACTGTGTCGGGACTTTAAAATCCAACATCACAACTCTTCTCCTTACAGGCCAAAGATGAATGGCGCTGTTGAGGAAGCTAACAAAGACATCAAGAAGATTGTACAGAAGATGGTAGTCACTTACAAAGACTGGCATGAATTGCTACCATTTTCTTTGCATGGGTACATAACCTCAATCAGAACGTCCACTGGGGCAACACCTTATCAGCTTGTGTATGGTATGGAGGCAGTCCTACCTGTTGAAGTTGAGCTACCCTCCTTACGGGTAATGATGGATGTAAAGCTAGATGAAGCAGAATGCGTTCGGTCTCGGTATAATCAGTTGAATTTGATCGAAGAGAAAATATTAGTTGCAATTTGTCATGGGCAGTTATATCAGAAGCGGATGAAGAAAGCCTTCGATCAAAAAGTCAGACTTCGAGAATACCAAGTGGGAGATCTTGTTTTGAAGATACTTCTTCCTCCTCATACAGACCACAAGGTCAAATGGACGCCGAACTACGATGGCCCATTCATAGTAAAGAAAGTTTTCTCTGGCGGAGCACTGATGCTAACTACTATGGATGGCGAGGATTTCTTATCCCCTGTGAATTTAGATGCAGTTAAAAAATACTTCGCATAAAATGACCCGCTGGACATAAAAACAGAATGTAAGTCCAGGAAAAAATAGGGCATCCCGGCGAGTCAAAAACAAAATAAAAGACTCGGGAAAAAATAAGGGAAAAATGAAAAAAATGTACACCCGCTGAGTTGAAAAGCCGCATTGGACAGCTCAGGCAAAAATGGGTATCCCGGTGGATTGAAAACCCGAAAGGGCGATCCATACAAAATCAGGGAATAAGCGAACAACTGCATTCTAAATTCGTCTGTATCACTCACAACATGGCAAACTTTGAAAAGACAAAGCAGCAGTCAGAATCGGCCTTCTTCAGAAAGTAAGATGAGAAGAACGTCAAGGTCATACAGGTCATAACAGAGGAAGAACACTGGAGCATCGTCAACATTGCCAACACTTTCATTTTTCTCAATTTATAGCAATCTCCTCATTCCATGGGATTTGTTTCTTTGACTGTATTCGTCAATTCAGGGCACCCAGATTAATAAAATCAGAGTTTTCAGTCACACCTCGTTTTGTACATTTTATGTTCGTTTGCCAAATGTCCAGTATTCATGATACAACACTTGCATAAAACAAATGAGCCATTTTTAATGAATGCTTGCAGGAAATATATTACTTTCAGGAAAGTCTAACTCCTATGATGGAATCCAGATAGGGATACCTCAGGATACTTGTGCATTTCTTTTGTCTTAACAGGTTGTAGGTATTCAATATGCAACATGGGGCATGTCAGGCATTGAATCCCCAACATGCTACTTCCCAGAAGTTATCACCTCCTCGAGCAGTGCCTGACAGCTATTTCACAGCAAGATGGGCAAGGAACTTCCTATTCCCCACCAGAGAGCCAGATTTCTCTCATCCCCAGCAAAGCTATAGGAACTGTCTCCCCACAGAGTTTCCATTCTCTCCCCAGAAGAGCAATGCCTGAAACTCTTACCTAACAAAGTGACGGAAGTTTCCTTCTCCCCAGCTGAGTTCTCCTTACGGATAGATCTACCAATGATCCCCTTCCCCAAGCAGAGTTCTCCCTCCTGACAAATCCACCAATGATCTTTCCCCAGCCGGGTTATTCCTCCAAGCAGATCAGCCAGAGATCTTCAGCGGGATCTGAATCTCGGATCAGTTTCTCTTTTGCATAATCATAGAATTTGCATCATTTTCCCCACACAGAGCGTAGCATTCTGTCTAATACAGAGCATTACGACAAAAATCAAACATTTGCATGATCACAAGCCAGGTTTGAGCCAGTCACCTGCAATTACCATCAGTATTTCATCAGTAATATACAAAGTGTATGACCTGCACATAAAAGCCAAAGCGTCCCCTTTGCGCTTTCAAAGACAAATACTTGTTCATAATATATTATTTTCGACACCCATCCGTGTCATCCTATCCTCCTACAGAAAGCCAAAGCATCTCCTTTGCACTCCTAAAACAAATGCCTGTTTATATAGTACATATCTAACACCCGTCTGTAACATACATTCCCCAGCAAATCAAACACTCGTCCGTGTCTTGCTCATACTTCACCAACAAACCAATACTCGTTCATACTTATATAGAAGTCTTCGATACTCGTCATTATCTTGTTTATATCACTCCTCAACAGATCTGATACTCGTCCGTGTTCTTTGTTAACCAGTTGGTACTCGTCCGTATCATCATCTCTGAACACACATCATCGTTTGTTTCTACTGATACTCGTCCGTATCATGGTCCTAAGGATGCTCGTCCGCGTCTTTAATCTATACACAACGTCAAACACTTATACCTTTTATTCTTAAGCATAAGCACTCGTCCGTGTTTACCGTTCCCCAATAAGTCACCAACAAAACAACTTCCTCCTATCCGACATTCGTCCTATGTCATGATATTTTCGGTAGCCGTACCCTGCCAAGTGATCGTCCTTCACCTTTGGATGACCGTCCCTCATCCCAACCCCAGCGCAGTCCCCATTAGTGGAATCCTTTTTTCTATCTGACATTCGTCTTATGTCGTGATAAAGAGTAGTCGTCCCCTGTTAGGTGATCATCCTTCACCTTTGATGACCGTCCCTCATCATTTATTTCATTTATTCTTTAAACCGATGGTCGTCCCCGTCGTTGTTTATTTCATTTTCCGAGCCTGATGGTCGTCCCCGTCATTGCTTTTCTCTTTACTTCAACCTCCCCCCAAAGAATCTTATTTCCTTACCCGATGGTCGTCCCCATCATGGTATCCTTATTTCCCCAGCTTGTCGGTCGTCCCCGTCATTGCTTTATCCCCAGCAGTCTTCCTCTGCTCGATGGTCGTCCTCCATCGCCTTCATTTTATAATCATGCTATACTACCTTTTACAATTTATATCCCTTTTCTTCTTCTAACCAGCGAGTGCAAATTTTGGATTGTCTTTGGTATTCAACCACAAGTTATCTTGTTTGTCTGTTAAGCCAGACACTTATATCCTGCACAGCTAACTCATGCTTGAATAGGGGCAGCTGTAAAAACCCCAAATTTTCCCTCACTCATATCACACCATGGCTTGTGATCTTTCATGTTTGCATTAACATAGGCATACTATCTCATATTGCATTTTTGCTTCACTGCATAAGTTCAAGTTCATCTGCATCTAGGGTTTGTGATCTGAGCAATCCAAGATTCCATTTGAGCCATCCCAAAGGCCTCAAAGCTTTCCAAGAGGGTCCATATGTGTTCTATCATCATATTATGCTCCTCAAAGTTCATAAAAGTCAAGGGATCACAAGAACTGGCAAAGGCATGGAAGCATAGCTAGGGTTTTCACTACACAGATGGCCAAAATTAGGGTTTTGGTTTCAGAGGCCTTAACTCCAAATTGTTGGTCCATTCTTGTTTCTAATGTTCGTAATATGTCATAAGGATCATGTGTACCAAGTTTGATGAAGAAACTCATTATGGAAGTCATCTGTTCACTAGGTAACTTCTTGAGCAAGTTAAGTCAAAATCAGGGCATCTGAGGCCCCCAACAATGGAACCAAAGGGGTATTTTAATCAAATTGAAGTTCTATGATCTTTATTTGATCTTAGAAGTAGTTGGAAGTTCACAAGATTGAAGAATTTGGAGCCAATTGCAAACTTGCCATTTTTGGAAATGACTTGAAATGCAAACTTTCCATTTCGGGAAAGTTTTTCAACCTCCTATTTCATGATCAAAAATGCTTCAAATGAAAAATTCTTGGTCATAAAAGTTTTAGATTAGGTATTTCCCTTTTCAAAAAGTACAATAACATGTCTTGATTCATCATAGAACTCAAGATATGGCCTTTCAAAGTTGGCAAAAATCCTATAATTTCAAGTTTCATGTCAAAGAGGGATTTTTCATTTTGGCATATTCAAGCATTCTAATGACTTCTAATATGCACGAACACTTCACAACATGTCAAATGAACTTCAAAAGATCATAATTGTGCATTGAAACTAGGGTTTCCATGACTTGAACTTCAAGAAATCACAAAAGGGCCCAAACTCTCAAAATTTGCAAAATGCATTGGATCCTCTCATCCACTTGTGCCAGCTGCATCAAACTGATTCTATGGCTCTCCATGAATCTTGCTGAGGCCAGACACCCCAAAAATCTAGACCTGCCATGGCCCATACCTCAAGTACACAAAATTTGACTTTTTTGCAAAACATCCCATACCAATCAGCCTGTGCCACAACAACTTTCTGATCAATCCCATTAGCTTAAACAAACATTATGCAAGCCATTTCATAACACACAATAGCCTGAATCATCCCACAAGCCAGAATTCACAAAATCCATAAAAAACTTCCTCTCTTTGAAAATCATCACACAACCACTGAAACTCCAATCTTTTTTCACCAATCATCTCCACATGACCTAAGGATCACAAAGCACCCATCACCATAGCCTAAAACACAGCCAAACCAAAACACGATTCTTGGTGCAGAGGAACTGAAACTCATAAACCAGGCCACATAACCTTGTTCTTAACTCCTCCTCATCATCAGGGAGCTTATTGGGGTTGGTTTGAACCAAGAAAGAGGTCAAAAAGCTCAAGAACACAAAGCTTCAACTCAGGTAGCTATGATGAACTTTTTTTTCCAGAACTTGCTATTTAAGTTAAAATATGATTCTACATGTTTAGCTGATCATCCTGATATGTTTATTTTTGAAAATGGTTGAGAAACCGGGATGTAT
Source organism: Lathyrus aphaca (assembly GCA_963966055.1). Lineage (NCBI taxonomy): Eukaryota > Viridiplantae > Streptophyta > Magnoliopsida > Fabales > Fabaceae > Lathyrus > Lathyrus aphaca. The sequence goes on along the minus strand of OZ014523.1, from coordinate 426,180,155 downwards.
TGATGTTCTGAAACTTTTTGATTTGAAAATGTTTTTCTTCGATTCGTGCGTTTGATGCAAAATAAACGTTGTTTGTGGCCTGATTCTTATTTATTATGACTAGGGGGTTGATTCTGGAGAGTTTGGGGGTTTGGGGTAGCCTAGGGAAGGAGATAGCATGAACAGCTCGCCGGAGAAGATGACCGGAGCTTGCTCCGGTCACCTGAAAGTCATTAGGGTTAGGATTACGGCTAATCTCCCCAGTTTGAATCTCAGCCCTTAGATTTAGTTTAGCGCGTGTTTCAGTGGCCAAGATCATTTCACTTAAACCCTAATTTTAATTAATTAATTTAATCAATTTAATTAGCCAGTTTAAATGTCATCCCTTGGATGACGCGCGCAGTCAACCCTCCCTTTTCCAGTTTGAATATCAACCATCAGATCTGCATACTTCTCATTTTATTCATTTTTAATTCATTTTCTTTGCATTTTCTTTCTCATTTTATTTATAATAGAAAAACTTATTCAAAAAATATTTTCTTTTGCATTCTGACTTTAAATATTTTTCTCATTCCAAAAACAATTTTTATTTTATTTTTTTCATTAAAAAGTATTTTTAAAACATTTAAATGTTATTTTTAATTAATTAAAGTATTTTAATTAATTAAAAATACATTTAGGTTTCTAAAAATCACCAAAAAAAATTATGAATCATCCCAATGCATTTAGAAACAATTTCAAACTCTTCACACAAATTTCTTTTTAGGTTTGATCATAGTTTGCCAATTTTCTTTGAATTAAGGGTCATAAAAACCATATTTTTGAACCCCAACTTTAAAAAATCATTTATGCCTAACAAAGAAGAGTTTGAAGTTGATTCTTTTTGCATTGTGTTACATATTGCATGAAGTTGATTCCCCTTTGAACCACCCAAAAACCCTATAAAACTTAGGAAAATCATAACTTTTGATTGGTTAGGCTTCTGACCTTCTCCTTTGGGGTGTTACCTAATATGGGATTAGGGTTTATTTGAGCTTAATTACAAATTTTTATCATGTCATATGCTTCTATTTTATCCAGTTGTATCTCACATGTCCATGTAACCCTAATTTCTCATGTTCATTTGCATTCACATTGCATATGAATCAATACATGAACTTGCCATGACATTTCATGCATTCATATGTCATATTAGACATCTTAGGACATCTTAGAACCTTTCTTGATCATTTCTTCATTCATTTTCCATGATTAGTATTCATTTCATTTCATAAACTTTCATGTGTTTTCAAACTTCAAGGCATGCTTCCTTTGCATCTCATCTTTGTATGATCATTCATATGCACTTTGTATGCCTTTGCATCATCTTACATGACATTTGATTTACATAAACACTTTAGACTTTGGTCTTTGCACTTCATTTAATTTCATCTCATTTCAATTCATTCCTTTATGCTTTATGCCTTATGCATTCATGCTAACACTTTCAGGTTTGGTAAGTTATTTTGGCAGGTGAATTTTCCTTCACCTCTCACATCTTCTTATCTCTTTAATTTGCATTTTACTTGTATTTGAAGTGAATTTGATTCACTTATGTTCCATCTCTCTCACTTTCTTTCTTTAAGTTACTTATCTTCTTCATTGAAGTAAGTAACTTATTCTCTTGCTTCCTCCTCCTTTCATCTGCTTCTTCCATTGGTGGCTTCCTTGAAGATCTTTCTTAAGCCTTAAAAACCATAGGAACATCCAAGCATGATAATAATTAGGGTTGTGATTAGTCCCCCTTAGCTTTTTGTCGCTCCCGAAGATTTGCATCCCGGTACAAGCGCGAACGGTCGGCGAAGAGAGAAAATGAAGGTGAACTGAATAGAGTCGCCAGCTAGGCATTTTTATCCCGAAGGAAAGGTAATGCTGCATAAACCTAGAAAAGATATGGATAAGACGGTTGCGAACCAGAGACACTGAAAAAAGGGGTTGGTTACAACCTGGGAAGGTATTAGCACCCAGATTGTCTGTCGTACTCGACGGGATCCATGCTTGAAAGTTTGTGTTTAAAGGGGTAGTGTATGTGCTATCTGTGTGCAAAAGCTGGAAGAGAAATGTACAAGTGTCAGTGCAAGAAAGTGAAGTGAAGGGCTCAGGAATGAGGCTTTGAAAGAATACTGAAAGAGGGGGGAAGACACAAAGACTTTTGTTCGATAACAGTTAAGTTATGCCTACGTATCCTCTCGTGCAATGAGGAAGTCAGAACACTGTAGTTCGACTCAAAGAGACTGAACATAAATTGACTGTGAACTGCTTGCTTGTCTATGCTCAAGTGTATGACTCGTCTGGCTTGAGTGCTAACTGTCTTGCATTAGACGGAAGAAGCAGATTCTCGTTTGTGAGTGAAGATGATGAGAAAAGAATCCCGAAGGAGACGATTATTGTTTGTTTTTGATGTTTTCAATCTTTTATTGCTTTTTGTGTTTGTCATAAGTTAATGAGCTTAAGCCTAAACCAAGGGTCAGTAAACCCATCATATCCTCCCTTTGATTAGGGATAATGAGAATACCTTAAGTATGAGATAAACATCTCAAACTTAATTACCATGATGATGTAGGATTAAGATCATTAACCTACTTGTGATTATTTAGATGTTTTTGGTGTTTTGTTTAGTGTTAAGTAATGGGTTTAAGCCATAATCAAGGATTTAGTGGACTCATTACACCATCCTAATAGAAGGATAATAGATGAGAGCACTTAAGCTGAGGAAGATACCTCAACTTAATCCATGATTAGGGATTAACCTCATGACAAAACAAGTCTTTATTAAAGTGGATTTTAATTAATGGTAAGATTAAGAAGTGGATTTTATGGTTTGTAAGACAACTTGAGGGGGACTTGTCCATTAACACTAGGGTTAGTCCTTCTTAACCAATTAAGGAAGAATTAGAACCCTAATGCAAGGCCCAAGTTACAAGTTAATGTCTTAGTGATTATTAAAATGGATTGATTAAGAGGTTTAAACAAATTAAGGGTTTAACACTTAGGATTAAAGTTATACACTCCATCCTAAGAGAAGGATGCAAGCATAACCCTAATCACAAAGTCTAAAAGACTTAAAGGTTTAATCTCTATTGATGAGATGATAAGAGAGACACAAAGAAGACACAAAGGTAAAAACTAAAGGGGAAATAAACAAAACCCTAATTATTGTCATGCTTGGATGTTCCTATGGTTTGTAAGGCTTGCAAGAGATCTTCAGAGAAGCCACAAATGGAAGAAGCATATGAAAGGAAGAGAAGCAGAAGAAACAAGTTACTTACTTCAGTGAAGAAGATAAGTTACTTGAAGAAAGAAAGTGAATGATGAACATGAATGAGCAAACTCACTCTAAAGCAAAGAAAAATGCAGCAATGATGCATAAGAAGAATGAGAAGAGAGATGAGAAGTGAAGGCAAATTCACTTCTCAGATTACTTACCACCTGAAAATGTTAGCATAAAGAAAGGAATGAAATGAAAATGGAATGTATGCAAAGATGCAAACCAAAACCAGAATCAAGTACATGATGTAAATGATGCTATGAGATGATGCAAAGACATGCCAAGTGTTATGAATGTTCATACAAGAGATGAGAATGCAAATGAAGCATGTAGGAAGCATGAAAGCAAATGAAAGTTCATGGAATGAAATGAATGCACATCATGGAAAATGGATGAAGGAACGATCAAGCATGGTTCTAATGTGTCCTATGATATCTAAGATGACATGTGAATGCATGAAATGTCATGGCAAGTTCATGAATAGATGTATATGCAAGATGTATGCAAATGAACATGAGAAATTAGGGTTTTAAGACAACATGAGATGCATAAGTCAAAAACAGAAGCAAATCACAAGATAAAAAATTGCAAATGAACTCAAAGGAACCCTAATCCCATATGATATCACACCCCAAAGGAGGAGGTCTAACTCTTAACCTAAAGGAAGTTGTGATTTTTCTAAGTTATCTAGGGTTTTATGGTACCTTAAGAGGGAAAATGCAAATCAATTTGAAAATTCAAGATAAATTCATGAAAAAATTATGCTAGATACTACATGCTATATGAAGATCAATGCAAAAAGAACCAATGTCATACCCTTCATGGTTAGGCAGAAAATAAATCTTGAAGTTAGGGTTCAAAAAAGGGATTTTTATGAACCCTAAATTCAAGAAAAATGTCAAAGAGTGTTCAAAACCAAAAAGAAATTTGTATGAATGGTTTGAAAATGTTTCTAAATGTCCTAAGATGCAATGTGAATTTTTTTGGAATTTTCAGAAACCTAAATGATATTTTAATTAATTAATTTCCATTAATTAATTAAAATAAACATTTAAATATTTTTAAAATGGTTTTTTAATGCAAAAAATAAAAATAAAAATGTTTTTGGGTGAAGAAAAATATTTGAATTAAAAATGCAGAAGGAAAATATTTTTGGAAATTTTTAGGTATTTTAAATAAATTGTGTAAGAAAAATGATAAAAAATGAAATAAAAAGTGAATTAAATGAAAGTCAGCTGATCCAAGGGTTCACATTTAAACGGAGGATGGAGGGAAAGACCTGGCACGCATTTGGAGGGCTGGGATTGATTCTTTCATTTTGAATTTAATAAACCTAATTAAGTTAATTAATCAGGATTTAGGGTTTTTAATGAAAGATCTGGACCATTCACTTACGCGCGGGAAGACAAACCAATGACTTACGTTCAAACTCACACTAAACCCTAATCTTTTTCAGGTGACCGGAACAGTGTTCCGGTCATCTTCTCTGGCAGCTCACTCTTGCTATCTCTCTCAAAACGTAAAATAAACTCACCAAACTCTACAGAAATGATCCTCACCTCATTCTAAAAAAGATTCAACCAAAAAATTTCATTTATTTCACATGAACATCAAGATTCGAAGCAAAACGGAAAATCACACAGAAATTTCAGAAGCTTCATACATGCTTAATACTCAATCATGTTCAAAACCAAAAAGTGCAGTGTGATCAGTGAAGCATGGGTAACATTTCTATAACATGAAAAACAAGTTCTGAAAAATTTGTTCTTGAGGTATACCTGAGATGGAGCTTCCTGGTTCTGAGCTTTCAAGCCTTCTCTTTGATGCAAAAAGTCTCCAATGATCCTCCTGGTGATGTTGCAATGCCTAGAACAAGCTGAAATGAGCTGGTTTGAGAGAATGAACCCCTGCTGCACCAGAATCGTGTTTTGGTTTTGCTTGCTTTCAGGCTTGTTTAATGGTTGGGGAAGGTTCTATGGATGATGGTGAGTTGAATGATGAAGTTTGTTTGAAGTTTTGATGGCTGTATTGTTCAAATCGAAGAAGGGAAGTTTGGAGGTGATTTTGTGAATGCTGAGTTCTTGGAGGTTTCAGGCTTGTGTATGTTATCAAATGAGCTCCTTGAGGTATGCTTGTAAAGTCCTGATAGGCCAGAGAGTGGGTGGTGGCCTGTGGTGATTGGTATGGGCTTTCTTGCAAAAAGTTAACAAAACTTGTACTTGAGGTATGGGCTCTCCTGCAGCTGGATTTTTGGCTTGTCCTGGCTCAACAAAGATCAAGGAGAGCCATGGAATGCATTTTGTGGTGATTCAACAAGTGGAAGCATGGTTGTGTATCATTTTGCAATTTTCATGAAGTTTGGCCCCTTTGTGATTTCTTGAAGTTCAAGGCATGAAATGAGATAATTCTTGGGCCAATTCTGATTTTTAGGCAATGTACCATGTTTTTATGATGTATAGAAGTGTATTAGAAGTCACAAAATGGCTTGGCAAGTGGTTTTGCAAAAATCCCTCTTTGGTGTATTCTTGAAAATTATGAGATTTTTGCAAACTTTGAAAGATCATAACTTGAGTTCCATAATGAATTAGAACATGTTCTTGTACTTTTTGAAAAGGGAATGATCCAATCTACAATTTTCATGACCAACAATTTTTCATTTGAATCATTTTTGGTTGAGAAAGAGGAGGTTGAAAAACTTTCCCAAAATGGAAAGTTTACATTACAAGTCATTTCCATTTTTGGCAACTTTTGGTTTAGCTCACTTTTCTTCAATTTTGTGAACTTCCAAGCACTTAAATGATCAAATAAAGATCATATAACTTCAATTTGATGAAAAATCCACTTTGGTTCCATTGGTAGGGGTCTCAGATGCCCTGATTTTGCTCTGACTTGCTCAAGAAGTTACCTAGTGAACATATGACTTCCACAATGAATTTCTTCATAAAACTTGGTACACATGATCCTTATAGCATATTGAGACCATTAGAAACAAGAATGACCAAAAAATTTGGAGTTATGACCTCTAAAACCAAAACCCTAATTTCAGGTCATCTGTGCAGCGAAACCCTAGCTCTGCTTCCATGCTTCTCAAGTTCTTGTGATTTCTTGACTTCCTTGATCTTTGAGGGATATGAAATGATTATAGAGCATACATGGACCATCTTGGAATGATTGAAGACCTTTGGAGTGGCTCAGATGGATCCTTGGATTGCTCAGATCACAAACCCTAGATGTAGATGAACTTGAACTAATGCAGTGAAACAAAAATGCAATATGAGATGATATGCTTAGACTAATGAAAATATGGAAGATCACAAGCCATGGTGTGAACTTAGTGAGGGAAAATTTGGGGTGTTTACAGCTGCCCCTATTCAAGCATGAGTTAGCTGTGCAGGGTGTAAGCGTCTGGCTTAAAAGACAAACATGATAACTTGTGGTTGAATACCAAAGACAGTCCGAAATTTGCACTCACTGGGGAGAAAAAGAAAAGGGATATAAATTGTAAAAGAAAGTATAGCATGATTATCAAATGCAGGCGATGGAGGACGACCATCGAGCAGAAGACGACTGCTGGGGATAAAGCAATAACAGGGACGACCGACATGCTGGGGAAATAAAGAGATCATGATGGGGACGACCATCAAGTAAAGAAATAAGACTTTCTGGGGATTTAAAGGTAAAGGCAATGATGGGGACAACCATCAGGTTTGCAAAGTAACATAAACAACGATGGGGACGGCCATCAGTTCAAAGAATAAATGGAATAAATGATGAGGGACGGTCATCAAAGGTGAAGGACGATCACCTAGCAGGGGACGGCTGCTCTTTATCACGACATAGGACGAATGTCGGATAGAAAAAGGGTCGACAATGGGGACGGCCATCGGATAAGCATGATGAAGGACGATCATCAAGAGGTGAAGGACGATCACCTAGCAGGGTACGACTTCTCTCGGGGTTTATCACGACATAGGACGAATGTCGGATAACAAGATCAACGACGGGGAAGGCCATCGGATAAATGATGAAGGACGATCATCAGGTGGTGAAGGACGATCACCTAGCAGGGTACGGTTGCTAAATATCACGACATATGACGAATGTTGGATAGAAAAGGGTTCCAATAATGGAGACTCCGCTGGGGAAAGGGATGAGGCACGATCATCCAAAGGTGAAGGACGATCACCTGGCAGGGTACGGCTGCCGAAAGTATCTCGACATAGGACGAATGTTGGATAAAAGAAAAGTTGCTTTGCTGGGGAATGGTAAAAACGGACGAGTGCTTACGCTTAAGGAATAAAAGGTATAAGTGTTTTGACATTGTGTATAGATTATAGATGCGGACGAGCATCCTTGCAACCATGATACGGACGAGTATCGGTAGAAACAAACGCTGACGCGTGTTCAGAGATGATGATACGAATGAGTACCAACTGGTTAACAAAGAACACGGACGAGTGTCAAATCTGTGGGGAATGATATATACAAGATACGGATGAGTATCTGTATAAGTATGAACAAGTACTGTGAAGTATGAGCAAGACACAGACGAGTGTTCGACTTGCCGGGGAAGAGTGACACGGACGGGTGTCAGAAGAGAAAGTGTATAAGTTATGGACAAATAAGTGTAAAAGGGTATTCTGTCAACCTGTGGGGATAGGATGACACGGACGGGTGTTGAAAAGGAGTGTATTATAAACAAGTGTTTGGTTTGCGACAAGTGTTTGGGCAACCATGCTGGGGAGCGGTGACACGGACGGGTGTCAAGAGAGTGTATATGGGTTTCTGTAATCATAGAGGATGTCTGTGGCTTATATCTGTAGGGGAATGATATGACGCGGATGAGTGTCGAAAAGGTATATATGAACATGTATCTGTTGGAAAGTGAAAATGGGACGCTTTGCTTTTATGTGCCATGGACGTATTTTGTATATCGCTGATGAGGTACTGTTGGTATTTGCAGGTGACTGGCTCGAACCTGACTTGTGATCATGAAAATGTTTGATTTTTGCCGTAATGCTCCGTATTAAACGGAATTCTACACTTTGTGGGGAAAAATGATGCGAATGCTATGATTATGCAAAAGAAACCGGCCCGGAATTCGGATCCCACTGTTGTGGAGATCTCTGGCTGATCTACTTGGGAGGATATCCCAGCTGGGGAGATCATTGGTAGAACTGATAAGATGTATGGCTTTACTTGGGGAACTAGATCACTGATAGATCTATCCGGTAAGGAGATATCCTAGCTGGGGATGAAGAAGCTTCCATCACTTTGTTGTGTGAGAATTCAGGCATTGCTCTTCTGGGAAGAGTCTGGAACTCTGCGGGGAGATGGTTCCCTTGTCTTTGGGAGACCTAGCACTCTATTTGGGAGAGGAAAAATCACTGAAAGATCTTCCTAGAAATTTCTTGGGGATCCTGGCTGAGGATGAGGATGCTTTGACAACTCTGTTGGGAAAAAGCATTCTAGATGCTGCTTGGAGAAGATGTGCTGGGGAAGTGATGCTTGGCATGCCCCATGTTCGAATACCTGCAACCTGTTAAGACAAAGAAACGCACAAGTGTCCCGAGGCATCCTTTACCGGATTCCATCATAGGAGTTAGATATTCCAGAGAGTAAATACATTTCCTGCAAGCATTTATTAATAATGGCTCATTGATTTTATGCAAATATTATATCATGGATACTGGACATTTTGCAAACGAAACAAAAATGTACGGAACAAGGTGTGACTGAAAATCTGATTTTATTAATCTGGGTGCTCTGAATTAGCAAATACAGTCAAAGGAACAAATCCCCTGGAATGAGGAGATTGTTACAAATTGAGAAAAGTAAAGGTGCTGGCAATGTTGCCGACGCTCCTTTGAGCTTTCTTTGCTATGACCCGTATGACCTTGACATTCTTCTTATCTTGCTTTCTGAAGAAGGTTGATTCTGACCGATGCTTTATCCTTCCGAAGCTTGCCATGTTGTAAGTGATACAGACAAATTCAGAATGAAATTTTTCGCTTATTCCCTTATTTTGCGTGGATCGCCCTTTCGGGTTTTCAATCCACCGTGATACCCATTTTTGCCTGAGCTGTCCAATGCGGCTTTTCAACTCAGCGGGTGTACATTATTTTCAATTTTCCCTTATTTTTTCCCGAGTCTTTTATTCTGTTTTTGACTCGCCGGGATGCCCTATTTTTGCCTGGACTTACATTCTGTTTTTATGTCCAGCGGGTCATTTTATGCGAAGTATTTTTTAACTACATCTGAATTCACAAGGGATAAGAAATCTTCACCATCCATAGTAGTGAGCATCAGTGCTCCACCTGAGAAGAACTTCTTTACTATGAATGGACCGTCGTAGTTCGGAGTCCACTTACCCCTGTGGTCTGTGTGAGGAGGAAGGAGTCTTTTCAGCACAAGATCTCCTACTTGGTATTCCCGAAGCCTGACTTTCTGATCGAAGACTTTCTTCATCCTTTTCTGATATAACTGCCCGTGACAGATTGCAGCTAATCTCTTCTCTTCGATCAGATTCAGTTGATTGTACCGAGAACGGACCCATTCTACTTCGTTCAGCTTGACATCCATCAGTACCCGTAAGGAGGGTAATTCAACTTCGACAGGTAGGACTGCCTCCATACCATACACGAGCTGATACGGTGTTGCCCCAATAGATGTTCTAATTGAGGTTCGATACCCATGCAAGGCAAATGGTAGCATCTCATTCCAGTCTTTGTATGTAACCACCATCTTCTACACAATCTTCTTGATGTTCTTATTAGCTGCCTCAACAGTGCCATTCATCTTTGGCCTGTAAGGAGAAGAGTTGTGATGTTGGATTTTGAAGTCCCGACACAGTTCTGCCATCATTTTTTTTGTTCAAATTGGAACCATTGTTAGTAATGATTCGCTCGGGTACTCCATACCGACAGATGATATCTCTTTTCAGGAATCTGGCTACCACTTGTCTGGTGACGTTCGCATACGAAGCTGCTTCGACCCATTTGGTGAAGTAATCAATGGCTACCAGGATGAATCTGTGGCCATTTGAAGAAGTCGGTTCAATATTCCCAATCATATCAATGCCCCACATGGCAAAGGGCCAAGGTGAAGACATCACATTCAAAGGATTTGGAGGTACATGCACCTTGTCTACATAAATCTGGCATTTATGGAACTTTCTAGAATAGGCACAACAGTCTGCATCCATTATGATCCAGTAGTAACCCGATCTTAACAACTTTTTAGCCATTGCATGCCCTCCAACATGGGTACCAAAAGATCCTTCATGCACCTCGTGCATCAGCAAGTCTGCTTCTTTCTTATCAACACATCTGAGAAGCACCATGTCAAAGTTTCTCTTGTATAATGAACCATCAACATTCAGGAAGAAACTACCGGCCAACCTTCTTAATGTCTTCTTATCATTGGATGATGCCCCAGGTGGGTATGTGTGATCCTCTAAGAAGCATTTGATGTCATGGAACCAAGGCTTGTCATCTTTAGCAATGTCCATAGAGAATACGTATGCTGGTCGGTCCAGTCTGGATACTGAAATCCGAGGCGCAAAATTGGCAGTTTGAACCTTGATCATGGAGGAAATGGTAGCTAAAGCATATGCGAACTGATTCTCGTCTCGAGGGACGTACTCAAGTTTGACTATTGTGAAGAAAGTCAATAATCTCCTCGTATAGTCACGGTATGGAATCAGATGCTCTTGGTGGGTGTACCATTTGCCATTGGTTTGATTGATTACCAAAGCTGAATCTCTGAATACAGTTAATGTCTTGATCCTGAGGTCAATGGCTTCCTCAAGACCCATGATACACACTTCGTATTCAGCTTCATTGTTAGTGCATGCAAAGGTGAGTTTTGCCGAGAAAGGCATATGAACTCCTTTAGGTGTAATGAGCACTGCACCAACTCCACGACCATTCATATTTACAGCCCCATCAAACATCATTGTCCATTCTTCTTCTGGGTCAGGCCCTTCAGTGTGAACAGGCTCTTCATGATCTTTTGCTTTCAGAAACATGATGTCTTCATCAGGAAAGTCAAATCTCATGGGCTTGTAATCCTCAATGGGTTGCTCATCTAGATAGTCAGACAGTACACTGCCTTTGATGGCCTTTTGAGATGTGTACTGAATGTCATACTCTGTCAGAATCATTTTCCATCTTGCAACCCTTCCGGTAAGTGTTGGATTCTCAAATATGTACTTGACAGGGTCCATCTTTGAGATCAACAAGGTAGTGTGAGTCAACATATACTGTCTTAGTCGGCGAACAGCCCACGCTAAAGCACAACAAGTTTTCTCGAGCAGTGAATAACGTTGTTCACAGTCGGTAAACTTTTTGCTTAGGTAGTATATTGCATACTCTTTTCGACCAGACTCGTCATGCTGGCCCAACACACACCCCATTGATCCTTCTAATACTATCAGGTACATTATTAGAGGTCTTCCTTTGATTGGAGGTGTAGATGTTTAGAATTGGCAGAATTTTTGACCAACAAGAAATGTTGAATTCAGTTCATGATGTCCTATCAGATGTTGGGACATTATCAAACAGAGTATAAGTAAATGAACTTAACTCAGGATGTCACACCAGATGTTGGGACATTGTATCAGTTAATGATATAAGTTCAGTTTACAGGATGTCACATCAGATGTTGTGACATTGTATCAGTTAATGATTTAAGTTCAGTTTTTCAGGATGTCCCAACAGATGTTGTGACATCTCAAACCTGCTACCAGAATTAATTAATGACTAACAGAACTGAGTAAATTAAGGAAAGTTATCTGGAATTAATTATGGATGGACAAAACAGAATAAGGCGCATCTGTAGGGAGTGTTGTTATGAGACTTCAGCATAATCAGAAGAACTGAATCACCTAGAATCTAGGAAGTAACAAACCCTAATTCAAGGTGGAAGCTGCATGCGTTTCAGGATTGGATAAACCTACAGAAAGCCCAAAATCCATACACCTATTTAATCAACAGAAACTCTCAGAATTGTACACGAATTTAAGAAGACAAAATAGGGTGTTTTATGTTTTAATAGCAGGTTGTTTTTATTGTATCACTTTATGAGCTTTTAAGCAAAAGTGTATTTGTGTCTTGATTGAATTTGTGAAGTAAGATCAAGCTGTTTTTGTTTGAAGTATGACTTCAATTTTATTAAACTTGTAAACAAGATCACTGTGTGATTGAGGGGGAGTGAGTTGGTACTCATATCTAAGTTGTGTCTTAGGTAGAAATTGCATTGGGTATATATTAAGTGAAAGATTAAACTGGGTGGTTTAAGTCTAGAATTAATATTGCTTATAGTGGATTTCCTCTTGGCTTGGTAGCCTCCAGATGTAAGTGTGGTTATACACTGAACTGGGTTAACAAATTACTGTGTTGTTTAATTTTCCTGCACTTTAAGTTTTGGTTAAGTTGTCAAGTGTTTAAACATCTCATTCGACATCTCATACCTGATCACAGAATTTCAATTGGCATCAGAGCAGGCACCCTGCCTGTTTATTCTGGGTGAGATTAGGGAATACAAATTCTGGAAACATGGACAGAGATGTAGGATCAGTAAATAGACCACCTATACTGGATGGATCTAATTATGACTACTGGAAGCCAAGAATGATTGCATTCTTAAAATCACTTGACAATAGGGCCTGGAAAGCAGTCAACAATGGATGGGAACACCCTGTCCAAGACACCAAAGATGGAGCAAAAGTGTTGAAACCTGAAGAAGAATGGAGTAAGGAGGAAGAAGATTCATCACTTGGCAACTCCAAGGCATTAAATGCTTTATTCAATGGCATTGATAGGAACATCTTTAGACTGGTGCATCACTGTGAGCTGGCTAAAGATGTTTGGGACACTCTCAAAACAACTCATGAAGGAACATCAAAGGTGAAGATGTCAAGACTTCAACTTCTCACCACCAAGTTTGAAAACTTAAGAATGAAGGAAGATGAGACAATTCATGAATTCTACATGAACATCTTAGAAATAGCCAATACTTCTGGAGCTTTGGGAGAAAAAATGACTGATGAAAAGCTTGTAAGAAAGATTCTCAGATCTTTACCAAAAAGATTTGACATGAAGGTCACAGCAATAGAAGAAGCTCAAGACATATGCAAAATGAAGGTTGAAGAGCTCATTGGTTCCCTTCAAACATTTGAGATGGGAATGAATGACACAATTGTAAAGAAGTACAAAAGCATAGCCTTGGTGACAAATACTTATAAAGAAGAAGAAAATGATGAATCAGAAACTGATGAAAACTTATCAGAAAACATTGCTATGCTTGGAAGACAATTCAAAAAGATTCTCAGAAGGATGGAAGACAAGTCCAGACCAAGTGGAAGATACACAAACTCTTCTGAGAACAAAAGACCTTATGATGCTAATAGAAGGTCAAATTATGATGAAAAGACCAGTCAAGAAAAAGGAATTAAATTCCATGGATGTGAAGGATATGGACACATCAGGAATGAATGTCCTACCTATTTAAAAAGGCAAAAGAAAGGTCTCTCTGTAACCTGGTCTGATGAAGACTCAGGAGGTGATTCAGAAGAAGAATCAGCTAAGCATATCACTGCTCTAGCTGGATTATGTGAATTTGAAAGTGAATCCAGTGATGGGGAGCTTACTTTTGAAGAACTTGAACAATCATACAGAGAACTAGTCAAAAGAAGCACTGAAATATGCAGGGAGAGTATAAAGCTAAAGAACCAGATTGAGGCACTAAAGGATGAAAAAGCAAGTGATCTAGAAATCATTGACACCTTGAAAAATGAAGTAAGTCTTCTCAACTCCAAGTTGGAACATATGTCCAAATCTGTTAGAATGCTGAACAGTAGCTCAAGCACACTGGATGATATTCTCAACAACAATAAGCATTCAGGGGATAAAAGTGGACTGGGATTTAACAAAGTTTATAAGGTTGAAGCTAGCTCTAGCAAAACTACTTCAAAGTCCATACAGTCAAACAAGATGTCCCAACAGATGCCTCAACATCATGAAAAGAACACAAAGTCAAACATAATGTTCCAACAGATGTCTCAACATCCTGAAAAGAACATAATGAAGAAGAAGTATCAAAGATGGAGATGTCATCATTGTGGAAGATTTGGACATATCAAACCTCATTGCTACAAGTTGCATGGATATCCAAATCAGATGTATCAGCAACCTCCTAAGCAGAAGATAGAAGTTACCAAGAAAGTGCTGCATAGACATCAAAAAGATCAGCAACCCCCTAAGCAAAAGACAAAGGTCATCAAGAAGGTATGGGTACCAAAAGCTAGTCTTCATGCTGATCAAAGCTACATGCCCAAGAACAAGATCAACAAACAACCTTGGAGCTCTACTGATGAACAATGCACAAGGCAGAGGTATCAAAAGAAATCTCAACACAAATGGTCAAAGAAAGGTGTTGCATATATAGCTCATACATCACTAAGAGTTTCAGCTAAAGAAGACTAGTACTTTGACAGTGGATGTTCAAGACACATGACTGGATTGAAGAATCTGCTAGTAGACTTAAAGTCATATTCATCCAGATATGTAACCTTTGGAGATGGAGCTAAAGGAGAAATCAAGGGAGTAAGGACCTTGGATTGTCCAGATGTACCAAGACTAGATGATGTGCTGCTGGTAAAAGGCTTAACTGCTAACCTGATCAGCATAAGTCAATTATGTGATCAAGGGTACAGTGTAAACTTTACCAAAACTGAATGCATAATGTCTAACAAAGAACAAAAGGTTGTCATGAGAGGAGCCAGATCTAAAGACAACTGTTACATGTGGGAACCTCAAGACTTCAGTCTCACTTCAACTTGCTCTTTAGCTAAAGAAGAAGAAGTGAAACTATGGCACCAGAGACTAGGTCATCTTCATTTCAGAGGCATAAAGAAAATCATATCTATGGAAGCTGTGAGAGGTATTCCTAAACTGAAGATTGATGATGGCAAAATATGTGGTGAATGTCAAATAGGCAAGCAAACCAAGATGTCCCATCCAAAGCTCCAACATCTGACAACTTCCAAAGTTTTGGAATTATTGCATATGGATCTTATGGGACCTATGCAGGTTGAGAGCCTTGGTGGTAAGAGGTATGCCTATGTGGTGGTTGATGACTTTTCAAGGTATACATGGATAAATTCCATCAAAGATAAATCTGATGTATTTGATGTATTCAAAGACTTATGCCAAAGAATACAAAGGGAAAAATCCAGCTGTGTGATCAGAATAAGAAGTGATCATGGAAAAGAATCTGAGAACCAAAAATTCTTAGATTTCTGTTCTTCAGAAGGAATCAATCATGAATACTCTTCACCAGTCACTCCTCAACAGAATGGGATTGTTGAGAGGAAGAATAGAACTATTCAAGAATCAGCAAGAGCTATGATCCATGCTAAAAAGTTACCTTTGTACTTCTGGGCTGAAGCTATGAACACAGCTTGTTACATCCATAACAGAGTCACTCTAAGAAAAGGAACTTTGTCCACAATCTATGAAGTTTGGAAGGGCAGAAAACCCACAGTTAAGTACTTCCATGTGTTTGGAAGTAACTGTTATATTCTGGCTGATAGAGAGCAAAGAAGAAAAATGGATCCTAAAAGTGATGAAGGAATTTTCCTTGGATACTCTATAAACAGCAGAGCATATAGAGTATTTAACTCTATAACCAAGGTTATCATGGAATACATAAATGTGATAATTGATGATGCTCCTACTGATGTTACAGAAGATGTTGGAACATCTGCTGACAGCCAAACTGAAGCTGAAGAAAAGAGTGATCATTCTGACTTCACTCAAACTGATGCAAGGACAGAACAATCCAGCAAACCTCCCTCCATCAGAATCCAGAAGGATCATCCCAAGGATCTGATAATTGGGGATCCCAACAGAGGTGTAAGCACTAGATCAAGAGAAGTGATTTCAGGTTCCTGTTTTGTTTCAAAAATAGAACCTAAAAACATCAAGGAAGCTCTTACTGATGAATACTGGATTTGTGCAATGCAAGAGGAATTAGGTCAATTCACAAGGAATGAAGTGTGGAACCTTGTTCCTAGACCTGATGACATAAATGTGATTGGAACTAAATGGGTATATAAGAACAAGTCAAATGAGCAAGGAGTTGTTACAAAGAACAAAGCTAGACTTGTAGCTCAAGGATACACACAAATTGAAGGAGTAGACTTTGATGAAACCTTTGAACCAGTAGCAAGGCTTGAATCAATCAGACTACTTTTGGGAATTGCTTGTATCTTAAAGTTCAAGCTATTTCAAATGGATGTGAAAAGTGCCTTTTTAAATGGATATCTTAATGAAGAGGTGTATGTAGAACAGCCTAAAGGATTTGTTGATCCAAGCTGTCCAAATCATGTATACAAACTAAAGAAGGCTCTTTATGGTCTGAAGCAAGCTCCAAGAGCATGGTATGAAAGGCTGACTACTTTTCTTATCAAGCAAGGGTACAGGAAAGGTGGAATTGACAAAACCTTGTTTGTTAAAGATGAAGAAGGAAATGTCATGATTGCTCAAATATATGTAGATGACATTGTTTTTGGTGGGATGTCAGACAGGATGGTTAAACATTTTGTCAATCAGATGGAATCTGAATTTGAAATGAGCCTAGTAGGAGAATTAACCTACTTTCTTGGACTGCAAATAAAGCAAATGGAGGATTCCATGTTCATTTCCCAAAGCAAGTATGCTAAGAACATAGTCAAGAAATTTGGGATGGACAGTGCTACTCATAAAAGAACTCCTGCCCCCACACATTTAAAGCTGACTAAAGATGACAAGGGTGAGAATGTAGATCAAAGTCTATACAGAAGCATGATTGGAAGCTTGTTATATCTGACTGCTAGCAGACCAGACATAGCATTTGCAGTAGGTGTATGTGCAAGATATCAAGCTGATCCAAAAGTTAGTCATCTTAACCAAGTCAAGAGAATTCTGAAATATGTTAATGGTACTTGTGACTATGGCATAATGTACTTTCATGGATGCAAACCAATTCTCACTGGCTTCTGTGATGCTGATTGGGCTGGAAGTGCTGATGACAGAAAAAGCACTTCAGGAGGATGCTTCTTTCTAGGAAACAATTTGATTTCTTGGTTCAGTAAGAAACAAAATTGTGTATCCTTATCTACTGCTGAAGCTGAATATATTGCAGCTGGAAGCAGTTGTTCACAGTTGGTTTGGATGAAGCAAATGCTCACTGAGTACAATGTCCCACAAGATGTCATGACATTGTACTGTGACAACTTAAGTGCTATTAACATATCAAAGAATCCTATCCAACATAGCAGGACCAAGCATATTGATATCAGGCACCATTTCATCAGAGATCTTGTAGAAGAAAAAGTGATCTCATTGGAACATGTAGCTACAAATCTGCAATTGGCTGATATATTTACTAAAGCCTTGGATGCTACCCAATTTGAAAACCTAAGGGGTAAATTGGGAATCTGCTTATGTGAAATTTAGCAGTTATGGAAATGTGCCAACATGTCATATGACATCGTGTGGCATGATCACCAGATGGCAACACTAGTCTGGTCAAGCACCTTGTGTATTCCACTCCTAGAAATTCTCCAAGTAACGGCTCTTATAAGAATATCAGCTCACGTTCAGCTATTCATCTTCTCATTTTTCTCTCACAACATCTTGCTTGCTATAGCTAACTCTCAGAGATCATCAATCTCAACCAATCTCAATCTTTTTCTTCACCTCATTCTCAAGATGGCTCATCACCAAAACCCTAACATCTCTGAAGAAATCCTCAACAAGGAAGATGTGGTGCATGCAACCCCCATTTCTGTGGTACCCATGGATTCAACTCCATTGGACGAAATCAGAGGAAGTGTTCCTCTTGCTCAAAAGCCAAGAACCCCTTCTGTGAAAAAGGCAAAGGACCCTGTTTTCAGCAAGGCCAAAGGCATGCCTTCATCATCAAACACCACTCCAAAAGCTTCTGTATATGTGGATGATTCCATAAAGGAGCTGGTAAATAGGATCTTATCTGAGAAAAGAGTGGTAAGTGGCATATCTATCCCTCTGAACACCATGCCAGCTCCACAAGAAGATCAACAAACTCAGGCTGAAAAGGACACTCCTGCTCAACAGGATGTCCCAATAGATGTTGAACCATCTGAAGACCAGCAAAAGGTCTCATCTGATACTGCTGATGATACATCTGAGGACCAGCACAAGGCCTCCACTGAAGATCAAACCTTTGTTGATCCACCAGCTGAAGAGGAGACTGCTCAACCTCCTCCTGTTGTGAACATAGAGCATGATTCTGATACAGAAATCATTGCTTCTGTAAACCCTAGCATAGCCAAAAGGCTTAGGACTAGGAAAGAAAAGATGAATGCAGGACATGCAACTCCTGAGAAGAAGCAAGCTACACCAAAGAAGGACAAAGCTAAAGTTGTCTTTGGTCCTACAAAACAATGGAGCAAGGTGCAAACACAAAAGAGGAAAGCTGTCACTCCTCCAGATTCAGATGTTGAAGAAGATGTCCCAACATCTCCACCAAAGAAGAAACCAGCACCCTCAAGGTCATCAACTACTGTTCCAGAAGCTCCTTTGGACAACATCTCCTTTCATCATATTTCAAGTGTGAATAGATGGAAGTTTGTTTATCAAAGAAGGGTAGCACTTGAAAGAGAGCTTAGCAGTAATGCACTTGAGTGAACAGAGTTAATTGATCTCATTTCTTCTGCTGGACTTTTCAAAACTGTCTCCAACTTCTCTCCTTGCTATGAGCTGTTTGTCAAGGAATTCATAGTCAACCTCAAAGAAGATTGTGTTGATGGTAAGTCTGCTGACTTTAGAAAAGTATATGTAAGAGGAAGGTGTGTAGAATTCTCTCCTAGGGTTATCAACCACTACCTTGGAAGAGAATCTGATGGTCCAAATGAGTTGGGGAAGACTGATAACCAGGTTTGCAAGGTTATCACTGCTAATCAGGTCAAGACTTGGCCAGTTAAAGGGAAGCTCTCAGTTAGCATGCTGACAAGGAAATATGCCATGCTGAATAGGATTGGCACTGCAATATCAACTGGATTGGGCAGGTTCATATATGCTGTGGGCACCCAAACAAAGCTGGATTATGGAGCTTATATCTTTGATCAGACATTGAAGCATGCTGGATCATATGCAACAAAGCTGCCAATTGCCTTCCCTTCCTTGCTGTGTGGAATAGTGCTGAGTCAGTATCCTGGTATCCTCACTGAGAAGGACACAATTTGCAAAAGAGAAAGCCCTTTGGCCTTCCACTACAAGCTGTTCTTGAGTCATCATGCAGCTGATGTTGAAGCTCCCTCTAAGACATCTGCTGGTCCTTCAAAGGCAAAATCTCCAATCTCTAAAGCTGCCTTGATTGCTGAGCTGAAGATCACATGCAAAGAACTAGATGCAAGGAAGCAAAAGCTTGAGGAGATTATCCAAAGGCTGGAGATTGAAGAAAGTGCTCAGAAAGTTGCTGCTTCTGATGAGGAGACTGAGGAAGAGGAAGAAACTGACTATGAGGAGTCTGAGTGAAAAACTGTATGTGAGGAAAATGTAATGACTGCTGCATTGTAATTTTGAATTAGTAACTTTGGCCCCAAATTTATGTCTAACAAGGGGGAGAACAAGAACAACAACAACAATGTATGATGCTGTTTAGTTATTAATGAAAAACTTCTGTTTGCTTCTGAACTAAATCTGTGATGTTAATGAAAATTTCTGTTGCAACAAGACTGAATACATGTATGTTTGAGGGGGAGTAAACTCACACATGATTCAACAGAAAAGAACTGCTATACTCTGATAAAAGAACTTCTGCTGCACTCTGATAACCAGAAAAATATGTTAGCCAAAAATTAGCCAAAGGGGGAGTTTGTAGATGTTTAGAATTGGCAGAATTTTTGACCAACAAGAAATGTTGAATTCAGTTCAGGATGTCCTATCAGATGTTGGGACATTATCAAACAAAGTATAAGTAAATAAACTTAACTCAGGATGTCACACCAGATGTTGGGACATTGTATCAGTTAATGATATAAGTTCAGTTTACAGGATGTCACA
The DNA here is from genome assembly GCA_963966055.1 of Lathyrus aphaca. Classification (NCBI taxonomy): domain Eukaryota; kingdom Viridiplantae; phylum Streptophyta; class Magnoliopsida; order Fabales; family Fabaceae; genus Lathyrus; species Lathyrus aphaca. The sequence continues at coordinate 426,159,779 of OZ014523.1, read as the reverse complement.
TCAGATGTTGTGACATTGTATCAGTTAATGATTTAAGTTCAGTTTTTCAGGATGTCCCAACAGATGTTGTGACATCTCAAACCTGCTACCAGAATTAATTAATGACTAACAGAACTGAGTAAATTAAGGAAAGTTATCTAGAATTAATTATGGATGGACAAAACAGAATAAGGCGCATCTGTAGGGAGTGTTGTTATGAGACTTCAGCATAATCAGAAGAACTGAATCACCTAGAATCTAGGAAGTAACAAACCCTAATTCAAGGTGGAAGCTGCATGCGTTTCAGGATTGGATAAACCTACAGAAAGCCCAAAATCCATACACCTATTTAATCAACAGAAACTCTCAGAATTGTACACGAATTTAAGAAGACAAAATAGGGTGTTTTGTGTTTTAATAGCAGGTTGTTTTTATTGTATCACTTTATGAGCTTTTAAGCAAAAGTGTATTTGTGTCTTGATTGAATTTGTGAAGTAAGATCAAGCTGTTTTTGTTTGAAGTATGACTTCAATTTTATTAAACTTGTAAACAAGATCACTGTGTGATTGAGGGGGAGTGAGTTGGTACTCATATCTAAGTTGTGTCTTAGGTAGAAATTGCATTGGGTAGATATTAAGTGAAAGATTAAACTGGGTGGTTTAAGTCTAGAATTAATATTACTTATAGTGGATTTCCTCCTGGCTTGGTAGCCTCCAGATGTAAGTGTGGTTATACACTGAACTGGGTTAACAAATTACTGTGTTGTTTAATTTTCCTGCACTTTAAGTTTTGGTTAAGTTGTCAAGTGATTAAACATCTAATTCGACATCTCATACCTGATCACACAATTTCAGGAGGCATAAGAATCGGAGGTTCATTTAGGTACTCCTTGATTTTGTCAAAAGCCTTCTGACAATCTTCATTCCACCTGACCGTTTGTTCCTTTCTTAACAGTTTGAACAGGGGTTCACAGGTTGCTGTAAGATAAGATATGAACCTTGATATGTAGTTCAATCTACCTAAGAACCCCCGAACTTCCTTTTCAGTCCTAGGTGCAGGCATCTCTTGAATGGCTTTGACGTTGTTAGGATCAACTTCAATCCCCTTTTCACTTACAATAAATCCCAACAACTTACCAGACCGCACCCCAAATGTACATTTGTTGGGGTTTAGCTTCAGCTGATACTTTCTCAGACGCTTGAACAACTTCAACAGATTCACCAGATGATCTTCTTCAGTGAGGGACTTGGCAATCATATCATCCACGTAACTTTCAATTTCTTTGTGGATCATGTCGTGGAATAATGTTACCATAGCCCGTTGATAAGTCGCATCGGCATTCTTTAGTCCAAATGGCATTACCTTATAACAAAATGTGCCCCAAGGTGTGATGAAGGTTGTTTTCTCCATGTCTTCGGGTGACATTTTGATCTGATTATACTCGGAAAATCCATCCATGAAGGAAAATACCGAAAACTGAGCTGTGTTGTCGACCAATACATCAATGTGAGGTAAAGGGAAGTCATCCTTCGGGCTAGCTCTGTTCAGATCCCGGTAATCCACACACATACGTACTTTGCCATCCTTCTTAGATACTAGTACAATATTAGCGACCCACGGCGGGTAACTAGTTTCAGCAAGGAAACCGGCGTCCCACTGTTTTTGTACTTCTTCTTTAATCTTCATGGCCATATTTGGACGAGTACGACGTAGCTTTTGTTTCACTAGAGGACAATCTTCTTTCAAAGGCAGCTTGTGCATAACAATATCAGTGTCCAGACCTGGCATGTCTTGATAGGACCAAGCAAAGACATCAACGTACTCTCAAAGCATGTCAATAAGTTGTTCCTTCACTGAATCTTGCAGACTGGCCCCAATCTTCACTTCTTTCAAGCCTTCTTCGGTACCAAGATTAACTGTTTCAACCTCCTCCCGATGAGGGGTGATCACTTTCTCTTCTTGCCTCAACAACCTAGCTAACTATTTAGGTAACTCATAGTCTTCTTCAACCCCTTCATTGGCTTGATTAATTGGATTGCTGAAGTCACACAAGGTCATAGCAGTGCTGTTGTCAGTGCAATCTGGAGGATGACTTCTGCAAGGGTTGAGATTGGTTCGTTTTAGTGATCAGTTTTAATCTTGTTTATAAAAAGTGAAAATGAAGTTATTTATTTTGAAAACATTGCCATTTTATTGTTTTGTACAAAAGTGAAAAATGAAAAGACAGTGAGCGAAAAAAGAGAATCTTTTGCAAAAGATGTCCGATATTCATTGATTCATCCATTTGCACAAAATTACAATATGCCCCTATTACAAAATGAGTCATGACACCTTGGGCAAGATGAAGGACTTGTGGGACTCTGCAGGAGTAACCCTTATAATTTCCTAGGAAGACCAGTTAAGGACTTGGTTCCCCAGGATCCTTGGACGTATCCAGCTCTCCAGGTTGCGGTCTCTTTCCGTCTCGTCTTCCAGATTGTTAACAGCATCTGGGGTGAGCATCCCCCACTGACAAATTTTGGCTCCTTGGCAGCCTCTGATTGATCTTGTCGGAATGGTCTGTAACCCAAACCGAATTTATCTTCCTTCTTTTCCACTGGCAGCAGCTTGCCCCAGCCTTGAGCAGTACCTTCTTCAACAACCTTTCGGGCTTGCTGATAAGAGATGATTGAAGTACCCATCCTGTCCTCCTGGGAGGCAGCCAATACTCCAGTAGCCTCATTAACATTAAGGGCCTCAAACCCTTGGCTCATTGTCTCATGGATTTCATCATCCATCTCTATATACTTGTAAGTAGCCAGGTGGCTAACAAATATGTTTTCCTCACCACAGATGGTGATAATCTGTCCTTCCCATTCATACTTCAGTTTCCGGTGAAGGGTCGACGTTACTGCACCTGCGGCGTGAATCCAGGGTCGACCTAGCAAACAGCTGTATGCCGGATGTATGTCCATCACATAGAAAATGGTTTTGAAGACCTGTGGACCGATTACCACTGGCAGCTCTACCTCTCCCAGAACAGATCTTTTAGAGCCATCAAAAGCCCGAACCACAAGATTACTTGGCCGGAGAGCTATCCCATCATACTCAAGCTTGACAAGAGCTTTCTTTGGTAAGACATTGAGCGAGGACCCAGTTTCTACGAGAACATGAGATAAGACAGCTCCTTTGCACTCCAAAGTTATATGCAAAGCTTTGTTGTGGAGACGTCTTTCTGTTGTTAAATCAGCATTAGTAAAACCTAGCCAATGGCCAGTATTGACATTTGATACCACTGTTTCCAGCTGATTTACAGTGATCTCTTCTGGCACATAGGCAGCGTACAGAACTTTGAGTAGTGCATCCCGATGGGCTTCGGAACACAGCAGCAGAGATAGGATTGAGATCTTTGAAGGAGTTTGGTGGAGTTGGTCCATAACTTTATAGTCACTTCTTTTGATGATTCTCATAAACTCATCCACATCTTGATCAAAGTATGATTTATGAGTTTCCTTTGGTGCAGATTCTTCTGGTATCACACTCTTCCCCTTGGCTCTGGCAATAGCCTCTGCCTCAGTGTTGGTTCTAGGGACTTGTGATGCAAAGAGACGTCCGCTTCGGGTGAAGCCTCCGCCTCCCCCAACATTATCCACTTGGGGAGTGAGAACTGGAGAATCAAGAAGGACTTTCTCTCCATTGCAGTATAGATCAGCACCATAATGCCATGGTATAACATTGTCTTTGTCATATGGGATCGGCCCGGGCACCGTGATAGTGACTGGGCTCACTGCAGCAGATGTTGGGACTGTAATAGTCTGTGGATCATAAAAAATAGTAACAGGACCTCTGGTGGATGTTGGTGAAGGTGAATTGAAGCTTTGTTGAGACTGTTGTTGAGGTTGAAAGTTGTTGGAACTCGGGACCGTTGTCGGGTCATAATAGATTGTGACAGTGGAAACATCATTATTGGTTGTTGAAGTTGTAGTAGCCGGTGAAAATGAACTATTGTGTGTTGAAGTGACAGACGGAATGATTGCTGAAGTTGTAGCTGAATCAGTTGGAACAATGGTTGTTGCAGTTGTAGAAGATTCACTTGTTGTTGATAAAAGAACTGCTGGTGTTGTAGAAGCTGTGGTTGTAATTTGCAGAATGACTTCCTTAATCAGGTCATTAACTCCACTACTCAAGTTGGCAAACCCATTCTCAGAAAGTTTTCATGATTCGCAACAGGCCTCACAACCTGGAAACACTTGGCACTTTAAAAGCTAGGCTTAACCTCTGCCAGAGGTATCTGAATACATGCAATGTCTTCTATCAAACTCAAGGGTGATCCCTCCTCTATAGCATTAATCCTTGGCCCACTGTGGCTTGGCATAGGATTCTTCATCACATTGGGAGGAGGTGCCAAGTTCAGGGCTTTTGAATCTACCAGATCCCGAACCTTCATATGCAGGGCTCTGCATTTTTCCGTAGAATGACCAGGTGCGTTAGAGTGAAAAGCACACCTAGCATTGGCATCATAGTTCCTTGGAAGGTTTTGAGGATCAGGTGGAGCCAATGTCCTCAACTCAACAAGGTTGAGCTTTAGGAGTTGTGGCAGAAGTGTAGCATACGACATAAGAATGGGGTCAATTACTTGGTTGACCTGAGATGGCCACTGTTGAAACGGGCGTTGTTGTTGTTGATTGTTGTTATTATTGTTGTATGATCTCTGTTGCAGAAACTGTTGTTGTTGCGGAAAGTGTTGCGGTTGTTGAGCATACTGAGGAGGCAGAGCAGGGATCGTAACATCAGCAACTGTTCTGGGCATATATTGGGGTCTCCCACTTCCCATGTGCACAGAGTTGGTCTCACCAGATCTACGGGGCCCAGCAAATGGTTTTCTTGTACTGTTGGAACTGGCACCGTTATCAGAGATCTTTCCCATCTTCAATAGGCTCTCTATTCTTTCCCCAGCTATCACCACATATGCAAAGCTGGTGGAAGAGAATGCAGCCAATATGTCAATGTATGTTCCTTGAAGAGTATTCATGAACATGTCTGCCATTTCCCTTTCAGACATAGGGGGTTGAACTGCAGCAGCAAGTTACCTCCACCTTTGGGCATATTCCCTGAAGCTTTCATGGGAAGATTGAGACATCCCCATTAGGAGGGTCCAAAGTCATCCTTTCTGACTTCCTTCAGGAGGGTCTCAGTCACTGGCCCTATTGGGTGGTCTGTAATAGTCCTGATGAGGAGGTTCCTTGTAGCAATGGCACTGGTTAGCTTCTTAAGCTTATCCTGATCCTTTGACCTCTTCAACCCCGCCTGAAGTTTCAATTCAGATATCTCCCTCTGAGCTGCCAATAAAGCCTCCTGATGCTTCTTCTCACTAGCCTCCAACTGCTCTATCTTAGCCTGAGTCCTCTGATCCTCCTGTGCATGGGCTTCAGTGATCCTGATCCACCTAGCCTGGCTCTCCTCCAAATAATTCTCTGCCCTAGCCTTTTGAGTCCTTGCTTCCTTGTAAGCATTCTTCAGTACTAACTCCCCTGCTCTTGCCTTCCTGATGTAGTCATCCGTCTTCTCAATCTTGGTCAGGTGCTCAATCCTGAGCCTTTCCAATCTCTCATTATCTAGACGACTGTCATTTCTCTCCCAGAGAGTCTTCTTTAAGGCTTCAGATAGCTGAGTATTCCTCTCTTTCATCTTTTCAAACTCTTCCATGCTGACAGTAGCTGCAGGTTGTACTGTAGAAGATCCAGGTACATCTTCTAAAGTGAATGGCATCTGGGTGATCCGAACTCTGGTACGAGACCAATCAGAATACCGTGCTGAAGCAATGTTGTTGCACTTTCCAAGGATGGCTGTCCCTTTAGTCTGGATGTTGTCCCAAGCCCAGGAAGCTTGTCTAACAACAGCAGAGTTAGGTTGGATTTCACAGTAAAGAGTTTCAGCCAAATCTTGTCCTCTAGGAGGATGAACCAAAGCAAACCCCAATTGTCTCTTAAAAAGTAAAGGGTTATAATTGATGCAACCTTTTACTCCAATCAAATGCACATTAGGGTATTTCCCACAGCTAGTAATGATGTCCTTGCCCTTGGTGCTCTGAGTGCACCACCTGATGTCATCTGATGTCAAGGTAATAAATCTCTTAGCCCAATTCTTCTGCTAATGAGGGTTCAAAAAGGCATCTGACTTTGGTAAGTGTCTTAGCAGCCAAGAGTAATAAAGAGGATCACAACATCTGACCAGTCTTCCTCTTTGCTTTTCATTCCTCTGGTGTACTAAGTAGTAGAAGTCTCCTAGCAAGTGTAAACACCCCAAATTTTCCCTCACCCATTCACACCATGGCTTGTGATCTTTTCATATGCATAAATTCAACCATAGCATCCCATATTACATTTTTGCTTCACTGCATTGTCTCTAAGTCATCTGTATCTAGGGTTTGTGATTTGAGCAATCCAAGATCCTCTTGAGCCACTCCAAAGGTCATCAATCACTTCAAAGGGGTCCATGTATGTTCAAGCATCATATTATATCCTCTCAAAGTCAAGAAAATCAAAGAATCACAAGAACTGAGAATGGCATGGAAGCAGAGCCAGGTTTAACTGCACAGATGACCTAGAATTAGGGTTTTGGTTTCAAAGGCCATAACTCCAAATTTTTTGGTCATTCTTGTTTCTATTGGTCTCTATATGGTATAGGGATCATGCATATCAATTTTCATGAAGAAATTCAATAGGGAAGTCATCTGATCAAGAGTTAACTTTTTGAGCAAGTCAGTGCAAAATCAGGGCATCTGAGGCCCCCAATGACCCAACCAAAGGGTGTTCATCATCATTTTGATTGTGTATGATCTTTATTTGATCATAGAAGGTGTTAGAAGTTCACAAAATTGAATAATTTCAAGCCATTTGCAAAGTTGACTTTTTGGGAAAATGACTTGTAATGGAAACTTGCCATTTTGGGAAACTTTTTCAACCCTTGCTTTTTGATTCGAAAATGCTTCAAATGGGAAAACTTTGGTCATGAAAGTTGTAGAATGGATCATTCCCTTTCCAAAAAGTACAAGAACTTGTCCTAATTCATTTTGGATCAAAAGTTATGGCTTGTCAAAGTTGGGAAAAATCACATAATTTCAAGTTTTCTACCAAAGAGGCAAAGTTGCAAAATCACTTGCCAAGGCAAATTGTGCTATCAAATGGACTTCTAAACTTCACACAAACATAAACCAAGGTCTAAAGATCAGATTGCATCAAAAGTCCACTCATTTTCATGACTTGTGGATCAAGAAATTCCAAAAGGACCAAAAGTTCACAAATTTGCAAAATGATCCATAACTCTTCATCCACTTGAGCCAGCTCACAAGATCTGATTTCATGATACCCCTTGATCCTTGCTGCGCATAGCCATGCCCCTATCTCAGCCTGCCACTTGCCCATACTTCCAAGTACAACTTTCTTGACTTTTTGCAAGTTGAGCCATACCAATCACAACAGTCCACACCAACTCCCCTGACCTCTCTAGTTGTGATAAGTGGACCAAAGCCAGCATAACACACCACACACACAAGCCTGAAAGAGATCAATAGCCATAGTTCCAAGTTTATGCCTCATATGCAAAACCATTCGAAACACACAGCACAAGCATCAAACACACAAACAAACTTCACAAAACATCTTAGCACACTCTTCTGATCATTTCCCTGCCCTCACTTTGCCCTAAAACCTCCTGAAATCAAAACACGATTACTGACCTCTCCTGAACAGAACTTGATCAAACTCCCAAACCAGCCAAAAGAAATTCTTTCCAAGCATCAAGACTTCATCAGGAGCTCAAGGGGAGTGGTTTGTGCAAAGAAAGGAGGTCTGAAAGTCCAGAACTGAGAAAGCTCAAGCTCAGGTACCTCCTTGAAACATTTTTCCAGAACTCATATTTCTTGTTTCTAAAATGATCTACATGCTTCCCTGAATGCACTGAACCTTTTATTTTTGAAAATGATTGAGTATTGAGTGTGTATTGCATCTCTGAAAGTTTGGCCATTTTTACATTTTTGTTTCGAATCATGGTTTTGAGCAAGAAGAAATGAGTTTTGAGGTTAGATTCAGGTTCAGGGAGGTGAAAAGAGTTGATCTGGAGCTTTAGAGCTCCAGAAATAACCTAGAAGTGAGGTTTTGGTTTTACTCAGGGGAGGTGTGGCCGGAGAAGACGACCGAAAGTCTTTTCCGGCCACCTGAAAGTGATTAGTGCATTAATGAGGATTAGGGCTCAGTTTGAATGTGGAGCGTAGGATGGGCTGACTTTGTTTGACCCGCGCGTGTTTGGATGGCCTGGATTTTTTCATTAAAACCCTAATCCACGTCATTATCCATTTAATTAAGTTTATGAATTAATCCTGCCAGTTTGAATTCCAGCCTTCAGGTTAATGGTAAGTTTGTTTGGGAGGTGGATTTGCCTTCACCTCCTACCTCTTCTCACCTCATCATTTTGCATCCTTGCTGCATTTTTAATTGTCTTTGAGTGAGCTTGCTCACTTGTGCCTCTCTTCCCTCTTTTCTCTTCTCATCTCATCCCTTTTCTATCTTGCTTCTCCTTGGTGGCTTCCTTGAAGATTTCTCTTGCAAACCCCACAAACCCTAGGAACAACCAAGCATGATAACAATTAGGGTTTATTAGTCCCCCACTTAGCTTTTACCTTTGTGTCTCTTTGAGTCTTCTCTTCTCATCTCATAATCAGGGATTAAACCCTAAAGGCTTTAAGGCTTTGTGATTAAGCTTATGCCTGCATCCTTCTATTAGGATGAAGTGTATAACTTTAATCCTAAGTGTTAAACCCTTAATGTGTTTAAATCCTTTAATCAATTCACTTAATAATCATCAAGACATCAAGCTTGTAACTTGGGCCTTGCATTAGGGTTCTAATTCTTCCTTAATTGGTTAAGAAGGACTAACCCTAGTGTTAATGGACATGTCCCCCTCAAGTTGTCTTACAAATCACAAAATCCACTTCTTCATCTTATCATTAACTAAAATCCATCTAATAAAGGCTTTGTTTTGTCATGAGGTTAATCCCTAATCATGGATTGAGTTGAGGAGTCTTCCTCAGCTTAAACATTCTCATCTATTATCCTTCTATTAGGACGGTGTAATGAGGCTGTTTAATCCCTGATTATGGCTTAATCTCATTACTTAACACTAAACAAAAACAACAAAAACATCTAACTAATCACAAGTAAGTTAATGATCTTAATCCTACATCATGGTGATTAAGTGTGAGACCCTGACTTCACACTTAAGGTATTCTCATTACCCCTAATCAGAGGGAGGATGTGATAAGTTTACTAACCCATTGGTTTAGGCTTAAGCTCATTTTCCTATGACAAACTTCAAAAAGCAATAAAAGACTAAAAACACAAAAACAAACAATAATCGTCTCCTTCGGGATTCTTTTCTCATCATACTCACTCACAAACGAGAACTTGCTTCTTCCGTCTAATGCAAGACAGTTTGCACCTGATCCAGACATGTCATACACTTGAGCATTGACAAGTAAGCAGTTCATTAGTCAATTTATCTTTCAGTCTCTTTGGGTCGAACTACGGTGTTCTGACTTCCTCATTGCACGAGAGGATACGTAGGCATAACTTAACAGTTATCGAACAAAAGTCTCTGTATATTCCCCCTCCTTCCAGCATTTCTTTAAGCCTCATGATCTTGAGCATTTCATTCTTGTTCTTACACTGACACTTCTCTCATACACCTCACATTCTTTTACACTGACACTTGCATTCTTTCCAGCTTTGATACACAAATTGCACTGACACTACCCCTTTAAAACACAAATCTTTCAAGCGTGGATCCCGTCGAGTACGGCGGACAATCTGGGTGCTAATACCTTCCCAGGTTGTAACCAACCCCCTTTCTCAGTCTCTCTGGTTCGCAACCGTCTTATCCATATCTTTCCCAGGTCTATGCAGCATTACCTTTCCTTCGGGATAAAAATGCCTAGCTGGCGACTCTTTGTCTTTCTGAGTTCACCCCTGTGTGTTCTCATTCCTCTTTTCGCCGACCGCTCGCGTCTGTACCCCTCTTGACCTTAGTTGTCATCAGGCGGGAGCCACAGCTTGGCGACTCTGCTGGGGACCCTTATATTGTAACCAGGGCTTCTGGTTCTTTTTGTGGGTTCCTCCTAGCGCTTGTTTGATTTGTGTTTACTGGGGGTGTTATGTGCTAATTGTGTTTGTATATTTGCTTTATTTACTGCTTTATGTACAGTTATTTATTGCTTTCTTTACAGCTTTATATATCATACTGTCATATTGTCATCTGGCTGGATCTGGTTTTTGCTTTGGTGGGTGGGGTTCTATTGAGAGTTTGAGGTCCTATACCTGGGACCTGAGTGACACCTAGGCTAGAGTGGTTCATGTTCTTTCCCATTCCATTTCGGTCTGGTGCGGGAATATGAAACACGATTCAGATGTGGGTTTCTTCTTGAGAACTCTGTGCTACAGATTTCCTGTAGTGCTAGGGCTATCTGGGAAGCCTGCTAAGTCTGGATGACATTTATTATGACCTTCAGAAACTGAGGTGAATTAGAGGAGGATCTTTTATGGTTATTATAAACACTGTACCTCCGGGTTAGAAGTGTTTACACTTCTCATAATTGATCCAAGTCTGAGGATCCTTGTTTTAGAACACCACCTGTGAGGGGGTTGGGCTGTTTACAGGTTTGCAGGTACCCTTGGCCACATCATACCCTGTTACCTATTGTGTTTAAGAATGCTCCACTTTGGACAGTTCTTGTGATTTAACCCAGGACATTGTGACTCTTTATTTGAGTCCCCCACCTTGGTTACTGGATTTCTGAACCTCCATCTGGACTTCTTAAACATACATGGACTTATATCAAGACAGTAATCAGATCCAGCTTGATCACAAACCCTTGCATATCATTTGCATACATCATCATTGCATCATTTAACATTTGTTTATTTGTTTCTCAGGGTATCCATATTACATCTGGCTTGGTTTTGACCCCTTCATCTGCATAGACCCCTGTTCATCAGCTATCTGCTTCAACTATCTTCATCAGTTGCTACCTCCATCATCATCCTCAGCCTATCAGTGGCTTATCTCCAGTACCAGTCTTCATTATCAGCATCTGTTTTCAGCTCTTCAGCAGTCATGACACCCAAGAAGAGCAACATTTCATATCATTTCTTTGAGCCTGTGCTGGCTGGCATCAGGCAGGTCCAGGCACTTATCACTCCAGACCACATCCCATTATTCAGAGAGCATTATGGAGGTATTCTTGATATGGTTATGGACTTGGACCTTCCTCAGAGGAGTTTGATCCACACTTGCCTACAGTTCTATGATCCTCCTTTGAGATGCTTCACTTTTCAGAATTTTCAGTTGGGACCTCTGTTGGAGGAATTTTCATCACTGATTGGGGTGCCCATCAGGGGTGGTATCCCCTTCAACCCAGAGATGACTTCTCCCAGCAATGGAGAAGTGGCAAAGGCACTTTATTTGGAGCCTATCTTGATTGAGCAGAACATGACTACAAAGGCTGGAATCCCTGGTCTACACTTGGACTTTCTGACTTCTCAGGCCATCCTGAAGGCCTCCTTGGGAGAATGGAGGGCAGTTTGTGCATTGTTAGCCCTCAGTATATATGGGGTTATACTATTTGCAGATGAGCCCAAGTTTATCAGCAAGAATTCTATTCATCTCTTCCTTTTGAGGAACCCAGTACCCACCTTGCTGGGAGATTTCTATTATTCTGTTCACCAAAGGAATGAGAAGCAGAGAGGGAGATTGGTGAGATGCTGTGCTCCTCTGTTCCATACCTGGCTGCTTAAACACCTACCCAAGACTGATGCTTTCTTGAACCCTCACCAACAGAAGAATTGGGCTAGGAGACTTATTGCTTTGACCTCAGATGACATCAGATGGTGCACCCAAAGCACCAAGGGCAGAGACATAATTACTAGCTGTGGGCAGTACCCCAATGTACCTCTATTGGGAGTAAAGGGTTGCATCAATTACAACCCTTTGTTGTTTAAAAGACAATTGGGCTATGCTTTGGTTCACCCTCCTAGAGTGCAAGACTTGGCTGAAACCCTGTATTGTGAGATAAAACCTAATCTAGCTATTGTCAGACAAGCATCCTGGGCTTGGGACAACATCCAGACCAAAGGGATGGCCATTCTTGGAAGATGCAACAATGTGGCTTCAGCTCAGTATTATGATTGGTCTCATGATAGGGCTCAAATTTCTGGGATGCCTTTCACCATTGAGGATGCACCTGGACCATCCACAACACCACCTCCAGCCACTGTCAGCCTGGAAGAATTTGAGAAACTGAAGGAGAGGAATGAGAATCTGTCTCAAGCTCTGAAGAAGACCCTCTGGGAGAGGAGTGATGGTCGTCTAGACATTGAGAGGTTAGAAAAGCTAAAGGTGGAGCATCTAGCTCGGATTGAGAAATCAGAAGACTACATCAAGAAATCAAGAGCTGGAGAGCAGATTTTGAAGAATGCCTGTAAAGAGGCCCAGTTTCAGAAGGCTAGGACTGATCTCTATCTGAAAGAAAGTCAAGCTAGGTGGGTCAGGATCACTGAAGCTCGCACTCAAGAGGATAAGAGAACTCAGGCCAGGATTGAGCAGTTAGAGGCCATTGAGAGGAAACAACAGGAGGCTCTGCTAGCAGCCCAGAAGGAAATTTCAGAATTGAAGCTTAGGGCTGGTGTGAAGAGGTCAAAGGACCAAGACAGGCACAAGAAGCTGACCACTGCTATTGCCACCAGAAACCTTCTTATCAAAAACATTACAGAGCATCCAGTTGGTCCTGCAACTGAAGCACTTTTGAAGGAGGTTAAGGAGGATGAGTTTGGCTTAGATGTTTGATTACTTTGCTTGTTTCTATTTCCATTTGATGTACTTTTCTTTTATGTTGTATTTTGACCCCTCAGGGGCATATGTTGTAAAAACAAACTATGAATGATTCACCATGTGTAATGTATTTGTAAGTTTGTTTCATTGAGTTTTCTCCCAAGCAACATCAAAGCATCTTCCTCAGGGTCTGGAAAGGTCAAAACCAAGAGCCAAGCCGGATACCTTGGAAACAAATAAGCATACTGCATTGCATACTAAACTTTGTTTTATTTTGTAGGTTTTGTTTTTGTTTGTTACTAACTCGGTTGTGGTTCAGGAATTATTGCTCGTCGTCGGGTGTTCCCTCTCAACCGTCCACACAGATATCCTACTCGCAACAATCTTCCTGGTATCCAGATGGACCAAGTCCAGCCACGCATGTCGGAAAGAGAAATGGCCGACATGTTCATGAACACTCTGCAAGGAACATATATTGATAGGCTAGCTGCCTTTTCTTCCACCAGCTTCGCTGACGTAGTTATAACCGGGGAAAGAATTGAAAGCCTTCTGAAGATGGGTAAAATTTCTGATAATGGTGCAAGTTCGTCAAGTAATCCCAGGAAGCCTTTTGTGGGACCTAGAAGAACCAGTGAGACAAATGCCATTCATGCCACCAGGGGCAGGCCTCAGTATGTTCATAGGTCAGTAGCAGTTGTCACTATTCCAGCTCCGATTCCTCAGCAACCAGCATATCAATCACCACAACAACCACATTATCAACAGCAAGTTCAATATCCGCCACAGAGAAACTACAACAACAACAACAGCAATCAACAGCAAAGACCTTTTCAGCAAAGGCCATCACAGGCAAATAGGGTGATTGACCCTATTCCTATGCCTTATGCCGCCTTATTGCCACAACTCCTGAAACTCAACCTAGTTGAGCTAAGGACATTGGCACCTCCAGATCCTTCCAGTCTGCCAAGAAATTACGATGTCAATGCCAGATGTGCTTTTCACTCCAATGCACCTGGCCACAATACGAAAAAATGCAGGGCTTTACAAATGAAGGTACATGATCTGGTGGATTCTAAAGCCCTCAACTTTGCACCCCCGCCAAATGTCAACAAGAATCCCATGCCCAATCATGGAGGACCAAGAATTAATGCCATTGAGGAAGACAAGCCATCTTTCTTAATCACTAGTGTTGGGCAGATTCGGACACCTCTGGTAGAAATTAAGGCTCAGCTCCTAGAATGCCAGATGTTCCCCGGGTGTGAGCTCGGTTGTGGTTATTGCAAAATTTCGGTCAATGGGTGTGATAATTTGAGAAGCGGCATAGATGGTCTAATCAAAAGTGGTATACTTCAGATCACAGCAACGGCTCCTACAAATTCAGCAATCCCTTTGACAACAATTCCTGACTCTCCTACAACTGGAACAACAATCATTCCAACCAATTCATCAATATCATCAACAATGGCTCCGTCCACCACTTCAACAAATCAGATGTCAACAACCATTTCTTCTACAACATCAGCACCCATTTATTCAGCAGAATCTTCTACAACGCCAACAGATATCTCAGCAGTCACCATTTACTATGATCCATCATATGTTCCTCCAAACAACAATTTTCAACAACAAGCAGTGGCATCTCCTGCCAGGTCACCAGTCACCATCTACTACGATCCGCACACCATTTCAGTACCCTCCTCTGCAGCAGTCAGTCCAGTTACCATCACGGTGCCTGGACCCGTTCCATATGAAAGTAGTAATGCCATACCTTGGCATTATGGATCTGACCTCTACTGCAACGGGGAGAAAATCACTTTGGATTCTTCAACCTCTTCTCCACAGATTGATAATGTTGGGGGAGGCGGAGGCTTCACCAGAAGCGGACGCCTTTTTGCCTCACAATTACAAAGACCTAACGCCGAAGCAGAAGCTGCTGCTAGAGCAAAAGGAAAGAGTGTGGTATTTGAAGAGCCGGCTGTCAAAGAAACTCAGAAGACATCTTTTGAGCAAGATGTGGACGAGTTTATGAGAATAATAAAAAGAAGTGATTACAAGGTGGTGGATCAGCTTCACCAAACTCCCTCAAAGATCTCCATATTATCCCTGCTGATGTGTTCTGAAGCTCACAGGAATGCATTACTGAAAGTCTTGCACCCAGCATACGTGCCAGAAGAGATCACTGTTAATCAGCTAGAAACTGTGGTAGCAAATGTCAACACCAGTCATGGGCTGGGCTTTACCAATACTGACTTAACAACTGAGGGACGTAACCACAACAAGGCTTTACACATCACTCTAGAATGCAAGGGTGCTGTTCTATCTCATGTGTTGGTGGACACTGGGTCCTCACTTAATGTTCTACCAAATAAAGCCTTGTTGAAGCTGGAGTATGATGGCTTGGCACTGCGCCCAAGTAATTTGGTGGTGAGAGAATTTGATGGCTCTAAAAGATCAGTGCTAGGGGAAATTGATCTGCATGTGATGATTGGACCGCAGACCTTCAAAATTACCTTCTATGTGATGGACATTCAGCCGGCCTACAGCTGTTTGTTGGGTAGATCTTGGATCCATGCCGCTGGCGCTGTTACGTCTACCCTTCACCAGAAGCTGAAATTCGAGTGGGAAGGCAAGATCATCACTATCTGTGGTGAAGAGGACATCTTTGTTAGCCATCTGGCTACGTACAAGTATATTGAGATGGATGGAGAAATCCATGAAACTATGAGCCAGGGGTTTGAGGCCCTGAGCATAAGTGAAGCTTCTGCTGTACTGGGAACCTCCATGACGTCTTATCAGCAAGCCAGGAAGGTTGTTGAAGAGGGGACTGCCCAAGGCTGGGGCAAGTTGCTGCCCGTGGAAAAGAAGGAGGACAGATTTGGGTTGGGTTACAAACCAACTCAACAAGATCAATCAGAGGCTGCTAAGAAGCCCAATTTTGTCAGCGGGGGAATGCTCACCCCGGATGCAGTGAACAACTTGGAAGATGAGTCTGAAGATGACCGCAACCTGGAGAGATGGATACGCCCAAGGATCCCGGGGAGCCAAGTCCTTAACTGGTCTTCCCAGGAAATTATAAGGGTTACTCCTGCAGAGTAATTATTATTTCCTGTATATTTTAAGCATGCATCAAGTCTTGCATCTTGCCCAAGATGTCAAGACTCATTTTGTAATCGGGCCATCTGGTAGTTTTGTGCAAACAGATCAATCAATGAATATCGGACATCTTTTGCAAATGAGTCTTTTTCTTTTTTCCGCTCACTGTTTTTCATTCTTGTTTTTGTACAAAAATAAAAATGGCAATGTTTTTAAAATGATAACTTTACTTCACTTTTTCTAAACAAAGATTAAAATCGATCACTAAAACGAACAATCTAAACCCTTGCAGAGAGTGCCTTTCAGACTGCACCGACAACAGCACAGCCATGGCTTCGTATAACTTTGACAATCCAATCAATCAAGATGATGAAGGGGTTGAAGAAGACTATGAGCTTCCTGAAGAGCTAGCCAGGTTGTTAAGGCAAGAGGAGAAGTTTATCACTCCTCATCAGGAGGAAGTCGAAACGATTAATCTTGGTACGGATGAAGATGTGAAAGAGGTTAAAATCGGGGCCTGCCTACAAGATTCGGTGAAAGAGCAACTGATTGAGATGCTTCGGGATTATGTGGATGTATTTGCTTGGTCTTATCAGGATATGCCAGGGTTGGACACCAATATTGTCATGCACAAGATGCCTTTAAAAGAAGACTGCCCGCCGGTAAAACAGAAACTGCGCCGTACTCGCCCAGATATGGCAATGAAAATCAAAGAAGAGGTACAAAAGCAGTGGGACGCCGGGTTCCTTGCTGTGACTAGTTATCCGCCGTGGGTTGCTAATATTGTACCTGTGCCTAAGAAAGACGGCAAAGTGAGAATGTGTGTGGACTACCGGGATCTGAACAGAGCCAGCCCAAAAGATGACTTCCCTTTACCTCACATTGATGTATTGGTGGATAATACGGCTCAGTTCTCGATATTCTCCTTCATGGACAGATTTTCAGGATACAATCAGATCAAAATGTCACCTGAAGACATGGAGAAGACCACTTTATCACACCCTGGGGCACGTTCTGTTACAAGGTGATGCCGTTTGGACTAAAGAATGCTGGTGCAACGTATCAACGGGCTATGGTAACATTATTCCATGACATGATCCATAAAGAAATTGAATGTTATGTGGATGACATGATTGCCAAGTCCCTCACAGAAGAAGACCACCTGGTAAATCTACTGAAGTTATTCAAGCGTCTGAGGAAATACCAACTGGAGTTGAACCCCAACAAGTGCACATTCGGGGTGCGTTCCCGTAAGCTGCTGGGATTTATTGTAAGTGAGAAAGGGATTGAAGTAGACCCTGATAAAGTTAAAGCCATTCAAGAATTTCCTGCACCAAAGTCTGAGAAAGAAGTTCGGGGTTTCTTAGGAAGATTGAACTACATTTCACGGTTCATATCTCACCTTATAGCAACCTGTGAACCCTTGTTCAAGCTACTGCCAGAGGGCTTTTGACAAGATCACGGAATACTTACAAGAACCTCCTATCCTTATGCCTCCAGTTGAAGGAAGACTTCTAATCATGTACTTGACAGTATTAGAAGAGTCAATGGGGTGTGTGCTGGGCCAGCATGACGAGTCTGGTCGAAAAGAGTATGCAATATACTACCTGAGCAAAAAGTTTACCGACTGTGAACAACGTTATTCACTGCTCGAGAAAACTTGCTGTGCTTTAGCGTGGGCTGCTCACCGACTAAGGCAGTATATGTTGACCCACACTACCTTATTGATCTCAAAGATGGATCCAGTTAAGTACATTTTTGAGAAGCCAGCACTTACCGGACGGGTTGCAAGATGGCAAATGATCCTCACAGAATATGACATCCAGTACACATCTCAGAAAGCCATCAAGGGCAGTGTATTGTCGGATTATCTTGCTGAGCAACCCATTGATGATTACCAACCTATGAGATTTGACTTCCCTGATGAAGACATCATGTTCATAAAAGCAAAAGATCATGAGGAGTCTATTCACACTGAAGGGCCTGACCCAGGAGAAGAATGGACTATGATGTTTGATGGGGCTGTTAATATGAATGGTCGTGGTGTTGGTGCAGTACTCATTACACCTAAGGGAGTTCACATGCCTTTCTCGGCAAAACTCACCTTTAACTGCACTAACAACGAAGCTGAATACGAAGCTTGTATTATGGGTCTTGAGGAAGCTATTGACCTCAGGATCAAGACTTTGACTGTATTCGGAGATTCAGCTCTGGTAATCAATCAAACCAACGACAAATGGTACACCCACCAGGATCATCTGATACCTTATAGGGATTATACAAGGAGGTTATTGACTTTCTTTACAACGGTCAAGCTTGAGTATATTCCCCGGGACGAAAATCAGTTTGCAGATGCTCTTGCCACCATTTCATCCATGATCAAAGTTCAAGCTGCCAACTTTGTGCCTCGGATTTCAGTGTCCAGACTTGATAGACCAGCATATGTATTTGCAGCAGATGTTGTTAAAGATGATAAGCCTTGGTTCCACGACATTAAATGCTTCTTGGAGGATCAAACATACCCACCTGGGGCATCTTCCAATGATAAGAAGACCTTAAGAAGGCTAGCTGGTAGTTTCTTCCTAAATACTGACGGTTCCCTCTACAAGAGAAACTTTGATATGGTACTCCTCAGATGCGTTGATAGAACAGAAGCAGACTTGTTGATGCACGAGGTGTACGAAGGATCCTTTGGTACCCATGCAGGAGGGCATGCAATGGCTAAAAAGTTGCTAAGATCAGGTTACTACTGGATCACAATGGATGCAGACTGTTGTGCTTATGCCAGAAAATGCCATAAATGCCAGATTTATGCTGATAAGGTGCATGTGCCTCCCAATCCCCTGAATGTGATGTCTTCACCCTGGCCCTTTGCTATGTGGGGCATCGACATGATTGGCAAGATTGAACCGACTGCTTCAAACAGTCATAGATTCATCCTGGTCGCCATTGACTATTTCACCAAGTGGGTCGAAGCAGCTTCATATGCAAATGTTACAAGGCAAGTGGTAGCCCGATTTCTGAAGAGAGATATCATCTGTCGGTACGGAGTTCCCGAACGAATCATTACTGATAATGGTTCCAACTTGAACAACAAAATGATGGCAGAACTGTGCCGGGACTTCAAGATCCAACACCACAATTCTTCTCCTTATAGGCCAAAGATGAATGGCGCTGTTGAGGCAGCTAATAAGAATATCAAGAAGATTGTGCAGAAGATGGTAGTTACGTACAAAGACTGGCATGAAATGCTACCATTCGCCTTGCATGGGTACCGTACGTCAATCAAAACATCCACTAGGGCAACATCATTTCAGCTTGTGTATGGTATGGAAGCAGTCCTACCTGTTGAAGTTGAGTTACCCTCCTTGCGGGTATTAATGGATGTTAAGCTAAATGAAGCAGAATGGGTCCGATCCCGATACGAGCAACTGAGTTTGATTGAAGAGAAGAGGTTAGCTGCAATCTGTCATGGGCAGTTGTATCAGAAAAGAATGAAGAAAGCCTTCGATCAGAAAGTCAGGCTCTGAGAATACCAAGTAGGAGATCTTGTGCTGAAAAGACTCCTCCCTCCTCATACAGACCACAGGGGCAAGTGGACTCCGAACTATGAAGGACCATTCGTAGTAAAGAAAGTTTTCTCCGGTGGAGCACTCATGCTCAGTACTATGGATGGTGAAGACTTCCTGTCCCCTGTGAATTCAGATGCAGTTAAAAAATACTTCGCATAAAATGACCCGCTGGACATAAAAACAGAATGTAAGTCCAGGCAAAAATAGGGCATCCCGGCGAGTCAAAAACAGAATAAAAGACTCGGGCAAAAGTAAGGGAAAATAAACAAAAAAATGTACACCCGCTGAGTTGAAAAGCCGCATTGGACAACTCAGGCAAAAAGGGGTATCCCGATGGATTGAAAACCCGAAAGGGCGATCCATGCAAAATAAGGGAATAAGCGAACAACTGTACTCTGAATTCGTCTGTATCGCTCACAACTTGGTAAGCTCCGAAAGGATCAAGCTCCTTTCAGAATCAGCCTTCTTCAGAAAGCAAGACGAGAAGAACGTCAAATGTCATACGAGTCATAGCAAAGGGAAGCTCCCTGAAGCGTCATCAACATTGCCAATACCTTTTATTTCTCAATTTGTAACAATCTCCTCATTTTAGGGGATTTGTTTCCTTGACTGTATCTTGCCGATTCAGGGCACATGAACTAATAAAATTAGTTTCTCAGTCACATTTCGTCTCGTACATTTTATTTTCATTTGCAAGAGTGTCCGATGTCTTTAAGATACTTATTGCACAAATGCGGATGTTTTTCTTCTAAAATATGCGCGTGCAGGAAATATACTTACTCCCGGGAGTGTCCAAACTCCTATGACGGAATCCGGTAAGGGATACCTCGGGATCACTTGTGCACTTCTCTATCTTTTCAGGATTGCAGGCATCCAAAGCACAACATGGGGCATGAAGGCTTCTCCCCAGCAAGCTGCCTAATCATTATCTACTCAGTCTATCTCCCGACTAGCGCCAGAGGTGCTTTCTCCCCAGCTGAGTTGTCTGTCATCATTCCTCCTCAACCAAGTGCAAAAGCCAGGGAACCACCTCCCCACAGAGTCTCAGCCTCCATCTAGGAGAGCAACGCCTGAAGAAATCACAACAGAGTGATGAGAGCTCCTACAATTCCTAGCTGGGTCCCTCATTACCAAAGACAGGTCTATCAGTGACCTATATCCCCCAAGCAGAGTCCCGTATGTCAGATCCACCAATGATCTCATCCCCAGCTGGGATGTCCACTTCAAGCAGATCAGCCAGAGATCTTCACAGCAATGGGATCCAAATCCCGGATCGGTACCTTTGCATAATCATGGCATTAGCATCATATTCTCCCACAAAGCGTAACATTCCGTCTAATACGGAGCATTACGGCAAAAATCAAACATATTACATAATTATAAGCCATGTTTTGAATCAAACACTTGTGAATACTGACGAATACACCAGAAATGTACAGAAAACTCTCCAAATTCCCCGGCAGAGAACCAGAGCATTTGCCTTACACTCACAAATACAAATACACACTCCTTTTGGCACCTGTCCGTGTCATGATTCCCCAGTAAAGTCGTCCGAGCATTCTTTGCAGACAGACACCTACATATTACAGATACTTCTTGACACCCGTCCGTGTCATATCCCCAGCAGGAAGCCAAAGCGTCCTCTTTGCACTCACAGATACATATGTCTACAAATCCCCTGACGCCCGTCCGTGTCACCTTCCCCGACATAAATACCTGAACACTTTGTAAAGCATATACTTGTTTATTATATACCTTTTGACACTCGTCTGTGTCACTCTCCCCAGCAGGTTAAACACTCATATGTACATCACTCATACAGATACTCGTCCGTATCCTTCATAATCTCTTATATCCCCGCAGATTCGACACTTGTCCATGTTCTCTGTTAACCAGTTGGTACTCGTTCGTATCATCATCTCTGAGCATGCGTCAAGCGTTTGTTTCTACCTGATACTCGTCTGTATCACAGTCTTAAGGATGCTCGTCCGCGTCTTTAATCCATACACGTGTCAAAAACTCATGTCTTCTTGAATTTAGACACTCGTCTGTGTCTACTATTCCCCAGAAGAGTCCCCTCAGATTCGACACTCGTCCGTGTTCTTTGTTAACCAGTTGGTACTCGTCTGTATCATCATCTCTGAACATGCGTCAGCGTTTTTTTCTACTGATACTCGTCCGTATCACGGTCTTAGGGATGCTCGCCCGCATCTTTAATCTATACACAACGTCAAAACACTTATACCTTTTATTTCTTGGATGTAAACATTCGTCCGTGTTTACTATTCCCCAGTAGGTCGCCAGCAAAGCAAAACTTCTTTTCTATCTGACATTCGTCCTATGTCATGATACCTTTTCGGCAGCCGTACCCTGCCAGGTGATCGTCCTTCACCTTTGGATGACCGTCCCTCATCCTTTCCCCAGCGGAGTCTCCATTATTGGAACCCTTTTCTATCCAGCATTCGTCCTATGTCGTGATATTTAGCAGCCGTCCCCTCCTAGGTGATCGTCCTTCACCTTTTGATGATCGTCCTTCATCATTTTATCCGATGGCCGTCCCCATCGTTGATCTTTCTATCTGACATTCGTCCCATGTCGTGATTTTTAGCAGCCGTACCCTGCTAGGTGATCGTCCTTCACCTTTTGATGATCGTCCTTCATCATTATCCGATGGCCGTCCCCATCGTTGATCTTGTTATCTGGCATTCGTCCTATGTCATGGTAAACCCTGAGAGCAGTCGTCCCCTGCTAGGTGATCGTCCTTCACCTCTTGATGATCGTCCTTCATCATGCTTATCCGATGGCCGTCCCCATCGTCGACCTTTTATCTGGCATTCGTCCTATGTCGTGATACTTTCGGCAGCCGTACCCTGCCAGGTGATCGTCTTTCACCTTAGATGACCGTCCCTCATCTTATCCCCATCAGAGCAGCCGTCCCCTGCTAGGTGATCGTCCTTCACCTTTGATGACCGTCCCTCATCATTATTTAATTTATTCTTTAACCCGATGGCCATCCCCGTCGTGGTCCCTTTTCCTTTTCCAGATGATCGTACTTCATCAGTATTAGCCCGATGGCCGTCCCCATCGTTGTTTACATTACTTTATGAACCAGATGACCGTACCTCATCATTTATTCTTACCCCTAATCCCCAGAGAATCTTATAGCTTTACTTGATGGCCGTCCCCGTCACAATCTCTTATATCCCCAGCATGTCGGCCGTCCCTGTCATTGTTTATTTCCCGCATTTTTCCCAGCATGTCGGCCGTCCCCGTCATTGCTTTATTTCCCGCATTTTTCCCAGCATGTCGGCCGTCCCCGTCATTGCTCCTTCCCTAGCAGTCGTCCTCTGCTCGACGGTCGTCCTCCGTCGCCCGCACTTTATAACATACTTTATTTTCTTTTACAATCTATATCCCTTTTCTTCTTCATTCTGTGAGTGCAAATTTTGGACTGTCTTTGGTATTCAACCACAAGTTATCTTGTTTGCCTGTTAAGCCGTTGCTTATATTCTACACAGCTAACTCATGCTTGAATAGGGGCAGCTGTAAACACCCCAAATTTGCCCTCACCCATTCACACCATGGCTTGTGATCTTTTCATATGCATAATTTCAACCATAGCATCCCATATTACATTTTTGCTTCACTGCATTGTCTCTAAGTCATCTGTATCTAGGGTTTGTGATTTGAGCAATCCAAGAGCCTCTTGAGCCACTCAAAAGGTCATCAATCACTTCAAAGGGGTCCATGTATGTTCAAGCATCATATTATATCCTCTCAAAGTCAAGAAAATCAAAGAATCACAAGAACTGAGAATGGCATGGAAGCAGAGCCAGGTTTAACTGCACAGATGACCTAGAATTAGGGTTTTGGTTTCAAAGGCCATAACTCCAAATTTTTTGGTCATTATTGTTTCTATTGGTCTCTATATGGTATAGGGATCATGCATATCAATTTTCATGAAGAAATTCAATAGGGAAGTCATCTGATCAAGAGTTGACTTTTTGAGCAAGTCAATGAAAAATCAGGGCATCTGAGGCCCCCAATGACCCAAACAAAGGGTGTTCATCATCATTTTGATTGTGTATGATCTTTATTTTATCATAGAAGGTGTTATAAGTTCACAAAATTTAAGAATTTCAAGCCATTTGCAAAGTTGACTTTTTGGGAAAATGACTTGTAATGGAAACTTGCCATTTTGGGAAACTTTTTCAACCCTTGCTTTTTGATTCGAAAATGCTTCAAATGGGAAAACTTTGGTCATGAAAGTTGTAGAATGGATCATTCCCTTTCCAAAAAGTACAAGAACTTGTCCTAATTCATTTTGGATCAAAAGTTATGGCTTGTCAAAGTTGGGAAAAATCACATAATTTCAAGTTTTCTACCAAAGAGGCAAAGTTGCAAAATCACTTGCCAAGGCAAACTGTGTTATCAAATGGACTTCTAAACTTCACACAAACATAAACCAAGGTCTAAAGATCAGATTGCATCAAAAGTACACTCATTTTCATGACTTGTGGATCAAGAAATTCCAAAAGGACCAAAAGTTCACAAATTTGCAAAATGATCCATAACTCTTCATCCACTTGAGCCAGCTCACAAGATCTGATTTCGTGACACCCCTTGATCCTTGCTGCGCATAGCCATTCCCCTATCTCAGCCTGCCACTTGCCCATACTTCCAAGTACAACTTTCTTGACTTTTTGCAACTTGAGCCATACCAATCACAACAGTCCACACCAACTCCTCTGACCTCTCTAGTTGTGATAAGTGGACCAAAGCCAGCATAACACACCACACACACAAGCCTGAAAGAGATCAATAGCCATAGTTCCAAGTTTATGCCTCATATGCAAAACCATTCGAAACACACAGCACAATCATCAAACACACAAACAAACTTCACAAAACATCTCAGCACACTCTTCTGATCATTTCCCTGCCCTCACTTTGCCCTAAAACCTCCTGAAATCAAAACACGATTTCTGACCTCTCCTGAACAGAACTTGATCAAACTCCCAAACCAGCCAAAAGAAATTCTTTCCAAGCATCAAGACTTTATCAGGAGCTCAAGGGGAGTGGTTTGCGCAAAGAAAGGAGGTCTGAAAGTCCAGAACTGAGAAAGCTCAAGCTCAGGTACCTCCTTGAAACATTTTTCCAGAACTCATATTTCTTGTTTCTAAAATGATCTACATGCTTCCCTGAATGCACTGAACCTTTTATTTTAGAAAATGATTGAGTATTGAGTGTGTATTGCATCTCTGAAAGTTTGGCCATTTTTACATTTTTGTTTCGAATCATGGTTTTGAGCAAGAAGAAATGAGTTTTGAGGTTAGATTCAGGTTCAGGGAGGTGAAGAGAGTTGATCTGGAGCTTTAGAGCTCCAGAAATAACCTAGAAGTGAGGTTTTGGTTTTACTCAGGGGAGGTGTGGCCGGAGAAGACGACCGGAAGTCTTTTCCGGCCATCTGAAAGTGATTAGTGCATTAATGAGGATTAGGGCTCAGTTTGAATGTGGAGCGTAGGATGGGCTGACTTTGTTTGACCCGCGCGTGTTTGGATGGCCTGGATTGTTTCATTAAAACCCTAATTCACGTCATTATCCATTTAATTAAGTTTATGAATTAATCCTGCCAGTTTGAATTCCAGCCTTTAGATCTGGCGCCAGTCAACTCCCGCGCGTCTCATTTGAATATCAGCCACTGGATCTGTTGACTTCCCATTAAATCAATTTTAATTTCATTTTTCTTGCATTTTCTTGCATATTTATTTTAAAATAGTTAGAAAAATCTCAAAAATATTTCCTTTTGCATTTTTGTTTCAAATATTTTTATCAATCAGAAAATATTTTTATTTTTATTTTTTGCATTAAAAATTATTTTTAAATCATTTAAAAGATTATTTTTAATTAATTAATGAAAATTAATTAATTAAAAATACTTTTAGGTATTTAAAAATCACAAAAAAAATTCATGTAACATTTAAAAACATTTAGAAACATTGTCCAACTCTCAAACCAAATTTCTTTTTTGTTCTTGATGCCTTTTGATCATTTTCAATGGAATTAATTTCATTTCAAGGCAATATTTTGTTTCAAACTTCCAAAATTCATTTCTGTCTAACCTTTGAGAGTTGAACAATGATTTTTTTTTGCATTGCATCTTGCATAGAATGTAGTTTATAGGATAAAATTGGTTTGAATTGATCTTGCATTTTCAAATTGTTTTGCATTTTTCTTGACAAGGTACCTTAAAACCCTAACAATCTTAGAAAATTCATAACTTTCAATAGGTTAAGAATTGGATCCCCTCCTTTGGGCAGTGAGTTTGTATAGGTCTAGGGTATCTTTGATTGCATTTTCAATTTTTTATCATGATGTTTGCTTCTGGTTTTGGATTTTTTCTTTGTGTGTTGCATATAAACCCTAATTTATGCCTTCCTTTGCATCCATCTTCCATTTGCTTGCACACCATGACTTGCCATGACATTTTGTGCATTCATTTGATTCATAACACATCTTAGGACATATTAGAATCATCTTTGATCATTGCATCTTTCATTTGCCATGTTGTATGTCATTTGCATTTCATAACTTTTCATGAACATCCCTGGTTCAAAACATGCTTCCCTTGCATCCATATGTTTGTATGATCATTCTAATGCCTTGCCTCATGTTTGCACCATCTCTTGACATAATTTGCATCATGTGTATGTTTCTGACTTTGGCCTTTGCCCATCCATATGCATTGTTTCATCTCATTTCTTCATATATGCATCTTGTACTAACTTTTCAGGTTAATGGTAAGTTTGTTTGGGAGGTGGATTTGCCTTCGCCTCCTACCTCTTCTCACCTCATCATTTTGCATCCTTGCTGCATTTTTACTTGTCTTTGAGTGAGCTTGCTCACTTGTGCCTCTCTTCCCTCTTTTCTCTTCTCATCTCATCCCTTTTTCTATCTTGCTTCTCCTTGGTGGCTTCCTTGAAGATTTCTCTTGCAAACCCCACAAACCCTAGGAACAACCAAGCATGATAATAATTAGGGTTGATTAGTCCCCCACTTAGCTTTTACCTTTGTGTCTCTTTGAGTCTTCTCTTCTCATCTCATAAATAGGGATTAAACCCTAAAGGCTTTAAGGCTTTTGATTAAGCTTATGCATGCATCCTTCTATTAGGATGGAGTGTATAACTTTAATCCTAAGTGTTAAACCCTTAATGTGTTTAAATCCTTTAATCAATTCACTTAATAATCATCAAGACATCAAGCTTGTAACTTGGGCCTTGCATTAGGGTTCTAAGTCTTCCTTAATTGGTTAAGAAGGACTAACCCTAGTGTTAATGGACAAGTCCCCCTCAAGTTGTCTTACAAATCACAAAATCCACTTCTTCATCTTATCATTAACTAAAATCCATCTAATAAAGGCTTTGTTTTGTCATGAGGTTAATCCCTAATCATGGATTAAGTTGAGGAGTCTTCCTCAGCTTAAACATTCTCATCTATTATCCTTCAATTAGGATGGTGTAATGAGGTTGTTTAATCCCTGATTATGGCTTAATCTCATTACTTAACACTAAACAAAAACAACAAAAACATCTAACTAATCACAAGTAGGTTAATGATCTTAATCCTACATCATGGTGATTAAGTGCGAGACCCTGACTTCACACTTAAGGTATTCTCATTACCCCTAATCAGAGGGAGGATGTGATGAGTTTACTAACCCATTGGTTTAGGCTTAAGCTCATTTTCCTATGACAAACTTCAAAAAGCAATAAAAGACTGAAAACACAAAAACAAACAATAATCGTCTCCTTCGGGATTCTTTTTTCATCATACTCACTCACAAACGAGAACTTGCTTCTTCCGTCTAATGCAAGACAGTTTGCACCTGAGCCAGACAGGTCATACACTTGAGCATAGACAAGTAAGCAGTTCACAGGTCAACTCATCTTTCAGTCTCTTTGGGTCGAACTATGGTGTTCTGACTTCCTCATTGCACGAGAGGATATGTAGGCATAACTTAACAGTTATCGAACAAAAGTCTCTGTATATTCCCCCTCCTTCCAGCATTTCTTTAAGCCTCATGATCTTGAGCATTTCATTCTTGTTCTTACACTGACACTTCTCTCATACACCTCACATTCTTTTACACTGACACTTGCATTCTTTCCAGCTTTGATACACAAATTGCACTGACACTACCCCTTTAAAACACAAATATTTCAAGCGTGGATCCCGTCGAGTACGGCGGACAATCTGGGTGCTAATACCTTCCCAGGTTGTAACCAACCCCCTTTCTCAGTCTCTCTGGTTCGCAACCGTCTTATCCATATCTTTCCCAGGTCTATGCAACATTACCTTTCCTTCGGGATAAAAATGCCTAGCTGGCGACTCTTTGTCTTTCTGAGTTCACCCCTGTGTGTTCTCATTCCTCTTTTCGCCGACCGTTCGCGTCTGTACCCCTCTTGACCTTAGTTGTCATCAGGCGGGAGCGACAGCAAGGTAGGAACTTGATTCCTCAATAAGAACAGGTGAATTGCATTCTTGCTCACAAACTTGGGCTCATCTGCAAACAAGATAACCCCATATATACTAAGGGCTAGAAGTGCACAGACAACCTTCCATTCCCCTACTGAAGCCTTCGGGGTAGCCATGGAGATCAAGAAGTCTAGGTGGAGGCCTGGAACTCCAGCCTTGGTTGTCATGTTCTGATCAATGAGGGCAGACTCCAAATGTAATGCCCTGGCTATGTCTTCATTTCTGGGAGAAACCATCTCGGGGTTGAAAGGAATCCCTCTCCTGATAGGAACTCCTAACAACAAGGAAAACTCTTCTAGCAAAGGTCCTAACTGGAAATCAAGGAATGTGAAACATCTAAGTGGAGGATCATAGAACTGCAAGCAAGTATGGATCATGCTCCTTTGAGATGCATCAAGATCCATGAACATGTCCAATATGCCTCCATAATGCTCTCTGAATAGTGGGATATGATCAGGTGTAATGAGGGACTGGACCTACCTGATGCCATTCTGGGTGGGCTCAAAGAAGTGGTAAGTGATGTTGCTCTTTCTTGAAGTGTCCATGGATGCTGGTGAAGAAGCTGAGAGAAACTGCTGATGAAGGTCACTGAATGAGATGCTAGAGATGGATCTCTGATGAAGATAGCTGGAGGAGAATCACTGACAAACTGATGAAGGTGCTGGAGAAGATAACTGAAGCAGTCTGAGCAGCAGAAGGGGTCAAAACCAAACCAAAGATAATATGATGGATACCCTATAAAACAAATAAGCAAATGTTAAATGATGCAGAAATGATGTATGCAAAATGATATGCAAAGGGTTTGTGATCAAGTGTTGGATTCGTTTATCTGCCTTGGTAAAAGTCCATGTATGTTCATAAGTCCGGATGGAGGCTTAGAAATCCAGTAACCAGGTGGGGGACTCAAATAAAGAGTCACAAGTCCAGGATAATCACAAAAACTGTCCAAATTGATGCATTCTTAAAACAAAACTAGTAACAGGGTATGATATGGCCAAGGGTTCCTGCAAACCTGCAAACATCCCAACCCCCTCTCATGTAATGTTCTAGAACAAGGATCCTCAGACTTGGATCAGTTATGAGAAGTGTAAACACTTCTAACCCGGAAGTACAATGTTTACAATAACCATAAAAGATCCTCCTCTAATTCACCTCAGATGCTAAAGGTCATAAAAAGGTCATCCAGACTTAGAAGGCTTCCCAGATAGCCCTAGTACTACAGGAAATCTGTAGCACAAAGTTCTCAAGAAGAAACCCATGTCTGAACCGTATTTCATATTTCCGCACCAGACTGAAATGGAATGGGAAAGAATATGAATCCACTCTAGCCTATGTGTCACTCAGGTTCCCGGTATAGGACCTTAATCACTCAATGAAGCCCCCACCCATAAGGAGAACACAAATCTAGCACATGATAATGACAGTATGAAATGCATAAAAAACTGTAAATGAAAGCAATAAATAAAGTTGTACATAAAGCAATAAATAAAGCAAATAAACAAGCATAAGCAGCAAATAACACCCCCGTAAACACAAATCAAACAAGCGCTAGGAAGAACACACAAAAAGAACCAGAAGCCCTGGTTGCAATATAAGCATCCCCAGCAGAGTCACCAAGCTGTCGCTCCAGAAGATTTGCATCCCGGTACAAGCGCGAACGGTCGGCGAAGAGAGAAAATGAAGGTGAACTGAATAGAGTCGCCAGCTAGGCATTTTTATCCCGAAGGAAAGGTAATGCTGCATAAACCTAGAAAAGATATGGATAAGACGGTTGTGAACCAGAGACACTGAGAAAGGGGGTTGGTTACAACCTGGGAAGGTATTAGCACCCAGATTGTCCGTCGTACTCGACGGGATCCACGCTTGAAAGTTTGTGTTTAAAGGGGTAGTGTATGTGCTATCTGTGTGCAAAAGATGGAAGAGAAATGTACAAGTGTAAGTGCAAGAAAGTGAAGTGAATTGCTCAAGAATGAGGCTTTGAAAGAATGCTGAAAGAGGGGAGGAAGACACAAAGACTTTTGTTCGATAGCAGTTAAGTTATGCCTACATATCCTCTCGTGCAATGAGGAAGTCAGAACACCGTAGTTCGACTCAAAGAGGCTGAACATAAATTGACTGTGAACTGCTTGCTTGTCTATGCTTAAGTGTATGACTCGTCTGGCTCGAGTTCTAACTGTCTTGCATTAGACGTAAGAAGCAGGTTCTCGTTTGTGAGTAAAGATGATGAGAAAAGAATCCCGAAGGAGACGATTACTGTTTGTTTTTGATGTTTTCAATCTTTTATTGCTTTTTGTGTTTGTCATAAGTTAATGAGCTTAAGCCTAAACTAAGGGTTAGTAAACTCATCATATCCTCCCTTTGATTAGGGATAATGAGAATACCTTAAGTATGAGATAAACATCTCAAACTTAATTACCATGATGATGTAGGATTAAGATCATTAACCTACTTGTGATTATTTAGATGTTTTTGGTATTTTGTTTAGTGTTAAGTAATGGGTTTAAGCCATAATCAAGGATTTAGTGGACTCATTACACCATCTTAATAGAAGGATAATAGATGAGAGCACTTAAGCTGAGGAAGATACCTCATCTTAATCCATGATTAGGGATTAACCTCATGACAAAACAAGCCTTTATTAAAGTGGATTTTAATTAATGGTAAGATTAAGAAGTGGATTTTATGGTTTGTAAGACAACTTGAGGGGGACTTGTCCATTAACACTAGGGTTAGTCCTTCTTAACCAATTAAGGAAGAATTAGAACCCTAATGCAAGGCCCAAGTTACAAGTTAATGTCTTAGTGATTATTAAAATGGATTGATTAAGAGGTTTAAACAAATTAAGGGTTTAACACTTAGGATTAAAGTTATACACTCCATCCTAAGACAAGGATGCATGCATAACCCTAATCACAAAGTCTTAAAGCCTTAAAGGTTTAATCTCTAGTGATGAGATGAGAAGAAAGACACAAAGAAGACACAAAGGTAAAAAATAAAGGGTAACTAAACAAAACCCTAATTATTGTCATGCTTGGATGTTCCTATGGTTTGTAAGGCTTGCAAGAGATCTTCAGAGAAGCCACCAATGGAAGAAGCAGATGAAAGGAAGAGAAGCATAAGAAACAAGTTACTTAATTCACTGAAGAAGATAAGTTACTTGAAGAAAGAAAGTGAATGATAAACATGAATGAGCAAACTCCCTCTAAAGCAAAGAAAAATGCAACAATGATGCATAAGAAGAATGAGAAGAGAGATGAGAAGTGAAGGCAAATTCACTTCTCAGATTACTTACCACCTGAAAATGTTAGCATAAAGAAAGGAATGAAATGAAAATGGAATGTATGCAAAGATGCAAACCAAAACCAGAATCAAGTACATGATGTAAATGATGCTATGAGATGATGCAAAGACATGTCAAATGTTATGAATGTTTATACAAGAGATGAGAATGCAAATGAAGCATGTAGGAAGCATGAAAGAAAATGAAAGTTCATGGAATGAAATGAATGCACATCATGGCAAATGGATGAAGAAATGATCAATCATGGTTATAATGTGTCCTATGATGTCTAAGATGAGATGTGAATGCATGAAATGTCATAGCAAATTCATGAATGGATGTATATGCAAGATGTATGCAAATGGACATGAGAAATTAGGGTTTTAAGACAACATGAGATGCATAAGTCAAAAACAGAAGCAAATCACAAGATAAAAAATTGCAAATGAACTCAAAGGAACCCTAATCCCATATGATATCACACCCCAAAGGAGGAGGTCAAACTCTTAACCTAAAGGAAGTTGTGATTTTTCTAAGTTATCTAGGGTTTTAAGGTACCTTAAGAGGGAAAATGCAAATCAATTTGAAAATTCAAGATAAATTCATGACAAAATTATGCTAGATACTACATGCTATATGAAGATCAATGCAAAAAGAACCAATGTCAAACCCTTCATGGTTAGGCAGAAAAGAATTCTTGAAGTTAGGGTTCAAAAACGGGATTTTTATCAACCCTAAATTCAAGAAAAATGTCAAAGAGTGTTCAACACCAAAAATAAATTTGTATGAATGGTTTGACAATGTTTCTAAATGTCCTAAGATGCAATGTGAATTTTTTTGGAATTTTCAGAAACCTAAATGATATTTTAATTAATTAATTTCCATTAATTAATTAAAATAAACATTTAAATATTTTTAAAATGGTTTTTTAATGCAAAAAATAAAAATAAAAATGTTTTTGGGTGAAGAAAAATATTTGAATTAAAAATGAAGAAGGAAAATATTTTTGGAAATTTTTAGGTATTTTAAATAAATTGTGTAAGAAAAATGATAAAAAATTAAATAAAAAGTGAATTAAATGAAAGTCAGCTGATCCAAGGGTTCACATTTAAACTGAGGATGGAGGGAAAGACCTAGTGCGTGTTTGAAGGGCTGGGATTAATTCTGGCATTTTGAATTTAATAAACCTAATTAAGTTAATTAATCAGGATTTAGGGTTTTTAATGAAAGATCTGGACCATTCACTTACGCGCGGGATGACAATCCAATGGCCTACGTTCAAACTCACACTAAACCCTAAATTAAACCCTAATCTTTTTCAGGTGACAGGAACAGTGTTCCGATCATCTTCTCCGGCGGCTCACTCTTGCTATCTCTCTCAAAATGTAAAATAAACTCACCAAACTCTCCAGAAATGATCCTCACCTCATTCTAAACAAGATTCAACCAACAAATTTCATTTATTTCACATGAACATCAAGATTCGAAGCAAAACGGAAAATCACACGGAAATTTCAGAAGCTTCATACATGCTTAATACTCAATCATTTTCAAAACCAAAAAGTGTAGTGTGATCAATGAAGCATGGGTAACATTTCTATAACATGAAAAACAAGTTCTGGAAAATTTTTTCTTGAGGTATACCTGAGATGGAGCTTCCTGGTTCTGAGCTTTCAAGCCTTCTCTTTGATGCAAAAAGTCTCCAATGATCCTCCTGGTGATGTTGCAATGCCTAGAACAAGCTGAAATGAGCTGGTTTGAGAGAATGAACCCCTGCTGCACCAGAATCGTGTTTTAATTGTGCTTGCTTTCAGGCTTGTTTAATGGTTGGGGAAGGTTCTATGGATGATGGTGATTTGAATGATGAAGTTTTTTTGAAGTTTTGATGGCTGTATTGTTCAAATCGAAGAAGGGAAGTTTGGAGGTGATTTTGTGAATGTTGAGTTCTTGGAGGTTTCGGGCTTGTTGTAACACCCCAAATTTTCCCTCTTCTTTTAAGCATCATATCATATCATATTCATCATGAACATATCATATTCTTGGCATCTTAGCATGGAAAGATGAGGCATAACATTCTCATGACCTAACATTAGGCATATGATCATCTGTGGAGGGTTTTGAGGCATCACAAGCTATGAGAAGGGGCCCAATGGATTTGTTCAAGTCCTATGAGAAGTCTACATTGCTTTCACAAGTTCAAGATTATTCACAAAATCTCAGAAGAGGGGAAGATCATAAGGGAATTCAAGCTAGGGCAAAGCTTCTACATAATGATCCCAATTTAGGGTTTGAGTTTCAAGTAGGGAAACTTTGTGACTTTGGCCATTTCATTTGGGCAAAGTCTCTCATATGTTAAAAGGATCCTAAGGGTGAAATTTGGTGAGAAAATTCCTCAGGGAAGTCAGTTATTTCATCAGAAGTTCAAGATGCAACTTTTCTACTGAACAAGGAAATCCTGATTAGGGTTTTGGGCCAGACACTCATATCTTCTGAATTTTGACCATTTCTTGAGGGCAAAGTCTTTTATTTGGTCTGCATGGCTTATGTATGAAGTTTGAGATAAAAATTCACTGAAGAAGTCAAGACTTGGTTCAGTTGCTTGGAGGTGAAGCAAGAAAGTCAATTGCGCAGTCAGAAAAGTCAACATGACAATTTTAGAGTTTTTAATCAGGATTATCACTTTTTGAGGTCATATCATTGCAAGGAGTATTTCAGTTGAGCTTAAATGTCAAAAAATCGGGAGTATGCAAAAGTTACTAAATTTGGAAGTTTCTATTTTTAGAATTTATTTGGTCCCTAACTTCAGGCTGTTATTTCATGTGCGAAAAAGCTCCGAATGATTTTCCGGTGAACACGAAAGTTGAAGAGCATGATTTTCCCTTTCCGAAAAGTCATAGAAAACTTTCGTAGCATTTATAGAACTCAAGTTATGATTTTTTGAAGTTTGAGACATTTTTAGGGTTTTGGTGAACCATGTGTCATTTAACTATTGGTTTATTTATTTGAAAATAGTATGTGTGGTATGACATGGTCTTTTGTTCACATTCCTTTTGTAGTAGGTCCATGGTATTATTTGATGTGACCAAAATATGAATAAATAATATGAGATTAATAAAAAAGGATGGCATTTGGATGGTGGTAAGTGAAAACGAATGAGAAAAATCAGCACTTCAGCTGCAGCCATGCTCCATTCGCCACGCGTCTCTCTTGCATTGGCCTTGGGGTCATGTTTTTTTCTTCATTTATTCAGTGGCACATGGGGAGGGATTGAGCTGGCCAATCACGTGAAGCCACATGCGACTTTTCCTTTTGATTCTCCATACATCACATGGTTTGTGGGAGGAATTAGTGCTGATAGTCACACTTTTGGCATTAAAGAGTGAGAGGGTGTCACGTGAAGAGGGCATGCCATGGGGGGGAAAAGTGGCTAATCATAAGTGGACACATGGCAGAAAAAAGGAGAAAAAGAAAAAGGGATGAGATAACACTTGGTTTTTGTATTGTTATGAAGCAAGCTGGCCACACACCACAGGGGGATATTACACGCATATTTTCTCCATCACCCCTGATTTCATTCGGCCTCTCTCTCATTCTTGCGACTCTCTCACGAAAAATATTTCCTCAGATCCAAATTTTTTCTCAATCACTCTTTTATTCATTGCTGGATTTATTCATCACTGCCTCTCTAATCAACATTGTTATGCTTCATTGTTTGGAAACTTGGTGCAACTGAGTTGATCATTTGAAGATCAACTTCATTTCCGGATTCCTCTCACTTACCACTCTAATGAAAGTCAGTAGTCTTTATTTGACTAGTAAAGAGTCAAAGGAATCGCAGAAAGGCTCGCACTCTCGGGATTTCTTGCAACGTCAAGAGAAGCTCCGTGCTAGGTTTGAGCAGTAGATTTTTATTTCTTCAGTTTTGATTGCTTTCTTAGCTGTTTCATGATGTATAAGCTCAACGTGTGTTATTTGAAATGATTGGAAGTTTTGAGAGCTTATTAATTCATGATTCACAGTTTTTGGTTCTAGATGTTGTTGCCCTCGAATCTCTGTGTGTGATGTTTGTTTGCAAATAATATTGGTGTGTTTTTTTTCTTCTTATTTCATAGAACACTTTTGCTTTTGGAATTTTCGAATTTCATGAAGAAATGGAGGAGTTATGTTGATTTAAAGTTTGAGAAATTCACTTGGTAGTCTCTGTTTGTTTTGGTCTTGCTGCGTTTGTTGATGATGTTCATGGATGGAGGTTAGTGATGATGATGTGGCGGCGCCTGATTGGTGCGATTTTTTTTTTATTTTTTTTATTTTATTATTTCATTTAAGTGAAGGAGTGTGACCGATTAATGTGTAGGTCACATGTTTTTTTTGTTATTTCATATTAATAATAAGCATAACACCTAATTAATAAATAATCCTGATTAATTAGTAGGATAAGTGAGATTTTTGATTAGGCCTAGGGCCATCCGCTAACCGCACCCCCCTGTTGGGTCCAAGTCATATTTGAGCTGATAATCCTTGCTGGTTGCACCACCCCTGACCATTTTATTTTTATTTCTTTTTCTTTTTTATTTCATTTTAATATCATTTGGATTTTAATTTATAAAAATAGTTTTAGGTTATTAAAAATACTAAAATAATTCATGAGTGATTGTTTGAGTTTTCTTTAATTTTTAATATTTTTTATTTTCATTTATTTTATTTTGTCACGTGTAAATTAATTCTTTCTTTTAATTAATTCATTTTTATTCATTTTGAAGCATGCTAACTTGTCCATTTTCTATATTGATCATAATTTTAAATTTTTGGTTGGTTCTTTTTGCTCTGGATTCATGATAGGATGAAGTTTCTTGGTGATTTTTGTTCTGATTTTTAGAACCTTAATTAATTGACTTTGGTCCTGGGCTTGTGAATGAAGTTTCTTAACCCTAATTCATATTTGAGCCCTCATTTGACTTATTTAGCTTCTGAATTTCTTCCTCTTCTTTTGGCATGTTGTTATATCATGATTGAAGGTCTCTTGTCCAAGGTTGTAGAATTTTTGGGTACATACTTGATTTGTTTTTGAATTTTTGTTCTTAACTTGCCCCATTTTCCTTCTTTTTGATCATAAGTCCTCTCCTTAGCTTAGAAGGGCACTTGTGCCAACTTATTCATCTTGTTTAGAGCCATTTTAGGGTATTGATACCTTTCTGATCTTGGGTTGGGGTTTGTGTTTTGGAAATCTTGTAATTTGTTTGCCTTTGGAGATATTCCATTCTTATGTATATCCACCTCATTTCTTTTTGCTCCTTTCTCCTCATAATGTAACTGCTTAGCTTTGTGCCCTTCTTCTCTTCATCTCTCCTACTTCTCAAGCACTTTTCTAACATGGTTATGGTTCTGGTCTTGCACCTTGAGGTTGTGTTTTGTTTATTTTGCTTTGTATCTTATCAAGTTAGCTTTGCTTTGCTATGTAATTCATGTTGCCTCACGTGGATTTGTATGTTTCTTTTCTCATGTTTGTGACTTGTTTGAATTTAATGTTTATGTACATGAATTCACTACTGGTTGTATGGTGTTGGTATGGCATTATGTTCATCTTGTTTTGCTTGTATGCTTGTGTCACTAACCATTTCAGGGGCTATGGTAAGTGGAAGGTGTGGATGTGTTTCCCACATCTTCTAATCTCATCTCTTCTCTTCTTATTCTTATTTGTTCTAACCTTATGATTGTTGGGCTTAGGCCTTACCTTTCCTCTTCTTCTTCTTCTTCTTCTTCTTCTTCTTTTCTTTTCTTTCCTTCTTCTTCTTTAGGATAGGATTCAAACCTCACTAACCTAAGATTTCCATGCATGACAACATTTAGGATTCTAGTCTCCCTTAGATTTTTCACCTTTTGAGATCCTTTTGGTGCTCTCTCTTTTCTCATCTTCAAACCTAATTTTAATCCACTCTAATAAAGGTTGAGTCTTCTCATGTGACATGAGACTTTGCTATGAGATACTTGTACGCGTTCCGTTTCGGGGAGAGGTGTAAGTTATCCCTCGTGGTGGATAGGTCTTAGCATGAGATTATCTCACAAAGAAAAGCATAAAAAAACACTTCTTATCCAAAAAATCACAAAAAATACTTAATAAATGTTAATAGGTCAGTTTGTCTGAGCCTTCACTTGTGGGACTAGATTTGGGGATTTCCTCCATAGATAGGTGTGCCTCTTGCGCATTCCATTTCGGGATGATGTGAGCAGTATACATCCCAACGAGTAAGACTTAGGTACACTTACCTATGCAAACTTCACTCCTAAAAAGCTTCTAAAGAACACAAACAAACAATAAGCATCTTTCCTTCAGGAATTCTTTTCTCATCTCCTTCGCTCCGTACGCGAACTTGCTCCTACTTGTCATTTTGCAAGACGGTTACGCACTCGTCGTCCGAGTCTGCAACACCTGAGCATTGACATAGGCAGTTCAAGCCTCAATTCACAAGAAATTCTTTTCCACCCCTAGTTAGGGGAACTACGGCGACTCTGATCCTCATTGTCCAGATGAGGTACGTAGGCAGCGGGGTAGGGC
The DNA here is from genome assembly GCA_963966055.1 of Lathyrus aphaca. NCBI lineage: Eukaryota > Viridiplantae > Streptophyta > Magnoliopsida > Fabales > Fabaceae > Lathyrus > Lathyrus aphaca. The sequence continues at coordinate 426,121,909 of OZ014523.1, read as the reverse complement.
CCGTTCGAGCACAATCTTTATTTTCCCTACATATTTCTTTTTCATTTCTTTTTTCAGTTCCCTTTTGTAGCGGTAAAATCTTGAGTGTAAGCTATTGATTAACTTAACTCGATGTACACAGAGTCTCCACCGCGCTTTTCTTTATTTCCGAAAGGAAAAAGGCAAAAGAACGAATAAAAACCTAGGAGTCTAAAAGCAAAAGCTAAAAGAAACAAACAGAGAACGGGTAAGGGGATTGGTTACGAACCGGGAAGGTTTTAGGCACCCGACTCGTCCGTGGTACTCCACGGGAGCCCTTTGAAATATTTATTGCTTTTTGGTCTGAAATTGGTTTGCTTAAAATGATTGAGGAGCTGAGGAGAAGAATATTTTTTAATGACTTTTGTGTTTGATAAGGTTTTAACGCCTTATGCCTACGTACCCACAAAGTGCAATGCAAGATCAAAACCTCGTAGTTCGTGGTACAAAATTTGAAAAGAACAATGGGTTGCATTATTTATAAAATGTAGAGATACGTCGTCATCCTTTAGCGAATAATTCCGCTAGAAAAGATGAATCATATCTAAACATGTGAAAAAAAGAAAAGGTGCACAAAGGCACAAAAACAATTGAGTGAGTTTTGTGTTTTTTAAAGTATGTAAGAAAAAATGGTTTTGATATATTTACATGGATTAACATTTGTTTAAGGAAATAAAGTGAAAAGGTTAAAAATCGCTTGACCTAAATCAAGGTTTGTTTATGAAAGTGTTTGAAGTTTGAAAACAAGAAGGTTTTTGAAATAGGGAGAAGTTTTGAAAATTAAAGAATGGGGAGGAGATGAAGGGACTAATCCTAATACATGAATTAAAAGCTAAGAGAAGAGTTTACCAAACCAATATGCACAATTCTTCAAAATTCGGAATTCCCTCTTCAAAGGCTAATGAAATAATCTTGAGGCCGAGGTTTCTAATCCATTTCAACTTGAGCAAGGGGGGAAGATCTTAAAGTCTAAGTCCATTTTCCAAAAGCTTGGGATAGTAACCATTAGTCCAAAATTAGAAGTCACAAGTCTTTTAAGTGTTCAATTCTTTATTAGTGTTTTGATATCCAAATGGACAAAATAAAAACCACAAGCACAATATGAACATAAACAAATGATATATGATATAATATGATAAAGCATAATAGAGGAGATAAAGGAGCAAGAGAATAAAATAAAAGGATATGGTGCAAGAGATTAAATTTAAACAAATTATATTCACAATATTATAATATTTACAATATAAGGTGGTATGATGAACTTAATCAAGCACAACCACGACAAGGAATAATAAAATCGAGGCAACCGGATCCAAGTGGATCTTAATTCGAATCGGGACAACTTTAGGTCTATGTTAAGCAATCGCCAAGTAATTTACGAAGTAATTACCCTACAAATGAGGTCGGCCACCACTAATTAAAGTGGAAAATATTCGTATTAATACATGTTAGAGAAACGATATTATGGATCGTTCTCCGAAAACATGCCACACTAAAAGAAAGAGAATGGTCTAATCTTAATCGAGATTTTTCTTGTATTTCATCGAAAAGCAACCTATCACGATCTCAAAGTATGGAGAATGATCCAAATGATCATTCATCCATAGATTTGAAATAATGAAGATTAAACTAATCGGAAATCAACAATCCCGAATCGGAGATTGTCATCGACCAAAAGAGAAAAAAGATGAAGAACAAAAAATGGATCTAAAAGATAGATCCAAAAAAGAAATCAAAATATTTTTAAATCCTTCTTAAAAAATTCTTTTTAAATCTCTTTTATAAACATCTTTTTAAAAACCTTTTTAAAATAACTTTCTAAATCTTTTTTTAAAGAATATTCTAAAATCTTTTATATAAAAAAAGATAATACAATATTATTTAAAAAAAAGATATGGAAAGAATTATAAAGAAAATAAAAAAACATAGAAAGGGGAGGGGGGAACTGAAACCCGCGGGTAGGGTGTGGGTATCAAATAGATCCAACAGGATCTCACCCAAGCCAAATATACATCACATTCTTTTATAAAATTTTCTTTAAAAAAATGAAAAGAATAAACAAAGAAAACAAATTATATAAAAGAAAAAGAAAAAACAAAAACAGAAGCAATAGAGCTTCTCCTTCCCAAGCGCAAAAATAGAGCCAGAAATAGGGCCAAACACGGAATCCTCACCCTCGAAATCAAAGCAAATCCAGAAAGCTTCTTCTCTTCTCCTCTCTCACACGATCCTTTCTTCTTCTTCTTCTTCTTCGGATTCCTCTTCTTCTTCTTCTTCTTCTTTAAAATGCAAATCCGAGAAGGGGTTTAGAGATGTTTGAGGATGGTGAAGAAATGATTTAGGGATTTGTGGATTTCGAAAGTAGAAATTGAGATTGGGAGAAAACTATTAAAGAATTATTTCAACGGGGTTTCGTAGGGCTCTTGAAGTTTGTTGAATGAAGAAGAGGAGGCTTGTCTTTATAGTGTGAGAAAGAAAGATCCAGAAGAAGGTCACGATATTCTCCTCTCAATTTGAGTTTTGGTGTTTGCGTTTTATTTCAATTTGAGTTGCATTTTGGTTTTCACAGATTTTTCGTGTTCGTTTGCGTTTTGATCTTTTATTGCTTGCGTTTTGTGTGTTTGTGAAACAGGTGCGAAATTCGTGCGAGAAGCGTGACGCGGATTGGAAGCTGCTTTGGCTTGGCAGCTGGTTTTGTGTGGAGTGGCTTCGGGTTGTTTCTTTGTGCGGCTGGATGCTTGGAATTATTTGTGTTGTTTTCAGCTAAATTGATGTTGTGGCTGGTTGTTTGGCAGGCGCGGGATACAGATTGACGAAGATTGGAGTTTGTTGTGAAGTAAGCTGGCTGTGGCTTGAATTTGAAGCTTGGCAGCTTGATGTTTGGATTGTTGTTGGCGTGATGTGGCACGAAAACAGCTTGGTGTAAATTGTTTGCTGTGTTGGCTTGCCCGAGCTTGTTGATTATTGTTTGTAGCTAATGAAGGCTTGACTTGGGCAAGATGTTTGAAGGCTTGCGGCAAAGGCTTGGATGAGTTTTGTTGCACGCGCGGTGTGAAGTGAGGGAAATTGGTGTGTGGGCCAGACTGTTGTCACGTGAGGCAATGGAATTGTTGCTTGGGCTGGCAGAAAAATGAGGCTGAGGGCGTGTGACTGCTTGGGCAAGGCCATTCATTGTTGTGGGCAATGCTTGGAAATTTGATGCAAAAGGCTTTGTGGGGCCTGGGAAATGGCTGAAGCTTGTTTGTGTGTGAGCGGATGTTGTACGGCATGAAGTGATGTAGCTTTTGGCTTTTGGGCGTGATGTCATGCGCGTGGAAGCTGGGTGCAAGTAGCTTGGACTTGCAAGTTTTTGTGGGAAATGGCTTGTGGGCCAGGGAGTTGTTTTTGGAAGCTGATATTAGGCTTGTAGATTGTGGTTTGGAAAAATAAAATATGGACCTATGATTAATATAAATTGAATAGCAATAATAATGTTGGACATTTGGAATAAAAAAATGGAAATTGATGGATATAGAATATAATGAGAATATATAAAAAAAAATGGGATTTGATGTGAGATGGATGGAAAATATGAATTGAATATAAAAATGATTAAAAGTGGATAGAATGAAAGGAAATAATTGAGATAAATCGGATGACAACAAAAAATCGAAATATGAATGGTTGTGGATAATAAGAAAAAATGGATATGAATGAAAAAAAAATTGAAATGGATAATGGATAAGAATACAAGACATGGATAAAAAATGAATAAGGAGGATATTGAATTATAAAAATAAATCGGGTGAAAACGGATAATGAAAAATGATTATAGAAAATGAAATAAAGGATGAATAAATGGATACAAAAAAATGGTTTAATCGGAAAGAAAATGGATAAAGAATTGATTTTCAAGCCCACAACCAAACTCTGATTTTTTTACAAACCAACTGATGAAATGGACACAACCAACCAAAGATCCACTGAACAGTTGAATAAATTGCCACCCAGGCCACAACTGTCATCTGAAAATTGTCTGATTATCTCTGATAAACTGAATTCATACTGAGGAAAATAAATCCTCAGATGAATCACGGGTGAACTGATGAATAAACCAAACTTCGCACAAAAAACACTGTTTGATAACCCAACTTGTACTTTTAAAATGCATTGCCTGATGAATGAATTACTGACACACACAAATGGCAGTCGAAACAAATCTTTTGATAGTTTGACCAATATTAGGTCAAACATCCATCTGAAATCAAATTGTGACTGAACAAACGCATCTGAATGAAATCATTGCCCTGTCTTTGAACACCTGCCACACAGAGAAGAAGAAGAACACTGCAACATATTTTTTGGTATTTTGGTTAGTAATCAGTAAATATAAACAAATATAAAGAAGTAAAAATAATGGTGATCCCCTGCGAAGCATAGACCCACATCTGAGGAGAAACTCGAAAGCCAGTGCGATCTTGTTTGTATGCAAAATGCAGATGAAATGCGGAGAAACCGTAGGGCAAAAATTAGGGTGTTACACCTTTTCTTTCCTTTTATCCAGTTTCAGTTTCAGTTTTGCAGCAGCTTTCAATTCTTCACCCTTTGAAATAAATTTCTTTGCAAGCGTGGATCCCGTCGGGTACGGCAGACGATCTGGGGTGCTAATACCTTCCCAGGTCGTAACCGACTCCCGAACTCAGTCTCTTTGGTTCGCAGGACCCGTGTCCTTCCTCCTTTTTTTCTTTTGGTTTGTGCAGCATTACCATTCCCGTTCCTTCGGGATAAAAATGCCTGGCTGGCGAATCTATTCTTTTCCGCGCCACTTTCGGGTTTGTACCAGGATGGAAATCCGGGGAGCGACAGTTGGCGACTCTGCTGGGGAATTCCCAACCAGTATCTCTGGTTCCCTGGAGAGTCTCTCCTAGCGCTTGCGTGTTGCTGTTTCTTTTGGGTGTTGACTGTTTGTTGCTGTGTGTTGTATTTTACTGCTATTTTATTTACAGTTTTATTTACAACTTTATATACAGTTTTCAGTACTTATTTTCCGCATCATGTATATCATACTGGACTGTCTGGACTGGTTTTCTGTTTGGTGGGCTCGGGTGATAATTTTTCTTTGAGATAAGCCAAGTACCCGGCTTGAGTGCACTATAGTGTAACACCCCAAATTTGCCCTCTTCCTTCTTAAGCATCATATTATAGCATATTCATCATACTCATATCATTTCCTTAGCATCCCAGCATGGAAAGATGAAGCATAACATACCTCATGTCCTAGCATCAAGCATATGGTCATCTGTGGAGTTCTTGGAGCATTTCAAGCCATGACAAGGGTCCCAATGAGTTTGTACAAGTTCTATGGTGAGTCTACACTCCATTTACAAGATCAAGTCCATTGGTAAAAGTTCAGAATTGCATGATCATCAGAGATCTCAGGACAAGGCAAAGCTCTTATGCAGTGTACCCAAATCAGAGTTTGGGATTCAATCACCAAGACCTCACAACTTTGGCCATACTTTTGGGTATTTTGATGATACAGCCAGATATTCATCACCTCAGTCAGAGTTGAGTGTCCAGACCTCTTGACTTATCTTCCCCTGCAGAGTTGTAACTCTTGTGGCCAATCAGGCATTGATTTATCGCTTGTCTGCGTTTCTCAACACTCGTCTGTGTTATCCCTAAGCGGAGTTTTCCCCAGCAATGACATATTGTGGTCGCTTGTCTGCATCTTTCAAAACCCGTCCGTGTTGGCTCAGTGGTATTACTCGTCTGTCTTCCCCAACAGTGGTTTATGATTACCTTGATTTTGCTCGTCTGCAACTTCAAACGCTCGTCTATGTTTGGTTATATCAGTTACTGTTTTCTCGTTTGCAATTTCCAGCACTCGTCTGTGCTTTGAGATGTAATATCTTTGCTGTTGAGTTCAAACCCTCGTCTGTGTTTTGAGGTCCTGACATTTGCTGTTGCTCGTCTGCAACCTCCTAACACTCGTCTGTGTTGTGGTTATCTTTGCTATTGCTTGTTTGCAATTCGCTGCGCTCGTCTGTGTTCTGATATGATATTTGCTGTTGCTCGTCTGCAACCTCCCAACACTCGTCTGTGTTTGGTATTGGATCATTCGTTTGCACTCGTCCGTGCCTTGATATGTATTTTCTGCTGTTGCTCGTCTGCGACTGTCCAGCACTCGTCCGTGCTTGTTCGAAGCTCGTCTGCTTTTATCCCCCAGAAGTCGTTTGAAGCTCGTCTGCTTTGATTGGATACTCGTTTGTGCTAGCTTACATCTGTATGTGAAGATTTGCTGTTTATCCTGGTATTTCTGTATAGCTACTTCAAATGCTCGTCTGTGTTTGAATTGCTGGTATTCGTCTATACCAGTGGCTGATACTCGTCTGTATCATTGCCTGAGACGCTCGTCTGTGTTTCTCAGATCATCGTCTGATACTCGTCTATATCATTGACTTATTACACTCGTCTGTGTTATCTTGATGATCATCCAATGCTCGTCTGTATTGAAGAGGTTTCAAATCCTGACTGTGGGAATTAATGTCGAAATGCATTACCGGTCCTGGCGTAACAGGTAAATCCGAAGGAGGCTCGTCCGTCTCAGGTACCAATTATTGTTGCTACACCTGGCGTCACAAGTTTGCTAAGAAGACTCGTCTGTCTTATACCATATATCCACGGATAATATATGAAGAAGGTTCGTCTACCTTAATTGCATGTCTACCCCACAGACTTAAATGCATTACCGGTCCTGGCGTAACAGGTAAATCCGAAGGAGGCTCGTCTGTCTCAGGCACCAATTATTGTTGCTACACCTGGCGTCACAGGTTTGCTAAGAAGACTCGTCTGTCTTGTACCATATATCCGCGGATAATATATGAAGAAGTGTTTGAGGACTCGTATGTCCAACTCCTGGCGTCACAGGATCGTTTGAAGACTCGTCTGTCAACATGTTCTTATTCCAGATATCAGTTTCAACTTAGAAGAAGCTCGTCTGCTTCTTTCTTTCCCCCGCAGTCCCCAGAGCATCATCTGGTTGGGTTTATTTCCCGGTGTTGCATTCTTCGTCAGAATGCAAATTTCTGGTCTTCTTGGTATTCAATCACAGTTTATCTTGAATGGTCGAGAGCCCGTACTATCATCCTTTTCAGATTAACTGATGATTGAATAGGGGCAGTAACACCCCAAATTTGCCCTCTTCCTTCTTAAGCATCATATCATAGCATATTCATCATACTCATATCATTTCCTCAGCATCCCAGCATGGAAAGATGAAGCATAACATACCTCATGTCCTAGCATCAAGCATATGGTCATCTGTGGAGTTCTTGGAGCATTTCAAGCCATGACAAGGGTCCCAATGAGTTTGTACAAGTTCTATGGTGAGTCTACACTCCATTTACAAGATCAAGTCCATTGGCAAAAGTTCATAATTGCATGATCATCAGAGATCTCAGGACAAGGCAAAGCTCCTATGCAGTGTACCCAAATCAGAGTTTGGGATTCAATCACCAAGACCTCACAACTTTGGTCATTTCTTGTGGGCCAAGTCTTCTATATATTGAGAGGATCCTATGTGTCACATTTCATGAGGAAATTCCATGTGGAAGTCAGACAATTCTTCAGTTGCTTGCAGACGAAGTAATTTGTCAACTATGCCTTAAAAAAGTCAACCGTGAGATTTCAAGGGGTCCAACCCCATTTTTCTAGCCAGAGGATTGTTCTTATGATGTTAAAAGAGATTTGGCAGGATCAAAGATTCAAAATCAGATCAAAGCGGTGGGCGCCGGCTTAGTTTTGAGGTTTCCCACCAAGGGGAGGGAAATTCAAATTTTTCATGCGTTAACCGGTTAACGGATTGGTTAACCGGTTAACGGTTGCGAAATTTGAATTTCCAGCAGCAAGTTCAGCATGTGTGTTTTGGCTCCATTTTCCAATTTTTCTGATTTTTCATTCATTTGAATTAAATTGGAAATTAAAGGAAAGATCTAGAGCTCTTGTCCAAGCCTAATCCCATTGCTACATCCTAATCACACTACCCAAACCATAATTTTGGATACCAATCCTAATTTTTGGGCCCCAAACCTAAACCATATTTATTCATTTCTTTCCAAACCAAAGGGGCTCTCCCTCATTTTTCACTCTTCATTTTCTGAATTTTCACTCTCTTCTCTCACAATTCTCCCACTTTTCTCTCCCATTTTTTTTCCAAATTCACCAAGAGTTCCTCCTTGAAGACCACACAACCTTGCCTTGAGGTGTGTAGATCTTGGAACTAGACCTCCATTCATAACTTCATTACATCTTTTTGCTGGTTTTAGTGGTGGTTCAGATCTGGTTTGAGATCTAGAAGTGCTTTTGGATCCAAAATTCTGCATCAAGAGCTTGTTCTTGCATTTATGTTGCATGGAGTGTGGAGCTTAACATCGGATCTTCATGGTTTTGCGCGAGATCTCTCATTTTCAGCTTAATCAACAATTACCAAAGCATACCTCCGCTTTGTAGGTTGGTTAACTTCAGATCTAGCTCTGTTATTAGCTTATTTGCATGTTTGTGCTTTAAATCTACCATGTGCTTGTGTATTTGATTGTGTTGCATGAATTGATTGGTGGATTTGTAATCGGATCCGATTGTTAGTGTTCATGAGCTTCATAATGCCTTTTAATGTGAATTGATGCATTATTTTCATGTTCAAATGCTTGCTGGACTGGTATGAGATTGTTTGGAATAAGCTGGTTGGGAGCTGATTTTTGCAGGTTTTTGCTGCTGTCTCAACAGTGTTAACCGGTTAACGGATTGGTTAACCGGTTAATGCACTTGGTTTTTTGCTGTTCTACGCAGGTTCTGGCATGGTTAACCGGTTAACGGATTGGTTAACCGGTTAACACTGAAGCAGTGGGCTACTTTTGAGCTATTTTTGGCATGTTTGATCTCCATACTTGTCCTAAATACCATGGATCATTATATGATCATTGAACACGTTTGTTTGAGTGATTTTTCTTGCTGATTGATGCATGCTTCCGTGTTTTCGACACGTAAAGGCTTGTTTGTGCCATGTGTGACCTAATTATGTGATCTTGATTGGTGTGAACTTTGAGCATGTCATTGCCATGATTTTATTAATGAGCATTTGCTGGGTTTTTCTAACCTTGCAGGGGCTATGGTAAGTGTGAGGTGTGGGAATTGAGTTCCACATCTCTTCTCCTCTTATGTTTCTTTGCTGCAGTTTTCATACCCTCACCCTTTGAAATAGTTTTCTTTGCAAGCGTGGATCCCGTAGGGTACAGCGGACGATCTGGGTGCTAATACCTTCCCAGGTCGTAACCGACTCCCGAACTCAGTCTCTTTGGTTTGCAGGACCCGTGTCCTTCCTCTTTCTTTCTTCTAGTTTGTGCAGCATTACCATTCCCTTTTTTCGGGATAAAAATGCCTGGCTGGCGACTCTATTCTTTTTCCGCGCCACTTTCGCGTTTGTACCAGGATGGAAATCCGGGGAGCGACAGCTGGCGACTCTGCTGGGGACATGATACCAGAGAACTCTGGTTCCCCTGTGAGTCTCTCCTAGCGCTTGTGTGTTTCTGTTTCATTGGGTGGTGTTTGTTTGCTGTGGCTTGTTGTATTGTATTGTTGTTTATTTACAGCTTTATTTACAGTCTTCAGTATTTATTTTTTGCATCATGTATATATACTGGACTGTCTGGACTGGTTTTCTTTGGTGGGATGGGTGTTACTGGTTCTTGAGAGATATGAGCCAAGTACCCGACTCGAGTGCACCATAGGACTTAGAGTGGTTCCACTTTGGCCTCATGAGATCTTGTCATGGGGGTAGTAGTGAGTTCCACACCCAGGTTGCGACTCTCTCGGAAATGTCTTGATTTGGGGATCTTCCTCTCTCATTACATGACCCTGACAGTTATGTGCAGCTGGGGACCGATCATTGGGAACCTTGTGGAAACATCCCTCTTTAGTGATGACAGTGGCAACCCACATTTTGTGGCAAACCCATTCGCATCCGAGGGCCCACCTGGGGATCGCATAGGATGACCTTGTGTCCTGGACTCAGCTGAGGCCTCCCTGCGTAGTATATAATGCCAAACCGATTCCCTGATTTGGTCATAAGCCATTTCTCGGAGATGGTGACAGTATTTGCTATGTGGCTTTGAGAGTCCGTGATGCCTGACCCGGAGCCTTTTACCTGTGGGTTTGGGGGGTGTTTACAGGTGTGCAGGAACCCATGACCTCAACATACACTCATCTGTTCAGTGATTCTTGTTATGATCTGTGGTCCTGTGATTATGATCTATGGTTCTATGATTCTATGGTTTCAGAATTCTGGTTCTGGAGTTCTGGTTTTCTTGATACTGGTTTTCTTGGTTCTGGATTTCTTGATATTGTGGTCCTGAGGTCTTCTTCAGAGAGTTGTGATTATCAGAGGGTGTGACTCAGTGGACTTTTGGGTTTGCCAGTTAATCAGAGGGGCCTTTGTCAGTGATCCAGTTCAGACGGTCCCAGTTGATCATATGCTTGCATTGCATTGCATTTGCATCATTCTTCGCATTAACTGTTTATGTTTCCCATTTTTCAGGTCATTGCTCACATCTGTTCCCAGTTCTGGTATTCTTATCTCTATGGCAGAAATCAGAAGAGTTCCGAGAAAAAAGAATGTGCATTATACCTTTCTTCAGCCGGAAGTTAAAAGTGTTCAGAGGTTAGCGGGTCTGATGAATGATCAAGTCTTGGGTAATTTCAAGAAAAGATATGGCCAGATACAGAAGTTTGTGGACAAGCCCACTGCAGACCAGAAAGACAGCTTGCATACCTTGTTGCAATTTTATGATCCTCTGCTGCGTTGCTTTGTTTTTCCAGGTTACATCTTAGCTCCGACATTGGAAGAGATCTCCAGCATGTTGAATGTTCCGATCAGAGAGACATTGCTGTTCTACGGGTCAGAGGTTGTGCTCAGAGATGAAGACATAGCCAAGGTTTGTAGGTTGCCAGTTGCTTCAATCAGGAAGGCTCTGCAAGAAAGTGAAGGTAAAGGTCTACCCTGGAGTGTGCTTATCCCAGAGGCTGAGAAGTATGCCACAGAGGCTAAGTGGAATGACTTTGGAGCTGTGCTTGCATTGATGGTATATGGGTCCAGTCTGTTTCCTGGAGAGAAAGAGTTTGTCAGCGTAGAAGTGATCTCAATCTTTGCAAAAGGCAATCCAGTGCCTACTTTATTGGGTGACTTTTACTTCAGTGTCCATTACATAAACGAGAAGGGTAGAGGTGGTCCAGTGGTCTGCTGTGCTCCTTTGTTTGCAGAGTGGTTTGCTAGACAATTGCCTAAGTCAGGTGCTTTCAAGGAAATGCGAGACGAATGGAGATGGTCCAGAAGAATGATGGGATTGACTGTAGAAGACATTGCTTGGTGTTATGAAAGGGATTTGCTAGGAAAGGAGCTGATGGTTAGTTGTGGAAGGTTTGCTAGAGTACCTTTGCTGGGAAGGAAAGGTGTCATCAGTTACTATCCAACATTAGCCAGAAAGCAGTTTGGCTACCCTTTGAAAGATCCTCCTCAGATGGAAATGTTTGTTGAATCTTTGTATTTTCCTGCTGATGGAAACAGAGAGTTGGTTCAGCAAGCAGTCCAAGCCTGGGCTCACAGGATAAAAAAAGGGAAGAAAGACTTCGGCCGAGTTGATCCCAAGACATATCCATCATATGCTGAATGGTTGCAAAGACATATCGAGTCAGTTCTCATGCCTTTTTCAGTCGAGGCTCCGCTTTATCCCCGAGAGGTGCCTAGTTAGAGCAGTACTGTTTCCTTGGGGGTTTCACCCGAAGTGGTCGTTTGTTCGCTCCTCCTGCGCTGAGAGGGGATCCTGAGGCCGAGGCCTTGTCCAAAGCCAAAGGAAAACAGGCTGCGAACGATGAGTCAACTACTCCTGTGGCTGGGCAGGGGACGTTCGAAAAAGAGGTAGAGGAGTTCATGAGGATTATCAAGAAGAGTGATTACAAGGTGGTTGATTAACTAAACCAGATGCCTTCAAAGATTTCTATCCTGTCACTTCTGATGTGCTCTCCTGCGCACCGAGAAGCCTTACTGAAATTACTCCAAATGGCCTACGTTCCTCAAGAAATTACTGTCAACCAACTTGAGGCTGTTGTTGGAAGTGTCAATGCTAGCCATGGCTTAGGCTTCACTGACAGAGACCTCACTTCGGAGGGAAGAAACCACAACAAAGCACTACACATCACGATGGAGTGCAAGGGCGTTGTGCTGTCTCATGTTCTTGTAGACACATGCTCTTCCTTGAATGTGCTTCCGAAGAAGGCATTGATGAAGCTTAATATTGATGGGATTGTCCTGACACCAAGTGATCTGGTTGTTAAAGCTTTCGATGGTTCAAGAAGATCAGTTTTCGGAGAGGTTGAGTTGCCCGTCATGATAGACTCTCAAGTCTTCAAAAGTGTTTTCTATGTTATGGACATCCAGCCTGCATATAGCTGTTTGTTGGGAAGGCCGTGGATACATGCTGCTAGAGCCGTCACTTTAACCCTGCATCAGAAGCTTAAATATGTGGTGGACGGCCAGGTCATCACAGTTTGTGGGGAAGAAAATATATTCGTCAGCCACCTGTCAACGTTTAAATACGTAGAAATGGATGGAGAAATCCATGAGACTTTATGCAAAGCTTTTGAAGCAGATGTCAGTATCTTGACTCCTGTGGAGAAAAACAATGAGGGCACGTCTATTCATTCCTACCGGGAAGCAAAAGAGGTTGTTCAATCAGGTAGTGCACAGGGCTGGGGCAAGCTGTTGGAGCTGGAAAAGAAAGATGATAAATTCGGCTTAGGGTATCAGCCTGGTGGGTCTACTCAGAGTGGTAAAGCTATCACGTTCACAAGTGTTGGGTTACTCAACCGCGATCAGATCTGTACGGAAAGCCAAGATGGGGATAGTAACAGAGACTGGGACAACAATTGGATCCGCCCGTGTGCGCCTGGCGAGGAGCTAGGAAATTGGTCTGCCGAAGACATTGTTCAAGTCACCTGGCTCTCAGAGTAATTGTTTTGTTTCCTTTTATTAGCATACTGCATTGTCAAATCCATCATTCTTCCCAAGATGCTTGGATCCATTGTATTGGGCCACCATGTTTTGTATTGCATCGTTATTTTGCTATGAAATAAAAGGACATTTTCAGACAAACTGTGTTCCTTGTCTTTGTTTTTAAACTTTTTCACAAAAAAAATATATAAAAATGGCAATGTGTTTTCCTTTTTGTTTTGTGTTAGCGTCTCTTTTTCAAAATAAACAGATTCTGAATAAGCACATCATCTGTGCAGCGTTGATCATCCGGATTCCACGGATAATGTTCCTGCTATGACTATGCATGACTTTGACAATCCAGTCTACCAAGCTGATGAAGGGGTTGAGGAAGACTGTGACCTCCCGGAAGAGTTGGTCAGATTGTTGAAACAAGAGGAACGAGTTATTCAGCCTCATCAAGAGGAGATTGAGACCATCAACATTGGCAGTGAAGATGCAAAGAAAGAAATCAAGATAGGGGCCAGTCTGCAGGCCGACGTCAAGAAAGAGATGATTAGTATGCTGAGAGAATATGTGGATATCTTTGCTTGGTCATATCAAGATATGCCAGGTTTAGATACCGACATTGTGATGCATAAGCTACCTCTGATAGAAGACTGTCCTCCCATAAAGCAGAAATTGAGAAGAACTCACCCTGACATGGCGATGAAGATTAAAGAGGAGGTTCAAAAGCAGTGGGATGCCAGGTTCCTTGCTGTGACTAGTTACCCACCTTGGGTAGCTAACATTGTTCCTATACCTAAGAAGGACGGCAAGGTCCGGATGTGCGTTGACTACCGGGATTTGAACAGAGCAAACCCAAAAGATGATTTTCCGTTGCCACACATTGATGTGTTGGTGGACAATACTGCTCAATTCTCGGTGTTCTCCTTCATGGATGGCTTCTCCGGTTATAATCAGATAAAAATGGCGCCGGAGGACATGGAGAAGACAACGTTCATTACCCCGTGGGGGACATTCTTCTATAAGGTCATGCCCTTTGGTTTAAAGAACGTCGGGGCAACTTATCAATGGGCGATGGTCACATTGTTCCATGACATGATCCACAAGGAGATCGAATGTTATGTGGACGATATGATTGCAAAGTCTAGAGACGAAGAGGAGCATTTGGTTAACCTGAATAAGCTATTTGATAGACTGATCAAATACAAGCTGAGGTTGAATCCGAACAAGTGCACTTTCGGATTGCGTTCCGGAAAATTGCTGGGTTTCATTGTAAGTCAAAGAGGAATTGAGGTAGATCCTGCTAAAGTAAAAGCTATTCAAGATATGCCTGCACCGAGGACAGAAAAAGAAGTGCGCGGGTTCTTAGGGAGGTTGAACTACATTTCTCGGTTCATATCTCATCTAACTGCCACGTGCGAACCAATATTCAAATTGCTAAGAAAAGAGCAAACGGTCAGGTGGAACGATGACTGCCAAAGAGCTTTCGACAAAATAAAGGAATATTTGCAGGAACCTCCAATTCTAATGCCTCCAGTGGAAGGAAGACCATTAATCATGTACTTGACCGTGCTAGAAGGGTCAATGGGGTGTGTGCTCGGCCAACATAACGAGTCTGGTCGAAAAGAGTACGCCATTTATTACCTTAGCAAAAAGTGTACCGACTGTGAATCCCGATACTCACTGCTCGAGAAAACTTGCTGCGCTTTGGTATGGGCTGCTCGCCGACTGAGGCAGTACATGTTGACCCATACCACACTGCTCATTTCCAGGATGGATCCTGTCAAGTACATCTTTGAGAAACCAGCATTGACCGGAAGGGTTGCTAGGTGGCAGATGATTTTAACTGAATACGACATCCAGTATACTTCTCAGAAAGCCATCAAAGGAAGTGTATTGTCGGATTACCTTGCACAGCAACCTCTTGAGGATGACTATCAGCCGATGAAGTTTGATTTCCCTGATGAGGACATCATGTACCTCAAAACAAATGATTCTGAGGAACCACTTCCGGAGGAGGGGCCTGACCCTGAATCCAAATGGAAGTTGATGTTTGATGGGGCTGTCAATATCAATGGTCATGGAGTTGGTGTCGTACTCATTACTCCTGAAGGTGTCCACTTACCCTTCGCTGCCAGAATTACTTTTGGCTGCACCAACAATGAAGCGGAATACGAGGCGTGTATAATGGGAATATAGGAGGCAATTGATCTTCGGATTAAGAACCTCGACATATTCGGAGATTCAGCCCTCGTCATTAACCAAATTACCGGAAAGTGGTATACGCATCAAGAGCATCTAATTCCATACAGGGATTATGCTAGAAAACTGTTGACGTTCTTCACGACAGTTGAGCTCAAATACATACCACGTGACGAAAATCTGTTTGCCGACGCACTGGCCACTCTCTCTTCGTCGATTAAAGTCTGGTGTTGGAATTTTGTGCCCAGAATTAACATATCCAGGCTTGACTCTCCAGCTTATGTCTTCTCTGTAGACGCCGTGTCTGACGAGAAACCTTGGTATTTTGATATCAAGTTATTCCTGGAAAAGCAAGAATACCCAACTGGGGCATCTTCCAATGACAAAAAGACCTTGAGACGACTTGCTGCTAGTTTCTTCTTAAACACAGAGGGGGTTTTGTACAAGAGAAACTTTGACATGGTCTTGCTCAGATGCGTGGATAGACACGAAGCAATCCTGTTGATGCAGGAAGTCCACAAAGGATCTTTTGGTACCCATGCAGGAGGGCATGCTATGGCAAAGAAATTGCTGAGATCAGGTTATTACTGGATGACAATGGATGCAGACTGTTGTTCATTCGCTCGTAAGTTCCACAAGTGCCAAATATATGCAGACAAAGTGCATGTTCCTCCAAGCCCGCTCAACGTCATGTCATCTCCTTGGCCCTTTTCTATGTGGGGTATTGACATGATTGGGAAGATCGAACCAACTGCTTCGAATGGTCATCGCTTCATCCTAGTCGCGATTGATTACTTTACCAAGTGGGTAGAAGCAGCGTATTATGCCAATGTCACTCGTCAAGTGGTGGCAAGATTTCTGAAAAGGGATATCATATGCAGATACAGAGTTCCCGAAAGGATCATTACTGATAATGGTTCTAATCTCAACAACAAGATGATGGCAGACTTGTGTCGGGACTTCAAAATACAGCATCACAATTCTTCTCCTTACCGACCAAAGATGAATGGTGCGGTAGAGGCAGCTAATAAGAATATCAAGAAGATTGTGCAGAAAATGGTTGTCACCTACAAAGATTGGAATGAGATGTTACCGTTTGCTTTGCATGGGTACCAAATGTCAGTCAGGACGTCGACTGGGGCAACTCCCTTCTCTCTGGTGTATGGCATGGAAGCAGTCCTGCCTGTTGAAGTAGAGATTCCTTCACTGTGCGTGATGATGGATGTCAAGTTGGATGAGGCTGAATGGGTGCGTGCTCGTTACAACCAGCTATGTCTAATTGAGGAAAAGAGATTAGCGGCTATCTGTCATGGTCAGCTTTATCAAAGGAGAATGAAGCGCGCATTCGACCAACGAGTCCGTACTCGAGAGTATCAAGTGGGAGAGCTCGTATTGAAGAGGATCGTTCCTCCAGGTTCAGATCATAGGGGCAAGTGGACCCCAAACTACGAAGGACCATTCATAGTGAAGAAAGTCTTCTCGGGAGGAGCATTGATGCTCACCACTATGGATGGAGATGACTTCCAGTCCCCTGTTAACTCGGACGCAGTTAAAAAATACTTCGCATAAAGAGACCCGCTGGACACAAAAACAGAATTATAGTCCAGGCAAGAAAAGGGCATCCCGGCGAGCTAAAAACAGAATAAAAAGCTCGGGAAAAAATTAGGGAAATAAAGAAAAAAATGTGTACACCCGCTGAGTTGAAAAGCCACATTGGACAGCTCAGGCAAAAAAGGGTATCCCGATGGATTGAAAACCCGAAAGGGCGATCCACAAAAAAAAAGGGAATAAGCGAACAACTGCGATCCGAGTTATCTGAACCACGTCATCGTTTCGTACAACTTTACAATATCAGAAGGATAGGAAACAGTCCCCTCGTCCTCTCAGAAAGCCAAAGAAGAATGGAAAGTCTCGAAGACATGTAGGTCATAGCAGAAATGGAACTCCTTGGAATGCTGTGTACATTGCCATTAGGATAGTTTTTTTTCTCAATTTTCATAGTGGCTACCTCTTTCCAGGTAGTTGCTTCCTGTTGTAAAATCTTTGCCTATTTAGAGGCCATCCAATAAAAAGAATATTCAGTCAAACAGTGGTGTGTGTATTTTTGTTTGCAAAATGTCCTGAATTTTCGGCAAAAATAGCATTGCATCTAAACATGGTGATAATTTTGAAAAGAAAACTGACATGCAGGGAAACTGTAACCCTCCTTGAGTATCAGGTGACGATGGATGAACAGATCATTCCATGCAAATCCCCGGGGCACACTTGTGTTTTCTGTTGTTGCAGGTTGCAGGATGGCGTCACATTCTCTCAAGCAATTTACTCTTCCCTAGTAGAGTATCTCCCCAAGCAGAGATTTCTCCCAGCAGGTATCTGAAAGCCTGACCTTTCCAGCAGAGATTTCCTCCAACCAAGCCTTGGTAGTAACCCAAACAGGTTCTTCTTCCCCAGTGGAGTAGCATTGCATGTCTCCCCAGCGGAGTATGCCCAGCAAGTACCTGAAAGCCCGACATCATCAGAGTTGGATTTAGCAGTATTTTATCCTCAGCAAGAATCCTCCCCAGCAGGTCCCTGCAAGCCTGATGGTCCCTCAGAGTCTTGAATCATCAAATGCTCTCCCCAGCCAGAGTATTGTGCAGGCAGTTTCCCCAGCCAGGTTTGAAGATAATCATGTCCCCACAGAGTTCATATTTGTTTTCACTTCCGTCAGTGAAATATTTCCCAGCAAAGTGGCCATACTTTTGGGTATTTTGATGATACAGCCAGATATTCATCACCTCAGTCAGAGTTGAGTGTCCAGACCTCTTGACTTATCTTCCCCTGCAGAGTTGTAACTCTTGTGGTCAATCAGGCATTGATTTATCGCTTGTCTGCGTTTCTCAACACTCGTCTGTGTCAACCCTAAGCGGAGTTTTCCCCAGCAATGACATATTATGGTTGCTTGTCTGCATCTTTCAACACCCGTCCGTGTTGGCTCAGTGGTATTACTCGTCTGTCTTCCCAAATAGTGGTTTATGATTACCTTGATTTTGCTCGTCTGCAACTTTAAACGCTCGTCTGTGTTTGGTTATATCAGTTGCTGTTTGCTCGTCTGCAATTTCCAGCACTCGTCTGTGCTTTGAGATGTAATATCTTTGCTGTTGAGTTCAAACCCTCGTCTGTGTTTTGAGGTCCTGACATTTGCTGTTGCTCGTCTGCAACCTCCCAACACTCGTCTGTGTTGTGGTTATCTTTGCTATTACTTGTTTGCAATTTGCTGCGCTCGTCTGTGTTCTGATATGATATTTGTTGTTGCTCGTCTGCAACCTCCCAACACTCGTCTGTGTTTGGTATTGGATCATTCGTTTGCACTCGTCCGTGCCTTGATATGTATTTTCTGTTGTTGCTCGTCTGCGACTGTCCAGCACTCGTCCGTGCTTGTTCGAAGCTCGTCTGCTTTGATTGGATACTCGTCTGTAGCACTCGTCTGTGCTAGCTTACATCTGTATGTGAAGATTTGCTGTTTATCCTGGTATTTATGTATAGCTACTTCAAATGCTCGTCTGTGTTTGAATTGCTGGTATTCGTCTATACCAGTGGCTGATACTCATCTGTATCATTGCCTGAGACGCTCGTCTGTGTTTCTCAGATCATCGTCTGATACTCGTCTGTATCATTGACTTATTACACTCGTCTGTGTTATCTTGATGATCATCCAATGCTCGTCTGTATTGAAGAGGTTTCAAATCCTGACTGTGGGAATTAATGTCGAAATGCATTACCGGTCCTGGCGTAACAGGTAAATTCGAAGGAGGCTCGTCTGTCTCAGGCACCAATTATTGTAGCTACACCTGGCGTCACGGGTTTTCTAAGAAGACTCGTCTGTCTTATACCATATATCCACAGATAATATATGAAGAAGGTTCGTCTACCTTGATTGCATGTCTACCCCACAGACTTAAATGCATTACCGGTCCTGGCGTAACAGGTAAATCCGAAGGAGGCTCGTCTGTCTCAGGCACCAATTATTGTTGCTACACCTGGCGTCACAGGTTTGCTAAGAAGACTCGTCTGTCTTGTACCATATATCCGCGGATAATATATGAAGAAGTGTTTGAGGACTCGTATGTCCAACTCCTGGCGTCACAGGATCGTTTGAAGACTCGTCTGTCAACATGTTCTTATTCCAGATATCAGTTTCAACTTAGAAGAAGCTCGTCTGCTTCTTTCTTTCCCCCGCAGTCCCCAGAGCATCATCTGGTTGGGTTTATTTCCCGGTGTTGCATTCTTCGTCAGAATGCAAATTTCTGGTCTTCTTGGTATTCAATCACAGTTTATCTTGAATGGTCGAGAGCCCGTACTATCATCCTTTTCAGATTAACTGATGATTGAATAGGGGCAGTAACACCCCAAATTTGCCCTCTTCCTTCTTAAGCATCATATCATAGCATATTCATCATACTCATATCATTTCCTCAGCATCCCAGCATGGAAAGATGAAGCATAACATACCTCATGTCCTAGCATCAAGCATATGGTCATCTGTGGAGTTCTTGGAGCATTTCAAGCCATGACAAGGGTCCCAATGAGTTTGTACAAGTTCTATGGTGAGTCTACACTCCATTTACAAGATCAAGTCCATTGGCAAAAGTTCATAATTGCATGATCATCAGAGATCTCAGGACAAGGCAAAGCTCCTATGCAGTGTACCCAAATCAGAGTTTGGGATTCAATCACCAAGACCTCACAACTTTGGTCATTTCTTGTGGGCCAAGTCTTCTATATATTGAGAGGATCCTATGTGTCACATTTCATGAGGAAATTCCATGTGGAAGTCAGACAATTCTTCAGTTGCTTGCAGACGAAGTAATTTGTCAACTATGCCTTAAAAAAGTCAACCGTGAGATTTCAAGGGGTCCAACCCCATTTTTCTAGCCAGAGGATTGTTCTTATGATGTTAAAAGAGATTTGGCAGGATCAAAGATTCAAAATCAGATCAAAGCGGTGGGCGCCGGCTTAGTTTTGAGGTTTCCCACCAAGGGGAGGGAAATTCAAATTTTTCATGCGTTAACCGGTTAACGGATTGGTTAACCGGTTAACGGTTGCGAAATTTGAATTTCCAGCAGCAAGTTCAGCATGTGTGTTTTGGCTCCATTTTCCAATTTTTCTGATTTTTCATTCATTTGAATTAAATTGGAAATTAAAGGAAAGATCTAGAGCTCTTGTCCAAGCCTAATCCCATTGCTACATCCTAATCACACTACCCAAACCATAATTTTGGATACCAATCCTAATTTTTGGGCCCCAAACCTAAACCATATTTATTCATTTCTTTCCAAACCAAAGGGGCTCTCCCTCATTTTTCACTCTTCATTTTCTGAATTTTCACTCTCTTCTCTCACAATTCTCCCACTTTTCTCTCCCATTTTTTTTCCAAATTCACCAAGAGTTCCTCCTTGAAGACCACACAACCTTGCCTTGAGGTGTGTAGATCTTGGAACTAGACCTCCATTCATAACTTCATTACATCTTTTTGCTGGTTTTAGTGGTGGTTCAGATCTGGTTTGAGATCTAGAAGTGCTTTTGGATCCAAAATTCTGCATCAAGAGCTTGTTCTTGCATTTATGTTGCATGGAGTGTGGAGCTTAACATCGGATCTTCATGGTTTTGCGCGAGATCTCTCATTTTCAGCTTAATCAACAATTACCAAAGCATACCTCCGCTTTGTAGGTTGGTTAACTTCAGATCTAGCTCTGTTATTAGCTTATTTGCATGTTTGTGCTTTAAATCTACCATGTGCTTGTGTATTTGATTGTGTTGCATGAATTGATTGGTGGATTTGTAATCGGATCCGATTGTTAGTGTTCATGAGCTTCATAATGCCTTTTAATGTGAATTGATGCATTATTTTCATGTTCAAATGCTTGCTGGACTGGTATGAGATTGTTTGGAATAAGCTGGTTGGGAGCTGATTTTTGCAGGTTTTTGCTGCTGTCTCAACAGTGTTAACCGGTTAACGGATTGGTTAACCGGTTAATGCACTTGGTTTTTTGCTGTTCTACGCAGGTTCTGGCATGGTTAACCGGTTAACGGATTGGTTAACCGGTTAACACTGAAGCAGTGGGCTACTTTTGAGCTATTTTTGGCATGTTTGATCTCCATACTTGTCCTAAATACCATGGATCATTATATGATCATTGAACACGTTTGTTTGAGTGATTTTTCTTGCTGATTGATGCATGCTTCCGTGTTTTCGACACGTAAAGGCTTGTTTGTGCCATGTGTGACCTAATTATGTGATCTTGATTGGTGTGAACTTTGAGCATGTCATTGCCATGATTTTATTAATGAGCATTTGCTGGGTTTTTCTAACCTTGCAGGGGCTATGGTAAGTGTGAGGTGTGGGAATTGAGTTCCACATCTCTTCTCCTCTTATGTTTCTTTGCTGCAGTTTTCATACCCTCACCCTTTGAAATAGTTTTCTTTGCAAGCGTGGATCCCGTAGGGTACAGCGGACGATCTGGGTGCTAATACCTTCCCAGGTCGTAACCGACTCCCGAACTCAGTCTCTTTGGTTTGCAGGACCCGTGTCCTTCCTCTTTCTTTCTTCTAGTTTGTGCAGCATTACCATTCCCTTTTTTCGGGATAAAAATGCCTGGCTGGCGACTCTATTCTTTTTCCGCGCCACTTTCGCGTTTGTACCAGGATGGAAATCCGGGGAGCGACAGCTGGCGACTCTGCTGGGGACATGATACCAGAGAACTCTGGTTCCCCTGTGAGTCTCTCCTAGCGCTTGTGTGTTTCTGTTTCATTGGGTGGTGTTTGTTTGCTGTGGCTTGTTGTATTGTATTGTTGTTTATTTACAGCTTTATTTACAGTCTTCAGTATTTATTTTTTGCATCATGTATATATACTGGACTGTCTGGACTGGTTTTCTTTGGTGGGATGGGTGTTACTGGTTCTTGAGAGATATGAGCCAAGTACCCGACTCGAGTGCACCATAGGACTTAGAGTGGTTCCACTTTGGCCTCATGAGATCTTGTCATGGGGGTAGTAGTGAGTTCCACACCCAGGTTGCGACTCTCTCGGAAATGTCTTGATTTGGGGATCTTCCTCTCTCATTACATGACCCTGACAGTTATGTGCAGCTGGGGACCGATCATTGGGAACCTTGTGGAAACATCCCTCTTTAGTGATGACAGTGGCAACCCACATTTTGTGGCAAACCCATTCGCATCCGAGGGCCCACCTGGGGATCGCATAGGATGACCTTGTGTCCTGGACTCAGCTGAGGCCTCCCTGCGTAGTATATAATGCCAAACCGATTCCCTGATTTGGTCATAAGCCATTTCTCGGAGATGGTGACAGTATTTGCTATGTGGCTTTGAGAGTCCGTGATGCCTGACCCGGAGCCTTTTACCTGTGGGTTTGGGGGGTGTTTACAGGTGTGCAGGAACCCATGACCTCAACATACACTCATCTGTTCAGTGATTCTTGTTATGATCTGTGGTCCTGTGATTATGATCTATGGTTCTATGATTCTATGGTTTCAGAATTCTGGTTCTGGAGTTCTGGTTTTCTTGATACTGGTTTTCTTGGTTCTGGATTTCTTGATATTGTGGTCCTGAGGTCTTCTTCAGAGAGTTGTGATTATCAGAGGGTGTGACTCAGTGGACTTTTGGGTTTGCCAGTTAATCAGAGGGGCCTTTGTCAGTGATCCAGTTCAGACGGTCCCAGTTGATCATATGCTTGCATTGCATTGCATTTGCATCATTCTTCGCATTAACTGTTTATGTTTCCCATTTTTCAGGTCATTGCTCACATCTGTTCCCAGTTCTGGTATTCTTATCTCTATGGCAGAAATCAGAAGAGTTCCGAGAAAAAAGAATGTGCATTATACCTTTCTTCAGCCGGAAGTTAAAAGTGTTCAGAGGTTAGCGGGTCTGATGAATGATCAAGTCTTGGGTAATTTCAAGAAAAGATATGGCCAGATACAGAAGTTTGTGGACAAGCCCACTGCAGACCAGAAAGACAGCTTGCATACCTTGTTGCAATTTTATGATCCTCTGCTGCGTTGCTTTGTTTTTCCAGGTTACATCTTAGCTCCGACATTGGAAGAGATCTCCAGCATGTTGAATGTTCCGATCAGAGAGACATTGCTGTTCTACGGGTCAGAGGTTGTGCTCAGAGATGAAGACATAGCCAAGGTTTGTAGGTTGCCAGTTGCTTCAATCAGGAAGGCTCTGCAAGAAAGTGAAGGTAAAGGTCTACCCTGGAGTGTGCTTATCCCAGAGGCTGAGAAGTATGCCACAGAGGCTAAGTGGAATGACTTTGGAGCTGTGCTTGCATTGATGGTATATGGGTCCAGTCTGTTTCCTGGAGAGAAAGAGTTTGTCAGCGTAGAAGTGATCTCAATCTTTGCAAAAGGCAATCCAGTGCCTACTTTATTGGGTGACTTTTACTTCAGTGTCCATTACATAAACGAGAAGGGTAGAGGTGGTCCAGTGGTCTGCTGTGCTCCTTTGTTTGCAGAGTGGTTTGCTAGACAATTGCCTAAGTCAGGTGCTTTCAAGGAAATGCGAGACGAATGGAGATGGTCCAGAAGAATGATGGGATTGACTGTAGAAGACATTGCTTGGTGTTATGAAAGGGATTTGCTAGGAAAGGAGCTGATGGTTAGTTGTGGAAGGTTTGCTAGAGTACCTTTGCTGGGAAGGAAAGGTGTCATCAGTTACTATCCAACATTAGCCAGAAAGCAGTTTGGCTACCCTTTGAAAGATCCTCCTCAGATGGAAATGTTTGTTGAATCTTTGTATTTTCCTGCTGATGGAAACAGAGAGTTGGTTCAGCAAGCAGTCCAAGCCTGGGCTCACAGGATAAAAAAAGGGAAGAAAGACTTCGGCCGAGTTGATCCCAAGACATATCCATCATATGCTGAATGGTTGCAAAGACATATCGAGTCAGTTCTCATGCCTTTTTCAGTCGAGGCTCCGCTTTATCCCCGAGAGGTGCCTAGTTAGAGCAGTACTGTTTCCTTGGGGGTTTCACCCGAAGTGGTCGTTTGTTCGCTCCTCCTGCGCTGAGAGGGGATCCTGAGGCCGAGGCCTTGTCCAAAGCCAAAGGAAAACAGGCTGCGAACGATGAGTCAACTACTCCTGTGGCTGGGCAGGGGACGTTCGAAAAAGAGGTAGAGGAGTTCATGAGGATTATCAAGAAGAGTGATTACAAGGTGGTTGATTAACTAAACCAGATGCCTTCAAAGATTTCTATCCTGTCACTTCTGATGTGCTCTCCTGCGCACCGAGAAGCCTTACTGAAATTACTCCAAATGGCCTACGTTCCTCAAGAAATTACTGTCAACCAACTTGAGGCTGTTGTTGGAAGTGTCAATGCTAGCCATGGCTTAGGCTTCACTGACAGAGACCTCACTTCGGAGGGAAGAAACCACAACAAAGCACTACACATCACGATGGAGTGCAAGGGCGTTGTGCTGTCTCATGTTCTTGTAGACACATGCTCTTCCTTGAATGTGCTTCCGAAGAAGGCATTGATGAAGCTTAATATTGATGGGATTGTCCTGACACCAAGTGATCTGGTTGTTAAAGCTTTCGATGGTTCAAGAAGATCAGTTTTCGGAGAGGTTGAGTTGCCCGTCATGATAGACTCTCAAGTCTTCAAAAGTGTTTTCTATGTTATGGACATCCAGCCTGCATATAGCTGTTTGTTGGGAAGGCCGTGGATACATGCTGCTAGAGCCGTCACTTTAACCCTGCATCAGAAGCTTAAATATGTGGTGGACGGCCAGGTCATCACAGTTTGTGGGGAAGAAAATATATTCGTCAGCCACCTGTCAACGTTTAAATACGTAGAAATGGATGGAGAAATCCATGAGACTTTATGCAAAGCTTTTGAAGCAGATGTCAGTATCTTGACTCCTGTGGAGAAAAACAATGAGGGCACGTCTATTCATTCCTACCGGGAAGCAAAAGAGGTTGTTCAATCAGGTAGTGCACAGGGCTGGGGCAAGCTGTTGGAGCTGGAAAAGAAAGATGATAAATTCGGCTTAGGGTATCAGCCTGGTGGGTCTACTCAGAGTGGTAAAGCTATCACGTTCACAAGTGTTGGGTTACTCAACCGCGATCAGATCTGTACGGAAAGCCAAGATGGGGATAGTAACAGAGACTGGGACAACAATTGGATCCGCCCGTGTGCGCCTGGCGAGGAGCTAGGAAATTGGTCTGCCGAAGACATTGTTCAAGTCACCTGGCTCTCAGAGTAATTGTTTTGTTTCCTTTTATTAGCATACTGCATTGTCAAATCCATCATTCTTCCCAAGATGCTTGGATCCATTGTATTGGGCCACCATGTTTTGTATTGCATCGTTATTTTGCTATGAAATAAAAGGACATTTTCAGACAAACTGTGTTCCTTGTCTTTGTTTTTAAACTTTTTCACAAAAAAAATATATAAAAATGGCAATGTGTTTTCCTTTTTGTTTTGTGTTAGCGTCTCTTTTTCAAAATAAACAGATTCTGAATAAGCACATCATCTGTGCAGCGTTGATCATCCGGATTCCACGGATAATGTTCCTGCTATGACTATGCATGACTTTGACAATCCAGTCTACCAAGCTGATGAAGGGGTTGAGGAAGACTGTGACCTCCCGGAAGAGTTGGTCAGATTGTTGAAACAAGAGGAACGAGTTATTCAGCCTCATCAAGAGGAGATTGAGACCATCAACATTGGCAGTGAAGATGCAAAGAAAGAAATCAAGATAGGGGCCAGTCTGCAGGCCGACGTCAAGAAAGAGATGATTAGTATGCTGAGAGAATATGTGGATATCTTTGCTTGGTCATATCAAGATATGCCAGGTTTAGATACCGACATTGTGATGCATAAGCTACCTCTGATAGAAGACTGTCCTCCCATAAAGCAGAAATTGAGAAGAACTCACCCTGACATGGCGATGAAGATTAAAGAGGAGGTTCAAAAGCAGTGGGATGCCAGGTTCCTTGCTGTGACTAGTTACCCACCTTGGGTAGCTAACATTGTTCCTATACCTAAGAAGGACGGCAAGGTCCGGATGTGCGTTGACTACCGGGATTTGAACAGAGCAAACCCAAAAGATGATTTTCCGTTGCCACACATTGATGTGTTGGTGGACAATACTGCTCAATTCTCGGTGTTCTCCTTCATGGATGGCTTCTCCGGTTATAATCAGATAAAAATGGCGCCGGAGGACATGGAGAAGACAACGTTCATTACCCCGTGGGGGACATTCTTCTATAAGGTCATGCCCTTTGGTTTAAAGAACGTCGGGGCAACTTATCAATGGGCGATGGTCACATTGTTCCATGACATGATCCACAAGGAGATCGAATGTTATGTGGACGATATGATTGCAAAGTCTAGAGACGAAGAGGAGCATTTGGTTAACCTGAATAAGCTATTTGATAGACTGATCAAATACAAGCTGAGGTTGAATCCGAACAAGTGCACTTTCGGATTGCGTTCCGGAAAATTGCTGGGTTTCATTGTAAGTCAAAGAGGAATTGAGGTAGATCCTGCTAAAGTAAAAGCTATTCAAGATATGCCTGCACCGAGGACAGAAAAAGAAGTGCGCGGGTTCTTAGGGAGGTTGAACTACATTTCTCGGTTCATATCTCATCTAACTGCCACGTGCGAACCAATATTCAAATTGCTAAGAAAAGAGCAAACGGTCAGGTGGAACGATGACTGCCAAAGAGCTTTCGACAAAATAAAGGAATATTTGCAGGAACCTCCAATTCTAATGCCTCCAGTGAAAGGAAGACCATTAATCATGTACTTGACCGTGCTAGAAGGGTCAATGGGGTGTGTGCTCGGCCAACATAACGAGTCTGGTCGAAAAGAGTACGCCATTTATTACCTTAGCAAAAAGTGTACCGACTGTGAATCCCGATACTCACTGCTCGAGAAAACTTGCTGCGCTTTGGTATGGGCTGCTCGCCGACTGAGGCAGTACATGTTGACCCATACCACACTGCTCATTTCCAGGATGGATCCTGTCAAGTACATCTTTGAGAAACCAGCATTGACCGGAAGGGTTGCTAGGTGGCAGATGATTTTAACTGAATACGACATCCAGTATACTTCTCAGAAAGCCATCAAAGGAAGTGTATTGTCGGATTACCTTGCACAGCAACCTCTTGAGGATGACTATCAGCCGATGAAGTTTGATTTCCCTGATGAGGACATCATGTACCTCAAAACAAATGATTCTGAGGAACCACTTCCGGAGGAGGGGCCTGACCCTGAATCCAAATGGAAGTTGATGTTTGATGGGGCTGTCAATATCAATGGTCATGGAGTTGGTGTCGTACTCATTACTCCTGAAGGTGTCCACTTACCCTTCGCTGCCAGAATTACTTTTGGCTGCACCAACAATGAAGCGGAATACGAGGCGTGTATAATGGGAATATAGGAGGCAATTGATCTTCGGATTAAGAACCTCGACATATTCGGAGATTCAGCCCTCGTCATTAACCAAATTACCGGAAAGTGGTATACGCATCAAGAGCATCTAATTCCATACAGGGATTATGCTAGAAAACTGTTGACGTTCTTCACGACAGTTGAGCTCAAATACATACCACGTGACGAAAATCTGTTTGCCGACGCACTGGCCACTCTCTCTTCGTCGATTAAAGTCTGGTGTTGGAATTTTGTGCCCAGAATTAACATATCCAGGCTTGACTCTCCAGCTTATGTCTTCTCTGTAGACGCCGTGTCTGACGAGAAACCTTGGTATTTTGATATCAAGTTATTCCTGGAAAAGCAAGAATACCCAACTGGGGCATCTTCCAATGACAAAAAGACCTTGAGACGACTTGCTGCTAGTTTCTTCTTAAACACAGAGGGGGTTTTGTACAAGAGAAACTTTGACATGGTCTTGCTCAGATGCGTGGATAGACACGAAGCAATCCTGTTGATGCAGGAAGTCCACAAAGGATCTTTTGGTACCCATGCAGGAGGGCATGCTATGGCAAAGAAATTGCTGAGATCAGGTTATTACTGGATGACAATGGATGCAGACTGTTGTTCATTCGCTCGTAAGTTCCACAAGTGCCAAATATATGCAGACAAAGTGCATGTTCCTCCAAGCCCGCTCAACGTCATGTCATCTCCTTGGCCCTTTTCTATGTGGGGTATTGACATGATTGGGAAGATCGAACCAACTGCTTCGAATAGTCATCGCTTCATCCTAGTCGCGATTGATTACTTTACCAAGTGGGTAGAAGCAGCGTATTATGCCAATGTCACTCGTCAAGTGGTGGCAAGATTTCTGAAAAGGGATATCATATGCAGATACAGAGTTCCCGAAAGGATCATTACTGATAATGGTTCTAATCTCAACAACAAGATGATGGCAGACTTGTGTCGGGACTTCAAAATACAGCATCACAATTCTTCTCCTTACCGACCAAAGATGAATGGTGCGGTAGAGGCAGCTAATAAGAATATCAAGAAGATTGTGCAGAAAATGGTTGTCACCTACAAAGATTGGAATGAGATGTTACCGTTTGCTTTGCATGGGTACCAAATGTCAGTCAGGACGTCGACTGGGGCAACTCCCTTCTCTCTGGTGTATGGCATGGAAGCAGTCCTGCCTGTTGAAGTAGAGATTCCTTCACTGTGCGTGATGATGGATGTCAAGTTGGATGAGGCTGAATGGGTGCGTGCTCGTTACAACCAGCTATGTCTAATTGAGGAAAAGAGATTAGCGGCTATCTGTCATGGTCAGCTTTATCAAAGGAGAATGAAGCGCGCATTCGACCAACGAGTCCGTACTCGAGAGTATCAAGTGGGAGAGCTCGTATTGAAGAGGATCGTTCCTCCAGGTTCAGATCATAGGGGCAAGTGGACCCCAAACTACGAAGGACCATTCATAGTGAAGAAAGTCTTCTCGGGAGGAGCATTGATGCTCACCACTATGGATGGAGATGACTTCCAGTCCCCTGTTAACTCGGACGCAGTTAAAAAATACTTCGCATAAAGAGACCCGCTGGACACAAAAACAGAATTATAGTCCAGGCAAGAAAAGGGCATCCCGGCGAGCTAAAAACAGAATAAAAAGCTCGGGAAAAAATTAGGGAAATAAAGAAAAAAATGTGTACACCCGCTGAGTTGAAAAGCCACATTGGACAGCTCAGGCAAAAAAGGGTATCCCGATGGATTGAAAACCCGAAAGGGCGATCCACAAAAAAAAAGGGAATAAGCGAACAACTGCGATCCGAGTTATCTGAACCACGTCATCGTTTCGTACAACTTTACAATATCAGAAGGATAGGAAACAGTCCCCTCGTCCTCTCAGAAAGCCAAAGAAGAATGGAAAGTCTCGAAGACATGTAGGTCATAGCAGAAATGGAACTCCTTGGAATGCTGTGTACATTGCCATTAGGATAGTTTTTTTTCTCAATTTTCATAGTGGCTACCTCTTTCCAGGTAGTTGCTTCCTGTTGTAAAATCTTTGCCTATTTAGAGGCCATCCAATAAAAAGAATATTCAGTCAAACAGTGGTGTGTGTATTTTTGTTTGCAAAATGTCCTGAATTTTCGGCAAAAATAGCATTGCATCTAAACATGGTGATAATTTTGAAAAGAAAACTGACATGCAGGGAAACTGTAACCCTCCTTGAGTATCAGGTGACGATGGATGAACAGATCATTCCATGCAAATCCCCGGGGCACACTTGTGTTTTCTGTTGTTGCAGGTTGCAGGATGGCGTCACATTCTCTCAAGCAATTTACTCTTCCCTAGTAGAGTATCTCCCCAAGCAGAGATTTCTCCCAGCAGGTATCTGAAAGCCTGACCTTTCCAGCAGAGATTTCCTCCAACCAAGCCTTGGTAGTAACCCAAACAGGTTCTTCTTCCCCAGTGGAGTAGCATTGCATGTCTCCCCAGCGGAGTATGCCCAGCAAGTACCTGAAAGCCCGACATCATCAGAGTTGGATTTAGCAGTATTTTATCCTCAGCAAGAATCCTCCCCAGCAGGTCCCTGCAAGCCTGATGGTCCCTCAGAGTCTTGAATCATCAAATGCTCTCCCCAGCCAGAGTATTGTGCAGGCAGTTTCCCCAGCCAGGTTTGAAGATAATCATGTCCCCACAGAGTTCATATTTGTTTTCACTTCCGTCAGTGAAATATTTCCCAGCAAAGTGGCCATACTTTTGGGTATTTTGATGATACAGCCAGATATTCATCACCTCAGTCAGAGTTGAGTGTCCAGACCTCTTGACTTATCTTCCCCTGCAGAGTTGTAACTCTTGTGGTCAATCAGGCATTGATTTATCGCTTGTCTGCGTTTCTCAACACTCGTCTGTGTCAACCCTAAGCGGAGTTTTCCCCAGCAATGACATATTATGGTTGCTTGTCTGCATCTTTCAACACCCGTCCGTGTTGGCTCAGTGGTATTACTCGTCTGTCTTCCCAAATAGTGGTTTATGATTACCTTGATTTTGCTCGTCTGCAACTTTAAACGCTCGTCTGTGTTTGGTTATATCAGTTGCTGTTTGCTCGTCTGCAATTTCCAGCACTCGTCTGTGCTTTGAGATGTAATATCTTTGCTGTTGAGTTCAAACCCTCGTCTGTGTTTTGAGGTCCTGACATTTGCTGTTGCTCGTCTGCAACCTCCCAACACTCGTCTGTGTTGTGGTTATCTTTGCTATTACTTGTTTGCAATTTGCTGCGCTCGTCTGTGTTCTGATATGATATTTGTTGTTGCTCGTCTGCAACCTCCCAACACTCGTCTGTGTTTGGTATTGGATCATTCGTTTGCACTCGTCCGTGCCTTGATATGTATTTTCTGTTGTTGCTCGTCTGCGACTGTCCAGCACTCGTCCGTGCTTGTTCGAAGCTCGTCTGCTTTGATTGGATACTCGTCTGTAGCACTCGTCTGTGCTAGCTTACATCTGTATGTGAAGATTTGCTGTTTATCCTGGTATTTATGTATAGCTACTTCAAATGCTCGTCTGTGTTTGAATTGCTGGTATTCGTCTATACCAGTGGCTGATACTCATCTGTATCATTGCCTGAGACGCTCGTCTGTGTTTCTCAGATCATCGTCTGATACTCGTCTGTATCATTGACTTATTACACTCGTCTGTGTTATCTTGATGATCATCCAATGCTCGTCTGTATTGAAGAGGTTTCAAATCCTGACTGTGGGAATTAATGTCGAAATGCATTACCGGTCCTGGCGTAACAGGTAAATTCGAAGGAGGCTCGTCTGTCTCAGGCACCAATTATTGTAGCTACACCTGGCGTCACGGGTTTTCTAAGAAGACTCGTCTGTCTTATACCATATATCCACAGATAATATATGAAGAAGGTTCGTCTACCTTGATTGCATGTCTACCCCACAGACTTAAATGCATTACTGGTCATGGCGTAACAGGTAAATCCGAAGGAGGCTCGTCTGTCTCAGGCACCAATTATTGTTGCTACACCTGGCGTCACAGGTTTGCTAAGAAGACTCGTCTGTCTTGTACCATATATCCGCGGATAATATATGAAGAAGTGTTTGAGGACTCGTATGTCCAACTCCTGGCGTCACAGGATCGTTTGAAGACTCGTCTGTCAACATGTTCTTACTCCAGATATCAGTTTCAACTTAGAAGAAGCTCGTCTGCTTCTTTCTTCCCCCCGCAGTCCCCAGAGCGTCATCTGGTTGGGTTTATTTCCCGGTGTTGCATTCTTCGTTAGAGTGCAAATTTCTGGTCTTCTTGGTATTCAATCACAGTTTATCTTGAATGGTCGAGAGCCCGTACTATCATCCTTTTCAGATTAACTGATGATTGAATAGGGGCAGTAACACCCCAAATTTGCCCTCTTCCTTCTTAAGCATCATATCATAGCATATTCATCATACTCATATCATTTCCTCAGCATCCCAGCATGGAAAGATGAAGCATAACATACCTCATGTCCTAGCATCAAGCATATGGTCATCTGTGGAGTTCTTGGAGCATTTCAAGCCATGACAAGGGTCCCAATGAGTTTGTACAAGTTCTATGGTGAGTCTACACTCCATTTACAAGATCAAGTCCATTGGCAAAAGTTCATAATTGCATGATCATCAGAGATCTCAGGACAAGGCAAAGCTCCTATGCAGTGTACCCAAATCAGAGTTTGGGATTCAATCACCAAGACCTCACAACTTTGGCCATTTCTTGTGGGCCAAGTCTTTTATATATTGAGAGGATCCTATGTGTCAAATTTCATGAGGAAATTCCATGTGGAATTCAGACAATTCTTCAGTTGCTTGCAGACGAAGTAATTTGTCAACTATGCCTTAAAAAAGTCAACCGTGAGATTTCAAGGGGTCCAACCCCATTTTTCTAGCCAGAGGATTGTTCTTATGATGTTAAAAGAGATTTGGCAGGATCAAAGATTCAAAATCAGATCAAAGCGGTGGGCGCCAGCTTAGTTTTGAGGTTTCCCACCAAGGGGAGGGAAATTCAAATTTTTCATGCGTTAACCGGTTAACGGATTGGTTAACCGGTTAACGGTTGCGAAATTTGAATTTCCAGCAGCAAGTTCAGCATGTGTGTTTTGGCTCCATTTTCCAATTTTTCTGATTTTTCATTCATTTGAATTAAATTGGAAATTAAAGGAAAGATCTAGAGCTCTTGTCCAAGCCTAATCCCATTGCTACATCCTAATCACACTACCCAAACCATAATTTTGGATCCCAATCCTAATTTTTGGGCCCCAAACCTAAACCATATTTATTCATTTCTTTCCAAACCAAAGGGGCTCTCCCTCATTTTTCACTCTTCATTTTCTGAATTTTCACTCTCTTCTCTCACAATTCTCCCACTTTTCTCTCCCATTTTTTTTCCAAATTCACCAAGAGTTCCTCTTTGAAGACCACACAACCTTGCCTTGAGGTGTGTAGATCTTGGAACTAGACCTCCATTCATAACTTCATTACATCTTTTTGTTGGTTTTAGTGGTGGTTCAGATCTGGTTTGAGATCTAGAAGTGCTTTTGGATCCAAAATTCTGCATCAAGAGCTTGTTCTTGCATTTATGTTGCATGGAGTGTGGAGCTTAGCATCGGATCTTCAAGGTTTTGCGCGAGATCTCTCATTTTTAGCTTAATCAACAATTACCAAAGCATACCTCTGCTTTGTAGGTTGGTTAACTTCAGATCTAGCTCTGTTTTTAGCTTATTTGCATGTTTGTGCTTTAAATCTACCATGTGCTTGTGTATTTGATTGTGTTGCATGAATTGATTGGTGGATTTGTAATCGGATCCGATTGTTAGTGTTCATGAGCTTCATAATGCCTTTTAATGTGAATTGATGCATTATTTTCATGTTCAAATGCTTGCTGGACTGGTATGAGATTGTTTGGAATAAGCTGGTTGGGAGCTGATTTTTGCAGGTTTTTGCTGCTGTCTCAACAGTGTTAACCGGTTAACGGATTGGTTAACCGGTTAACGCACTTAGTTTTTTGCTGTTCTACGCAGGTTCTGGCATGGTTAACCGGTTAACGGATTGGTTAACCGGTTAACACTGAAGCAGTGGGCTACTTTTGAGCTATTTTTGGCATGTTTGATCTCCATACTTGTCCTAAATACCATGGATCATTATATGATCATTGAACACGTTTGTTTGAGTGATTTTTCTTGCTGATTGATGCATGCTTCCGTGTTTTCGACACGTAAAGGCTTGTTTGTGCCATGTGTGACCTAATTATGTGATCTTGATTGGTGTGAACTTTGAGCATGTCATTGCCATGATTTTATTAATGAGCATTTGCTGGGTTTTGCTAACCTTGCAGGGGCTATGGTAAGTGTGAGGTGTGGGAATTGAGTTCCACATCTCTTCTCCTCTTATGTTTATGTGCACAAACCCTTTGTTATTGGGCTTAGGCCTTTCTCATCCCCTCTTCTCTCTTCTTCTTCTCTTCTTCTTTCCTTCTTCATTAGGATAGAAACCTCATTAACCCTTAGGACATCCATGCATGTTAACACTTAGGATTTTTTTTAGTTCCCCTTAGAATTTTTCCTTTGAGATCCTTTTGGCTTTTCTTCTCTTCTCATCTCATAACTCTAAAAAACACTTTAATAAATTTGAAGTGATACATTGATTCATAGCCTTATTCCATGAGGTATGCTTGTAGTCTTCCCATCTTGGGATAGTACATGTTTACCTTGTGATGCACAAGTCTGATCAAGGTATCTTCTTCATAAAAGAAAAGCATAAAAAACACTTCTTCATGTAAATAATCAAAACACCTAATAAATAAACAAGTTAGTGAGCCTAAGCCCTAATCTTTGGGTTCAAGTTTTGGGGATCTTCTCCTTACTTGAGTGTGCTTGTTCTATTATTCCATCTTGGAATGTAGTGGCAAGTGCACATTCCATTGATGAGAGCTTGAGTTCACTTCCTTGTGACACACTCATAAAAGCTTCATAAAAAACACAAACAAACAATAAGCGTCTTTCCTTCGGGAATTCTTTTCTCACCTCATTCGCTCCGTCCGCGAACTTGCTTCTACTTGTC
The DNA here is from genome assembly GCA_963966055.1 of Lathyrus aphaca. NCBI lineage: Eukaryota > Viridiplantae > Streptophyta > Magnoliopsida > Fabales > Fabaceae > Lathyrus > Lathyrus aphaca. Next base: position 426,087,136 of record OZ014523.1, on the reverse strand, counting down.
ATTTTGCAAGACGGTTGCGCACTCGTCGTCTGAGCCTGCAACACCTGAGCAATGGCATAGGCAGTTCAAGCCTTAATTCACAAGCAATTTCCTTTTAGTACCCCTAGTTAGGGGAACTACGGCGTCTCTGATCCTCATTATCCTGATGAGGTACGTAGGCAGCGGGGTAGGGCCCGTTCGAGCACAATCTTTATTTTCCCTACATTTTTCCCTTTGTTTCCTATTTCAGTTCTTTTCTCAGTTTCTTTTCTTTTCATTTTCATTTCTTTGCTGCAGTTTTCATACCCTCACCCTTTGAAATAGTTTTCTTTGCAAGCGTGGATCCCGTCAGGTACGACGGACGATCTGGGTGCTAATACCTTCCCAGGTCGTAACCGACTCCCGAACTCAGTCTCTTTGGTTCGCAGGACCCGTGTCCTTCCTCTTTCTTTCTTCTGGTTTGTGCAACATTACCATTCCCTTTCTTCAGGATAAAAATGCCTGGCTGGCGACTCTATTCTTTTTCCGCGCCACTTTCGCGTTTGTACCAGGATGGAAATCCGGGGAGCGACATATAGGATTAGAGTGGGCATATTGTACTCACATGTGACATGATGAGTGGCGATGTGTTTCACGCCCAGATTGCGACCGTCTTGGAAATATCTTGTGTGGGGATTTCCTCCACTTCGGGATAGGACCTTGATAGTTATGTGCATCTGGGGACCAATCATTGAGAATCATTGTGGAAACAACCTTCTCCAGTGGTGGCAGTGGCAGACCACATTTTGTGGCAAACCCATTCGCACCCAAGGGTCCACTGGGGACTCGCATAGGATGGCTTGGTTCTCTTATAGGAACTCATTCAAAGCATCTGGTTGTATGACATTAGTATTGTATCCTACGGGCTGAATGTAGTATTGTTTCTCAATTTCAGCGCTCGAAGTTGGGAACTTACAAGGGATGCTTGTTTTTCCCGGACTCAACTGAGGCCTCCCCGCGTAGTAAATAATGCCAAACCGATTCCCTGATTTGGTCATGAGCCATTTCTCGGAAATGGTGAAAGTATTATTGCTATTCGGGTTTGAGAGTTCGTGATGTTTGACCCGGAGCACACCTGTGAGATTGGGAGGGGTTTACAGGTTTGTAGGAACCCGTGACCTCATCATACCCTTGTTACCAGTGCAGTCTTATGTTCTGATACAGTTACTTTGGTTCCAGAGTTCTTGAGTTTATCTGGTTCTTGATTTGGTGTATCTGAGATTATTTGAGTGCTCATGGGTTGTTATCCAGAGAATTTGGGTTTCTGATCACTTGGCTTTGGCATCCAGATTCCAGACAGTCCCAGATTAATCATATGTCTTTGCATTTGCATTGCATCATTTCATCATTAATCATGTTTTGTTTTCATTCACAGGTTCATATCTTTGCTTCCGGTTCCGGTATCCTTTTCAGAGATGGAAGATCCTCGCAAGAAGAATATTCATTTCAAGTTTTTCGACACTAAGGTTGGCCTGTTAAAGAAGATGGTGAAGCTGATCACGCCCAATCATGTAGAGAGGTTCAGGAAGGCTTATGGGAGTATTTTGGATGTGGTGGTAGAGTTAGATCCTTCTGAGAGAAGTGCCATTCACACCCTGCTTCAGTACTATGATCCTCAGCTTCGTTGTTTCACTTTTCCTGATTTTCAGTTAGGTACTTTGCTGGAGGAGTATGCTTTGATCTCGGGAGTTCCTGTTCGAGACCAGATTCCGTTCAATGCTGAGATGAGTAGACCTGCACCTGAGGTTATTGCCAAGGCTCTTTATTTGAGCACTTCTGCTGTGAATTCCATGACTATCATTAAGGGAGGTGTATCTGGGTTTTCTTTAGAAGCTTTAGTAAAGAAGGTGGAAGAGTTGGCTGTTGAGGAAGAATGGGATTCTGTCTGTGCTATCTTGGCTCTTTCTATCTATGGCATTATTTTGTTTGCAGATATGGAGAAGTTCATAGACATGAATGCCATACATCTCTTCTTGCTGAAGAATCATGTGCCTAAGCTGCTCGGAGATTTGTATTACTCGGTGCACTACAAGACTGAGAAGAAAAGGGGAGGTTTAGTTCGTTGATGCGCTCCTTTATTTCACATGTGGTTCATGAGGCATCTTCCTAGTACTAGAGTGTTTAGTGACCATACCTTGGTATGGGTGATGCGTGTTTTTCGCAAGTGTACGAACACGTCAGAGTAATATAAAAGATTGTCGAATCCACAGAGACCAAGTGTCAATCTATCGTACCTGTTGTTATGGTGTGTATCTAAGGCAACTAATTTTAAGGGTTTTAGTAAGGGTGCAATGGTAAATAAAATAATAATTTTAAATAATAAATAAAAGACAGGCTCGAATGTAATTCACGTAATCAATGATAATCCAGTACTTGTTAATGGAACTACTTATGGGCAATGTTTTCTCCTTTGAAAAGAACTAATTTAACAGGAACTGTCGCTTTCGCGTATTCAGAACCGAGTTGTACTCTCTAATCAACCCCTCCTATTGTCACGGATAAAAAGGTGCGTACTGCGTTAGAGTAGTAAACCTATTTTTAAGAAATGTAGTATCTTAACTAAGTTGAAAAGTATTTTAACCTGGACTTCTTAGCAAAAAGAGGTTCTATTTATAGGAAAACTGAAAGCATGAAAAGACTGGGATGCCCCTCCACTAAAAAGTGGAGGTTACTGAAATTGGCCTTGTGGCGCCCGCCACAGGCCTATGGCGCCCGCCATGGTCCCTACAGGGGATTGGAGAGTGGGGATCGTGGGTCTTGGAGGTTGAGGAGTGGTCTTGAGACGTGGCCACGTCATGGCTAACCCCATGGCGCCCGCCACGGTGGGTGCCGTAAGTGCAAAACGCTGAATTTCTAGGTTTACGTCCGTTTTCACTCCTTTTTTGCTCCTTTTCTCGATTCAAGCTCCGATTATTATAAAAACCTGAAAACATAAGAAAACAAAGTAATAACAAAACAAAACAACAATAAAAGCTAAGAATGCATGCGAAATCGGAGTCAGAAACACGGTGAATTTTAGTGTGATCAAATTCTCCCACACTTAAACCTTTGCTTGTCCTCAAGCAAACATTAAAGCTCAAGAAAATATGGTGTCAACACGTGTCTTTGGGCTAAAGGGATTCTAAGTTCAAGTCAGGATGCAGTGACAGATACTAACTAAGTGAACCAAGGGTACCATAGTAACACAAACACAAACTTCAATCCTATATTAACCACTCCATATCATCCCACAAAACCTAGGCCTATTTTCTCATCTTTTTGTGTCCTTTTCATTCAGGCGCAATCACATTAAGCCCGTTATCCGTACATGCTTCATAGTAGAGTGACCGGTTAGTGATTCTGATCCATAACATAAGGTTTCTGGCACATAAGCATGTGTAAACCTGTTTTTATTTCGCCTAAATGTAGCTGCGGGGGATCGGATCGTAATCCGCCCTACCAAGTTCAGTGCCAGATACCTCTGAACCAACTAACAATAGGTGACTTGCAATTTTTTTTCTTTTTGTGGCAAAAATTTTTTTTCTTCTCTTTTTTTTTCGGTTTAAATGACTTTGTGAGGGTCACCTATACCAGAGTTTTCCTTTTTTTCATTTTTTTTTCATTAGCACTGGATCATTCACTTATATTCATCGGCCCCCTACATAGAGCATGCTTAGGCCGGAGCTGACTGCTAAAATAAACTACTTAGGACAATTTTTTAAATGATAATAAAGGCCATGGTGGTGGGGTTTAGGAGTGATTCCTATATTCAAGAGGTCTATGGTGCTAAAATGGTTCTGATGTTTCAAAAAGTTGACCTAAGTCACCACATCCTAATCTAAACCTGTCTCAAAGCCCAAAAAACATGTGAAACAACATTATTTTCTTTTTAAAATTTTTCTGGTAAGGCTAAGGAAATGGGAAAAAATGAAGATGTACTAAAAATACACTATACTGGTGACTCGTCAGACTCATGCATTATCTAAGAAAAATAAATTACTGAAAGGGGAAATAACTGAAAGGAAATAATTAACTAAAAAGGGAAATGACAGAAAGCAATAAAATCCCCTCCCACACTTAAATCGAACATTGTCCCCAATGTTTCGAAATAAGATAAGGGGGTAACCTGAAAAAGACTACTGAAGAGGGGCACTGGTGCCTTCACCGTCCTGATGTGATGGTCTGGAATGACGGGATCTACTACGATGCTGGTCCCTCCGGTCGAGTCGTGCTGATAAAGCAGCCTGAGCACTCCGGACCTCTCGAAGGTTACCTAAGATGGAACCTTGAGTGGCCTCTACAAGCTGGTAGTGTCGGCTGTTGAACTCTCTCTGACGGTTCTGCTCTAATGAAATATCGTTCAAGGTACGACAAACGTTGCTATAAGCACGATCCGAAACCAATCGCGATTGTTGCATGAAGCTCATCTTGTCCGTCAGCTGTTGTGAAATAGTAGAGAGAAGGCCATCACGCCTTTCTTCTCTAGCTGTCATATCACGCCACATCTCCTCGGTGACAAAGAATCCAGGAGCAGTACCTGCAACAGGGTTAGAGGAAGATGGTGCGGTGTGTGACTGTGAAGGACGATGGGGGGACATGTGAGGGATGGGAGACTTCTCTCTCCGATCATACTCTTCATCAGTGTCATGTGCCTCCCCATCGGGAATATTAGGAGGAAGTGGACCCAAAACACGTGGAGCATTAAGATCATAGGTCCAGTTCCTTTCATCACGTACATCAGTACGTCTACTGCATGGTAAAGCAACAGATGGGATAGCTACCCCATGAACCATCAACTCATAACCACCTTCTCTCCTCGTTCGGCACAATTTCATGTCTTTCAGAAATTTTAAATTAATTGTGCGAGGAGGTAGTGGTTCAAGTGTAGCTATCTCATCGTTCAGGCCAAGAGCCCGAGCAATAGACGTAACAAGCCCGCCAAAAACAATCGGTCCTGTTTTATTAGTAAATAAAGTCTTGTGGGCAAGCATAAACGGGACCGGATTGATGTGGGTTCTAGTGAGGCATCCTTGCAAAAATAGGAGTTCACGAGCATTTACCTTGTTTTGACTTTCCCGGCCAAAAATAGTACATGCCAAAAGAAGTCTAAAAACTCTTATGGCCGGGTTGTGAATGGTCGACGCAAGTATCCCTTCAAAAGAATTAATTGAAGTACTTGAAAGCCTTTGCCAGAAGGTAAATACCTCGGCCGACCATTCCGCATCCAAAGGTGCCTCACAGATCGAACCTTCCCTATGAGGGATTCCTAACAAACCTGCTAGCTCATTGGTACTGAATTCATATTCAATTCCAAACAGTCTAAAAATAACAGTACTGACGGTGCTAGCAGTGTTAGGACTGACAGTGTATATTAAAGAACTCAAAAACTCAGTTGTCAGTTTCTCATAGGTAGGTTCCTGATTAATGAAAATATTATGCAAGCCTAGAAATTCTAATAAATTAAAAACACTATGATAAATACCCAAAGCATACAGACAGTTATCGTCGACGTACCTAGTCGAGAGAATTTCTCGACTTTGAAGCCTCTGAATAATTTTCCATTGCCTCTCGCCCGGTCTTCCATCACGAAGAAGAAATCCATTGAACTCCATTGTTGAATGTTCCTTAGGTAGTGAAAATGGTAGAAAAGTGGTTTATGAGGGGAATGATAAAGTTTTGATTTTTTTTTTTGGTTTTTGATGGATGAAAATGGAAATGGATGTTGGATATGTTTTATGGATGGAGGGTATTTTGGAAATGGGGGAGCTTTAATGGGGTTCAAGGAGGTTTTGGAAGGTTGTAAAAATGGGTTTTTGGTGAAGAAAGGGATGAAAATGGTGGAAAATGAAGGTCTGCCCCGTACTTGTTGTTGATACGGCGTGGCGCCCGCCACAGGGCCTATGGCGCTCGCCACAAGGCCAATTCCTGGGCCTTGTGGTTTTTGGATCCTCCTTTTGGGCCTTCCTTGCATCTTTGGTCTTCGGGGGGGGGGGGGGGGGGGTCTGGATAGCGTTTTCTTCTTCTTTTCAAGGCATGAGGCTTGCATATTTTTTTGTGAAGACAAAAATGAAAATATTTTTGTCTTATATATATATTTTTTTTCTTTGCACGACAAAAATAAAATAATTAAAAATCAAAAAAGAAAAAGAAAAATTAACATTAGTGCATAATATGTATATATATAAGGAATTCAAAGTGCATGAAAATATAAAAGCTGCAATAAAGTAAAATATGTCTGGAAATGCGATAAATAAAATAAAGCGTATAAAAGGAAATTAAATACTAGGGTAGTGCTGTCAGTGTAGAATGAGTCATGTGGTAGGTTTCTTCTCCTGGCTTGATCCACGAATCTCAGCTATCTCCCTCCGAAGCTCTTCAATCGCCTGATGTAGAGCATCGGCCTCTGAGGCATGAGTGAGATCAGAAACCTGCATCTGTAACTCCAAGTCTGCCACTTCCTGCTTGAGCAGGGCAGTCTCCTTACGGAGCTCATAAATCTGTGTTTGTAGGTCAGGTGGCTGCAGAGACATATTGTTAGACATAACAGTGATTCGGGGAGTAAGAGGTGTAGGAGTGTACTCAGCGGCGGGAGGCGATTTCGGCTCTTCGACAGTCTCTCCATAACCCTCTAGAGCATAACTCCAATTGGCAGGATCATGGACACTGGTCATCAGCGGATCTGGTAATGTAAAATAGTGTATCGCTTCGCCGTCGATCAGCAATCTAAACATGTTGGGCTCAAAAGAAGCCCTCCTCATCAGTCCTCTATCAAGACAAAAATCAATATCCAGGGTGGTGTAGCAGCAGAAGGTCCTGAGGTGCAATAACTTGCGAGACAAACCCAATGTAGTAGCTATCTGTGTAACAATCCCACCGACATGGATGATGCCTACGGATGATCTGGCAACACTAGCAAGGCCCTTCAACAGGAAGTTGCCACAAGCAACAGGGCGAGACTGAGTCGCACAAAACAGTAGGAAAATCTCCTCTTCACTTAGCAGTGTCTCTGTATCTAGCAAACCTAGGAAAGAATGTGCTAGAATCATCTGGAAGTACCTCAATGCAGGGTTGTGGATTACCTGAGAAAACTGGGTAGAAGGATCTTGGCTCCCTCCGCCTGATATTTTAGTCCAAAATTTTTCCACTTCTCTGCTCATAAAATACCCCATCGGAGTCTCTGGAATAGCATCAGGAGTAGTCTGGAAACCTAGCAAATCACCAAACTCTTTGTGAGAGAATGAGTAGTCAATCCCGAACAACCTGAAAACAGCGAGTCCATCGGGTCCAGCCCAAGGGTCATGATGAAACGAGCTGAGGAACTCAAGAGTCAAGTTCCTATAAGTGTTGTTCCTGTAGTCAAACTGGCCCCAGTGGAGTTGATGGCATAAGAATCTAACGCTTGGATCTATCCCCAAGGCATCCATGCAGTCATGGTCAGGGTACCTGGTAGGAGCCATAGGGCGTCTCTTGTGGACATGGTAACGCTCTCTCTGTGCATCGTCTCTAAAGGCCACGTGCATGTCATCAGGGTTCTGCATCCTGTACAAGGTTAGAAAACAAGTCCTGAAAGCACATAAAACATTCAATCGTTAGTCCTGACATAAAAATAAACAAATTAAAATAAATTAAAAATAAATAAAAAGTACATAAATAAGAAAACCATGGGTTGCCTCCCATGCAGCGCTTGTTTAACGTCATTAGCTCGACGACCGATTTTTAAACATCATTGGAAGGATATGGTGGATCACTCAGAGTATGGCAGGTGTATGTTGTTGGAATGTCACCTCCTTCGTAGGGCTTCAACCTCTGTCCATTGACGATGAATGGTTTACATGTCTGGTTCTTGATTTCAATAGCACTGGATCTTAGGATCTTAGATACTTCGAAAGGGCCAGTCCATCTCGATCGGAGCTTTCCTGGAAAAAGTCGTAACCTAGAATCGAACAGGAGAACAGGATCGCCTATTTTGAAGTCTCTTCTTATGATTCTTTTGTAATGCCAAGCTTTTGTTCTTTCTTTGTATATGATGGCATTTTCGTAGGCAGATTGTCTGAGCTCTTCTAACTTGTGGATATCAAGGATACGTTTTTCACCAGCTGTCAAGTAATCCAAATTCAAAGTTTTGATGGCCCAATAGGCCTTATGCTCTAACTCAAAAGGTAAATGACATGATTTTCCATAGACCAGTTGATAAGGGGTTGTTCCTATAGGAGTTTTGAAAGCGGTTCTATAGGCCCATAATGCTTCTTGAAGTTTCTGCGACCAATCTTTTCTAGATATAGAGACAGTCTTCTCAAGAATTTGTTTGATCTCCCTGTTAGATACTTCCACTTGTCCATTGGTCTGTGGGTGGTATGGTGTTGCTACTCTATGCTTAACTCCATACTTGCTTAAAAGTTTATCAAATAATCTCGATATGAAGTGTGATCCTCCATCACTTATGACTAAACGGGGTGTTCCAAACCTGGGAAATATATAATTTTTGAATAATTTGATGACTACTCTGGTGTCGTTTGTGGGTGTGGCGATAGCTTCAATCCATTTAGACACGTAGTCAATAGCTACTAATATGTACTGATTTCCAAAAGATGGTGGGAACGGTCCCATAAAGTCTATACCCCATACGTCGAAGAGTTCTACTTCTTGGATATTTCTTAACGGCATTTCATTACGTCTTGAAATATTTCCTGTGCGTTGGCATCTATCACACTTGACAATGAAAGCATGGACATCACGCCACATAGTAGGCCAGAATAGGCCAGCTTGAAGAATCTTGGCATAGGTCTTAGATGTGCTTGCATGTCCACCATAGGGCGCAGAGTGACAATGCTCAATTATATTATTTACCTCTTCTTCTGGAACACAACGGCGGAAAATGCCATCTTTACCTCTCTTGAAAAGAAATGGTTCGTCCCAATAGAAGTTTCTCACATCATTATAGAACTTCTTCTTCCGGTGGTAGTTTAGATCAGGGGGTATGATGTCAGCGGCTAAGTAATTAACAAAATATGCATACCAAGGTACATTGCTTATAGCTAAGGATTTATGAAATTGCTCATGTGGGTCTGGGTTATCATCTTCAATAGTTTCTAGTTGGGCTATCAGTCTATCATAGGCAAAATCGTCATTTATGGGTACTGAGTCAGGTTTCAGGTATTCTAGCCTAGATAGGTGATCAGCTACCACATTATCAGTGCCTTTCTTGTCACGGATATCCAAATCAAACTCTTGCAGTAATAGAATCCATCGAAGTAACCTAGGCTTGGCATCCTTTTTGCTTAGTAAGTAACGAATGGCAGCATGGTCGGTGTAAACTATAATCTTGGCTCCTACTAGATAAGATCTAAATTTGTCTATTGCAAAAACTACATCTAGGAGCTCTTTTTCGGTTGTTGCGTAGTTGAGCTATGCAGCGTCTAGGGTTCTACTGGCATAATAAATCACATGTAACTTTTTGTCTTTTCTCTGACCTAGAACGGCTCCAACAGCATAATCACTGGCGTCACACATTATCTCAAACGGTTCTGACCAATAAGGGGGTTTCATTATAGGTGCTGAAATCAGAGCTTGCTTCAGAAGATTAAATGCTTCAGTACATTTTCATCGAAGATAAATTCAGCATCTTTCATTAAAAGACCAGTTAAGGGCTTTGTTATTTTGGAGAAATCCTTGATAAAACGTCGGTAAAATCCGGCATGTCCAAGAAAACTTCTTATCTCCCTGATAGTCTTCGGTGGTTTTAGATTCTCTATGACTTCTATTTTTGCTTTATCTACCTCTATACCTTTTTCGGAAACTATATGTCCTAAAAAAATTCCTTCGGTGACCATGAAATGACATTTTTCCCAATTTAGCACAAGGTTTACCTCCACACATCTCTCAAGGATTTTCTCAAGGTTGATAAGACAATTTTTGAAATCTGATCCACAAACTGAGAAATCGTCCATAAATACATCCATAATTCCATCTAAATAGTCAGCAAAGATAGACATCATGCAGCGTTGGAAAGTGGCAGGAGCATTACAAAGTCCAAAAGGCATTCTTCTATAGGCAAAAGTTCCAACTGGGCATGTAAAGGTAGTTTTTTCTTGATCTTCAGGATGAATAGGTATTTGGAAGAATCCTGAATATCCATCTAAGTAACAAAAGTAAGAGTGTCTGGCTAGGCGCTCCAACATTTGGTCTATGAATGGTAATGGGAAATGGTCCTTCCTAGTTGCTTTATTTAATTTTCTATAATTTATGCACATACGCCAACCTCCATCAGTTCTTTTTGCTACAGGTTCGCCCTTCTCGTTTTGCACGACTGTGATGCCTCCCTTTTTAGGTACTACATGCACAGGACTCACCCATTTACTGTCCGAGATCTGATATATTATACCTGCCTCTAGTAACTTAAGAACTTCAGTCTTAACTACAGTACTCATTATAGGATTTATTCTTCGTTGGTGTTCTCTGGAAGGTTTTGAATCTTCTTCAAGCAAAATCCGATGCATGCATACGGATGGGCTTATTCCTTTTAGATCAGAGATCTTATATCCTAAGGCTGAGGGGTACCTACGTAAAACTTTTAATAATTGATCGGTTTCTTCTTGGTTTAAGGTAGCACTGACTATAACTTGACGGTTCATATCTTCATCGAGAAATTCATATCTCAGGTTTTTAGGCAGTTCCTTAAGTTTTACGGTTGGTTTCATAGGGCAAGGCATAGGATCCGGGGTAAGAGATAAACATTCGTGAAGGTTATCATCAATGTAGGGTCTTTTATAATTGTCATCTTCCAAAATAAGGGTTGATGGCAATTTTATAGATTCAGTTTCTTCTTCTTGTTCTAATTCCCTAATGCATTCTTCGATGATATCTAAGGCATAACAAGCATCTCCTATCACAGGTGCCATAAGAAATTTTGACAATATAAATTCTATCTTCTCATCACCTACCTCAAAAGTTAGTTTTCCTTTTTTAACATCTATCACGGCTCCAGCAGTCGATAAGAATGGTCTACCTAGGAGGATTGGTATGTCGTCATCTTCTTTAATGTCCATGACAACAAAATCAGTAGGTATAAAAAACTGACCTATCCTAACAGGGACGTCTTCAAGTATGCCTATAGGGTATTTAACGGATCTATCGGCTAATTGAAGTGACATCTTAGTAGGTTGTAATTCTCCTAAGTTTAATCTCTCACAAACTGCTAAAGGCATTAAGCTCACACTAGCGCCTAAGTCTAGAAAAGCTTTTTCGATGACATGATTCCCCAAAATACAAGGAATGGAAAAATTTCCGGGATCTTTATCTTTCTTTGCTAACCTATTTTCGGAAATAGAATTACATTCCACGGGTTTCGGATCTTCAAGTCTACGTTTATTTGTAAGTATGTCTTTGAGAAACTTAGCGTAAGAAGGTATTTGGGTTATGGCTTCTGTAAAGGGGATTTCTACGTGAAGTTTTTCTATAACCTTAACGAATTTTTGATATTGATTATCGATTTGGGTTTTCTTTAATCTTTGAGGGTAAGGTATTGGTGGTTTATATGGCGGTCGTGGTACATAGGTTTTATTTTTAGGTTCTTCTCCTTTTTCTTGACTTTCCGGGGTTTCAGGCTTCTCTGGTTCCTTTTCCTCATTCCTCTCAGAAGTTTCGGGCTCACTCAATCTAGGGTTTAAAGGTTCCTTATAAGCGGTTCCACTTCGTAGAGTAATGGCATTTGCTTGCCCTTTCGGGTTTTGTTGAGGTTGTCCAGGGAACTGTCCTCCAGGCGTAGTCTGTGGGGCTTGGTTTAACGCTACCTGAGAGATCTGGGTTTCAAGCATCTTATTATGAGTAATAATTTGATCAACCTTGGTTCCTAACTTGGTAATCAGTTCGTTAACATGGACGTTTTGGTTCATGAACTCTTTGTTTTGTTGTTTTTGAGCAACGATAAAATCTTTTACTACTTCCTCAAAGCTCGGGCTTGGTGGTACAGGTTGCATAGGTTGATTTGTTCTTGGGGCTTGGTAACCTTGTTGTCTCGGAGGTGCGGTATTTTGAATAGGGTTATTATTTTTGTAGGAGAAGTTTGGGTGATTCCTCCATCCAGGGTTATATGTGTTTGAAAATGGGTTCCCTTGGGTATAGTTCACTTGCTCAGTGTTGGTTTCATTCAACAGATTGCATTCGGCAGATTGGTGTCCTTGCGTTCCACATATCTCACAATTCGGCGAAACTGCGGCTACAGTATTCGGAGTTGTACACAGATGTTCGACTCTAAGGGCCAACGCGTCCATTTTAGCCTGCATCATGTCTATAGAGCTTAGCTCATGTATTCCTCCTTGGGCTTCCTTCTTTTCCACTGTCGCTCGTTCTACTCCCCATGATTGATGGTTTTGGGCCATATCCTCGATAAGGGCACTAGCTTCAGGGTAAGGTTTGTTCATCAGTGCGCCACCAGCGGCAGCGTCGATGGTCATCTTAGTGTTATAATGAAGTCCATTATAGAAGGTTTGGATGATTAGCCAATTTTCTAAGCCATGATGAGGGCATGCTCTTAATAGTTCTTTATATCTCTCCCAGGCTTCGAACAACGACTCTCCTTGGTGTTGGGTAAATCTAGTTATTAGGTTTCGAAGAAGAGCAATCTTACTTGGGGGAAAATATCTAGCAAGGAAAACTTTTCTAAGGTCATCCCAAGTTGTTATTGAATTGGGTGGAAGGGAATCTAACCATGATAGAGCTTTATCTCTGAGGGAAAAGGGAAATAATCTTAAGCGTATCGCCTCAGGAGAAGCTCCATTGGTTTTAAAGGTGTCTGCTAATTGAAGAAAGTTTTTTAAATGTTGGTTTGGGTTATCAGTAGCGAGACCTGCGAATTGTCTCTGTTGCACTAATTGCAGCAGGGATGGTTTAAGTTCAAAATTATTGGCTGGGATAGCGGGGTTTACTATACTGGAACTGGGTTCCTCGTTTGATGGTTGGGCGAAGTCCTTAAGAGGTCTTCGGTTTTGATCTTCGGCCATAGCTCTCCTATTCCTATGGAAAAACAAACGTGCGCGAGCGTAACGTTCAGGTTCAGCTAGAGGGTCTACTAAACTTCCGGCACTGCGAGTCTTTCGCATTGACCGGTGGGTAACAACCTTAGTCTAAACGGTATAACTACAGGGTAATGAAATTTGACGATATTGATCCCCGGCAACGGCGCCAAAAACTTGATGCGTGTTTTTCGCAAGTGTACGAACACGTCAGAGTAATATAAAAGATTGTCGAATCCACAGAGACCAAGTGTCAATCTATCGTACCTGTTGTTATGGTGTGTATCTAAGGCAACTAATTTTAAGGGTTTTAGTAAGGGTGCAATGGTAAATAAAATAATAATTTTAAATAATAAATAAAAGACAGGCTCGAATGTAATTCACGTAATCAATGATAATCCAATACTTGTTAATGGAACTACTTATGGGCAATGTTTTCTCCTTTGAAAAGAACTAATTTAACAGGAACTGTCGCTTTCGCGTATTCAGAACCGAGTTGTACTCTCTAATCAACCACTCCTATTGTCACGGATAAAAAGGTGCGTACTGCGTTAGAGTAGTAAACCTATTTTTAAGAAATGTAGTATCTTAACTAAGTTGAAAAGTATTTTAACCTGGACTTCTTAGCAAAAAGAGGTTCTTATGAACCAGACTCTAAACTTCATAACGCGTCCGAAAATCGTTTTAAAATCTCTTTTCTTTTTAATCTAAAATCTCCTAATAAACTAGACAAAGCGCTTTTGGCTGTTTTTGAAATAGTTAAAAACGATTACTTGAATTGAAAGATAAAATAGCCCTTAGGTGTTTCCACGAACAATTATACTGATTACTGGTTTAATTACGATCCTTACATTCCAACCTTTATGGAATTAGTTAGACATGATAAAGTAAAGATTCTTTTTATAGTTTTTCATAAAAGTAATTTAGTGCGAGTGCGAGAAATAAAGGAATTTAAAGCGAGTGCGAGAAATAAAGTAATTTAAAGCGAGTGCGAGTAATAAATAAAGTAAAGTGCGAGTGCAGGAAATAAACAAAGTAAAGTGCGAGTGCGGGAAATAAATAAAAGTAAAGCAATGCAGAGAATAAATGAAAGTAAAATACGAACTTGAATTAAAATGGCGGCAGGATTAACTTCCTCCAGAGTGCTCCAAAACTCGATCGCACAGACAGATTACAGACTCGATCACTCGATTGCAGAAACACCCCGATGTGGAATGGTAACTGCTTTATAACTGATATATGCCTAGAGAAATCTAATTCTGGATGAAGAAAAACGAAAATCTAAGGTCCTATTTATAGGAAAACTGAAAGCATGAAAAGACTGGGATGCCCCTCCACTAAAAAGTGGAGGTTACTGAAATTGGCCTTGTGGCGCTCGCCACAGGCCTATGGCGCCCGCCATGGTCCCTACAGGGGATTGGAGAGTGGGGATCGTGGGTCTTGGAGGTTGAGGAGTGGTCTTGAGACGTGGCCACGTCATGGCTAACCCCATGGCGCCCGCCACGGTGGGTGCCGTAAGTGCAAAACGCTGAATTTCTAGGTTTACGTCCGTTTTCACTCCTTTTTTGCTCCTTTTCTCGATTCAAGCTCCGATTATTATAAAAACCTAAAAACATAAGAAAACAAAGTAATAACAAAACAAAACAACAATAAAAGCTAAGAATGCATGCGAAATCGGAGTCAGAAACACGGTGAATTTTAGTGTGATCAATGGGATCAGAAGCTGGAAAAGGTGCTTGCCAAGGATGTCAGGTGGATTACTTAGAGGCTTCAAGGTGCACGTTTCATCACTAGCTGTGGGGGTTATCTTAGTGTACCTTTATTGGGAGTGACTGGAGGGATCAATTACAATCCAATATTGTTAAGAAGACAGTTGGGATATGCCTTGAGAGAGGTGCCAGAAGAATTGAAGTTGTCCCCTATTTTCTACTTCCCGGTAAAGGACAATATGCCTTTAGTAAGGAAAGCTGTTGGAGCTTGGAAGTGTATCAAAGGGAAGGGATAGCTAGCTTTGGAAAGTGCAACAATCAGACCTTCCCAGAGTATGAGGCTTGGTTGAAAGACAGAGCCAGAAGGATATTGCTGCCATTCTCACCTCCAGTCCCTCCAGCTGCTAAGTCTAATGACATTGTGTCTTTAGAAGAGTTCAAGAAGTTGGAAGCCCAGCTGCATGAAGTGGTCAGTTTGTACCATCTTGTCAACCGGGCAAAGAATGAGGCAGAAGAGAAATTGATGAAGATGCAGACCACCTTGGAGGCTAAGGAGAAAGAGTTTGCTGGAAAGGAAGCCCACTTTCAAAGAATAGGTCTGATGGAATCCAAGAGAGAAGCAGAACGAAAGAAGAATTCGAAGACTCTCAAGGAAGCTCGTCAGTCTATTGTCTGGTTGTAGGGACAAAGAGAGCAGGAGTTGAAGAGATATAAAGAAAAAGAAGAGTTTTTCGAAGTGCAAATGACTTTCAAGAAGGAAGAAGTGGAACAAGCCCACCAAATTCGAAGGGAGAAGACTCAGCAGTTAGTAGATAGTCAGCAAGCTTTAGAAGCAGCACTTAAAGAGATTGAAGACCTCAAGTTGATGGATGGAGTCAAGAAGGCTAGATCTGAGTTGGGAATTAGTGAGGGAGGTTCAGGGTCCTCAGGCAGTGGTCTTACTTCTTAGTTTGTTTCCCTTATATTTGGATTACCTACAGACATGTTGTAGGAATCCTGGTTGTTTATTTTTCTTTTAAGAAACTTGTACCCTACGGGGAATTATGTTATTTTTGCCTAATAGGCTGATTTATGTTATGCAGTTTTTTCAGTTCACCTTTTTTCTGTGCTTGCTGTTATGGTTTGAATGTGGTTTCTATGCGAAGGTTTTTGAAAGTCGAGGATCAGCATCCATCTGGTTTTCTTTGTTAAATACCAGAGCCGGGGCATGAATGACCTGGGATTGAAAACATAAACAATTTCATTGCATACATATCACCTGTTTTCTTGTTTTGCAGGTATGGCCACCAGTTCCTAATGTCTTTTCTATTTCAGGCACTATAGCTCCCAGGAAAGTTCGAGAACAGCCGATCATACACAGATATCCCACAAGAGTTAATAGAGAAAGAGTCATGGATCAAATGCAGGCTGATTTAGCTGACTTGAGACTGAGGATGGACAATTTTATGACCCTTATGGCAGGAATGGGTCAGAATCAGGAACGTCTGCGTGAGATGATAGAAAATAGTCAAGCCAGGAACAACGGTACTGTTGATGGAGGTAATCGTAACGGTGCGGGCGCCCGTCAATTTGAAATCCCTGTAGCACAGCCAGGGGTTACCATAATCAATGATGGACTGAACAATGTACAGATGGACGGTCAAGACGAACAATTTACGTTGCTGGACAAAACTGAAGGCCATGGAGCTGAAATGAACAGGAAATTTGAAGAGATGGCAGAACAGATTAAGGCCATTCAATCTCAGAACTCTCTGGGGTTCGACATTACTGACTTGGGCTTGGTTCCAGGGGTTAGAATCCCTTACAAGTTCAAGGTTCCAACTTTCGAGAAGTACAACGGCACAGCGTGTCCAAAGACTCACCTTCAGTCATTTGTAGGAAGGATTGCTGCCCACACTGATGATGAAAAGCTATGGATGTATTATTTCCAGGACAGCCTGGTTGGGGCCTCCTTGGAATGGTATATGAAGCTAAGTAGAGTCAACATTAAGAGCTGGAAGGACCTGGCAGAGGCTTTCGTGAGGAAATACCAATACAATTTGGACATGGCTCCAAATCGCACTCAATTGCAAAACATGTCTCAAACTGCTAAGGAGGGGTTTAAAGAATATGCTCAAAGGTGGCGTCAGCTCACTGCCAGAGTGTAACCACCATTGCTGGAGAATGAGATGGCTGATATGTTCATGGGGACATTGCAAGGAGTGTTTATTGAAAGATTGGCGTCTTGTTCGGCTAACAAGTTCAATGATATAGTAATTGCTGGAGAGAGGGTCGAGACTCTGTTAAAGATGGGAAAAATATTCAAGATACGAGTGCAAGCGGTTCTAGTGGAGTAAGAAAAGCTTTCAGCGGACCCCCGAGAAGGAGGGAAGGTGAAACCAATGCTGTGTTTGGCCGAGGACGGGGCCGAGGATATAGAAGGTCATATGAGCAAGTGGCAGCTGTCACAATCCCTTCCAGTCCTGTGCAGCAGGTACAACCTCAACAACAACAGCAACAACAGCAGCCACAACGTAACAACTATCAACAAAGACCTTATCATCCAAGACAAACTCGTCCGGCTAATAGGGTGCTTGAGGCAATTCCCATGACTTATACTGCATTGCTGCAGAGATTGCTGGACCTGAACTTGATACAACTGAGGACTTTGGCACCAACACCACCTGGAGAGCTTCCAGTGGGGTACGATGTTAATGCTAGATGCGATTTCCATTCAGGGGCACCCGGGCACTCAACTTAGAAGTGCAGGGCGCTACAGCACAAAGTCCAAGATTTGATCGACTCATAGGCGATTAACTTTGCACCACCACCGAATGTTACTTCAAACCCTCTTCCGAACCACAGAGGGGATAGAATAAATGTTGTTGATAGGGGTGAGAAGTTAAGTTTGATTCTAAGTATAGAAGAAGTGAAGACTCCGATGTTGGTAGTGAAGGAGAGGCTGTTGAAAGGATAGGTGTTTCCAGGATGCAGTTCTGATTGTGAAAAGTGTGTGAATTCAGTGAACGATTGTGAAGACCTGAAGATGAGGTTGCAGAATCTGATTGATGAAGGATCATTGCAGTTTGACAAAGTTGATAATGAAGTTGATGATGTGTCCACTATAACCATATTCTATGATCCAGCTGAGATTCCTGCTAGAAGAGAACCTGTGACCATTTATGCTCCTGAAGTTAGTCCCGTGACTATCATTGTGCCTGGGCCTGTTCCTTATACAGATGATAAAGCCATCCCATGGCATTACGGCTCAGATGTGTACGTGGAAGGACAGAAAGTGGAGAGTAAGTCAGTAGTTATTGACCCGACTGTAGTAAACGTCGAAGGGGTTGGAGGTTTTACGAGAAGTGGTCGTCTATTTGCTCCCCCAGTTCTGAGAGGAGATCCTGAGGCTGAGGCTTCGGCAAAGGCTAAAGGAAAGCAGACAGCGACTGAAGAAACAATAACTCCTTCTGCGGGACAGGGGACCTTTGAGAAAGAAGTAGAGGAATTTATGCGCATAATTAAAAAGAGTGATTATAAGGTGGTCGAACAGTTGGACCAGACGCCATCCAAAATATCAATTTTGTCTTTGCTGATGTGTTCTCCAACACATAGAGAAGCCTTGCTGAAAGTGTAGCAGATGGCCTACTTTCCTCAAGAAATAACTGTTAATCAACTGGAAGCTGTAGTGGGCAGTGTGAATGCAAGCCACGTGCTGGGCTTTATAGATAGAGACCTTACGTCAGAGGGCCGTAACCATAACAAAGCACTGCATATTACTATGAAGTACAAGGGTGCTGTTTTGTCGCATGTCCTGGTTGACACAGGCTCTTCTCTTAATGTACTTCCGAAGAAAGCATTAATGAAGCTCAATGTTGATGGTATCGTCTTAAGACCCAGTGATTTGATAGTCAAAGCTTTTGATGGGTCCAGAAGGTCAGTGTTCGGGGAAGTTGAGTTACCCGTGAAAATAGGGTCTCAAGTATTCAAAAGCACCTTCTACGTCATGGACATTCAGCCCGCATACAGTTGCTTATTGGGACGTCCATGGATTCATGCTGCCGGAGCTGTAACTTCCACTCTGCATCAAAAGCTCAAGTACGTGGTTGATGGCCAAGTAATTACTGTGTGCGGAGAGGAAGACATCTTTGTAAGCCACTTATCAACTTTCAAATATGTGGAGATGGACGGAGATATCCATGAGACTCTGTGTCAGGCCTTTGAAGCAGTTAATGTCAGCATTTTTACTCCAGTAGAGAAGAACAGTGAGAAAGAAGGTACCTCCATTCACTCCTACAAGCAGGCGAAGGAAGTGGTTCAGTCAGGAAGTGCCCAAGGCTGGGGCAAATTGCTGGAATTGGAGAAGAAAGATGATAAGTTTGGTTTGGGTTATCAGCCTGGTGGGTCTACTCCAAGTAGTAAAGCTATTACTTTCACAAGCGCTGGGATGCTTGACCGCAACCATATATGTGCAACTAATGAAGAGGGAGACATTGATGGTGACTGGGACAGCTGGATTCATCTGTGTGCGCCCGGAGAGGAGCTGAAGAACTGGTCTGCTGAAGACATCATCCAAGTTACCTGGTAATCAGAGTAATTTATTTGTTTCTTTTTCTTATCATGATGCATTGTCAAATCCTGCACTCTACCCAAGGTGCTAGGATCCATTGTATGGGCCACCATGTTTTGTATGCATTTATTTTACCATGGAATAAAGGACATTTTCAGACAAATTGTGTTCTCTTTCTTTTGTTTTAAATTTTTTCACAAAAAAAAATGGCAATGTGTTTTTTCCTTTTTGTTTTTGTGTTTGCGTCTCTTTTGAGAAATAAGCAGACTCTGAAATAAGAACATAGTATGTGCAGTGTTGATCATCCGGATTCTATTGATAACGTTCCTGCTATGACCACGCATGACTTTGACAATCCTATCTACCAAGCTGATGAAGGGGTTGAGGAAGACTGTGAACTCCCTGAAGAATTGGTCAGATTGTTGAAACAAGAGGAACGAGTTATTCAGCCTCATCAGGAAGAAATTGAGATCATCAACATCGGCATGGAAGATGTGAAGAAAGAGATCAAGATTGGGGCCAGTCTGCAGGCCGAAGTAAAGGAATAGTTGATTGGTATGCTGCGTGAGTATGTGGATATCTTTGCCTGGTCGTATCAAGATATGCCAGGGTTGGATACCGACATTGTTGTGCATAAGCTACCATTGAAAGAAGACTGTCCTCCTGTGAAACAAAAGTTGAGAAGACCTCGTCCTAACATGGAGATGAAGATCAAGGAGGAAGTTCAGAAGCAATGGGATGCCGGATTCCTTGCCGTAACTAGTTACCCACCTTGGGTAGCTAATATTGTACCTGTACCAAAGAAGGACGGCAAGGTCCGGATGTGAGTTGATTACCGGGATTTAAACAGAGCGAGCCCAAAAGATGACTTTTCGTTACCTCACATTGATGTGCTGGTAGACAACACTGCTCAATTCTCGGTATTCTCCTTCATGGATGGCTTCTCCGGGTATAATCAGATTAAGATGGCGCCGGAAGAACTGGAGAAAACAATGTTCATTACCCCGTGGGGTACATTCTGCTACAAAGTCATGCCCTTTGGTTTGAAGAACGCCGGGGCAACTTATCAGCAGGCTATGGTCACATTGTTCCATGACATGATACACAAGGAGATAGAGTGTTATGTGGACGATATGATTGCTAAATCCCGAGACGAAGAAGAGCATCTGGTTAACCTCAAGAAGCTATTTGATAGACTGATAAAATATAAGCTGAGGTTGAACCCAAACAAGTGCACTTTCGGAGTGCGTTCTGGGAAATTGCTGGGTTTCATTGTTAGTCAGAAAGGAATCGAGGTGGATCCTGTAAAAGTAAAAGCAATACAAGATATGCCTGCACCGAAAACAGAAAAAGAAGTGCGTGGGTTTTTAGGGAGGTTGAACTACATTTCACGGTTCATAACTCATCTAACTGCCACGTGTGAACCAATATTCAAATTGCTAAGAAAAGAGCAAACGGTCAGGTGGAATGAGGACTGCCAAAGAGCCTTTGATAAGATAAAAGAATACTTGCAGACACCTCCGATTCTAATGCCTCCAGTTCCAGGACGGCCGCTTATCATGTACTTGACCGTGCTAGAAGGGTCAATGGGGTGTGTTCTAGGCCAACATGACGAGTATGGTCGAAAAGAGTACGCTATTTATTACCTTAGAAAAAAGTTTACCGACTGTGAATCCCGTTACTCACTGCTCGAGAAAACTTGCTGCGCTTTGGTATGGGCTGCTCGCCGACTGAGACAGTATATGTTGACCCATACCACACTGCTAATTTCCAAAATGGATCCTGTCAAGTATATCTTTGAGAAACCAGCGTTAACCGGAAGGGTTGCTAGGTGGCAAATGATCTTAACAGAGTATGACATACAATATACTTCTCAAAAAGCCATCAAGGGAAGTGTATTGTCAGATTACCTTGCACAGCAACCTCTTGAAGATGATTATCAGCCAATGAAGTTTGATTTCCCTAATGAGGACATCATGTACCTCAAAGCAAACGATTGCGAGGAACCACTTCCGGAGGAGGGGCCAGACCCTGAATCCCAATGGAAGTTGATGTTTGATGGGGCAGTCAATACCAACAGACGTGGAGTTGGTGTCGTTCTTATTACTCCTGAAGGTGTCCACTTTCCCTTTGCTGCCAGAATTACTTTTGGCTGCACCAACAATGAAGCGGAATACGAGCATGTATAATGGGAATAGAGGAGGCTATTAATCTTCGGATTAAGACCCTCGATATATTCGGGGATTCAGCCCTCGTCATTAACCAGGTTACCGGAAAATGGTATACGCATAAGAGCATTTAATTCCATACAGGGATTATGCCAGAAAACTGTTGACGTTCTTCACAACAGTTAAGCTCCAGTACATACCACGTGATGAGAATCAATTTTCCGATGCATTGGCTACTCTTTCTTCGTCTATCAAAGTCTTGTGTTGGAATTATGTGCCCAGGATTGACATTTCCAGGCTTGACACACCGACTCATGCTTTCTCTGTAGACGCAATGTCTGATGAGAAACCTTGGTACTTTGATATCAAGCTATTCCTGGAAAAGCAAGAATACCCAGCTGGGGCATCATCCAATGACAAGAAGACCCTGAGGCGACTTGCTGCTAGATTCTTCTTGAATACAAACGGGGTTTTGTACAAGAGAAACTTTGACATGGTCTTGCTCAGATGCGTGGATAGACACGAAGCAGGCCTGTTGATGCAGGAAGTCCATGAGGGATCCTTCGGTACTCACGCAGGAGGGCATGCTATGGCTAAGAAATTGTTGAGATTGGGGTATTATTGGATGACAATGGATGCAGACTGTTGTTCATACGCTCATAAGTGCCACAAGTGCCAGATTTATGCAGACAAGGTGCATATTCCTCCTAGCCCGCTCAACGTCATGTCATCTCCTTGGCTCTTTTCTATGTGGGGCATTGACATGATCGAAAAGATAGAGCCTACTGCTTCAAGTGGTCACCGCTTCATCTTGGTTGCGATTGATTACTTCACTAAGTGGGTTGAAGCAGCATCTTATGCCAATGTCACTCGTCAAGTGGTAGCCAGATTTCTGAAAAGGGATATCATCTGTCGATATGGAGTTCCCGAAAGAATCATTACTAACAATGGTTCTAACTTGAATAACAAGATGATGGCAGAGTTGTGTCTGGACTTTAAGATCCAGCATCACAATTCTTCTCCTTACCGACCAAAGAGGAATGGTGCGGTAGAGGCGGCAAATAATAATATCAAGAAGATTTTGCAAAAGATGGTTGTCACTTACAAAGATTGGCATGAGATGTTACCATTTGTGTTGCATGGGTACCGAACGTCAGTCAGGATGTCAACAGGGGCAACTCCCTTCTCATTGGTGTATGACATGGAGGAAGTCTTGCCTGTTAAAGTAGAGATTCCCTCATTGCGTGTGATGATGGATGTAAAGCTTGATGAGGCTGAATGGGTGCGTGCTCGTTATAATCAGCTATGTCTAATTGAGGAAAAGAGATTAGCGACAATCTGTCATGGTCAGCTTTATCAGAGGAGAATGAAGCGGGCATTCGACCAACGAGTACGTACTCGGGAGTATCAAGTAGGAGAGCTTGTGCTCAAGAGGATTGTTCCTCCAGGTTCAGATCACAGGGGCAAGTGGAACCCAAACTACGAAGGACCACTCATAGTTAAGAAAGTTTTCTCGGGAGGAGCACTGATGCTCACCACTATGGATGGAGAAGATTTCCAATCCCCTGTTAACTCGGACGCAGTTAAAAAATACTTCGCATAAAAGACCCGTTGGAAACAAAAACAAAATTAAAGTCCAGGCAAGAAAAGGGCATCCCGGCGAGCTAAAAACAGAATAAAAAGCTCGGGCAAAAGTTAGGGAAAATAAATAAAAAAAATGTACACCCGCTGAGTTGAAAAGCCACATTGGACAGCTCAGGCAAAAAAAGGGTATCCCGGTGGATTGAAAACCCGAAAGGGAGATCCACGCAAAATGAGGGAATAAGCGAACAACTGTGATCCGAGTAATCTGAACCAAATCATCTTTTCATATAGCTTGACAATATCAAAAGGATAGGAATCAGTCCCCTCATCTTCTCAGAAAGAAAAGGCAAGAATGGAGAGTTTTAAAGACATGCTGGTCATAGCAAGAACGAAACTCATTGGGATGCCGTGCCCATTGCCATTAGGATAGTTTATTTTCTCAATTTTATGGTAGCTACCTCTTTCCAGGTGGTTGCTTCCTGATGTAAAACTTTTCCTATTCATAGGCCTTTCAATAAAAGAATATTCAGTCAAAAAAGTTGTGTTGTGTTTATTTTCGTTTGCAAAATTTCCTGAATTTTTGGCAAAAATAGCATTGCATTTAAAACATGGTGATTTGTTTTCTAAAAGAAAAATGATATTGCAGGGAAACATTTGAAATCTTCTTTGAGTGTCGGGTGACGATGGATGAACATATCATACCATGCAAGTCCCCGGGGCACATATATGTTTTCTGTTGTTGCAGGTTTTGCAGGATGGCGTCACATTCTCCCAAGCAGAATTTTGCCCCGTCTATGTCTTGGCAGGTAGCCCAAGCAGTTTAATCTCCCCAGTGGAGTATGCCCAGCAGGCAGTGGGAGGCCCATTCCCCACAGAGTTTATCTGTCAAAACACTTTTCATTAACAAGGGACATTTGAGGAAGTATCTCCCCAGCCGTGCTGAAAGATCGTCATTTCCCCCACGGAGTTCCATGATTGAGATACAAGCATCATGGGAGTATTCTCCAGCACTCGTCTGTGTTCATACTTTATTGTCTCTCGTCTGCATTTCTCAACACTCGTCTGTGTTATCACTTTTGTATTGCTCGTTTGCTTTCCCCGGCGGTTGCCCATGTTTGTAATTGTGGTTGCTCGTCTGCACTTCCCAACACTCGTCTGTGTTTGATAGTTGATGTTGCTTGTCTGCACTTCCCAACACTCGTCTGTGTTTGGTATTTGATGTTACTTGTCTGCATTTCCCAACACTCGTCGGTGTTTGTTATCTGTTTGAAGCTCGTCTGCATTGTTTGGATACTCGTCTGTATCATCCCTTACACTGGCCTGTGTTAGCTTATATCCGTATATGTTGATTTGATAATTACCTTGGTACTCGTCTGTATTGTTAATCCAAATTCTTGTCTGTGTTCGAATTTCTGGTATTCGTCGGTACCAGTGGCTGATATTCGTCTATATCATTTCCTGAAGCGCTCGTCTGTGTTTCTTTGATCGTCGTCTGATATTCGTTTGTATCATTGACTTATGGCACTCGTCTGTGTTCTTTAGATGATCATCCAATACTTGTCTGTATTGAAAAGGTTTGAAATCCTAACTGTGGGAATAAATGTCAAAATGGTTACCGGTCCTGGCGTAACAGGATTATCCGAAGGAGATTCGTCTGTCTCAAGCACCACTTATTAAAGTTGCACCTAGCGTAACAGGTTTGTTCGAAGAAGGCTCGTCTGTCTTAAACCATATATCCACGGATAATATATGAGGAGGGTTCGTCTACCTTGATTATGCATGTCTATCCCACAGACTTAAGTGCATCACCGGTCCTGGCGTAACAGGTTTATCCAAAGAAGATTCTTCTATCTCAAGTCATATGTTTTGCAAAGTATGTGAGGGCTCGTATGTCCAGTTCCTGGCGTAATAGGATTGTTCGAAGAAGACTCGTTTGTCAAAGTATTCTGATTCCAGATATTAGTTTCAACTTGGAAGGAGCTCGTCTGCTTTTTCTTCACTTCAGTCACCAAAGCGTCATTTGGTTGGGTTTATTTCCCAGTTTTTTGCATTCTCCATTAGAGTGCAAATTTCAGTTTTTCTTGGTATTCAACCACAGTTTATCTTGAACGGTCGTTAGCCCATGCTACCGTCCTTTTCAGATTAACAGTTGTTTGAATAGGGGCAGCTGTAACACCCCAAATTTGCCCTCTTCTTTTAAGCATCATATCATATCATATTTATCATGAACATATCATATTCTTGGCATCTTAACATGGAAAGATGAGGCATAACATTCTCATGACCTAGCATTAGGCATATGATCATCTGTGGAGGGTTTTGAGGCATCACAAGCTATATCAAGGGGCCCAATGGATTTGTTCAAGTCCTATGAGAAGTCTACATTTCTTTCACAAGTTCAAGATTATTCACAAAAGCTCAGAAGAGGGGGAGATCATAAGGGAATTCAAGCTAGGGCAAAGCTTCTACATAATGATCCCAATTTAGGGTTTGAGTTTCAAGTAGGGAAACTTTGTGACTTTGGCCATTTCATTTGGGCAAAGTCTCTCATATGTTAAGAGGATCCTAAGGGTGAAATTTGGTGAGAAAATTCCTCAGGGAAGTCAGTTATTTCATCAGAAGTTCAAGATGCAACTTTTCTCCTGAATAAGGAAATCCTGATTAGGGTTTTAGGCCAGACACTCACATCTTCTGAATTTTGACCATTTCTTGAGGGCAAAGGCTTTTATTTGGTCTGCATGGCTTATGTATGAAGTTTGAGACAAAAATTCACTAAAGAAGTCAAGACTTGGTTCAGTTGCTTGGAGGTGAAGCAAGAAAGTCAATTGTGCAGTCAGAAAAGTCAACATGACAATTTCAGAGTTTTAATCAGGATTATCACTTTTTGAGGTCATATCATTGCAAGGAGTATTTCAGTTGAGCTTAAATGTCAAAAAATCGGGAGTATGCAAAAGTTACTAAATTTGGAAGTTTCTATTTTTAGAATTTATTTGGTCCCTAACTTCAGGCTGTTATTTCATGTGAGAAAAAGCTCTGAATGATTTTCCGGTGAATACGAAAGTTGAAGAGCACGATTTTCCCTTTCCGAAAAGTCGTAGAACACTTTCGTAGCATTTATAGAACTCAAGTTATGATTTTTTGAAGTTTGAGACATTTTTAGGGTTTTGGTGAACCATGTGTCATTTAACTATTGGTTTATTTATTTGAAAATAGTATGTGTGGTGTGACATGGTCTTTTGTTCACATTCCTTTTGTAGTAGGTCCATGGTATTATTTGGTGTGACCAAAATATGAATAAATAATATGAGAGTAATAAAAAAGGATGGCATTTGGATGGTGGTAAGTGAAAACGAATGAGAAAAATCAGCACTTCAGCTGCAGCCATGCTCCATTCGCCACGCGTCTCTCTTGCATTGGCCTTAGGGTCATGTTTTTTTCTTCATTTATTCAGTGGCACATGGGGGAGGGATTGAGCTGGCCAATCACGTGAAGCCACATGCGGCTTTTCCTTTTGATTCTCCATACATCACACGGTTTGTGGGAGGAATTAGTGATGATAGTCACACTTTTGGCATTAAAGAGTGAAAGGGTGTCACGTGAAGAGGCCATGCCATGGGGGGGAAAAGTGGCTAATCATAAGTGGACACATGGCAGAAAAAAGGAGAAAAAGAAAAAGGGATGAGATAACACTTGGTTTTTGTTTTGTTATGAAGCAAGCTGGCCACGCACCACATGGGGATATTACACGCATATTTTCTCCATCACCCCTGATTTCATTCAGCCTCTCTCTCATTCTTGCGACTCTCTCACCAAAAATATTTCCTCAGATCCAAATTTTTTCTCAATCACTCTTTTATTCATTGCTGGATTTGTTCATCACTGCCTCTCTAATCAACATTGTTATGCTTCATTGTTTGGAAACTTGGTGCAACTGAGTTGATCATTTGAAGATCAACTTTATTTCTGGATTCCTCGCACTTACCACTCTAATCAAAGTCATTAGTCTTTATTTGACTAGGAAAGAGTCAAAGGAATCGCAGAAAGGCTCGCACTCTCGGGATTTCTTGCAACGTCAAGAGAAGCTCCGTGCTAGGTTTGAGCAGTAGATTTTTATTTCTTCAGTTTTGATTGCTTTCTTGGCTGTTTCATGATGTATAAGCTCAACGTGTGTTATTTGAAATGATTGGAAGTCTTGAGAGCTTGTTAATTCATGATTCACAGTTTTTGGTTCTAGATGTTGTTGCCCTCGAATCTCTGTGTGTGATATTTGTTTGCAAATAATATTGGTGTGTTGTTTTTCTTCTTATTTCATAGAACACTTTTGCTTTTGGAATTTTCGAATTTCATGAAGAAATGGAGGAGTTATGTTGATTTAAAGTTTGAGAAATTCACTTGGTAGTCTCTGTTTTTTTTGGTCTTGCTGCGTTTGTTGATGATGTTCGTGGATGGAGGTTAGTGATGATGATGTGGCGGCGCCTGATTGGTGCAATTTTGTTTTTTTTTTGTTTTTTTATTATTATTTCATTTAAGTGAAGGAGTGTGACCGATTAATGTGTAGGTCACATGTTTTTTTTGTTATTTCATATTAATAATAAGCATAACACCTAATTAATAAATAATCCTGATTAATTAGTAGGATAAGTGAGCTTTTCGATTGGGCCTAGGGCCATCCGCTAACCGCACCCCCCTGTTGGGCCCAAGTCATATTTGAGCTGATAATCCTTGTTGGTTGCACCACCCCTGACCATTTTATTTTTATTTCTTTTTCTTTTTTATTTAATTTTAATATCATTTGGATTTTAATTTATAAAAATAGTTTTAGGTTATTAAAAATTCTAAAATAATTCATGAGTGATTGTTTGAGTTTTCTTTAATTTTTAATATTTTTTATTTTCATTTATTTTATTTTGGCACGTGTAAATTAATTCTTTCTTTTAATTAATTCATTTTTATTCATTTTGAAGCATGCTAACTTGTCCATTTTCTATATTGATCATAATTTTGAATTTTTGGTTGGTTCTTTTTTATCTGGATTCATGATAGGATGAAGTTTCTTGGTGATTTTTGTTCTGATTTTTAGAACCTTAATTAATTGACTTTGGTCCTTGGCTTGTGAATGAAGTTTCTTAACCCTAGTTCATATTTGAGCCCTCATTTGACTTATTTAGCTTCTGAATTTCTTCCTCTTCTTTTGGCATGTTGTTATATCATGATTGAAGGTCTCTTGTCCAAGGTTGTAGAATTTTTGGGTACATACTTGATTTGGTTTTGAATTTTTGTTCTTAACTTGTCCAATTTTCCTTCTTTTTGATCATAAGTCCTCTCCTTAGCTTAGAAGGGCACTTGTGCCAACTTATTCATCTTGTTTAGAGCCATTTTAGGGTATTGATACCTTTCTGATCTTGGGTTGGGTTTTGTGTTTTGGAAATCTTGTAATTTGTTTGCCTTTGGAGATCTTCCATTCTTATGTATATCCACCTCTTTTCTTTTTGCTCCTTTCTCCTCATAATGTAACTGCTTAGCTTTGTGCCCTTCTTCTCTTCATCTCTCCTGCTTCTCAAGCACTTTTATAACATGGTTATAGTTCTGGTCTTGCACCTTGAGGTTGTGTTTTGTTTATTTTGCTTTGTATCTTATCAAGTTTGCTTTGCTTTGCTATGTAATTCATGTTGCCTCATGTGGATTTGTATGTTTCTTTTCTCATGTTTGTGACTTGTTTGCATTGAATGTTCATGTACATGAATTCACTTCTTGTTGAATGGTGTTGGTATGGCATTATGTTCATCTTGTTTTGCTTGTATTCTTGTGTCACTAACCATTTCAGGGGCTATGGTAAGTGGAAGGTGTGGATGTGTTTCCCACATCTTCTAATATCATCTCTTCTCTTCTTATTCTTATTTGTTCTAACCTTGTGATTGTTGGGCTTAGGCCTTACCTTTCCTCCTCCTCTTCTTCTTCTTCTTCTTCTTTTCTTTCCTTCTTCTTCTTTAGGATAGGATTCAAACCTCACTAACCTAAGATTTCCATGCATGACAACATTTAGGATTCTAGTCTCCCTGAGATTTTTCACATTTTGAGATCCTTTGGGTGCTCTCTCTTTTCTCATCTTCAAACTTAATTTTAATCCACTCTAATAAAGGTTGAGTCTTCTCATGTGACATTAGACTTGCTATGAGATACTTGCACACGTTCCGTTTCGGGGCGAGGTGTAAGTTATCCCTCGTGGTGGATAGGTCTTAGCATGAGATTATCTCACAAAGAAAAGCATAAAAAACACTTCTTAACCAAAAAATCACAAAAAATACTTAATAAATGTTAATAGCTCAGTGTGTCTGAGCCTTCACTTGTGGGACTAGATTTGGGGATTTCCTCCATAGATAGGTGTGCCTCTTGCGCATTCCATTTCGGGATGATGTGAGTAGTATACATCCCAACGAGTAAGACTTAGGTACACTTACCTATGCAAACTTCACTCCTAAAAAGCTTCTAAAGAACACAAACAAATAATAAGCGTCTTTCCTTTGGGAATTCTTTTCTCATCTCCTTCACTCCGTACGCGAACTTGCTCCTACTTGTCATTTTGCAAGACGGTTACGCACTCGTCGTCCGAGTCTGCAACACCTGAGCATTGACATAGGCAGTTCAAGCCTCAATTCACAAGCAATTGTTTTCCACCCCTATTTAGGGGAACTACGGCGACTCTGATCCTCATTGTCCAGATGAGGTACTCTGCTCCTACTTGTCATTTTCCCTACATCTTTCCTTTTCATTTCTTTTTTCAGTTCCCTTTTCTTTCCTCTTATCCAGTTTCAGTTTCAGTTTTGCAGCAGCTTTCATTTCTTCACCCTTTGAAACAAATTTCTTTGCAAGCGTGGATCCCGTCGGGTACAGCGGACGATCTGGGGTGCTAATACCTTCCCAGGTCGTAACTGACTCCCGAACTCAGTCTCTTTGGTTCGCAGGACCCATGTCCTTCCTCCTTTTTTTCTTTTGGTTTGTGCAGCATTACCATTCCCGTTCCTTCGGGATAAAAATGCCTGGCTGGCGACTCTATTCTTTTCCGCGCCACTTTCGCGTTTGTACCAGGATGGAAATACGGGGAGCGACACTTGTGTATGTTAATAAATGAGCTCCTTGAGGCATGCTTGTAAAGTACTGATAGGCCAGAGAGTGGGTGGTGGCCTATGGTGATTGGTATGGGATTTCTTGCAAAAAGTCAACAAAACTTGTACTTGAGGTATGGGCTCTCTTGCAGCTGCCTTTTTGGATTTTCCTGGCTCAACAAAGATCAAGGAGAGCCATGGAATGCATTTTGTGGTGATTCAGCAAGTGGAAGCATGGTTGTGTATCATTTTGCAATTTTCATGAAGTTTTGCCCCTTTGTGATTTCTTGAAGTTCAAGGGATGAAATGAGATGATTCTTGGGCCAATTATGATATTTAGGCAATGTACCATGTTTGTATGATGCATAGAAGTGTATTAGAAGTCACAAAATGGCTTGGCAAGTGGTTTTGCAAAAATCCCTCTTTGGTGTATTCTTGAAAATTATGAGATTTTTGCCAACTTTGAAAGATCATAACTTGAGTTCCATAATGAATTAGAACTTGTTCATGTACTTTTTGAAAAGAGAATGATCCAATCTACAACTTTCATGACCAACAATTTTTCATTTGAAGCATTTTTGGTTGAGAAAGAGGAGGTTGAAAAACTTTCCCAAAATGGAAAGTTTACATTACAAGTCATTTCCATTTTTGGCAACTTTTGGTTTAGCTCACTTTTCTTCAATTTTGTGAACTTCCAAGCACTTAAATGATCAAATAAAGATCATATAACTTCAATTTGATGAAAAATCCACTTTGGTTCCATTGGTAGGGGTCTCAGATGCCCTGATTTTGCTCTGACTTGCTCAAGAAGTTACCCAGTGAACATATGACTTCCACAATGAATTTCTTCATCAAACTTGGTACACATGATCCTTATAGCATATTGAGACAATTAGAAACAAGAATGACCAAAAAATTTGGAGTTATGGCCTCTGAAACCAAAACCCTAATTTCAGGTCATCTGTGCAGCAAAACCCTAGCTCTGCTTCCATGCTTCTCAAGTTCTTGTGATTTCTTGACTTCCTTGATCTTTGAGGGATATGAAATGATGATAGAGAATATATGTACCCTCTTGGAATGATTTAAGACCTTTGGAGTGGCTCAGATGGATCCTTGGATTGCTCAGATCACAAACCCTAGATGCAAATGAACTTGAACTAATGCAGTGAAACAAAAATGCAATATGAGATGATATGCTTAGACTAAAGCAAATATGGAAGATCACAAGCCATGGTGTGAACTTAGTGAGGGAAAATTTGGGGTGTTTACACTTTTTACCTTTGAGTCTCCTTGAGTCTCTCTTCTCATCTCAATAATCAGAGACCATTGTAACTTTAATCCTAAGTGTTAAACCTTTAATTTGTTTAAAAGTCTTAATCAAATCACTCAATAATCATCCAGAATTTATCTTGTAACTTGGGCCTTACATTAAGGTTCTAATTCTTCCTTATGGTTAAGAAGGACTAACCCTAGTGTTTAATGGACAAGTCCCCCTCAAGTTGTCTTACAAACTTAAAATCCACTTCTTAATCTCATCCCTTAATTAAAATCCACTTAATAAAAGTTTGTAATGTAATGAATTTAATCCCTAACCATGGATTATGTTGAGGTATTTTCCTCAGCTTAAGTGTTCTCATCTATTATCCTTCTATAAGGATGGTGTAATGAGTTCACTAATCTGTGATTAAAGATTAAACTCATCACTTAACACCAAACAAAAACCCAAAAACATCTAAATAATCACAAGTAGGTTAATGACCTTAATCCTACATCATCATGGTAATTAAGTTGAGATGCTTATCTCACACTTAAGTAGGCTCATTATCCCTAATCAGGGAGGATATAATTAGTTTACAAACCCTTGGTCTAGGCTTAAGCTCATTAACTTATGCAAAACACCAAAAACAATAACAAAACTGAAAACACAAAAACAAACAATAATCGTCTCCTTCGGGATTCTTTTCTCATCACACTCATTCACAAACGAGAACTTGCTTCTTCCGTCTAATGCAAGACAGTTAGCACTCGAGCCAGACGAGTCACACACTTGAGCATAGACAAGCAAGCAGTTCACAACAAATCATTCCAGTCTCTTTGAGTCGAACTACGGTGTTCTGACTTCCTCATTGCACGAAAGGATACGTATGCATAACTTAACTATTATCGAACAAAAGTCTCTGTGTCTTCTCCCTCTTTCAGCATTCTTTAAAAGCCTCAGATCCTGAGCATTTCACTTCCTTTTGCACCGACACATGTATATTATTTTCTTAGCTTTTGCACACAAATATCACATACACCTACCCCTTTAAACACAATCTTGTAAGCGTGGATCTCGTTGAGTACGACAGACAATCTGGGTGCTAATACCTTCCAGGGTTGTAGTCAACCCCCTTTCTCAGTTTCTCTGGTTCGCAACCGTCTTATCCATCTTTTTTCTAGGTTTATGCAACATTACTTTTTCTTCGGGATAAAAATGCCTAGCTGGCGACTCTATTCACCTTCACTTTCATTTTCTCTTTTCGCCGACCGTTCGCATCTGTACCTTAACTTGACCTAATGTCTTTTCGGGGGAGCGACAAAAACATGAGGTAAAAGAATCGTTGAAAAGAATGAATAACAGTAAGGAGGTTGGGACAGAAAACATATCGATTAAAGTGTGGAAAATTCTAGGAGATAGAGGTATTGAGTGGCTCACCATAATATTTAACAAAACTATGAGGTCAAAGCGAATTTCGGATGAATGAAGAAGGGGGTATACAAAATCGTGCAAATTATAGGGGGATTAAGTTTATGAGTCCTACCATGAAGTTATGAGAAAGAGTGATTGAACAGAGACTAAGAAAAGATACTCAAGTCATTGAGAATCAATATGGTTTTATGCCTATGAGGTCAACCATGGAAGTAATATATCTACTACAATGGGTGATGAAGCGGTATCAGATGGACCAACAAGACTTGCGCTTAATTTTTATTGACTTAGGGACGACATATGATAGAGTTCCTAGAGATATTCTATGGAAATCCCTAGAGAAGAAAAGGGTTAGGATTTCATCTATTCGAGTTATCCAAGATATGTATGAAAGGGTATCGACTAGTGTGTGGACACAAGGAGGAAATACATACGATTTCCCCATTACAATATGTTTGTACCAAGGTTCAACCTTAATCCTCTATAATTTATACTTTATTTTTGGATGTACTCACCAAGAACATTCAAGATCTAGCACCGATATGTATGCTTTTTGTAGATTATATAGTCCTATTGGGAAAGTCAAATGATGATTTAAATAAGAGGTTGGAGACTTAAAGGTGATCTTTAG
Organism: Lathyrus aphaca; assembly: GCA_963966055.1. Taxonomy (NCBI): domain Eukaryota; kingdom Viridiplantae; phylum Streptophyta; class Magnoliopsida; order Fabales; family Fabaceae; genus Lathyrus; species Lathyrus aphaca. The sequence goes on along the minus strand of OZ014523.1, from coordinate 426,053,696 downwards.
AAACACAAGGCTTTTTCCTAAGAATGAGTAAGATTGAATCTATGGAATATAAGTTTAGAAAAATAAGAGGCATTTCTAACCTAGAGGTGAATGTTGGAGACCATATCATCCCACAAGTCATGCAGTTTAAATATTTTGGGCTTATAATACAAAACAAAGGAGAAATAAATGAGGATGTAAAACATAAAATTCAAGTTGGGTCGTTAAAATGGAGGAGGACTTCAGGGATTTTATGTGATAGAAAGGTACCACTCAAATTGAATGGAAATTTTTTTCGAACTGTGATAAGACATGTGATGTGTTGTATTAGATAAAATGTTGGGTGCTTAAGAATCAACACAAGAATAAAGTAAGAGTAGTGGGGATGACGATGTTGTGTTGGATGTGTGGTAACACTAGACATGATAAGATAAGAAATTAAAATATTAGATAGAGTGTTAAGATAACACCTATAGTAGAAAAAATGGTGGAGAAAAAACTATAGTGGTTTAGACGTGTAGAGAGAAAACCTTTAGATTTTGTGGTAAGGAGAGTAGATCAGACGGAGAGGGGTCAAATAGTTAGATGTAGAGGAATACCTAGGAAAAATATAAGTTGATGTATTAAGAAAGATATTGAGCTTAATGATTTAGATAAAAGGATGGTACAAGATAGAACATTATGGAGGAACTTGATCCATGTAATCGACCCCACTTAGTGGGATAAAGATTGGTTGTTGTTGTTTATTATTGTTGATGAACCATTTTAGTTAGAAGTGTGGGGGAATGTGAGTGTATGGATTATCCCTATATCTTCCAAATATTTGGTAAAAGGCATAAATTCCCCACTAAAGTATGATTGAACATATTTAATGGTGACCCTAAATTGTGTTTTGACAAACATATAAAACAAATTAAAATCTTGTAGATCATCAAATTTATGTTTGAGAAAATACAACCATGTGTATCTAGTATAACCATCCACAACGGCACTATTGTACCTATAACCAGAAGTAGAGGGGGAGGGACCCCACAAATCAGTGTAAACCACATAAAAAATACTATGATAAATAATGGAAGTTAAAGGTTCATGTATTATATGTGATTTCCCTAGATTACAATATTTTTACAAAAGAGAAATAATGTTTATTAGATGTAGAAATATTACACAACTTGAGTACATGTTTGTCTGAATTAAAATTGGCATATCTGAGCCTATGATGCCAAAGAGTACTAGTGTTGAAACTATTTGACTCATGAAAATTAGAATGGGAAGTAATGTAACTTTGAATGCCAGTAGGTGTTATCAAGCTTTTATTCAGTAAGTGTGATATTAATAGCTCCAAAGGTAGCTTAGGGAAGCAATATAAGCCACTAGCACATATAAATCCCTCAACAAGAACTTGTTTAGAAGCCTGAGATTTAACACAACATTTATCACATGGAAATTCAAAGATAACATTGTTATTTATATAAAAATTAGAAATAAATAGTCAATTTCTAGTGATTAAAGTCACATGTAAAACATTATATAGGATTAACTTATGATACGGGAAGAACTTGGAACAAAACTAAGCTAACCCTACATACTTTATAGCAAGGGTTTGACCATTGTTCGCATAAACTTTGTTAGGTCCTACATATGTCTCTTTGTTTTGTGAATGAAATTCATTAAGAGTAAGGTGATGAGAGGAACCTAAATCAATAAACTGGGCTTGTAACTCTAACTAAGAAGGAAACGAATATTCCTAAGTGTAGGCATAAGGTTAGTTTGAGGTAGCCAACATAGCCATGACCTTAGAGCTTTTAGCAACATCTTGAGAAGTATCTTGCTTGTAATTGGAACTACTTACAGGGATAGGATGGGAATTAGTGCTGCTATGTAGCATAAAAGACATGTCAAAATAATGCTAAAATATATTAATTAAGTGTCCATATTTTCAGCACAATTGATAAGTAGGGAGATTACCAGTTGTATACCTACCTCTACCACGACCACGAGTAAACGTATTGCCTCTACCACGAATACCTGAGAATACTCCTCTAAAGCCACAATCTTTTTGGCACGCGTGAGCAAGATTCGCAGCAATAGTTGACACCATTAGCTCTTGATGAAATTTATCCAATTGGGCTTCTTGGACCTAAGGAAGTGTTTCCACACCACAAAGAGAATGTGATACAGAACTCTCATACATTTGTATAAAAAGAGATTATATTCTTCAGGAAGACCATCTAGAATAAAATCAATATGATTTTTCTCAGTAATTGAGTCTCCAACAGCTAACAAGGATTTTAAAATAACTTTAGTTATATGTACAAATTTAGTAATTAATTTTTTTCCTTTCTTTGTTGACTTGAGTTCACCATGCAATAGAAGAACCTTAGCATTCATTTGGGCGTTAAAATACTAATGAATTTTATCACAAACTTCAAATTCATGTTTGCATAATAGAAATACAGGTAAAATAGACTTAAAAATGGGGATAGTTGACATATAAACACAAATTGACCTTGGACAATCCAAGACTCGTATTCATCAGAAATCATAGTTGTAAAACAAACTTGAGCTATTTTGAATTTCTAAGGGATTTTAGAATTATCAACAAGTTTGTGCATCTTTTGAATTAAAATTACTCCTTTAACCTATTTAGTCCACAACAAATAGTTGTTTTCTTGCAATTTGATCAAAAAATTGGTCCAAAAAAGTAGTTTGAGTTGGACTAAGCAAAAATTATAGAAACCCTTTGATATTGAATTGGATCTTTAACCATATAATCTTGTTTTCCTCCTGACTCCATTGATGAACTTTGAAATAAATAACTTGTGAAATGAAAAAGCACATGTAGAGAATAATATGAAGTAACAATGTTGAGAAGTTAGAGAAGAGCAAAAAGATTGCAACCAATGAATGATATCATGTTGAAGATGAACATGAGAGTTCATCATTCTCAATGATAGAAGTGGAAGAAGAAAGGTGTTATTGATCTATCAAACATTAAAATGATGCACATATGTTCATTTTGTTTATATAAAACCTTTTGAACCTAGATACTTGAACTTGAGAAATCACCCTATTAAACCAATGTTAGATTTAGCCTCTAACCATCATCTAACAGACTTTTACTACAACATAAAACTAACAATGATACTCCAGATTTAATGACATTTACTGTTCTATACGACTCATCCAAATATATATCTAACACACAACAACTACACTCTCATAATTATGCATGCAAATACATCGAAAGATTAATAGTAAAAAAATGTAAAATATAAAGTATAAGTAGTAATGAAGATAATTTCTATTATGATAGATAATAGGCATTTATAAAAACATATTATTGCATATTGATATGAAAATAGTTAACAAATATTAAAACATGTAAAAAATATGTGTGAACATTGATGAAGTATTTAGCACATAGGACATATTTACACTTAATCATATTTAATATTAATTAGACATATTTTCATTTATATGCATGATAACAATAAAATATGGGATGGTATTTAAGTGACATGTGTAACACCCCAAAATTTGCCCTCTTATTTATCATTAACCTCGAGCGATTCACGCTTCATTCTTGCATCATTCCGCATATCATCGCATCGCATTTGAAAAAATAAATAAGTCATTCATCGTCCTTTGCATGAGGTGTGTGGTCGATCGAGGCTTGGCAAACATTGGAGTTCGAGAGAAAATGATGTACCAAAAATAATCCACACCACTTTCAAGCTAACCCATTAAAAAGGAAGAATTCACCACTTTCCTCCCCTTTTCTTTCCGCCTTTCCTTCCACTTTCTTTCCACACTTCCTTTCATTCTTTCCATCTCATTTTTCCACTTCAATTCCACTCCATTTCCCTTGGAAACTTCCACCACCTTCCACCATCTTCTAGAGTGTTCCAAGGAATATTCCAAGGAATATTCCAAGGAATATTCCCTTTTCCAACCCTAACCCTAACTAACTTCCAAACCTAATTTTGGATCCCAAACCTAATTTTTGGGCCCCAAACCCAAACCTAGCTCCTAGCCTAATCTCTATATAACCATTAATCACTTCCTTGAGAGAGGTTCCCACAATTCCAAATTTTTCACTTTTTTTCATAATCACTTTTTCTCTCTCACTTTTCCTCCATTTTCCCTCCTTTCACCAAAGCTTCTTTGAATAAGCTCTTCAAGTTTCACATTGAAACTTGAAGATCTTGAAGCTTAAGCCTCCAACCTCCATTAATTGTGGATCGAAGAAGAAGAAGCTAGTGATTTTGTTGAAGATTTCGGCTTATCGGAAGTGTGCAAAGATTCAAGCATCAAGAACGCATTTATTTTGCGATTTCTCGGCTTTTTGGTTTTCTCTTCGATCAAGCTCCGATTCTTGCAACAATTACCGAAGCACTCCTCCGCTTCGTAGGTTGGTGATCTTAATCACTTCTTCTTTAAGTTATTCTCTTCATCTCGCCACTTTTGGCATTCTTTAATTGCTTTTTTTCGCTTTGCTTGAAATCGTTTCGTTTCAATTATGTTTACTTGTGATTTGTGATTTTTGTTGTCTTAGAAGTTTAAGGTGTTAATAGATATAGGTGCTAGCATGTGTAAATAAGCTCCAATTGAGTAGAAATTTGTGTTAGCATGATTAAGTGGGGGTTAGGATTGTTTAGAAGGAAGATTGTGGCCAAAAGCACTTTTTTCAAAAGCATTTTTCACTTTTCGTTCAGTGTTAACCGGTTAACGCATATGGTTAACCGGTTAACACATGCGTTTTTGGCCAGAATGCTGTATTTTTTGCCCGTTAACGGGTTAACCTATATGGTTAACCGGTTAACGCTGTCCATTTTTGGATTTTTAGCCTATTTTCTTGCTCAATCTTGCTTCCTAGTGCCTCTAATGTTTATGTATGTTTAGGTAGTGATTTTAGGGAATTTTTGGATCCATTTCCAGTAGCTAGTTCCCCCATTTCGAGTCGTTTCGACACGATTCCGTTCATGTTGCGTTTTATGCATTTTTGTGTTTCTTTGTGCATAGCTTGAATTCTTGCATGTTGTTACCATGTTTGTGCATTATTTGACACATAATAATCATTTTGCATTCTGGTTTTTATATGTTTGCATTGCATTAAAACATTTTGGCATTTCATTATGTTGATATATGTTGCATTTTGCATAATCATATGCATGTGCATTTGGTGGTATTTTGTTGCATACTTGATCATAGTATTCATATCAATTTAATTCTGAATTTTGCATTAAGTTTAGCATGCTTGTTGAGCTATCATGTTGCATGTTCATAATCAATAATCACCATGTTCAAATGCCATGTTCATATGCATGTTTAAGTACTACTTTGTGCATTACTTGTTGCATAATCTATGTGATTCATTCTTGCATAATCTTTCTAAAGGTTCATGTTCTTGCATTTATGTATGTCGATCCATGTTTAAATGCATGTTCATGATGAGATTAGTGCATTTTTCCTTGTGTTTGTGCATTAAAATATGAAAATAATCAATTCTGGATTTTGCATTCCATAGCTGCTTTTTGCATAAGTGCTGTAAAATACATGCTGTTTGTTGTAAATTCATGTTGTTTGTGACTTTTAACACCTGTTTTTGCATACATATAGGTGCTGTAAAAAGCTGTTGCATTGCATAGTGCATCTCATAGCTGTTTGTGCATTAAGTGTTGTAAATAGGTTGCTGAATTTTGCATTGCATTAGTTTTAGGTCCTTTAAACTATAGATTGAGTCTAGTTTAGGTCCTAGTTCCCGTAGGATTTAATTAGGTAATTTTGTTTGCCTTATTTTTATCATGTTTACCATGCTAACCTTTGTTTTGTAGGGAGGGCAAGGTATGTCTAAAAACCCTATACTCTTTGGTATTTCTAATGCATTTAACTTGCACCATTTTGCCTTACATAATGTTTGTGCTTGTTAGTTTTTCCCCTTTTGGAACCAACTTAACTTCATTAGGAAGTAAGTTGTGTTCTTCTTCCTTTTCTCTTTTTTTTCTTCTTTTCCTTCTCCTCCATTAGGAATAGAAAACCTCATTAACCATAGGATCTCCCTTGTAAATAAATCAATAAAATTAGGGTGTGTCTTAGTTCCCATTAGATTTTCCCTTTTCCAACTTGAGTCATTCTCTTTCTCATCTCAAAAGAAAAACAATAAAACACTTAATAAAAACCGAACAATCTTGTACGACACGAGACTTTGTTGCGGAGTGTTTATACGCGTCCTGTTTCGGGGCAAGGTGTAAATACTTCCCGCGATGGATAGGTCTTAGTACAAGATAGTTCACAAACAAATTCAAAACATTTCTTCTAAAAGACAACAAACCAAGAAGTCACGTCTTCTTTCTCATCTCATACTCTTCATGACTTGTCTCGACAGTTCAAACAGCGATACGGTAAACACCCTCGTGTCAGAGCCGGTAACACCTGAGCTAGAGCTATGGCAACGTCATCCTAAAAACCACAAACGAATGTAAGCCTAGGTTAGGCGAACTACGTCGACTCTGATCCTCATTATCCCGATGAGGTACGTAGGCAGCGGGGTAGGGCCCGTTCGAGCACATTCTTTATTTTCCCTACATTTCCCCCTTTCTTTTCATTCTCATTTCAGTTCATTTCTCATTTTCCATTCCCTTTATTCCAGTAGCGGTTTTATTCAGCAGCATTCGTATTTTCTCACCCTTTGAAGCAAGCAAGCAAGCGTGGATCCCGTCGGGTACGACGGACGATCTGGGGTGCTAATACCTTCCCAGGTCGTAACCGACTCCCGAACCCCGATCTTTGGTTCGCAAGGCCTCGTCCTTTTCCTTCTTCCTCAGGTTTGTGCAACATTACCTTTCCCATTCATTCGGGATAAAAATGTCTGGCTGGCGACTCTACCTTTCCGCGCCACTTTCGCGTTTGTACTAGGATGAAAATCCCGGGAGCGACAGCTGGCGACTCTGCTGGGGATCGAACCCAGAATCTCTGGTTTCCCTTGTAGAGTCAATCCTAGCGCCTGTTTGGTTTTGTTTCTTTGGGTGTTTATCTGTTTGATGCTGAGTGCTTTAGTTTAGCTTTACTGTTTTTATTTACAGTTTTATTTACAGCTTTACTTTATCGCATTTATTTACCGCTTCCAGTATTTTATTTTCCATGCATCATATTATACTGGACTGTCTGGCTGTGCTGGTTTTCATTTTTTCTGTGGGTGGGAGTTACTGTGAGATAAGCCAAATACCCGGCTTGAGTGCACCATAGGATTAGCGTGGACAGACATTGTACTCTTATGGTATCTCACCATGATGGGTGGCGATGTGTTCCACACCCAGATTGCGACCGTCTTGGAACTATTCTGTGTGGGGATTACCTCACTTCAGGGTACGACCTTGATAGTTATGTGCATCTGGTGACCGATCATTGAGAACCTTAATGGAAACACCCCTCTCCAGTGATGACAGTGGCAGACCACATTTGTTGGCAAACCCACTCGCATCCGAGGGTCCATTGGGAACTCGCATAGGATGGCCTGGTTCTCTCATAGGAATTCAGTTAAAGAAAACTGTTCGTATGACGATAGTATTGTACCCTTCGGGATGAATGTACTATTGTTTCTCGATTCAGTGCTTGAAGCTGGAGACTTATGAGGGATGCTTGTTTTTCCGGACTCAACTGAGACCTCCCTGAGTAGTACATAATGCCAAACCGATTCCCTGATCTGGTCATGAGCCATTTCTCGGAGATGGTGAACGTATTATTGCTATTCGGCTTTGAGAGTCCGTGATGTTGACCCGAGTAGCAATACCCGTGAGATTGGGAGGGGTTTACAGATTTGCAGGAACCCTGGTACCTTCAGCATACCCACTTTGCCTTTGATTCAGTTTTGTGATCTGGATTTCTGTTCTTAAGTTATGGACCCCGGATCAGAGGGATGATTATTGTGATATCTGGATTTTGAGACCATGCACCGACACCAACATCAGATCATTGATCACATACCAGTGCATTGCATCACATCATCCGCATACTTGCATTCCTAACGCATGTTTATTCATTTACAGGGCTGCATATTACATCCGTGATTCCGGTTGTGGGTATTGATCTATGAGCATGGAACCCAAGAAGTGTTATTTACAACAAAAGAGCTCCTGTCTTCATCAAACTCACAAAACTGGAATCAGGGGATGGGATGCCCTAAAAATGAATCAACATGCCATAGCATTCATTTCCTGCATACCATATTCTTGTATTTTTGCAGGTTACCCAGGGTTTCTAACTTATTTGATCGTAGGCAATATAGCTGGTCAACGCATTCACCGATATCCGACCAAAAGAAACCGAGTAAGGATGGCTGATCGAGTGCAGACCGATCTCAATGAGTTCCGACAGAGGATGGATCAGTTCATGGAAATGATGACTGGCATGGCCCAGAACCAGGAGCGTCTCCGGTTGATGGTTGAGCAACCTCATGGGAATGTTAATACGGGAACACCAGCTGAGAACGTGGATGCTAACGCTGCCCGTAACGGAGAGCCTCATCCAAATAGGACCGCAACACGTAATGCAGGTTTAGAAGACAATCAAGAGGACCAGTTCACTCTACTGGATGCTGGTATGGGTAACATGAATGAGATCAACAATCGCAGGTATGAAGAGCTGTCAGAGAAGATCAAGGCCATGGAATGTCAGAATTCCTTGGGTATCGATGTAACCAGTCTCGGGTTAGTGCCAGGAGTCAGAATCCCTCCAAAGTTCAAGGCACCATCGTTTGACAAGTACAACGGCAGCACGTGTCCTAGGACTCACATTCATGCGTACTTCGGAAAAATCTCGGCTCATACTGATGACGAGAAACTTTGGATGCATTTCTTCCAAGACAGTTTATCTGGAGCTTCGTTGAGCTGGTACATGAAGCTGAGTCGGGTCTCTATTCGAAGTTGGAAAGATTTAGCAGAGGCATTCCTCAAGCAGTATCAATACAATATTGATATGGCTCCGAATCGCACTCAGTTGCAGAACTTGTCTCAAGGACCTAAAGAGAGTTTTAAGCAGTATGCCCAGAGGTGGCGTGAGCTGGCCGCACAGGTTCAACCTCCCTTGCTGGATCGGGAGATGGCAGACATGTTTATGGGCACCTTGCAAGGTGTTTACTTGGATCGTCTGGCCGCCTGCCCGTCCATTGGTTTTTCTGATATCGTCATTGCTGGAGAAAGGATAGAGAATTTTCTGAAAATGGGAAAGATCCAGGATGCAAGCAGTGCTAGTTCTTCTGGTGTGAGAAAACCTTTTGGCAATGGCCAAAGAAGAAGAGAAGGCGAGACGAATGCTGTGTATAGGGGCCGAGACAGAAATTATTCTCAAGGTTACTACCAAACGGCTGCAGTGACTATTACTCCACAGGTTCAACAACCACGACCACAGGGTCAGCAACAACAGGTACTGAGACCGTTTCAAGAAAGAGCAAGAGCGAGAAATCGCAGACTCGACCCCGTCCCATGCCCGTATGCTGTATTGCTCCCAGAGCTGCTGAAGTTGAACCTGGTCGAGCTTCGTACCATGAGACCTCCCGCTCCTGACAATCTACCTCCGAATTTTGATGCTAACGCCAGGTGCGAATTCCATTCAGGTGCCCAGGGGCACAGTATTGAGAAATGTTGGGCCTTTCAGAACAAGGTACAGGACCTAGTTGACTCCAAGGCGATCAATTTCGCTCCTCTCCCCAATGTACTTCATAATCCGATGCCTAGTCATAATGGAACTGGTGTCACGGTCGTTCTACCAGATGGTTCACGTTAAGCTGAAGTCTTCAAGCTGACCACCCAGGACACCAGGGTATTCATGAAGCAAATAAAGCCAGCAGTATTCAAATACTCTCAGTGATGGCATTTATGTGATTGCCTTTCTTCATTGTTCGTTTTTCATCCCTATTGAGGGGAACTACGTCGCTCTGATTCTTCATTGGTCATCAGTCAATGGAGATACGTAGGCAGAAGATCGTCAGGTCTTTCCGAGCAAACTTTTGGGGCAACTTTACTCCCCAGCTTCACTCTTTCCTCCAGATGTCTCGCGTCAAAGTCAGTATAGCTAGAAGAGGAAGTGTTACTGCCATGGTTGAGCATGCAACTGCAAATTGAAGATCACAAGTCTGTGAAAAGAGCTATTGATCGTCGAAAGTATCCAAGACTGACAGGTCCAGACGGAGCCAAGCCTCCTCAACTATGGCAATATTCAGTTTCTGTACTACATTTCCATTTGTAGTTTCTTTTATGTGTTAAACATTTGTCAATGTATGAAATTTGTTTGCTTTTGAATGTTAGAAATAATAAAACTCACATGTTTTTCTTGAAGTAAATTCATTTGCATTCCCTTATAATTTTGCATATGTATATCGCAATACCAATTGTCGTGCTTAAATTCTATGAGGGAGGATGACGAAACAAAAATGCAATATCTCTGAATTGTGTGCTCTCAAGTAAGACCCTGTTGACGATGTACAGGCATTGTTTCAAATCCTAGACATTGGAGATATAAGGGAGATAGACCCTCGCTAACCCCTTGAGCCTTGAAGTAGGAGTTTCTTTTCACACAAAAAAAAAAAGAACCCTCACATGTAACCCAGGGGCAGGGTAGACGTCAGCTAGTCAGACCAAGCATTCAGACTTTCCTAAAGAAGTGTATTTGAAGATCCGTTGCATCCTAATATGCTAATCAAGAGGTCCAAAGACCCGAAACCACAATGGTTATCCAAGTCAAAAGGTCCAAAGATTGACAACCACAATGGTTATCCTTCGCCGACCCCAAAATGAGGCAGTCACAACCCTCGTGAAGCAATCAAGACAAGCAATGTCACGCGACTTGTTCACAATGCAAAAAAAAAAAAAGAAAAAAAAGAGAAGGAAAAAAGGCCCGCTAAGTCGAAACTTGAAAACAAGCGACTTAGGAAAAAGTTAGGGCATCCCGCTGGACTTCACAATCGAAGATTTACCAGAATCAGTCCAGACAAAAGTTAGGGATAAGCAAAATAACGCAAAAACGAAAGACCGAAAGGATCACCAAGAAAGATCCTCAAATAAGAACAAAGTCGTGTGGCATAAACACAAAAGATAGAGGAGTGACTGACTCTCAATAATAACCTGATTGGTGCTTGAACGGATAGCAGCAATGGTTCCTCAATCAACACGAAACCCTTATGAAAGGTGAATGCTTGTGAAAACTAGCTGAACATAGGAATGGAGAACATCACGAAGAGCGGGTGGGCACAAATAAACTTTGAGCCTATATCCTTTGTTTCTACAACCATGAACCAGGCCACGATACAACCCTTAAAAGTCCTAACTGAAACAGGGTTAAATTGAGAGCGTACTAACAAGAGACCGCGTTCCTGACTCCTATGAGTTGTGCTAAAAGACGTTTGTTGGTATTGCATGTACATACTTTCATTCAAATAAAGGTCGTATTTTAACCAGTGATTTGCTCATAAAGGTTAATGATCCGTTTTCAAAATTTCAAGATTAACATGTTTGTTGAATTAGGATTTTCATTCTAAGAATAAACATTTTCTCACTTGCATACATTTGTTGAGCATCATAAATGGTTCACATACGGAAATTCAATCCAGAAGCTCAAGCTTGCCAGGTTGAGGAGTCTAAAACTTCTGAAAGACTGTCACGTCAAGGTGCACTTATCCGAATAAAGCTTCATTGAGTAGAGATTTCCCCAGTTAGTCATGGTAAAAGCCAGCTAATCTGGGGCAGTTATGTTGAGCAATCCCTTCAAATTTCAGCTAATCTGGGGCAAGCACCTCGAGATTCAAATCTCTCCAAGAGCGAAGATTAGTCAGTCACGAGCAAAACTATTCAAGTACTCATCCTGGGGCAGGCCACCCCAATAGTACGAGAATTCATTCTTTCCCGAAGACAGACGATCAGAAGCATTTACCCGGAGTCTAGAATACCGTGGTTACTTGTCAAGTCAACTATCTCGTTCAACACTTCTGACAGATACAAACTCATCTGCATTGACAATGGTTACTTCCTCAGCAAGGTTGTTACACTGAATCATGTAGTCGTTATGATACCTAAGAGTTTAAAGACGCCAAGTCTTTTGTAAAATCCTCTTAAAGGTAAAATCCATACAGAAGCAACTGATCCCCAGCACGAGACAATTTGAAATCTTTCCTCCTCAGCAGGACGTGTCTCGGTGTTGTCATCACCAACAGGTCTAAGGAAATTCCTATTCCCCTAGAAGATTTCAGATAAATCATTCTCCTCCCCAGCAGATCCATAAGAGTGGATATTCCTCAATAGTCCGAGTATCCCCGGGCACGGCCCTCAAATCTAAAAGTCCAATTTATTTTTGGCAAAGGTGATAATTCGGGACAGATGAATTATTCACGCTCCTCTCCAACAGAGATGTCATCCCCACAGGGCTACTTGATATTGAATTCGCGATCATTGTGGTTCCCCACAGAGTCAACAGAGACTTATCACTTCCGCGTCAGGAATTTCTTTTACAGTCACCAGTTCATCAACAATACTCAAGACATAATATCCCCAGTGTCATGAGGCAATATACCATGCAATTCCATATGCAAAGTCCAGCCGCAGACTGGCCAAAGTCCATCTTCGGGTGGCAAATTTCAAAGTCCAGCCGCAGACTGGCCAAAGTCCATCTTCGGGTGGCAAGCTTCAAAGTCCAGCCGCAGACTGGCCAAAGTCCATCTTCGGGTGGCAAATCTCTAAAGTCCACCCGCAGTGTGGCAAACCTCAAAAGTCTCCCGTAGTGAGCAAAAGTCTCCCGTAGTGAGCAAAAGTCTCCCGTAGTGAGCAAAAGTCTCCCGTAGTGAGCAAAAGTCCAGCCGTAGACTGGCCAAAGTCCATCTTCGGGTGGCAAATTTCAAAAGTCTCCCGTAGTGAGAAAAAGTCTCCCGTAGTGAGCAAAAGTCTCCCGTAGTGAGCAAAAGTCTCCCGTAGTGAGCAAAAGTCTCCCGTAGTGAGCAAAAGTCTCCCGTAGTGAGCAAAAGTCCAGCCGTAGACTGGCCAAAGTCCATCTTCGGGTGGCAAATTTCAAAAGTCTCCCGTAATGAGCAAAATTCCATCCTCAGGGTGGCATCATATCCAAAGTCCACCCGCAGTGTGGCAACGTATTTTGAAGTCCAACCGCAGATTGGCGAAAGTCCATCCTCAGGGTGGCATCATATCCAAAGTCCACCCGCAGTGTGGCAACGTATTTTGAAGTCCAACCGCAGATTGGCGAAAGTCCATCCTCAGGGTGGCATCATTTCCAAAGTCCACCCGCAGCGTGGCAGGTTTCAGAAGTCCACCCGCAGTGTGGCAAACCTTCAAAGTCCACCCGCAGTGTGGCAAGTTATTCAGCAATCCACCCGCAGTGTGGTAAAGTATCTGAAGTCCAACCGCAGATTGGCAAAAGTCCATCCGCAGCGTGGCAATCTCAAAAGTCCACCCGCAGAGTGGCAATGTATTTTGAAGTCCACCCACAGTGTGGTAAGCCAGTAGCCTTCTGGCATCACTCAAAAGGCATTCCCCGTTCATGATTCTCACCATTATAATTATATCCAAGCGGAGTTTGTTTGGTTGAGCTTATTTCTCTGTTCTTCCAGTGCGAGTGCAAATTTTCGGGTTGTTTTAGTATTCAATCCCTGCATACTTCGAACGTCTGAAAGCAGCTGCTGTCATCCATTCAAGTCTACAGTGATTGAATAGGGGCAGCTGTAACACCCCAAAATTTGCCCTCTTATTTATCATTAACCTCGAGCGATTCACGCTTCATTCTTGCATCATTCCGCATATCATCGCATCGCATTTGAAAAAATAAATAAGTCATTCATCGTCCTTTGCATGAGGTGTGTGGTCGATCGAGGCTTGGCAAACATTGGAGTTCGAGAGAAAATGATGTACCAAAAATAATCCACACCACTTTCAAGCTAACCCATTAAAAAGGAAGAATTCACCACTTTCCTCCCCTTTTCTTTCCGCCTTTCCTTCCACTTTCTTTCCACACTTCCTTTCATTCTTTCCATCTCATTTTTCCACTTCAATTCCACTCCATTTCCCTTGGAAACTTCCACCACCTTCCACCATCTTCTAGAGTGTTCCAAGGAATATTCCAAGGAATATTCCAAGGAATATTCCCTTTTCCAACCCTAACCCTAACTAACTTCCAAACCTAATTTTGGATCCCAAACCTAATTTTTGGGCCCCAAACCCAAACCTAGCTCCTAGCCTAATCTCTATATAACCATTAATCACTTCCTTGAGAGAGGTTCCCACAATTCCAAATTTTTCACTTTTTTTCATAATCACTTTTTCTCTCTCACTTTTCCTCCATTTTCCCTCCTTTCACCAAAGCTTCTTTGAATAAGCTCTTCAAGTTTCACATTGAAACTTGAAGATCTTGAAGCTTAAGCCTCCAACCTCCATTAATTGTGGATCGAAGAAGAAGAAGCTAGTGATTTTGTTGAAGATTTCGGCTTATCGGAAGTGTGCAAAGATTCAAGCATCAAGAACGCATTTATTTTGCGATTTCTCGGCTTTTTGGTTTTCTCTTCGATCAAGCTCCGATTCTTGCAACAATTACCGAAGCACTCCTCCGCTTCGTAGGTTGGTGATCTTAATCACTTCTTCTTTAAGTTATTCTCTTCATCTCGCCACTTTTGGCATTCTTTAATTGCTTTTTTTCGCTTTGCTTGAAATCGTTTCGTTTCAATTATGTTTACTTGTGATTTGTGATTTTTGTTGTCTTAGAAGTTTAAGGTGTTAATAGATATAGGTGCTAGCATGTGTAAATAAGCTCCAATTGAGTAGAAATTTGTGTTAGCATGATTAAGTGGGGGTTAGGATTGTTTAGAAGGAAGATTGTGGCCAAAAGCACTTTTTTCAAAAGCATTTTTCACTTTTCGTTCAGTGTTAACCGGTTAACGCATATGGTTAACCGGTTAACACATGCGTTTTTGGCCAGAATGCTGTATTTTTTGCCCGTTAACGGGTTAACCTATATGGTTAACCGGTTAACGCTGTCCATTTTTGGATTTTTAGCCTATTTTCTTGCTCAATCTTGCTTCCTAGTGCCTCTAATGTTTATGTATGTTTAGGTAGTGATTTTAGGGAATTTTTGGATCCATTTCCAGTAGCTAGTTCCCCCATTTCGAGTCGTTTCGACACGATTCCGTTCATGTTGCGTTTTATGCATTTTTGTGTTTCTTTGTGCATAGCTTGAATTCTTGCATGTTGTTACCATGTTTGTGCATTATTTGACACATAATAATCATTTTGCATTCTGGTTTTTATATGTTTGCATTGCATTAAAACATTTTGGCATTTCATTATGTTGATATATGTTGCATTTTGCATAATCATATGCATGTGCATTTGGTGGTATTTTGTTGCATACTTGATCATAGTATTCATATCAATTTAATTCTGAATTTTGCATTAAGTTTAGCATGCTTGTTGAGCTATCATGTTGCATGTTCATAATCAATAATCACCATGTTCAAATGCCATGTTCATATGCATGTTTAAGTACTACTTTGTGCATTACTTGTTGCATAATCTATGTGATTCATTCTTGCATAATCTTTCTAAAGGTTCATGTTCTTGCATTTATGTATGTCGATCCATGTTTAAATGCATGTTCATGATGAGATTAGTGCATTTTTCCTTGTGTTTGTGCATTAAAATATGAAAATAATCAATTCTGGATTTTGCATTCCATAGCTGCTTTTTGCATAAGTGCTGTAAAATACATGCTGTTTGTTGTAAATTCATGTTGTTTGTGACTTTTAACACCTGTTTTTGCATACATATAGGTGCTGTAAAAAGCTGTTGCATTGCATAGTGCATCTCATAGCTGTTTGTGCATTAAGTGTTGTAAATAGGTTGCTGAATTTTGCATTGCATTAGTTTTAGGTCCTTTAAACTATAGATTGAGTCTAGTTTAGGTCCTAGTTCCCGTAGGATTTAATTAGGTAATTTTGTTTGCCTTATTTTTATCATGTTTACCATGCTAACCTTTGTTTTGTAGGGAGGGCAAGGTATGTCTAAAAACCCTATACTCTTTGGTATTTCTAATGCATTTAACTTGCACCATTTTGCCTTACATAATGTTTGTGCTTGTTAGTTTTTCCCCTTTTGGAACCAACTTAACTTCATTAGGAAGTAAGTTGTGTTCTTCTTCCTTTTCTCTTTTTTTTCTTCTTTTCCTTCTCCTCCATTAGGAATAGAAAACCTCATTAACCATAGGATCTCCCTTGTAAATAAATCAATAAAATTAGGGTGTGTCTTAGTTCCCATTAGATTTTCCCTTTTCCAACTTGAGTCATTCTCTTTCTCATCTCAAAAGAAAAACAATAAAACACTTAATAAAAACCGAACAATCTTGTACGACACGAGACTTTGTTGCGGAGTGTTTATACGCGTCCTGTTTCGGGGCAAGGTGTAAATACTTCCCGCGATGGATAGGTCTTAGTACAAGATAGTTCACAAACAAATTCAAAACATTTCTTCTAAAAGACAACAAACCAAGAAGTCACGTCTTCTTTCTCATCTCATACTCTTCATGACTTGTCTCGACAGTTCAAACAGCGATACGGTAAACACCCTCGTGTCAGAGCCGGTAACACCTGAGCTAGAGCTATGGCAACGTCATCCTAAAAACCACAAACGAATGTAAGCCTAGGTTAGGCGAACTACGTCGACTCTGATCCTCATTATCCCGATGAGGTACGTAGGCAGCGGGGTAGGGCCCGTTCGAGCACATTCTTTATTTTCCCTACATTTCCCCCTTTCTTTTCATTCTCATTTCAGTTCATTTCTCATTTTCCATTCCCTTTATTCCAGTAGCGGTTTTATTCAGCAGCATTCGTATTTTCTCACCCTTTGAAGCAAGCAAGCAAGCGTGGATCCCGTCGGGTACGACGGACGATCTGGGGTGCTAATACCTTCCCAGGTCGTAACCGACTCCCGAACCCCGATCTTTGGTTCGCAAGGCCTCGTCCTTTTCCTTCTTCCTCAGGTTTGTGCAACATTACCTTTCCCATTCATTCGGGATAAAAATGTCTGGCTGGCGACTCTACCTTTCCGCGCCACTTTCGCGTTTGTACTAGGATGAAAATCCCGGGAGCGACAACATGTTGGAACATAATAACATCTAATCAATTTATACATTATTTCTTAGAGCCACATTTAAATCATCATTATTCACGTAGTAAGTTACATAAGCAATTCTTTACAATCAAGGGTTCAACTAGGATGCATATACTTTTTTTGATGCATGAAGACACAAGACTGACACTTGCATTTAACACTATAATTACCATTACACTCTTTTATTTTTGAATTTGTATTTTCTATTGTTTTTCTTTTCATTTTTTATTCATTACTAATTATTCTTGTGTTCATGCAGTGATCATTGACAATTAATAAATAATTGTCCTCAACAAAATAGTGTAATTATGATATGTTACTTAAGAAAAAAAACTTGATTCAATGATGAAACATGTAATTGGCCTATAGATTTATACATTATGTGACTTAGTAATATATATTTTATGTGACTTTGTGCTTAGCGTGTAATGTTAAAATTGTTTTCAACATATACAATTGTGGAGGGATACAACATGTTGAAAGGTCTTAGAAATTTAAAAAAATCCAAATTTTGTACTCTTAAAGTAAGTGTATTATTTGTGACAATCATTTATTTATAGTAACATGTGCTTCTTGTGTGCATTACTACTCAATTTATAAAATTTATTTGTTGACGAGGATATGACTAAGAGCATACGAGTGTGTATATTATGTGATATAACACATGATAAAAATTCTCTCCGTCGGTATTGTTGATTCATATGAGTAGGTAATATATATTTACAATTACATATTAATGATTTTTACCGCATAATAATTTGTTATCATTTCTAATTGTTTTTACATTTCGTTTAAATAATAGATGTTTATCGACGAGACATCATTCACAGAAGAAGAAATAAAAGACATCTTTTCACGTTGGACATCTTGCTTCCTTGAGATTTATGAGTCAAATGAACACTGATTTTGTATGTAGATTGTTTCCTGGTTTGATATAATATGTGTGTAATTTTAATTTTGATGTAAATAATGTATAATTTTTTTCATAATGTGTGTCATTTTGGTATGATGTAAACAATGTATATTTTTAGTACCAAATGTGTGCAATTTTGGCACATATATAATGTATAGTCTTGTTTCACAAATAATGTGTCATTTTTATTCTGGAAATAATGTGGTACACAAATAAAAGTTATACCGAAAAATATGTAAAAATAAAAATATAATGTAAAAAAACAATAGATCCCCCCTCCCCCCCCCCCCCCCCCCACACCACTACCACCCAGTTGGATCTCCCAACTGAGAGGAAATGTGATCCTCACACACCCTTCGAGTAAATATACCAATTGAGGGGAAAAGTGGCGCGATGTGTTCAATTTTTTACTTAAGTCATTAGTTTGAGGGTAAAAGTAGTGTACTTTTCATAACATCATATATTACCTTCGACATCTAACCGAAGTGAATGTTTTTTCCCAATCAAGATGAAATATAGATTTTGTAATAGTGAATTTCCAATTTTGTTTAAAGAATTTATAAAATAATTTGAAAATTTTTGTTTCACTTTACAGTAAGAAGTATCAATTGATTATATTTGATCCATCAAGATAATATATATTTATTAATGATTAATAAAAAAAACTTTAAGAATATGGTTAAAATATTTTTTTCCAATGCTTAGTAAGAAATGATACCAATATTTATCATTGATAAGTAAAAAACACAACACATATTTTATCACTTACACATTAAAAAAAATGCAAAACAAATATTTTTTCTTAATTAAATATAAAAACACAAAATAATTATAGTTATTGATAAATTAACAAGCACAAGAAAAATATTTCTCATTAATAAAATATAAAATAATATAAGAAAAAAACCTTTGTGTGTATATATATATATATATTCTAGACTGGACCAACGACTAGATATGGCCCAATCCTTTCTGCCCCATGAAACGGACCAATAACCCATAGTCCAAGGGACCCATTGCCATAAGTGGTCGTCTCTCCTTCCTCGTTCCTAGTCTCTGCTCGACACCAGTGGAGACTTCCCAGGTTCGGCCGAAACAACACTTGCTCAGGAGACCTCGTGCCCGACACGGCATCTCCGACCACGATGCTCGTTTGTCGCCTAGTTCTTGGCAGTTACCTATTTTTAGGGGATCCATGATCCATGTCCAAAAATAGGGACTGTTGGCCACGCGCTGGGGACTCTCTATATAAACCCTCTCATTTGAGAGGGCCAGGTATGAAATATTCACTCTTATAAAACATTACTAGTACTTGCTAGCTCTTATGCCCATCCTGACTTTGGCATCAGAGTAACTTGCAGGTATAACCCCCCATTCTCCCCATCACACGAGCAGAATCGAAGATCCACGTAAACAACCATTGAAGTTATGATCTCTAGGTAAGATCAGTGGTTCTGTCTGTGGGAACATTGTCTCCCAGTCTTTTCATCCTCCGTTCGCGAAGACAAAACATCACTCTCCAATTTCATTCTCGATGGCTCACCAAGAAGATTATGCTGCTGCTCGTGTTCTCACCAGCGTCCCCATTAAGCAACGAAATAGTGATCTGAACAACCTTCCCCTCATGGAGCCGGATCGTTCCCAGGATCAACGAACAACATCCCTATCCCCTGAACAATCCCATAAGGCAGAAATCACGTATGTTGATCTTGCTTTGATCCCCATTCTAGAAGGGACAAACTAAACATTGGCAGCGTTTGTCGAAGCGACCAACACCATCAACCTTATCCTTCTACGACAAAGTGAAAGGTTGGAAGTTCTTGAGAAGTCAAGACGCTCCCGATCTCCCACTCCGGAGAGGAAGCATTGCCAGTCCTGCAGTAGGTCGCCCAGACAGAGAAGGGATCAGCAACCAGAAGCTTCTGGTTCTATAAAGAAGAGGACCCGTTCGTATCCCAAGAGAAATAAATCCCCCCAAACAATGAAAACGCGAAGGAACCTCCAGCCTGGAGTACGACCATCCCCCGAAGATACCAGAAATTGATCAAGGTCTCCTCCTTGTAGACACCGTGATGATCATTCCCGCTCAGTCACCCCATTTTCCAACGACGAGGATGAGCCTCACGGCCCTCTCTCTGAGGAAATCATGTCTACAAGGCTCCCAAAAGGGCTTTAAAAGCCCCCACCCTTAGGGACCTACGATGGCACAACTTATCCGGACAAACACATCGAGAACATCAACGCTTTGTTGGATTATCGAGGCATCCAGGGAGCTATCAAATATCGTCTCTTCCCAACAAATTTGAGAAAAGGAGCCATGGCCTGGTTCAAGAGTCTTCCCTACGAGTCCA
This sequence comes from Lathyrus aphaca, assembly GCA_963966055.1. NCBI lineage: Eukaryota > Viridiplantae > Streptophyta > Magnoliopsida > Fabales > Fabaceae > Lathyrus > Lathyrus aphaca. The sequence goes on along the minus strand of OZ014523.1, from coordinate 426,033,303 downwards.
TTACCTCGTGGAGACAACTGGGGAGGACGTTCTCCCGACATTTTACAGCCTCTCAACGACATCCCAAAACCGAGGCATCCTTGGAAGCGATCGTTCAAGGAAAAGAAGAGCCCATCCGAGCATACATTGAGAGGCTTAACAAAGAAAACTGTCCAGGTTTCGACCTCGGACGACATGAAAAATACCTCTTGAAGCGAGGACTTCGACCTCAAAGTGATTTCAGAAAGGCTGTAGGGATCGAGACACTGGCCACGCTTGACACCTTTCTCCTTAAGGCGTAAGCTTACTTACACTATGAGGAGAAAGATGCAGCAAGTATTGCCCGTGATACTCGACGCAATGAAGACACAAAGCCTTCCAAACACGATGACACCTCGACATCGCGATAGGGAGGTTACAAAAGAAAGGAAGAACGCTCCCGTGAATCGCGGGAGCACAATGGACCCGTGGGGAGGTTCCACGACTACGCCCTCTTACAGCAACACGGGAAAAAATCTTATCTGAGTGCACGAATTCCGAATTCCGCCAAAAGTGATAAGACAACAAAAAGCATCAAGGATCTACATCTTGAATCCCTGCAATCAAACAAAAATTATGATCTAGAATATCAACAACCAAAAGCATCAAGGATTTACATCTTGAATGTTGACGATGAAGGTAGAACCATGGAAAAAAGTGAATTACCAAGAACACTCTTCAAATTGATCCAATATCAAGCTTGATCTACTGAAATTGATGAACAAAAAAAATAATAAGATGAAAGTTTAGGTCAAAGTTGATCAAGAATTCAAGGTGAATTCTTGATAACTTTCAAAAAGAGAAGAAGAGCTTTAGTGAAATTTTGGTTTTAGGGGGATATTTTGCAAGAGATTTGTTGGCTATCAAAAGCTTGAAAATGAATGAAATGAAGCCTCTATTTAAAGAGTTTAGGTATGGGAATTTGGTGGAATGAAGCTTCTTTGGTAATTCAAACTAGGCTTGGTAATTAAAAAATTGGAGGGAATCATGAAAAGAATGGTGATTAGTGAGGGTTTTTGGTGGGAATTAATTTTAATGATGTATGTGAATTAAATGGAGATGGTCTAGAATATTCCAAGAGTGAAAAAAAAATGAAATTGGTGCCAAAATTCAAAAAATGAGATTGCTTCCAAAATTTTCAAATTTGCACACAAGTAACCGATTACGCCCTAGGTAGTAACCGGTCACTCAGTGCAAAATTTGAAAATTTTGTTTTCCTTTTGCACTGCTATGATTCTGACTCGATTCTTTTGCAAATCAAAGAAGGCATGGAAATAAACACATGAACCTTGTAATTACTTGAATAAGTCAATTAAATCGGGAAATCCTTGATCAGATAAATTTGAATTATTTGCGGATCAACTTCGACTTTTATCGATGAAATTCATTCGAGCTGCGAGACTGCTATTTTCGGCATTTTTGACCTGAAAAATGATTAACAAAAGAAAACAAAAAGATTTTTGGATTTTAATTAATGGTTAGTAAACATAAACAAATAAAATCAAATGGTGATCCCCTGTGAGGCATAAATCTACACCCGAGAAAGAACCGAAAAACCAGTATGATCTTGTTTGTATTACAAGATGCAGATGAAAAATGCGAAGAAATATCAGGGAAAAAATTAGGGTTCTACACTTGTATGCTCATTATGTGTTAAGTTTTGAGTTGTGATGCATAGGTTCAACTTTCAGTTGCACTTCATTGTGGTTTCTAATGCATTTGTTGAGTTTATGCAAGGATTTGCAAGGTTTTGATGACAACGGTTCTTCATGGATTAATTATGGAAGACTAAGTATTTATTTTGCTTATTGGATATTACAAGATCTTTAACAAAGTTTTTGGGTTTCTTTTATGTGAAGAATCGTCACTTCGATCAAGTAAGATATCTCGACTTTCACGATTTTAATGCATCATTCTAGTTTGTATGTAGCTTAGGATCATATAGTTTAAGTTGAATATTGGACCCTACCACCTGAGGCATTGGATTTATTTTGATTTATGGAAATTTTTGATGATATTGAATCTTAGGGATTAGGTTATGCATGATAGAATTTGCTTTCCTCGCACTTTCCCTTAACCACACTTTTTTTTCCCGTTTTGTTGCAATTATTAAAAATAGTTTCGGGTGTGATAAAATTCTGGAAAAATTCATGATTGATCCTTATCCTCTTAATTAATTTTATATAATTTTTTATTCCAAATTTGAATGGTTTTAGTAATTGATTTGGATTTTTGATTCCAAGCTGTCCCAAAAGACGTTGTTTTGGTTTAAGGGACCGAAATGTAATTTTTTCCAATAGGTGTATGTCGCTCCCGGGATTTTCATCCTAGTACATACGCGAACGTGGCGCGGAAAAGGTAGAGTCGCCAGCCAGGCATTTTTATCCCGAAGGAACGGGAAAGGTAATGCTGCACAAACCTAAGGAAGAAGGTAAGGACAAGGTCCTGCGAACCAAAGATATGGGTTCGGGAGTCGGTTACGACATGGGAAGGTATTAGCACCCCAGATCGTCCGCCGTACCCGACGGGATCCACGCTTGCTTGCTTGCTTCAAAGGGTGAGAAAATAAGATGCTGCCAAACAAAAGAACTGATAACTAGAATAGGAATGGAAATGAGGAAAGGAATTGGAAGAGAGAACAAAAAGAAAGAATGGGGAAAATGTAGGGAAAATAAAGAAAGTGCTTGAACGGGCCCTACCCCGCTGCCTACGTACCTCATTGGGAAAATGAGGATCAGAGTCGACGTAGTTCGCCTAACTAAGGCGGGAACTATTTGTTTATGTTTTTTTATGATAGAACTGCGTATGCTAATGCTCAGGTGTTGCAGGCTCGTCTGGTACGAGTGAGTTTACCGTCTTGCATGCAAGACAAGTCGTCACAAGTTTGCGTTATGAGTGAATGAGATGAGAAGAGAAGTTCCCGCAGGATAGTCGCTTATTGTTTGTTGTTTACTTTTTAAGAGTTTTTATGAATTTGGTACAAGGAAGTGAATTCAAACTATTTTCCATGGAATGTGTACTTGTTACTACATTCCAAGATGGAATAATAGAACAAGAACACCAAGCAAGGCGAATTTACCTAAGGCTTGTTTCCATGAATTAGGGTTTAAGTTCACTAGCTTGTTGAAATTATTTAAGTGTTTTTGTAGCTTTTGTGAAGAAATGTCCTTTAGATTTTCTTTGTGAAACAACCCCTTGATGAGACTTATACATCATGCTAGACAAGATTACACCATTCCAAGATGGAATGAATGCAAGTGCCCCATGGAATAAGGCTATACACAAGGGATCATTTCATGCATTTATTAAGTTTTTTTTGGATTTGTTTGAAGATGAGAAGAGAAGACTTAAAAGGCAAAGGTTAAAGCTAATGGGGGACTAAGACACAACCCTAAGTTATCATATTATGTACAAAGTGTGATCCTACGGTTAATAAGGTATTCTAACCTAAGGAGAAGAAAGAACGAGTTAGAATTCAACTTACTTCCTAAGGAAGCTAAGTTGAATCTAAAGGGAGATAGGGGAACCTATGAACAAAGCACAAAGGTGCTAAGGCAAACACAATTAATGCATAATAGATAAGAAATGAAGTAGTTACCTCATCTTCCCCCCTACAAAACAAATGTTAGCATGATGAAGGAGTATGAACAATTATGACATGGCAAATTTCAATAACAACTCACACTAGCTAAGGAAAGATGTTAGTGAACTTCTAAGGTGAATACCTAAGCCCAAAGCATCTTGTAAGTTAACAAACATAAAAAGTCAGTAGCTAATTCAATTCAAAAGTTTCTAAATCTACAAAGGTGGACAACTTCAAACTATGTCCTAAAAAGAATCTAAACCCTAATAAGATCTAAGGTAAGGCTAAGAGGGAAAACTAAAGGCCTTACCAAGCTAAAATCACTTGAAAGCAAGGGTGAAGTCAAAATCTAGAACTTGACACTAAATAAAAATGGAGGAGATGATTGGATCATATGGAAAATAAGAGACTCAAATCAAAAAGGCATAAACATAAGATGGAAAGTTCAATGGATAACATGGATATTAAGCATTTACAAGTGAAACAAAATGATTCAAGATGAAAACTCAAAGATGATCAAAGGGACTTGAACTCCCATACAAAAACCAGAGGCTTGACATGAATTCAAGATGGAAATTAAACTCACAAAACAATAGCAAATGAAATGGCATGAAGTATTCTAAAACTAGGTATCTCAAATTAGGGTTTTTTGACTTTCTTAATGGCAAATGAAACATAAAGAGAGGAAAAAATTTATACATGTGAAGTGAACATAGAGGAATGATCTAAACATGTTTATAAGACACAAAAAAAGACTTTGACAAATTTATTTGGTGTATTCATAAAGTTTTGAGTGGTTAAGATGAAGGGTGAAGGAGAATTAGGTCAAAATGGAGATAATGGTGACTTAAGGTTCAAGTAAACCCTAAAAACAAAAGTAAAGACCCAAAGACGGTATCTAACACTTGAATACACCTAACACAACCTATGCGGCTCAAAATCAGGACTTCAAGGCAATGGCATGAATGCCTTATTCATTTGGAGTAAGAGAAGACAAAATGAAGGACCAAAAATGACTTAGAATTCAAGCAACTCAAGAAAAACACCAAATGACCTTTAAAAATTATGAGAATTGACAACTCAATACAAAATCCAGAGAGTAGGTTATGTGCAAAAGATCTCATTAGAATTCCTCTTTTTGAATGGTTAATGGAAAGGTAGAACACAATTAGGGTTTTTGTGAATACAAGTGAAAGAAAGGACCCAAAAATTATCCAAACATGACCTAAAAATCCAGAGAAAAATCTTTTGATGAAGTTTAATGGAATAAACAGATAACACAAAAAGAATGGCACATTTATCATACATGGTTTGAGGGAACAAAAATGAACAAGATGACATATCAAGAATGGTGGAAATTAAGAAACAAATAAAGTGAAAATTAATTATGATCTAAAAAATGAACAAAACTAAAACCTAAAATTATAAAAAATTAAAGAATATTATGAAGAGTTCCCATGAATTATTTGGGAATTTTTGGAGGCTTTTTGCTATTTTTAAAAATAGGAAACGAAATTGAAATAAAATGGAAAAAAGAATTAAAAAGAATTAATTTGAGATGGGCCTAGGGGGTGCTAAGAGTGACAAATATAGCATGAATGGGCTTAAGTCAAATGCGCAGGGGGTGTGAATATGAACTGATGAATTTTAGTTGACTTTGCGTGCACATGCCTGGCACATGTATTTTAATGCGTTGACAATCTCACAAGCGTTGGATTGAGAGGATATGATGGTTGTGACTTAAAGTTGAGATAAACCTAGGGTTACTGTTCAGATGGCCGAAGCTATCCTCCGGTCATCTTCTCCGGCCATGCTCTGCTAGGGCTTTCTCATTTCACCATGAAAATGAAATCTAAAAGCACAGTCTTGCTCGTCTCTCCTCACTGATCATTAATTTATCCTTACATTTGGCCTAGGGTTCATGAATTGACTAAATCGAAGACAAACATTAACCAACCTAAAACTGGATCTAAGCATCTAGCATGCCTATCAACTAGCCAGACATTGCAACACTCCTATTGAGCTTCAATTGACATGAAAACATTGAAAAACAATCAATTCGAACAAGTAAGTTTTCAGAGCATACCTGAATTGCAGTGTGATCAATATGTTGCTAGAATAATAGAGATGAGGTTCCAAGGATTTCTTGAACTTGCCTTGACACGACAAGAGTGAAATAAACACTCTGTACCTTGTGAATCTAGAGATATTGATGACAATGCAATGAGGATCAAGGTTATGCAGAACCAGTTCCTTGATAATTGAAGGTGGTCAAGCCATGAAAATGGAGATACAAACAATGTTGATGATGAATTGAATAAGATTGAAGCTGGAAAGATGAGGATTGAGAGGTTTCACTTCAATCTGCAATGTGAACTCAATAATGCAGTTGATGATTCTTGAGGCTTCAAGCTATGCCATCCATGAAGGTTATGCTGAAGATGATGATGAAGATGGATTGAGGGAAATTGAGATTGAATTGATGAAGATGAAGGTAGATCGAAGCAAAATGCAGAGAGATTCTATGGAGTAAAAATTGTGTGAATGAAGCCAATCTTCCAAATGAAGTGGTGATCTCCATTTATAGGGCTCTTAACCATGGTTACTTATCCCTTGAGTTAATTGAGTGAGTCAGGTGAAGTGAGTGAGGTTGTTATGGCAGTTATGCCAGCTGGACCATCTAGAACTTTCTTCAATTGGATTCCATCCCATGTTGCATAGTTCATGCTCTTATGGTGTGCCTCGAATGCAACTTGCCTTAGGTGTTTGAAAATGAAATGAAATGATTCACTACACTCATGGACATGGTCCTCATGGTAAGATGCATTCTGATGTGAATTGAGGCAATGCACAATGATCATTGTCTTGGATATTTGATGGAGCATAGCAGTTGTGGTATGCAAGCAACCATAGGATCATGTGCACTCCAATGCAATGCATCATGGTCAAGTATGTTGAATGATGCCAATCTGAGGAATTGAACTTGAAGTTTGGGTGCCATACAATGCCTTATCACACAAGAAAAACCAGTTGAGAATCATGATCCTCAATGAGAGATTTCTTGTAGCTCAAGCCATCAATGCAAGTGGTTCTTAGACTCAAATTGAAGTTGGCAATATATAGAATAACTTTGATGTTGATGTCATGATGAATGATGAACTCTAAGTCACTTAAAATGGCCATTAAATAACATGCCTCCAAGTTGCACCATTGGCCTGCACGAGTTTGCTTTGACATGCCCTCATTGGCTTGAGTGTGATCAGTTGTGACTTCCTTACTTTGACCTTTCATAACTCCCAATCCTTTGATCCAATGGAAAAACCCTAAACATGAAAGTTGTAGTGATCATGTAGATGAACAACTTTGTAGTTCACTAAAAATTCATTTGAGTCTTTTTTTCCAAGAAAAGTGGCTTCCCATTTTATCCACCACATGTTTGACAAATTGCCTTGCAGGGCACGCGCGCTGGCCCACTTCTTGCCTCGCCCATGACCTAGTTTTGCCTTGATTTTCCTCAACTTTATATGATCATATCTTTATCATTTTTTATGATATGGAAGAGTTCCACCTATGGATTTTAAGCTCAAGATTCCCTCTTTTATTGGCTCCAAGTAGAATTTTCATATCTTTCATATTTTGGGAGAAGGCCTCATTCAAAGTAGCTGCAAAAATAGCCAAAACTTGCCATTTTTGGAAACCCTAATTTTCCAAAAATGGTAAGTTTTGGTTTTCTTGATTTCTCTTGATTCCTCCATCATTTCTTGATCAAATTTGGACCACAGGATCCTTGTAACCCTAATTTCATGACTTTTTCCTCAGCATGGTTGACTTTTCCCCAAATCCCTGATTTTCAATCATCTGGCCAATTGAACCTCTTCCAAAATGAATTTGTGGATGAAATTTGAACCCTATACACTTGTCATATAGAACACAATAGAATCCACTTTTGCTCAAAAATTCATGGAGAAATCCTTCACAAATGAAACCCTAATTTGGACCATTTCATTAGGAGATGTTGCACTGCTTGCTTCCTTGGAGTCATTCACCTCTTTCCAAGACTTGAGATTTAAAATGGAGACTTGTAGGATGTTGTGGACCCTTTGCACAATGTTGAGAAGCTCTGTGGCCCTTTGATGGCCTTTGTATAGCCTTCAGTTGCTCCAATCATTGATCACATACCTATGCCTCAGCTATGCCACACATGATGCAATGGTTTGGTTATTTTATGAACTTATGTATACCAAATGCTATGCACAATGTTGAGGAAATGAGAGGGAAAATTTTGAGGTATTACAGCTGCCCCTATTCAATCATCTGCAAGCTTGAATGAATAATTGTAAAAGCTTTTAGACATTCAAGGTATGGAGTGATTGAATACTCGAATAACACCTAGAAATTTGAACTCTGTGGATGAGAAAAGTGTCATCTGCCCTTTATTTATATATACTTTTTGTTTTGACCTCTGAATAGCTAGAGGGAAAAGAACCGGGTGGAATAGAATCAATGCAATAACCTGCATTGTGACTGCTGAGCAAATCAAGCCACAACGAGGGTGCCTATTGGCGAAACAGGGCTTAACGAGACCGTTAGCGAAACAGAACTCGACAATGTGACTGCTGGGTGGACCAAGCCACAAAGGAAAAAAACGCGACTGCTGAGCGAATCAAGCCACGGGAGGTGCCTGTTGGCAAAAAAGGGCTTAACGAGACCGTTAGCGAAATAGAACTCGACAATATGACTGCTGGGCGAACCAAGCCACAAAGAAAACACGCGACTGCTAAGCAAATCAAGCCACGGAAGGTGCCTGTTGGCGAAATAGGACTTAACGAGACCGTTAGAGAAATAGAACTCGACAATGTGACTGCTGGGTGAACCAAGCCACAAAGAAAACACGCGACTGCTGAGCGAATGAAGCCACGGAAGGTGCCTGTTAGTGAAACAGGGCTTAACGAGACCATTAGCGAAACAGAACTCGACAATGTGACTTCTAGGAGAACCAAGCCACAAAGAAAACACGCGATTGTTGAGTGAATCAAGCCACGAAAGGTGCCTGTTGGCGAAATAGGGCTTAACGAGACCGTTAGCGAAACAAAACTCGACAATGTGACTGCTGGGCGAACCAAGCCACAAAGAAAAATGACAACAATGACGTGGAAAGAAAAAGATGTCTGGAAAATGGTATAAGTATCTTCTGCGGGGGAATATCTCAGGTTGATAAGATGTTCCGGGTCATATGTAATGTACCTCAAAACTGACCCATGCTGGCATGTGTATGCTTGGGTTTGTGGCGTAATGCTCCATGATAATGGAATGCTACGCTTTGGAGGATGCAAATGTAATGATGATTACTAAATGAAAATGCAAATGCAAAGAGATCTCCTGATAAGGATACTGCAAGTATCCCAGGTTGGTTGACTGGGTGGAAATGGTGATCACTGCACTGATCTGGTCCATCCTGATGAGGAGGAAACAACTCTGCGGGGAAAGCTGTTAATGATGCACCGGCTCTGAACTACCGCCATTGCCAAAAAAATTGGACTTTAAGATTGGAGAGCCAAGACCCTGCTGGAGATGGACTCTTCTCGAACTCTGACAGGGAAGTGGAGACATCCTGACTTGGCAGGGAACCAGAGGTATGGCTCTGCTGAGGAAGCAAACTGTTGGGAGAGGAAAGACACTCCTTGCACTGTTGGGGATTGCCCTTGTGTTGAAATAAAACTTCTTCTTGGGGAGGGAAAACATCTCTTGCCATTAATGCTGGAGAAGAACTTCAACTTCACTTTTGCTGGGGATAACAGGAGACACCCGGGAAAACACCTGTTCTTGTTCAAGTATAATGAAATGTTCCTCCTGGAAATCTGCTTTAGCTCTGTTAGCAACACCTGTACCTGTACCTGCGTAAACACAATTGATAGTGCCTGCAACATGGAGAGTTAGTTTGGACATGTATGCCCCAGGCTCATAGCATGAAACATTGTCTGGGCCTCTAGACACCCTTTTTAGAGTCGTATTAAATGTTTATGTCCTCCTGCGTGCGTTAGAAAGCATTCAAATGTTCACAACATAATATAAATCACAATCTGCTGGACGTTTTCGCAATCAATCAATGTTAGATGAAAAACAAAAACAAGAAGCAAATAGTCACAAATTGATTGAAATTGAATTTTATTGACTTGGAAAATGGCCATGAATAGGCATTACAAAGGAAGCAATTCCCTGGAAAGAGGAAACAACCAAAAAGGAAAAAAAACTATCCTATTGGCAATGTGAGAAGTGGATTTCATCAAGTTTCGACCCAGTTATGACTCGTATATCTTCAAGACTATCCGCTCACTCTGCCCCTTGAGAAAGGTAATTGAACTGGTCTTCAACCTTTAGAATAACCTCAGTTGCAGATGAGTTACGAATTTCACAGATCGCAATCATTCGTGTTAGTCCCACTTTTGCGTGGATCTCCCTTTCGGATTTTCAATCCACCGGGATACCCTTTTTTTCCTGAGCTGTCCAATGTGGCTTTTCAGCTCAGCGGGTGTACATTTTTTTCAAGATTTCCCTAATTTTTTCCCGAGCCTTTTATTCTGTTTTTGGCCCTCCGAGATGCCCATTTTTGTCTGGATCTTTATTCTGGTTTTATCCAACGGTTCTTTTTTACACGAAGTATTTTCTTATTGCGTCTGCGTTGACAGGGGAAGGGAAGTCTTCTTCATCCATGGTTGTCAGCATCAAGACTCCACCTGAGAAAACATTTTTAACCACGAATGGTCCCTCATAATTAGGTGTCCATTTTCCCTTGTGATCGTTAAGAGGAGGAAGAATTCTTTTCAGCACCAGGTCACCTGGTATGTACCTTTGTGGTCGTACCTTCTTGTTGAAAGCCTGCTTCATCCGCCGCTGATACAACTGTCCATGGCATACAACTGTTAGGCATTTTTCTTCAATGAGGCTCAGTTGATTATATCTAGATCGGATCCACTCAGCTTCATCTAGCTTAATGTCCATCATTAACCTCAACGAGGGGATCTCCACTTCAATTGGTAGGACTGCCTCCATACCATATACCAATGAGAATGGGGTTGCCCCTGTTGAGGTACGCACAGACGTTCTGTACCCATGTAAAGCGAATGGTAGCATCTCATGCCAGTCTGTGTATGTCACCACCATCTTCTGCATGATCTTCTTGATGTTTTTGTTGGTCGCCTCGACGGTGCCATTCATGTTCGGGCGATATAGAGAAGAGTTGGGATGTTCTATTTTGAAATCCCGACACAAGTCAGCCATCATCTTGTTGTTGAGGTTAGAACCATTATCAGTAATGATTCTTTCTAGAATTCCGTACCTGCAAATGATGTCTCTTTTAATAAACCGGGCTACCACTTATTTAGTAACATTGGCATAAGACGTCGCTTCGACCCATTTCGTGAAATAGTCTATAGCAATCTGGATGAAGCGGTGACCGTTGGAAGCTATTGGCTCGATCTTGCCAATCATATAAATGCCCCACATGGAGAACGACCATGGTGAAAACATGATACTTAATGGATTCGGAGGCACATGGACCTTATCGGCATAAATCTGACACTTGTGACATTTACGGGAGTATCTACAGCAATCGAATTCCATGGTGATCCAATAATATCCCGATCTCAACAATTTCTTGGCCATAGCATGTCCTCCAGCATGGGTACCAAAGGAGCCTTCATGAACCTCTTGCATCAACAGGTCTGCTTCGTGTCTATCCACGCATCTGAGTAGAACCATGTCGAAGTTTTGCTTGTATAGCACACCATCTTGATTCAAGAAGAAACCACCTATTAGTCTTCTGAGGGTCTTCTTGTCTTTATTGGATGCCCCAGCCGGGTATTCCCGAGTCTTCAAGAATGTCTTGATATCATGATACTAAGTTTTGTTATCTTCACCACTATCAACTGAAAAGACATAAACAGGTCTTTCAAGACGGGAGACCATGATTGGAGGCACAAAATTCTCTTGACAAACTTTAATCATAGATGACAAAGTTTCTAGAGCATCAGCGAACTTATTTTCGTCTCGAGGAATATAATTCATCTTAACCATGGTGAAGAAAGTTAGCAGCCTCCTGGTATAATCCCTGAAAGGAACCAAGTGAGGTTGATGAACTAACCATTTGCCATTGACTTGGTTCACCACCAGAGTGGAATCTACGAAGATCTCGAGGTTCTTGACTTGCAAGTTTATTGCCTCTTCAACCCCCATGATGCAAGCTTCATACTCTGCCTCATTGTTAGTGCATTCGAAAGTCAACCGAGCAACTAAAGGTGTATGGACCCCTTCTAGTGAGATGATAACAACACCTACTCTGCTTCCGTTCATGTTCACAGCTCCGTCAAACATCAACTTCCATTTGGATTCAGGGTTTGGCCCCTCCTCTGGAAGTGGTTCTTCACAATCTTTCAACTTGAGGAACATGATGTCCTCATCCGGAAACTCGAATTTCATGGGCTGATAATCGTCGATAGGCTGCTGAGCCAAGTATTATGACAATACACTTCCTTTGATTGCTTTTTGCGAAGTGTAATGGATATCATACTTTGTTAGTATCATCTTCCATCTGGCTACCCTTCTTGTTAGAGCCAACTTCTCGAAGATATATTTCACAGGATCCATCTTGGAAATTAAAAGAGTGGTGTGAGTCAGCATGTACTGTCTTAGTCGGCGAGCAGCCCATGCCAAAGCGCAACAAGTTTTCTCAAGTAGTGAGTAGCGTGTCTCACAATCGGTAAACTTTTTGCTAAGGTAATAAATGGCATGCTCTTTTCGACCAGACTCATCTTGCTGACCCATCACACATCCCATCGATCCTTCGAGCACAGTAAGATACATGATCAAAGGTCTCCCTGGCACTAGAGGCATGAGAATTGGAGGTTCTATCAGGTACTCCTTGATTCGGTCAAAGGTTTACTGACAGTCTTCATTCCATTTGATGGCCTGATTCTTCCTCAGAAGTTTGAAGATGGGCTCGCATGTGGCTGTTAAGTGAGAGATAAACCGTGCAATGTAGTTCAGTCTCTATAAGAAACCACGCACTTGCTTTTCAGTCTTTGGCTCAGGCATCTCTTGGATGGATTTTACTTTGGCTGGATCAACCTCAATTCCTCGCTCACTAACAATGAATCCAAGTAGCTTTCCAGAACGGACCCCAAAGGTGCACTTGTTCAGATTCAACCTCAATCTGAACTTCTGGAGTCTGTCAAACAGCTTTGCTAGATTGACCAAGTGCTCTTCTTTTGTTTGGGATTTTGCTATCATATCATCAACATAAACCTCAATTTTATGATGAATCATGTCGTAAAATAGCGTCACCATCGCCCGTTGGTAAGTGGCCCCAGCATTCTTCAGACCAAACGGCATGACCTTGTAACAGAAAGTGCCCAGTGCGTGATGAAGGTAGTCTTTTCCATATCACCGAGTGACATCTTAATCTGGTTATAACCTGAAAACCCGTCCATCTTTAGGATTGGCCCTGTTCAAATCCCTGTAGTCTACACACATCCTGACCTTACCGTCTTTTTTAGGGTCCGGAACAATATTGGAAACCCACGGAGGGTAACTAGTCACGGCCAAGAAACCAGCATCAAATTGCTTATGTATTTCCTCTTTTATTTTGATTGCCATATCAGGGCGTGTGCGCCTCAACCTTTTCTTCATTGGCAGGCAGTCTTCCTTCAGAGGTAGCGTGTGTACCACAATGTTAGTGTCTAAACCAGGCATATCTTGGTAAGACCACGCAAAGACTTCAACATACTCTCGAAGCATGGTAATTAGATGAGTCTTGATAGATTCTTCTAATGCGGCCCCGATCTTAACTTCTTTCTTGTCTTCTTCGGTACCCAGGTTTATCACTTCGATGGCCTTTTCATGCGGCTGAATCATCTTTTCCTCCCGTTTAAGCAATCTGGCTAACTCTTCAGGTAGTTCGCAATCTTCTTCACCTTCCTCATCGGCTTGATAAATTGGATTTTCAAAGTCATACTTAGCCATAACAGGGTCGTCATTGATAAGATCCGGTGACGAGCACCTGCATGAATGGTGATTCATGTAAGGCATTAGAAAGAGTTTGAGAAAATGAGAAACATTGCCATTTTAAAAACTTTTCTTTCTTTTTGAAAAACAAAAGCAAAAATGAAAGACAAAGTACAACATGATTGAATGTGAAACGTGAACTTTATTTATGATTATGAATTATGTTAGGAACAAAAGAACCCTTACAAAAAGCTACTATGCCCCGAGCAAGACATAGTGCTGGATTACAGGAAAGACAGAAACAAAAATCATTACTCTTCGAAGGAGATGACTGAGATAAGCCTTTCATACGACCAGTTACTAAGTTGAGTCCCTGGAACAGAAGGCCTGATCCACTCATCTAAGTCACATTCACTATCAACTGCGGCGTCTTGCACGACACTGATGCTTCCGTAATCCACCATTCTCGCACTCGTGAAGGTAATCGGGCCTTGACGACCTCTAGCACTTTGTTCGGATGATTAATGCCCAGGATGGTAGCCAACCCCAAACATATCCTTCTTTTCTGGAACTTCTACTGGACTGCCCTAGCCTTCTCGCATCCTCGACTCTACCACCTCTAGAGCTTGCTTATAAGAGGCTATGGAAACCCCCTTCTTTGGTTCTTCAGAAGAAGCTGCCAATGAAGATGCTTGTTCAATTTTCAGGGGCTCAAAAGCCTGACATGTGTAAACACCCCAAATTTGCCCTCACCCATTCACACATGGCTTGTGATATCCTCATATACATAAGTTCAATCATAGCATCTCATATCACATTTGTGATTCACTGCATTGTTTCTAAGTCATCTGCATCTAGGGTTTGTGATCTGAGCAATCCAAGGGGCTTCTTGAGCCACTCCAAAGGTCATGAATCACTTCAAAGGGGTCCATGTATGTTCAAACATCATATTATATCCTCTCAAAGTCAAGAATGTCAAAAAATCACAAGAATTGGAAATGGCATGGAAGCAGAGCCAGGTTTAACTACACAGATGACCTAGAATTAGGGTTTTGGTTTCAAAGGCCATAACTCCAAATTTTTTGGTCATTCTTGTTTATATTGGTCTCTATATGGTATAAGGATCATGCATATCAATTTTCATGAAGAAATTCCATGGGGAAGTCATCTGATCAAGAGTTGACTTTTTAAGCAAGTCAGTGCAAAATCAAGGCATCTGAGGCCCTCAATGACCCAACCAAAGGGTGTTCTTCATCATTTTTATTGTGTGTGATCTTTATTTGATCATAGAAGATGTTATAAGTTCACAAATTTGAAGAATTTCAAGCTATTTGCAAAGTTGACTTTTTGGGAAAATGACTTGTAATGGAAACTTGCCATTTTGGGAAACTTTTTCAACCCTTGCTTTTTGATTCAAAAATACTTCAAATGGAAAAACTTTGGTCATGAAGGTTGTAGAATGGATCATTCCCTTTTCAAAAAGTACAAGAACTTGTCCTAATTCATTTTGGATCAAAAGTTATGGCTTGTCAAAGTTGGGAAAAATCACATAATTTGAAGTTTTCTACCAAAGAGGCAAAGTTGCAAAACCACTTGCCAAGGCAAATTGAACTTCCAAATGGACTTCTAAACTTCACACAAACATGAACCAAGGCCTAAAAGTCAGATTGCATCAAAGAATCACTCATTTTGTGACTTGTGGGGCAAGAAACTTCAAAAGGGCCAAAGATGAACCAAGTTGCAAAACCTCACTCAAACCCTAATCCACTTGCTTGCTGACTTCATAATTGATCCTAGGGCTCTCCACACTTCTGGCTACGCAGGACACCCCTCTTGTCCTTGGCTAGCTATGATCCCATACCTCTCTTACACAAAGTTTGACATTTTGGCCAAAGACCCATACCAATCACAATAGGGCACACCAACTCCAAAGGCCTATCCATGAGTGATAAGTGGACCAAAGGCAAGCCATAGCACATAACCATTCATGCTGAAACACACTCCAAGCCCTAGTTCCAAGTTTATGCTTCATTTGCAAAACCATTCGAAACTGACTCCACAAGCTTCAAACACACAAACAAACTTCACCATTGATCTCAACATGCTTCACTGGTCACAAACCAACCATTAAAACAACCTGAAAGTCACTGAAACAAAAACACGATTTCCTCCCCCCCTTGAACAGAACTCTGCCAATCTCCCAAACTAGCCATCCTCAAAGCTTCCTAAGCTTCATTTCATCATCAGAGGATTCAAAGGAGTGGATTTGCAGCAAAGGAAAGGCCAGAAAGCCCAGAACCAGGAGGTTCCATCTCAGGTAGCCATCTCAAACATTTTTCCAGAACTTGCATTTTAAGTTATAAACTGATTCTATGTGGTGTGCTGATCATTCTGAGCTTTGAACCTTTGAAAATGGTTGCGTGTGTAGGATGTATTTGATCTCTGAAATTTTTGTGTGTTTTCCGTTTTGATTCGTTTCTCTTGATTCAGTGGAAATAAATGGATTTTGGGGTGGGGTTTAGGTCTAGTGATGTTCAATGAGTGATTCTGGAGAGATTTGAGAGGTTTCATGGCGTATTGAGAGAGATTGAAGGAGGAGCTCGTCGGAGAAGATGACCGGAACACTGTTCCGGTCACCTGATTTTGTTTAGGGTTCAGATTAGGGCACTAATCATAATTAAGGAATTTTGAATTCTGGCCGCCCAGATGCGCGCGTGGTCAGTTCCCGCGTCCTTGAGTTTGAACCACAGCCCTTGATTCTGTTGACTTTCTCATTTTTTAGTTTAAATTCATTTTTATTTTATTTGTTTCATATTTAATTTGTACATTTAATTAAAAATAGTAAAAATCATCAAAAAATTCTGAAAATTTTTATCAAACCTTTTATTAATTTTCAGAAACCAAAAATATTTTTATTTTCATTTTTTGCATAAAAAATTATTTTTAAATCATTTAAAAGTTTATTTTTAGTTAATTAATGAAAATTAATTAATTAAAAATACTTTTAGGTATTTAAAAATCACAAAAAAAATTCATGTAACCTTTAAAAACATTTTAGAACATTGTCCAACCCTCAAACCAAATTTCTTTTTTGTTCTTGATCCCTTTTGATAATTTTCAATGGAATTAATTTCATTTCAAGGCATTGTTTTGATTCAAACTTCAAAAATCCATTTCTGCCTAACCAATTGAGAGTTGGATAATGATTCTTTTTGCATTGCATCTTGTATAACATGTAGTTTATAGGATTAAATTGGCATGAATTGATCTTGCATTTTCAATTTGTTTTGCATTTTTTCTTGACAAGGTACCTTAAAACCCTAGCCAACTTAGGAAATTCATAACTTTCACTAGGTTAAGAATTGGATCCTCTCCTTTGGGAAGTGAGTTTGTATAGGTTTAGGGTTCCTTTGAATGCATTTTCAAATTTTTATCATGATGTTTGCTTCTGGTTTTGAATTTTGTTTTGTGCATTGATCATGAACCCTAATTTGGGCTTTCTTTTGCATTCATCTTACATTTGCTTGCATACCATGACTTGCCATGACATTTTATGCATTCATTTGATTCATGATACATCTTAAGACATATTAGAATCATGTTTGATCATTGCACCTTTCATTTACCATGTTGTATGTCATTTGCATTCCATAACTTTTCATGTATGTTCATGGTTCAAAGCATGCTTCTCTTGCATCCATATGTTTGTATGATCATCCTCATGCCTTGTTTCATGTTTGCATCATCTCTTAGCATCATTAACATCATACTCATGCTTCTGGTTTTGTTTTGCATCGTGACATTGCATCTCATTTGCATTGCATTTCATTTCTTTCACTAACTTTTCAGGTGGTAAGTTGTATTGAGAAGTGAATTTGCCTTCACTTCTCACAATCTCTTTTCATCTCTCTTATGCATCATTGCTGCATTTTTGTATGTGTTTGGATTGAGCTTGCTCATTCTTGTTCATCTTACCTTCTTTCTTCAAGCAACTTGTCTTCTTAAGTGAAGCAAGTTGTTTTGCTTCTCTTTGTTTCATTCTCCTTTCATCTGCTTCCCTCCTTGGTGGTTTCTTGAAGATTTCTCTCTTAAACCTCATAAACCCTAGGGCTTCCAAGCATGATAACAATTAGGGTTTGATTAGTCCCCCACTTAGCTTTTACCTTTGTGTCTCTTTGAGTCTTCTCTTCTCATCTCATAATCAGGGACTAAACCCTAAAGGCTTTAAGGCTTTGTGATTAAGCTTATGCCTGCATCCTTCTATTAGGATGGAGTGTATAACTTTAATCCTAAGTGTTAAACCCTTAATGTGTTTAACTCCTTTAATCAATTCATCTTAATAATCATCAAGACATCAAGCTTGTAACTTGGGCCTTGCATTAGGGTTCTAATTCTTCCTTAATTGGTTAAGAAGGACTAACCCTAGTGTTAATGGACAAGTCCCCCTCAAGTTGTCTTACAAACCCTAAAACTCACTTCTTCATCTTATCATTAACTAAAATCCACTTAATAAAGGCTTGTTTTGTCATGAGTTTAATCCCTAATCATGGATTAAGTTGAGGAGTCTTCCTCAGCTTAAACATCATCATCTATTATCCTTCTATTAGGATGGTGTAATGAGTCTGTTTAATCCCTGATTATGGCTTAATCTCATTACTTAACACTAAACAAAAACAACAAAAACATCTAAATAATCACAAGTAGGTTAATGATCTTAATCCTACACCATGGTGATTAAGTGTGAGATGCTGACTTCACACTTAAGGTATTCTCATTACCCCTAATCAGAGGGAAGATGTGATGAGTTTACTAACCCATTGGTTTAGGCTTAAGCTCATTAACTTATGACAAATTCAAAAGCAATAAAAGACTGAAAGCTCAAAGATAAACAATAATCGTCTCCTTCGGGATTCTTTTCTCACCTCATTCACTCACAAACGAGAACTTGCTTCTTCCATCTAATGCAAGACAGTTTGCACCTGAGCCAGACAGGTCATACACTTGAGCATAGACAAGTAAGCAGTTCACAAGTCAATTTATCTTTCAGTCTCTTTGGGTCGAACTACGGTGTTCTGACTTCCTCATTGCACGAGAGGATACGTAGGCATAACTTAACAGTTATCGAACAAAAGTCTCTGTATATTCCCCCTCTTTCTAGCCTTATTCTTTTAGCCTCATTATCTTGAGCATTTCATTCTTATTCCCACACTGACACTTCACTTATACACTCCACTTTTCTTTTACACTGACACTTGCATTCTTTCCAGCTTTGATACACAGATTGCACTGACACTACCCCTTTAAAACAAAAATCTTTTAAGCGTGGATCCCGTCGAGTACAGCGGACAATCTGGGTGCTAATACCTTCCCAGGTTGTAACCAACCCCCTTTCTCATTCTCTCTAGTTCGCAACCGTCTTGTCCATATCTTTCTAGGTCTATGCAGCATTGCCTTTCCTCCGGGATAAAAATGCCTAGCAGGCGACTCTTTTCTTTTCTCGTGAGTTCACTCCTGTGTGTTCTCACATTCATCTTTCGCCGACC
Organism: Lathyrus aphaca; assembly: GCA_963966055.1. Classification (NCBI taxonomy): domain Eukaryota; kingdom Viridiplantae; phylum Streptophyta; class Magnoliopsida; order Fabales; family Fabaceae; genus Lathyrus; species Lathyrus aphaca. The sequence goes on along the minus strand of OZ014523.1, from coordinate 426,014,160 downwards.
GTTCGCGTCTGTACCCCTCTTGGCCCTGTGTGTCATCTGGTGGGAGCGACAGCTTGGCGACTCTGCTGGGGACCCTTATACTGTAGCCAGGGCTTCTGGTTCTTTTTGTGGGTTCCTCCTAGCGCTTGTTTGATTTGTGTTTACTGGGGTGTTATGTGCTAATTGTGTTTATATAGTTGCTTTTATTTATTGCTTTATGTACAGTTATTTATTGCTTTCTTTACAGCTTTATATGCATCATATTGTCATACTGTTATCTGGCTGGATCTGGTTTTTGTTTTGGTGGGTGGGGTTCATTGAGAATTTAAGGTCCTATACCTGGGACCTGAGTGACACCTAGGCTAGAGTGGTTCATGTTCTTTCCCATTCCATTTCGGTCTGGTGCGGGAATATGAAACACAGTTCAGATATGGGTTTCTTCTTGAGAACTCTGTGCTACAGATCTCCTGTAGTGCTAGAGCTATCTAGGAAGCCTGCTAAGTCTGGATGACCTTTATTATGACCTTCAGAAACTGAGGTGAATTAGAGGAGGATCTTTTATGGTTATTGTAAACAATGTACCTCCGGGTTAGAAGTGTTTACACTTCTCATAACTGATCCAAGTCTGAGGATCCTTGTTTTAGAACACCACCTGTGAGGGGGTTGGGCTGTTTACAGGTTTGCAGGAACCCTCGGCCACATCATACCCTGTTACTTGTTATGGTTTAAGAATACTCCACTTTGGACAGTTCTTGTGATTTAACCCTGGACATGTGACTCTTTATTTGAGTCCCCCACCCTGGTTACTGGATTTCTGAACCTCCATCCGGATTTCTTAAACATACATGGACTTTATATCAAGATAGTAATCAGATCCAGCTTGATCACAAACCCTTGCATATCATTTGCATGCATCATCATTGCATCATTTAACATTTGCTTATTTGTTTTTCAGGGTATCCATATTACATTTGGCTCGGTTTTGACCCCTTCATCTGCATAGACCCCTGCTCATCAGTTATCTGCTTCAACTATCTTCATCAGTTGCCTGCTTCAGCTACTGTTATCACCAGTCTCAGCCTGTCAGTGGCTCATCTTTAGTATCAGTCTTCATCATCAGTATTTGTTCTCAGCTCTTCATCAGCAGCCATGGCACCCAAGAAGAGCAACATTTCATACCACTTCTTTGAGCCTGTGCTGGCTGGCATCAGGCAGGTCCAGGCACTCATTAGTCCAGACCATATCCCATTATTCAGAGAACATTATGGAGGCATCCTTGATATGGTTATGGATTTGGACCCCTCCCAGAGGAGTTTGATTCACACTTGCCTACAGTTCTATGATCCTCCTTTGAGGTGTTTCACTTTCCAGGATTTTCAGTTGGGACCTTTATTGGAGGAGTTTTCATCATTGGTTGGAGTGCCTGTCAGGGGTGGTATCCCCTTCAACCCAGAGATGCCTTCTCCCAGCAATAAAGAAGTGGCAAAAGCACTGTATTTGGAACCTATTCTAATTGAGCAGAACATGACTACAAAGGCTGGAATCCCTGGCCTACACTTGGACTTTCTAACTTCTCAGGCTATCCTGAAGGCCTCCTTGGGAGAATGGAAGGCAGTTTGTGGATTGTTAGCCCTCAGTATATATGGGGTTATACTTTTTGCAGATGAGCCCAAGTTTATTAGCAAGAATGCTATTCATCTCTTCCTTTTGAGGAACCCAGTGCCCACCTTGCTGGGAGACTTCTATTATTATGTTCACCAAAGGAATGAGAAGCAGAGAGGGAGGTTGGTGAGATGCTGTGCTCCTCTATTTCATACTTGGCTGCTCAAACACTTACCCAAGACTGATGCTTTCTTGAACCCTCACCAACAGAAGAATTGGGCTAGGAGACTTGTTGCTTTAACTTCAGATGACATCAGGTGGTGTACCCAGAGCACCAAAGGAAGGGATATAATTACTAGCTGTGGACAGTTTCCCAATGTACCTCTGATAGGAGTGAAGGGTTGCATCAACTACAACCCTTTGCTGTTTAAAAGACAGTTGGGCTATGCTCTGGTTCACCCTCCTAAAGTGCAAGATTTGGCTGAAACCCTGTATTGTGAGATAAAGCCTAATCTAGTTGTTGTCAGACAAGCATCCTGGGCTTGGGACAACATCCAGACCAAAGGGATGGCCATTCTTGGAAGATGCAATAATGTGGCTTCAGCTCAGTATTATGAGTGGTCTCATGCTAGGGCTCATATTTCTGGGATGCCTTTCACCATTGAGGATGCACCTGGACCATCCACAGCACCACCTCCAGCCACTGTCAGCCTGGAAGAATTTGAGAAGCTGAAGGAGAGGAATGAGAATCTGTCTCAAGCTCTGCAGAAGACCCTCAGGGAGAGGAGTGATGGTCGTCTAGACAATGAGAGGTTGGAGAAGCTGAAGGTGGAACATCTAGCTAGGATTGAGAAGTCAGAAGACTACATCAAGAAATCAAGAGCTGGAGAGCAGATTTTGAAGAATGCATGTAAAGAGGCCCAGTTTCAGAAGGCTAGGACTAATCTTTATCTGAAAGAAAGTCAAGATAGGTGGGTCAGAATCACTGAAGCTCGCACTCAAGAAGATAAGAGAACTCAAGACAGAATTGAGCAGTTGGAGGCAAATGAAAAGAAGCAACATGAGGCTCTGCTAGTAGCCCAGAAGGAAATCTCAGAATTGAAGCTTAGGGCTGGTGTGAAGAGGTCAAAGGACCAAGACAGGAACAAGAAGCTGACCACTGCTATTGCCACCAGGAACCTTCTTATCAGAAGCATTACAGAGCATCCGGCTGGTCCTGTAACTGAAGCACTTTTGAAGGAAGTTAAGGAGGATGAATTTGGCTTAGATGTTTGACTTATTTGCTTGTTGTTGCTTCCATTTCATGTACTTTTCTTTTTGTGTTATATTTTGACCCCTCAGGGGCATGTGTTGTAAAAACAAACTGTGTATTCATTCACCTTTTGTAATATATTTGTCGGTTTGTTTCATTAAGTCTCTCTCTCTCAAGCAACATCAAAGCATCTTCCTCAGGGTCTGGAAAGGTCAAAACCAAGTGCCAAGTCGGATACCTTGGAAACAAATAAGTATACTGCATTGCATGCTAACTTTGTTTTGTTTTGTAGGTTTTTGTTTTGTTTGTTACTAACTCTGTTGTGATTCAGGAATTATTGCTCGCCGTCGGGTTTTCCCTCTCAACCGTCCACACAAATATCCTACTCGCAACAACCTTCCTGGTATCCAGATGGATCAAGTACAGCAAGAGCTGACAGAGGTCAGAACCCAGATGGTCAACGAAAGGCTGGAGATGAGAAACCAAATGACCCAGTTCATGGAAGTAATGAATGGCTTGGCTCAAAGCCAAGAAAGATTGAGGGCATTGGTAGAAAGGCAGACCCTAGAAGAACCTCCCCTGGGGACTGGAGGAACAAGTAACAATGAGAGGGTTCAGCCTCATGTTAACCCACCGGTATATGGGCCTCATCTTCATCCAGAGATCAACATCCCTACTAATGTGCAAGGGTATGCTACTGCAGGCAGAGTCTTACAGGAAGTCCCCCAAGAGGATCAATTCACTGTGATGGGAGCTGGGGATGAAGCCTATGATAGGAGGCTTGATGAAATTGCTGAGAAATTGAGATCTCTGGAGTCTCAAAACTCCTTGGGTTTTGATGTCATGGATATGGGCTTAGTGGACGGGGTAAGGATACCTCACAAGTTTAAGTCCCCGTGCTTCGAAAAGTACAACGGAACTTCCTGTCCACGAACCCACTTGCAGTCTTTTCTGGGAAGACTTAAGGCATACACCATGGATGAAAAACTATGGATGTTTTACTTTGAAGATAGTTTGACTGGGGCTTCGAGGGAGTGGTACTCTCACTTGACCAGAGCTACTATCAGATGCTGGAAAGACCTAGCTGAAGCTTTCATCAGGCAGTACCAATACAATCTAGACATGGCTCCTAACAGAACCCTTCTGATGGGAATGACTCAATCCTCCAGAGAAAGCTTCAGGGAATATGCCCAGAGGTGGAGACAGCTTGCTGTTGCTGTTCAGCCACCCATGTCGGAAAGAGAAATGGCCTACATGTTTATGAATACCCTGCAAGGGACATATATTGACAGGCTAGCTGCCTTTTCTTCCACCAGCTTCACTGACGTAGTCATAGCTGGAGAAAGAATTGAAAGCCTTCTGAAGATGGGCAAAATTACTGATAATGGTGCAAGTTCGTCAAGCAATCCCAGGAAGCCTTTTGTGGGACCTAGAAGAACCAATGAGACAAATGCCATTCATGCCAGCAGGGGCAGACCTCAGTATGTTCACAGATCAGTGGCAGCTGTCACTATTCCAGCTCCGATTCCTCAACAACCAACATATCAACCACAACAACAACCACACTATCAGCAGCAAGTTCAGTATCCGCCACAAAGAAACTACAACAACAACAACAGCAATCAACAACAAAGACCCTTTCAGCAAAGACCATCGCAGACAAATAGGGTGATTGACCCTATCCCCATGCCTTATGCCGCTTTATTGCCACAACTCCTGAAACTCAACCTGGTTGAGCTAAGGACATTGACACCTCCAGATCCTGCCAGTCTTCCAAGAAATTATGATGTCAACGCCCGGTGTGCTTTTCATTCTAATGCACCAGGCCACAGTACAGAAAAATGCAGGGCTTTACAAATGAAAGTGCAGGATCTAGTGGACTCCAAGGCCCTCAACTTTGCACCCTCGCCAAATGTCAACAAGAATCCCATGCCCAATCATGGAGGACCAAGAATTAATGCCATTGAGGAAGATAAGCCATCTTTTCTAATCACGAGTGTTGGGCAGATTCGGACACCTCTGGTAGAAATTAAATCTCAACTCCTAGAATGCCAGATGTTCCCCGGGTGTGAGCTCGGTTGTGGTTATTGCAACATTTCGGTCAACGGGTGTGATAACTTGAGAAGCGGCATAGATGATCTTATCAAAAGTGGTATACTTTAGATCACAACATCAGCTCCTACAAATCCAGCAATCCCTTTGACAACAATTCCTGACTCTTCTACAACTGCAACAGCAATCATTCCAACCAATTCATCAATATCATCAACAGTGGCTCCGTCCATCACTTCAACAAATCAGATGTCAACGACCATTTCTTCTACAACATCAGCACCCATTTATTCAGCAGAATCTTCTACAACGCCAACAAAAATTGAAGAAGATATCTCAGCAGTCACCATTTATTATGATCCCTCATATGTTCCTCCAAACAACAACTTTCAACAACAAGCAGTGGCATCTCCTGCCAGGTCACCAGTCACCATCTACTATGATCCGCACACCATTTCAGCACCCTCCTCTGCAGCAGTCAGTCCAGTTACCATCACGGTGCCTGGACCAGTTCCATATGAAAGTAGTAATGCCATACCTTGGCATTATGGCTCTGACCTCTACTGCAATGGGGAGAAAATCACTTTGGATTCTTCAACCTCTTCTCCACAGATTGATAATGTTGGGGGAGGAGGAGGCTTCACCAGAAGCGGACGCCTTTTTGCCTCACAATTGCAAAGACCTAATGCCGAAGCAGAAGCTGCTGCCAAAGCAAAGGGGAAGAGTGTGGTAGTTGAAGAGCCAACTGCCAAAGAAACTCAGAAGACATCTTTTGAGCAAGATGTAGACGAGTTTATGAGGATTATAAAGAGAAGTGATTACAAGGTGGTGGATCAGCTTCACCAAACTCCCTCAAAGATCTCCATATTATGCCTGCTGATGTGTTCTGAAGCTCACAGGAATGCATTACTGAAAGTCTTGCACGCAGCATACGTGCCAGAAGAGATCACTGTTAATCAGCTAGAAACCGTGGTGGCAAATGTCAATACCAGTCATGGACTGGGCTTTACCAATGCTGACTTGACAACTGAGGGACATAACCACAACAAGGCTTTACACATCACTCTAGAATGCAAGGGTGCTGTTCTATCTCATGTACTGGTGGATACTGGGTCATCACTCAATGTCCTACCAAAGAAAGCCTTGGTGAAGCTGGAGTACGATGGCTTGGCATTACGTCCGAGTAATTTGGTGGTAAAAGCATTTGATGGCTCTAAAAGATCAGTGCTAGGGGAGATTGATCTGCCTGTGATGATTGGCCCGCAGACCTTCAAAATTACCTTCTATGTGATGGACATCCAGCCGGCCTACAACTGTTTGTTGGGTAGACCTTGGATCCATGCCGCTGGCGCTGTTACGTCTACCCTTCACTAGAAGCTGAAATTCGAGTGGGAAGGCCAGATCATCACCATCTGTGGTGAAGAAGATATCTTTGTTAGCCATCTGGCTACGTACAAGTATATTGAGATGGATGGAGAAATCCATGAAACCATGAGCCAGGGGTTTGAGGCCCTGAACATTAATGAAGCATCTGCTGTACTGGGAACCTCCATGACATCTTATCAGCAAGCCAGGAAGGTTGTTGAGGAAGGTACTGCCCAAGGCTGGGGCAAGCTGTTTCCTGTGGAGAAGAAGGAGGACAGATTTGGGTTGGGTTACAAACCAACTCAACAAGATCAACCAGAGGCTGCCAAAAAGCCCAACTTTGTCAGCGGGGGGGGATGCTCACCTCAGATGCAGTAAACAACTTGGAAGATGAGTCGGAAGATGAGCGCAACCTGGAGAGCTGGATACGTCCAAGGATCCCGGGGAGCCGTATCTCAAACTGGTCTTCCCAGGAAAATATAAGGGTTACTCCTGCAGAGTAATTATTATTTCCTGTATATTTTAAGCATGCATCAAGTCTTCTATCTTGCCCAAGATGACAAGACTCATTTTGTAATCGGGCCATCTGTAATTTTGTGCAAACAGATCAATCAATGAATATCAGACATCTTTTGCAAATGAGTCTTTTTCTTTTCCACTCACTGTTTTTCCATTTTTCTTTTTGTACAAAAATAAAATGGCAATGTTTTCAAAATGACAACTTTATTTCACTTTTCTAAACAAGATTAAAGTCAATCACTAAAACGAACAATCTAAACCCTTGCAGAGAGTGTCTTTCAGACTGCACCGACAACAGCACATCTATGGCTTCGTATGACTTTGACAATCCAATCAATCAAGCTGATGAAGGGGTTGAAGAAGATTACAAGCTGCCTGAAGAGCTAGCCAGGTTGTTAAGGCAAGAGGAGAAGGTTATCACTCCTCATCAGGAGGAGGTTGAAACAATTAATCTTGGTACGGACGAAGATGTGAAAGAGGTTAAGATCGGGGCCTGCCTACAAGACTCAGTGAAAAAGCAACTGATTGACCTGCTTCGTGAATATGTGGATGTGTTTACTTGGTCTTATCAGGATATGCCAGGGTTGGACACCGATATTTTTATGCACAAGTTGCCTTTAAGAGAAGATTTCCCGCCGGTTAAACATAAACTGCGCCGTACTCGCCCAGACATGGCAATGAAGATTAAAGAAGAGGTACAAAAACAGTGGGACGCCGGGTTCCTTGCTGTAACTAGCTATCCACCGTGGGTTGCTAATATAGTACCTGTGCCTAAGAAAGACGGCAAAGTGAGGATGTGTGTGGACTACCGGGATCTGAACAGAGCCAGCCCGAAAGATGACTTCCCTTTACCTTACATTGATGTATTGTTGATAATACGGCTCAGTTCTCGGTATTCTCCTTCATGGACGGATTTTCAGGATACAATAAAATCAAAATGTCACCTGAAGACATGGAGAAGACAACTTTCATCACACCCTGGGGCACGTTCTGTTACAAGGTGATGCCATTCGGACTGAAGAATGCTGGTGCAACCTATCAACAGGCTATGGTAACACTATTCCACGATATGATCCATAAAGAAATCGAATGTTATGTGGATGACATGATTGCCAAGTCCCTCACAGAAGAAGACCACCTGGTAAATCTGCTGAAGCTATTCAAGCGTCTGAGAAAGTACCAACTGAAGTTGAACCCCAACAAGTGCACATTCGGGGTGCGATCTGGTAAGCTGTTGGGATTTATTGTAAGTGAGAAAGGGATTGAAGTTGACCCAGATAAAGTCAAAGCCATTCAAGAAATGCCTGCACCGAAGACTGAGAAAGAAGTTCGGGGGTTTTTAGGTAGATTGAACTAAATTTCACGGTTCATATCTCACCTTACAGCAACTTGTGAACCTTTGTTCAAGCTGTTGAGAAAAGAACAAACGGTCAGGTGGAACGAAGACTACCAGAGGGCTTTTGACAAAATCAAGGAATACTTGCAAGAACCCCCAATCCTTATGCCTCCAGTTGAAGGAAGACCTCTAATCATGTACTTGACAGTATTAGAAGAGTCAATGGGGTGTGTATTGGGCCAGCATGACGAGTCTGGTCGAAAAGAGTATGCAATATACTACCTAAGCAAAAAGTTTACCGACCGTGAACAACGTTATTCACTACTCGAGAAAACTTGCTGTGCTTTAGCGTGGGCTGCTCGCCGACTAAGGCAGTATATGTTGACCCACACTACCTTATTGATCTCAAAGATGGACCCAGTCAAGTATATCTTTGAGAAGCCAGCACTTACCGGACGGGTTGCAAGATGTCAAATGATTCTCACAGAATATGACATCCAGTACACATCTCAGAAAGCCATCAAGGGCAGTGTATTGTCTGATTATCTTGCTGAGCAACCCATTGATGATTACCAGCCTATGAGATTTGACTTCCCTGATGAAGACATCATGTTCATAAAAGCAAAAGATCGTGAAGAACCTGTTCACACTGAAGGGCCTGACCCGGAAGAAGAATGGACTATGATGTTTGATGGGGCTGTTAATATGAATGGTCGTGGTGTTGGTGCAGTACTCATTACACCTAAAGGAGTTCACATGCCTTTCTCGGCAAAACTCACCTTCAACTGCACTAACAACGAAGCTGAATACGAAGCTTGTATTATGGGTCTTGAGGAAGCCATTGACCTCAGAATCAAGACTTTGACTGTATTCGGAGATTCAGCTCTGGTAATCAATTAAACCAACGGCAAATGGTACACACACCAGGATCATCTGATACCTTACAGGGATTATACAAAGAGGTTATTGACTTCCTTCACAATGGTCAAGCTTGAGTATATCCCTCGGGACGAGAATCAATTTGCAGATGCTCTGGCTACCATTTCATCCATGATCAAAGTTCAAGCTGCCAACTTTGTGCCTCGGATTTCAGTGTCCAGACTTGACAGACCAGCATATGTATTCTCAGCAGATGTTGTTAAGGATGATAAGCCTTGGTTCCATGACATTAAGTGCTTCTTGGAGGATCAAACATACCCACCTGGGGCATCTTCCAATGATAAGAAGACATTGAGAAGGCTTGCTGGTAGTTTCTTCCTGAATACTGACGGTTCCCTGTACAAAAGGAACTTTGATATGGTACTCCTCAGATGCGTTGATAGAACAGAAGCAGACTTGTTAATGCACGAGGTGCACGAAGGATCCTTTGGCACCCATGCAGGAGGGCATGCCATGGCTAAAAAGTTGCTAAGATCAGGATATTACTGGATCACAATGGATGCCGACTGTTGTGCTTATGCCAGGAAATGCCATAAATGCCAGATTTATGCGGACAAGGTGCATGTGCCTCCCAATCCTCTGAATGTGATGTCTTCACCCTGGCCCTTTGCCATGTGGGGCATTGACATGATCGGCAAAATTGAGCCAACTGCTTCAAACGGCCACAGATTCATCTTGGTTGCTATTGACTATTTTACCAAGTGGGTTGAAGCAGCTTCCTATGCGAATGTTACAAGGCAAGTGGTAGCCCGATTTCTGAAGAGAGACATCATCTGTCGGTATGGAGTGCCCGAGCGAATCATTACTGGTAATGGTTCCAATTTAAACAAAAAAATGATGGCAGAACTGTGCCGGGATTTCAAGATCCAACACCACAATTCTTCTCCTTACAGGCCAAAGATGAATGGCACTGTTGAGGCAGCAAATAAGAATATCAAGAAGATTGTGCAAAAGATGGTAGTCACCTACAAATACTGGAATGAAATGCTACTGTTTGCCTTGCATGGGTACCGTACGTCAATCAGGACATCCACTGGGGCAACACCGTATCGACTTGTGTATGGTATGGAAGCAGTCCTACCTGTTGAAGTTGAGTTACCCTCCCTACGGGTATTAATGGATGTTAAACTGAACGAAGCAGAGTGGGTCCGATCCCGATACGAACAACTGAGTCTGATTGAAGAGAAAAGATTGGCTGCAATCTACCATGAGCAGCTGTATCAGAAAAGAATGAAGAAAGCTTTCGATCAGAAAGTCAGGCTCCGAGAGTACCAAGTAGGAGATCTTGTGCTGAAAAGAATCCTCCCTCCTCATACAGATCACAGGGGCAAGTGGACTCCGAACTATGAAGGACCATTTGTAGTAAAGAAGGTTTTCTCCGGTGGAGCACTGATGCTCAGTGCTATGGATGGTGAAGACTTCCCGTCCCCTGTGAATTCAGATGCAGTTAAAAAATACTTCGCATGAAAATGACCCGCTGGACATAAAAACAGAATGTAAGTCCAGGCAAAAATAGGGCATCCCGGCGAGTCAAAAACAGAATAAAAGACTCGGGCAAAAATAAGGGAAATAAACAAAAATGTGTACACCCGCTGAGTTGAAAAGCCGCATTGGACGACTCAGGCAAAAATGGGTATCCCGATGGATTGAAAACCCGAAAGGGCGATCCATGCAAAGCAAGGGAATAAGCGAACAACTGCATTCTGATTTCGTCTGTATCACTTACAACTTGGTAAGCCTCGAAAGGTTCAAGCGCCGGTCAGAATCAGCCTTCTTCAGAAAGCAAGACGAGAAGAATGTCAAAAGTCATACGAGTCATAGCGAAAGGGAAGCTCCTTGAAGCGTCATCAACATTTCCAATACCTTTTGTTTCTCAATTTATAACAATCTCCTCATTATAGGGGATTTGTTTCTTTGACTGTATCTCGCCAATTCAGGGCATATGAATCAATAAAATCAGATTTTCAGTCATGTTTTGTCTCGTACATTTTATTTTCATTTGCAAAGAATGTCCGATGTCTTTAAGATACTGATTGCATAAATGCAGATGCTTCTCTTCTGAAAAATGCGTGCTTGCAGGAAATATACTTACTCCCGGGAGTGTCTAAACTCCTATGGAGGAATCCAGTAAGGGATACCTCGGGGTACTTGTGCATTTCTTTGTCTTTTCAGGATTCGCAGGCATTCAAAACACGACATGGGGCATGAAAGCTTCATCCCAGCCAGCTGGCAAATCATTATCCACTCAGTCTTAGCACCATAGGTGCTTTCTCCCCAGCTGAGTTGCCATTCATTATTTCTCCCCAGCCGAGTTGCCATTTACTTCCTCTTAAGCCGAGTACAAAAGCCGGGAAACCATCTCCCCACAGAGCTTCGGCCTCCATCCAGAAGAGCAATGCCCGGAGAACTCACAACAGAGTGAAGAAAGCTTCTACAAACCCCAGCTGGGTCCCTCATTACCAAAGAGAGGTCTATCAGTGACCTATATCACCAAGCAGAGTCCCATATGTCAGATATACCCAATGATCTCATCCCCAGCTGGGATGTTCACTTCAAGCAGATCAGTCAGAGATCTCCTCAGCAACAGGATCCGAATCCCGGATCGGTATCTTTGCATAATCATAGCATTCGCATCATATTCTCCCCACAGAGCGTAGCATTCCGTCTAATACGGAGCATTACGGCAAAAATCACACATATTGCATAATCATAAGCCATGTACTGAATCAAACACTTGTGAATACTGACAATCCATCAAGATATATACAGAAAACTCCCCAAAATTCCCCACCAGAAAGCTAAAGTATTTGCCTTACACTCACAGATACACACTCCTTTTGGCACTCGTCCGTGTCACGATTCCCCAATAAAATCGCCCGAGCCTTCTTTACAAAGCAGACACTTATATATTACAGATACTCCTTGACACCCGTCCGTGTCATATTCCCAGTAGAAAGCCAAAGCGTCCTCTTTGCACTCACAGATACATCTTTATACAAATTCCCTGACACCCGTCCGTGTCGATCTCCCCAGCACAGTTACCTAAACATTTTGCAAACCATATACTTATTTATATTACACCTTTCTCTTTTTGACACTTGTCCGTGTCACCCTCCTCAGCAAGTTAAACACTCTCCTGTACACCACTCATACTTATGTCACTCATACAAATACTCGTCCGTATCTTGTATATACCACTTAAATCCCCTCAGATTTGACACTCGTCCGTGTTCTTTGTTAACCAGTTGATACTCGTCCGTATCATCATCTCAGAACATGCGTCAAGCGTTTGTTTCTACCTGATAATCGTCCGTATCATAGTCTTAAGGATGCTCGTCCGCATCTTTAATCCATACACGTATCAAACACTTTTGTCTTCTTGAATTTAGACACTCGTCCGTGTCTACTATCCCCCAGAAGATTCCCCTCAAAATCAACACTCATCCGGGTTCCTTGTTAACCAGTTGATACTCGTCCGTATCATCATCTCTGAACACGTGTCAGTATTTGTTTCTACCCGATACTCGTCCGTATCGTAGTCTTAAGGATGCTCGTCCGCATCTTTAATCTATACACAACGTCAAAACACTTATACCTTTTATTTCTTGGATGTAAACACTCGTCCGTGTTTACTATTCCCCAGTAGGTCTCCTGCAAAGCTACCTTTTCCTATCTGACATTCGTCCTATGTCATGATAAACCTTGAGAGCAGCCGTCCCCTGCTAGGTGATCGTCCTTCACCTCTTGATGATTGTCCTTCATCATGCTCGTCCGATGGCCGTCCCCCTCGACAACCTTTTATCCGGCATTCGTCCTATGTCGTGATTTTTAGCAGCCGTCCCCTGCTAGGTGATCATCCTTCACCTTTTGATGATCGTCCTTCATCATTTTATCCGATGGCCGTTCCCATCGTTGATCTTGTTATCTGACATTCGTCCTATGTCATGATAAACCTTGAGAGCAGCCGTCCCCTGCTAGGTGATCGTCCTTCACCTCTTGATGATCGTCCTTCATCATGCTCGTCTGATGGCCGTCCCCATCGTCGACCTTTTATCCGGCATTCGTCCTATGTCGCGATATTTTCGGCAGCCGTACCCTGCCAGGTGATCGTCCTTCACCTTAGATGATCGTACCTCATCTTATCCCCAACAGAGCAGCCGTCCCCTGCTAGGTGATCGTCCTTCACCTTTGATGACCGTCCCTCATCAGTATTTCATTTATTCTTTAACCCGATGGTCGTCCCCGTCGTGGTCCCCTTTCTTTTTCCTGATGATCGTCCTTCATCAGTTTAGCCCGATGGTCATCCCCATCGTTGTTTACATTACTTTATGAACCTGATGGCCATCCCCATCATTTTTACTAATCCCCAGAGGGTCTTATAGCTTTACCTGATGGCCTTCCCCATCATAATCCCTTTTATCCCCAGCATGTCGGCCGTCCCCGTCATTGCTCTTTCCCCAGCAGTCGTCCCCTGCTCGACGGTCGTCCTCCGTCGCCTGCACTTTACAATATACTTTATTTTCTTTTACAATCTATATCCCTTTTCTTCTTCATTCTGTGAGTGCAAATTTTGGACTGTCTTTAGTATTCAACCACAAGTTATCTTGTTTGCCTGTTAAGCCGTTGCTTACATCCAGCACAACTAACTCATGTTTGAATAGGGGCAGCTGTAAACACCCCAAATTTTCCCTCACCCATTAACACATGGCTTGTGATATCCTCATATACATAAGATCAATCATAGCATCTCATATCACATTTGTGATTCACTGCATTGTTTCTAAGTCATCTGCATCTAGGGTTTGTGATCTGAGCAATCCAAGGGGCTTCTTGAGCCACTCCAAAGGTCATCAATCACTTCAAAGGGGTCCATGTATGTTCAAACATCATATTATATCCTCTCAAAGTCAAGAATGTCAAAAAATCACAAGAACTGGAAATGGCATGGAAGCAGAGCCAGGTTTAACTGCACAGATGACCTAGAATTAGGGTTTTGGTTTCAAAGGCCATAACTCCAAATTTTTTGGTCATTCTTGTTTCTATTGGTCTCTATATGGTATAAGGATCATGCATATCAATTTTCATGAAGAAATTCCATGGGGAAGTCATCTGATCAAGAGTTGACTTTTTAAGCAAGTCAGTGCAAAATCAAGGCATCTGAGGCCCTCAATGACCCAACCAAAGGGTGTTCTTCATCATTTTGATTGTGTGTGATCTTTATTTGATCATAGAAGATGTTAGAAGTTCACAAATTTGAAGAATTTCAAGCTATTTGCAAAGTTGACTTTTTGGGAAAATGACTTGTAATGGAAACTTGCCATTTTGGGAAACTTTTTCAACCCTTGCTTTTTGATTCAAAAATACTTCAAATGGAAAAACTTTGGTCATGAAGGTTGTAGAATGCATCATTCCCTTTTCAAAAAGTACAAGAACTTGTCCTAATTCATTTTGGATCAAAAGTTATGGCTTGTCAAAGTTGGGAAAAATCACATAATTTGAAGTTTTCTACCAAAGAGGCAAAGTTGCAAAACCACTTGCCAAGGCAAATTGAACTTCCAAATGGACTTCTAAACTTCACACAAACATGAACCAAGGCCTAAAAGTCAGATTGCATCAAAGAATAACTCATTTTTCTGACTTGTGGGGCAAGAAACTTCAAAAGGGCCAAAGATGAACCAAGTTGCAAAACCTCACTCAAACCCTAATCCACTTGCTTGCTGACTTCATAATTGATCCTAGGGCTCTCCACACTTCTGGCTGCGCAGGACACCCCTCTTGTCCTTGGCTAGCTATGAGCCCATACCTCTCTTACATAAAGTTTAACATTTTGGCCAAAAACCCATACCAATCACAATAGGGCACACCAACTCCACAGGCCTATCCATGAGTGATAAGTGGACCAAAGGCAAGCCATAGCACATAACCATTCATGCTGAAACACACTCCAAGCCCTAGTTCCAAGTTTATGCTTCATTTGCAAAACCATTCGAAACTGACTCCACAAGCTTCAAACACACAAACAAACTTCACCATTGATCTCAACATGCTTCACTGGTCACAAACCAACCATTAAAACAACCTGAAAGTCACTGAAACAAAAACACGATTTCCTCCCCCCTTGAACAGAACTCTTCCAATCTCCCAAACCTTCCATCCTCAAAGCTTCCTAAGCTTCATTTCATCATCAGGGGATTCAAAGGAGTGGATTTGCAGCAAAGGAAAGGCCAGAAAGCCCAGAACCAGGAGGTTCCATCTCAGGTAGCCATCTCAAACATTTTTCCAGAACTTGCATTTTAAGTTATAAACTGATTCTATGTGGTGTGCTGATCATTTTGAGCTTTGAACCTTTGAAAATGGTTGCGTGTGTAGGATGTATTTGATCTCTGAAATTTTTGTGTGTTTTCCGTTTTGATTCGTTTCTCTTGATTCAGTGGAAATAAATGGATTTTGGGGTGGGGTTTAGGTCTAGTGATGTTCAATGAGTGATTCTGGAGAGATTTGAGAGGTTTCATGGCGTATTGAGAGAGATTGAAGGAGGAGCTCGTCGGAGAAGATGACCGTAACACTGTTCCGGTCACCTGATTTTGTTTAGGGTTCAGATTAGGGCATTAATCATAATTAAGGAATTTTGAATTCTGGGCGCCCAGATGCGCGCGTGGTCAGTTCCCGCGTCCTTGAGTTTGAACCACAACCCTTGATTCTGTTGACTTTCTCATTTTTTAGTTTAAATTCATTTTTATTTTATTTGTTTCATATTTATTTTGTACATTTAATTAAAAATAGTAAAAATCATCAAAAAATTCTGAAAATTTTTATCAAACCTTTTATTAATTTTTCAGAAACCAAAAATATTTTTATTTTCATTTTTTGCATAAAAAATTATTTTTAAATCATTTAAAAGTTTATTTTTAGTTAATTAATGAAAATTAATTAATTAAAAATACTTTTAGGTATTTAAAAATCACAAAAGAAATTCATGTAACCTTTAAAAACATTTTAGAACATTGTCCAACCCTCAAACCAAATTTCTTTTTTGTTCTTGATCCCTTTTGATAATTTTCAATGGAATTAATTTCATTTCAAGGCATTGTTTTGATTCAAACTTCAAAAATCCATTTCTGCCTAACCAATTGAGAGTTGGATAATGATTCTTTTTGCATTGCATCTTGTATAACATGTAGTTTATAGGATTAAATTGGCATGAATTGATCTTGCATTTTCAATTTGTTTTGCATTTTTTCTTGACAAGGTACCTTAAAACCCTAGCCAACTTAGGAAATTCATAACTTTCACTAGGTTAAGAATTGGATCCTCTCCTTTGGGCAGTGAGTTTGTATAGGTTTAGGGTTCCTTTGAATGCATTTTCAAATTTTTATCATGATGTTTGCTTCTGGTTTTGAATTTTGTTTTGTGCATTGATCATGAACCCTAATTTGGGCTTTCTTTTGCATTCATCTTACATTTGCTTGCATACCATGACTTGCCATGACATTTTATGCATTCATTTGATTCATGATACATCTTAAGACATATTAGAATCATGTTTGATCATTGCACCTTTCATTTACCATGTTGTATGTCATTTGCATTCCATAAATTTTCATGTATGTTCATGGTTCAAAGCATGCTTCTCTTGCATCCATAGGTTTGTATGATCATCCTCATGCCTTGTTTCATGTTTTCATCATCTCTTAGCATCATTAACATTATACTCATGCTTCTGGTTTTGGTTTGCATCATGACATTGCATCTCATTTGCATTGCATTTCATTTCTTTCACTAACTTTTCAGGTGGTAAGTTGTATTGAGAAGTGAATTTGCCTTCACTTCTCACAATCTCTTTTCATCTCTCTTATGCATCATTGCTGCATTTTTGTATGTGTTTGGATTGAGCTTGCTCATTCTTGTTCATCTTACCTTCTTTCTTCAAGCAACTTGTCTTCTTAAGTGAAGCAAGTTGTTTTGCTTCTCTTTGTTTCATTCTCCTTTCATCTGCTTCCCTCCTTGGTGGTTTCTTGAAGATTTCTCTCTTAAACCTCACAAACCCTAGGGCTTCCAAGCATGATAACAATTAGGGTTTGATTAGTCCCCCACTTAGCTTTTACCTTTGTGTCTCTTTGATTCTTCTCTTCTCATCTCATATTCAGGGACTAAACCCTAAAGGCTTTAAGGCTTTGTGATTAAGCTTATGCCTGCATCCTTCTATTAGGATGGAGTGTATAACTTTAATCCTAAGTGTTAAACCCTTAATGTGTTTAACTCCTTTAATCAATTCATCTTAATAATCATCAAGACATCAAGCTTGTAACTTGGGCCTTGCATTAGGGTTCTAATTCTTCTTTAATTGGTTAAGAAGGACTAACCCGAGTGTTAATGGACAAGTCCCCCTCAAGTTGTCTTACAAACCCTAAAACTCACTTCTTCATCTTATCATTAACTAAAATCCACTTAATAAAGGCTTGTTTTGTCATGAGTTTAATCCCTAATCATGGATTAAGTTGAGGAGTCTTCCTCAGCTTAAACATTCTCATCTATTATCCTTCTATTAGGATGGTGTAATGAGTCTGTTTAATCCCTGATTATGGCTTAATCTCATTACTTAACACTAAAAAAAAAAACATCTAAATAATCACAAGTAGGTTAATGATCTTAATCCTACACCATGGTGATTAAGTGTGAGATGATGACTTCACACTTAAGGTATTCTCATTACCCCTAATCAGAGGGAAGATGTGATGAGTTTACTAACCCATTGGTTTAGGCTTAAGCTCATTAACTTATGACAAACCTTCAAAAGGCAATAAAAGACTAAAAGCTCAAAGATAAACAATAATCGTCTCCTTCGGGATTCTTTTCTCACCTCGTTCACTCACAAACGAGAACTTGCTTCTTCCGTCTAATGCAAGACAGTTTGCACCTGAGCCAGATAGGTCATACACTTGAGCATAGACAAGTAAGAAGTTCACAAGTCAATTTATCTTTCAGTCTCTTTGGGTCGAACTACAGTGTTCTGACTTCCTCATTGCACGAGAGGATACGTAGGCATAACTTAACAGTTATCGAACAAAAGTCTCTGTATATTCCCCCTCTTTCCAGCCTTATTCTTTTAGCCTCATTATCTTGAGCATTTCATTCTTATTCCCACACTGACACTTCACTTATACACTCCACTTTTCTTTTACACTGACACTTGCATTCTTTCCAGCTTTGATACACAGATTGCACTGACACTACCCCTTTAAAACACAAATCTTTTAAGCGTGGATCCCGTCGAGTACGGCGGACAATCTGGGTGCTAATACCTTCCCAGGTTGTAACCAACCCCCTTTCTCAGTCTCTCTGGTTCGCAACCGTCTTGTCCATATCTTTCTAGGTCTATGCAGCATTGCCTTTCCTCTGGGATAAAAATGCCTAGCTGGCGACTCTTTTCTTTTCTCGTGAGTTCACTCCTGTGTGTTCTCACATTCCTCTTTCGCCGACCGTTCGCGTCTGTACCCCTCTTGGCCCTGTGTGTCATCTGGTGGGAGCGACAACATGGAGTCTCAACTTTCTCGCCATCCATCTCCACATACTTGAATGAAGCCAGATGACTGACGAAGATGTCTTCTTCCCCACAGACTGTTACAATTTGGGCTTCCCAGACGAATTTCAGCTTTTGATGAATTGTGGATGATACTACCCCTGCTGAATGTATCCAAGGCCTTCCCAGTAAACAACTATATGCAGGCTGTATATCCATCACGTAGAATGTGGTACTGAAGATTTGTGGACCTACTTTAATTGGTAAATCCACCTCCCCAAACACTGATCTCCTCGACCCATCAAATGCTCTAACCACCAGGTCGTTGGGCTTTAGAACTACTCCGTCATAATCCAACTTCAATAATTCCTTCTTATGAAGGACATTCAGTGATGATCCGGTATCTACCAACATGTGAGAAAGTACTGCACCTTTACATTCTAAAGATATATGCAGTGCCCGATTATGAGCACGCCCTTCAGATGTTAGATCCATGTCCGTAAAACCCAATCCATGACTGGCATTGACACTAGATACCACTGCTTCTAATTGATTTACCGAAATATCCTGAGGCACATAAGCCTTGTTCAGGATATTCAAGAGAACTTTCCTGTGGGATTCGGAACACATTAGCAAAGACAAGATGGAAATATTCGATGGGGTTTGTTGCAAATGGTCCACAATCTTGTAATCGCTATTTTTGATAATTCTCAAGAATTATTCAGCTTCTTTATCAAATGTAATGTCTGGATCAGTCACTGGCGTGGGCTCATTGACAACCACTGGCTGCTTCCCTCTTGCCTTAGCCTGGGCTTCTACGGTGTCTCTAGGTGGTATCACACTATGTCTTAGTGTCTCCGGCGCAAATAAACTTCCACTTCTAGTAAAGCCCCCTACTCCAACGTTTTCTACTTGAGCTGGGGTCGTACTAGACGTGTCCAAATTTTGTTTTTGGCCGTTACAATATACTTCTCCACCATGACTCCAGGGAATGACTTTATCACTTTGATACATTATTGGCCGTGCAGTGGTAATCGTTATCAGTGCCACTCTGGCCTGTGGAGGAACTTGAGATGGATCGTAGAAAATGGTTACTGTGGAGACTTCGCTTTCTTTTACAACTTTGTCAAACTGTAAAACTCCTTCATTAATCATACTTTGGATCCCCTTTATTAATTGCTCACAACCACTTGGCGTTTCAACACATCCCAGACAATCAGTTCCACAACCTGCAAACACACCCCTCTAGGCCAAACACGCTTTAACAACTTTCAACGGAGTTTGCAGGTCGTCGATATCACATACCAAGTTTAGATTCTCCCCATCGTTAACTGCCCCAACTGTACCCCTGTGAGGAGGCATGGGGTTCTGTATTACATTAGGAGTAGGAGCGAAATTAATCACTTTAGAATCCATTAGGTCTTGAACCACATACTTCAAGGCTTTACAGATTTCCGTTGTATGTCTGGGGGCTCTGAAATGAAATTCGTATCTGGCGTTTGTATCGTATCCTTCAGGAAGTTTCCCCGACTTCGGGAGTTGCAAAGTTCGGAGTTGAACCATCTGGAGTTGGAGGAGATTCTTAAAAATTTGTGAATAGGACATAGGCGGAGATTCAATCTGCCTCTCTCTGGTCCTCTGAGAATAGTATGAACGAGGAGCTATTTATTGATACCCTTGTTGGCGTTATTGCTGTGGTTGTTGGACTTGCTGTTGAACATGTTGAGCTGAGTTAGTGACAAGGGCCACTTGCTGATAAACCCCTCTGTTACCTCCTCCCCTCTGCGCATACACTTCCCCAGTCTCTCCTTCTCTCCTTTTCAAGAAGGGTTTCTTGACACTAGAATTTGAAGCGCCCCAATTCTGAATCTTCCCTTGATTGATCTAACTTTCTATCCTCTCGCCAGTCAAGATGATATCTGAAAACCCACTTGAGGAACATCCAGCTAACCTCTCCATGAAATTCCCAGGGAGGGTATCCAGGAACAGGTCTACCATTTCTCTCTCCAGCAAAGGTGGTTGCACTCTAGCGGCTACTTCACGCCACCTCTGTGCGTAATCTATGAAGCTCTCCAAGTTTTTCTGAGTCAGACTCTGAAGTTGAGTGCGACTGGGCGCCATGTCGATATTATACTGATATTGCTTGAGGAATGCTTCTCCTAATTCCTTCCAGCTTCTCACAGAGCTTCTCCTAATTCATTCCAAGGATCCTTTGGAGATACTATCCTAGAAGTAGTACATCTAAAGCTTTTCATCCCTAGTATGGGCAACAATTTTTCGGTAGAATGCCTGCAAGTGAGTTTTAGGGAAGAAGCTACCATTATATTTGTCAAAAGTAGGTGGCCTGAATTTGTGAGGAATAAACACCCCAGGGAATAGGCCCATGTCAGACACATTTATCCCTAAAGTGTCTCTACACTCTAGGGCTTTGACTTTCTCAGCAAGCATAAAAAAGTCTTGAAGATTTCCTTCTCCACCAAACCCCATATCATTGTTAAAAGGAGGGAACCAATCCTCCTGTCTGTCTTGTACTGGAATGAAGGTTGTTGTGCCAGGTTCTGTAACTTGAGGTCCACCTGGGCCATTATTGGTGTTGGGAGGAATCACTTGTACTTCAGGAGTGGTTACAAGAGGGTTAGTCTGAGGAGGGTTGAGATCCTGAATCGAATTTCTCAAATCTTGTTGTCCCTGAGCCATCCCTTGCATCATGACCATGAATTCCACCATTCTGGTGCGAAACTTATTAAGCTCAGTTTGCATAGCATCCATGATTGTCCTCTGATTGTTGCGAGTTGTGTAACGATGTGGGATATTTTATCGAAGATGACGGGTCTTAGAGGCCCTCGTAATCTTTGCCTGAAACACAAATAAGTTAAGCAACCTATAGAAAACCTTCAAAACAAAGAAGAAATGCAAATGATGTGTATGAAATGCAATGTGTTTCTTTTATCCTCAAGATTCCATTTACTTTCCCATTCTGGTGTTGAGAAAATATCCCTTGCAAGAAAATCCTGTATGACATTCAAACTTGAAGTGGTGGCATTTATTTTGTGTCCTTGCAACGGATAATAACCAGCGACTTCAGGTAAATCAGAGGACAAATGAAATAACAAAAATCCTCAGGGTACAAATTCACATGTCAAGAAAGGAAAAGTACATCAAGAGAGAGGGGATTCCCACAACAAGCCTGTGGGTAATCCAAGTCATATGCATACAAAACTAAAGCTTAGGAAGATCTACATCATGTAATCTCCAACTAAGGCGCTTGACATTTTGCAACATTTGAGCTATATCCGGATGAGTAGGTTCCCGCACAAGCTTCTGAATTAGGATATCCCTAAGGTCAAAGGAGACATGCAATTCCTCAATTTGTTGTAGGAACACCTTCTCACTTTCTTGGCTTGTAATGGAATCAATTTTGACTTTCTTGACATCAACTTTCAGTTTCAACTCGTCTATTTTTCTCTTAGCTTCCTTTACTGCTTGTGGCTTTCTGCTAGACTTTGGAGACAAATATTCTCTTAATGATAAGCCTTCTGAAGGAGCTCTCTCTGTCCATCCAAAAAATCTTGAAGACTCTTGATTTCCAGCTTGTGCTTGATCTCCATCTCTTTCTGCTTTCTCAAGTTATCTTCCCACTTCTCTTGCCATAAGGTGACAGCCTCATTAGCTTCATTCAAATCTTTCTTCTCCTTTCGACGCTGGGCCGCCTTGTGAGTTTTAGCTAATCCCCTTTTCTTGAAGTAGAGCTCTCTCTCTTGAAAGTCTTGCTGCTTGAGCCTGACCATCTCTTCAGCTTTGTTAGCTCTTTCCTCCAATTTTTGATTTTGCATCTTCAATTTCTGGCATGAATTGTAAGCTTCTTGATTCTCCAACCTGAGTTGTTGAACCAAGGCTTCCAACTTTTGATATTCTTGAAGAGGCACTGAAGTTATGGGTGCTACCTCCTTAGGGTAGAGAGGTGTTTCTTTAGAAAATGGGAGAAATAGGGTCTCCACACGATCCTCCAACCAGCTGGCAAAAGGATCATAAGTATTGGAATCTACTCTCCCAAAGTCTTTCTTCCCTTTCATCACTCTAACCTCCCAAACTTGGGATGCTAGTATGCTCTTCTTGAGATTTCCTTCTGCTGGAGAATATAAAGATTCATTTGCCTCTTCAATCAAAGGCACAACTCTTAATGAATAACCAAACTGCTTCCTGGACAAGACAAGATTGTAACTGATCCCACCTTTCCTTCCTATCAAAGGCACACTTGGGAAGCTACCATAACTGACCAATACTTCTTTGCCCACAAGATCCCTGTTGCATCCCCATGCAATGTCAGCTGAGGTTAAGCCCATTAATCTTTTGGACCACTTCCAAGATTGTTTTAAATCCTAGAAAGGTCCTGATTTAGGGAGTTGCCTTACAAACCAATCAGCAAATAGGGGAGCACAACAATTTACATGTCCCTTCCTCTTTTCGTTCCTGTGGTGAACTCCATAGTAAAAGTCACCTAGCATAGTGGGTACTGGATTTCTTCTGGAAAATATAGTGATAGCTTCCATGTTGATTAAACCCTTCTCTCCTAGAAACAAACTGGTCCCATACACTATCAAAACAAGCAAGGTGCTGAACTTAGCACATTTGTTTTCAGAGGCCAGATCCTGAGCTTCCTTGATAAGAAAATATAAGAAAAGTCCTTTACCTTTGGTGGCATCCAATTCTCTGTTAACCTTGGATAAGTACAGAAGAAAAGAATCAGTTATATCTTTGGATGAAGGCATCTTCTCTAAGCCATAGTGTCGTACCTCGAAAAAATACGATCCTCGCGATGGGACGCGGAAAGAAAACAACAGAGTCGCCACCTAATTCTATTTATTCTAATTAAAGAAAAGGGAGATATAGATACAATCTAATTAGGATAAGAAATGGTTTACGAAACCAAATTCTATGTTCGGGAGTCGGTTACGCAAGGGGAAGGTGTTAGCACCCCTCACGTCCGTTGTACTCAACGGGAACCTCTTAGCTTAATTATGCGATTATATGTTGATCTTAAGTTTTTGTCTTCTAAATATTATTAATATGTTTGTTTTAAAGAAATAAGTTTATTATTATTATTATTAATACTACGGGGGAAAGATTAAAGCTTTTTTATTAGGGTGCTCGCGAAGGATTGAAATCCTTGTGCCTACGTATTCCCTTGTGCAATGGGAAAGTCAGAGCTTCGTAGTTCCTGCTACTACGGTTTGTGATTTTTAATGGAATGATTGTTTAAAATGCATTCTACTGCTAAGCGTTGGCTTATACTCGCGGCGGAGGCTAAAGCGCTAGCTTGTTTGCGAGATAGAAAGATTTAAACAATGTTCATTTAAAGAAAAGGTGTTTGACCTTTGTTAAGTGTTTTAAAACGAAAGGAGAATGAAGCACAGCTCGAGGGCTAGCTGTAAACACCCCAAATTTGCCCTCACCCACTAACACCATAGCTTGTGATCTCTTCATATGCATAAGTTCAATCATAGCATCTCATATTGCATTTTTGATTCACTGCATAGATTCAAAGTCATCTGCATCTAGGGTTTGTGATCTAAGCAATCCAAAAGCCATTTGAGACACTTCAAAGGTCATCAATCACTTAAAATGGGTCCATGTATGTTCAAGCATCATAATATATCCTCTCAAAGTCAAGAATGTCAAAAAATCACAAGAACTGAGAATGGCATGGAAGGAGAGCCAGGTTTAACTGCACAGATGACCTAGAATTAGGGTTTTGGTTTCAAAGGCCATAACTCCAAATTTTTTGGTCATTCTTATTTATATTGGTCTCTATATGTTATAAGGAGCATGCATATCAATTTTCATGAAGAAATTCCATGGGGAAGTCATCTGATCAAGAGTTGACTTTTTAAGCAAGTCAGTGTAAAATCAGGGCATCTGAGGCCCCCAATGACCCAACCAAAGGGTGTTCTTCATCATTTTGATTATGTATGATCTTTATTTGATCATAGAAGATGTTAGAAGTTCACAAAATTGAATAATTTCAAGCCATTTGCAAAGTTGACTTTTTGGGAAAGTTGACTTGTGATGAAAATTGCCATTTTGGGAAACTTTTTCAACCCTTACTTTTTGATTCAAAAATGCCTCAAATGAAAAAACTTTGGTCATGAAAGTTGTATAATAGATCATTCCATTTTCAAAAAGTACAAGAACTTGACCTAATTCATTTTGGATCAAAAGTTATGGCTTGTCAAAGTTGGCAAAAATCACATAATTTCAAGTTTTCTACCAAAGAGGCAAAGTTGCAAAACCACTTGCCAAGGCAAATTGAACTTCCAAATGGACTTATAAACTTCACACAAACATGAACCAAGGCCTACAAGTCATATTGCATCAAGGAATCACTCATTTTTGTGACTTGTGGGACAAGAATTTCCAAAGGGGCCAAACTTTATGAAAATTGCAAAACACCTCATAAGTCTTGATCCACTTGCTGATTCATCTCATAAACAATTCCATGGCTCTCCCTAAACTCAGCTGAGACAAGACAAGCAAAAAGACTAGCTATACCATTGCCCATACCTCAAGTACAAGTCAAGTTGACATTTTGGCAACTTGCCCATACCAATCACACTATGCCACAACCACTTTCTGAACCAATCCCATTTGTTTATACAAATCAAAAGGAAGCCAGAGGACATAACACACAAGCCTGAAACCTCCAAGAAGATAGCATTCTCATTTTCCACCTCTTATGCAAAACCATTCGAAACACTCTCCACAAGCATAAAACATCCAAACAAACTTCACAAACAATCTCAACATGACTCACTGATCACAAACCAACCATTAAAACAGCCTGAAAGTCACTGAAACCAAAACACGATCACCCCCCCCCCCCCCCTTGAGCAGAACTTCTGCCATCTCCCAAATCAGCCATCAACAAGAGTTGTGAAGCATTCCATTGAGCTCAGGGGGGACCAGAGGAGTCAGTTTGCATAGGAGAAAGGCTCAGAAAGCTCCTGTTCGAAGAACTTCAGTTCAGGTATCCATAAAGAACAAATTTTCCAGAACTTCATTTACTTGTTATAAATTGGTTCTACATGTTATCCTGATCATCATGATGTGTTTAAAAATGAAAATGCTGGAATATTGAGTATGTATGAGTTGTCTGAAACATTCTGCCCTAATTTTGTTTTGCTTCGATTTGCATGATTGATGAATGAAAAATGGTTTTTGTTTGGGGGTTTTGATTCAGTGTTGAGTGGGGTTTGATTCTGGGCAGAGAGATTTCATTTTCATTGCGTGGAGAGAGAGATAGTGATTTCACCTTGCCGGAGAAGATGACCGGAACACTGTTCCGGTCATCTGAAAGTGTTTAGGGTTTCTGATTAGGGCTTAATCATAATTAAGCAAGTTTGAATGCTGGTTGTCCAGATGCGCGCCTAGTCAATTCGCGCGTTTCCCAATTTGAATCCTGGCCCTTTGATTTGCATACTTTCCCATTTTCAGTTTAAATTCAATTTTATTTTTATTTAAATTCATTTCTTTTGTACATTTATTTAAAAATAGCAAAACACTTTGAAAAATTCTGAAAATTTTTATCAAACCTTTTATTAATTTTCAGAAACCAAAAATATTTTTTATTTTTATTTTTTGTATTGAAAATTATTTTTAAATCATTTAAAAGTTTATTTTTAATTGATTAATGAGAATTAATTAATTAAAAATACTTTTAGGTATTTAAAAATCACAAAAAAATTCATGAAACATTTAAAATCATTTAGAAACATTGTAGAACCTTCAAACCAAATTTCTTTTTTGATCTTGATGCCTTTTGACAATTTTCAATGGATTTAATTTCATTTCAAGGCATTATTTTGATCCAAATTCAAAAATTCATTTCTGCCTAACCATTGAGAGTTGGACAATGATTCATTTTGCATTGCATCTTGCATAACATGTAGTTTATAGGATTAAATTGGCATGAATTGATCTTGCATTTCCCATTTGTTTGGCCTTTTTCTTGATGAGGTACCATAAAACCCTAGCCAACTTAGGAAATTTATAACTTACACTAGGTTAATAATTGGATCCTCTCCTTTGGGCAATGAGTTTGTATAGGTTTAGGGTTCCTTTGAATGCATTTTCAAATTTTTATCATGATGTTTGCTTCTGGTTTTGAATTTTGCTTTGTGCATTGATCATGAACCCTAATTTGGGCTTTCTTTTGCATTCATCTTACATTTGCTTGCATACCATGACTTGCCATGACATTTTATGCATCCATTTGATTCATAACACATCTTAGGACATATTAGAATCATGTTTGATCATTTCACCTTTCATTTGCCATGTTGTATGTCATTTGCATTTCATAACTTTTCATGTATGTTCATGGTTCTAAGCATGTTTCTTTTGCATCCCATATGCTTGTATGATCATCCTCATGCCTTGTTTCATGTTTGAATCATCTTTTAGCATCATTAACATCATGTATTTGCTTCTTACTTTGTCTTGCATCATGCCATTGCATCTCATTTGCATTGCATTTCATTTCTTTCACTAACTTTTCAGGTGGTAAGTTACCTTGAGAAGTGAATTTGCCTTCACTTCTCACAATCTCTTTTCATCTCTCTTATGCATCATTCCTGCATTTTTGTATGTGTATTGGATTGAGCTTGCTCTTTCTTGTTCATCTTACCTTCTTTCTTCAAGCAACTTGACTTCTTAAGTGAAGCAAGTTGTTTTGCTTCTCTTTGCTCCTTTCATCTGCTTCCCTCCTTGGTGGTTCTTTGAAGATCTTTCTTGCAAACCTCACAAACCCTAGGAATGACCAAGCATGACAATAATTAGGGTTGATTAGTCCCCCATTTAGCTTTTACCTTTGTGTCATCTTTGAGTCTTCTCTTCTCATCTCATAACCAGGGACTAAACCCTAAAGGCTTTAAGGCTTTGTGATTAAGCTTATGCTTGCATCCTTCTATTAAGATGGAGTGTATAACTTTAATCCTAAGTGTTAAACCCTTAATGTGTTTAAATCCTTTAATCAATTCACTTGATAATCATCAAGACATCAAGCTTGTAACTTGGGCCTTGCATTAGGGTTCTAATTCTTCCTTAATTGGTTAAGAAGGACTAACCCTAGTGTTAATGGACAAGTCCCCCTCAAGTTGTCTTACAAATCATAAAAAATCACTTCTTCATCATATCATTAACTAAAATCCACTTAATAAAGGCTTTGTTTTGTCATGGGTTTAATCCCTAATCATGGATTAAGTTGAGGAGTTTTCCTCAGCTTAAACATTCTCATCTATTATCCTTCTATTAGGATGGTGTAATGAGTCTGTTTAATCCCTGATTATGGCTTAATCTCATTACTTAACACTAAACAAAAACAACAAAAACATTTAACTAATCACAAGTAGGTTAATGATCTTCATCCTACATCAAAGGTGATTAAGTGTGAGATGCTAACTTCACACTTAAGGTATTCTCACTACCCCTAATCAGAGGGAAGATGTGATGAGTTTACTAACCCATTGGTTTAGGCTTAAGCTCATTAACTTATGACAAACCTTCAAAAGGCAATAAAAGACTAAAAACTCAAAAAAAAACAATAATCGTCTCCTCCGGGATTCTTTTCTCATCTCATTCACTCACAAACGAGAACTCGCTTCTTCCGTCTAATGCAAGACAGTTTGCACCTGAGCCAGACAGGTCATACACTTGAGCATAGACAAGTGAGCAGTTCACAAGTCAATTCATCTTTCAGTCTCTTTGGGTCGAACTACGGTGTTCTGACTTCCTCATTGCACGAGAGGATACGTAGGCATAACTTAACGGTTATCGAACAAAAGTCTCTGTATATTCCCCCTCTTTCCAGCATTTTTCTTTAAGCCTCATAGTCTTGAGCATTTCATTCTTGTTCTTACACTGACACTTCACTTGTACATTTCACACTTCTCTTACACTGACACTTGCATTCTTTTCCAGCTTGGACACATAAATTGCACTGACACTACCCCTTTAAAACACAAATCTTTTAAGCGTGGATCCCGTCGAGTACGACAGATAATCTGGGTGCTAATACCTTCCCAGGTTGTAACCAACCCCCTTTCTCAGTCTCTCTGGTTCGCAACCGTCTTATCCATATCTTTTCTTAGGTCTATGCAGCATTACCTTTCCTTCGGGATAAAAATGCCTAGCTGGCGACTCTTTTCTCTTCTTGTGAGTTCACTCCTGTGTGTTCTCACATTCCCTTTTCGCCGACCGTTCGCGTCTGTACCCCTCTTGGCCCGGGTGTTATTTTGGTGGGAGCGACACTAGCCTCAAGAGTAATTGCATTCAAGGACCCGTGGAGTGCTGGACTCCAAAGTTCAGTTATTCGTTGATTAATTGTAAAGTGATTTGCGTTTGTTGGTGAATTTTAAGTTGTATCTCCATTGTGAAAGGGCGAATGAATTACAAATCGAGGGTTAGCCCCAACAGTAATTTAAATCAAAAACCCGGGGAATGCTAGATTCCTGAGTTTAGTTCTTTCACGATTTTAATTAGAGATTTACGTTTTGAAAACAAAAGAGCGAATGAATTACAAATCGGGGGCTAGCCCCAACATTAATTCAATTCAAAAACCCGAAGAATGCTAGATTCCCGAGTTTAGTTCTTTCATTATTTTAATGTGTTAATTAAGAGTTGATTGTTTAAATATTTGTTTAAAAATGACTTAGGGTTTAATATTTTAGAAACGAAGGAATAAATGAAACACAACTCGAAGGCTAGCCTCAAGAGTGGTTCATTAAAGAACCCGCAGAATGCTAGATTCCGAAGTTCAGTTCCTCGTTAATTAATTAAGATGCGATAAAGATCGTGCAGATGACAATCACATAGTGACCGACTTACGTGTGTGAAGTGTAGGCGAGAATGTTTTAATTGATTAAATGAAGTGGATTCTAATCCTAATTTCTAAAGGTGTTCCTAATAATACTAAATCGTAAAATAAAGGCGAAAAAAATAAATTGCGTTTGAAAATAAACGGGAGAGGGATACATGATAATTTATGCGGGATTGCGAAGAAATAAAAGATATCGTTGTAGTTTTCCCAAGAGGAAGTGTGTGTGCAATGTATGAATTAATCAGAATCATTAGTATTAAATATTGTACAAAAAATGCAAGAAATAAAATAAAATAAATATACTAAATAAAGTGAAATGAATTATAGAGATAGAATAAATTAAATAACATGAAAATAAAATAGATAAATGGCCTCATATTGGTCACGATTAATCTGAAACGATTTATCGTGGCCTTTTGTGATATCATCGGCCGGAAGAACAAAATAAATTAGAATCAAATAGTTTACTATTATGTTTTTTGACATGTTTTTTAAATAATAATAAAAATACTAAAACTAAACTACACTAAGAGTTAGAAAAAAAATGAAATAATAAAATAAAGATCTAAAAAAAGATGGATTAATACAAATAAAATCAAAATGAAAGTTTTATAAACTAAAATATAAATAAATAAATAAATGACAGATAATACTCACAAACTCCAAAGCTAGCAAAGTTTGAACTTGTTGTGTAGAATAAAGTGAAGGTGTTTTGATGGAGGTTGTTGTTGTGATGAAGATGGTGAATGTTTATGGGTATTGTGTAAGTAAAAAAAAGAATTTGGACTTTGAAAAATATGTAATGAATATGCTAGATTTTGAGAATTTAAGGGTATTCTTGTTAGTCTCAAATGAGAGAAAGATAGATCTTATTTATAGTGTGAATGAGGTAGGAGTGTTGATGTGGCAATCCATGTGACTTTATGAGAATGATTTTTGGTCATTGATAAGTCCAAGTTGGCAATCCATGTGAAGTGTGAGAGTGATTCATGGTCATTGATAAGTCCATGTTGACAATCCATGTGACTTTATGAGAATGATTATTGGTCATTGATAATTCCAAGTTGGCAATCCATGTGAAGTGGTTGTACTACATTGTAGTGGACCCCACTTGCTATTTTTCCTTTTTTGAATATGAAGAAAAACAAAAGAAAAGTAGTAATAATATAATAAATATTAATAAAACTAATAATAATAATAATAAAAAAGAAAAAAAATTGAAAATGATTATCTAAAAATAAATTATATTGAATAAAATAAATTGAAGTTAAACTAAATAAATTGAAATTGAAATTAAACTAAAATCTAAATTAACTTAAATAAAAAAATATTCTAAATTAGAATTGAACCAAAATAAAATTTAAATTAAAACTAATTCTAAAATATCTAATATAATCTAAACTCCTATTCTTAAAGCGAAATAAGTAATTCTAAAAAACTCAAGAATAAAATATGACATTAAAAGTAAAATAAATAGAACTGCATGATTAATGATTAATTGATTATAATGCAAAAATGACTGACTATCAAATAATTCGATAAAAATGCGCCAGATGAATAAAATTTGAAAAAAATCCGGTCAAAATTTAGGGTGTGACAGTTGCCCCTATTTAATCTTTTTGAACCTGAATGTATGAATAACAAAGTTTTTTTTTTAACATTTAAGGTAGAAGAGGATTAAATATTAGAATACCTAGAATTTTGACCGGATGCGGATGAAATGCAATGTGAAAGGATGTATGAGAGATTGAGTTATGCAGGGAATGATGTTATATGAAACAGGATAACAATAGAGGATCCCACTAGGGAAAATATTTGAGAACATTAAGGATGAAGAAACGTAGACAGGAAGTATTCGAAGTGATAAATCAACAGGTTCAAGTGTAACTGTTTATACTAAGAATAACAAAAGACGAAAACAAAAAGAAATCCAAAGTGTTGGTTCAACTAACACGGGTGAAGTCAAGTTGACACTTAGGATGACAAGGAAATATTCAAAGTGAATGCGCATTGGCACGATGCGACCAACTTATACTTAAGAATAAAAACAGAGAAGAAATAACGTCCATGGATTGGATTGGACGAAGTCGAATAAAAACAGACATCCATAGATTTTATTGGACGAAGATAAAGTAAGAGATTTTCAATCAAAGGAAAGACATTCAATCATAGCTTTAGACAAGGGACACGATATCCAAGAATTACATTGGATAAGGTGAGCAATGATTTTCAGGAATGGCACTGAAGGTAAATGAAAATCACTATATTCAGAAATGACACTAAATATACAGATAAAAGTTTCAGGAATGGCACTGAAGGTAAAGGCAAATACCTATATCCAGAAATGACACTGAGTAAAGGCTGAGCAATGATTTTTCAGGAATGACACTGAAGTTAAAGGCAAATCACTATATCCAGGAATGGCACTGGATATACAGATAAAACTTTCAGGAATGGCACTAAAAGAATAAGATAGAGACCCAAGAATAGCACTTGAGGAAAGAAAATATCCAGGAATGGCACTGAATATACAAATAATATCTTCAGGAATGGAACTGAAGTTAAAGGCAAATCACTATATCCAAGAATGGCATCAGATATGCAAATAAAAATTTCAGGAATAACACTGAACGAACAAGATATAGACCCAGGAATAGCATTAGAAGAAGTATGCTAAGATCTAGGAACAACACTAGAGGAATAATACAAAGACTCAGGAATAACACTGGAGGAATAAAATATCCAAGAATGGCACTGGAGTGAAAGAAAGGTAAGTTTTTGGTAGGTGCCAAGAAGTTGGACTTTCAAAGTGAGGTAAATGTTTGACCACAACATGACCTACGGTAAGTGAAAATGAGGATAAAACACTCTTGTTATGCATAGTATAGAACTTGTTATGATGTATGATCAAATACATGTAATGCAGATGCTGACAATAGGGATTGACTCTTTTATGGAGATGACAAGATTGGAAGGTTGATTCTTCAACACTATGAGATCATTGTTATTCTTCTCAGGGACTAAAGATGTTTAGGTTGAACAGACCTTCTCCACACTAATAAACTGTACCTAGTTGATGATCCTCGGAGAAGGGATGAAAAGTTTCTTTAGGGATTCTTCCAATGAATTTCCCCAAATAAGCTGACTATTGCAGATGAGTTGATCGTTGCTTTAACTTGACTGACTCTGAAAATGATTGCCTTATGATGCGCTTGGAATCCTGCTTCAGTATAAGTTTTGTAAATTCTTTTGTATAAACCAATTCTGAGATGGACTTTCACCGAACAACAACCTTGCCCTGATTCTCAACATGGTCTGGAAGGAATATGCCCTGATAGGATCACTAGACCAGTTCTTAACTGTTTGAAAATTCCTTGCTAGAAAAGATAGTTTGCAAACAAAAACATTTATACAACCATGGTAATTAAAAGCAAATGCAACTTTTGAAATCAAAATTAATGTTGGAAGAAAAGCAAATGAATCACTAGTCAAAACACGATGGTTTATAACGTTCAAAGTGAAAGGTAAAGTGAAAATATGTTCAAAACAAAATGACTTGCAAAGATCTTTTTGGAGTCAGTTTACATAACCTTACTGTAGTATGCTTTCATAATAACCTTGCCTCAATAGGTCTTTTAAGGGTTGTATCGTGGTCTGGTTCATGGTTCATGAAACAAGGATAAAGGCTCAAAATTGTTTGTACCTACCCTTCTTCGTGATAAATCTCCAATCCTACATTCAATTAAATCTACACACATTTATCTTGACAACGTAAGGGTAAAGATGATGATTTGAGGTTCATTGGAAATGACAATCATTTTATTTGGCTTTGATGAATGTTTGTAGTGACCCATCGATTTTGGACATGGTGGTCACTAAATCTTACTTGTTTGATGTTGAGGATTTGAGGGCCTCTTTTGCTTGATTTTCTTTTTTGAACCGATCCCTAACTTTTTCCTAGGTCCTTTTTTTTGACTTAGCGGGATTTTTTTTTTGTACTTTTGAAATTTTGAAAGTTGTGACTGCCAAACCATTGGTTGTAATGGATCATCTTGTAATTTGAATGTGTAATCAAAATAATTGAACAACTACCCTGCCCCAAGTTAAACATAAGGGTTTAGATCCAAAGGAAACTCCTACTTCTAAGCTCGAAGTGGTGAACTATGGATTAAATCCTTATCTCTCCAGTGTTTGGTAATTGAAACAATGCCTGTACATCACCGACAAGATTTTATCCGAAAGCAAACCACAAAAGCTATGTGTAACACCCCGATTTCATAATTTATTAAATAAAATAATTATTATGTATATGGGTGGTGTTTTTGAAATTATAAGTGAAGAATTATTTAAATAATAATATAATGATAATATGGTATTATTTGAATATTATTACTAAATAAATAAAATAGTAAGAATTGGAGGTCTAAGGGGCAAGGTGGTAAATTGGTGTGGTTTTATGAGAAGGGAAAAAAGGAATCATTTTCATTCATTGTGTTTTGGGTGGAAATAAGAAGTTGGCTCTGAAAAAGAGGAAAAAGGGAGAGAAGAGCAAGAGACCTAAAGCTCCAAGATCAAGATTGTTCAAGGAATCGATTGAATCTAAGGTAAGGGGGAGAAAGGGTTCTTTATTGGTGATCTAACATGAAAGGGTAGTTGAGAGGTCCTTACTCTCCTAGGGATTGTGTGATTTGATATAATTTGATGAATTGTGGTATGAATATGGAATTACATGATTGATTGTTGTATTTGGAATAATCGTTGTTTGAATTATATAATTGGATTAATATGAAAACTGTTATATGAATGTTGTTGTTGATGATATGAATTGAGAAAAGGAAGAGAAACTTAAAATCCCTAATTTGATTAGTAATATTAGGTTGGAAAGATATGTGGTGTTAAAGGTCTTAAAATCAGTATAAGAATGACATTGGGACTGTTTTGAGTGATAAAAGTGAGATATAATCAATAGAACCCGAACTGGTATGAGATGGGGAATGAAAAGTGATTTTTGGGAAAAAGTTGATTTTAGGTGCAGGAATCCTGACACAGGCCGTGTCACACGACACAGGTGGCCGTGTCAGGCTACGGGAACAAGATTAGGAGGATTTTTGGGAAGTTGGAGATCAGAGGGTGTGAAACGGGCCGTGTCACACGACACGGGTGGCCGTGTCACACGACACGGGTGGCCGTGTCACTCTTCTATACTTTTGAAAATGATGTTTTCAGGGTGGTTCGTCAGGCCGTGTGACACGGGCCGTGTCAGGGGACACTGGGGGCCGTGTTAGGCCTTTGTATTTGGGAAATTCGCGATATTTTAAGCCGGTTTCGTCCCGTTCCCTTGGTCTACTTTCTTACCATTAGTCTAAGGCTTTGAGGATAACATCCATGAGTAACTATAGGACCTGACAACCGATAATTAGTGTGTGAGTTTTATATGATTATTGTGGATAATATAACTTTATTAATTGGTTACTTAAAATGTGTTGAGTATGGTGATGTTATTATAATTCTTGTACAAACTATATGATGAACTGGTTGATAACCGATGAAGATCACGAGGATCATGTTGATTGGTAATATTGTTGATTGTATGCTTTGCGTAGACCCCATGAGGTAAGGTTGGTAGCGATGAGGATCGGAAGGATCATATTATATTGGAAAATGTATGGAAAATAATTGAGAGTGGAATTAATGAGGAATTCATAGGATATGGTAATTGGTAATTAATGTGTAGGAATATATGTGCTTATGTTGATTTATATGATTCTTGATGATGAACCATATGAATTGTGTTGATTATATGTGTGAATACTGTCTGATTGTTTATGTGACCCATGTGATGGGATGTGTGGTAATTGATGAAGATCATGAGGATCATGTTGGCATGATTGTATTCATGTGTGTTCGTGATATGGTATGTGTGTAATCGAGTTTTGCATATGCATACATGTTGATGGAATAATCATGTCGTGGATGTGATTATTCAGGATTCATTGAGAATCGTGGTTGCAGGGTTGATCGTGTCTTGTTGGAGACGTTAACGATGCATCCGGGGTTCTATTTGATGAACCGTTATTGTGAGTCGGTACCGCATTTGCATTGTGTATTGAGTCACTTTGCATTGATTGAATTAATGATGTATGATATGTGTTGATGAACTATTTGAGATATTGATTAATTGTACGATGTATGATGTGTATTTGATGAATTGAGGTGAGACTACCCTGTAAGATGTTATTTGCACCGTTAATATATTGAATTGTTTTCTCACCCCTTTGTTGTTTGGTTGCGTCTGTGCTTCTTCGGAAGTACAAATGATTCAGGTACTTGAGTATGCTCGGAGTACAAGTTGTTTGGTCGATTCCTAGGTGTCGCTCTGATACGTAACACGGGAAATGGGGATATTTGTTATTTAATTATTCTTGTTAGTAATAGTTACGTATCATATTTTGTTGAAACTTATAAATTAAGTGAATTGATGAATTTTGTGGATATTTGGCGAATTGCCGATTGTTGAATAAAAATATATTTCCGTTGTTTTTTAATAAATGATTATACTTTTGGTTGATTTTGAAAATGTAGCTACTCACTTGTTAATTAAACTCTGACTTATCTGAAAACTTATGTTATTTTAGAAAATGAGAAAAGTGGGTGTTTCAATTGGTATCAGAGCAGGTCCGTCCGGCCGGCCAGTTTGTTGCGTGTCGTTTGTCCCGGAGTATGCGATATGTGTGTGAAACACTATCGATACTTGCTTGTTTGCTAGCTATTTATTTGTAGGTGTTAGTTGAATATAAGTGGGGGAGAAGCTATTGTTTCTCTGGAGTGTTGGCTTGTGGTGTGTTGGAATTTCAGTGGTGCAAAAGTTGCTAAGGTTGGTGTTAACTATGGATTCGCTAGTGAAACATCTTAGTTCACAAGATGCGAGGAACGCTATTAGAGTTGAGAAATATGGTTTATGACCATCATGATTGTCGGCTATCTATTGGAAAATTGAGGAACTGATCACCCTCAATCCCTTGTTGATAGTAGACGGAATCGTGTTGGATGCAAAAGACATATCTTTCAGCCGAGATAGTATGTTCAGCAGACCATTTGGAGTTGAGCCAGAGTTATTAGTGGTATAAAGGAGTAGATGTAGATTCCGATATCCGGAAAAGAGATGAATTTAAGGATTGATTATGTTACTAATGGTTACTCCTCGGTGAGTAGGAAGTGAATTGGGAATGGATAGTTATGAAAAGTTGAACGTTATATCTACTGGGTATGTAGCAGAACTTTTGAGAGAGGATCCGATGTCTGATTTGGTTGCATATATGACATTGATTGGGAATAAGGTCACAACGATGGACCGTCTGTTGAGTACGAATTATAATTGTGTTTTGAAAGATATATTAGAGGTGTAGTTATAAGGAATCGTGGCAACAAGGGTGCCTTCTGGGAAAACTTCGGTGTTATTGATATACAGAGGTAGAGATATAAAGCTGTATATTGATTGGTGAATATTATAAGAATTCACCATTGTAAAGGGGATAAATTGGATTTGATTGATAAAGGATCAAAAGTGAGCTGGAATTCATCCGTAAGGTTGTTGTTGTCGTGAGTTGGATTATCATGCCTACCAGAACCTTGAGTCAGTTGGGAATTCGTAAGAATAGTATAACGGGAATGTGCTAATTAGAACCAGATGTTGACAGGTCATATTGGGTGAACTTACTTCTATGAAATATGTGGAATGGAGATTTTGGATGTAAGTATTGAGTTATGTTTTGGCATGGTATGACCCGAGGGGGATGAGTCTCCGAAAGTATGAAGGTGTAATTTTTGTCGGAAATTAATTATAATTGTGTGTCTTCGCTATGTAGTGATGTTGAGTCGTTGCCTTAGGAGTGCGGTATATGGGATGCAAAGTATAGATAGTTTCATAAATGTTTTTGGAAATGGTGGACCGTGAGTTACGAGATCGATTAAAAAACTATATGTTGTGGTTAATATGGGATGAAGCGAGAGAAATATAAGTATCGTTGTATGTGTTGGACTATTAAGGTAAAAGTAAAATAGTAATTGTGCAATATTATCTTTCTGGAATTTAGGAATTAAGGGTCTAATTAATATGGTATTTGAAACGTTGGAAGGGGGATCCAACGAGTGAGTAGAAGTAATGTGAAACTATGAAATGACCATGGATGTGTTGTAGAAGATAGTGGTGACTGGTATGTATTACAGTGGATATGGAGTATGGATTGTGCCTTTCATATTTATTTGGATAATTTGGAGATGATAACTTTTGGAAGATGTCCTTATCTATGATGAAAGGAGAAAAAGGATTTGTGGAATGTTGGAAATTGAAGTATAAGAATTAGAAAAGATACAGTTATATACTAAGCTATCAAGAATGATTTTTATGAACAGGTGTGGATGTGTTTGATTGTGTTGTTCAGAGGGAGGTATGGGCCTGTCCGAAGTAGACGTGGATCTACAAGGATGGAAACGAGTAAGTTATAAGAGTTTAGAATGTATTTGGACTTAGTTGGTTGTTATTGCAGGTTATAAAAAGTTTTCCAAGTTCGTATTTTGTTGTTCGGATAACTTGTGAAAGAAAAGTCATTCCTTGAGAATGGTTGTTTTGAGGGAGAGCGCTGGAGATCCGGAGTAAGAATTAGGTACGGTTACAGTATGATTTTGTTTGATTCTGACAAGTTATGGATAGAATGTTGGATAATGATGTGATAAGTTGATAGGTTATTAGTACTTGATCGTTAAGTCATAGTTGGTATTATACGATAAGAGAGGAATTATGAAAGTATTTATCTTACCCATGGATTGGAAGTGGATGAGAGTAAAATCGTGTTGAGTATCCGATAATATTGTTGCCATGATTGGAGATTGAAGTGTTTGGTAATCACATGAGCATACAATTCCGATTTGATCAGGAAGAGTGGAGTATGAAGCGGCTAAGATGGTCAGAATGTTTGAAGTAGGGAGTTGGGAATTTTCCTATGTTTGCATTAATAGTGAAAGAGTTGAAATTGAGTTAGAAGTCAAGAGACTTGCATTCAAATATTGAGGTATGTTAAGTGAATTGTTATAATTGTGGTGAAGGTTAGAAAGAGTTAAAGTTAGATGTGAACTTCATGGAATAGATAGCTGCGAGTAATCAGAGTGTGCAGCAGAAGAGTGAAGTGGTATAATTGTTTGTACGTAAATGGCTAGTAAAGGCCAAGATATTGAGCGATAAGACCTGTTAAGGTATTAAGACTATCGAACATACCAGAATGGATGGGTAATAGTAAGAGGTTATCTACATATCGAGAATTATGGAATATGCAGAGATATTAATATATGTGATATGTGTGCTTCATTGATGGGTTATGATTATATTGATTTAGTGGAGAAACTACAAGGTTAGTTCGTTATCAGTATTGTTGTAGCTAGACGATGTGTATCATGAAATTTTGGTGCTTGTACTTATTATCGCCTCGTTACCTTTGGTGATGGTACGAGTGCGAGTAACTAATTCCTATGATGAGGATTAGGAAAGTGTTACATATGGTGATGGTAACAGTTTTTGTTGTGTTCTATTTCAGGTGTATACCTACGTGTTGTGAATTGATGATTGTGGTGTTTTTGTTGTTGTGGTAGTTTCGTAGCACTAATATTGTTGTTTTGGATTAATTATAGAATTATCGGTTATGGAAAGGGAGTGATTATACGGGTGCGATAGTATATCTAAGTAATTCCATTGAGTGCTATTTTTGAGGACGAAAATAAAATAAGTGGGGGAGAGTTGTAACACCCCGATTTCATAATTTATTAAATAAAATAATTATTATGTATATGGGTGGTGTTTTTGAAATTATAAGTGAAGAATTATTTAAATAATAATATAATGATAATATGGTATTATTTGAATATTATTACTAAATAAATAAAATAGTAAGAATTGGAGGTCTAAGGGGCAAGGTGGTAAATTGGTGTGGTTTTATGAGAAGGGAAAAAGGGAATCATTTTCATTCATCGTGTTTTGGGTGGAAATAAGAAGTTGGCTCTGGAGAAAGAGGAAAAAGGGAGAGAAGAGCAAGTGACCTAAAGCTCCAAGATCAAAATTGTTCAAGGAATCAATTGAATCTAAGGTAAGGGGGAGAAAGGGTTCTTTATTGGTGATCTAACATGAAAGGGTAGTTGAGAGGTCCTTACTCTCCTAGGGATTGTGTTGATTTGATATAATTTGATGAATTGTGGTATGAATATGGAATTACAAGATTGATTGTTGTATTTGGAATAATCGTTGTTTGAATTATATAATTGGATTAATATGAAAACTATTATATGAATGTTGTTGTTGATGATATGAATTGAGAAGAGGAAGAGAAACTTAAAATCCTTAATTTGATTAGTAATATTAGGTTGGAAAGATATGTGGTGTTAAAGGTCTTAAAATCAATATAAGAATGACATTGGGACTGTTTTGAGTGATAAAAGTGAGATATAATCAATAGAACCCGAACTGGTATGAGATGGGGAATGATAAGTGATTTTTGGGAAAAAGTTGATTTTGGGCGCAGGGCTCCTGACACGGGCCATGTCACACGACACAGGTGGCCATGTCAGGCTACGGGAACAAGATTAGGAGGATTTTTGGGAAGATTGGAGATCAGAGGGTGTGACACGGGCCGTGTCACACGACACGAGTGGCCGTGTCACTCTTCTGTACTTTGGAAAATGATGTTTTCAGGGTGGTTCATCAGGCCGTGTGACACGGGCCGTGTCAGGGGACATGAGGGGCCGTGTCAGGCCTCTGTATTTGGAAAAATTAGCGATATTTTAAGCCGGTTTTGTCCCGTTCCCTTGGTCTATTTTCTTACCATTAGTCTAAGGCTTTGAGGATAACATCCATGAGTAACTATAGGACCTGACAACCGATAATTAGTGTGTGAGTTTTATATGATTATTGTGGATATAACTTTATTAATTGGTTACTTAAAATGTGTTGAGTATGGTGATGTTATTATAATTCTTGTACAAACTATATGATGAACTGGTTGATAACCGATGAAGATCACGAGGATCATGTATATTGGTAATATTGTTGATTGTATGCTTTGCGTAGACCCCATGAGGTAAGGTTGGTAGCGGTGAGGATCGGAAGGATCATGTTATATTGGAAAATGTATGGAAAATAATTGAGAGTGGAATTAATGAGGAATTCATAGGATATGGTAATTGGTAATTAATGTGTAGGAATATATGTGCTTATGTTGATTTATATGACTCTTGATGATGAACCATACGAATTGTGTTGATTATATGTGTGAATACTGTCTGATTGTTTATGTGACCAATGTGATGGGATGTGTGGTAATTGATGAAGATCATGAGGATCATGTTGGCATGATTGTATTCATGTGTGTTCGTGATATGGTATGTGTGTAATCGAGTTTTTCATACGCATACATGTTGATGGAATAATCATGCAGTGGATGTGATTATTCGGGATTCGTTGAGAATCGTGGTTGCAGGGATGATCGTGTCTTGTTGGAGACGTTAACGATGCATTCGGGGTTCTATTTGATGAACCGTTATTGTGAGTCGGTACCGCATTTGCATTGTGTCATTGAGTCACTTTGCATTGATTGAATTAATGATGTATGATATGTGTTGATGAACTATTTGAGATATTGATTAATTGTACGATGTATGATGTGTATTTGATGAATAGAGGTGAGACTACCCTGTAAGATGTTATTTGCACCGTTAATATATTGAATTGTTTTCTCACCCCTTTGTTGTTTGGTTGCGTCTGTGCTTCTTCGGAAGTACAGATGATTCAGGTACTTGAGTATGCTCAGAGTACAAGTTGTTTGGTTGAATTCTAGGAGTCGCTCTGATACATAACACGGGAAATGGGGATATTTGTTATTTAATTATATTTGTTAGTAATAGTTACGTATCATATTTTGTTGAAACTTATAAATTAAGTGAATTGATGAATTTTGTGGATATTTGGCGAATTGCCGATTGTTGAATAAAAATATATTTCCGCTGTTTTTAATAAATGATTATACTTTTGGTTGATTTTGAAAATGTAGCTACTCACTTGTTAATTAAACTCTGACTTATCTGAAAACTTATGTTATTTTAGAAAATTAGAAAAGTGGGTGTTACACTATGGGTATTTTTCATCATCCTCCCTCAAACATTTGCATAATCAAAAGTTTTGAATAATAGGTATATATGTATTTTTTTGAAATAGAAAATGTAAAGACATAAATAAACAGATGAATTGAATTCAAAAGATTGCAAATGCTCATTTCATTAATCAAAGAAGTACAAACATAATTGAAAGGAAAACAGTTGTT
Source organism: Lathyrus aphaca (assembly GCA_963966055.1). Taxonomy (NCBI): domain Eukaryota; kingdom Viridiplantae; phylum Streptophyta; class Magnoliopsida; order Fabales; family Fabaceae; genus Lathyrus; species Lathyrus aphaca. Next base: position 425,972,364 of record OZ014523.1, on the reverse strand, counting down.
ACGAATACAAGGAAAATACAAACATAAAGGAAACAAAGGCCTAGTGACTAATCAGTAAACAAGGATGAGCTGTCATGTCTTGAAACACTGGCTTTAGGGAGAACGGGTTGAAGTTGATTGAAGCTTCAAGTTGCATGTCTTGGCAAAGGATTGTCCTTGATATTTGGATTGGGATCACGGAAGGAGAGGATCTTGTATCTGATCAACTCTTTCACTCTTGTCTTTAAAGCAAAACAATGTTCCAAGTCATGGCCTGCTCCACCCTGATGAAATTCACAATGAAGGTTTGCCTTATAGCCTGGTGGGAGAGGATTTGGAGGATGAGATATAGGTCTAGTGGTTATCAAACCTTTCTGAACCAAACCAGGATATAACTCAGTGTACGTCATGGGAATAGGGTCAAAGTGAACCCTATCACGATTCTGAGTTTGTCCAAAAGTCGGACGTTAGGAGCTCTAGTTGGTTGAGCAGCAATCACAGGAGCAACAACAACAACATAAGCTTGATTATCATGTTGGGCCCTGTATTGAGGTCTTCTACCCACATTGAAAATAGCATTGGTCTGATCTTCCCTTTTCCTTTGGAAATTCCCAAAAGGTTTCTTAGCAACATTGGAAGACTCAACAACTTTGGACACTTTTCCATTCTTAATTCCTTCTTCAAGCCTCAGTCCAATGGTAACCAGATCAGTGAAACTGGAAGAGACACTTCTGATCATTTTTTCCCAATAGAAGGGAGCCAAAGTATCCATGAACATACTAGTCATTTCTTTCTCAGCTAGGGGAGGTTCAACCTGAGATGCCAACTCTCTCCAATGTTGAGCATATTCCTTGAAGGATTCCCTATCTTTCTGAGACATATTCTGCAATTGAAGGCGATCACGTGCCATATCTAATTTGTACTTGTATTGTTTCACAAAAGTATCACCCAAATCCGCCCAGCTATGTATACGATCTTTCTCAAGCCCCATGTACCACTTCAAAGAGGCACCGCTCAAACTGTCTTGAAAACAATGAATACGTATCTTGTCGTTCTTGGCGTAAGCAGCCATCTTGCGATAGTACATTGTTAAATGGAGCTTTGGATATGTGTGCCCCTTGTACTTCTCAAATTATGGAATCTTGAACTTGGAAGGTACGATGAGATCAGATACCAAACACATATCACTTGCATCAACATTAAAGAAGTCATTACCCTCTACAACCCTTAATCGTTTGTCAATAGCTCGATACTGCTCACGACCAACTTCAGGTTCACAATAATCTTTAAGATCGTCACCCTGAGCGCTAGCAGCATTGTGTTCATAGGGAATTTGGCCAGTATGAATCACAGGTCTGGATTCAGTGAAAATAGGAACTTGAAAAGCGGGTCTAGACGCCTGACCGACCATAGAAGTAGTAACATGAGGTGGAGAGTAGTTGTGCAGCAAACCAAACTCTATCCAAGTTGAAGGTGGCAACTGGGTAGGCTGAGGTTCAACAATAGCATTTTCAACCTCTTGGATCAGTGTCCTCTGAGGTGGCTCTCCTATGCCAATCAAAACTTGAAGCATTTCAGTCAGCTTCATCACACTCGTCTTCAACTCCTCAATTTCCATTCAGACCTCAACATTATGAACCTCTTGTTCTGACATCCTGCGTCTGCGGTAAGCTCGAGTTCTGTATCGGCTACGAAGCTTCAGTTTGACGGTCGACAGATAACTGGAATACAAATACAACTTGAATGAATTGACGAACAACCCGGGTATATGAAATAATGCAAATGATTAAGATGGTATGCAATGCCATGCAATGCAGCTATGCTTAGGGTCATAAGCACAAACAGACTCGGAAACTAGAAATAACTCGAAACTTCCTATTTGGTAGACTGTAAGAGATTGGTTCTATATTATGTACCCATAAAACCCTACTCACAGGATAGTTTCTACGGTGACGGTTTAAGGAAACTCAAGGTCACAAACATTTATCGTATTAACGCCCCGCCGCAGGCTAGCTGCATTATGACGATAATAACGATAATGTCTACCTTGAGTGGAGTTCTCATGCTAGGCCCTCAAGAGGCGAGCCCTTGGAGACTAACACTACACAACTACCAATATTGAAACTGGTTCTTCAGTGGATCCCAGAATCACAGCCCTTTCATGAATCAGGTCACGTGACAGGCTAGCTGCGTTGTGACAAGATCTATGAAAAGTCTAACTATCTGGGGGAGCTTTCATGCTAGGACCTCAAGAAGCGAGTTCTTGGAGACTAACACTAATGACTACCAATTCTAACCTAGGTGTTCCCTCTTCTTTTTCCACAATTCAGAATTTACTTGCAATATGACCCCGAGATCCCGCAGACAAGTAATATACTGAGCAAAATAAGAGAAAGCAGTAAAAGAACAAATAAACAAACATAAATAATAAACATATAGAAGACAAAAAGATAAGATCAAACAAATATACACACAAAGCTAAGTTAGGCTCGACTCTCTCTAGCATGGAGCAATCCCCAGCAGAGTCGCCAACTGTCGTACCTCGAAAAAAATACGATCCTCGCGATGGGACGCGGAAAGAAAACAACAGAGTCGCCACCTAATTCTATTTATTCTAATTAAAGAAAAAGGAGATATAGATACAACCTAAATAGGATAAGAAATGGTTTACGAAACCAAATTCTAAGTTCGGGAGTCGGTTACGCAAGGGGAAGGTGTTAGCACCCCTCACGTCCGTTGTACTCAACGGGAACCTCTTAGCTTAATTATGCGATTATATGTTGATCTTAAGTTTTTGTCTTCTAAATATTATTAATATGTTTGTTTTAAAGAAATAAGTTTATTATTATTATTATTAATACTACGGGGGAAAGATTAAAGTTTTTTTATTAGGGTGCTCGCAAAGGATTGAAATCCTCGTGCCTACGTATTCCCTAGTGCAATGGGAAAGTCAAAGCTTTATAGTTCGTGCTACTACGGTTTGTGATTTTTAATGGAATGATTGTTTAAAACGCATTCTACTGCTAAGCGTTGGCTTATACTCACGGCGGAGGCTAAAGCGCTAGCTTATTTGCGAGATAGAAAGATTTAAACAATGTTCATTTAAAGAAAAAGTGTTTGACCTTTGTTAAGTGTTTTAAAACGAAAGGCGAATGAAGCACAGCTCGAGGGCTAGCCTCAAGAGTGATTGAATTCAAGGACTCGTGGAGTGCTGGACTCCAAAGTTCAGTTATTTATTGATTAATTGTAAAGTGATTTGCGTTTGTTGGTGAATTTTAAGTTGTATCTCCATTGTGAAAGGGCGAACAAATTACAAATCGAGGGCTAGCCCCAACAGTAATTCAATTCAAAATCCCGGGGAATGCTATATTCCTGAGTTTAGTTCATTCACGATTTTAATTAGAGATTTACGTTTTGAAAACGAAAGAGCGAATGAATTACAAATCGGGGGCTAGCCCCAATAGTAATTCAATTCAAAAACCCGAGGAATGCTAAATTCTTGAGTTTAGTTCTTTCATTATTTTAATGTGTTAATTAAGAGTTGATTGTTTGAATATTTGTTTAAAAATGACTTATGGTTTAATATTTTAGAAACGAAGGAATAAATGTAACACAACTCGAAGGCTAGCCTCAAGAGTGGTTCATTAAAGAACCCGCGGAATGCTAGATTCCGAAGTTTAGTTCCTCGTTAATTAATTAAGATGCGATAAAGATCGTGCAGATGGCAGTTACATAGTGACCGACTTACGTGTGTGAAGTGTAGGTGAGAATGTTTTAATTGATTAAATGAAGTGGATTCTAATCCTAATTCCTAAAGGTGTTCCTAATAATACTAAATCGTAAAATAAAGGCGAAAAAAATAAATTGAATTTGAAAATAAACGGGAGAGGGATACATGATAATTTATGCGGGATTGCAAAGAAATAAAAGGTATCGTTGTAGTTTGCCCAAGAGGATTTGTGTGTGCAGTGTATGAATTAATCGGAATCGTTAGTATTAAATATTGTACAAAAAAATGCAAGAAATAAAATAAAATAAATAAATATACTAAATAAAGTGAAATGAATTATAGAGATAGAATAAATTAAATAACATGAAAATAAAATAGATAAATGGCCTCATATTGGTCACGATTAATCGGAAACGATTTATCGTGGCCTTTTGTGATATCATCGGCCGGAAGAACAAAATAAATTAGAATCAAATAGTTCACTATTATGTTTTTTGACATGTTTTTTAAATAATAATAAAAATACTAAAACTAAACTACACTAAGAGTTAGAAAAAAAATGAAATAATAAAATAAAGATCTAAAAAAAAGATGGATTAATACAAATAAAATCAAAATGAAAGTTTTATAAACTAAAATATAAATAAATAAATGACGGATAATACTCACAAACTCCAAAGCTAGCAAAAGTTGAACTTGTTGTGTAGAATAAAGTGAAGGTGTTTTGATGGAGGTTGTTGTTGTGATGAAGATGGTGAATGTTTATGGGTATTGTGTAAGTAAAAAACAGAATTTGGACTTTGAAAAATATGTAATAAATATGCTAGATTTTGAGAATTTAAGGGTATTCTTGTTAGTCTCAAATGAGAGAAAGATAGATCTTATTTATAGTGTGAATGAGGTAGGAGTGTTGATGTGGCAATCCATGTGACTTTATGAGATTGATTTTTGGTCATTGATAAGTCCAAGTTGGCAATCCATGTGAAGTGTGAAAATGATTCTTGGTCATTGATAAGTTCAAGTTGACAATCCATGTGACTTTATGAGAATGATTCTTGGTCATTGATAATTCCAAGTTGGCAATCCATGTGAAGTGTTTGTACTACATTGTAGTGGACCCCACTTGCTATTTTTTCTTTTTTGAATATGAAGAAAAACAAAAGAAAAGTATTAATAATAAAATAAATACTAATAATAAAACTAATAATAATAATAATAAAAAAGAAAAAAAATTGAAAATGATTATCAAAAAATAAATTATATTGAATTAAATAAATTGAAGTTAAACTAAATAAATTGAAATTGAAATTAAACTAAAATCTAAATTAACTTAAATAAATAAAAAATTCTAAATTAGAATTGAACCAAAATAAAATTTAAATTAAAACTAATTCTAAAATATCTAATATAATCTAAACTCCTATTCTTAAAGCGAAATAAGTAATTCTAAAAAAATCAAGAATAAAATATGACATTAAAAGTAAAATAAATAGAACTGCATGATTAATGATTAATTGATTATAATGCAAAAATGAATGACTATCAAATAATTCGATAAAAATGCGCCAGATAAATAAAATTTGAAAAAAATCCGGTCAAAATTTAGGGTGTGACACATAGTAAGGAGCACCATTTTTGATGGGGATTCTGAGGATGCTGGATATCTCTTCTAATATGGGAGCCAAAATGTAGTCAGGAAAAACAAAGACCCTCAGTTGTGGATCATAGAACTGCAGTAGAGAATGCAAGCTATCCCTCTGTTCAGTGGTTGGCTTATTCACATAGTCTAGTATCTTTCCAAACTCTTTTCTGAAATCATCAAGCATTTTGTCACCCATCAAGCTAATTAGCTTCTGAATACCGTCTGTCTCTGGATGTGGGAAAGTATAATGGACATTTCTCTTCCTTGGAATCTCCATGTTGAAGTAGAAAATATGACCAGGAATAGGAGGTAATGAACCCTGAGAATAAAAAGAACACAAAATTATTAATGATGTTATGATGTTATGCAAGGCAAGGCATGTGATCAGTGATGTGTCTGTGTAGTGAATCAGGTATTCAAGTGTCAGCGCAAGGCCATAAAATCATCACAAGTATCTTTCTGATCAGGAGTTCATGATTTCAGAATCCATAATTAACAGAACAAGATCATATCACTGAAGTGTGCTGGCATAATGGGTATGTTGAAGTTTAGGGTTCCTGCAAACCAATAAACCCCTCCCAACCTCACGAGTGTGCTACTTGGGTCAAACATCACAGACTCTCAAAGCCGAATAGCAATAATACGTTCACCATCTCCGTGAAATGGCTCATGACCAAATCAGGGAATTGGTTTGGCATTATGTACTACTCAGGGAGGTCTCAGCTGAGTCCAAGGAAACAAACATCCCTTATAAGTCCTCAGCTTCAAGCACTGAATCGAGAAACAATAGTACATTCATCACAAAGGGTACAATACTATCGTCATAGGAACAATTTACCTTAACTGGATTCCTATGAGAGAACCAGACCATCCTATGCGAGTTCCCAGTGGGCCCTCGGATGCGAGTGGGTTTTCCAACAAATGTGGTCTGTCACTGTCATCACTGGAGAGGGGTGTTTCCACAAAGTTTCTCAATGATCGGTCCCCTGACTGCACATAACTATCAAGGTAGTGCATTTCCCCAGAAAGATTCCGGCGTCAATACATTTCCGAGAAGGTCGCAAGTCAAGGCGTGGAACTCACTAATACCAACATAACAAGATGCCATGAAGCCAAAGTGGAACCACACTAAATCCTAGGTGCACTCAAGCCGGGTATTTGACTTATCTCACAGTAACAAAGCCCATCCCACAGAAAAAATGAAACCAGCACAGTCCAGTATGATGCATGTGAAATAAATACTAAAAGTTGTAAATAAAGCTGTAAAGTAAACTGTAAATGAAAACAGTAAATAAACATAACAACACACAACACACATATAAACACCCAAAGAAACAAAAACAAACAGGCACTAGGATTGACTCTACGAGGGAAACCAGAGATTCTGGGTTCGATTCCCCAGCAGAGTCGCCAACTGTCGCTCCCAGGATTTTCATCCTAGTACAAACGCGAAAGTGGCGCGGAAAAGGTAAAGTCGCCAACCAGGCATTTTTATTCCGAAGGAACGGGAAAGGTAATGTTGCAAAAACCTAAGGAAGAAGGAAAAGACAAGGTCCTTCAAACAAAAGATCTGGGTTCGGGAGTCGGTTACGACCTGGGTAGGTATTAGCACCCCAGATCGTCCGTCGTACCCGAAGGGTTCCACACTTGCTTGCTTGCTTGCTTCAAAGGGTGAGAAAATAAGATGTTACTACATTCCAAGATGGAATAATAGAACAAGCAGACCAAGCAAGGAGAATTTATCCAAGGCTTGTTTCCATGAATTAGGGTTTAAGTTCACTAGCTTGTTGAACTTATTTAAGTGTTTTGTAGCTTTTGTGAAGAAATGTCTTTTAGATTTTCTTTGTGAAACAACCCCTTGATGAGACTTGTACATCATGCTAGACAAGCTTACACCATTCCAAGATGGAATGAATGCAAGTGCCCCATGGAATAAGGCTATACACAAGGGATCCTTTCATGCATTTATTAAGTTTTTTTTTGGATTTGTTTGAAGATGAGAAGAGAAGACTCAAAAGGCAAAGGTTAAAGCTAATGGGGGACTAAGACACAACCCTAAGTTATCATATTATGTACAAAGTGTGATCCTATGGTTAATGAGGTACTCTAACCTAAGGAGAAGAAAGAACAAGTTAGAATTCAACTTACTTCCTAAGGAAGCTAAGTTGAATCTAAAGGGAGAAAGGGGAACCTATGAACAAAGCAAAAAGGTGCTAAGACAAACACAATTAATGTATAATAGATAAGAAATGAAGTAATTACCTCATCTTCCCCCTACAAAACAAATGTTAGCATGATGAAGGAGTATGAACAATTATGACATGACAAATTTCAATAACAACTCACACTAGCTAAGGAAATATGTTAGTGAACTTCTAAGGTTAATACCTAAGCCCAAAGCATCTTATAAGGTAACAAACTTAAAAAGTATGTAGCTAATTCAATTCAAAGGTTTCTAAAGCTACAAAGGTGGATAACTTCAAACTATGCCCTAAAAAGAATCTAAAACCTAATAAGATCTAAGGTAAGGCTAAGAGGGAAAACTAAAGGCCTTACCAAGCTAAAATCACTTGAAACCAAGGGTGAAGTCAAAGTCCAGAACTTGACACTAAATAAAAATGGAGGAGATGATTGGATCATATGGAAAAGAAGAGACTCAAATCAAAGAGGAATAAACATAAGATGGAAAGTTGAATGGATAACATGGATATTAAGCATTTACAAGTGAAACAAAATGATTCAAGATGTAAAATCAAAGATGATCAAAGGGACTTAGGATGGAGTGTATAACTTTAATCCTAAGTGTTAAACCTTTAATTTGTTTACACCTCTTAATTAAAACACCTAATAATGATCAAGACTTAAACTTGTAACTTGGGCCTTATATTAGCGTTACATCTCTTCCTTATGGTTAAGAGGGACTAACCCTAGTGTTTAATGGACAAGTCCCCCTCAAGTTGTCTTACAAAATTAAAATCCACTTCATTATCTCACCCTTTAATTAAAATCCACTTTAATAAAGGCTTGTCATATAATGAATTTAGTCCCTAACCATGGATTAAGTTGAGGAGTCTTTCTCAGCTTAAGTGTTCTCATCTATCATCCTTCTCTTAGGATGGTGTAATGAGTTCAGTAATCCCTGATTAGAGATTAAACTCATTATTTAACTCTAAACAAAAACCCAAAAACATTTTAATAATCACAAGTAGGTTAATGATCTTAATCCTACATCATCATGGTAATTAAGTTGAGATGCTTATCTCATGCTTAAGTAGACTCATTATCCCTAATCAGGGAGGATATAATGAGTTTACAACCTTTGATTTAGGCTTAAACTCATTATCTTATGAAAAACACCAAAAAAAAATAAAAAACTGAAAACACAAAAAAAAACAATAAACGTCTCCTCCGGGATTCTTTTCTCATCACATTCATTCTATAAATGAGAACTCGCTTCTTCCGTTTAATGCAAGACAGTTAGCACTCGAGCCAGACGAGTCATACACTTGAGCATAGACAAGTAAGTAGTTCACACAAAAGCATCAAGTATCTTTGAGTCGAACTATGGTGTTCTGACTTCCTCATTGCACAAGAGGATACGTTGGCATAACTTAACAGTTATCGAACAAAAGTCTCTTTGTCTTCCCCCTCTCCTCCTCCCAGTTTCTCTTTTCTTAGCCTCAGTTTTGAGTATTCACTTTCCGTTTGCACTGACACTATGTACATCCTTTTCTCCCTAGCTTTTTTATGCACTGTTTAGCACATATATTATCCCCTTTTAAACACAATCAGGTATGCGTGGATCCCGTCGAGTACGACGGACAATCTGGGTACTAATACCTTCCCAGGTCGTAACTTACCCACTTTCTCAGTCTCTCTGGTTCGCAACTGTCTTATCCATCTCTTTTCCAGGTTTATGCAACATTACCTTTCATTCGAGATAAAAATGCCTAGCTGACGACTCTATTCAACCTTCTCTCTTCGCCTCGTCCGTTCGCATTTGCACCGGGACGAAAATCCAGGGAACGACATTGAGGAACTCATCTATGAGATGTTCTGCATGGGAATTTTCTTTAGTGGCTACTTTTATTAATTAAATCCTTTGTTAAATTTATATAATTATTTATGTTGCAGCTTTTTGGCTCAAATTTAAGTAGTAAAATTTTGAAGATGCATTTTCCATCTCTTACACATAATGTTCTAAGTAAACCATAATCCTCTGAACCTGTCTTAGTCTCTCGCAATATATATATATATATATATATATATATATATATATATATATATATATATATATATATATTGTTATTTGGATCGGATCGTGTCGATACGTCGTTTTCACATCTGTATGTATGAGGCATGACACTTGCGTTAATTCGATCCAGTTGCGATGATCGCAATTTTACGTTAGCAACGTCGTTGTTCCTTTTTTAATTCATATCATTTATATGTTATTCATATATATATATATATATATATATATATATATATATATATATATATATATATATATATATATTAGATATACACATTTTTTATGCCTTGTCTTTTTATTTTAGTCTTATTATTTTTTGTATTGTTATGAACTAATAATCAGCAGGCGCGCATGGCCTAGTGGCTAGGGTTGAAGGCGTTGAAGGCAAGGGAACCCAGCCTTGGACATTTTTTAACTTCTATTTTTTTTCAATTTTATTATATAATAAGCTTGTTTCAGGTTCATTCACAAAAACAGGCATGGCTTAGTGGCAAGGCATCAGAGTTGGCAAGGCAAGGGTGTGGGTTCAACTCTCATCCATGCCATTTTGGCAACCTTGGTTATTTCTTTTCTTAACTTTTTTTTAATTTGATTATATATTTTCTTTTTCTTAATTAAACTTTTAATATTTTTTCAAAAAATTAACCCTTAACCTAAAAACTTTTTTTAAATAAATTTCATAATCCTCTTTTATTATTTAATTTATTCAATTAATTTGTTTTTTAGGTTAACATTTTATGAAAATTAATTAATTAGTGTCATTTAAGTTTTAACTAATTACCCTGATTTTTCTCGCCTCAAACCCCGACTTTCTCTAAAAAAAACCTAAAAATTTTCTCTAAACCTTAAACTATTCCAACCCTAAATTTTTTTTCTAAACCTAAATTTTGTTTTTAACCTTAACCCTAATTTCTTTCTTTAATCTAATTTGCCAACTCTTTTTTTTATTTTCACTCATTTTTATGTTATTCATTTATTGTTTGCCTTATTATGTAACTGCTTCACATTTGTAATATTTAGGTTTTATTTTCTGCCATTATTATTATGTAACTCCCCTGAAGCCATGTAATAGTGTAGGAATCATTTACTTTTATTCATTTTAATTTCTGCCTTTATTTTATTATATTCATTGTGTGGTTAATAATTTAGGGCGTGAAAAGAATTAAATGAATAAAATGGACTTAGAAAATTAATTCTCAAGATAATTATTTGAAAAAATAACACTCACACACGTAAGTAGAACGTTCTACGATCGCCATCTGCACTTCCTAGGGTTCCCCTCTTGGTTGCCTTAATAAATGGTCAAGTCCCTCGAAAGTGGGGGTGTCTTAAAAGCAAAGTCTCTTCAAGAAAAATCATCAAGTCCCTTCAGATTCAAAATATCATAAGTTCCTTCTAGGTTGCCTACGGAATAATGATCTTGTCCCTACGAATAAATGATGATAGTCCCTATGAATTGCTAAAGACACCCCTACAAGTTTCCTTCATTGACCATACGATGACCCTACGCCTGTTCCTTAACACATCCAAGGTAATGACTGCTTACTCCTTAATAGTAAGGACAATCTTACCCTTGAAATGAAATAAAGAAACATGAAAGACCAACTTAGGGTAGGTAACGCTTAATTACTTGCTCACATCTTTCAAAAAATCTTATTCACATCCCACTTTCAAAATATTTTCAAACTTAAGACTTTGTATACATCCATACGAGGATCATTACAAAGAACTTCTGAAAATCTTTTCTAAACACACACTACACATTTTTTCAAACAAGTTAAAGTGAGCTAAGTAACTAAGAGCACATAGATATAAAGGGTGCTAACACATTCCCTTTATATAACCTACCCCCCGAACTCAAATCTTTTAAAAAGGTATTTCCTGTTCTTTTATAGCCTTTCCTATTGGATAAAATAAAAGTCGGTGGCGACTCTTGCTATCCGCACATGGTTTTGTCAAACAAAAACACCAAGTCAGTTCTCCCACCGTGTTACAAGTATATTAAAACATTTTTTAAAAGACCATAAAAAATACAAAACTCATTAAATATTTTTTTGTGTCTAAGTGCACTTTTCCTTTTAACCTTTTCTTTACATGTTTAGATATGATTCATTATTTCTAGTGGAATTATTCGCTAAAGAATGACGACTTATCTTTACATTTTAAAATCAATCCAACACACTAATTTTTTCACTATTTGTACCACGAACTACGGGGTTTTGATCTCGCATTGCACTTTGTGGGTACGTAGGCATGAGGTGGTAAACCTCTCCAAACACAAAAACATTAAAAATTAATTCTTTTCTCATCCCTCCACTCTATTTTACAAACCATTTTCAAACCAAAAGCAATAAATTTTTCAAAGGGTGCGTAAAACCTTCCCATTTTGTAACATATCCCCTTACCCGGTTATTTGCTTGTTACTTTAGCTTTTTTCTTTTAGATTCACTATGATTTATTCACTATTTTTTCCTTTTCCATTTGGAATAAAGTAGAAGCACGGTGGAGACTCTGTTTACTTTGAGTTAAGTTAACTAATATCTTACACTCATGATTTTACCGCTACAAAGTGTTAGCCTTTGAGGATTCCATTGTTGGAAATGAAAATGGAGGTTTTCTAGGGTTTCTGGGAAGAAAAGAGGAAGACTTTAGCACAAAAGAGACAAATTTTACAAGAGATTGGAAAAGTTTATTTTGTTTGCTGAAGGACGTATTTATAGGCATAGGCAGTGAGAAGTTGTGAAGTCTATCCACTTAATGCAGATGTGAAGTGGTAGGACACGTGGCATTTGGGATCAGACACGTTGAGGTAGCAGTTAATACAAGACATCTCGACGCATTGTTTCAAGAAAAGCTCATGATCGAGAAACATCGTATACGACTGATGAGACTTTTGGGGTTTTTGCCATTATGACATGACGTCATGCGTTGGGTGGAGAATCACAACAATTTTTAGAACGTAGGTTAGGTGGTTCTGTAAACACCCCAAATTTTCCCTCACTTTTTCTCACACCATGGCTTGTGATCTTTTCATATTGCATTGCATAAGCATACCATCTCCCATTGAATATTTGTTTCACTGCATAAGCTGCACAATTAGGGTTTGTGATCAGGAGAATCCAAGAAGTGATCTGAGCCATCTCAAAGGCCTTGAAGCTTTCCAAGAGGGTCCATTAGTGTCCTATGATCATAATATGCTCCCCAAAGTTCTTAAAAGTCAAGAGATCACAAAGTATGGCAAAGGCATAGAGGCAGACTGAAGATTTCCTACGCATATGACCTAAAATTAGGGTTTTGGGTTTGAGGCCCTTAATATCAAATTTTTTGTTCATTCTTGATTCTAATGGTCTTGATATGTTATAAGTAGCATGTGTACCAAATTTGATGAAGAAATTCATTGTGGAAGTCATCTGATCAACTAGTAACTTGTTGTGCAAGAAAAGTCAGAATCAGGGCATCTGAGGCTACCACCAATGGAACCAAAGGGTCATCTTCATCATTTTGAGGTTCTATTATCTTTATTTGATCTTAGAAGTGGTTAGAAGTTCACAAGATTGAAGAATTTCAAGCCATTTACAAACTTTCCATTTTTGGACATGACTTTGTCGCTCCCACTAAAAGACACCTGGTCAGATAGGGTACAGACGCGAACGGTCGGCGAAAGGAGGAATGAAGGTGAAGTGAAAAGAGTCGCCAGCTAGGCATTTTTATCCCGAAGGAAAGGTAATGCTGCATAAACCTAGAAAGAAATGGATAAGATGGTTGCGAACCAGAGAAACTGGGAAAGGGGGTTGGTTACAACCTGGGAAGGTATCAGCACCCAGATTGTCTGTCGTACTCGACGGGATCCACGCTTGAAAGATTGTGTTTAAAGGGGTAGTGTATGTGCTATCTGTGTGAAAAAACTAGAAAAGGAATATACAAGTGTCAGTGCAAAAAGAGAAGTGAAGTGCTCAGGAATGAGGCTTAAAACGAATGCTGAAAGAGGGGGAAGACACAAAGACTTTTGTTCAATAACAGTTAAGTTATGCCTACGTATCCTCTCGTGCAATGAGGAAGTCAGAACACCGTAGTTCGACTCAAAGAGACTGAAAGATAAATTTACTATGAACTTCTTACTTGTCTATGCTCAAGTGTATGACTCGTCTGGCTCGAGTGCTAACTGTCTTGCATTAGACAGAAGAAGCAAGTTCTCGTTTATGAATGAGTGAGGTGAGAAAAGTATCCCGGAGGAGACGATTATTGTTTTTTGTGTGTTTTCAATCTTTTAATTGTTTTTGGTGTTTGTCATAAGTTAATGAGCTTAAGCCTAAATCAAGGGTTAGTAAACTCATTATATCCTCCCTTTGATTAGGGATAATGAGAATACTTTAAGTATGAGATAAACATCTCAACTTAATTACCATGATGATGTAGGATTAAAATCATTAAGCTACTTGTGATTATTTAGATGTTTTTTGTTTTTGTTTAGTGTTAATTAATGAGTTTAAGCCATAATCAAGGATTGGTGAACCCATTACACCATCCTAATAGAAGGATAATAGATGAGCACACTTAAGCTGAGGAAGATACCTCAAATTCATCCATGATTAGGGATTAACCTCATGACAAAACAAGCCTTTATTAAAGTGGATTTTAAATTAAGGGTGAGATTAAGAAGTGGATTTTAAGTTTGTAAGACAACTTGAGGGGGACTTGTCCATTAACACTAGGGTTAGTCCTTCTTAACCAATAAAGGAAGAATTAAAACCCTAATGCAAGGCCCAAGTTACAAGTTAATGTTTTAATGATTATTAGATGGATTGATTAATAGGTTTAAACAAATTAAGGGTTTAACACTTAGTATTAAAGTTATACACTCCATCCTAAGAGAAGGATGCAAGCATAACCCTAATTACAAAGTCTTAAAACCTTAAAGGTTTAGTCTCTAATGATAAGGTGAGAAGAGAGACACAAAGAAGACACAAAGGTAAAAGATAAAGGGGGACTAATCACAACCCTAATTATTTTCATGCTTGTATGTTCCTATGGTTTGTAAGGCTTGATAAAGATCTTCATAGAAGCCACCAATGGAAGAAGCAGATGAGAGGAGGAGAAGCAGAAGAAACAAGTTACTTACTTCATTGAAGAAGATAAGTAACTTGGAGAAAGAAAGTGAGAGGTGAACATGAATGAGAAAGATCACTCTAAGACAAATGAAAATGCAGCAAGGATGAATATGAAGAAGATAAGGGAAATGAGAAGTGAAGGCAGATTCACTTCTCAAGTTACTTACCACCTGAAAAGGTTAGCAAAAGATACAAAAAGAAAGGAATGATATGAAATGATGCATATGAATGGGACAATTCCAAAACCATAAGCAATCCCATGATGCAAATGATGCTATGAGATGATGCAAAGGCATACCAAGTGCTATGAATGTTCATACAAGAGATAGAATGCAAATGAAGCATGTAGGAAGCATGAAAACACATGGATGTTTATGAAATGAAATGGATGCAAAGCATAGAAAATGTATGAATAAATGACCAAGAAATGTTCAATCAATGTCTTAAGATGTCTAAGATGGCATACAAGTGCTTAGAATGTCAGGGCAAGTTCACATGTTCATGCAATGCAATGTAAGATGCAAGTATGGATGCAAGATTAGGGTTACATAAAAGGATGAGATGCAAATGTCAAAAACAGAAGAAAATCACATGATAAAAATTTTAAAATGAACTCAAAGGAACCCTAACCCCATATGATATCACACCCCAAAGGAGAAGGTCTAACTCTTAACCTAAAGGAAGTTATGATTTTCCTAAGTTAACTAGGGTTTTTGGGTACCTTAAGAGGAAAAATGCAAATCAAATTGGAAATGAAAGATAAATTCTTGGAAAAAATATTCTAGATACTACATGCTATATGAAGAACAATGCTAAATGAACCAATGCCAAACCCTTCATGGTTAGGTAGAAAAGAATTTCCAAAGTTAGGGTTCCAAAAAGGGAATTCTATGAACCCTAAATTCAAGAAAAATGTCAAAGTTGGATCAAAACCAAAAAGAAATTTGTATGAATGGCTTGACAATGTTTCTAAATGTCCTAAGATGCAATGTGATTTTTTTTGGAATTTTTAGAAACCTAAATGGTATTTTAATTAATTAATTTCCATTAATTAATTAAAATAAACATTTAAATATTTTTAAAATGATTTTTATATGCAAAAAATAAAAATGTTTTTGGGTGAAGAAAAATATTTGAAGTCAAAATGCAGAAGAAAATTATTTTTGGAATTTTCTAAGTATTTTAAATAAATTGGACAAAATAAATGGATAAAATGAAAATAAAAATGAATTTAAGGAAAAAGTCAGCGCATCTGATGGCTGAGGTTTAAAACAAAATGGAGGGAATTGACTGGCGCCAGATCCTATGGTCCAGATTCAAATTGGCTAAACCTAATTAATTAATTTAAATAATCCTAATTAATGCTAAGTGGATGCATCTGAGAGTCTCATTCACGCGCGCGAAGGCTGATCAAAGGGCTGAGATTCAAAGTTCACTAATTACGCTAATTAACCCTAATCTGAACCCTAAACATTTCCAGGTGACCGGAGCAAGCTCCGGTCATCTTCTCCGGTCACTCATTCATGCTATCTCTCTCAAAACGCAATGAAACCTCACCAAAATCTCCAGAAACAACCATTAGACACTTCTAAACAAGAATCCAGCAACAAAAATCATTTATTTTCACTTAAGATCATGAATCAAAGGCAAACGGAAAAACACGCAAAAATTTCAGAAGCTTCATACATGCTTGTTTCTCACTCATTTTCAAAACAAAATAGATCATGGTGATCAGCAAAGCATAAATAACATTTCTATAACAAGAAAAACAAGTTCTGGAAAATTTGTTCTTGAGGATACCTGAGATGGAGCTTCTTCAATCTGAGCTATCTGGCCTCCACTTTGGTGCAAAATGACTCCAATGATCCTCCTGGTGATGCTTTGATGCTTGGAAGGAGTTTATAATGGCTGGTTTTAGTGGTTGTTCTTCAGCTGGTCAAAAATCGTGTTTCAATTTTGGGTGCTTTTAGGCTGTAATGAAGGGTGGGAAATGATCCCTTGGTGATGCTGAGTTGATTGGTGAAAAAAGTTTGAAGTTTGAGTGTGTGTGCTATGAGTTTAGAAGAGATGAAGGTATGAGGCAAAAATTGTGAATCTTAGTTGTCTGAGCTTTCAGGCTTGAATGTCTTATGTTATGGCTTGCTTTTGGTCCACATAATAAGCTTTGATAGGTCAGAAGAGTTGTTGTGGGCTATGCTGATTGGTATGGCTTGTTTTGCAAAAAGTCAAAAGTATGTGTACTTGAGGCATGGGCTGGTTCAGTGTCTATTTCAAGGCATGGCTCGAGTCATCTTGGTTCAAGGATAGCCATGGAAGTCATACTTTGCAGCTGGCACAAGTGGAAGCATGGTTGTATGAGTTTTTGCAAGTTTTGTGCATTTTGGCCCCTTTGTGATTTCTTGATGTGCAAGGCATAGAAACTTGTGGTTGTTTGGGAAATTTTGGTCATAATGCATTGTATCATGTGTGTATGATGTTTAGAGAGTGATTATAGGTCACAAAATGACTTGGTATGTGAAATTGCACAAAATCCTCTTTGGTGTGAAACTTGAAATTTTAGGATTTTTGCCAACTTTGCAAAGCCATAACTTGAGTTCCACAATGAATTAGGACTTGTTCTTGTACTTTTTGAAAAGGGAATGATCCAATCTACAACTTTCATGACCAACAATTTTTCATTTGAAGCATTTTTGGTTGAGAAAGAGGAGGTTGAAAAACTTTCCCAAAATGGAAAGTTTCCATTACAAGTCATTTCCATTTTTTGCAACTTTTGGTTTAGCTCAATTTTCTTCAATTTTGTGAACTTCCAAGCACTTAAATGATCAAATAAAGATCATATAACTTCAATTTGATGAAAAATCCACTTTGGTTCCATTGTTGGGGGCCTTAGATGCCCTGATTTTGCTCTGACTTGCTCAAGAAGTTACCCAGTGAACAGATGACTTCCACAATGAATTTCTTCGTCAAACTTGGTACACATGATCCTTATAACATATTGAGACTATTAGAAACAAGAATGACCAAAAAAAATGGAGTTATGGCCTCTGAAACCAAAACCCTAATTTCAGGTCATATGTGTAGTGAAACCCTAGCTCTGCCTCCATGCTTTGCCAGTTCTTGTGATTTCTTGACTTCCTTGATCTTTGAGGGATATAAAATGATGATAGAACACACACGGAACCTCTTGGAATGATTGGAGACCTCTGGAGTGGCTCAGATGAATCCTTGGATTGCTCAGATCACAAACCCTAGATGCAGATGAACTTGAACTAATGCAGTGAAACAAAAATGCAATATGAGATGGTATGATTAAACTAATGCAAATATGAAAGATCACAAGCCATGGTGTGAACTTAGTGAGGGCAAATTTGGGGTGTTTACAGACTTGTAATGGAAACTTTCCATTTTGGGAAAGATTTTCAACCTCCTCTTTCTTGATCAAAAATGCTTCAAATGAAATATCCTTAAACATGAAAGTTGTAGATTGGATCTTCCCATTTTCAAAAAGTACAAGAACTCCTCTTGATTCATCCTAGAACTTAAGATATGATGTTTCATAGTTGGGAAAAATCTTGTAATTTTCAAGTATGTGCCAAAGAGGATTTTTTGCAAAACCAAGTTTTAAGCATTCTAATGACGTCTAATCCACCTCTAAGCATCATAGCATGTTCACACAACATATCAAGATCAAATTTGAGCCTTGCATCACAAGTTTTCATGGCCAATTTCTCAAGAATTCATAAACTTGGAAATTTGCAAAACACATGCTATCTTGCAATCCAAGTGTTGCAGTCCATCATAAACTATCCAAGGGCCATCCTCAAACTTAGCTGAAGTAGATCAAGCCATGAAATCCCCTTTGTCCTGGCCCATACCTCAAGTTGCCAACTGTTTACTTTTTTGCAAAACAAGCCATACCAATCAGCCTGTGCCACAACAACTCTTTGGCCAATCAGCACATCTTATGCAAACCCTAAGGACTCAAAAGCAGACAACATTGAAGCCTGTAAGCACTCATACACTCAGATTGCCAAAAATCTCCATAACACTTCCTATCTTCGAATTTCATCACACAGCCACTTAAACTCCAAACTTTCTTCACCATTTAACTATACATCACCTAAGGAACAAATCCCAACCATTAGAATGGCCTGAAACCTCACAAAACAAAAACACGATTTTCCACCTCTCAAAACTGAACTTCAAAAAGAAGCCACATAAACTCTAGAAAAGCCTCAAAGAAGCTCAAAGGTGATCAGAGGAGGGTGTTTGCATCAAGAAGAAGGCCCAAACAGCTCCATTGACAAAGTTCCAGCTTAGGTACCTTCTTGAATTTTTTTTCCAGAACTCATTTCTTTTGTTACAAAATGATAGAGTTTGTCTTGCTGATCATGTTGAGCTTTGAATTATTGAAAATGATGAAGTATGTTGAATGTATTTAGCTTCTGAAATTTTTGCCAGTTTTCCGTTTTGCTTCGATTCTTGTTGTTGATGCAAAATAAATGAGTTTCATGACTGGATTCTTGTTTAGGGTTGTTAGGTGATTGATTTTGGAGCTTTAGAGGGATTGGGGTGATGTTTTGAGGGAGATAGGGTGAAAGGGTGACCAGAGAAGATGACCGGAGCTTGCTCCGGTCACCTGATAGTGATTAGGGTTTTAATTAGGGTTAGTGTGCTAGTTTGAATGTGGACCCTTAGATCTTGATTAGCTTAGGTGATTGGACGGATCAAATTAGTTCATTAGCCTTAATTTCTAATTAATTAAAATAAACATAATTAATTAGCCAGAGTGAATCCCAGCAATCCAAACGCGCGCGCAGTCAACCCCAGTTTGAATCTGGACCATAGATCTTGCTGACTTCTCATTTTATTTAATTTTTATTTCATTTTATTTCATTTCTTTCTCATAATTATTAAAAATAGCAAAAACACTTTTAAAAAACTTATTTTCTGCATTTTCACTTTAAATATTTTTCTTAACTCAAAAACATTTTTTATTTTAATTTTTGTATTAAAAAAGTATTTTTAAATCATTTAAATGTTTTATTTAATTAATTAATTGATTTTAATTAATTAAAAATACATTTAGGTTTCTAAAAATCACCAAAATATTCATGAAGCATTCTTGGGAATTTACAAACATTTACAAACTCACCACACAAATTTCTTTTTAGGTTTGATCATGTTTTCACAATTATCTTTGAATTAGGGTTCTTAAAAATCACATTTTTCTAACCCTAACTTGAAAAAATCACTTCTGATCAACCATGATGAGTTTGAATTTGGTTCTTTTTGCATTCTTTCACACATTGCATCTAGTATCTAGGTTATTTATCTCATAATTTTGCATTGCATTTTCAATTTGATTTGCATTTTTCCTTTAGAATCACCTAAAAACCCTAATTAACTTAGGAAATTCATAACTTCCTCTAGGTTTAGCTTCTGACCTTCATCTTTGGGGAGTGTTCTTGTATGTGTTTAGGGTTTGTTTGAGTTCAATTTCAAATTTTTATGCTTCTAACATGCTTCCTTTGCATCTCATCCTTTGTATGAACATTCATATGCATCATGTATGACTTTGCATCATCTCATAACACATTTGCATAGCATATTCACTTATGGTTTTGGTCATTTTCTTTATTTCCTTTTGCTTTATGTTTTATGCATCTCATACTAACATTTCAGGGTCTTATGGTAAGTTGATTGGGATGTGGATTTGCCTTCACATCTCACATCTTCTCATCTCTTCATATGCATTATTTACGTGTCTTTAAAGTGAATCTAATTTACTTATGCTCTCTTGCTCCTATCTCTTTCTCTTAGGTTACTTATCTTCTTCAGGAAGTAAGTAACCTATTCTCTTCTCTCTTCTCTTTTCATTTGCTTCTTCTTCCATGGTGGCTTCCTGAAGATCTTTCTTTAAGCCTCACAAACCATAGGATATCCAAGCATGATAATTTTAGGGTTGTATATAGTCCCCCTTAGATTTTTACCTTTGAGTCTCTCTTCTCATCTCATAATCAGAGGCTAAACACTTAAAGCTTCAGGACTTTGAATTAGGGTTAAGCTTGCATCCTTATCTTAGGATGGAGTGTATAACTTTAATCTTTAGTGTTAAACCTTTAATTTGTTTACACCTCTTAATCAAAACACCTAATAACTATTAAGACTTAAGCTTGTAACTTGGGCCTTATATTAGGGTTACATCTCTTCCTTATGGTTAAGAGGGACTAACCCTAGTGTTTAATGGACAAGTCCCCCTCAAGCTTGTCTTACAAACATAAAACTCATTTCTTAATCTCACCCTTTAATTAAAATCCATTTAATAAAATCTTGTTATCTAATGAATTTAGTCCCTAACCATGGATTAAGTTGAAGTATCTTCCTCAGCTTAAGTGTTCTCATCTATCATCCTTCTCTTAGGATGGTGTAATGAGTTCACTAATCCCTGATTAGAGATTAAACTCATTACTTAACACTAAACAAAAAAAAAACATCTTAATAATCACAAGTAGGTTAATGATCTTAATCCAACATCATCATGGTAATTAAGTTGAGATGCTTATCTCACACTTAAGTAGGCTCATTATCCCTAATCAGGGAGGATATAATGAGTTTATAAACCCTTGATTTAGGCTTAAGCTCATTATCCTATGCAAAACAATAAAAAACTAAAAACACAAAAAACAAACAATAAACGTCTCCTCTGGGATTCTTTTCTCATCACCCTCACTCTGAAAACGAGAACTCGCTTCTTCTGTCTAATGCAAGACAGTTAGCACTCGAGCCAGACGAGTCACACACTTGAGCATAGACAAGTAAGCAGTTCACAGTCAAAATCATCCAGTCTCTTTGAGTCGAAATATGGTGTTCTAACTTCCTTATTGCATGAGAGGATACGTAGGCATAACTTAACAGTTATCGAACAAAAGTCTCTTTTTCACCCCCCTCTTTCAGCTTTCTTTTCTAAGCCTCATTCTTGAGCATTCACCCTCTTTTTGTTTTGCACTAACACACTGTACATTTTCCCTAGCTTTTCATACACAGTCAGCACATACACTACCCCCTTTTAAACACAATCAAGTAAGCGTGGATCCCGTCGAGTACAACGGACGATCTGGGTGCTAATACCTTCCCAGGTCGTAACATCCCCCCTTTCTCAGTTTCTTTGGTTCACAACCGTCTTATCCATACCCTTCCAGGTTTATGCAACATTACCTTTCCTTCGGGATACAAATTCCTAGTTGGCGACTCTATTCAACCTCAACCTCCAACATCACCGACAGTCCGCGTCTACACCGGGATGTAAAGTCCGGGGAGCAACAGGTTTCAACCATACTTTCGTCTGACCAAAGTTGGCGTCAAAATAATGAATATTAAAAAATGATCTTTTCATCAAAATGGTCGAAAACAACATTTTTGGGGGGCAATTTTTTATCTCCAAATTTTGACGCAAGCATTAATAAGGTCGTTTGGCTTAGAAAAGAGTTTTTTTTGTAAAGCTAAAAGTAAGGTTTTCGACCTTATTCATCAAAAGGATGAGAGTCGAAGGAAACCACCTATAAGTTTTGTACTTAGAGAAATTCTGAGTTGAAATATTGTCTAACTATTGGTAGGGTTCGACCATGCATGCATTCGACGAAGATGGCAGTTACATAGGTTTTGCACGTTCAAGTTTTGAGGGAAAATGTGTAATTTTCAATTCAAATACAGGGACAAGTGGCGCAAGATGAAGCTTCTTCAACATGCAATGGGACAAGTGTCATCATCTTAGAGTAGTCTTAGGAAGAAACCATCGAAAAACGGTTACTTCGTAATATCTATAAATAGCTTAGTCTAGTGTTAGAATAAGTGTGTGGAAATCATATTGTACTAGTAACTCCGTAACACTCGAAGTATCCGCGTGTAGAGAAAAGAGTGCAGTGAGAATGTACGTGATGTAAACACCACCAATTTATCTTCAATGTCAATTTATCTTCACGTTATTTATCTTTGAAGCCATTTATTTTACAAGTCTTTTATGATAAAGCATTTATCTTTCAAAGTCATTTACTTTTTAAGTAATTTACTGCATTTCATTTACAATTCCTTCCTTTTAACATTCTTGCCTTGCACTTACCTTTCCTTTACATTTTCAGTCATTTAAACTTCCTTGCTTTGCCTTTTACTTTCATTTACTCTTTCCTCATTTACTTTGAACCCCTTTTTCTCCTTTTTGCTCCATTTCTTTGTTTTCAACACCTTCCGAGTCCTGTCGAAGGATTCAAGACCTTTTTCCCAAAAACATTACAAATTACAAACTGTTAGCACATGTCCTAGGATCAATCTGGTCGATCCTGCGAGTAACTGAGGGTATTTTGGTATCTTTAGAGGACCAGCAATTGTTTACCAATTTTGGGGGTAAACACCTGCATGGCTTGCCGAAAGTTGATTAGGTCATCTTCCATTATACAATTATTTTTGTCATGTTCTTGTAGAAAGACTATGTAATCATCTGTAATAGCATTTCTCCTTTCTCTAGTGGATCTCTGCAAATCTATTAGTTCTTGTAAAATTTGTTCTTGTGGATCTTGAGTTTGTTCTTCTTGGAGTAATTCAACAATGTCACGTGGAGGTTCCATACTTGCTTGATCAAAAGAAACTGTATGAGTTAGTTTTATAATTGTTACTAAGTCTTCATATAAAACAAATTTTCTAACTATATTCTCCCCCCTAACTTAATATCCTCAAAGAACATGGTTGTTCTCATCTCAAAATTAAGTTTAATTTGGATCATAAAATTTGTATCCCCTAAATCTTTTTGAATAACTAATAAAGTAATTGCTCACTGTTTGGGAGTCTTATTTCTTTTCAGTTAACCTATAAGTCCTTGCCTCAGCTAGATATCCCCGTATGTGAAAATGTTTCAAACTAGGCTTTCACTCAGTCCAAAGATCATAAGGTGTTTTGGCAAGTGCCTTGGTAGCACTTTGTTTAGAATTTAAGTTGTAGTCTTTAGTGTCTCTCCCATAGTGACTCTAGAAAGGTAGAATGATAAATCATATTCCTTACCAAATTCATAAGTGTTTGGTTTCGTCTCTTACACACACCGTTCATGCCGGGTGACCCTGGAATTGTGTATTATGGGACGATTCCACATTTCTCTAGGCATTTAGAAAATAGCCTGGACGTTTTTCACTTGAACTGTCATATTTTCAGTAATATTCACCCCCAAGGTCGGATTTGAATTTCTTAGTTCTTTTGTTGAGTTTTTTCTTAAGTTCAACCAAAATGATTTGAACACATCCAACGACTGATACTTTTCATGTATAAGAAATATGCATGCATATCTTCAATAATCGTCTATGAATGATATAAGTATTGTTAACCATTTCAAAAAGGTGTGAGAAATGTAACACCCAAAATACCCCACGTAAATATTAATAAAATTAGAGTAAAGTTTTCAATTTTTATTTGAGTGTCACAATCAACTTCATAACCAGCTCACTGATACGTTTTCAAAACATTTGTTCAACATGCAGCGAAAATAAATTTTAAACTAACATGACTTAACTTCAATTACAATTTTTTTTCCAAAAGAAATAATAAATAACAGCAACGTCGACCCGACAACCAAAGAAACATATCAGAGCCACCACCCTAAAGAAGAGAAGTACTTCGACTTTACTGACCATCACTTGACTTATCCTGCTCACCTGCATGTTACCAACGGGAGGGTAACATTCAAACAGAAGGGGTGAGATACTTACATCGTAAAGATCATATAATAAGAATAAAGCAAGTATCGTAAAATACACCACTTCTCCACAAATATTATTCAACAACAACTTATACAACAACTACACATACTCACACATCATATACAACAACTACAACAATCATGCAACGAGACTTGACTTGACTCTATGCATGCGGTACCATAATATGATATCTATTTCAAGATCCAGTTCCCGTCGGAACTCTCGACCCCTATTTCGTGATCCAGTATGATCCCTATTTCATGATCACACCATCGGCCCCTATTTCATAGCCACGTACGATCCCTATTTCATGACTGTACCAACATCACAACAACGACATACCCCACCTTGGTATGTGTCGCTCCCACCAAATGACGCCTCTGGTCAGAAGGGGTACAGACGCGAACGGTCGGCGAAAAGAGAGAAGAGAACACACAGAGGTGAACTCAAGAGAAAAGAAAAGAGTCGCCAGCTAGGCATTTTTATCCCGGAGGAAAGGTAATGCTGCATAAACCTAGAAAAGATATGGATAAGACGGTTGCGAACCAGAGAGACTGAGAAAGGGGGTTGGTTACAATCTGGGAAGGTATTAGCACCCAGATTGTCCACCGTACTCGACGGGATCCACGCTTAAAAGATTTGTGTTTTAAAGGGGTAGTTTCAGTGCAATCTGTGTATAAAAGAGCTGGAAAAGGATGTACAGGTGCCAGTGTAAGAGAAGTGAAATGTATAAGTGAAGTATCAGTGTAAGAACCAGAATGAAATGCTCAAGACTATGAGGCTAGGAGAACAATACATGAGGAGGGGGAATATACAGAGACTTTTGTTCGATAACTGTTAAGTTATGCCTACATATCCTCTCGTGCAATGAGGAAGTCAGAACACCGTAGTTCGACACAAAGAGACTGAAAGATAAATTGACTTATGAACTGCTTACTTGTCTATGCTCAAGTGTATGACCTTTCTGGTTCAGGTGCTAACTGTCTTGCATTAGACGGAAGAAGCGAGTTCTCGTTTATGAGTGAATGAGATGAGAAAAGAATCCCGAAGGAGACGGTTATTGTTTGTTTTTGTATTTTCAGTATTTTATTGCTTTTTGAAGTTTGTCATAAGTTAATGAGTTTAAGCCTAAACCAATGGGTTAGTAAACTCATCACATCCTCCCTCTGATTAGGGGTAATGAGAGTACCTTAAGTGTGAAGTCAGCATCTCACACTTAATCACCATGATGTAGGATTAAGATCATTAACCTACTTGTTATTATTTAGATGTTTTTGTTGTTTTTGTTTAGTGTTGAGTAATGAGATTAAGCCATAATCAGGGATTAAACAGACTCATTACACCATCCTAATAGAAGGATAATAGATGAGAATGTTTAAGCTGAGGAAGACTCCTCAACTTAATCCATGATTAGGGATTAACCTCATGACAAAACAAAGCCTTTATTAAATGGATTTTAGTTAATGATAAGATGAAGAAGTGGATTTTATGATTTGTAAGACAACTTGAGGGGGAATTGTCCATTAACACTAGGGTTAGTCCTTCTTAACCAATTAAGGAAGAATTAGAACCCTAATGCAAGGCCCAAGTTGCAAGATTGATGTCTTGATGATTATTAAGTGAATTGATTAAAGGATTTAAACACATTAAGGGTTTAACACTTAGGATTAAAGTTATACACTCCATCCTAATAGAAGGATGCAGGCATAAGCTTAATCACAAAGCCTTAAAGCCTTTAGGGTTTAGTCCTTGATTATGAGATGAGAAGAGAAGACTCAAAGATGACACAAAGGTAAAAGCTAAATGGGGGACTAATCAAACCCTAATTGTTATAATGCTTGGTTATACCTAGGGTTTATGAGGCTTAAGAAAGAAAGAGATCTTCAAAGGCCACCAAGCAGAGAAGCAGATGAAAGGAGCAAAGAGAAGCAAAACAACTTGCTTCACTTAAGAAGTCAAGTTGCTTGAAGAAAGAAGGTGAGATGAAAAAGAATGAGCAAGCTCAATCCAATACACATACAAAATGTAACAAGGGAGGTATGAAAGAGATGAAAAGAGAATGTGAGAAGTGAAGGCAAATCCACTTCTCAAAACAACTTACCACCTGAAAAGTTAGCAAAAGAAATGAAATGCAATGCAAATGAGATGCAATGTCATGATGCAAATCAACACCAGAAGCACAAGCAAGATATTGAGGATGCTAAGAGATGATGCAAACATATGACAAGAGATGAGAATGATCATACAAGCATGAGAATGCAAATGGAGCATGTATTGAACCATGGATGTTCATGAAAAGTTATGAAATGCAATGGACATATAACATGGCAAATGTAAGATGCAATGATCAAACATGATTCTAATATGTCTTAATATGTATTATGAATCAAATGGATGCACAAAATGTCATGGCAAGTCATGGTATGCAAGCAAATGGAAGATGGATGCAAAAGAAGGCATAAATTAGGGTTTATGATCAACACTCAAAGCAAAATTCAAAATCAGAAGCAAACATCATGATAAAAAATTGAAAATGCAATTAAAGGAACCCTAAACCTACACAAACTCACTGCCCAAAGGAGGGGAACCAACTCTTAACCTAGTGAGAGTTATGAATTTCCCAAGATTACTAGGGTTTTAAGGTACCTTGTCAAGAAAAATGCAAAACAAATTAAAAATGCAAGATCAATTCATGCCAATTTTATCCTATAAACTACATGTTATGCAAGATTCAATGCAAAAAGAATCATTGTCCAACTCCCAATGGTTAGGCATAAATGAATTTTTGAAGTTTGTCACAAAATATTGCCTAATAATGAATTTAATTCCATTGAAAATGATCAAAAGTCATCAAGAACAAAAAAGAAATTTGGTTTGAGAGTTGGACAATGTTTCTAAATGTTTTTAAATGTTACATGAATTTTTTTGTGATTTTTAAATACCTAAAAGTATTTTTAATTAATTAATTTCCATTAACTAATTAAAAATAAACTTTTAAATGATTTAAAAATAATTTTTAATGCGAAAAATAAAAATAAAAATATTTTCAGAATGAGAAAAATATTTTAAGTTAGCATGCAAAAAATGATATTTTTTGGAAATGATTTGCTATTTTAAATAAAATGATAAAGAAAATGCAATTAAAATGAATTAAAAATATGAATTAAGTGAAGTAATCAAATCTGAGGGCCAGGATTCAAACAAGAAAGGGAGGGAATTGACCAGCGCGCGCATCTGGACGGCTCACATTCAAACTACGCTAATTAAGTCATTAACCCTAATCTAAACCCTAATCACTTTCAGGTGACCGGAACAGTGTTTCGGTCATCTTCTCCGGCCAACCATTCATGCTATCTCTCTTAATACGCATCCCCAAGCCTTAAAACTCTCCATAATTCATCCTCTACCCACCCTAAACACGAATCAAGCACAAAATCATGCTTATCTCTCAACACAAACACGAATCGAATCAAAGAAGTTTTTAGGTCAAACTTTCAGAGACATGGTTCAAGCTCAAAACTCAATCATTTTAAAAACTAAGAACACCAGAATGATCAGTGGAGCATAAACAACAATTGTATAACATAAAAAACAACTTCTGGAAAAAAGTTCTTGAGGTACCTGAGCTTGAGCTTTCTCAGTTTGCAACCTTCTGGCCAGCTCCTTGCTTCCAATCTGCTCTAATGACCTCCCTCAAATGTTTGCAAAGCTTGGTTGGAGTTTCTTTTGGCTGGTTTGAGAGATTGAGTGAGTTCTGTTCAGTGAGGGAGAGAAATCGTGTTTCAGTTTGAGGATGTTTCAGGGATGAATGAGGGCAGGGAAATGATCATGGGAGTATGCTGAGATGTTTTGTGAAGTTTGTTTGAATGTGTGATGCTTGTGGAGTGTGTTTCGAATGAAAATGCATATGAAGCATAAACTTGGAAATATGGCTTATGATCTGTTTTAGGCTTGTGTGTCTTATGAAATGGCTTGCTTTTGGTGTGTTTGTAAAGTCTTGGTTGGTCAGAATAGTTGTTGTGTCACTGTGGGATTGGTATGGGGGTTTTTGCAAAAAGTCAAGTCTAGGTGTACTTGAGGTATGGATAAGTGTGAGGTTGTGATAGGGGCATGGTTGAGTTCAGCAGAGATCATGGAGTGCTTATGAATCTGATTTTGTGGACTGAGGCAAGTGGATGAGAAGTTTTGATCTATTTTGCAAATTGGCACAACTTTGCCCCTTTTGGAAATTCTTCAAGTTTAAGGCATGAAATGGAATAATTCAAAGTACCATTCTGATCCTTAGACATTGGTTCATGTTTGTATGAATATTAGAAGTCCATTTGATAGCACAATTTGTCTTGGCAAGTGGTTTTGCAACTTTGCCTCTTTGGTAGAAAACTTGAAATTATGTGATTTTGGCCAACTTTGACAAGCCATAACTTTTGATCCAAAATGAATTAGAATGAGTTCTTGTACTTTTTGAAAAGGGAATGATCCATTCTACAACTTTCATGACCAAAGTTTTCTCATTTGAGGCATTTTTGAATCAAAAAGCAAGGGTTGAAAAAGTTTCCCAAAATGGCAAGTTTCCATTACAAGTCATTTTCCCAAAAAGTCAACTTTGCAAATGGCTTGAAATTCTTCAATTTTATGAACTTCTAACATCTTATATGATAAAATAAAGATCATAAATAACCAAAATGATGAAGAACACCCTTTGGTTGGGTCATTGGGGGCCTCAGATGCCCTGATTTTGCACTGACTTGCTCAAAAAGTCAACTCTTGATCAGATGACTTCCCCATGGAATTTCTTCATGAAAATTGATATGCATGATCCCTATACCATATAGAGACCAATAGAAACAAGAATGACCAAAAAATTTGGAGTTATGGCCTTTGAAACCAAAACCCTAATTCTAGGTCATCTGTGCAGTCAAACCTGGCTCTGCTTCCATGCCAATCTCAGTTCTTGTGATTTTTTGACATTCTTGACTTTGAGAGTATATAATATGATGCTTGAACATACATGTACCCCTTTGAAGTGATTGATGACCTTTGGAGTGGCTCAGATGGCTCCTGGATTGCTCAAATCACAAACCCTAGATGCAGATGACTTAGAAGCAATGCAGTGAATCAAAAATGTGATATGAGATGCTTATGATTGAGTTTATGCATATTAGAAGATCACAAGCCATGGTGTGAATGGGTGAGGGCAAATTTGGGGTGTTTACAGTATGTTACACAACTATGTGACATGTCATGCAACACCAATGACATACAAGCATACTCATTACTAGTACATCATATAGCATCAATCAACAACAGTCACATATCGTAGCATTTATCAATTACTACTAATCATCATCAACACAATTATCATGCATTTCATAACTTATAATCATGTAATTAAGTTCATATCACAACAACGCAATATAGCATATACAACATATCACGTACTCATATCCCATCACTTAAACGTATGAAACATACCAACATAATACTACTCAACAATTCAACAACATCAACGTCCACAAACATGCATATTATGTTTAGCTCAATTACACTAATTATCCCTACAACTGGGTGTATTACTCTCCTCTCGCTACTTCTAGCTACCCACATCACTAATGAATAAAAATAATTTTCTGTAATTTTTGGAATTTAAAAAACGACATTTTCTGCTCCAGGTCTCGCTGAGCGAGGGGGCTTGCTCGCTAAGCAAATAACCTACTGACTCTTGCTCGCTTAGCAAGCTCTGCGATTTCGAAAATCACAGCTCTTCTCTCAGCACCCAACCTGCTACGAATTTCTCATGTATCTAGCACCAAAAACAACCAAAAACTACAACATTCCTCAAATTAATCATTTAATCCATACAATTAACATCTAACAGCAATCAACAACACATAATTCAAGCTAATCCCTACTTAATCCACCACAATCTCAATCCCTAATTCTCAACCTACCCAATTCCCATTATAAAATCCTTAAGAAGGAAGAATCCCACGCTTACCTTAAATTTGGTTGACGAATTCTTCTCCTTCGTGAACTCTTCTTCCCGATTAAGCCTTTTTCTCTTCTTCTCCTCTTCACACCTTTCACGGTCGTTCTTGCTCTTTTCCAAACACGATTATGATTTTTTTCCTTTTTCTTATTTCCAACATAACCCTTAAGACCCAACTTATGATCTTCCCTTTTTACCATTATTACTTTCACCAATTGACCACCTTGTCCTTATCTCCTATTTATTCCATTTATTTTATTTAACCTCTAATAATACAATTATCCACCAAAAATATAATTTAATATCACAATTATTTCCGATAATATATATTATTATTCACACATCACAATACAACATTTTCAATAAAATATTTAAATAAATTCGGGGCGTTACAACTCTCCCCAACTTAAAAGGTTTTCGTCCTCGAAAACTTACCTTAGACAAAAAGATTCGGATACGAATCTCGCATCTTGCTCTCCAATTCCCAAGTCATATGCCCTCCGACAGCTCCTCCCCAAACCACTCGCACAAGGACAACCTCATTTCCCCTCAACTGCTTTACCTCCCGATCATCGATTCGTTTCGGTAATGCTTCAACCATAAGATTATCTCTTACTTCAACTTCGTCCATTGGTATTACATGTGACGGATTCAGAACATACTTCCGAAACTGTGACACATGAAATACATCATGCAAATTGTCACACCCCAAATTTTACCCCTAACTTTTCATTCATACGTTAATATCATTATTAGTATACCATTGTGCATATCAGTCACGTCGGATTTGCAAGAATTGTAAAGGAAAGTCTTTAGTTTTGTAACAAGTACTTGGGACTTGGAAAGCTAGGTTTTTTGCTAAAAGCGCAATGTTTTGAAGTGGTCTCATAAGTGTTGGAGCAGGAGTTTTGAGGCCGAATCATGGACGGGGTCAAAGCCTCAGGTCAATTGTGATTTTATTAGGTGAGGTATCTCAATGAGATTTGTTGATATTTTGTTCAGTTCATTTCTTGTGGAACAAGTTATTTTGTTGCTTGGAAAAGAAGGAAAGGATAAATCCTGAAGTTTGGTTTTCACCTTAGATGTGGACTCCGAATCTTTGGTTTGTTGTTGAGATTTGTTTATTTTCAACTGAAGTTTGGTTGTATTTGTTCTTGTCAATTCTCAAACACCAAATTTATACTTCAGGTTTCCTATTCAAATTCTAAGCTCAAGTTTATCTCTAAATTTCTTGTTTCAAATCTAATTCAAATTCATGCATAATTTCCATTTCCATTTCTATTTTCCCTTTCAATTCTCACCCATTTATCTAACTTAAATTCCAATTTCATTCCAAGTTTAAAATCTAATTTGCAAAATCATTCCATGTTTTATTCAAATTTCAAAGTTCAAATTCCAAACCACTCTAAATTTAAGGGAAATCAAATTACAATTTATTTTTTTTACAATTTCATTCACTCCTCAAAGGTCAAATTCAAGAACCAATTTCAATACATTTCAAATACCAATTCATGTCAAAAAAAATTCTCAAAGTTTAAATGTTAAACTTTCCATTCCAATTTTTATTCCAAGATTCTCAATTCAATTTCTAATACAAGTTTCAATTTTCCCTTTAACTCCAATCAATATTCAATTTCTCTTCAATTCAATTTCAACTTCAATTTCAAATCCAAATTTCAGTTCCATTTCAATTCTCACTCAATTATCCAATTTCAACTTTTGAATTCAACTCATGATCATTCCTAGATCCATTTCAAAGTTCTAAGTCTCTTTCCAAATATTAGTTCACAACAAAATCCAAAATACCTTTCCTTGATTAAATTCAAGTGTCCAATATTAGCACATTCATATACATCCTTTCAAAGGCAACCAATTTCATCATAATTTATGCAATTTGCAATACATTTTCATCCAAGCATATCAATATTGCATTCATACATCAATTCAAGTATTTGAATTCACATGTGTCCATTTATTTACAGTAAATCTCATTTGTTACCAAGAGTACTAAAGGTCATTACAAGATTTTGAGACCTATTCCTATTGAACCATTCACACATACCATTCATAAGCATTTAGTATTCACAAAATTTCCAAAAAAAATCATGGTTACATCTTAAGAGCATTGTCATTACATGTTTTTTACAAGGTTACATAAGAAGAGTTCTAAGCCTAAGAGGTATATATTTCCTACTACCAACTTCAAGCTTTTCCAAATTCACCTTCATGACCAAACTTCATGCTCCAATGCTAATTTCTCTCCTACAAAAGGAATTAGAAGACAAGTTAAAATCTAAAAAAAAAGCAAGTTCAAGCACTAATCTTACAAATTCAAACCAATTCATTCAAGTTTAACATAATCATATTTAAGCATACATAGTCATAAGCATCCACATCTAATTTCATTCAAATCTTTCAAAGTAGTAATCAAACATTCATTCACAAATTTTCAAACATTTATTCTAAGTTTAATCATTCACATATTCATTCATGCCACATAAACATTAATTTCCATCAAGCATAATCATATTTCACTTCATTTTGTTTCTTTATGCATACCATACATAATCATAAAGCATTTTGCCACTTAGTGTTAATATAATAAAGAAATTCACAAAATCATAATTTCAAAAAAATTTATAGCAAAGTAACAGCAGGACTCTTTTTCACACTTCACAAACAAACAAAATTTGTAGAAAAAAATGCAGCAGACCTGCTGCAAATTCCAGCCCTGCCATACCCTCACATATCACTTTCAAGTGCAGGTTTTTCCCTCCCAAAGCTTAGCCAACAAGTTTCTATACAAATTAAAATCCTAAACCTTAATCCCTCATCCCTTTCTATATATATTCACTGTTTTACTAAAAGGGGGGAGACCCAACTTTAGAAAATAACTCACAAAAAACTGAACATCAACAAAACCAGCAGTCAATTCCATACACAAAACTACAATAAACAGGCAGCCACAATCACAAAAAACTTCATAATCAAAAACCATCAACAACAACAAACACCAGTAGTCATAAGACTTCATTCCATAAAAACTCAGTCATCACAAAAGCCTAACCGCATACTAACCCTCCCTAACCACCCAAAGAAAAACAAAACAACAGCTGCAACAACAAGAAGAACGAACAGAAAAGAGTTTCAATACCTCACCTCCTAACACCAGACGAACTGAGCTTCTTCCTCCATTTTCTGTCCATCCAAAGCTTTGCAGCTAAACCCCTCAACAATACAACAACCAAACCATTCTACTCGTCATAACCAAACTGCATAACCAAAAACCAGAGGCTGAGAGATTCGAAAAATACATAGAAAAAGCATACAAACCGGTCCGAGCCAAAACACCCAAAAAACGCAAGTCGACCGCCTCACCTTCTCAACCTTCAACCAAAAAACTCACCTTTCTCCCTCACTCTTCACCAACATCACTCGTTCTTGAACCAAAACTTTTATATTTTTCAACCTAGCACATTTCTGAATCTGCATCCTTCAAATAACCTTCACCTATAGCCTGTGAAAACCAAAAAAAAAATCAAAACAACTGTTATATACCATATCTTCATAAAAACCAAATCAGCAACCACACAATCATAGAAAAAACATGAAAAAACACCCAAACGCGAATCATCGAAACTGAACAAATCGCGAAACCGCGAGAAACCACTTACCTTCAAACAAATCTGAAACTCCTCAAACAAGAACTCTTCGCCGCACCATAGCGAACCATACACACAAAACCAAACCACCGAGCACACGAAAGTCGCCGACCTGAAAACATTGAATCTTCATCAACAACAACGAACAAAACTCGTGAAATCCATCTTCATGAAACCACCTCACCGCGAAAAGCTCGAACAACACCTCCAAAAACTTGCACCGAACATTTCGTTACCATCACCGGATTTGGAGTAGAGACGGAGTGAAATAGAAGCAAATCGCAGGGAAATCGTAGATGACACACAAACTCACGCCGTCGATTTGAGGAGAGATGAAGCCGTATGAAATCGACAATGAACAGATACGCAAAAAAAAACAGAGGATTACCTTTATCATGTTAAAGCTTCAAATCAGATATTCTCCAGTTCAGGTATAAAATACTCATCCGTAACCATGATTCGCGTGTTCGACTATTTCTCTGTTTTGTTTGAATTCGTCGTGGTTTGCGGAGTTAGGTTTTTATGTGGTTCGATTTGAGATCCCAATGTTTGTTTATGTCGTTGATTCCATGTTTCATCATGAACAGATTTACGATCTGTGTGGACAATGATGTTAATTGCATTTTCCTGAGTTCATGTCTTAATGTTTATTGGAGAAACTCTTGGTTTGGTTTATCTTGAACGAGAAACAAATAAAATAGGGGCTATAATTCCGGACCCTAATTTTCACTCCTTTTAGTAAAACTGCCCACCGAACCGGATTCGGGTCAGACCCGACCCGGCCGGTCTCCCCCATGGCCTGCTGGGCCTTTTCCTTCCAACCTCCCTGTTTTTAATTCATACCTGGCCCGTTTTAATTTCTTTCTTTAACTAATCCTCACCATTATTTATTTATTTATTATTTCTTTCTTCTTTCTTTTTATTTTTTTTCAGAAAATAAAAGTAGAAAATTAATTTTATATTAATTATTTTAATTTAATTTAATCTAATTATTTAGTTTGTTAATTAAATTTACAAGTATTTTTGTTTAATTTTATATTAATCTTTAGATCAATTTTATGTGTATGGTGTGTGATTATATTTCTTGCTCTGTATGATGTCGTTGAATTTGAGCGTTATTTTTCGTATTTCGACTAATTTGTCAAGCAAAATAAACACGCACATTAAAACAAATCGTCTACACTTCACACACGTAAGTCGGTCACCTATGTGGTCGCCATCCTCACTTTTTAAACGTCTTAATGCATAGTTAATTAAATGTAAGAACTAAACTCAGGAATCTAGCATTCATCGGGTTTTTGAATTGAATTACTGTTGGGGCTAGCCCTCGATCTGTAATTCATTCGCCCTTTTGTTTTCAAAACATAAATCTCTAATTAAAATCGTGAAAGAACTAAACTCAGGAATCTAGCATTCCTCGGGTTTTTGAATTGAATTACTGTTGGGGCTAGCCCTCGATCTGTAATTCATTCGCCCTTTCGTTTTCAAAACAAATCTCTAATTAAAATCGTGAAAGAACTAAACTCAGGAATCTAGCATTCCTTGGGTTTTTGAATTGAATTGCTGTTGAGGCTAGCCCTCGATTTGTAATTCATTCACCCTTTCACAATGAAATAATACAATTTAAAACTTACCAACATACACAATTCACTTTACAATTAATCAACGAATAAATGAACTCTGGAGTCCAGCACTCCACGGGTCCTTGAATGCAATCACTCTTGAGGCCAGCTCTCGAGTTGTGGTTCATTCTCCTTTCATTTAAAACACTTAACAAAGGTCAAACACCTTTTCAAAACGAACATTATTTAAATCATTCTATTTCGCAAACAAGCTAGCGCTTCATCCTCCACCGCAAGTATAAGCCAACGTTTAGCAGTAGAATGCATTTTAAACAATCGTTCAATTAAAAATCACAAATCGTAGTGGCACGAACTACGAAGCTCTGACTTTCCCATTGCACAAGGGAATACGTAGGCACAGGGATTTTAATCCTTCGCGAGCACAATAATAAAAAAAAATAACTATCTCTCTGGCACCCTAATAAAAAACTTTAATATTTCCCCCGTAATATCGATAATAATTAAAATTCTTTTAGAACAAACATATTAACAAAAATTAAGAAGACAAAGACTTAGATCAACATTTAATCGCATAGTTAGCTAAGAGGTTCCCGTTGAGTACAACGGACGTGAGGGGTGCAAATACCTTCCCCTTGCATAACCGACTCCCGAACTTAGAATTTGGTTTCATAAACCATTTCTTATCCTTTATTAGGTTGTATCTATATCTCCCTTTTATCTCGTAGAATAAATAGAATCAGGTGGCGACTATGTTGTTTTCTTTCCGCATCCCATCGCGAGGATCATATTTTTTTCGAGGTACGATAGTTGGCGACTCTGCTGGGGATGACATCCATGCTAGAGAGAGTCAAGCCTAACTTAGCTTTGTGTGTTTATTTGTTTGATCTCATCTCTTCTTGTCTTCTCTATGTTTATTATTTATGTTTGTTTATTTGTTCTTTTTTCGCTTTCTCTTATTTGCTCATTATATTACTTGTTTGTGGGATATTGGGGTCACATTGCAAGTAAGATTTGAGTTGTGGAAAAAGAAAAGGGAACACCTAGGTTAGAATTGGTAGTATTAGTGTTAGTCTCCAAGAACTCGCTTCTTGAGGGCCTAACATGAAAGCTCCCCCAAATAGTTAGACTTTTCGTAGATCTTGTCACAACGCAGCTAGCCTGTTGCGTGACCTGATTCATGAAAGGGTTGTGATTCTGGGATCCACTATTAAGAACCAGTTTCAATATTGGTAGTTGTGTAGTGTTAGTCTCCAAGGGCTCGCCTCTTGGGGGCCTAGCATGAGAACTCCACTCAAGGTAGAAATTATCGTTATTATCGTCAAAATACAGCCAGCCTACGGCGGGGCGTTAATACGATAAACGTCTGTGACCTTGAGTTTCCTTAAACCGTCACCGTAGAAACCATCTTGTGAGTGGGATTTATGGGTACAGACTGTAGAACTAATCTTTTACAGCCTACCATTTAGGAATTTTTAAGCTTTTCCAGCTTTCATGTCTGTTTGTGCTTGTGACAACTTGCATCCTTGCATCCCTGTATCTTTGCATCTCAGCAACATACGCATCATTTTGACAAGGTCTTCAAGGAACAAAGAGACGTCTATTGCAAACATCACAAGTTTAACCATAGACAAACTTCAACTTGTAATCCCTTTTGGAAAACATTTTTCTATTCGGATGTTTGCAATTTTCTTTTTGAGTTCCTTGAAAGCATACTTGCATTGCATCCATTCGCATAACATTGCATCTGCATTGTATATTTTTTTCTTCCCTCAGAGTAAGCTCATTCTATCCTTTGTTCAGTTCAGCAGTTTGATTCCCGGCACGTGTCCAGAACTAAGAACCATGTCTCAAGAAACAGTGGATGAACTGAGAAGAAGTCAAGAATTGTTGAAAGAAGAGGTTATTTCCTGGAAGAAACATATGGAGTGGGTCTTGGAAACCTTACAAGCTCTGTTGAAGAAGGAGGGTCGCCATGTTCCCATGGTCGCGGAAGAGAGAGCTAATGTCCTACCTCCATGTGATGCTTCCTCGAGTCAAGAGTGTTTCCCTGTGGCAACTCCCCACCTTCCAACTCATGGATCTCCCTTACTAGGTCAAAATCAACCTCTGATTTTCAAATCAGTACCTTAATATCCTCTGGCAGTTTCTTCTCAAGGTCAGAAAAAGAAGTGAAAGCGAAACAAGGGGTAGTGTCAAGACAAGCGGAGTGAAACTTAATATGAACCCATTCCTATGCCACTCAACAAGCTCTACCCGCTATTAATCCAAAATTCATTGATAACTCCTTACAAACCTGTGCCATCGCCAAATGCATGGTACAACCCTTATACGAATGCGATGTGTGAATTCCATAAAGGGGTGGTAGGGCATGACTTGGATACTTGCCCTGAATTGAAAGTCTGGGTACAAATGTTGATCCATAACAAAAGGTTAATTCTTGAAGAGGACCATCAAGAGGTTGAATGTGGATACCGCACTAGAGCCATGGGGCATCATATCGAATAATTCCATA
The DNA here is from genome assembly GCA_963966055.1 of Lathyrus aphaca. Taxonomy (NCBI): domain Eukaryota; kingdom Viridiplantae; phylum Streptophyta; class Magnoliopsida; order Fabales; family Fabaceae; genus Lathyrus; species Lathyrus aphaca. Next base: position 425,934,167 of record OZ014523.1, on the reverse strand, counting down.
ATGTCGAGCTTAAGTTACAAAGTGTGATTAAGTCACTAGTCCCCCAAGGAGGAAGGCCAAATGCGGACAATTTGATTGTTGAGCAAGGAGATAAGAAAGGAAAGAGACCTATGAAGGTTCTTAAGATTTTGTACCACAAAGAACAGGTCACGCGCATAACTGATGGAGTATCTTTGCTTTCTCACAAGAATAATAAGACACCATCTTGGAATTTCAATGTCACCACCCCTGCTGGCGAAAGCAAAAGAGAAGTAGGAGGTGGATCGAAAGGGGTGACATCCAGCATTAAGTTTGAGGAACTTAAAAGTCATCACAACAAGTGGCTAGTGGTACCTAGAGTGCCAGTAGTGCCAGCTTATCAGCGATTGAAAGCTCAGGGTTCTCGCCTGGAAGGTGTCTCAAATCAAAATAAGAGACAAAGGGGGAGACCTCCGATCCCTCAAATCCGCATGACCTACACAGAATTATATCCTTCATTACTGAAGAAAGGCTTGGTTACTCCAAGACCATTGGGTCCTTCACCAGATCCACTCCCAGCAAACTACAACCAAAATGTCCATTGTTTATTCTATGATGGTGCTTTAGGGCACGATTTGGAAGGTTTTTATGCCTTAAAACACGTTGTGAAAGATTTAATTGAGAAGAACATTCTTTCACTTGAAGACACTACTTCTATTATCAGGGACAATTCCCATCCAAGTAAGCAAGCCCAAACCCGAGAATATCTGAATCAACAAAATACATACCAACGGCAACACGCTTCTCAGTGACGACACCAATACCCTAAGAAGCCAAAGAGACGATTTGATCCTTTGCCAATGCCATACAGTCACATACTGCCACATTTGATTGATAGTGGATTGTTAGAGCTGAAGGAACTGAATCCAGTGATTCTCCCATACCCACCAGGCTTTGAACCTCACGCCCAATGTGGTTTCCATGCCAATGCGTCAGGACATTCAACTGAAGACTGCAAACAACTCCAGAGTAAGGTAAAGGATCTGATTGAGTCAAAGTCCATCTCATTTACGCCTCAAGGTCTTCACATCAACATCAATCCTTCGTATGGTCAGGCATGTCCATCAGTCTATGCTATGGAAGATATTGTCAAGGAATGGCGTGAAGAGCATTGGTGCACCGACACCAATGGGCATGACGATCTATAACCCTGAAGAAGGAAGTTCATTTCCCTAAAGCTGGCATTCACCTATTTGTTTCAGCATTGTTGTTATTTTCCTTGCATGTTGTTTTTGTATTTGCTTGTCAGCATTGATTGTTTTTGAATTGGCAAAATTAATGGAATGTTTATGCATCTTTTGAATTAATTCATTCGTATCCACTCGTGTTCTTTCATTGTTAATATATATATATATATATATATATATATATATATATATATATATATTTCTATCATTTTGTTTATCAAACTTTTGTTTTAGCAAAGATTGGAGGGAGGATGATGAAAAGCCAGATACCTGAATTCTCCATTTGTATGCTTTCAATTAAAACCTTACCGATGATGTATAGGCATTGTTTCAAATTCCTAAACACTGGTGAAATAAGGAAGATAATCCCTCGCTAACCCATTTGAGCATAGAAGTAGGAGTTTTCTTTTTCATAAAAAAAAAGTGTGAAAAACCCTTAATTTTAAACCTGGGGCAGGGTTGTCAGTTCAGTTAATCTGTTTGCATTCAATCCTTAAGATATTCAATCCATCATTCAAGAAGGATCAGCTACATACTTTCATTCACACACCAAAGAAGTCGTGAAGAGCCAAACGTTCGTAGTACCTGTTCTCTATCCTCCAATAGAAAGGCAAAAAGGAAAAAGAAATACAAAGAAAAGGTTTGCTAAGTCAAAAACCAGGAAAAGACGACTTAGGCGAAAATTAATGAAGTCATCAAATCCTCAACAAAGCAAGGATAAAGCAAGGTGGCTGCCATCACTTTTAAATCATGATCCTTATCACGCACCATCAAAAGACTTTTTGAGATGTGAATGCGTATGTCAATTTAACTGAACGTAGGATTGGAGTTCATCACGAAGATGGGGTGGGTACAAATAAATTTTGAGCCTTTTATCCTTTGTTTCATAAACCGTGAACCAAGCCACGTTACAACCCTTAAAGGACCTAATTGAGGCAGGGTTTATTTTGAGAGCATACTACAACAAGGTTGTGTTAACTTGACTCCTAACGATCTTTGCTAATCATTTGTATTGATCACTTGATCTGCCATTCCATTAAATGGCTAGATCCACTTTATTTGTTTTAATCAACTCCACTGTATCACTATCATACCAATAAATTGTGATTTCAAAATTTTCATAAATGTTACATTAAAATTGCCAATTTTTAAATAAATAATGTTTATTTGCAAGTCAATTCAGCATCAAGGGAATCCCAGCGAATGCAGCCAGTTAGGGAATTCGACATGGTAAGAGAAGCCCAGCCAGGGGCACCCACTTCAAGAATCATCTAATCCAAATGAACCTCTTCTCAAGACTCAGACTAGAGTTAATCTATCACAACAATTCAAGAGTTCAAATGGCCAGCCAGACCAGAAGTCTCCCATCCCAGGGACCAGATAACCAGGGGAAAATCTCCGACATTCCAACACTGGGGCAACCATTTCAAGGCCATGTCATGGCAGGTTGGTCTAAACTTTTTGAGAAGAGGAACATTTCAAAACCATTGATTTCAGGGCAAGATGAATCACACAGGGGCAAATCCCCTTCGTGCCTTCAAGTTGTTCAAGTAGGCCTTATGCAACAACAAACTTCAAATTCAAGACGGGTGTTGGGAATCATGTCTTCTTCTTTTGTCTCCTTCTAGAATACCGTCGTCCAAGAACTATTCCATCCAATACCCATTACAGGGGCATATTTGGAAATCATATGAGTCGGTATATCTTTCTCATGTGCTAGTCATGTCGCTTCGCTCTTAGCGTTAAGTCCTGCTACCGTCTTACTTATCGAGCATCTGCCCATAGTAGAAAAGAGTCATACCTTGCAAAACAGGCCTCTGCTGACATGTAATTTACTATCATTTTACAAGAATCTCTTTGAAGTCCAATTGTCATTGGCACGAATCTGTTAAGCTGGTCGTGAAACCCCTTGCTTGGAGTCTATAGTCCATTTGATTTGGCACATACCTGTGTTTCCTAATGGTTTCTGAAGGTCTTCTCTTGACTCTTCGTTTAAGGAATTTCCAGAGGTTGGATATCTTGCTGAAAACTCTAACCTTCTCGTCTTCATTCTCAGTACAAGCCGGTCTCTTGGAGCTGTTGACTATATTTAAGCATGGTGTTTTCTACTCCTAGTATCAGTTGGTTGCACAGAGCCACTGCCCAAACACTATTTTCTCTTTCTTTATCCTCGGTATCAACAGTTACACTTGAACCTGTTGACTTACCACTCTGGATTTTTTGTCTGTTATTTTTATTTCCCAACCACCGTTGTCGATGTCTGTTATTTTATTTCCCGACCACCGTTGTCGATGTCTGTTATTTTATTTCCCGACTGCCGTTGTCGACGCCTGTTATTTTATTTCCAGACCACCATTGTCGACGCCTGTTATTTTATTTCTCGACCACCGTTGTCGACGCCTGTGATTTTTTTATTTTCCCGACCACCGTGTCGATGTCTGTTATTTTATTTTCCCTACCACCGTTGTCAACGCCTGTCATTTTATTTTCCCGACCACCGTCGTCGACGCCTGTCATTTTATTTTCCCGACCACTGTGTCGATGTCTATTATTTTATTTTCCCAACCACCGTTGTCGACGCCTGTCATTTTATTTTCCCGACCACCGTTGTCGACGTCTGTCATTTTATTTTCCCGACCACCGTTGTCGACGCCTGTCATTTTATTTTCCCGACCACCGTGTCGATGTCTGTTATTTTATTTTCCCGACCGCCGTGTTGATGTCTGTTATTTTATTTTCCCGACCACCGTTGTTGACGCCTGTCATTTTATTTTCCCGACCACCGTTGTCGACGCCTGTCATTTTATTTTCCCGACCACCGTGTCGATGTTTGTTATTTTATTTTCCCAACCACCGTTGTCGACCCCTGTCATTTTATTTTCCCGACCACCGTTGTCGACCCCTGTCATTTTATTTTCTCGACCACCGTTGTCGACGCCTGTCATTTTATTTTCACGACCACCGTGGTCGATGTCCGTCATTTTATTTTCCCGACCACCTTTGTCGACGCCTGTCATTTCATTTTCCCGACCACCGTGTCGATGTCTGTCATTTTATTTTCCCGACCACCTTTCTCGACGCCTGTCGTTTTATTTTCCCGACCACCGTTGTCGATGTCCGTAATTTTATTTTCCCGACCACCGTTGTCGACGCCTGTCATTTTATTTTCCCGACCACCGTGTTGATGTCTATTATTTTATTTTCCCGACCACCGTTGTCGACGCCTGCCATTTTATTTTCCCGACCACCGTTGTCGACGCCTGTCATTTTATTTTCCCGACCACCGTGTCGACGTATGTTATTTTATTTCCCGATCACTATGTCAATGTTTGTTTATTCCTGACCACCGTGTCGATGTCTGCTATTTTGTTCTCTTGTCTGCCGAGTCGATGTCATTTCCATTTTTTCTCAATCATCGAATTGTTGTTTTGGGATCCCCAGCAGCCACCTTGAGCTTGCTAACTCATCACTTCAGATAGTCAGTTTTTGTCACATCAAGCCATTACGTTTTCACTTTGAACCATTTTCATGATATCATAGGGTATCAGTCTGTCTTTAATCCGATGTTATGAACTTTTGTTTTATTTCCCGTCTTTTGTTATTCTTAGTGCCAGCAGTTACACTTGAACCTGCTGATCTATCACTTTGAATACACCCTGTTTCTGTCTTGTCATCCCCAACATATTGTTATCCCTAGTGAATCTTCGCCCTCATTTGTGTTTTTGTGGATCACCGTTGCATTTGTTTTCATCATTTCCCGCGCATCATATTCAGCATGTCCATCATCAAAAAAAAATCAGCATGCTATGTGTAAACACCCCAAAATCAGGGCATCTGAGGCCCCCAATGACCCAACCAAAGGGTGTTCTCCATCATTTTGAATGTGTATGATCTTTATTTGATCATATAAGATGTTAGAAGTTCACAAAATTGAAGAATTTCAAGCCATTTGCAAAGTTGCCTTTTTTGGAAAGTGACTTATAATGTAAACTTGCTATTTTGGGAAAGTTTTTCAACCTCCTCAAATTGATTCAAAAATGCTTCAAATGAGAAAACTTTGGTCATGAAAGTTGTAGATTGGAGCATTCCCTTTTCAAAAAGTACAAGAACTCATTCTAATTCATTTTGGATCAAAAGTTATGGCTTGTCAAAGTTGGCAAAAATCACATAATTTCATGTTTTACACCAAAGAGGGAAAGTTGCAAAACCTCATGCCAAGGCAAAATGTGACTTCAAATGGACTTCTATGCATTACACAAACATAAACCATGGCCTAAAATTCAGAATGCACCAAATAATTCTCAAGTTTCATGACTTGTGCATTAAGAAACTTCAAAAGGGCCAAAAGTTCATAAATTTGCAAAACCACACATAAGCTTTGATCCACTTGCTGATTTGCCTTAATCCCATTTCCATGGTCATCCTTGAATCAAGATGCAGCAGACATGCCTTTGTTCTGGCCCTAAAACAGCCCATACCTCAAAGGACACATAGACTTAACTTTTTGCATTTTGCCTATACCAATCAAACTGAGCCACACCAACTACTCTGACCAATCACAGCTTCACATACATGCCTCATGGATCACATTTCATATAATCTTGGAAGCTGAAACCTCCCACAAGTTAGCACTCTCCAAAAAATCCCTCTTGGTGCATTTTTCTTCGAATCTCAATACACAAGCCACATACCTCAAAACAAACTTCACAGAATCACTCACCATGATCCTCTGATCATTTCCCAACCATTACTTTGCCCTGAAACCTCCCACATCAAAAACACGATTTCCCTCCCCCATTGACCTGAGCTTTTGCAAACTTCCTCTAGAGGCCATATAAACTCCAGCTAAGCATCACAAACTTCTGGGGGGGATCATTGGAGCTTGTTTGGACCAAAGAAGCGGCCAGAAAGCACCAAAAGTAAAAGCTCCAGTTCAGGTGAGCTCAAGAACATTTTTTTTCCAGAATTTGATTTCTTGTTATAAAATGATTCTATGAGTTGAACTGGTCATCTTGATGTGTTTGGTTTTAAAAATGGTCAAGAAATAAGCATGTACTGACTGTCTGAAATTTTGCCCGTAAAAATGATTTTGTTTGTTTCTCTTGATTCATGAAAAATAAATGATTTTTGTTGTGGGGTTTATGTTTAATGATGTTCATGGATTGATTCTGGAGAGTTTGATGAAGTTTTGATGCGTATTGAGTGAGATAGAAAAATGATTGGCCGGAGAAGATGACCGGAACACTGTTCCGGTCACCTGAGAGTCATTAGGGCTCAGGATTAGGGCTAATGACATAATTAAGGAAGTTTGAATTCTGGCTGTTTGTTTGCGCGCTAAGTCAATTCCCGGGCCCTGAGTTTGAACCACAGCCCTTGGATTGTTTGACTTTCTCATTTTTCTTTTTATATTCATTTAATTTCATTTGTTTTATATTTAACTTCTACGAATTTTTAAAAATAGCAAAATACTTAAAAAATTCTGAAATTTTTTGTCAAATATTTCATTAATTTTCAGAACCCAAAAATATTTTAATTTTAATTTTTTGCAATAAAAATCATTTTTAAATCATTTAAATGTTTATTTTTAATTAGTTAATGGAAATTAATTAATTAAAAATGCATTTAGGTATTTAAAAATCACCAAAAAAATTCACATTGCATTTTAAAACATTTAGAAACATTATCAAACTCTCAAAACAAATTTCTTTTTGGTCCTTGATGCATTTTGACATTTTTTATTGGAATTAAATTTGTTTAAAGGCATTATTTTGATCCTAACTTGAAAAAATCCATTCTGCCTAACCATGAAGAGTTTGATGATGGTTCTTCTTGCATTGAATCCTTCATAGCATTTAGTTTCTAGGGTAAAATTGGTTTGCATTTATCTTCCATTTTCAATTTAATGAGTATTTCTCCTTTTGAAGTGCCTTGAAACCCTAGATGACTTGAGAAAATCATAACTTCCCTTAGGTTAAGAGTTAGGTCCCCTCCTTTGGGCAGTTAACTTGTGTAGGGTTAGGGTTCCTTTGATCCCATTTTCAATTTTTTGTCATGCCCTTTGCTTCTGATTTTGAATTTTTGTGTTGCATGTTGTTCATAAACCCTAATTTGTGCCTTCCTTTGCATCCATCTCTCACTTACTTGCATTCAAGAGCTTGCCATGACATTTTGTGCATCCTCATGACATATAATACATCTTAGGACATACTAGCATCATGTTTGATCATTGCATCATTCCTTTGCCATGTTATATGTTCATTTCATTTCATAAACATTCATGAATCCTTATGGTTCAAAGCATGCTTCATTTGCATCTTCATGCTTGTATGATCATTCTCATCTCTTGACATATGTTTGCATCATCTCTTAGCATCATTGAAATCATGTTTATGCTTCTGACTTTGGTTTGCATCATGACATTTCATCCCATTTGCATTGCATTTCATTTCCTTTGCTAACTTTTCAGGTGGTAAGTTGTTTTGAGAAGTGAATTTGCCTTCACTTCTCACAATATCTTCTCATCCCTCTCTTGCATCATTGCTGAATTTTATCTTGCCTTTGAGTGAGCTTGCTCATTCATGCTCTTTCTTTCTTTCTTTCTTTCTTCAAGCAACTTGTCTTCTTAAGTGAAGCAAGTTGTCTTGCTTCTCTCTGCTTCTTTCTCCTTTCATCTGCTTCTCTCCTTGGTGGCTCTTTGAAGTTTCTTTCTCTCTTAAGCCTCACTAACCCTAAGATCTCCAAGTATGATAATAATTAGGGTTTGATTAGTCCCCCTTATACTCTTGCCTTTGAGTTTTCTTTGAATCCTCTCTTCTCATCTCATAATCAAGGACTAAACCCTAAAGGTTTTAAGGCTTTGTGATTGAGGTTATGCCTGTATCCTTCTATTAGGATGGAGTGTATAACTTTAATCCTAAGTGTTAAACCCTTAATGTGTTTAAATCCTTTAATCAATCCATCTAATAATCACTAAGACATCAAGCTTGTAACTTGGGCATTGCATTAGGGTTCTAATTCTTCCTTAATTGGTTAAGAAGGACTAACCCTAGTGTTAATGGACAAGTCCCCCTCAAGTTGTCTTACAAACCATAAAATTCACTGCTTAATCTTACCATTAACTAAAATCCACTTTAATAAAGGCTTTGTTTTGTCATGAGGTTAATCCCTAATCATGGATTAAGTTGGGGAGCCTTCCTCAGCTTAAATGTTCTCATATATTATCCTTCTATTAGGATGGTGTAATGAGTCCATTAAATCCCTGATTATGGCTTAAACTCATTACTCAACACTAAACAAAAACACCAAAAACATCTAAATAAATACAAGTAGGTTAATGATCTTAATCCTACATCATGGTGATTAAGTGTGAGGTGTTTACTTCATACTTAAGGTATTCTCATTACCCCTAATCAGAGGGAGGATGTGATGAGTTTACTAACCCTTTGTTTAGGCTTAAGCTCATTAACTTATGACAAATCGAAAATCAATAAAAGATTGAAAACACAAAAATAAACAATAATCGTCTCCTTCGGGATTCTTTTCTCACCTCATTCACTCACAAGCGAGAACTTGCTTCTTCCATCTAATGCAAGACAGTTTGCACCTGAGCCAGACAGGTCATACTCTTGAGCATAGACAAGTAAGCAGTTCACAAGTCAATTTACCTTTCAGTCTCTTTGAGTCGAACTACGGTGTTCTGACTTCCTCATTGCACGAGAGGATACGTAGGCATAACTTAACAGTTATCGAACAAAAGTCTCTGTATATTCCCCCTCCTTCCAGCATTATTCTTCAAGTCTCATAGTCTTGAGCTTCCCATTCTTTCTTACACTGACACTTCACATATTTCACTTCACATTTCTTTTACACTGACACTTACATTCTTTTCCAGCTTTGATACATAGATTGCACTGACACTACCTCTTTAAAACACAAATCTTTTAAGCGTGGATCCCGTCGAGTACGGCGGACAATCTGGGTGCTAATACCTTCCCAGATTGTAACCAACCCCCTTTCTCAGTTTCTTTGGTTCGCAAACGTCTTATCCGTATCTTTTCTTAGGTCTATGTTCCCCTGTTCAAATTTCTGAAACCTGAGGGGTTAGATTTGTATATGTGCCAGTCGTGACCTGGAAGGTTGAAGGGGATTGAACACAAAAGCCCAAAAATTTGCACTCACCGGTGCGTAGAGTGATACTGATGACTAGCTGTACATGCTTGAGTGGGCTTAAAGATGCCACTGGGAGAAAATCTTTTCAAATATATCTCTTGGAGAATAAAGTAGTCCAAAGTATGAAGATATAGCTTTTGGGAAGATAAACAACGGCCCGAGGTAATGATATGACTCTTGGGAAGATAAACAATGGCCCAAGGTTTGATAATACTTTTGGGAAGATAAACAACGGCCCAAAGTGATGATATGGCTCTTGAGAAGATAAACAACGTCTCAAGATAGCCTTCGGGAAGATAAACGACGTCCCGAGATAATGAGATAACCTTTGGGAAGATAAACAACGACCCAATGTAACAATATGGCTTTTGAGAAGATAAACGACGTCTCAAGATAGCTTTCGGGAAGATAAACGACGTCCCAAGATAATGAGGTAACCTTTGGGAAGATAAACAACGACCCAAGGTCATGATAGCTTTCAGGAGGATAAACAATGTCCCAAGGTATAAGTATAACTTTTGGGAAGATAAACAACGGCCCAAAGTTATGATAGCTTTCAGGAGGATAAACAACGTCCTGAGGTATAAGTTGTTGATATTGTTTTACCTGCATATAACTATCCTGCAAGGAAAATATTAGTTTATGCATTATGTATGCATGCATAGTATGATGCACTTAAATAATGTATTATGTAATTATGGATATGTATGTTATGGTATGATGTAAATGATGTATGTATGCATCATGCAACTTGATAGCGTCCGGGTATCTTTGTATAACAACTGCTGGCCAGGGAAAATAAATCCCGATTCGTTGTTGAAGAATATGGGGAACTCGTTCTCGTCTTGCTTGATAATAAGGTATTCATAACCTCCCGTCTTCATTAGATAGTAAGGTATCCATAACCTCCCGTCTTCGTTCGATAGTAAGGTATTCATAACCTCCCGTCTTCGTTCGATCGTACTCTTATTGGAGGAATAAATTCCTGATTATCCTTCTGAGGATAAAAGAGATGGATATAAATTCCAGGGGAGATGTGACTCGAAGTATTTATGAAGATGGATTTGTCCTACTGGGGACTTGTAGCTGTCTGGTGGGGATGAACCGGCGAAGCTTCGTTGAATTCCTTCCCTTGTTCATCCTTAGTAAATACTATTACTGCATTTTCATGCATTTCTGGTAAACATCAATCATATTCAAAAGCATACATACATTCAAACACAACCAATGGACGTTTCGCTTATGTAAATAGGGTAAAAGTAAATCTGGATTCAAAGATGGAATTTTATTTATATCACAAAATGACCTATACATAGGCAAGTTTGTACAAGGAGACAAAAATCCTAGTAAGAGGAATTCGTCGTAAAACTTTACAAAACAAAGAAAATCAGCTATGTCAGAAATAATCCTATTAAGTTTCAATTCTACTATTGCCATTACCTTCAAGTATCTCATCTTCTGCTGTTGAGACGAAAACGATTGGATTGAGCTTTATCTGTTCGAGCTTGATTAAGTAGCACAACTGGTTGTAGTTACATGGGTGATCCGAACGAGACATAGTCATACGCTTTAATCCCTAACTTTTGCCTGGATTGCCCTTTCAGGTTTTCAATCCACCGGGATACACTTTTTTGCCCAAGCCGCTTTTTCAGGTTTTCGACTTGCCGGGTGTACATTTTTTATATATATCCCTAATTTTTGCCCGAACCCTTTTGGTTCGCCGGGATGCCCTTATTTTTGCCTTGGTCAGTCAACCTAGTGGGTCTCTTTTTATGCGTAGTATTTTTTAACTATGTCTGCGTTTACAGGCTATGGAAAGTCTTCACCATCCATAGTAGTAAGTATCATGGCACCTCCTGAGAATACTGTTTTGACTACAAATGGTCCTTCTTATGTAGGAGTCCACTTGCCCCTAGGATCACCCTGTGGTAATATGATACGCTTGATTACCAAGTCACCAGCCTGATATACTTTTGGCTTAACCTTCTTGTTGAAAGCTTTGATCATTCGTTTCTGATACATCTGGCCATGACAAACTGCTGCTAACCTCTTCTCATCAATCAAATTTATCTGGTCAAGTCGAGTCTGAATCCACTCATCTTCATCCAAGCCTGCATCCTTCATAATTCTTAAGGAGGGAATCTGAACTTCAATGGGCAGAACTGCTTCCATACCATAGACTAAGGAGAATGGGGTTGCCCCTGTTGAAGTACGTATTGTAGTGCGATAACCATGAAGAGAAAATGGTAACATCTCATGCCAATCCTTATAAGTGACAGTCATCTTCTGTATAATCTTCTTAATGTTCTTATTAGCAGCTTCTACTTCCCCATTCATCTTTGGACGATACGAAGAAGAGTTGTGATGCTTAATCTTGAACTGCGTGCAGAGATTAGTAATCATAGTGTTGTTCAGATTAGAGCCATTGTCAGTAATAATCCTTTCAGGGATGCCATACCTACATATGAGATTATTCTTAATGAATCGAGCCACCGCATTCTTGGTAACAGATGCAAATGAAGTTGCCTCTACCCACTTCGTGAAGTAATCAATAGCAACCAGGATGAAACGATGCCCATTAGAAGCAGTAGGTTTGATCTCACCAATCATATCAATGCCCCACATGGCAAAAGGCCAAGGAGCAGTCAACATATTCAAATGTGATGGAGGTATATGGACTTTATCAGCATAGATTTGACATTTGTGACATGTTCTGGAATGTTGATAGCAGTCAGCTTCCATGGTAGACCAATAGTAACCTGCTCTCAAAATCTTCTTTGCCATGGTATGACCACCAGAATGAGTGCCAAAGATCCCATCATGTATATCTTCCATAATCTCTGTTGCTTCCTTTTTATCCACAAAACGAAGCATAGTTGAATCATGATTGCGCTTGTACAAAATGCCATTACTCAAAAAGAACTTAGCAGAAAACCTTCTCAGAAACTTTCTATCTTTGACAGATGCCCCTTCAGGGAACTCCTGAGCTTCAAGATATCTTTTCACTTCATAGAACCAAGGCTTCTCCTCTGCCTCTTCAGTGTCAATCTCATTGCAGTATGCAGGCTTTTCAAATCTATCAATAGTAATCTTGGGAGCTTCATCATCCCAACTGATCTCAAACATAGATGCCATGGTGGCTAAGGCGTCTGCCAACTGATTCTCTCTTCATGGAATATATCCAAAGGTAATCTCTTTAAAATGTGGGACCAAAGACAACACATACTCTCTGTAAGGAATGAGATTATCATGCTTAGTATCCCAATCTCCTTTAATCTGACTTACTACCAGGGCTGAATCTCCATACACATCAAGGAACTGAATCTTCATATCAATGGCAGCTTTAATACCCAGGATACATGCCTCATACTCAGCCATGTTATTGGTACAATAGAAACAAAGTCTGGCAGTAATCGGGGTATGACAACCTTCAGGGGAACTGATCACAACACCAACACCATTACCAAGTGCATTAGAAGCTCCATCAAAAACCATAGTCCATCGGGATCCTTGTTCAGGTCCGTCATATTGTCCAGGTTCTTTGGTAATAATCATAATATCTTCATCAAGGAACTCAAAACTCATTGACTGATAATCATCCACTGCTTGATGAGCCAAATGATCAGCCACAACACTTCCCTTAATGGCCTTCTGAGTAGTATACTATATATCATATTCCGTTAAAATCATTTGCCATCTTGCTATTCTTCCGGAGAGAGCAGGTTTCTCGAATATGTACTTGATTGGATCCATCTTCGAAATCAATAAGGTAGTATGAGTCAACATATACTGTCTTAGTCGGCGAGCAGCCCATGCCAAAGCGCAACAAGTTTTCTCGAGCAGTGAGTATCTTGTTTCACATTCGGTAAACTTTTTGCTAAGGTAGTATATTGCCTGCTCTTTTCGACCAGACTCGTCATGTTGCCCCAACACACACCCCATTGAGTTGTCTAACACTGTTAAGTACATAATCAAGGGTCTTCCATCAACTGGTGGCATCAAAATTGGAGGTTCTAGAAGATATTTCTTGATTTCATCAAAGGCATTCTGGCATTCATCATTCCATTCCATCACCTGATCTTTCTTCAACAACTTGAAGATTGGCTCACAGGTGGCAGTTAATTGGGAAATAAATCTTGCAATGTAATTCAATCGTCCCAAAAAACCTCTGACCTCCTTCTCAGTACGAGGAGCTGGCATCTCTTGTATAGCTTTCACTTTTGCAGGATCTACTTCAATACCTTTTCCACTGACAATGAAACCCAGGAGCTTACCAGATCTAACTCCAAAAGTACACTTGTTTGGGTTCAATCTCAACTTGTATTTCTTCAACCTCTCAAACAACTTATGCAGATGATCAAGATGTTGTTCTTCATTTTGGGACCTGGCTATCATATCATCTACATATACCTCTATCTCGTGATGAATCATATCATGAAACAAAGCCACCATAGCACGCTGATATGTTGCCCCTGCATTCTTCAAACCAATGGCATCACTTTGTAGCAAAAGGTGCCCCACTGTGTAACAAATGTCGTCTTCTCCATATCTTCAGGTGCCATCTTGATCTGATTATAACCAGAGAAACCATCCATAAAAGAGAATACCTTATGCTGAGCAGTGTTGTCTACCAGAACATCAATATGAGGAAGTGGAAAGTCATCTTTGGGGCTGGCCTTGTTCAAATCCCTGTAGTCTACACACATACGTACCTTACCATCTTTCTTAGGTACTGGTACCACATTTGCAACCCATTGAGGATAAGAAGTTACTGCTAAGAACCCTACATCAAATTGTTTCATTACCTCTGCTCTGATCTTCTCTGACATTTCAGGACGCATGCGACGAACCTTCTGCTTCTTTGGACGACAATCCTCTTTTACTGGTAAACGGTGAACCACAATGTCTGTATCCAACCCTTGCATATCTTCGTAGGACCAAGCAAAGATCTCCACATAGTCATGTAACATCTTAATCAATCTTCTCTTGACACTATCCTCTAATTCAGCCCCTATCTTGACCTCTTTCCTGTTTTCTTCAGTTCCCAGATTCACAACTTCGATTGGCTCTTCATGTGGCTGTATAGCTTTCTCTTCTTGTTGTAACAACCTAGCAAGCTCTACAGGTACTTCACAATCGTCCTCATTTCCATCTTCAGCTCGATAGATTGGATTCTCGAAATTATAATTGGCAATAGTAGAACTGTTATCAATAGGATCCAGAGTGGATGAGGATCTGCATTTTAGTGATGTGGGTGTTTGTAAGAACACATAGCTGATAAAACAAAAAAAAAGAAAAGAAAAGAAAGACAAGGAACACAATATTTACGAAAACGAAACGTCCACTGATTTTTATTGAATGAAGTATGCAAATGAAATGACATCTCGTAACAAGCAGACCATTGTGCCCCGGGTAAGGCACAAGGCTTAAGGGTTTAAATTGTTCAAAAATTACAAACTTTAAAAGTAACAACACAGTAATAGTATTTACTCCTGACTAAAGGAGATAGGAATAACATCTTCAGCTTTCCAGTTATTGAGCCCATCACCCACAGTAGGAAAAATCCAAGCATCCAGATTGTAGTCTTCATCATAGTAACCCACAGCATTGATCTGATCTTTCATAATCCCCTGATTGGTGATACGAACATCACGAGCACAACGAACAACCTTCTGGGACTCTGCAGTGAAACCCAAACCAAACTTGTCAGACTTGTAAGGAATGTCAGGAAGCTGACCCCAAATAGTACAACCACCTTCATCCACCACAACTCTAGCATCTTTAAGGGAGGCCATTGTAGGAGGTACTCTGGTGACCACAAGAACTTTCTTGACAACAGGAGGAGCTTCATAATTGTTAACAATCCAAGGAACTACTTCGAATGTCTGGCACGGAGTTTCAACATATTCACCTTCCACTTCAAGATACTTAAAGGTGTTCACATGGCTAACTATATATCCTTCCTCTCCGTAAACAGTGACAACTTTTCCTTCTACTGGATATCTCAGCTTCTGATGTAAAGTGGAGGTTACAGTACCTGCCCCATGGATCCAGGGACGCCCAAGCAAACAAGAATATGAAGGACGAATATCCATTACATAAAAGGTAGCATTGAAAACCTGAGAACCTACTTTGATTGGGAGATCAATTTCTCCATGCACCACTCTTCTCGAGCCATCAAAAGCTTTCACCACTATATTACTGGGCTTCAACACAGCATCTTCAGGACTAAGCTACTTCAGAACTTCCTTGGGCAACACATTCAACGAGGAACCATTGTCTATTAACACATGTGACAGAGTAGTGCCCCTGCATTTAATAGAGATATGTAGAGCCCTGTTATAATCTCTCTTGGTAGGAGTCAAATCAGCATCGGAGAAACCTAACCAATTATCATAGGTCAAGTGTGCAACACAATTTTCAAACTGGTCTACAGAAATCTCATTTGGTACGTGAGCAGTCTTCAGAAATTTAATCAAGGCCTTGGCAAGAGCCTCAGAACACAACAATAAAGACAGCATAGAAATCTTGGAGGGAGTATGCCCCAATTGATCAACAATGTCATAATCACTCTTGCGAATGATTTTCAGTACTTCTTCCATCTGTTTAGAAAGATCATCAGCAGCTGGTACATCAGTTTGCACAGGTTCAATAATAGGACCTTTGCCCCGAGCATCAGTAGTGGAGGTAGTAGCTGGAGTAACTGTATTCTTGGAGGTAACTGAAGGAGAGAAGACTCTTCCACTTCGTGTGATCTTACTAGATCCAGCAATATTATCAACATCAATATTTTCATCAGCAACAGGTGTATCAGCTAAGGGTTCCTGCTTAACACCATGGATATAAACATCGGAACCATAATGCCAAGGCACAGCTTTATCAGAATTGTATGGAATAGGACCAGGAGTGGTAATGATCATAGGTGCCACTCTAGCTTCAGCAACAATCTTCACAGGGCCTTCAGCAGTAATCTTAACTGGACCTTTATGAGTGATTTTTACAGGTCCCTTAGAAGTAATCCTCACTGGCACTTTATCAACCATATTCACCTCTTCAACCTTCGCACCTTTAGTTATATGATCAACCATACATTCCACAGAAGGTGGAGCCCTCTCAAACACTATGGTATAATTATTCATGAGGCGTTGAATTCCGTCCTTCAACCTCCAGCAGCTATCCGGCTTATAAGCACAATATAAACAATCTTCACGACAACCTGGAAAGAACCCAGCTTGTACCAACTTCTTCTTAATAACAGACAATGGTGTAGTCAAATCTGCAACTGAGGAAATATGTGAAACTTCATCAATGGCATTGACAGTCTTTTCATGATTTGGCATGGGAGCAGTAATCACATTTGGAGTACCCGAAGGGTCAAACTCAATCTCTCCAGCATCAATCATATCTTGAATTTTATTCTTCAATACCCAGCAACTATTGGTATCATGTCCCTGACAATTTGAATTATATGCACATCGTGCATTAGGATTGTACCTGGGAGAGGTAACATTGGGATTCTGAGGAGGGTCCCTCAAAATGATAAGTTCACCCTTCAACAAGTGTTGCAAGGCTTGGGCCAATGACATGTTGATCTTAGTGAACTGCCTTCTAGTCCTCTGTTGATTGCCCTAAGGTGACTCTGGCATTGCAGGAGTTGGATTGGAAATATGAACTGCACTCACAGACTGATGCCTCCTATTACGATCAGGTTGACCATAAACAGCATTTGCCTCTTTCTTCCCACTGGGAGGCTTCTTTGCAGTATTGGATGAAGAAGCACCCACTTGGATCTTGCCACTCCTTATACCACTTTTTACGCGCTCTCCTGTCATTATCAACTCAGTGAAGCCAGATGATGAGCTTCCAATGAGATGACTGTAAAAGGGATCATTCAACGTACACATGAACATATCCACTAACTCCCTGTCAGTTAGAGGGGGTTGTATTCTTCCAGCCAAGTCTCTCCATTTCTGGGCATACTCCTTGAAATTTTCTTTAGCACCCATAGACATGCTTTGCAGTTGCATGCGAGTAGGGGCTAGATCAGCGTTGTATTGATATTGCTTATAAAAGGCTTCAGCAAGATCATTCCAGTCACGGATGTTGACACTCTCCAACTGATAGTACCATTCCAATTGAGCTCCAGATAAGCTCTCTTGGAAGAAATGGATCCACAACTTCTTATCAGCAGTATAGGGTTGGATTCTCCGGACATAAGACCTCAAATGCAGCTTGGGACAAGAGACACCATCATAAACTACGAAAGTAGGAACCTTGAAACTAATGGGTATAACCACCCCAGATATCAAACTCAGGTCTTCAAAATCCAGCCCAGAAGACTTTTGCAATTCCATAGCATCCATTCTATCCACCAGCATCTTGAACTTATCTTCATTAGGCTCATGATAGTAGTTAGCTTCAGAATCAGAGTCCCCCATTGTATTATGGAGACTGCCTCCCTCTTTCTCAGACTCTTCAGAATCATAATCTTCAACCTGTTCTTTGGTCTTGACAGGACCTCTGAACCTTCTTCCCATGTTGATCAGACCTCCTGACCTTCTGGTCTTCTTAGTCTTCTTGGCCAGCAGTGTCTTCAATTCATCCTGCCCCTTGGACAAGTTCAGGATCAGCTCTTGGAACTGTGCATTTTGTGCCTGGAGATCTTTGACTGTTTGTTCAAGAGCCATTGCTGAAATAAACAGCGAGAAGATAAGAAACCTGTACACAATAAACCTGTGATGCAGTGATATGATATGTAAATGCATATGCAATGTTTTCAAGGACCGCAGGATTTAAATTTGCTTAAACAAACAAGAAAGTAAACTTTTATTAGTAATAAATTTGTTTGCCCCTTGGGCGTACAATAAGAATGAAATGAAATTAATACAAAAGATGGGGTTTTAAGTCTCCCATGGACGTTTCCTCTTTGTGTTGAGGTATGAGTTGAAATTCCGCTCCTCGTGAAGTTGCTTTGTTAGCTCCAGGATTCTTTCTTGACTTGCTTTGTGATGAGCCTCGAAAGTATCCCTTTGCTCCTTCAACTGGATCCAGGACCTCTGTAAGTCTTCCATGTCAGTGGGCATGTCTGGGTGATGGCTGGTATAAGAGGTATCTCCTTCAGCAACAGGCTCCATAGTAACTGGCAGGATGGCAGGATATGGCATCATAAGAGTCTGAGCACGAGATCATACCCATCTAGGATAAGCCTCCATAGGAATAGTGTACTTGGGCTCCAGAGTCTTGCTGTCAACCTTGTTCACTTTTCACCATGCTCGTATGAACCTTTGACGGTAACCTTGCAGATCGTTGTCGTAGTCAAACACAATACCCTGAATCAACATGTCATGTGGACCATCACTCCGAGCGTAACCAAACTGTCGTAAAGCTAAGGAAGGGTTGTAAGTAATGCCTCCTCTTATGCCTAGAAGTGGCACATTAGGAAATTCCCCACAACGGTCAATGATAGTAACATTCTCCATAGATCGAGAGCACCAATGAATATCTGAATGAGAAAGTGACATAATCCTCTTAGACCACTTGAACCCTTGTTCATTCTTCATCACTGAGCGAGGAAGGTGAGAAATAAACCACCTAGATAGCAAAGGTATGCAACACATAAGAGTTCCTCGTGCCTTTGTAGTACGAGTATGAAGAGAGTGCAGGATGTCCCCAAATAATATAGGCACTGGATTGTGATTCAGAAATATATTGATGGCATGAATGTCTACGAACTGATCAGGATTGGGGAACAATACTAAGCCATAAATCAGCAAGGCTAAGATCTCCTCAAAAGCATCATAGCTCATAGCCTTCAAGAACACTTGAGCCTTCTCTATCAATACCTTAGCAAGAATACCCTTAACTCCGCTTCTCGTTTCTAGAACAATGTATGACTTCTTCAGATGTAGAGCTGCAGTAATAACCTCAGGTTTAGGCTCCTTTTCCAAACCTGTGAATGGTTTCTGATCAAGGACAGGTATACCCAGAAGTTTAGAGAACTCTTCCATTGTAAGAACCAGCTAATAGTCTGGGAATGTGAAGCAATGATGTTTAGGGTCAAAGAACTGAAACAGAACACTCATCATGTCTTCATTGAATCCTGAGGTGACTAGATCCAATAGGTGACCATGTCTCTTGATGAACTGGGAGTGTTCAGACACTTGAGAAACCAACTCTTTAAGCTTAGCTGGTATCCCTACAAAGTTGATCCTGATAGTGTTTCTACGAGCAGAAGCCATGACCTGCAACAAAGAACAAAGATAAATCCATTGGTCCTTGAAATGGTTAGTGAGAATGCTATGCTTATGATGCATGATGATGTCATGATGTTATGCTCAATCATAAACATGTGGCACACACAAATAAGTCACACAATAGCCCTAGGTTTAAAGGCTTGAATGAGGTTCAAAGGTAAGTACCCTCCCCTGTCCTATAAAGTAACCAGGTTCTAAGGGATCTCAATATCATTGATCCTTCACAAGGGTGGTTGTTCAGTAGGCAACTTACTTGCCAACCAAAACCCTCCGAGTTTAGAATCTCAATGAGCGTAGTATCGAGTATCAACCAACTTCAGTCTTCACCAAAGTCGGTTATCTCACTACTTTCTAAAGGCCAAGATAGGATAACTAGGGTTCTAAAAGTTAGTTAGTGTATTGACAACATATGGCAGCCTCATATTATCCTCAACTTGACTTAAGGAACATAAGCACCAACCAAGAAGTCACACTAGCTATGGCCTCCAGATCAACCATATCGGTATACGCCGTACAGTTTCCTTGGTCTATTGCCATTTACCTAAGGTACACTAGATCCGGGTTAGGATCTTTCACACATAAGAGCACCCCAACAGATAAGTATAAATCAAACAAAGCAAACAATTTTAAAGTGATCTAATTCCTAAGGGTACCCCTCTTTTATTAAATCCCCAGCAAAGTCGCCAGTTCTGTAACACGGTGGGAGAACTGACTTTAGTTAAATGTTGCGGATAGCTAGAGTCGCCACCGACTTTTATTTTATCCAAAGGAAAGGCATAAAAGAACAGGAAAGACCTTTAAAAGATTTTTGGGTTCGGGGGATAGGTTATGTAAAGGGAAGGTGTTAGCACCCTTTACATCCATGGTTATCCATGGGCTCTTAGTTACTTAGCTCACTTTAAACTGTTTTGAGAAGTGTAGTGTGTGATTAAAAATTTTCTTAAGTACTTTATAATGATCCATGTACGGATATATATAAAGTCTTTGTTTTGAAAATTGTTTGAAAATGTGAAGTGTTTGAAATGTTTTTGAAAAGTGAGCAAGTACATAAGAGGAACCTACCCTAAGTTAAGTCTTTTCTGTTCTTAAATATCCTTTAAATGGTAAGACTATCCCTATTATTAAGGAATAGGTAGTCATTACCTTGGATGTGAGGGACAAGTGAAGGGACAACTGTTATTTTGGCAACTGTGAGGTGTATAAGCAATTCGAAGGGACTTATCATCTTTATTCGAAAGGGACAAGATCATTACGAAGGCAACCATTAAGGGACTTGATATTTTTATTTGTTAAGGGACTAGATGATATAATATGAGGGACTTTGCTTTATACACCCTACTTGAGCTTTTGTTTAGGCAACTTGAGAGGTAACCCTTAAGAAGTGAGATGGCGATCCAGGATCGACTTACGTGTGTGAGTGTACCGATTCAAATATTTATCTTGAGATTAGTGATTTATATTCAATTTGTACATACAAACATGTCTTGCACTCCCTATTTTACTAACCATAGCATTTAAAATTAAATATTAAAAATTACTACAACTATTACATATTGGATACAATTACATAATAATAATAATTAAAATAAATTAAATAAGCAAAATAAAGAATAATTAAGTGGGTTAGTAATAATAATAATAAAATAAACAATCATATAATATATAAATAAATAAATAAAGGGGATTAGTAGTAATAAAATAAATAAGAATAAGATGAAAGAATTAACATAATGAAAATAAATAAATTTAAAGTTAAAAATTAGATAAATAATATTTTTTAAGTGAATTTAATAAAAGCAATAAATAATAAGTATTATGTACTAAATTATTCTAATGATTTAAATTTATATATATTATAAAAATATTGGTTAATTAAATAAACATATTATAAAAGTAAATTATATTTAGGATTTTTAATTATTTTAAACATAATCTAGGATTTACTATTTTATTGAATTATTTAAGTAATATAAACAAATTATAAAAATAAATATACATAATTAGGATTTATATACAAATATATTAATAAAATAATTAAGTTTTATAAAATATTAAGGTTAATCAAAATAAATTAGGATTTATGAGAATATTAGGGTTTTAGAAAATATTTGGTTTTATATGAAAATATTAAGGTTAACATAAATAATTTAGGGTTTATGATTTTTTTAGAAAATAAAAATAAGGTTTTATTAATTTACAAAAAAAAAGCAAATTCAATCATTTACAAATTATATATTTAATAATATAGGCATACAAATTAATTTTCAAACATATATAATCCTATTATATTATTTTTATTATAAACTATTTTAATTAAAATTAATGAAATAAAAGAAAATAGAAAACAATTAAAATAAAATAGTAAAAACTTACCTGCTGGAGCCTGGGGTCGAACCCAAGTCTCCCAGCCTCTTCCATCAACCATCAACCAACTGAGCTACGCCTGCAGTGTGTCCATGAACCAACTTCCAGCAATAATATAATATACTTGATAATTAAATGAGATTTTGAACAAAAAAACCTGACCAAGGAATCGAACCCTGGTCTTTTATCATTACATACAAGCATCAAAACCAACTGAGCCACGCGCTCACTTTGAAACATAAACAGAAACAATACATAATATTTTAAATCAATTTTTGAATTAATTTTCGCGCCACTGGTCTTCATCTTCAACCTTGGTACCTGCGAATTTTGTTGCAAAATTTCCTACCATATTTCCTGCGATTTTTGTTCCTGCGAATAATAAACTTCAACCAAACAGCAAAATTTAACAAAATTAGTTATACCATTGAGTTCCTAATGAGATTTGCAATCGTCCAATGTCTTTAGAATTCATTTATCTTGATTAAACCATGAAACCCTAAATGAGGCCGTAAACCCTAATCATGGTGAAATTCGATACCTGCACAGAAAACTTAATTAAATAGCCCAGAATCAATCTAGGGTTCATCACAATCATCATCAAACAATCAAAAACAATTTAAATCCAGCCAATCAATGGAATCGAAAATCAAAAATATCTTGAAGAACATGATTCGGTTTATGTATTATGGCATGATTCAAAGGCATATGATGATTGGTTTCGACTCAGGGATGCTTGAGGAAGCTTGTGATGTTCTTAAAATACCTTGAAACCTCCTCTAGGGTTGAAACCGAAAATTGACTTTTGAAGGATTTTTTTGAAGTTTGAAGTTATGGTTTGAGGCTGCAAAATTCGTCTCCAATGCTTGTGATGTGTTTATGTACTTATAGTAGATGAAATTAGGTCAAAATAATGTAGGGTTGTTTGGACTTTTTGATCATTGAATATTGAAAAAGATCATGTCTTAAAATTCAAATATTTTTGAATGTAACCTTGATATTTTAAGACAATCACCATAATTCTCATATCAATTTAATCTAATTAACTTTCATGACCTTCTAGAATCAAAATATATTTTAAATCTTCATATTTTATATTTTATTTGAATTTAAAATGATTTTTAATATAAAAAATCATAATAAATAAAATAAAATAAATAAAATAATGAAAATATTAAATAAATTTCGTGCATGATGTCATGGAAGCTCTTGGGTCACAAAAAGTTCAGCCCATTTGAAGAATTATGGTTTTAAGACCCTATTTACTTCATAAACCACCCAAAAATTTCCCAAATTTGCAAGGGCACAAATCCTTCAATTTTAATGCTATGAGGGTGTTCTTGGACATTTTGGAAAGATTAAAGAATCCTCTAACCAACCCCATTGGTTTCATGTCCATATCTTTTACCATTCTCAAGTTATGCTCTTTTGAAGTTGTTGACTTTTTGTTGACTTTTAAAAGGACCTATAATGTCTTAGCTCATACCTTCCAAATGAAGCATTTTTGGGCTTGGCTTGTGAGACACAAAGTTTTAGAGAATGCAATTTCCTTCAAAATGAGCTTTGGATGAGAAAAATTTGATGAAGCATGTGAAAGTTATGGCTGGTCAAAGTTCAGTTGACTTTTCCTGAGGAAACCCTAATTTAGAAACCTCTGATTCTTGATGATCTGAAATATCCTTGATGAATCATGATCAACCCTTGATCAAATGATGAATTTTTACTTCATATACTTGATGTTGACAAAAAATCATGAAGTTTGACTTTGGTTTGACCACAGTTGACCTCAGTTTGACTTTTTAACTGCTTTGACTGATTTTGACTTATCTGATCATCTGACTGAGCAAACCTTTGAGAAAAGTTCTGAAACTTGTCATGGGGTTTTTTAAACACATATAAGATGTTATGAAGCTCAATTGAAGTCTTGGAAATTCATTTAGCCTGATTAAAGTCAAAACCCTAGTTTTGGATGCACTGCTTAGGAGGATGAATTTTCTGAGGGAATTGTCAAACCTTCTGACTAATTGTGAACTTTGTGAACCTTGTGAACCTCATGAGATGTTTTGTGAACCTTGTGAACCTCATGGGAGGTCTTGTGAATCTTGTGAACCTTGTGAATCTCTTAGCACACAAAGTCTTGTTTTGTGAGGGCAAATTTTGGGGTGCAACACTATGCAGCATTACCTTTCCTTCGGGATAAAAATGCCTAGCTGGCGACTCTTGTCTTTTGAGTTCACTCTATTCATTTCTTTCTCTTTTGCCGACCGTTCGCGTCTGTATCCCTCTTGGCCCCGTGTCATCAGGTGGGAGCGACAGCTTGGCGACTCTGCTGGGGACCCTTATACTGTAACCAGGGCTTCTGGTTCCTTTTGTGGGTTCCTCCTAGCGCTTGTTTGATGTGTGTGTTACTGGGGTGTTATGTGCTATATGTGTTATGTATTTATTTTATTGCCTTATGTACAATCTTGTTTACTGCTTTCCTTACAGTTTTATACATCATACTGTCATACTGTCATCTTGTTGGATCTGGTTTGTTGTTTTGATGGGTGGGGTTCCATTGAGAGTTTGAGGTCCTATACCTGGGACCTGAGTGACACCTAGGCTAGAGTGGTTCATGTTCTTTCCCATTCCATTTCGGTCTGGTGCGGGAATATGAAACACGGTTCAGATGTGGGTTTCTTCTTGAGAACTCTGTGCTACAGATTTCCTATAGTGCTAGGGCTATCTGGGAAGCCTGCTAAGTCTGGATGACCTTTACTATGACCTTCAGAAACTGAGGTGAATTAGAGGAGGATCTTTTATGGTTATTGTAAACACTGTACCTCCGGGATAGAAGTGTTTACACTTCTCATAACTGATCCAAGTCTGAGGATCCTTGTTTTAGAACATTACCTGTGAGGGGGTTGGGCTGTTTACAGGTTTGCAGGTACCATTGGCCACATCATACCCTGATACTTGTTTTGTTTAAGAGTACCTCATTTTGGACAGTTCTTGTGATTTAACCCTGGACATGTGACTCTTTATTTGAGTCCCCCACCTTGGTTACTGGATTTCTGAACCTCCATCTGGACTTCTTGAACATACACAGACCTATATCAAGACAGATAATCAGATCCAGCTTGATCACAAACCCTTGCATATCATTTGCATACATTATCATTGCATCATTTGACATTTGTTTATTTGTTTTTCAGGGTATCCACATTATATCTGGTTTGGTTTTGACCCCTTCTTTTGCATAGACCTCAGCTTCAGCTATCTTCATCATTTGCCTGCTTCAGCTGTTCTCATCATCACCAGCATCAGCCTATCAGTGGCTCATCTCCAGTATCAATTTTGATCTTCATCAGCATCTATCTTCATCATATTCAGCAGCATTCATGGCTACTCCCAGGAAGAGCAACATATCCTACCATTTCTTTGAGCCTGTGTTGACTGGTATCAGGCAGGTCCAGTCACTTATCACCCCTGACCACATCCCATTATTTAGAGAGCATAATGGAGGTATCCTGGATATGGTTATGGACCTAGACCCTTCTCAGAGGAGCATGATCCACACATGCTTGTAGTTTTATGACCCTCCTTTGAGATGTTTCACATTTTCAGACTTTCAGCTAGGACCTCTGCTGGAGGAGTTTTCATCATTGATTGGAGTACCTGTCAGGGGTGGAATCCCCTTCAACCCAGAAATGACTTTTCCCAGCAATGGAGAAGTGGCAAAAGCATTATACCTAGAGCCTGCCTTGATTGAACAAAGCATGACAACAAAAGCTGGAATCCCTGGTATTCACTTGGATTTCTTGATTTCTCAGGCCATCCTGAAGGCCTCCTTGGGAGAATGGAGGGCAGTCTGTGCACTGTTAGCCCTCAGCATATATGGGGTTATACTGTTTGCAGATGAGCCCAAATTTATCAGCAAGAATGCCATTCATCTTTTCCTTCTGAGGAACCCAGCACCCACATTATTGGGAGATTTCTATTACTCCATCCATCAGAGGAATGAGAAACAAAGGGGGAAGTTAGTGAGATGTTGTGCTCCTTTGTTTCACACCTGGCTGCTCAAACATCTACCTAAGACAGATGCCTTCTTGAATCCTCACCAGCAGAAGAATTGGGCCAAGAGGCTCATTGCTTTGACTTCAGATGATATCAGGTGGTGCACCCAGAGCACCAAAGGCAAAGACATTATCACCAGCTGTGGACAATACCCAAATGTACCTCTAATTGGAGTAAAGGGTTGCATCAACTACAATCCTTTGTTGTTTAAGAGACAACTGGGCTATGCCTTGGTTCACCCTCCCAGAGTGCAAGATTTAGCTGAGACCCTGTATTGTGAAATAAAACCTAATCTAGCTGCTGTCAGACAAGCATCTTGGGCTTGGGATAACATCCAGACAAAAGGGATGGCTATTCTTGGAAGGTGCAATAATGTTGCTTCAGCTCAGTACTATGACTGGTCCCATGCTAGAGCTCAGATTACTGGAATTCCTTTCACCATTGAGGATATACCTGGACCATCTACAGTACAGCCAGCAGCCACTATCAGCCTGGAAGAATTTGAGAAACTGAAGGAAAGGAATGAGAATCTGTCTCAAGCTCTGAAGAAGACCCTTTGGGAAAGGAGTGATGGTCGCCTGGACATTGAGAGGTTGGAGAGGCTTAGGGTGGAGCATCTTGCCAAGATTGAGAAAACAGAGGACTACATCAGAAAAGCAAGAGCTGGGGAACAAATATTGAAGAATGCCTGTAAAGAGGCCAAGCTTCAGAAGGCTAGGACTGAGCTTTATCTGCAGGAGAGTCAGGCTAGGTGGGTCAGGATCACTGAAGCCCGGACACAAGAAGATCAGAGAACTCAAGCCAAGATTGAGCAGTTAGAGGCCAATGAAAAGAAGCAACAAGAAGCTTTGTTGGCAGCCCAGAAGGAGATTTCAGAGTTGAAGCTTAGGGCTGGATTGAAGAGATCAAAAGACCAGGATAGGCACAAGAAGTTGACCACTGCCATTGCCACCAGGAACCTCCTCATCAGGACCATCACAGAGCATCCAGCTGGTCCAGTGACTGAGGCACTTCTGAAGGAGGTTAAGGAGGATGCGTTTGGATTGAATGTTTGACTTCTTTGCTTGTTGTCCATTTCCATTTGATGTACTTTTTCTCTTTTTGTATTTTGACCCTCCAAGGGCATGTGTTGTAAAAAAAAACTATGTATTGTTCAGTATTAGTAATATATTTTAGTTTGTTTCCATTTTGGGGTTTCTTTTCTCAACAAAGTCAAAAGCATCTTCCTCGAGGTCTGGAAAGGTCAAAACCAAGAACCAAGTCGGATACCTTGGAAAAACAAATAAGCATATTGCATTGCATGCTAACTTTTGTTTTGTTTTGTAGGTTTTGTCATTATTATGTTTGTTTCTAACTCTGTTGTGCTTCAGGAAATATTGCTCGCCGCCGGGTGTTCCCTGTCAACCGTACGCACCGATACCCTACTCGCAACAACCTTCCTGGTATCCAAATGGATCAAGTATAGCAGGACCTGACTGAGGTCAGAACTCAGATGGCTAATGAAAGAGTGGAGATGAGGAACCAAATGACTCAATTCATGACTGTGATGACTGGCTTGGCCCAGAGCCAAGAAAGGTTAAGGGCATTAGTAGAAAGACAAACTCCCGAGGAACCTCATCCTGGCACTGGAGGAACTAGCAACAATGAGAGGGGTCAGCCTCATGTTAATCCACCAGTATTTGGACCTCATCTGGATCCGGAAGTCAATATCCCGGGAAATGTGCAAGGAAATACTGTTGGGGGCAGGATCTTGCAAGAAGATCCCCAAGAAGAACAGTTTACTGTAATGGGAGCTGGAGACGAAGTTTATGATAGGAGGTTTGAAGAAATTGCTGAGAAATTGAGGTCTTTAGAGTCTCAAAACTCCTTGGGCTTCGATGTAATGGATATGGGGTTAGTAGACGGGGTGAGAATTCCCCACAAATTCAAACCCCCGTGCTTTGAGAAATACAATGGAACCTCTTGTCCACGAACTCACCTGCAGTCTTTTCTGGGGAGACTTAAAGCATATACCATGAATGAAAAGCTGTGGATGTTCTACTTTGAAGACAGTCTGACAGGGGCTTCAAGGGAGTGGTATTCACACTTGACCAGAGCTACCATCAGATGCTGGAAGGACTTAGCTGAAGCCTTCATCAGACAATATCAATATAACCTGGACATGGCTCCTAACAGGACCTTCCTGGTGGGAATATCCCAGTCCTCCAGAGAAAGCTTCAGAGAATATGCCCAAAGGTGGAGACAGCTTGCTGCTGCTGTCCAACCACCCATGTCGGAAAGAGAAATGGCCGACATGTTCATGAATACTTTGCAAGGAACATACATTGATAGATTGGCTGCCTTTTCTTCTACCAGCTTTGCAGATGTCGTCATAGCTGGTGAAAGAATTGAAAGTCTATTAAAAATGGGCAAAATTTCTGATAATGGTGCAAGTTCGTCCAGTAATCCCAGGAAGCCTTTCGTGGGACCCCGAAGGACCGGTGAGACAAATGTCATTCATGCCAGCAGGGGCAGACCTCAGTATGTCCACAGATCAGTAGCAGCTGTCACTATTCCAGCTCCGATTACTCAATAATCAGCATATCAACAACAACAACAACCACATTATCAACAGCAAGTTCAGTATCCGCCACAAAGAACCTACAACAACAACAATAGCAATCAACAACAACGACCCTTCCAGCAAAGACCATCCCAGGCAAACAGGGTGATTGACCCTATCCCTATGCCTTATGCTGCCTTATTGCCACAACTCATGAAACTTAACTTGGTTGAGTTAAGGACGTTGGCACCACCAGATCCCTCCAATCTCCCAAGGAATTACGATGTCAACGCCAGGTGTGCTTTTCACTCCAATGCACCTGGCCACAATACTGAAAAATGAAGGGCCTTACAAATGAAAGTCCAAGATCTGGTGGATTCTAAAGCCCTCAACTTTGCACCTCCTCCAAATGTCAACAAAAATCCTATGCCTAATCATGGCGGGCCAAGGATTAATGCCATTGAGGAAGACAAACCATCTACTTTGATCACTAGTGTTGCACAAATTTGAACACCTTTGGTCGAAATTAAAGCTCAGCTTCTAGAGTGCCAAGTGTTCCCCGGGTGTGAGCTCGGTTGTGGGTATTGCAACACTGCAGTCAACGGGTGTGATAATTTGAGAAGTGGCATAGATGGTCTTATTAAGGATGGAATCCTTCAGATCTCCACAACGGTGCCTACAAATCTGGCAATTCCTTTAACAAAAATTCCCGATTCTTCTACAACAGCAGCAACGATCATTCCTACCGATTCATCGATATCATCAGCAATGGCTTCATCCATCACTTCAACAAGTCAGATTTCAACAACCATTCCTTCTATAACATCAGCATCCATTTTATCAGCAGAATCTTCTACAACACCAACAAAAATTAACGAAGATGTCTCAGCGGTTACAATCTACTATGACCCATCAGAAGTTCCTCCCAGCAACAGTTTCCAGCAACAAACAGTTGCACCTCCTACCAGATCTCCAGTCACAATTTACTATGATCAGCATACCATTACAGCACCCTCCTCTGCTGCAGTCAGTCCGGTTACCATTACGGTACATGGACCCGTTTCTTATGAAAGTAGTAATGCCATACCTTGGCATTATGGCTCTGACCTCTACTGCAACGGGGAGAAAATCACTCTGGATTCATCAACCTCTTCTCCATAAATTGATAATGTTGGGGGAGGCGGAGGTTTCACCAGAAGCGGACGCCTTTTTGCCTCACAAATTCAAAGACCTAATGTTGAAGCAGAGGCTGCTGCCAAAGCAAAAGGAAAGAGTGTGGTACCTGAAGAGCCGACTGCCAAAGAAACTCAGAAGACATCTTTTGAACAAGATGTAGACGAGTTCATGAGAATCATAAAGCGGAGTGATTACAAGGAGGTGGATCAACTTCACCAAACTCCCTAAAAAATCTCCATATTATACCTGCTAATGTGTTCTGAAGCTCACAGGAATGCATTATTGAAAATCCTGCACGCAGCATACGTGCCAGAAGAGATTACCGTTAATCAGCTAGAAACTGTGGTGGCAAATGTCAACACCAGTCATGGACTGGGCTTTACCAATGCTGACTTAACAACAGAGGGACGTAACCACAACAAGGCTTTACATATCACCCTGGAGTGCAAGGGTGCTGTTCTATCTCATGTACTGGTGGACATTGGGTCATCGCTCAATGTCCTGCCAAAGAAAGCCTTAGTGAAGCTGGAGTATGATGGCTTGGCACTACGTCCGAGTAATTTGGTGGTGAGAGCTTTTGATGGCTCTAAAAGATCAGTGCTTGGAGAGATTTATCTACCTGTGATGATTGGCCCGCAGACCTTCAAAACTACCTTCTATGTGATGGACATTCAGCCGGCCTACAGCTGTTTGTTGGGTAGACCCTGGATCCACGCCGCTGGCGCTGTTACGTCTACCCTTCACCAGAAGCTGAAATTCGAGTGGGAAGGCCAGATCATCACCATCTGTGGGGAAGAAGGCATCTTTGTTAGCCATCTGGCTACGTATAAGTACATAGAAATGGATGGAGAGATCCATGAAACTATGAGCCAAGGGTTTGAGGCCCTCAACATTAATGAAGCATCTGCTGTACTGGGAACCTCCATAACGTCATATCAGCAAGCCCGAAAGGTTGTTGAAGAAGGTACTGCACAAGGATGGGGCAAGCTGCTGCCCGTGGAAAAGAAAGAAGACAGGTTTGGGTTGGGTTACAAACCAACTCAACAAGATCAATCAGAGGCTGCAAACTAGCCCAATTTTGTCAGCGGGGGAATGCTCACCCCGGATGCTGTGAACAATTTGGAAGACGAGGAGGAAAGCGACCGCAACCTGGAGAGTTGGATACGTCCAAGGATCCCGGGGAGCCAAGTCCTTAACTGGTCTTCCCAAGAAATTATAAGGGTTACTCCTGCAGAGTAATTATTATTTCCTATATTTTAAAGCATGCATCAAGTCTTGCATCTTGCCCAAGATGTCAAGACTCATTTTGTAATCGGGCCATCTTGTAATTTTGTTCAAATAGATCAATCAATGAATATCGGACATCTTTTGCAAACGAGTCTCTTTTTCGCTCACTGTCTTTTCATTTTTCTTTTTGTACAAAAATAAAATGGCAATGTTTTTCAAAATAAATAACTTTATTTTCACTTTTTCTAAACAAGATTAAAATTGATCACTAAAATGAACAATTTAAACCCTTGCAGAAAGTGCCCTCCAGACTGCACTGACAACAACACTGCTATGACTTCGTATGACTTTGACAATCCAATCAATCAAGCTGATGAAGGGGTTGAAGAAGACTATGAGCTATTTGAAGAGCTAGCCAGGTTGTTAAGGCAAGAGGAGAAGGTTATCACTCCTCATCAGGAGGAGATTGAAACGGTTAATCTTGGTACGGAGAAGACGTGAAAGAAGTTAAGATCGGGGCCTGCCTGCAGGACTCAGTGAAGGAGCAACTGATTCATAAGCTTCGGGAGTATGTGGATGTCTTCGCTTGGTATTATCAGGATATGCCAGGGTTGGACACCGACATTGTCATGCACAAGCTGCCTTTAAAAGAAGATTGTCCGCCAGTGAAACAGAAACTGCGTCGTACTCGCCAAGATATGGCAATGAAGATTAAAGAAGAGGTACAAAAACAGTGGGACGCCGGTTTCCTTGCTGTGACTAGCTATCCGCCGTGGGTTGCTAATATTGTACCTGTGCCTAAGAAAGACGGCAAGGTGAGGATGTGTGTGGATTACCGGGATCTAAACAGTGCCAGCCCGAAAGATGACTTCCCTTTACCTCACATTGATGTATTGGTTGATAATACGACTCAGTTCTCGGTGTTCTCCTTCATGGACGGATTTTCAGGATACAATCAGATCAAAATGTCACCTGAAGACATGGAGAAGACAACTTTTATCACTCCCTGGGGCACGTTCTGTTATAAGGTTATGCCATTCGGACTGAAGAATGCTGGTTCCACTTATCAACGGGCTATGGTAACATTATTCCATGACATGATCCATAAAGAAATTGAATGTTATGTGGATGACATGATTGCCAAGTCCCTTACGGAAGAAGACCACCTGGTAAATCTGTTGAAGTTATTCAAGCGTCTGAGGAAGTACCAACTGAAGTTAAACCCCAACAAATGCACATTCGGGGTGCGATCCGGTAAGTTGCTGGGATTTATTGTAAGTGAAAAAGGGATTGAAGTTGACCCTGACAAAGTCAAAGCCATT
This sequence comes from Lathyrus aphaca, assembly GCA_963966055.1. Lineage (NCBI taxonomy): Eukaryota > Viridiplantae > Streptophyta > Magnoliopsida > Fabales > Fabaceae > Lathyrus > Lathyrus aphaca. The sequence goes on along the minus strand of OZ014523.1, from coordinate 425,901,853 downwards.
CAAGAAATGCCTGCACCTAAGACTGAAAAAGAAGTTTGGGGTTTCTTAGGCAGATTGAACTACATTTCAAGGTTCATATCTCACCTTACAACAACCTGTGAGCCTTTGTTCAAGCTGTTAAGAAAAGAACAAACGATCAGGTGGAATGGAGACTGCCAGAGGGATTTTGACAAAATCAAAGAATACTTGCAAGAGCCTCCAATCCTTATGCCTCCAATTGAAGGAAGACCTCTAATCATGTACTTGACAGTATTAGAAGAGTCAATGGGGTGTGTGTTGGGCCAGCATGACGAGTCTGGTCGAAAAGAGTATGCAATTTACTACCTAAGCAAAAAGTTTACCGACTGTGAACAACGTTATTCACTGCTCGAGAAAACTTGTTGTGCTTTAGCGTGGGTTGCTCGCCGACTGAGACAGTATATGTTGACCCACACTACTTTATTAATCTCGAAGATGGATCCAGTTAAGTACATTTTTGAGAAGCCAGCAATTACCGGACGGGTTGCAAGATGGAAAATGATCCTCACAGAATATGATATTCAGTACACATCTCAAAAGGCCATCAAAGGCAGTGTATTGTCTGATTATCTTGCTGAGCAACCCATTGATGATTACCAACCTATGAGATTTGACTTCCCGGATGAAGACATCATGTTCATAAAAGCAAAAGATCATGAAGAGCCTATTCACACTGAAGGGCCTGACCCGGAAGAAGAATAGACTATGATGTTTGATGGGGCTGTTAAGATGAATGGTCGTGGTGTTGGTGCAGTACTCATTACACCTAAGGGAGTTCACATGCCTTTCTCGGCAAAACTCACCTTTAACTGCACTAACAACGAAGCTGAATACGAAGCTTGTATTATGGGTCTTGAGGAAGCCATTGACCTCAGGATCAAGACTTTGACTGTGTTCGGAGATTCAGCTTTGGTAATTAATCAAACCAATGGCCAATGGTACACCCACCAAGATCATATGATACTGTATCGGGATTATACAAGGAGGTTACTGACCTTCTTCACAACGGTCAAGCTTGAGTATATCCCGCGAGACGAAAATTAGTTTGCAGATGCTCTGGCTACCATTTCATCCATGATCAAAGTTCAAGCTGCCAACTTTGTGCCTCGGATTTCAGTGTCCAGACTTGACAGACCAGCATATGTATTCTCAGCAGATGTTGTTAAAGATGATAAGCCTTGGTTCCATGACATCAAATGCTTCTTGGAGGATCAAACATACCCACCCGGGGCATCTTCCAATGACAAGAAGACATTAAGAAGGCTAGCTGGCAGTTTCTTCCTGAATACTGACGGTTCCCTGTACAAGAGAAACTTTGATATGGTACTTCTCAGATGTGTTGATAGGGCAGAAGCAGATTTGTTGATGCACGAGGTGCACGAAGGATCCTTTGGTACCCATGCAGGAGGGCATGCTATGGCTAAAAAGTTGCTAAGATCAGGCTATTACTGGATCACAATGGATGCAGACTGTTGTGCCTATGCCAGAAAATGCCATAAATGCCAGATTTATGCGGATAAAGTGCATGTGCCTCCCAATCCTTTGAATGTGATGTCTTCACCTTGGCCCTTTGCCATGTGGGGCATTGATATGATTGGCAAGATTGAACCAACTGCTTCAAATGGCCACAGATTCATCCTGGTTGCCATTGACTATTTTACCAAGTGGGTTGAAGTCGCTTCATATGCAAATGTTACCAGGCAAGTGGTAGCCCGATTTCTGAAGAGAGACATCATTTGTCGGTATGGAGTTCCCGAGCGAATCATTACTGATAATGGTTCTAACTTGAACAACAAAATGATGGCAGAACTGTGTCGGGACTTCAAGATCCAACACCACAATTCTTCTCCTTACAGGCTAAAGATGAATGGCGATGTTGAGGCAGCTAATAAGAATATCAAGAAGATTGTACAAAAGATGGTGGTTACCTACAAAGACTGGCATGAAATGCTGCCATTTGCCTTGCATGGGTACCGTACGTCAATCAGAACATCCACTGGGGCAACACTGTATCAGCTTGTGTATGGTATGGAGGCAGTCCTACCTGTTGAAGTTGAATTACCCTCCTTGCGAGTGTTAATGGATGTTAAGCTAAATGAAGCAGAGTGGGTCCGATCCCGACACGAGCAACTAAGTCTGATTGAAGAAAAGAGGTTGGCTGCAGTTTGTCATGGGCAGCTATATCAGAAAAGAATGAAGAAAGCCTTCGATCAGAAAGTCAGGCTCCGAGAGTACCAATTAGGAGATCTTGTGCTGAAAAGACTCCTCCCTCCTCATATAGACCACAGGGGCAAGTGGACTCCGGATTATGATGGTCCATTCATAGTAAAGAAAGTTTTCTCTGGCGGAGCACTGATGCTCAGTACTATGGATGGTGAAGACTTCCTGTCCCCTGTAAACTCAGATGCAATTAAAAAATACTTCGCATAAATGACCCGCTGGACATAAAAAACAGAATGTAAGTCCAGACAAAAATAGGGCATCCCGGCGAGTCAAAAAACAGAATAAAAGACTCGGGAAAAAATAAGGGAAAATAAATAAAAATGTGTACACCCGCTGAGTTGAAAAGCCGCATTGGACGACTCAGGAAAAAATGGGTATCCCGGTGGATTGAAAACCCGAAAGGGCGATGCACGCAAAATAAGGGAATGAGCGAACAACTGCATTCTGAATTCGTTTGTATCACTTACAACAAGGTGAACTCTGAAAGGTTCGAGCGTCGGTCAGAATCAGCCTCCTTCAAAAGTAAGATGAGAAGAACGACAAAAGTCATACGAGTCATAGCAAAATGGAAGTTCCTTGAAGTGTCATCAGCATTGCCATCATCTTTTTGTTTCTCAATTTGAGGGGATCCGTTTCTTTATTTGTATCTTGCCAATTCAGGGCACACATATTAATGAAATCAGATTTTCAGTCATGTTTCGTCTCGTACATTTTATTTTCGTTTGCAAAAATGTCCGATATCCTTAATATAATGATTGCATAAATACAGGTGTGGCTTTTCTGAAAACTTACATGCTTGCAGGAAATATACTTACTCCTGGGAGTATCTAAACTCCTATGATGGAATCCGGTAAGGGAAACCTCGGGATACTTGTGCGTTTCTTTGTCTTTACAGGATTTGCAGGTATCCAAAGTGCAACATGGGGCATGAGAGCTTCTCCCCAGTAGGCTGCCAAATCATTGTCTCCTCAGCACACCTTCCAAACAGCACCAGAGATGCTTTCTCCCCATCAAAGTTGCCAGGCATCACTTTTCCAACATTTCCTTCAGAGCATGTACCAGGATATGCTCATATCCCCCAGCTGAGGTTTCAAGTATCATCCTCAGCAGAATCCCCGCAGAAATCTCTAAGAAGATCTTTCAGTGATCTTTCTCATTCCCCAGCCAAGTACTAGACGGGGAACCATCTCCCCGCAAGGTTTCAATCTCTATCCAGAAGAGCAACGCCTGAAGATCCCACAACAGAGTGACGAGAGTTTCTACAAACCCCAGCTGGGTCTCTCATTACCGAGATAGGTCTATCAGTAATCTGTTTCCCCATGCAGAGTCAGATATGCTAGATCTACCAATGATTTCATCCCCAGCTGGGATATCCACTTCAAGCAGATCAGCCAGAGATCTCCAAAACATCGGGATCCGGATCCCGGATCGGTATCTTTGCATAATCATAGCATTCGCATCATATTTTCCCCACAGAGCGTAGCATTCCGTCTAATACGGAGCATTACGGCAAAAATCAAACATATTGCATGAACCATGAGCCATGTTCTGAGTCCGAACACTTGTAAATACTGACAACCCATCAACAATATACAGAATATTTCCCAATCCCTCAGCAGAAAGCAAAAGCGTCCCTTTTGCACTCACTAACACAGATACATATATATACAATTCCTTGACACCCTTCTGTGTCACCCTCCCTAGCATAGTTACCTAAACACTTTGTAAATCAAATACTTGTTTATAATACACGTTTTATGACACCTGTCCGTGTCATGCCCTCCCCAGCAAGTTGAAACACTCGTATGTGTCTCACCCGTCACTCATACAGATACTCGTCCGTATCTTGTATATACCACTTAAAACCCTTCAGATTCGACACTTGTCCGTGTTCGTTGTTAACTAGTTGGTACTCGTCCGTATCATCATCTCTGAACATGCGTCAAGCGTTTGTTTCTACTGATACTCGTCCGTATCATAGTCTTAAGGATGCTCGTCCGCATCTTTAATCTATACACAGTGTCAAACACTTATATCTTCGTCTATGGAATTTAGACACTCGTCTGTGTCTACCTTACCTCAGAAGAATCCTCAGCAAATCCCATTGATTTGTTACCTTTTCTATCTACATTCGTCCTATGTCATGATACCTCCCAGCAGCCGTACCCTGCCAGGTGATCGTCCTTCACCTTTTTGATGATCGACCTTCATCACCCCCAGTGGAGTCTCTATTCATTAGAACCCTTTCTTATCCGACATTCGTCCTATGTCGTGATATTTTTAGCATCCGTCCCCTGCTAGGTGATCGTCCTTCACCTCTTGATGATCATCCTTCATCATATTATCCGATGGCTGTCCCCATCAATGATCTTGTTATCTGACATTCGTCCTATGTCATGATAAACCCTCAGAGCAGCCGTACCCTGCTAGGTGATTGTCCTTCACCTCTTGATGATCGTCCTTCATCATGCTTATCCGATGGTCGTCCCCATCGTCGACCTTTTTTATCCGGCATTCGTCCTATGTCGTGATACCTTTTGGCAACCGTACCTTGCCAGGTGATCGTCCTTCACCTTGGATGACCGTCCCTCATCCTTATCCCCAACAGAGCAGCCGTCCCCTGCTAGGTGATTGTCCTTCACCTTTGATGACCGTACCTCATCATTTATTTCATTTATGCTTTGAGCTTGATGGTCGTCCCCATCATTTACCTATAATCCCCCGAGAATCTTTGTTACTTTATTTTGATGGCCGCCCCCATCATAATCTCTTATATCCCCAGCATGTCGGTCGTCCCTGTCATCACTTCATCCCCAGCAGTCGTCCTCTGCTCGACGGTCGTCCTCCGTCTCCCGCACTTTATAAACATACTTTATTTTCTTTTACAATCTATATCCCTTTTCTTCTTCATTCACTGAGTGCAAATTTTGGACTGTCTTTGGTATTCAACCACAAGTTATCTTGTTTGCCTGTTAAGCCGTTGCTTACATCCTGCACAGCTAACTCATGCTTGAATAGGGGCAACTGTAAACACCCCAAATTTGCCCTCACCCATTTCACCATGGCTTGTGATCTTTTCATTTGCATAAATTCAATCATATCATCTCATATTGCATTTTTGCTTCACTGCATTGTTTCAAAGTCATCTGCATCTAGGGTTTGTGATCTGAGCCTTTCCTGAGCAATTTGAGCCACTCCAAAGGTCATCAATCACTTCAAAGGGGTCCATGTATGTTCAAGCATCATATTATATCCTCACAAGGTCAAGAAAGTCAAAGAATCACAAGAATTGAGAAAGGCATGGAAGCAGAGCCAGGTTTAACTGCACAGATGACCTAGAATTAGGGTTTTGGTTTCAGAGGCCATAACTCCAAAGTTTTTGGTCATTATTGTTTCTATTGGTCTCCATATGTTATGAGGATCATGCATTTCAATTTTCATGAAGAAATTCAATGGGGAAAGCATCTGATCAATAGATGACTTCTTGTGTAAGTCAGTGCAAAATCAGGGCATCTAAGGCCCCCAATGACCCAACCAAAGGGTGTTCTCCATCATTTTGAATGTGTATGATCTTTATTTGATCATAGAAGATGTTAGAAGTTCACAAAATTGAAGAATTTCAAGCCATTTGCAAAGTTGCCTTTTTTGGAAAGTGACTTATAATGTAAACTTGCTATTTTGGGAAAGTTTTTCAACCTCCTCAAATTGATTCAAAAATGCCTCAGATGAGAAAACTTTGGTCATGAAAGTTGTAGATTGGAGCATTCTCTTTTCAAAAAGTACAAGAACTCATTCTAATTCATTTTGGATCAAAAGTTATGGCTTGTCAAAGTTGGCAAAAATCACATAATTTCATGTTTTACACCAAAGAGGGAAAGTTGCAAAACCTCATGCCAAGGCAAAATGTGACTTCAAAGTGACTTCTAATCTTCATACAAACACAATGCAATGCCTAAAATTCAGATTGGCCCAAGAAATTTCTCATTTTCATGCCTTGATGTCCAAGTATCATAAACCATTTTTCATGAAAATCACAAAGAGGGAAATCTTTCAAGAAGGGTTCCTTTGGTTTTGTTTGGTCTCTAATCATTATCAAAGTATCATAGCAACATTGTATGGTGCATTTTGCTGCATATTGCCCAAGATATGTCACATGTCCATGGCCAAAAATCACAAAGTATAACAAGTTGCAAAATTGCAAAACATGTGAGATCTCACCCTTCATCCATTCCAGCTCACATCAGTTCATCCCATGGCCATCCTTGAAGGCAGCTGAGCCCAAAGCAACCCTAAAATAGCCTCTGCCACAGCCCATGCCTCAAGTACACCTAACATTGACTTTTTGGCCAATTGCCCCATGCCATTCCCACAGTGCAAGTCACTTCCTCAGACCTCTTCCAATAGTTTAGGGATGTTCTATGGATCAAAAAGCAAGCCACACACAAGCCTGAGCTCTCCCACAATCCAGCTTGCACAAAATCTGTCCCAAACTTCTTCTCTTCGAATTTCTTCACACAGCCTTCAAACATCAAAAATTTCTTCACCAACAAACCACAAATCATCCATAGAACAAGAATCACCCCCTGAAACAGCCTGAAACATCACACACAAAGACCTCCATTTCTGCTACACCAGAACAAAACAGCCATAACCAGCCATTCTCAAAGCTCTCCAAGCTTCATTTCATCATCAGGGTGTTCAAAGGAGAAGGATTGCCCCAAGTTTGAGTCCAGAAAGCTCAGAAACAGGGAGTCTTCATCTCAGGTAACATGAAGAACATTTTTCCCAGAAGCTAAGTTTTAAGTTCTTTTATGGTTTTGCATGTTCCCCTGATCATGAATATGTATTTACTTTTGAAAATGGTGAAGAAACCATCATGTATGATGACTCTGAACATTTGCCCGTGTTTTATATTTTGCTTCGATTCATGCTTGTGAGGTGAAATAAATGAGTTTGAGATGAGGGTTTAGGTTTAGATTGATGAGAGGATCATTTTGGTGGAAGGAATTTGATGTTTGGTAACGTGTAGAGGAAACTAGGGTTTGTGCTTGCCGGAGAAGATGACCGGAACCACTGTTCCGGTCATCTGAAAGTCATTAACCCTAATTAGGGTTTAGGCCAGTTTTAAATTGAGACCCTTGGATCTGCCTTCCCGCGCGTGTTTGTGTGGACCAGATCATCCCATTAGCCATTAATCAGTCATTAATTAATTAAATCCAGGATTAATTAAATATTAAATAAGTTTAGCCAGGTTTGAACTTGGGCCGTAGGATTGCGCGCCAAGTCAACACCCCCAAGCCCAGATTCAATCTGGTCCTTCCCTTTGGCATACTTTTCCTTTTTATTAATTTTAATTCATTTTGTTTATATTTTATTTATACGAATTATTAAAAATAGTAAAAAACATTTAAAAATTCTGAAATTTTTTGTCAAACATTTCATTAATTTTCAGAACCCAAAAATATTTTTATTTTTATTTTTTGCATTAAAAATTATTTTTAAATCATTTAAATGTTTATTTTTAATTAGTTAATGAAAATTAATTAATTAAAAATGCATTTAGGTATTTAAAAATCACAAAAAAATTCACATTGCATTTAAAAGCATTTAGAAACATTATCCAACCCTCAAAACAAGTTTCTTTTTGGTCCTTGATGTATTTTGACAATTTTCATTGGAATTAAATTTGTTTAAAGGCAATATTTTGATCCTAACTTGAAAAAATTCATTCTGCCTAACCATGAAGAGTTTGATAGTGGTTCTTCTTGCATTGCATCCTTCATAGCATGTAGTTTCTAGGGTAAAATTGGTTTGCATTTATCTTTCATTTTCAATTTAATGAGCATTTTTCCTTTTGAGGTGCCTTGAAACCCTAGTTGACTTTGAAAAGTCATAACTCCCATTAGGTTGAGAGTTAGGTCCCCTCCTTTGGGAAGTGAACTTGTGTAGGGTTAGGGTTCCTTTGATCCCATTTTCAATTTTTTATCATGTCATGTGCTTCTGGTTTTAAATTTTTGTGTTGCATGTTGTTCATAAACCCTAATTCTTGCTTTCCTTTGCATTCATCTCTTATATGCTTGCATTCAAGAACTTTCCATGACATTCTGTGCATCCACATGATTCATAAGACATATTAGGACATATTAGAATCATGTTTGATCATTTCATCACTCATTTGACATGTCATACTTTCATTGCATTTCATAAAACTTTCATGAATCTTTATGGTTCAAAGCATGCTTCATTTGCATCCTCATCCTTGTATGATCATCCACAACTCTTGACATGTGTTTACACCATCTCTTAGCATCATTAACATCATGTTTATGCTTCTGACTTTGGTTGGCATCATGACATTTCATCTCATTTGCATTGCATTTCATCTCTTTTGCTAACTTTTCAGGTGGTAAGTTGTTTTGAGAAGTGAATTTGCATTCACTTCTCACAATATCTTCTCATCCATCTCTTGAATCATTGCTGCATTTTATCTTGTGTATTGGAGTGAGCTTGCTCATTCATATTCATCTCTTACTTTCTTCCTTCAAGCAACTTGTCTTCTTAAGTGAAGCAAGTTGTCTTGCTTCTCTCTGTTTCTTTCTCCTTTCATCTGCTTCTCTCCTTGGTGGCTCTTTGAAGATTCTTATTCTCTTAAGCCTCACTAACCCTAGGATCTCCAAGTATGATAATAATTAGGGTTTTATTAGTCCCCCATTTAGATTTTACCTTTGTGTCTTCTCTTCTCATCTCATAATCAAGGACTAAACCCTAAAGGTTTTAAGGCTTTGTGATTAAGCTTATGCATGCATCCTTCTATTAGGATGGAGTGTATAACTTTAATCCTAAGTATCAAACCCTTAATGTGTTTAAATCCTTTAATAAATTCACTCAATAATCATCAAGACATCAAGCTTGTAACTTGGGCCTTGCATTAGGGTTCTAATTCTTCCTTAATTGGTTAAGAAGGACTAACCCTAGTGTTAATGGACAAGTCCCCCTCAAGTTGTCTTACCAACCATAAAACTCACTTCTTAATCTTATCATTAACTAAAATCCACTTTAATAAAGGCTTTGTTTTGTCATGAGGTTAATCCCTAATCATGGATTAAGTTGAGGAGCCTTTCTCAGCTTAAATGTTCTCATCTATTATCCTTCTATTAGGATGGTGTAATGAGTCCATTAAATCTTTGATTATGGCTTAAACTCATTACTTAACACTAAACAAAAATAACAAAAACATCTAAATAATTACAAGTAGGTTAGATGATCTTAATCCTACATCATGGTGATTAAGTGTGAGGTGGTTACTTCATACTTAAGGCATTCTCATTACCCCTAATCAGAGGGAAGATGTGATGAGTTTACTAATCCTTGGTTTAGGCTTAAGCTCATTTTCCTATGACAAACTCCAAAAGCAATAAAAGACTGAAAACATCAAAAACAAACAATAATCGTCTCCTCCGGGATTCTTTTCTCATCTCATTCACTCATAATCGAGAACTTGCTTCTTCCGTCTAATGCAAGACAGTTAGCACCTGAGCCAGACAGGTCATACACTTGAGCATAGATAAATAAGCAGTTCACAAGTCAATTTATCTTTCAGTCTCTTTGAGTCGAACTACGGTGTTCTGACTTCCTCATTGAACGAGAGGATACATAGGCATAACTTAACAGTTATCGAACAAAAGTCTCTGTATATTCCCCCCTCCTTCCGGTATTATTCCTTTAGCCTCAAAATCTTGAGCTTCACTCTTGTTCTTACACTGACACTTCTCTTATACACTCCACATTTCTTTTACACTGACACTTGCATTCTTTCCAGCTTTGGTACACAGATTGCACAGACACTACCCCTTTAAAACAAAAATCTTTCAAGCGTGGATCCCGTCGAGTACGACGGACAATCTGGGTGCTAATACCTTCCCAGGTTGTAACCAACCCCCTTTCTCAGTCTCTCTGGTTCGCAACCGTCTTATCCATATCTTTCTAGGTCTATGCAGCATTACCTTTCCTCCGGGATAAAAAATGCCTAGCTGGCGACTCTTGTCTTCTGAGTTCACCCTTGTGTGTACTCTCTTCTTCCGCCGACTGTTCGCGTCTGTACCCCATTTGACTTAGCTTCATTTGGTGGGAGCGACAGCTTGGAGACTCTGCTGGGGACCCTTATACTGTAACCAGGACTTCTGGTTCTTTTAGTGGGTTCCTCCTAGCGCTTGTTTGATTTGTGTTTACTGGGGTGTTATGTGCTATATGTGTTTATGTATTTATTTGCTTTATGTACAGTCTTGTTTACTGCTTTCCTTACAGTTTTATACATCATACTGTCATTGAGAGTTTGAGGTCCTACACCTGGGACCTGAGTGACACCTAGGCTAGAGTGGTTCATATTCTTTACCATTCCATTTCGGTCTGGTGCGGGAATGTGAAACACGGTTCAGATGTGGGTTTCTTCTTGAGAACTCTGTGCTACAGATTTCCTATAGTGCTAGGGCTATCTGGGAAGCCTGCTAAGCCTGGATGACCTTTACTATGACCTTCAGAAGCTGAGATGAATTAGAGGAGGATCTTTTATGGTTGTTGTAAACACTATACCTTCGGGTTAGAAGTGTTTACACTTCTCATAACTGATCCAAGTCTGAGGATCCTTGTTTTAGAACATTACCTGTGAGAGGGTTGGGCTGTTTACAGGTTTGCAGGTACCCTTGGCCACATCACACCCTGTTACTTGTTTTGATTAAGAGTACCTCATTTTGGACAGTTCTTGTGATTTAACCCTGGACATGTGACTCTTTATTTGGGTCCCCCACCTTGGTTACTGGATTTTTGAACCTCCATCTGGACTTCTTGAACATACATTGGCTTGTACATCAGGACAGATAATCAGATCCAGCTTGATCACAAACCCTTGCATACCATTTGCATACTCATCATTTGCATCATTTAACATTTGTTTATTTGTTTTTCAGGGTATCCACATTATATCTGGCTTGGTTTTGACCCCTTCATCTGCATATACCTCTGTTTCATCAGTTATCTGCTTCAGCTATCTTTATCAGTTGTCTGCTTCAGTCATCTTCATCATCACCAGCATCAGCCTATCAGTGGCTCATCTCCAGTATCAGTCTTGATCCTCATCAGCATTTGTCTTCAGCTCTTCATCAGTACTCATGACCACTCCCAGGAAGAGCAACATATCTTACCATTTCTTTGAGCCTGTGTTGATTGGTATCAGACAGGTCCAGTCACTTATCACCCCTGACCACATCCCATTATTCAGAGAGCATTATGGGGGCATCCTGGATATGGTTATGGACCTGGACCCTTCTTAGAGGAGTATGATCCACACCTGCCTACAGTTTTATGACCCTCCTTTGAGATGCTTCACATTTTCAGACTTTCAGCTAGGACCTCTGCTGGAGGAGTTTTCATCATTGGTTGGAGTACCTATCAGGGGTGGAATCCCCTTCAACCCAGAAATGACTTTTCCCAGCAATGGAGAAGTGGAAAAGGCATTATACCTGGAGCCTGCTTTGATTCAGTAAAGCATGACAACAAAATCTGGGATCCCTGGTTTGCACTTATATTTCTTGATTTCTCAGGCCATCCTGAAGGCCTCCTTGGGAGAATGGAGGGCAGTCTGTGCACTGTTAGCCCTCAACATATATGGGGTTATACTGTTTGCAGATGAGCCCAAATTTATCAGCAAGAATGCCATTCATCTGTTTCTTCTGAGGAACCCAGTACCAACATTGTTGGGAGATTTCTATTACTCCATTCATCAGAGGAATGAGAAACAGAGGGGGAAGTTAGTGAGATGTTGTGCTCCTTTGTTTCACACCTGGCTGCTCAGACATCTGCCTAAAACAGATGCCTTCTTGAATCCTCACCAGCAGAAGAATTGGGCTAAGAGGCTCATTGCTTTGACTTCAGATGATATTAGGTGGTGCACCCAGAGCACTAAAGGCAAAGACATTATCACCAGCTGTGGGCAATATCCAAATGTGCCTCTGATAGGAGTGAAGGGTTGCATCAACTACAATCCTTTGCTGTTTAAGAGACAACTGGGCTATGCTTTGGTTCACCCTCCCAGAGTGCAAGATTTAGCTGAGACCCTGTATTGTGAAATAAAACTTAATCTAGCTGCTGTCAGACAAGCATCTTGGGCTTAGGACAACATCCAGACAAAAGGGGTGGTTATCCTTGGAAGATGTAACAATGTTGCTTCAGCTCAGTACTATGATTGGTCCCGTACTAGAGCTCAGATTACTGGAATGCCTTTCACCATTGAGGATATACCTGGACCATTTATAGCACAGCCAGCCGCAATTGTCATCCTGGAAGAATTTGAGAAGCTGAAGGAAAGGAATGAGAATCTGTCTCAAGCTTTGAAGAAGACCCTTTGGGAAAGGAGTGATGGTCGTCTGAACATTGAAAGGTTGGAGAAACTTAGGGTGGAGCATCTGGCCAAGATTGAGAAAACAGAGGACTACATCAGGAAAGCAAGGGCTGGGGAACAAATATTGAAGAATGCCTGTAAAGAAGCCAAGCTTCAGAAGGCCAGGACTGAGCTTTATTTATAAGAGAGTCAGGCTAGGTGGGTCAGGATCACTGAAACCCGGACACAGGAAGACCAGAAAACTCAAGCCAAGATTGAACAGTTAGAGGCTAATGAGAAGAGACAACAGGAAGCTTTGCTGGCAGCCCAGAAGGAGATTTTAGAGTTGAAGCTTAGGGCTGGATTGAAGAGATCAAAGGACCAGGACAGGCACAAGAAGCTGACCACTGCCATTGCCACCAAGAACCTCCTCATCAAGACCATTACAGAGCATCCAGCTGGTCCAGTGACTGAGGCACTTATGAAGGAGGTTAAGGAGGATGAGTTTGGATTGGATGTTTGATTTCTTTGCTTGTTGTTCATTTCCATTTTATGTACTTTTCTTTTTGTATTTTGACCCTCCAGGGGCATATGTTGTAAAACGAACTATGTATTGTTCAATATTTGTAATATATTAGTTTATTTTTCACTGGGTTTCTTTCCTCAACAACATCAAAGCATCTTCCTCGAGGTCTGGAAAGGTCAAAACCAAGAACCAAGCCGGATACCTTGGAAAACGAATAAACATACTACATTGCATACTAACCTTGTTTTGTTTTGTAGGTTTTGTATTTATTTGTTTCTAACTCTGTTGTGATCTCAGGAAATATTGCTCGCCGCCGGGTGTTCCCTGTCAACCGTACGCACCGGTACCCTACTCGCAACAACCTTCCTGGTATCCAAATAGATCAAGTACAGCAGGACCTGACTGAGGTCAGAACTCAGATGGCTAATGAAAGAGTGGAGATGAGAAACCAAATGGCTTAATTTATGACTGTGATGACTGGCTTGGCCCAGAGCCAAGAAAGGTTAAGGGCATTGGTAGAAAGACAAACCCCCGAGGAACCTCATCCTGGCACTGGAGGAACTAGCAACAATGAGAGGGGTCAGCCTCATGTTAATCCACCAGTATTTGGACCTCATCTGGATCCGGAAGTCAATATCCCGGGAAATGTGCAAGGAAATACTGCTGGGGGAGAATCTTGCAAGAGGACCCCCAAGAAGAGCAATTCACCGTCGTGGGAGCTGGAGACGAAGTCTATGATAGGAGGTTTGATGAAATTGCTGAGAAGTTGAGATCTTTGGAGTCTCAAAATTCCTTAGGCTTCGATGTAACTTCCTGTCCACAAGTTCAAGCCCCCGTGCTTTGAGAAATACAATGGAACTTCCTGTCCACGAACTCACCTGCAGTCCTTCTTGGGAAGACTTAAAGCATATACTATGGATGAGAAGCTATGGATGTTCTACTTTGAAGACTGTTTAACTGGGGCTTCAAGAGAGTGGTATTCACACCTGACCAGAGCTACCATCAGATGCTGGAAGGACTTAGCTGAGGCATTCATCAGACAATATCAATATAATCTAGACATGGCACCTAACAGGACCCTTCTGATGGGAATGTCTCAATCTTCCAGGAAAAGCTTCAGAGAATATGCCCAGAGGTGGAGACAGCTTGCTGCTGCTGTCCAACCAACCATGTCGGAAAGAGAAATGGCCGACATGTTCATGAATACTCTGCAAGGAACATATATTGATAGGCTAGCTGCCTTTTCTTCCACCAGTTTTGCTGACGTAGTTATAGCCGGTGAAAGAATTGAAAGTCTATTAAAAATGGGCAAAATTTCTGATAATGGTGCAAGTTCATCCAGTAATTCCAGGAAGCCTTTTGTGGGACCTCGAAGAATCGGTGAGACAAATGCCATTCATTCCAGCAGGGGCAGACCCTAGTATGTCCACAGATCAGTAGCAGCTGTCACTATTCTAGCTCCGATCCCTCAACAATCAGCATATCCTCAACAACAACAACCACATTATCAACAGCAAGTTCAGTACCCGCAATAGAGAGCCTACAACAACAGCAATAGCAATCAACAACAACGACCCTTCCAACAAAGACCATCACAGGCAAACAGGGTGATTGACCATATTCCTATGCCTTATGCTGCCTTATTGTCACAACTCCTGAAGCTTAACTTGGTTGAGTTAAGGACGTTGGCACCACCAGATCCTTCCAATCTCCCAAGGAATTATGATGTCAATGCCAGGTGTGCTTTCCACTCTAACGCACCTGGTCACAATACTGAAAAATGAAGGGCCTTGCAAATGAAAGTCCAAGATCTGGTGGATTCTAAAGCCCTCAGCTTTGCACCTCCTCCGAATTTCAACAAAAATCCTATGCCTAATCACGGAGGGCCAAGGATTAATGCCATTGAGGAAGACAAACCATCTACCTTGATCACCAGTGTTGCACAAATTCGAACACCTTTGGTCGAAATTAAAGCTCAGCTTCTAGAGTTCCAAGTGTTCCCCGGGTGTGAGCTCGGTTGTGGGTTTTGCAACATTGCAGTCAACGGGTGTGAAAATTTGAGAAGCGGCATAGATGGTCTTATCAAGGATGGTATCCTTCAGATCTCAACAACGGCGCCTACAAATCCAGCAATTCCTTTAACAACGATCCCTGATTCTTCTACAACAGCAGCAACAATCATTCCTACCGATTCATCAATATCATCAGCAATGGCTCCATCCATCACTTCAACTAGTCAAATTTCAACAATCATTTCTTCTACAACATCAGCATCCATTTTATCAGCAGAATCTTCTACAACGCCAACAAAAATTAACGAAGATGTCTCAGCATTTACAATCTACTATGACCCATCAGAGGTTCCTCCCAGCAACAATTTCCAGCAACAAACAGTGGCACCTCCTGCCAGGTCTCCAGTCACAATTTACTACGATCCGCACACCATTATGTAAACCCATAATTTCGACAGGGTAAAATTTGGAAGCTTGAGGTTGTTTTGTCGAAGAATGTTGAAAGAAAGAGATTCAAGAGATGCTGGCAAAGTCAAGAGTTCAAATGCTTCGACAAAATGGCAAATATTGTTCTGGCAAGATAAGTTTGGAAAGTTATTCGTAGCTAGGTATTTGACAGAAGAAGGTTGTCTTTCGACGATTTCGACAGAAGAGGATTTTTTGACAAAAAGACAGTATTTGATAGATGCTGAAAGAGTTGTTTCTTCTTTAAAGGCTTCGACAGATTGAAGGGGTGCAAGGTTTCGTCATTAAAGAAGGGAATTCAAATTCAAAAGGTTGTAACCTTTGACAGTTGGACAGGTGGAAGTTTTAGAGAAGAAAATTGCATGCAGACTGACACTTGTCATTTATTTATTGTTTTTCCGTTCTGAGCAGTTATTTTGTTTGTATATAAATAGGATAGTTTGTGTTTAGAATAGGTGTGTGAAAATTGATACAAAATTCCTGTAAAACACTCTAAGTACCCAGTGTGAGAGAAAATGAGTTTGATATTTGGAACCATGTACGTTTGAACACCATTTATACTTCAAAGTCATTTAAATTACTTGTTTATTCATCAAGTTTATGTCATTTTCAAGCTTTATTTACTTTTCTGCAAGTTCTAGCCTTCGACATTTCTTCTTATTCTTGTTTAAAACTTTTAACTTTATTTCCTTTTTAAACTTAAACTTTACTTTACTTGTAAAAATCAAAGTTCTTAACACTTTGACAGTATTGACGAAACAAACCATAAATCAATCACCAACACTAAGAATAGTTCGACAGAATCATTGCACATGTGTCCCAGGACTTGTTTGGTTGGTCCTGCAAGTAACCCAGTTTTCTGAAGAAATTGGTTAACCAGAGGTTGTTCGCCAGAAATCACCGCGAACAAATTGGCACACCCGGTGGGACTAGTGCAGTTAATGAAATCTAATAAAGAACTTTCTTAGAAAACATTGTTCCTTGCTACGTTGTATGATTCTTAGAAGCGGGAAACTAGCCGTAACCGACGTAGAAAGACCAAAGAGAACAAGAGGAAGAAAGATGGCTAACTTGCCAAATGCTTCAAACATTCCTGACGAAACCATTCCAGTTTCCAATCCTATCCCTTCGTCAGGAACAATACCAGTGTCTGGCCCTATTTTAGAACAGGTTAGGGCTCCTTTAGGGGATTCAATACCAACAAGTTCAGGGTCCCAGAATGCGCCTAGTTCTTCCACCATGGGAAACGCCAGACCCTTTGGAACCCCTCCCCCTGGAGGAAATACCTTCAGGCCATATCTGAATTATTCTCAGCCCTTGACTGGGAGAGAACAACCATATGGAATGCCAACTTCAATGATGGCAAGCCTACATAATTCGTCACCATTATTCTCTGATGCTATGGCTCAAATGTCATCACCATTGCAGGGATCAGGATATGGTGGAAATGGAAATAGAATGAATCAAGTTCCACCAGGTTTCCATATGCCCACTATGACAAACCATTCTGCACAAGTAATTCGTCAACAGATGGATGAAAGCAATCATGATATGGGGCAGGCTTTGACACAACAAATGGGAGAAGTGTTCAACCCCTTAATACAAAACACTACCCAAACAAACCAAATATTGGCAGAACAGATGGCACGCATTGCTGACTTTTTTGGAGTCCCTCAAGCACAGCAAAGAATGCAATTAAATCAGAATCCTGCCAATAGGGCCGTCGAAGAGGAACTTACTATAAACCAAAGGCCACTGGGAAACCCTCACGAAAATCCTAGGGGCCAAGAGGTGGTAGTTGAACAGCCTAATGTAGAAGATCCTGTTCGACAGGAACTAAGAAGAATATTAGTCCAGAGAGACCAAAATGCTGATGAAATATTACAGCAGAGAATGCGTTACAATAACATGCCTGTCGAAAATAATATTGCCACCATGGTTGAGAGAATAATGGCACAAAATGGAGTAAACGTAGGATTACAAAGACCTAGTTATACTTCCCCCTTGTCTGAATTTGTCTTACAACAAGACTTACCACCAAGGTGGAAAGTCCCCAAATTCACCAAATTCTCAGGGGATACTAGTGAGTCCACCATAGAACACGTAGCACGTTATTTGATAGAGGCAGGAGAGATTGCTAATAATGAGAACTTAAGGATGAAATATTTCCCAAGTTCTTTGACAAAAAATTCTTTCACTTGGTTTACATCTCTTCCTGCAACTTCAATCTTCACTTGGACCCAATTAGAGAGATTGTTCCATGAACAATTTTATATGGGACAAACCAAGATAAGTTTGAAAGAGTTGGCAAGTGTCAAAAGAAAATTTTCTGAACCTATAGATGACTATTTGAATAGGTTTAGATTATTAAAAGCCAGATGCTTTACGCAAGTGCCGGAACAAGAACTAGTCGAAATGGCTGCAGGGGGTCTAGATTATTCCATAAGGAAAAAACTGGATACCCAGTACTTGAGAGACATGGCACAACTGGCAGACAGAGTGAGGCAAATAGAAAGATTAAAAAATGAAAAATTTAGATCAAATAAAAACAAGAAGGAAAGAGTGGCCTATGTAGGGATAGTTCAAGAGGATGATTATGACGAAAATGAACCAGTCATTTTCGACCAGCAAGAAATTGATCTGGCAGAATTAAAACAAGGCCCTCCATATTCTTGTAAAGTTTTAACCCCGTCGAATGGAAAAAATCCAATCGAAGTGGAAAAGAATGACAGGTTCCCTAAAAGAACCTATACATTCGACATCACCAAATGTGATGAAATATTTGATTTATTAGTCAAAGATGGTCAGTTAATAAAACCAGCAGGCACTAAGGAGCCTCCTGTAGACCAACAGAAAAAGAGAGGTTTTTGTAAATACCATAATTTCTTGGGTCATAAAACTTCTCAATGTTACCTTTTCAGGGATCTTGTCCAGAATGCAATCCAAAATGGAAGGTTGAAGTTTGGAGACAAAGCCAAGCAACAGATGAGGATTGACTCCAATCCCATGCAGGTTGTGGAAGCCAATTATGCTGAACCAGAAATGGTAAATGTGGTCGAAATGGAGATCATGGCAGAGGAAAGTTTTGAAATGGTAGAAGTTACTGAAAGCTTCGACACCAACTTCACCATGATAGAAGCTGCTGAAGGTTTCGACACCCATGTAAATGTGGTGGAAGAAGTTGATGATCTTGCTGACCAGGCTGAGGAAAAAGAAGTCAAAGCTTCTGAAGACTTCGACAGTGAAAACGCCATTGAAACTACTGAAGGTTTCGACGAAAGAAATACAGTCAAAGTGGGAAGAAGCTTCGACAAGAGAAATTATGAAAGAGATGCTGAGCAGGGGGTGATATGGGACACTTTGGGAGAATCGAACGGGATGTTCGACTTCATGGTAAAATATTCAGCACCACCAAGCTCCAAAACAGATATCAACAAGATCAAACCCACAGGATGGGGAGATTCTTTCAAAAACGATGACAAAGAGGAAGATAACAAAAGCCTCATTGTCCAAAAAGAGGCCACTGAAGGCCTTGACCAAAATAAGACCAAGATAACAGGGACTGCTAACAATTCCCTTACTGTCGAATCAATGAACAGTGGGACCATCAAAACTGAAGAATATCCTGTCGAAAGTGTTGCACACTGCTGCAAATACATCTATAAGGGTTTGCACCCAAAAGGCAGTGTGAGTCAGTCAAAGGAGAATATCCCAGAGGAAATGATGCTAGTCGAAAAAATGAACAAATTGAAAATCACAACTGAACAGAATGCTGGGATTCATATGGTGGAAATCACTCAGAAGGTAGGACCAGACACCAACAAGGGAAAGAAACGTCAAGAGAAACATCAGAAGCTGGTTTACCCAGAAGAGAATGAAAGTCTTGTCGAATTCATCCAGAGGTGTCAAAGGAAGAACGCAGAAGTTATGCTTTGCCCAAGATGCAGTGCTGTGTTCGACAGGAAAGCAGCTGATGACTTAGAAGCAGCAGAAAAGACCCAGAGAAAAAGAAATTGGGGGACAATCCCACCAACCAGAAACGAAAGATTCGACCCAAGAAGAGGGAAGCATCACATCCAAGGAGTGGGAGAAAGACGTTTCAACACTTACAAACCATCCAACCGGCCAAATGATGACAAATGGGTTCAGCCTATAAGGGATGCCCAAGGTCAGAAGAGATGGAAGAGTTTTGAAGTGAACAGGGGACCCTCAATGGAAGTTAAAAAGGAGGCAAGGCCAAAGTACGTCTCTGAAAACTACAAAGGGAAAAATCCTATGTCCAGGTCCCAAATGGAGAAGATTCCAAAGGCAGAAGAAAAGTGAAAAGGAAACTATAGAACACAAAAAGGTTGGACAGAAGGAGGCTGAATCAAGCAAATGTGTGCATATCACAAGCAAGGGGAGACTTCTGGCAGAAGAAAAAACCCCTCAGAAGAATGGATCTAGTGACACCACAGAAATACAGAAAAAAAACAACAGAATGCCAGTGGGCGAAGAAGTCACAGATGAATTTAGTTCTGAGTCTGATGCCTCTTTCGACGTAACCTGCAATGTGGTTTCTGTATTGCCCAGAGATTATGACAGGATAATGGAAGTCGAAGACGAAGAGGATGACATGGCAGACGATAGCATCGACTTGAAGCCTGTATGTTACTACATAATGAACAATGGCTGTGTCGAAGAGCAAAATGCTTTCTTCGAAAAGCCAGATGATGCAATGAAGGCTCACTTAAAGCCTCTCTTCATAAAAGGAAAGGTAGAAAACGTGGGGGTCAACAAAATCCTGATAGATGGTGGAGCAGCTGTAAATTTAATTCCTCATTACATGATAAAGAGGATTGGAAAAGATGACTGCGACACTAAGCCTCACAATATGGTGTTGTCCAACTATGAAGGTAAAGTAGGGACAACACTGGGAGTAATACAACTGAACTTGACTGTAGGATCCATTACCAGGCCTACAATGTTTGTGGTGATAGCATCAAAGGCAAATTACAACTTGCTGCTGGGAAGAGAATGGATCCATGGGATTGGGGATGTGCCATCCTCCATGCATCAAAGAATAGCAATCTGGAGGCCAGATGGGATTGTCGAAAACATTGAAGCAGATCAGAGTTACTTCACAGCTGATGTGAACAATGTCACTAGTCGTAACTTCGACAAGAACCTAGCCCATATAGCACCATGCAATCCTGCTACTTTCGACCTAACAGCTTCCGACAACGCTTACTGTTCCATGTACCTCCATCCTACGCATGGTTTCCAGTGGGATAAAGAAATAATTGGGGAGACAAATTACACTTGGGGAACTGCCCATGTCAACCCTACTGGATGGGGGAGTGAATTCAGTGAAAATGACTGAAGTTTCAGCAATGGAAAGGATTTCGGCTTACATGGCCGAAAAACAACTCAAAGCGGCCCTTGAGGCTGAAGTTAGAAATATGGCTGTTGAAGCCAGCACTCAAGTTGTCGAAGAACAACATCCTCAAGAAAATATTGAGGAACAACATACAGAGCAGAGTTTTGAAGGAGACTCTAATGGCGAATGGCAGAGTCAAAGACTTGATGCCATTTATGATGACGAACCTTTGGGGTTCGAAAAAGGTCCAGCCCCAACCAATATGAAAATGGTGGCACATGATCCTTTAGAAGAGATTAATCTGGGACTGGGGGCAGAGAAAAGGCCCACTTACATCAGTGCCAAGATGAATCCTCAACTCAGAGTCGAAATAATCCAACTGCTGAACGAGTTTAAAGACTGCTTCGCATGGGATTATGACGAAATGCCTGGTTTAGACAGAAATTTGGTTGAATTGAAGTTACCAATACTGGAAGGGAAGAAGCCAATAAAGCAGACTCCCAGATGCTTTGCACCTGAAATTCTGTCGAAAATTAAAGAAGAAGTCGAAAGGCTTCTAAAATGCAAATTCATCCGTACAACAAGGTATGTCGAATGGATTGCTAATATTGTTCCTGTGATTAAGAAAAATGGCAAACTGAGGGTATGCATTGATTTTAGAGATCTAAACTCAGCTACCCCTAAGGATGAATATCCTATGCCAGTAGCAGAAATGCTAGTAGATTCGGCAGCAGGCCATGAGTATTTAAGTATGCTTGATGGATATTCTGGTTATAACCAGATTTTCATTGCCGAAGAAGATGTTCCAAAAACAGCTTTTCGTTGTCCAGGAGCAATAGGAACCTATGAGTGGGTAGTCATGCCCTTTGGTTTGAAGAATGCTGGAGCTACTTACCAAAGGGCTATGAATTCTATTTTTCATGATTTCATTGAAACATTTATGCAAGTTTATATAGATGATATTGTGATTAAATCTGCCTCAGGCTCAGACCATATTAACCATCTTCGACAGTCCTTTGAAAGGATGAGGAAGTTTGGTTTGAAAATGAATCCTCTTAAATGTGCTTTTGGTGTGCAGGCTGGGGACTTCTTAGGCTTTGTGGTCCACAAGAAAGGGATTGAAATTAATGAAAACAAAGCTAAGGCCACAATGGAAGCAAAAGCGCCATCGACAAAGAAGGAATTACAATCTCTACTAGGGAAAATCAACTTTCTCAGAAGGTTTATCTCCAACCTTAGTGGAAAGACACATGCCTTCTCACCTCTACTTCGACTGAAGAAGGAGGGCTTCACTTGGGGGCAAGAACAGCAATATGCCTTTGACAAGATCAAGGAGTATTTGGCAAATCCTCCAGTCTTAATATCTCCTTGTCGAAAAAGAAGCATGAGGCTTTACATATCAGCATCTGACAGAACATTAGGAAGCATGCTTTGTCAAGAAGATGAACATGGCGTCGAAAGAGCCATTTATTATCTCAGCAGAGTCTTAAATGATGCTGAAACTAGATATAGTATGATAGAGAAATTATGTTTATGTGTATATTTCTCTTGTACAAAATTGAAGCATTATATAAAACCCATTGATGTACATATATCTTCTCATTTCGACGTAATAAAGCATATGTTGTCTAAGTCTATTTTACATAGTCGAATTGGAAAATGGGCTTTAGCCTTGACTGAATATTCTTTAAAATATATGCCTCTAAAAGCTGTTAAAGGACAAGTAGTTGCTGAATTTATAGCTGATCACTCCATACTTGGAGATGAGACTAATTATGTCGAAAGAGAGCCTTGGAAATTATATTTCGACGGTTCCAGTCATAAAAATGGAACAGGTGTTGGGGTATTAATTATTTCTCCCAATAAAATTCCAACAAAGTTCAAGTACAAAATAGAAGGGTTCTGTTCAAATAATGAGGCAGAATATGAAGCTTTAATTGATGGACTTGAAATTTTGTTGGAATTGGGGGCAACAGAGGTCGAAATAATGGGTGACTCTGAGTTGGTGATAAAACAACTGACGAAAGAGTACAAATGTGTCAAAGAAAATTTGATCATGTACTTTGTGATAGCCAACAGACTCCTCAAGAGATTCGACAGTGTAGTCTTTAGACACATTCCCAGATTAGAAAATCAGGAAGCAAATGACCTGGCTCAATTGGCTTCAGGATATAAAGTGTCGAAGGAAAATCTGATGAAAGTTGTCGAAGTGAGAGGGAAAGTTTTATCCACCAGGCTGTCCCCATCTGATTTGGAGACAATAAGATTGGGATATGGTGATGAAGAAAACTTTGAGATTTTTTATATAGATAATCTAGGGGTAGGAGATTGGAGAAAACCTATCAAAGATTATTTACAAAATCCAAACCAGACAGTCGAAAGAAAGATAAAGTATAGAGCTATAAGTTATGTGCTCTTTGGAAATGAATTGTTTAAAAAGACTGCAGAAGGAGTTCTACTAAAGTGCCTAGGAGAGACTGAAGCTTATATAGCTTTGTCGAATGTACACAGTGGTGCATGTGGTGCACACCAAGCAGGGCATAAGATGAAATGGCTACTATTTCGACAAGGGATGTATTGGCCAACCATGTTGAAAGATTGTGTCGAATTTGCAAAGGGGTGTCAGGAATGTCAAATTCATGCAGGCATACCTCATGTACCAGCAAATGAGTTACATTCCATTATAAAGCCTTAGCCATTTAGAGAATGGGCTTTAGATTTAATTGGTGAAATTCGACCAGCCTCTTCAAAAGGGCAGAAGTACATTTTAGTTGGGGTAGACTACTTCACTAAGTGGATTGAAGCCATACCATTGACGAATGTAGATCAGGAAGCAGTCATAGACTTCATCCAGAAACACATAATGTATAGATTTGGAATACCAGAGACTATAACCACTGACCAAGGATCTGTGTTTACTGGAAGAAATATGCAGGCATTTGCAAAAGAGACAGGTTTTAAGTTGTTAACTTCGACACCTTATTATGCCCAAGCAAATGGTCAGGTCGAAGCAGCCAACAAAGTAGTAATAAACCTGATAAAGAAGCATGTGGGTAAAAAACCCAGAAATTGGCACAAGACTCTGGATCAAATCCTTTGGGCTTGTCGAACATCTCCTAAGGAGGCAACTAATTCTACCCCATTTAAATTAACCTATGGACAT
The DNA here is from genome assembly GCA_963966055.1 of Lathyrus aphaca. Classification (NCBI taxonomy): domain Eukaryota; kingdom Viridiplantae; phylum Streptophyta; class Magnoliopsida; order Fabales; family Fabaceae; genus Lathyrus; species Lathyrus aphaca. The sequence continues at coordinate 425,877,715 of OZ014523.1, read as the reverse complement.
GATGCAGTATTGCCAGTCGAAATCTGTTTACAGTCAATACGAATTCAAAGACATCATGATATTCCATCTGAAATCTATTGGAGTATGATGATGGATGAGTTGGTTGATTTAGATGAAGAAAGGTTACATGCTTTAGAATTAATAAGAAGGCAGAAAGAGAGAGTCGAAAAGTTTTATAACAAAAAAGTATAATTTAAAGCCTTTTTAGTAAATGATTTAGTTTGGAAAGTGATCTTGCCCATGGAGAAGAAAGATAGATTGATGGGAAAATGGTCCCCTAAATGGGAAGGACCTTTCAAAATTCTAAGGGTTTTTTCAAATGGTGCATATGAAGTCGAAGAGATAGAAAAAGACAGGAGAGTGCTGAAAATAAATGGAAAGTACTTAAAAAGGTATAAACCAACATTGCAGGAAATAAAAATAAGAACAAAATGAAATTGCAAATAAAGCTTGTCTTCGCCAAACAGATGGCGTGAAATAGCATTACATATGAAATTGCTAAAAAATCCTTAAACAAATAAAAAATTCCTAATTCCTATTACAAACTACTGTCGAAGGAAGGTAGCTTTGAGTTCGTCGAATATTTTCTTCTGAAGCTGAATTCGACGCTCGTAGAGACTCTTGCTGACAGTCAATTCATCAATTTCCCTATGAAGTTGTTGGGCTGTTTCTGCATGTTGGAGCCCCTTCTGGAGTTCACTGTCGATTGCCTCTTGATTGGGCTGTTGGAGAGAGGCCTGGCGTTCCTTTTCTTGGAGGATTTTCTTCTGAAGATCAGCAATCTGAGCCTGATAGGCCTGAATGTTGTTTTCACACTCAGCAGCAGCTTTGGTGTATTCGTCAGAAAGCTTATTCAGTTCTGAGATTTTTTCTGTCGAAGAAGCCACAATATTCCATTCTGAAACTTGTTCTTCAGATTTGGCTGTAATATTCTGAGAAAATTCCTTCTGACGGACCAAATCAGTACTTACAGAATCAATTAAGGACATCAAGTCCATCACCAAACGGCTCTCTTCAGTCGAAGCCTCCAACAAATTGGCTTGTTTCAGGAGCTTCTTCAGATCATACTGGGCAGAAGGATTTTCAGCCAGGGTCTCAAACAGGTCCACCCCAAGGATTTTTGCTTTGATTTCATCCGTAATGACACTGATGGGTTGAATGTCAGAAGTGGCCCCTGAAGCTGTCGAACCACTGGGAGAAGAGTCTTGGAAGTTGTATCTGGAGTTGAGTAGAGCTTTCAAATATTCCAGAGGCTTCCTAACTTTCAAGCTTTCAATTTCCTCGTGTGATAAGCTTGTCGAACCAGTACCCAAAGGAGTTTCTACAGGAACTTCTGATGGAGTAGGAACATTTTGGGAAGTTCCTCCAAGGCTTAAGTTGACTCTTGGTTGATTCGACAGAGTGACCTCTTCTTCGACATTCTCTTTGTCAGCTGCTGTGGTATCAGTTGGATCTTGAGCTTGTACATCCTGACCAAGAGCATCTTCGTCAATTTCTGGTGCAGCAGCTGGTGTTTGAAGTGGTGCATCCTGGTCTGGAGTTATTTTTTCCTCTGCAGTAAAGTCTGGTCGAAAGGGAGAGTTATTGCCAGAAGATTCAGAATCACTGAGGTTGAATTCGTCCAAAGTTTGAGGATCATGGACACCTGCATCTGGGGTGGCATCTTCTTGAAGCCTTTCAGCCAGAGTCTTCTCAGAGTCAGAAGGAACAATTTCTTCTTGGACTGTAGAAGTCTCTTCGACATCAATAACAACCTACAGAGAACATAAAAGGGAAGTATAAGATAAGGATATATGCAGTCAAGACTAGGAGTGTTGTTGGTCGAAGTAAATACCTGAGGGATCTCAGTGTGGACACTTGAGTCTCCACTTCTTTCACTCTTTGAGGAAATTTTGTTGATTGGACTTGCAGGGGGAGTTCGTCTGTGAACTATGGATCTTTGAGATGCCACTGTTTTTATTCTCAGACCTTTGTTTCTTTTCAAGGGTTGAGATTCAGGGGATTCATCCTCATACTCTTCGACACTTGTCTCCTTTTCCTCTTGTTTTCTTTTCTTAGCTGGTGTACGAGTGACCTGCAATGAAAGAAGAAGTATTCAGTATAGGAGAAGATTGAGAGGCATGAATAGGGAGGTGTTTCTCTGTTTGTCGAAACCTTCTTGGCAGGCATGGGAGATTTCTCGACTGTTTTAGAGGAGGTTCCTTCGCCAGCAGCTTTCTTGACAATTCTGACAGCTGAAAGAGAAAGAATTGCATGAACATTGATATAACAATAAAGGGAGTTAGAGTTAAAAAGAGTAATGTAATTTCTTCGACACCTTCAAGAATGGGTTCTTCGACACTAATATGTTCTATCCCAACATGAAGGTGCCCAGTGAAGTTGCCCAAGTGATACTTCGTCGGAACCACACGTTCGGCAAGTTTCTTGCTGGATTCGCGAAGCAGTTTTAAATCAGATCCACACACAAACCAATCTGGAAATTGAGGGCTCAAAGCCACACCAAATTCTGCAGAAGGGAGTGGAGGGAATTTTGGAGGAAAAGTTGTGAATGCAAAGTTGTAACGTGCATGTGGTGGGAGAGACGAAGGCACCCCCAACTTATCCAATTTTTCTGTAAACTTTTGTTTTAGAGTTACTGCTGCTTCACTTATGGTTCGACGAAGATCATTGGTCCTGTAGATAGTTTCAAAATATTTTTGGAACTTTTGAATTTCTTTAATGTGTTTGTCTGTACCTTTTTTCTTCTTATCCTGCACAAAAGTAAAAGCATTCGTCAGGAGAGTAGTGAAGGTTGCTACGTCAAAAAATTTGTTGATGTAATATTCCTTCCACCAAACGTCGAAGTCTTCAGTACAGAGGAAGCTTGGTTGAAAGATGGTGGGGTAAACTTCTAAAGATGAGTCGAAGAATTTGTTGTATAGCTCTAAACTTCTGTCGAAGCTTTGAAATGAGTTATAGAATATAATAGCACCTTTCTTGTGGTAAATAGGCTTTGTCTTCGTCTGAATTAATCCAAATTGCCTAGCTACCAGGTTGGGTTGGTAAACAATGAGGGACACCTTAGTGTTGTTGAGACTATGGTGGGAGAAAAAGTGCCTTGGCATGAGAAAAGCTTCCCAAATGGATATATAGGAATCTTCGTCTTTCTGGTTCTCCACTAGGAGTTGTCTGGTGAACCACCTGGGACCTACAAGTCTGCTGGCGAATGGTGCCATAGGAGGAGTAAACTTGTAGCGTTTGGCGAACATCATGATGTAACCAGTGAATGCTTGTCGAACGCTTATGTTATCATCAGTAGGGGTCAGTTGAACCAACCTAGGCCATTCGACGCACCTTTCTTTTACTGCTTCTTCGACAACTGGCATTTTGATGGGGATGAAAGTTTCAAAGGTTGCATTCAACCATAGTTGTAGGAGCCAGAAAGGGCCTGTAAGACTAATGTTACCTTTGTCCTTAAGGGTTTTGAGGTTACTTACACTCTCACTCAAGGATTCATAGAGGTTTTCCAAAAGTAACTCACTCAGGCAGAATGCAACTCCATTATGAAGTTGATTGGCCATGATGACATAACATCTGGCCACTTGAAGTGACCTAGTACAGAAAACAAATTTGGCTAACCACAGGGTGAGGAAAGCAATGTGCTCTCTGTCGGAGACTTCTTCATTGTCTTCACCTTGGTGATGAGTGATGAAAACAGAGTATCCAGCATGCTTTGTGTCGAAGCCTATGGGGTCCTTGTTTAAATGTTCAGGGTTAAAGATCTCTCCTAAAGGACTAAGGCCAGTAATGTCTGCTATGTCGAATAGGGTAGGAGTCATCATTCCACAAGGTAAATGGAAAGTATTGTAAGTACTATCCCAGAAGTACAAAGAGGCTAACAGCATATTTTGGCAATAACGGGGACCCTCCTTCGACAGTTGGATCAGGTCATAGATACCAGTTTTCTTCCAGAACTTTTCTTTGGCTTTTTCGACCCTAGTGAGCCACGCTAAGTAGTCGGAGGGATCTTTCGTCAAAGGGGGACTCCTAAAAATCCTATTTTGGTTCAGATAAGACAGATCTATCTCTGTCGAAGCTATGAGGGTTTCAGGTTCTTTGGATGAGGTTTCGACAGGCTTAGGGTTTTTGCTAGCAGCTATGGGTTTAGAAGCAGAATAACAGGGATAAAATTCTTTCAGACGGTTAGGGTCAACAGTGGGATCAAAAATGGGACCTAACATAGCATGATGAACTCCAGAAACAGAGATGGGAATCATTACCTGAGACCTGTAAATGCTTTCTTTCTCCCTTTCATTTGGGGGCTCTAGAAAGTATTGTTGTTGCTGCATTTGTATGGGTCCAGACAGTATGTGAGCAGGAGGAAGATCAACGGTCTTCTTTGTCTTTTTGGCACTGCGACTAGTAGCAATCTTTGGAGGAGCCATTGATATGAGAAGATGAAAAGGTTGAAGGAGCAGGAGCTTTGGAAAGGATTTGTAATGGAGTTTTCTGCGTTTGGGTAGGAGAAGAATTTTTGAGGATGTGAAAAAGAATGAAATGTTGTTGAAGGTGGTATTTATAGAAGATGAAATAAATGAATAATAATAAAAAAGAAAATGAAAAGACTGTCAGTTGGAGAAGTGGAGACGTGCGTTTTTGATCTATTGGTGGAAATTAAAAAGTGGCAGTTGGTAGGAGGCCATGATTTAGCTACAATATAGGGTCATGGGAGATTGTGTAAAACGTGGGCTAGATATGACGTTTTCATAAAGTGAAAATCATGATGTTTTCTTGGGACTCAACAAAATCACTTTATAATAAATGTGACTGACAGGAAGTCAAGGGTCATTTCGACAGCAAAAGATATTTCTCCAATAATTGTCGAAAACATCTTTGCTGGGGGGCAATTTGTAAACCCATAATTTCGACAGGGTAAAATTTGGAAGCTTGAGGTTGTTTTGTCGAAGAATGTTGAAAGAAAGAGATTCAAGAGATGCTGGCAAAGTCAAGAGTTCAAATGCTTCGACAAAATGGCAAATATTGTTCTGGCAAGATAAGTTTGGAAAGTTATTCGTAGCTAGGTATTTGACAGAAGAAGGTTGTCTTTCGACGATTTCGACAGAAGAGGATTTTTTGACAAAAAGACAGTATTTGATAGATGCTGAAAGAGTTGTTTCTTCTTTAAAGGCTTCGACAGATTGAAGGGGTGCAAGGTTTTGTCATTAAAGAAGGGAATTCAAATTCAAAAGGTTGTAACCTTTGACAGTTGGACAGGTGGAAGTTTTAGAGAAGAAAATTGCATGCAGACTGACACTTGTCATTTATTTATTGTTTTTCCGTTCTGAGCAGTTATTTTGTTTGTATATAAATAGGATAGTTTGTGTTTAGAATAGGTGTGTGAAAATTGATACAAAATTCCTGTAAAACACTCTAAGTACCCAGTGTGAGAGAAAATGAGTTTGATATTTGGAACCATGTACATTTGAACACCATTTATATTTCAAAGTCATTTAAATTACTTGTTTATTCATCAAGTTTATGTCATTTTCAAGCTTTATTTACTTTTCTGCAAGTTCTAGCCTTCTACATTTCTTCTTATTCTTGTTTAAAACTTTTAACTTTATTTCATTTTTAAACTTAAACTTTACTTTACTTGTAAAAATCAAAGTTCTTAACACTTTGACAGTATTGACGAAACAAACCATAAATCAATCACCAACACTAAGAATAGTTCGACGGAATCATTGCACATGTGTCCCAGGACTTGTTTGGTTGGTCCTGCAAGTAACCCAGTTTTCTGAAGAAATTGGTTAACCAGAGGTTGTTCGCCAGAAATCACCGCGAACACATTACAGTACCCTCCTCTACAGCAGTCAGTCCAGTTACTATCACGGTGCCTGGACCTGTTCCTTATGAAAGCAGTAATGCCATACCTTGGCATTATTGCTCTGATCTCTACTGCAACGGGGAGAAAATCACTCTGGATTCATCAACCTCTTCTCCACAAATTGATAATGTTAGGGGAGGCGGAGGCTTCACCAGAAGCGGACGCCTTTTTGCCTTACAAACTCAAAGACCTAATGTTGAAGCAGAAGCTGCTGCCAAAGCGAAGGGAAAGAGTGTGGTACCTGAAGAGCCAACTGTCAAGGAAACTCAGAAGACATCTTTTGAACAAGATGTAGACGAGTTCATGAGAATCATAAAAAGAAGTGATTACAAGGTGGTGGATCAGCTTCACCAAACTCCCTCAAAAATCTCCATATTATCACTGTTGATGTGTTCTGAAGCTCACATGAACGCACTGTTGAAAGTCCTGCACGCAGCATACGTGCCGGAGGAGATCACTGTTAATCAGCTAGAAACTGTGGTTGCGAATGTCAACACCAGTCATGGACTGGGCTTTACCAATGCTGATTTAACAACAAAGGGGCGTAACCATAACAAGGATTTACATATCACACTGGAGTGCAAGGGTGCTGTTCTATCTCATGTACTGGTGGACACTGGGTCATAGCTCAATGTTCTACCAAAGAAAGCCTTGGTGAAGCTGGAGTATGATGGCTTGGCATTGCGTCCAAGTAATTTGGTGGTGAGAGCATTTGATGGCTCTAAAAGATTAGTGCTTGGGGAGATTGATCTGCCTGTGATGATTGGCCCGCAGACCTTTAAAACTACCTTCTATGTGATGGACATTCAGCCGGCCTACAGCTGTCTGTTGGGTAGACCCTGGATCCACGCCGTTGGCGCTGTTATGTCTACCCTTCACCAGAAGTTGAAATTCGAGTGGGAAGGCCAGATCATCACCATCTGCGGAGAAGAAGACATCTTTGTTAGCCATCTGGCTACGTATAAGTACATAGAAATGGATGGAGAAATCCACGAAACCATGAGCCAGGGGTTTGAGGCCCTGAACATTAATGAAGCATCTGTTGTACGGGGAACCTCCATAACTTCATATCAGCAAGCCCGGAAGGTTGTTGAAGAGGGTACTGCCCAAGGCTGGGGCAAGCTGTTGCCCGTGGAAAAGAAAGAAGACAGATTTGGGTTGGGTTACAGACCAACTCAACAAGATCAATCAGAGGCTGCAAAGGAGCCCGGGTTTGTCAGTGGGGGAATGCTCACCCCGGATGCTGTAAACAATTTAGAAGACGAGGAGGAAAGTGACCGCAACATGGAGAGCTGGATACGCCAAGGATCCCGGGGAGCCAAGTCCTTAACTGGTCTTCCCAGGAAATTATAAGGGTTACTCCTGCAGAGTAATTATTATTTCCTGTATTTTAAAACATGCATCAAGTCTTGCATCTTGCCCAAGATGTCAAGACTCATTTTGTAATCGGGCCATCTTGTAATTTTGTGCAAATGGATTAATCAATGAATATCGGACATCTTTTGCAAATGAGTCTTTTCCTTTTCCGCTCACTGTTTTTCATTTTTCTTTTTGTACAAAGATAAAATGGCAATGTTTTTCAAAATGATAACTTCATTTCACTTTTTCTAAATAAGATAAAATTGATCACTAAAATAAACCAATCTAAACCCTTGCAGAGAGTGCCTTTCAGACTGCACCGACAACAACACTGCTATGACTGCGTATGACTTTGACAATCCAATCAATCAAGCTGATGAAGGGGTTGAAGAAGATTATGAGCTACCTGAAGAGCTAGCTAGGTTGTTGAGACAAGAGGAGAAGTTTATCACTCCTCATCAGGAGGAGTTCGAAACGGTTAACCTTGGTACGGAAGAAGATGTGAAAGAGGTTAAGATCGGGGCCTGCCTGCAAGATTCGGTAAAAGAGCAACTTGTTGATATGCTTCGGGAATATGTGGATGTTTTCGCTTGGTCTTATCAGGATATGCCAGGGTTGGACACCGATATTGTCATGCACAAGCTGCCTTTGAAAGAAGACTGCCCGCCAGTAAAACAGAAGTTGCGCCATACTCGCCCAGATATGGCAATGAAGATTAAAGAAGAGGTACAAAAACAGTGGGACGCCGGTTTCCTTGCAGTAACTAGCTATCCTCCGTGGGTTGCTAACATTGTACCAGTACCTAATAAAGACGGCAAGGTGAGGATGTGTGTGGACTACCGGGATCTGAATAGAGCCAGCCCGAAAGGTGACTTCCCTTTACCTCACATTGATGTATTGGTCGACAATACGGCTCAGATCAAGATGTCACCTGAAGACATGGAGAAGACAACTTTCATCACACCCTGGGGCACGTTCTGTTATAAGGTGATGCCATTCGGACTGAAGAATGCTGGTGCGACTTATCAACGGGCTATGGTAACATTATTCCATGATATGATCCATAAAGAAATCGAATGTTATGTGGATGACATGATTGCCAAGTCCCTCACAGAAGAAGACCACCTGGTGAATCTATTGAAGTTATTCAAGCGTATGAGGAAATATCAGCTGAAGTTAAACCCCAACAAATGCACATTCGGGGTGCGGTCCGGTAAGCTGCTGGGATTTATTGTAAGTGAAAAAGGGATTGAAGTTGACCCTGACAAAGTCAAAGCCATTCAAGAGATGCCTGCACCAAAGACTGAAAAAGAAGTTCGGGGGTTTCTAGGAAGATTGAACTACATTTCAAGGTTCATATCTCACCTTACAGCAACCTGTGAGCCTTTGTTCAAGCTATTGAGAAAAGAACAAACGGTCAGGTGGAACGAAGACTGCCAGAGGGCTTTTGACAAAGTCAAGGAATACTTACAAGAGCCTCCAATCCTTATGCCTCCAGTCAAAGGAAGACCTCTAATCATGTACTTGACATTATTAGAAGAATCAATGGGGTGTGTGTTGGGCCAGCATGACGAGTCTGGTCGAAAAGAGTATGCAATATACTACCTAAGCAAAAAGTTTACCGACTGTGAACAACATTATTCACTGCTCGAGAAAACTTGTTGTGCTTTAGCGTGGGCTGCTCGCCGACTGAGATAGTATATGTTGACCCACACTACTTTATTGATCTCAAAGATGGACCCAGTTAAGTACATTTTTGAGAAGCCAGCACTTACCGGACGGGTTGCAAGATGGCAAATGATCCTCACAGAATATGATATTCAGTACACATCTCAAAAAGCCATCAAGGGCAGTGTATTGTCTGATTATCTCGCTGAGAAACCCATTGATGATTACCAGCCTATGAGATTTGACTTCCCGGATGAAGACATCATGTTCATAAAAGCAAAAGATCATGAAGAGCCTGTTCACACTGAAGGGCCTGACCCAGAGGAAGAATGGACTATGATGTTTGATGGGGCTGTTAATATGAATGGTCGTGGTGTTGGTGCAGTACTCATTACACCTAAGGGAGTTCACATGCCTTTCTCGGCAAAACTCACCTTTAACTGCACTAACAACGAAGCTGAATACAAAGCTTGTATTATGGGTCTTGAGGAAGCCATTGACCTCAGGATCAAGACTTTGACTGTGTTCGGAGATTCAGCTTTGGTGATTAATCAAACCAACGGCAAATGGTACACCCACCAAGATCATCTGATACCTTATCGGGATTATACGAGAAGGTTGTTGACTTTCTTCACAACAGTCAAGCTTGAGTATATCCCTCGAGACGAAAATCAATTTGCAGATGCTCTAGCTACCATTTCATCCATGATCAAAGTTCAAGCTGCCAACTTTGTGCCTCGGATTTCAGTGTCCAGACTTGACAGACCAGCATACGTGTTCTCAGGAGATGTTGTTAAAGATGATAAGCCTTGGTTCCATGACATTAAGTGCTTCTTGGAGGATCAGACATACCCACCTGGGGCATCTTCCAATGATAAGAAGACATTAAGAAGGCTAGCTAGTAGTTTCTTTCTGAATACTGACGGTTCCTTGTACAAGAGAAACTTTGATATGGTACTCCTCAGATGCGTTGATAGGACAGAGGCAGACTTGTTGATGCACGAGGTGCACGAAGGATCCTTTGGGACCCATGCTGGAGGGCATGCAATGACCAAAATGTTGTTAAGATCAGGCTACTACTGGATCACAATGGATGCAGACTGTTGTGCCTATGCTAGAAAATACCATAAATGCCAGATCTATGCGGATAAAGTGCATGTACCTCCCAATCCTTTGAATGTGATGTCTTCACCTTGGCCCTTTGCCATGTGGGGCATTGATATGATTGGCAAGATTGAACCGACTGCTTCCAATGGCCACAGATTCATCCTGGTAGCCATTGACTATTTTACCAAGTGGGTCGAAGCAGCTTCTTATGCAAATATTACAAGGCAAGTGGTAGCCCGATTCCTGAAGAGAGACATCATCTGTCGGTATGGAGTTCCCGAGCGAATCATTACTGATAATGGTTCCAACTTGAACAACAAAATGATGATAGAACTGTGTCGGGACTTCAACATCCAACACCACAATTCTTCTCCTTACAGGCCAAAGATGAACGACGTTGTAGAAGCAGCTAACAAGAATATCAAGAAGATTGTACAGAAGATGGTAGTCACATACAAAGACTGGCATGAAATGCTACCGTTTGCCTTGCCTGGGTACCGTACGTCAATCAGAACATCCACTGGGACAACACCATATCAGCTTGTGTATGGTATGGAGGCAGTCCTACCTGTTGAAGTTGAACTACCCTCTCTACGGGTATTGATGGATGTTAAACTAAATGAAGCGGAGTGGGTCCGATCCCGATACGAACAACTAAGTCTGATTAAAGAAAAGAGGTTGGCTGCAATTTGTCATGGGCAGCTGTATCAGAAAAGAATGAAGAAAGCCTTCGATCAGAAAGTCAGGCTCCGAGAGTAACAAGTAGGAGATCTTGTGTTGAAAAGACTCTTCCCTCCTCATACAGACCATAGGGGCAAGTGGACTCCGAATTATGATGGTCCATTCATAGTAAAGAAAGTTTTCTCTGGCGGAGCACTGATGCTCAGTACTATGGATGGTGAAGACTTCCTGTCCCCTGTGAATTCAGATGCAGTTAAAAAATACTTCGCATAAAAATGACCCGCTGGACATAAAAACAGAATGTAAGTCCAGGAAAAAATAGGGCATCTCGGCGAGTCAAAAACAGAATAAAAGACTCGGGAAAAAATAAGGGAAAATAAAATAAAAAAAATGTACACCCACTGAGTTAAAAAGTCGTATTGGACGACTCAGGCAAAAATGGGTATCCCGGTGGATTGAAAACCCGAAAGGGCGATCCACGCAAAATAAGGGAATAAGCGAACAACTGCATCCTGAATTCGTCTGTATCGCTTACAACATGGCAAGCTTCGAAAGGTTCGAGCATCGGTCAGAATCAGCCTTCTTCAGAAAGCAAGATGAGAAGAACGTCAATGTCATACAAGTCATAGCAAAAAGGGAAAGCTCCTTAAAGCGTCATCTACATTGCCACTATCTTTTTGCTTCTCAATTTGTAACGATTTCCTCATTTCTGGGGATCTGTTTCTTTGACTGTATCTTGCCAATTCAGGGCACACAAATTAATAAAATCAGATTTCCAGAAATATCTTGTCTCGTACATTTTATTTTTCATTTTCAAAGTGTCCGATGTCCTTGAGATATTGATTGCATAAATACAGATGCTTCCCTTCTAAAATATTTGCTTACAGGAAATATATTTGCTCCCGGGAGTGTCTAAGCTCCTATGACCGAATCCAGTAAGGGATACCTCGGGAAACTTGTACGTTTCTTTGTCATACAGGATTGCAGGTATCCAAGGCACAACAGGGGGCATGAAAGATTCTCCCCAGTAGGCTGCCCAATTCATTGTTTCCTCAGCACACCTTCCAAACGGCACCAGAGGTGCTTCCTCCCCATCAGAGTTGCCAGACATCACATCTCCAACTTCTTCTTCAAAGAGCAGCACCTGAAGGTGTTTGATCAGTGATATTTAGTGGTAATGTTCAAGCCGGTTTTCAGTGTCTTTTGAGTCTAATTTGGTTTGTTTGTAGTATCTCGTTCATGTTTTGTCATAGTTTTCTCATTATTGCGTGCAAGTTAGTTTTAATCGTTTTACTTTGTTTTTATCAGTGGAATGGGTTATGTGGTCGTTTTCTTTGTGGTGTTTCAGGTAAATATGTAATCGGTTGTTCGAGGCGTCCGAGAGATGATCCAAGCATTAAAAAATGACAGAAAATGGGATTTTAAAGGCACAACACGGGTGCCCGTGTTGTACAACACGGCCCGTGTTGTGAATACCAGAAGAGACTAAGATTTGCAAAGAAAAAGAAGAAGTCAGGGTTGTGACACGGGTGCCCGTGTTGTACAACACGGCCCGTGTCATGGTAGCTGGTGAAGAAGAGGTTTTGTGGTGATCCAGAGGCACAACACGGGTGCCCGTGTTACACAACACGGCCCGTGTTGTGAAGACCAGAGAGAAATCTTATGTTTTGCTGCTTCAAGGGTATTCCGGACATTTCGCGGTGCTTTTGAAGACTGATTTATATTTGACAATTATTACTGTTAGAAAACACTTTTTGATTTGGGGATTTTGGGATTGAACGAATACGGGAGAAGAAGGATTGATCAAGAGCGGAAGCGATTGACGATCCAACAAATCCGACGTTAATTGTAATGTCTCAATTTTGTTGTTCTGTTTTTATTTCCAGTATGAACATGAGTGGCTAAACCCCCCAATGCCAGGGGGGTGTCCCTGATTTGCTTTATGTAATGACTTTTTGAATTCTTCAATTTGGGATTATGTTTTTAGTTTCGTTTCTTTATTTTATTGCAACGAACTTAATGCTTTATCGTTATTGGAAAATGAGATAATTGATCGTGGTTAGGATTTGGTCTGACCAACCATCCTAACCTTGTTGCATAATTTTATCGCGAAAAATATTACTGAGGAATTGGGATATTTTTGTGAGAACCTTTTTATGTCAGAATTATTGCTTGATATTCTTCTTTGACCATTGAGGAATCACGGTCAATGAAGAATACCAAAGGTTTTTCTTTAAAGGAATTTTGGAAAAACATTATAAACTTAGGAAAGACACTTTCTAAAGCATATCTCTAAAATTAAGGAACATTTGAGTCATTGCACTGCGAATCATACACCGTCCCTGGCATTAGTTTCATATTAGTGAAATTATTTGTTTTAGTATACGTTTTATTCTCTTTAGTTTATATAATTTAATTTCAAACCTTTAAACCATGAATTTTGTCCAATTGAAATTAATCACTAAGAACTTATTTTAGTACGCAGTCCTTGAGATCGATATTTGGGGTTAATCCCTTCTATTACTACATCGGTAAAAATAGTACACTTGCTATTTTCCGATCAAGTTTTTGGCGCCGTTGCCGGGGACTGCCATAGAATTAAGTTGTTTGTGTTATATCAATTGGAATTTTGTTGCTCTGCGACTAAAATTTTACTTTTCTCTCTGTATATCATTTTAGTGTTATTGAAGTTTTGTTTTCTAACTCATGTCTAACTGTTTATGCGAGGTCAGACCTCAGCTAAATTTTCTTTTGACACAGAACCAGAAAGAGCTTTACACAAGAGACGCCGCAAGGCAAGAATTGATAGTCTGGCTAAGACTGGTCCAAGTGTCCCATATCAGGAAACTGAGGACTATATTTCCGTTCACTCGGAGCACAGTGACTCTGATTCAGACAGAGAAACTGACCCTGAATTCAACGACATGGCAGGAAATCAACCTGCTGCAGAGAGACTCTTAGGTGATTACGGAGGGGCAAATGCTCAACCTAACAGGATGACGATTGTTAATCAACCGGTGAATGTAGCACACTTCCAGTTGCATCCATCTACTATCCGCCAGTTAGAGAGCAAGCCTTTCTCCGGAAGAATTAATGAGGATGCAAATAAGCATCTACATAGATTTCTTACTACCACAACTTCTTTGAAGATCGAAGGTCATTCAGAGGAGGCAAAACGACTGGTGATGTTTCCATTCACACTTACTGACGATGCTGAAGAGTGGTTCTATTCTCTTCCCGCGGCAAGTATCACAACATGGCAAGAGATGGAAACAGCTTTCCTAAACGAATACTTTCCTGCTTCAGTGTTCATCCGGAAAAGATATGATATAGTCAATTTTAAACAAAAAGAGGGTGAATCACTTGGAGATGCTTATAAACGATTCAAAAAGTGTTTGACTTCGTGTCCTACTCATAACATGGATGCAACAGAGCAGATGCAAAACTTTGTGAATGGGCTGCGACTCAAGACAAAGCAACTTATTGATACTGCTACAGGTGGCTCGACAAACTTTTCAACAGCCACAGGTATTAAAAGAATCATAGAAGCTATTGCTGCCAATGAACACCTAGAGTTATATGATCGCATCGTGAATCAACCAGACGGGAAAATCGATCTTAAGCTGACAGAGCAGGTTGTAAAAATGGAAGATCAAATTGCCGCAGAAGTTGAAAGAAGGTTAAAGAAGATGAATCTGGGAACTCACACAGTTGCTCAGGTTGAACCCGTTCAAGCGGTGATTTGCGAGATATGTTGTGGTCCTCACTTTGCCATACACTATTTGGCAACTCAAGAGCAGGTTGAGCAGATTAATTTGTTGAGGCAGAACAATCCTTATGCCAACACATATAATCCGGGGTGGAAAAATCACCCAAATTTCTCTTGGAAAGATCATCAAGGGAACATCCAAAAACCGGTTCAAGGCCAACAACAGTATCAGCCCCAGCAACAACCTTATCAGCCTCCAGTGTCAAGAAAAGTTGATTGGGAGATTGCCATTGAAAAGATGGCAGCTCACAATTGTCAATTTCAAGAAGAAACAAGAAGTAACTTCAAGAACACTGGAGCCTCTATAAAGAATCTTGAAGTGCAAATGAGCCAAATTGCTCAACACCTTGCCATTCCACAAACTCCAGGGACTCTTCCTAGTGCTACTGTAACAAATCCTAGAGATAATCACAAAGTAAATGCAGTCACAACGCGAAGAGGTAAAGTTAGTGAAGAGGTTCAAGAAAATTCTGAAGTTGAAAGTCAATTGATTGAGGTTGAGCTTGAAATCAAAGAAAATGAAGAGGTTGGCAACGAAAAAGAAGTTACCCCAGCACCGGTCATCAAAGAAAAAGCGGTTGAACCGAAACCGGTGGTCAAACTTCCATATCCTACAAGAAACAAGAAGAAAGGGCAGCAAGAGAAGAATTTTGAGAAATTTCTTGACTTGTTCAAAAAGCTGGAGTTGAATATCCCATTGCTTGAAGCTCTTGAACAAATGCCGACTTATGCCAAGTTCATGAAAGATATAATTGCTAAAAAGAGGACTATGGGAGCTGAACCTATTATTCTAACCGAAACTTGTAGTGCTATTTTGCAGGGACTAAAGATTCCAGTGAAGAAAAAAGATAGAGGAGTTGTCACCATTCCTTGCACAATCGGTGACCGATCGTTCAAGAGAGCTCTCATTGACTTGGGAGCGAGCATCAGTTTAATGCCTCTATCCATCTACAAAAAGTTGGGTATTGGTGCTGTTCAAGACACTAGGATGACTCTCCAATTCGCGGACCATTCTGTGAAGCGGCCGTATGGAGTTATCCATGATGTCTTGGTTAGAGTGGACAAATTTGTGTTCCCGGTTGACTTTGTGATCCTTGAAATGCCAGAAGATGAAGAAATCCCCTTGATTTTGGGAAGACCTTTCCTAGAAACCGGGAGAGTTATGATAGACATGGAAGGTGGAACACTAACGTTGAAGGTGTATGATGAAGAGTTGAAAATTGATGTTAGGAACACTTTGAAGTATAAAGATGATGTGGGCACTAGTAGTAACATACAAGTGTTAGAACAAATGGAAGCTAGTGAGCATTTAGAAAGTGTGTCCAAATTACCTTTAGAGAGGGTGCTGAGTATGTCCATTTTTGAAGGTGATAAGGAAGTTGGAGATAATGATATGGAAGTGGTAGCTATGCTTGAAACTCAACCTATCTTTAAAAGAGTTAGAATGCACCGGTGGGAAGTGTTGCGACAACCTATAACGGTTGATGAAGGCAAAGACAAGCCGAAAATATCTGAATTGAAGCAACTTCTCGAGAATCTCAAATATGTCTTTCTTGACACGGAAGAAAAATGTCCCGCTATTATTAGCGCTAATTTGAAAGACATGCAAGAAGGCAAGTTAATTGAAGTTCTTAAAAAATTCAAGGGTGCAACACGGGTGCCCGTGTTGTGCAACACGGCCCGTGTTGCATAGTGCATAAGAATGTGGTTTATGTGAGGATTTGAAGAGAATCCAGGGATGCAACATGGGTGACCGTGTTGTGCAACACGGCCCGTGTTGCAATGTCTGGAAGTTTGTTTTTTCCAAGGAAGTTCAAGAAGGAAAGCAAGGGTGCAACACGGGCGCCCGTGTTGTGCAACACGGCCCGTATTGCAAATACTGAAGGAGAGTCATTATGAAGTGAATTAGTTGCAACAACCAGGGAGGCAACACGGGTGCCCATGTTGGACAACACGGCCCGTGTTGCGCATGCGGGAAGCTGAAAATTCAAATTTTTTTTAAGTTTCCCAACTTTATTCTGTGGGCCCCACGTGTATATTTTCATAACTTCCAATTAGTGCTCATTAACCAAGCAATTATCATTATCCTTCATCTTCTCCAACCTCATTTCTCTCTCAAAAAACCCTAACCCCATTTTTATCCTTCACAAAACCTCCATTTTCTCAAGCACCCACTCACCGAAACCAACTACCCCGTTCACAAAAATTGTTCCCCATCCCTCTCTTGTCACTTCTACGGTGACCGATTTCTCTAATATTTCAATTTTTTTTCGTGTGCTTCATTTGTGCAGGTGAGAACAATGCCTCCTCAAAGGGATACCGGTAAGAATGTTGCTGAATCTTCTCGTCCTCGTAAGAGAGCACACCGAATGCCGAATGCTCATGGCATTTTGTTTGAGGACCCGGAGCATCAAGCCAAGTATGCAAAGTTGGTAAGGCGTAAGTTGATACCGGCCCGGTACATGTGTAATGAAACTCTTGAAAATCTAGGGCTTAAATTTGAAGTTCATAGAATGTTTCACAGTATCGGTATGTTAAATTTTATGCAGTATGAAGCGCCAACTTTTGAGCGCATAACCTTGGAATTTTTGAGTTCTTTACAGTTTCAGCTCAAGCATACCTGGACCGGATCCGACACAGAGTACTTCGGTACTTTGAAGTTCCGCCTATTTGACAATGATCATGTGATGTCGGTGGCTGATCTGGGGAAGATTTTAGATCTCCCAGTTTATGGGCCTGGTGCACCGCCGAGTACATTCGTGGCAGGATCATTCTGGAAGGATATCACCAGCAATACCGAGTATGCCGCGTCGGCAGCAAAAGCCTCATGCATCCATAACCCGTGCTTCTGGTATGCTCAAAAAGGGTTAGCTTATACCCTTTTCTGCCGAGGAGATAGAACAGGAGTCACAACACTGCGAGAGTTGTACTTCCTGTATGGAATGGCAAACAATGAGCTGATCAACGTTGCGGCCTTCGCAGCAGACCACCTGAAGCGGGTAGCCAATGCTGCCTCGGGTGAGATTTTTGTTGGAGGGATGATTACGCAAATTGCTGAGCATCTTGGGTATAATGAGAGGTTGCTTGAAGTGCCTGCAGTGGCAGGTAAGACCAAAATTGATCTTGAAACATTGATCAACCAAGGTATGATTAAAACCGCTCATAATTATTATGCTGTGATGACTCGTAACAAGCATTTGATTTCTTTACCTGCGCCTAATATGATTACTATAGACAATAGAGCTAACTGGTTGTATGAGGACCCTATGCAGGGTGGTTCCGATCAGTTTGATGAGTATTTTTCAGATGAGGAGGATGAAGGGAACCAAGCTGAAGAGGTCCCGGTGCAAACTGCTGGTGGTTCATCTAACCAAGCAACTGGTCAGTGGAATGTGTCCAAGGACCAGTGGGACGAAATGATCAGAGAGCATACCCGACAAGGGGACCTCATCGATGAGCTGCATGCATGGATGCAGCAGATGAAGCTTCATGGATTTCCTCCCGAGCAGTGATAGTTGTGAGTCCCCTCCGACATTGGTTCTTCAACAGTGAGGACACTGTTGAGTTCAAGTGTGGGGGGGTTTAGTTTTCATGTTTTCGTTTGTTTTATTTTAATATTTGTTTATTTTTAATAGTATCGTAGTGTCGGCTTGAAGATTATAGCTATGTGTTATCTTAAAAAACACCCCTGAGTTAACCTGTTGTGTGTTGCAAGTGAATTATGAGAAAGTATATAGGATGTGAGTGAAAAGAAACCCGATGAGAAAATATGGAAAATTTTGATGTATAGGTACCACATGAACACACTGAGTCTTCGGAATTAGGAACGAGTTCGACATGTAGATTCGTGCCATGGTACTTTGATCAGAGAAGTAAACCCGAAGTAGTTTCTATTGACATATCTGGCTTTATCTATAATAATTGTGTGTACAAAGTTGATCCAAAAGAGAAAAAGGCTTGAAGGCACCGGAAAAAAAATGAAGAAAAACATTAGAACGATGGATCCTTCTAAGTTGGGTAACCCTCACAAGGTTATTCAACCTAACGGCGGTTGAACATAAATGTTTCCCTAAGGGACAAAGAAAAATCGGTGCCAACAATAAAAAAAAAGGGATCAATCTTGTACACATAGTGAAAATCATTAAAAGCCTTAAAAGTGATTGTCCGAATGAAAAGGGTTGAAAATCGAAAAAAAATAAGACCTAAGCACGAAGCATAGTCGGAGAGGTTACCGAAAAGGAGATTCAGATCCGTGGTTTTCCACGGTGTAGTGTTTGCGTGATATCTATACTGAGAGAAAAGTACCAAAAAGAACTCATTGGGTGAATTGGAATGAAGGATCCACGTATGAGTATCATAATTCATCTTGCTAGTTTTTAAGGTGTAAATACAGGATTTTTGCTTGAGGGCAAGCAAGAATTCAAGTTTGGGGGAGTTTGATCAGTGATATTTAGTGGTAATGTTCAAGCCGGTTTTCAGTGTCTTTTGAGTCTAATTTGGTTTGTTTGTAGTATCTCGTTCATGTTTTGTCATAGTTTTCTCATTATTGCGTGCAAGTTAGTTTTAATCGTTTTACTTTGTTTTTATCAGTGGAATGGGTTATGTGGTCGTTTTCTTTGTGGTGTTTCAGGTAAATATGTAATCGGTTGTTCGAGGCGTCCGAGAGATGATCCAAGCATTAAAAAACGACAGAAAATGGGATTTCAGAGGCACAACACGGGTGCCAGTGTTGTACAACACGGCCCGTGTTGTGAATACCAGAAGAGACTAAGATTTGCAAAGAAAAAGAAGAAGTCAGGGTTGTGACACGGGTGCCCGTGTTGTACAACACGGCCCGTGTCATGGCAGCTGGTGAAGAAGAGGTTTTGTGGTGATCCAGAGGCACAACACGGGTGCCCGTGTTACACAACACGGCCCGTGTTGTGAAGACCAGAGAGAAATCTTATGTTTTGCTGCTTCAAGGGTATTCCGGACATTTCGCGGTGCTTTTGAAGACTGATTTATATTTGACAATTATTACTGTTTGAAAACACTTTTTGATTTGGGGATTTTGGGATTGAACGAATACGGGAGAAGAAGGATTGATCAAGAGCGGAAGCGATTGACGATCCAACAAATCCGACGTTAATTGTAATGTCTCAATTTTCTTGTTCTGTTTTTATTTCCAGTATGAACATGAGTGGCTAAACCCCCCAATGCCAGGGGGGTGTCCCTGATTTGCTTTATGTAATGACTTTTTGAATTCTTCAATTTGGGATTATGTTTTTAGTTTCGTTTCTTTATTTTATTGCAACAACCTTAATGCTTTATCGTTATTGGAAAATGAGATAATTGATCGTGGTTAGGATTTGGTCTGACCAACCATCCTAACCTTGTTGCATAATTTTATCGCGAAAAATATTACTGAGGAATTGGGATATTTTTGTGAGAACCTTTTTATGTCAGAATTATTGCTTGATATCCTTCTTTGACCATTGAGGAATCACGGTCAATGAAGAATACCAAAGGTTTTTCTTTAAAGGAATTTTGGAAAAACATTATAAACTTAGGAAAGACACTTTCTAAAGCATATCTCTAAAATTAAGGAACATTTGAGTCATTGCACTGCGAATCATACACCGTCCCTGGCATTAGTTTCATATTAGTGAAATTATTTGTTTTAGTATACGTTTTATTCTCTTTAGTTTATATAATTTAATTTCAAACCTTTAAACCATGAATTTTGTCCAATTGAAATTAATCACTAAGAACTTATTTTAGTACGCAGTCCTTGAGATCGATATTTGGGGTTAATCCCTTCTATTACTACATCGGTAAAAATAGTACACTTGCTATTTTCCGATCAGTGTTCATATTCCCAGCTGAGCCGTCAAGTATCATCCTCAACAGGATCCCCACAGAAATCTTTAGGAAGATCTTTCAGTGATCTTTCTTCTTCCCCAGCCAAGTGCTAGACAGGGAACCATTTCCCCGCAGAGTTTCAGCCTCTATCTAGAAGAGCAACGCCTGAAGATCTCACGACAGAATAAAGAAAGCTTCTACAAACCCCAGCTGGGATCCTCATTACTAAGATAGGTCTATCAGAGGTCTATTTCCCCATGCAGAGTCGGATGTGTCAGGTCTACCAATGATCTCATCCCCAGTTGGGATATCCACTTCAAGCAGATCATCCAGAGATCTCCACAGCAATGGGACCCGAATCCCGGAGCGGTGTCTTTGCATAATCATAGCATTCACATCATATTTTCTCCACAGAGCGTAGCATTCCGTCTAATACGGAGCATTACGGCAAAAATCAAACATACTGCATAATCATAAGCCATGTTCTGAAACAAACACTTGTAAATACTGACAATCCATCAACAAGATACAGAATATTTCCTAAATACCCACCAGAGAGCCAAAGCATCTCCCTTACAGATATAGATACACACTCCTTTTGGCACTCGTCCGTGTCATCATTCCCCAGTAAAGTGCCCGAGCAAACAGATACTCTTTGACACTCGTCTGTGTCAATTCCCCAGCAGAAAGCCAAAGCGTCCCCTTTACACTCACAACACATGTTTATACATATCTATGCACATCTCTGACACCTGTCCGTGTCATCTCTCCCAACATTGTTATCTAAACACTTTGTGTATATACTCATTTATAATACACTTTTATCGACACCCGTCCGTGACGCGCTCTCCCCAGCAAGTTGAGCACTCTTCTGTGTCTCATTCATACTTTTTACTCATACAGATACTCGTCCGTATCTTGTATATACCACTTAAATCCCCTCAGAATCAACACTCGTCCGTGATCTTTGTTAACCAGATGATACTCGTCCGTATCATCATCTCTGAACATGCGTCAAGCGTTTGTTTCTACTGATACTCGTCCGTATCATAGTCTTAAGGATGCTCGTCCGCATCTTTAATTTATACACTGTGTCAAACACTTATGTCTTCTTGAATTTAGACACTTGTCTGTGTCTACTATTCCCCAGAAGAGTCCCAGCAAATCCCAGTGAACTATTACCTTTCTATCTGACATTCGTCCTATGTCATGATACCTTGCGGCAGCCGTACCCTGCCAGGTGATCGTCCTTCACCTTTTTGATGATCGTCCTTCATCATCCCCCAGTGGAGTCTCTATTCATTAGAACCCCTTCTTATCCGACATTCGTCTTATGTCGTGATATTGTTAGCAGCCGTCCCCTGCTAGGTGATTGTCTTTCACCTTTTGATGACCGTCCTTCATCATTTTATCCGATGGCCGTCCCCATCGTTGATCTTGTTATCTGACATTCGTCCTATGTCATGATAAACCCCGAGAGCAGCCGTACCCTGCTAGGTGATCATCCTTCACCTCTTGATGATCATCCTTCATCATGCCTATCCGATGGCCGTCCCCATCGTCGACCTTTTTATCCAGCATTCGTCCTATGTCGCGATACTTTTGGCAACCGTACCTTGCCCGGTGATCTTCCTTCACCAATGGATGATCGTCCCTCATCTTATCCCCAGCAGAGCAGCCGTCCCCTGCTAGGTGATCGTCCTTCACCTTTGATGACCGTACCTCATCGTTAACTTCATTTATGCCTTGAATTTGATGGTCGTCCCATTATTCACTACTACCTTTAATCCCCAGAGAATCTTTGTTACTTATATCCCCAGCTTGTCGGCCGTCCCCGTCATTGCTTTATTTCCCGCATTTTCCCCAGCATATCGGCCGTCCCCGTCATTGCTTTATCCCCAGCAGTCATCCTCTGCTCGACGGTCGTCCTCCATCACCCGCACTTTATAATCATACTTTACTTCCTTTTACAATCTATATCCCTTTTCTTCTTCATTCTATGAGTGCAAATTTTGGACTGTCTTTGGTATTCAACCACAAGTTATCTTGTTTGCATGTTAAGCCGTTGCTTACATCCTGCACAGCTAACTTATGTTTTAATAGGGGCAGCTGTAAACACCCCAAATTTGCCCTCATCCTTTCACACCATGGCTTGTGATCTTTTCATTTGCATAAATTCAATCATGGCATCTCATATTTCATTCTTGTTTCATTGCATTGATTAAAAGCCATATGCATCTAGGGTTTGTGATCTGAGCCATCCCTGAGCCATTTGAGCCACTCCAAAGATCATCAATCACTTCAAAGGGGTCCATGTATGTTCAAACATCATATCATATCCTCACCAAGTCAAGGAAGTCAAAGAATCACAAGAACTGAGAAAGGCATGGAAGTAGAGCCAGGCTTAACTGCACAGATGACCTAAAATCAGGGTTTTGGTTTCAGAGGCCATAACTCCAAATTTTTTGGTCATTCTTCTTTCTATTGATCTCTATATGATATGAGGATCATGCATATCAATTTCATGAAAAAATTCAATGGGGAAGGCATCTGATCAAGAGATGACTTCTTGAACAAGTCAGTGCAAAATCAGGGCATCTGAGGCCCTCAGTGACCCAACCAAAGGGTGTTCTCCATCATTTTGAATGTGTATGATCTTTATTTGATCATATAAGGTGTTATAAGTTCACAAAATTGAAGAATTTAAAGCCATTTGCAAAGTTGCCTTTTTGGGAAAGTGACTTATAATGAAAACTTGCCATTTTGGGAAAGTTTTTTAACCTTCTCTTTTTGATTCAAAAATGCCTCAAATGAGAAAACTTTGGTCATGAAAGTTGTATAATGGATCCTCCCATTTTCAAAAAGTACAAGAACTCATTCTAATTCATTTTGGATCAAAAGTTATGGCCTTGCAAAGTTAGGAAAAATCACATAATTTCATGTTTTACACCAAAAGAGGAAAGTTGCAAAACCTCATGCCAAGGCAAAATGTGACTTCAAAGTGACTTCTAATATTCATACAAACACAATGCAATGCCTAAAATTCAGATTGGCCCAAGAAATTTCTCATTTTCATGCCTTGATGTCCAAGTATCATAAACCATTTTTCATGAAAATCACAAAGAGGGAAATCTTGCAAGAAGGGTTCCTTTGGTTTTGTTTGGTCTCTAATCATTATCAAAGTATCATAACAACATTGTATGGTGCATTTTGCTGCATATTTCCCAAGAGATGTCACATGTCCATGGCCAAAAATCACAAAGTATAACAAGTTGCAAAATTGCAAAACATGTGAGATCTCACCCTTCATCCATTCCAGCTCACATCAGTTCATCCCATGGCCATCCTTGAAGGCAGCTGAGCCCAAAGAAACCCTAAAATAGCCTCTGCCACAGCCCATGCCTCAAGTACACCTAACATTGACTTTTTGGCCAATTTCCCCATGCCATTCCCACAATGCAAGTCACTTCCTCAGACCTCTTCCAATAGTTTAGGGATGTGCTATGGATCAAAAAGCAAGCCACACACAAGCCTGAGCTCTCCCACAATCTAGCTTGCACAAAATCTGTCCCAAACTTCTTCTCTTCGAATTTCTTCACACAGCCTTCAAACATCAAAAATTTCTTCACCAACAAACCACAAATCATCCATAGAACAAGAATCACCCCCTGAAACAGCCTGAAACATCACACACAAAGACCTCCATTTCTGCTACACCAGAACAAAACAACCATAACCAGCCATTCTCAAAGCTCTCCAAGCTTCATTTCATCATCAGGGTGTTCAAAGGAGAAGGATTGCACCAAGTTTGAGTCTAGAAAGCTCAGAAACAGGGAGTCTTCATCTCAGGTAACATGAAGAACATTTTTCCCAGAAGCTAAGTTTTAAGTTCTTTTATGGTTTTGCATGTTCCCCTGATCATGAATATGTATTTACTTTTGAAAATGGTGAAGAAACCAGCATGTATGATGACTATGAACATTTGCCCGTGTTTTATATTTTGCTTCGATTCATGCTTGTGAGGTGAAATAAATGAGTTTGAGATGAGGGTTTAGGTTTAGATTGATGAGAGGATCATTTTGGTGGAAGGAATTTGAAGTTTGGTAACCTGTAGAGGAAACTAGGGTTTGTGCTTGCCGGAGAAGATGACCGGAACCACTGTTCCGGTCATCTGAAAGTCATTAACCCTAATTAGGGTTTAGGCCAGTTTTAAATTGAGACCCTTGGATCTGCCTTCCCGCGCGTGTTTGTGTGGACCAGATCATCCCATTAGCCATTAATCAGTCATTAATTAATTAAATCCAGGATTAATTAAATATTAAATAAGTTTAGCCAGGTTTGAACTTGGGCCGTAGGATTGCGCGCCAAGTCAACACCCCCAAGCCCAGATTCAATCTGGTCCTTCCCTTTGGCATATTTTTCCTTTTTATTAATTTTAATTCATTTTGTTTATATTTTATTTATACGAATTATTAAAAATAGTAAAAAACATTTAAAAATTCTGAAATTTTTTGTCAAACATTTCATTAATTTTCAGAATCCAAAAATATTTTTATTTTTATTTTTTGCATTAAAAATTATTTTTAAATCATTTAAATGTTTATTTTTAATTAGTTAATGAAAATTAATTAATTAAAAATGCATTTAGGTATTTAAAAATCACAAAAAAAATTCACATTGCATTTAAAAGAATTTAGAAACATTATCCAACCCTTAAAACAAATATCTTTTTGGTCCTTGATGTATTTTGACAATTTTCATTGGAATTAAATTTGTTTAAAGGAAATATTTTGATCCTAACTTGAAACAATTCATTCTGCCTAACCATGAAGAGTTTGATAGTGGTTCTTCTTGCATTGCATCCTTCATATCATGTAGTTTCTAGGGTAAAATTGGTTTGCATTTATCTTTCATTTTCAATTTAATGAGCATTTTTCCTTTTGAGGTGCCTTGAAACCCTAGTTGACTTTGAAAAGTCATAACTCCCATTAGGTTGAGAGTTAGGTCCCCTCCTTTGGGAAGTGAACTTGTGTAGGGTTAGGGTTCGTTTGATCCCATTTTCAATTTTTTATCATGTCATGTGCTTCTAGTTTTGAATTTTTGTGTTGCATGTTGTTCATAAACCCTAATTCTTGCTTTCCTTTGCATTCATCTCTTATATGCTTGCATTCAAGAACTTGCCATGACATTTTGTGCATCCACATGATTCATAAGACATCTTAGGAAATATTAGAATCATGTTTGATCATTTCATCACTCATTTGACATGTCATACTTTCATTGCATTTCATAAAACTTTCATGAATCTTTATGGTTCAAAGCATGCTTCATTTGCATCCTCATCCTTGTATGATCATCCACAACTCTTGACATGTGTTTACACCATCTCTTAGCATCATTAACATCATGTTTATGCTTCTGAATTTGGTTGGCATCATGGCATTTCATCTCATTTGCATTGCATTTCATCTCTTTTGCTAACTTTTCAGGTGGTAAGTTGTTTTGAGAAGTGAATTTGCCTTCACTTCTCACAATTTCTTCTCATCCCTCTCTTGCATCATTGCTGCATTTTATCTTGTGTATTGGAGTGAGCTTGCTCATTCATGTTCATCTCTTACTTTCTTCCTTCAAGCAACTTGTCTTCTTAAGTGAAGCAAGTTGTCTTGCTTCTCTCTGTTTATTTCTCCTTTCATCTGCTTCTCTCCTTGGTGGCTCTTTGAAGATTCTTTTTCTCTTAAGCCTCACAAACCCTAGGATCTCCAAGTATGATAATAATTAGGGTTTGATTAGTCCCCCATTTAGCTTTTACCTTTGTGTCATCTTTGTGTCTTCTCTTCTCATCTCATAATCAAGGACTAAACCCTAAAGGTTTTAAGGCTTTATGATTAAGCTTATGCCTGCATCCTTCTATTAGGATGGAGTGTATAACTTTAATCCTAAGTATCAAACCCTTAATGTGTTTAAATCCTTTAATCAATTCACTCAATAATCATCAAGACATCAAGCTTGTAACTTGGGCCTTGCATTAGGGTTCTAATTCTTCCTTAATTGGTTAAGAAGGACTAACCCTAGTGTTAATGGACAAGTCCCCCTCAAGTTGTCTTACCAACCATAAAACTCACTTCTTAATCTTATCATTAACTAAAATCCACTTTAATAAAGGCTTTGTTTTGTCATGAGGTTAATCCCTAATCATGGATTAAGTTGAGGAGCCTTTCTCAGCTTAAATGTTCTCATCTATTATCCTTCTATTAGGATGGTGTAATGAGTCCATTAAATCTTTGATTATGGCTTAAACTCATTACTTAACACTATACAAAAATAACAAAAACATCTAAATAATTACAAGTAGGTTAGATGATCTTAATCCTACATCATGGTGATTAAGTGTGAGGTGGTTACTTCATACTTAAGGCATTCTCATTACCCCTAATCAGAGGGAAGATGTGATGAGTTTACTAATCCTTGGTTTCGGCTTAAGCTCATTTTCCTATGACAAACTCCAAAAGCAATAAAAGATTGAAAACATTAAAAACAAACAATAATCGTCTCCTCCGGGATTCTTTTCTCATCTCATTCACTCATAATCGAGAACTTGCTTCTTCCGTCTAATGCAGGACAGTTAGCACCTGAGCCAGACAGGTCATACACTTGAGCATAGATAAATAAGCAGTTCACAAGTCAATTTATCTTTCAGTCTCTTTGAGTCGAACTACGGTGTTCTGACTTCCTCATTGCACGAGAGGATACGTAGGCATAACTTAACAGTTATCGAACAAAAGTCTCTGTATATTCCCCCCTCCTTCCGGTATTATTCCTTTAGCCTCAAAATCTTGAGCTTCACTCTTGTTCTTACACTGACACTTCTATTATACACTCCACATTTCTTTTACACTGACACTTGCATTCTTTCCAGCTTTTGTACACAGATTGCACAGACACTACCCCTTTAAAACACAAATCTTTCAAGCGTGGATCCCGTCGAGTACGACGGACAATCTGGGTGCTAATACCTTCCCAGGTTGTAACCAACCCCCTTTCTCAGTCTCTCTGGTTCGCAACCGTCGTATCCATATCTTTCTAGGTCTATGCAGCATTACCTTTCCTCCGGGATAAAAAATGCCTAGCTGGCGACTCTTGTCTTCTGAGTTCACCCTTGTGTGTACTCTCTTCTTCCGCCGACCGTTCGCGTCTGTACCCCATTTGAGTTAGCTTCATTTGGTGGGAGCGACACTGTGGCGGGCGTCACAAGGCAAAAAACAGTTCCCTCCACAATTTAGTGGAGGGGGCATCCTGGTCTTTTCCCGCATTTAGTTTTCCTATAAATAGGACTTTAGTTTTTCGTTTTTCTTCATCCAAACTTAGATTTCTCTAGGCATATATCAGTTTAAAAGAAGTTACCATTCCACATCGGGGTGTTTTTGCAATCGAGTGATCGAGTCTGTAATCTGTCTGTGTGATCGAGTTTTGGAGCACTCTGGAGGAAGTTAATCCTGCCGCCATTTTAATTCTAGTTCGTATTTTACTTTTCTGCATTGCTTTACTTTTATTTATTTCTCGCACTGCTTTACTTTCTTTATTATCTGCACTCGCACTTTATTTTATTTATTTCCCGCACTGCTTTACTTTCTTTATTATCCGCACTCGCACTTTATTTTATTTATTTCCCGCACTCGCTTTACTTTCGTTTATTATCCGCACTCGCACTTTATTTTATTTACTTTCCGCACTCGCACTAAATTCCTTTATTTTCTGCACTCGCACTAAATTCATTTACTTTCCGCACTCGCACTAAATTACTTTTATGAAAAATTATAAAAAGAACCTTTACTTTATCATGTCTAACAAATTCCATAAAGGTTAGGATGTAAGGATCGTAATTAAACCAGTAAGCCGTATAATTGTTCGTGGAAACACTTAAGGGCTATTTTATCTTTCAATCTAATTGTTTTTAACTATTTCAAAAATAGCCAAAAGCGCTTTGTCTAGTTCATTAGGAGTTTTTAGATTAAAAAGAAAAGAGAATTTAAAACGATTTTCGGACGCGTTAGGAAGTTTGGAGTCTGGTTCGTAAGAACCTATTTTTGCTAAGAAGTCCAGGTTAAAATACTTTTCAACTTAGTTAAGATACTACATTTCTTAAAAATAGGTTTACTACTCTAACGCAGTACGCACCTTTTTATCCGTGACAATAGGAGGGGTTGATTAGAGAGTACAACTCGGTTCTGAATATGCGAAAGCGACAGTTCCTGTTAAATTAGTTCTTTTCAAAGGAGAAAACATTGCCCATAAGTAGTTCCATTAACAAGTACTGGATTATCATTGATTACGTGAATTACATTCGAGCCTGTCTTTTATTTATTATTTAAAATTATTATTTTATTTACCATTGAACCCTTCTTAAAACCCTTATATTTAGTTGCCTTAGATACACACCATAACAACAGGTACGATAGATTGACACTTGGTCTCTGTGGATTCGACAATCTTTTATATTACTCTGACGTGTTCGTACACTTGCGAAAAACACGCATCAAGTTTTTGGCGCTGTTGCCGGGGACCAATTTCGTCAAATTTCATTACCCTGTAGTTATACCGTTTAGACTAAGGTTGTTACCCACCGGTCAATGCGAAAGACTCGCAGTGCCGGAAGTTTAGTAGACCCTCTAGCTGAACCTGAACGTTACGCTCGCGCACGTTTGTTTTTCCATAGGAATAGGAGAGCTATGGCCGAAGATCAAAACCGAAGACCTCTTAAGGACTTCGCCCAACCATCAAACGAGGAACCTAGTTCTAGTATAGTAAACCCCACTATCCCAGCCAATAATTTTGAACTTAAACCATCCCTGCTGCAATTAGTGCAACAGAGACAATTCGCAGGTCTCGTTGCTGATAACCCGAACCAACATTTAAAAAAATTTCTTCAGTTAGCAGACACCTTTAAAACCAATGGAGCTTCTCCTGAGGCGATACGCTTAAAATTATTTCCCTTTTCCCTCAGAGATAAAGCTCTATCATGGTTAGATTCCTTTTCACCCAATTCAATAACAACTTGGGATGACCTTAGGAAAGTTTTCCTTGCTAGATATTTTCCCCCAAGTAAGACCGCTCTTCTTCGAAACCTAATAACTAGATTTACCCAACACCAAGGAGAGTCGTTGTTCGAAGCCTGGGAGAGATATAAAGAACTATTAAGAGCATGCCCACATCATGGCTTAGAGAATTGGCTAATCATCCAAACCTTCTATAATGGACTTCATTATAACACTAAGATGACCATCGACGCTGCCGCTAGTGGCGCACTGATGAACAAACCTTACCCTGAAGCTAGTGCCCTTATCGAGGATATGGCCCAAAACCATCAATCATGGGGAGTAGAACGAGCGACAGTGGAAAAGAAGGAAGCCCAAGGAGGAATACATGAGCTAAGCTCTATAGACATGATGCAAGCTAAAATGGACGCGTTGGCCCTTAGAGTCGAACATATGTGCACAACTCCGAGTACTGTAGCCGCAGTTTCGCCGAATTGTGAGATATGTGGAACGCAAGGACACCAATCCGCCGAATGCAATCTGTTAAATGAGACCAACACTGAGCAAGTAAACTACACCCAAGGGAATCCATTTTCAAACACATATAACCCTGGATGGAGGAATCACCCAAACTTCTCCTACAAAAATAATAACCCTATTCAAAATACCGCACCTCCGAGACAACAAGGTTACCAAGCCCCAAGAACAAATCAACCTATGCAACCTGTACCACCAAGTCCGAGCCTTGATGAAGTTGTAAAAAAATTTATCACCGCTCAAACACAACAAAACAAAGAGTTCATGAACCAAAACGTCCATGTTAACGAACTGATTACCCAGTTAGGAACCAAGGTTGATCAAATTATTACTCATAATAAGATGCTTGAAACCCAGATCTCTCAGGTAGCTTTAAACCAAGCCCCACAGACTACACCTGGAGGACAGTTCCCTGGACAACCTCAACAAAACCCGAAAGGGCAAGCTAATGCCATTACTCTACGAAGTGGAACCGCTTATAAGGAACCTTTAAACCCTAGATTAAGTAAGCCCAAAACTTCTGAGAGAAATGAGGAGAAGGAACCAGAGGAGTCTGAAACCCCGGAAAGTCAAGAAAAAGAACCTAAAAATAAAACCTATGTACCACCACCGCCATACAAACCACCAATACCATACCCTCAAAGATTAAAGAAAACCCAAATCGATAATCAGTATCAAAAATTCGTTAAGGTTATAGAATAACTTCACGTAGAAATCCCCTTTACAGAAGCCATCACCCAAATACCTTCTTACGCTAAGTTTCTCAAAGGCATACTTACAAATAAACGTAGACTTGAAGATCCGAAACCCGTGGAATGTAATTCTATTTCCGAAAATAGGTTAGCAAAGAAAGATAAAGATCCCGGAAATTTTTCCATTCCTTGTGTTTTGGGGAATCATGTCATCGAAAAAGCTTTTCTAGACTTAGCAGTGTCGCTCCCACCAAATGACACCTGGTCAGAAGGGGTACAGACGCGAACGGTCGGCGAAAGGGGAAGGAAATGAATAGAGTCTCCAGCTAGGCATTTTTATCCCGAAGGAAAGGTAATGCTGCATAAACCTAGAAAAAGGAATGGATAAGACGGTCGCGAACCAGAGAGACTGAGAAAGGGGGTTGGTTACAACCTGGGAAGGTATTAGCACCCAGATTGTCCGCCGTACTCGACGGGATCCACGCTTGAAAGATTTGTGTTTTAAAGGGGGAGTGTCAGTGCAATTTGCATATCAAAGCTGGAAAGAATGCAAGTGCCAGTGTAAAAGAAGTGTGAAGTGTATTATGTGAAGTGTCAGTGTAAGAACAAGAATAAGGAGCTCAAGAATAGGAGGCTTAAAGAATAATGCTGGAAGGAGGGGGAATATACAGAGACTTTTGTTCGATAACTGTTAAGTTATGCCTACGTATCCTCTTGTGCAATGAGGAAGTCAGAACAACGTAGTTCGACCCAAAGAGACTGAAAGATAAGTTGACTTGTGAACTGCTTACTTGTCTATGCTCAAGTGTATGACTTGTCTGGCTCAGGTGCAAACTGTCTTGCATTAGACGGAAGAAGCGAGTTCTCGTTTGTGAGTGAATGAGGTGAGAAAAGAATCCCGGAGGAGACGATTATTGTTTGTTTTTGGTGTTTTCAATCTTTTATTGCTTTTGGAGTTTGTCATAAGAAAATGAGCTTAAGCCTAAACCAGGGGTTAGTAAACTCATCACATCTTCCCTCTGATTAGGGGTAGTGAGGATACCTTAAGTATGAAGTAAGCACCTCACACTTAATCACCATGGTGTAGGATTAAGATCATTAACCTACTTGTAATTATTTAGATGTTTTTGTTGTTTTTGTTTAGTGTTAAGTAATGAGTTTAAGCCATAATCAAGGATTTAATGGACCCATTACACCATCCTAATAGAAGGATAACAGATGAGAACATTTAAGCTGAGAAAGACTCCTCAACTTAACCCATGATTAGGGATTAACCTCATGACAAAACAAAACCTTTATTAAAGTGGATTTTAGTTAATGATAAGATTAAGAAGTGGATTTTATGGTTTGTAACACAACTTGAGGGGGACTTGTCCATTAACACTGGGGTTAGTCCTTCTTAACCAATTAAGGAAGAATTAGAACCCTAATGCAAGGCCCAAGTTACAAGCTTGATGTCTTAGTAATTATTAGGTGGATTGATTAAAGGATTTAAACACATTAAGGGTTTAACACTTAGGATTAAAGTTATACACTCCATCCTAATAGAAGGATGCAGGCATAAGCTTAATCACAAAGCCTTAAAGCCTTTAGGGTTCAGTCCCTGATTATGAGATGAGAAGAGAAGACTCAAAGAGACTTAAAGGTAACAACTAAAAGGGGGACTAATCAAAAGCCTAATTATTTTCATTCTTGGAGATCCTAGGGTTTATGAGGCTTAAGAGAGAAAGATCTTCAGAGAAACCACCAGGAAGGAAGCAGGTGAAGGGAGGAAGGAGCAAAGGGAAGCAAAACAACTTTCTTCACTTAAGAAGACAAGTTGCTTGAAGAAAGAAAGTAAGAGATGAACATGAATGAGCAAGCTCACACTAATACACATACAAAATGCAGAAATGATGCAAGAGAGAGAAGGAGAGATTGTGAGAAGTGAAGGCAAATTCACTTCTCAAAACATCTTACCACCTGAAAAGTTAGCCAAAAGAAAATGAAATGCAATGCAAATGAGATGAAATGTCATGATGCAAACCAAAGTCAGAAACATTTACATGATGTTAATGATGCTAAGAGATGATACAAACATGAGGCAAGACATGAGAATGATCATACAAGGCAATGGATGCAAATGAGGCATGCTTTGAACCATGAATGTACATGAAAAGTTATGAAATGCAATGGACATATCACATGGCAAATGGAAGATGCAATGATCAAACATGATTCTAATATGTCCTAAGATGTGTTATGAATCATGTGGATGCACAAAATGTCATGGCAAGTCATGGTATGCAAGCAAATGGAATATGGATGTAAAGGAGGGCACAAATTAGGGTTTCATGCATCATGCAAAGCAAAAATCCAAAACCAGAGGCAAATGACATGATAAAAATTTGAAAATTCAATCAAAGATACCCTAAACCTATACAAGCTCACTGCCCAAAGGAGAGGATCCAACTCTTAACCTAGTGTAAGTTATGAATTTCCTAAGATTGCTAGGGTTTTGGGGTACCTCATCAAGGAAAATGCTAAACAAATTGAAAATGCAAGATCAAGTCAAACCAAATTTATCCTATAAACTATGTGCTATGAAGAGTGCAAAGCAAGAAGAATCATCATCCAACTCTCAATGGTTAGGTATAATGAAATTTTTAAAGATTGGACCAAAATATTGCCTTAAAATGAAATTAATTCCAATGAAAATGATCAAAAGGCATCAAGAACAAAAAAGAAATTTGATTTGAGAGTTGGACAATGTTTCTAAATGTTTCTAAGAGCAATGTGAATTTTTTTGTGATTTTCAAATACTTAAATGTATTTTTAATTAATTAATTTCATTAACTAATTAAAAATAAACATTTAAATGATTTAAAAATAATTTTCAATGCAAAAAATAAAAATAAAAATATTTTTGGGTTTTAAAAATTAATGAAATCTTTGACAAAAATTTTCATAATTTTTAAATGATTTTAACTATTTTTAATAATTCGTGCAAATAAATGCAAAACAAATGGAAATAAAATGAAATTAAATAGAAAAATGAGAAAGTCAACCAGATCAAGGGTTGTGGTTCAAACTGGGACGCGCGGGAATTGACCTGGCGCGCAAACGAACGGCCCAAATTCAAACTTGCCTAATTATGATTAAACCCTAATCAGAAGCCCTAATGACTTTCAGATGACCGGAACAGTGTTCCGGTCATCTTCTCCGGCAAGCTGTTCATGCTATCTCACTCCCTACGCATCAAAACTTCACCAAAATCTCCAGATTCAATCCTTAAACATCACTAAACCTAAACCCCACCCCAAAAATCATTTATTTTCACTGAATCAGAAGAATCAAACCAAAACTCATTTCACGGGCAAAGTTTCAGAACAAGCATACATGGCCATTTTTCATTCGTTTTCAAAATAAATCACATCATGATAATCAGTGAAGCATAAGGAAGCATTTAGAAACTAAAAATGGGAGTTCTGGAAAAATAAATGCCATGGCTACCTGAGCTTGAGCTTTCGAAATAGGGACTTTCTGGCCAGCTCTTTGCCTCAAACAAGCTCCAATGATCCTCCTTAGAAGCTTTTGACACTTAGCTGGAGTTTATATGGCCTCCAGAGGAAGTTTGCAGAAGCTCAGGTCAAGGGAGTGTTGAAATCGTGTTTTTGATTGTGGTGTTTTCAGGGACAAGTGAGGGGTGGGAAATGATCAGTGGATCATGGTGAGTTGAATGGTGAAAGAATTTTTAAGTTTGAGTTGCTGAGTTGAGAGATTCGATAGAAAATGCAAAGGGAGGGATTTTTGTGTATGCTGGCTTGTGTGTGTGTTCAGGCTCCAAGATGATATGAAATGGCTTGCTTGAAGTGTGTTTGTAAAGTCTTGATTGGTCATAATAGTTGGTGTGGCACTGTGGGATTGGTATGGGTTTTTTTGCAAAAAGTCAAGTCTAGGTGTAAGAGAGGTATGGGTCAATGGTAGGCCAAGGACAAAGGGGTGTCCTACAGAGACAAGAATGAGGAGAGCCATGGGATCAGTCTTGAAGCCAATTAGCAAGTGGATTAGGGTTTGTATGATGTTTTGCAACTTTGTCCAACTTTGGCCCTTTTATGATTTCTTGATTCATAAGTCATGAAAAATGGGCAAACCTTTGGTGCATTCTGACTTTTAGGCATTGGTTTATGTTTGTGCAAAGATTAGAAGTCCATTTGAAGTTACAATTTGCCTTGGCAAGAGATTTTGTAACTTTGCCTCTTTGGTACAAAACTTGAAATTATGTGATTTTCTTCAACTTTGACAAGCCATAACTTTTGATCCAAAATGAATTAGAATGAGTTCTTGTACTTTTTGAAAAGGGAATGATCCATTCTACAACTTTCATGACCAAAGTTTTCTCATTTGAAGCATTTTTGAATCAAAAAGAAAGGGTTGAAAAACTTTCCCAAAATGGCAAGTTTCCATTACAAGTCATTTTCCCAAAATGGCAACTTTGCAAATGGCTTGAAATTCTTCAATTTTGTGAACTTCTAACATCTTATATGATCAAATAAAGATCATACACCTTCAAAATGATGAAGAACACCCTTTGGTTGGGTCATTGGGGGCCTCAGATGCCCTGATTTTACACTGACTTGCTCAAGAAGTCAACTCTTGATCAGATGCCTTCCCCATGGAATTTCTTCATGAAAATTGATATGCATGATCCCTATACCATATAGAGACCAATAGAAGCAAGAATGACCAAAAAATTTTGAGTTATGGCCTCTGAAACCAAAACCCTAATTTTAGGTCATTTGTGTAGTTAAACCTGGCTTTGCTTCCATGCCATTCTCAGTTCTTGTGATTTTTTGACTTTCTTGACTTTGTGGGGAATATAATATGATGCTTGAACCTACATGGACCCCTTTGAAGTGATTGATGACCTTTGAAGTGGCTCAAGAGGCTCTTGGATTGCTCAGATCACAAACCCTAGATGCAGATGACCTTGAATCAATGCAGTGAAGCAAAAATGCAATATGAGATGCCATGATTGAACTTATGCACATGAGGAGATCACAAGCCATGGTGTGAATGAGTGAGGGCAAATTTGGGGTGTTTACAGCTGCCCCTATTCAAACATGAGTTAGCTGTGCAGGATGTAAGTGACGGCTTATCATTCAAACAAGATAACTTGTGGTTGAATACCAAAGACAGTCCAAGATTTGCACTCACAGAATGAAAAAGAAAAGGGATATAGATTGTAAAGGGAAAATAAAGTATAATTATAAAGTGCGGGCGACGGAGGACGACCGCCGGGCAGAGGACGACTGCTGGGGATGAAGCAATGACGGGGACGACCGACATGCTGGGGATATGAGAAGTGGTGATGGGGACGGCCATCAAACAAAGATATAAGACTCTCTGAGGATTTAAAGGTAAATCATGGGGACGGCCATCGGGTTGTAGAAAATAAATGATGAGGACCGGTCATCTAACGGTGAAGGACGATCACCTGGCAGGGTACGGCTGCCCCGTTGGGGATAAGATTAGGGACGGTCATCTAACGGTGAAGGAAGATCACCTGGCAAGGTACGGTTGCCAAAAGTATCGCGACATAGGACGAATGCCGGATAAAAGGTCGATGATGGGGACGGCCATCGGATAAGCATGATGAAGGACGATCATCAAGAGGTGAAGGACGATCACCTAGCAGGGTACGGCTGCTCTCGGGATTTATCATGACATAGGACGAATGCCAGATAAAAAGACCAACGATGGGGACGGCCATCGGATAAAAATGATGAAGGATGATCATCAAGAGGTGAAGGACGATCACCTAGCAGGGGACGGCTGCTAAAAATCACGACATAGGACGAATGTCGGATAAGAAGGGGTTCTAATGAGTAGAGACTCCATGGGGGTTGATGAAGGACGATTATCAAAAAGGTGAAGGACGATCACCTGGCAGGGGACGGCTGCCGCAAAGGTATCATGACATAGGAGAAATGTCAGATAGAAAGGACATAGTTAACAAGTTTTGTTGGGGACTTTGCTGGGCAAAGTAAACACGGACGAGTGTCTACATCCAAGAAATGAGAGGGATAAGTGTTTGGGTGATGTGTATAGACTAAAGATGCGGACGAGCATCCTTAAGACTATGATACGGACGAGTGTCAGGTAGAAACGAATGCCTGATGCATGTTCAGAGATGATGATACGGACGAGTATCAACTGGTTAACAAAGAACACGGACGAGTGTCGAATCTGCAGGGACTCTTTTGGGGAATAATAGGCACAGTCGAGTGTCTAAATTCAAGAAGACACAAGCGTTTGACACGGTGTACAGATTAAAGATGCGGACGAGCATCCTTAAGAACATGATACGAACGAGTATCGGTAGAAACAAACACTTGACGCATGTTCAGAGATGATGATACGGACGAGTATCAACTGGTTAACAAAGAACACGAACGAGTGTCGAATCTGAGGGGATTTAAATGGTATATACCAGATACGGACGAGTATCTATACGAGTAAAACAGGAGTAACAAGTATGAGTTTGGTACAGATGAGTGTTTAACTTGCTGGGGAGAGTGACAAGAACGAGTGTCAAAAAGGAGAAAAGTGTAATATAAACAAGTGTATGTGTACCAAGGAAGTTGTGCATTAGTATCTTGTGAGTGCAAAGGGGGTGCTTTGGCTTTCTACTGGGGATATGACACGGACGGGTGTCAGGAAGTATCTGTATCTTTAAGGAAAGTGCCTTGGCTCTCTGCCAGGGAATCTGGGGATTCTTCTATATATCGTTGATGGATTGTCAGTATTTACAAGTATTTGATTCAGAACATGGCTTATGATTATGCAATATGTTTGATTTTTGCCGTAATGCTCCGTATTGGACGGAATGCTACGCTCTATGGGGAGAATATGATGCGAATGCTATGATTATTCAAAGATACCGATCCGGGATTCAGATCCCGTTGCTGTGGAGATCTCTGGCTGATCTGCTTGAAGTAGATTTCCCAGCTGGGGATAAGATCATTGGTAGATCTGGTATATGACTCTGTATGGGGAAGTAGGTCACTGATAGACCTATCCTGGTAATGAGAGACCCAGCTGGGGTTCGCAGAAGCTTCCGTCACTCTGTTGTGAGATCTTCAGGTATTGCTTTCCTGGATAGAGGTTGACACTCTGTGGGGAAGTAGTTCTCTGTCTAGCATTTGGCTGGGAAGAAGAAGGATCACTGAAAGATCTTCTTAGAGATTTTTGCGGGGATCCTGCTGAGGACGATACTTGACAACTCAGCTGGGGATATGAATACCTTCTGGGTGCTGCTTATTTGAGGGAAATGTTTGAGAAGGGATGCCTGGCAAGTCTGACGGGGAGAACACATCCTTGGTACTGTTTGGAAAGTGTGCTGAAGAGACAATGATTTGGCAGCCTACTGGGGAGAAGCTTCCATGCCCCATGTTGCGCTTTGAATACCTGCAATCCTGAAAAGACAGAGAAACGCACAAGTATCCCGAGGTATCCCTTACTGGATTCCATCATAGGAGTCTAGGCACTCCCGGGAGTAAGCATATTTCCTGAAAGCATGTAGTTTAGGAAAGCCGCATCTGTATTTATGCAATCAGTATCTTAATGACATCGGACATTTTTGCAAATGAAAATAAAATGTACAAGACGAAACATGACTGAAAATCTGATTTTATTAATTCATGTGCCCTGAATTGGCAAGATACAGTCAAAGAAACGGATTCCCTGAAATGAGGAAATCGTTACAAAATTGAGAAACAAAAAGGTGCTGGCAATGTTGATGACGCTTTAAGGAGCTTCCCCTTTGCTATGACTCGTATGACATTGACGTTCTTTTCATCTTGCTTTCTGAAGAAGGCTGGTTCTGACCGACGCTTGAACCTTTCGAAGCTTTCCAGGTTGTAAGTGATACAAATGAATTCAGAATGCAGTTGTTCGTTTATTCCCTTATTTTGCGTGGATCTCCCTTTCGGGTTTTCAATCCACCGGGATACCCATTTTTGCCTGAGTTGTCCAATGCGGCTTTTCAACTCAGCGGGTGTACATTTTTATTTTTTCCCCTTATTTTTGCCCGAGTCTTTTATTCTGTTTTTGACTCGCCGGGATGCCATATTTTTGCTTGGACTTACACTCTGTTTTTATGTCCAGCGGGTCATTTTATGCAAAGTATTTTTTAACTGCATCTGAATTCACAGGGGACGGGAAGTCTTCACCATCCATAGTACTGAGCATCAGTGCTCTACCAGAGAAAACTTTCTTTACTACGAATGGCCCTTCATAGTTCGGAGTCCACTTGCCCATGTGGTCTGTATGAGGAGGAAGGAGTCTTTTCAGCACAAGATCTCCTACTTGGTATTCTCGAAGCCTGACTTTCTGATCGAAGGCTTTCTTCATTCTCTTCTGATACAGCTGCCCATGACAAATCGCAGCTAACCTTTTTTCTTCAATCAGATTCAGTTGCTCGTATCGGGATCGGACCCATTCTGCTTCGTTCAGCTTAACATCCATCAGTACCCGCAGGGAGGGTAATTCAACTTCAACAGGTAGGACTGCCTCCATACCATAAACAAGCTGATACAGTGTTGCCCTAGTGGATGTTCTGATTGACGTGCGGTACCCATGCAAGGCAAACGGTAGCATTTCATGCCACTCTTTATAGGTAACCACCATCTTTTGCACAATCTTCTTGATATTCTTATTAGCTGCCTCGACAACGCCATTCATCTTTGGCATGTAAGGAGAAGAATTGTGGTGTTGGATCTTGAAGTCCCGGCATAGCTCTGCCATCATTTTGTTGTTCAAATTGGAACCATTATCAGTAATGATTCGCTCGGGCACTCCATACCGACAGATGATGTCTCTCTTCAGAAATCGAGCTACCACTTGCCTTGTGACATTTGCATATGAAGCTGCTTCAACCCACTTGGTAAAATAGTCAATGGCTACCAGGATAAATCTGTGGTCGTTTGAAGCAGTTGGTTCAATCTTGCCGATCATATCAATGCCCCACATGGCAAAGGGCCAGGGTGAAGACATCACATTCAAAGGATTCGGAGGCACATGCACTTTATCCGCGTAAATCTGGCATTTACTTCACTTTCTGGCATAAACACAACAGTCTGCATCCATTGTGATCCAGTAATAGCCTGATCTTAGCAACTTTTTAGCCATTGCATGCCCTCCAGCATGGGTACCAAAGGATCCTTCGTGCACCTCGTGCATTAGCAAGTCTGCCTCTGTCCGATCAACGCATCTGAGAAGTACCATATCAAAGTTTCTCTTGTACAAGGAACCATCAGTATTTAAGAAGAAACTACCAGCTATCCTTCTTAAAGTCTTCTTATCATTAGAAGATGCCCCAGGTGGGTATGTTTGATCCTCCAAGAAGCATTTAATGTCATGGAACCAAGGCTTATCATCTTTGGTAATATCTGCTGCAAATACATATGCTGGTCTGTCGAGTCTGGATAGTGATATTCGAGGCACAAAGTTGGCAGCTTGAACTTTGATCATTGATGAAATGGTAGCTAGAGCATCTGCGAACTGATTTTCGTCTCGAGGGATATACTCAATCTTGACTGTTGTGAAGAAAGTCAATAACCTTCTTGTATAATCCCGATAAGGTATCAGATGATCCTGGTGTGTGTACCATTTGCCGTTGGTTTGATTAACTACCAGAGCTGAATCTCCGAACACAGTCAAAGTCTTGATCCCGAGGTCAATGGCTTCCTCAAGACCCATAATACAAGCTTCGTATTCAGCTTCGTTGTTAGTGCAGTTGAAAGTGAGCTTTGCCGAGAAAGGCATGTGAACTCCTTTAGGTGTAATGAGTACTGCACCAACACCACGACCATTCATATTAACAGCCCCATCAAACATCATAGTCCATTCTTCCTCTGGGTCAGGCCCTTCAGTGTGAACAGGCTCTTCATGATCTTTTGCTTTTATGAACATGATGTCTTCATCCGGGAAGTCAAATCTCATAGGCTGGTAATCATCAATGGGTTGCTCAGCAAGATAATCAGATAATACACTGCCTTTGATGGCTTTTTGAGATGTGTACTGAATATCATATTCTGTGAGGATCATTTGCCATCTTGCAACCCGTCCGGTAAGTGCTGGCTTCTCAAAAATGTACTTAACCGGGTCCATCTTTGAGATCAATAAAGTAGTGTGGGTCAACATATACTGCCTCAGTCGGCGAGCAGCCCACGCTAAAGCACAAAAAGTTTTCTCGAGCAGTGAATAACGTTGTTCACAGTCGGTAAACTTTTTGCTTAGGTAGTAGATTGCATACTCTTTTCGACCAGACTCGTCATGCTGGCCCAACACACACCCCATTGACTCTTCTAATACTGTCAAGTACATGATTAGAGGTCTTCCTTCAACTGGAGGCATAAGTATTGGAGGCTCTTGTAAGTATTCCTTGATTTTGTCAAAAGCCCTTTGGCAGTCTTCGTTCCACCTGACCGTTTGTTCTTTTCTTAACAGCTTGAACAAAGGTTCATAGGTTGCTGTAAGGTGAGATATGAACCGTGAAATGTAGTTCAATCTACCTAAGAAACCCCGAACTTCTTTTTCTGATTTTGGTGCAGGCATTTCTTGAATGGCTTTGACTTTGTCAGGGTCAACTTCAATCCCTTTATCACTTACAATAAATCCCAGCAGCTTACCGGATCGCACCCCGAATGTGCATTTGTTGGGGTTTAATTTCAGTTGGTATTTCCTCAGGCGCTTGAATAACTTCAGCAGATTTACCAGGTGGTCTTCTTCCGTAAGGGACTTGGCAATCATGTCATCCACATAACATTCAATTTCTTTGTGGATCATGTCATGGAATAATGTTCCCATAGCCCTTTGATAAGTGGCACCAGCATTCTTCAGTCCGAATGGCATCACCTTGTAACAGAACGTGCCCCAGGGTGTGATAAAAGTGGTCTTTTCCATGTCTTCAGTTGACATCTTGATCTGATTGTATCCTGAGAATCCATCCATGAAGGAGAATACTGAGAACTGGGCCGTATTATCAACCAATACATCAATGTGAGGTAAAGGGAAGTCATCTTTCGGGCTGGCTCTGTTCAGATCCCGGTAGTCCACACACATCCTCACCTTGCCGTCTTTCTTAGGCACAGGTACAATATTAGCAACCCATGGTGGGTAGCTAGTTACAGCAAGGAAACCGGCGTCCCACTGCTTTTGTACCTCTTCTTTGATCTTCATGGCCATATCTGGGCGAGTACGACGCAGTTTCTGTTTCACCGGTGGGCAGTCTTCTTTTAAAGGCAGCTTGTGCATGACAATATCGGTGTCCAACCCTGGCATATCCTGATAAGACCAAGCAAAGACATCCACATACTCCCGAAGCATATCAATCAGTTGTTCCTTTACTGAATCTTGTAAGCAGGCTCCGATCTTAACCTCTTTC
Source organism: Lathyrus aphaca (assembly GCA_963966055.1). Lineage (NCBI taxonomy): Eukaryota > Viridiplantae > Streptophyta > Magnoliopsida > Fabales > Fabaceae > Lathyrus > Lathyrus aphaca. Next base: position 425,835,735 of record OZ014523.1, on the reverse strand, counting down.
ACATCTTCTTCCGTACCAAGATTAACCGTTTCAACCTTCTCCTGATGAGGAGTGATAACCTTCTCCTCTTGCCTTAACAACCTGGCTAGCTCTTCAGGTAGCTCGTAATCTTCTTCAACCCCTTCATCTGCTTGATTGATTGGATTGTCAAAGTCATACGAAGTCATAGCTGTGTTGTTGTCGGTGCAGTCTGAAAGGCACTCTCTGCAAGGGTTTAGATTGTTCATTTTAGTGATCGATTTTAATCTTGTTTAGAAAAAGTGAAATGAAGTTATCATTTTGGAAAACATTGCCATTTTATTTTTGTACAAAAAGAAAAATGAAAAACAGTGAGCGGAAAAGAAAAACAAACTCATTTGCAAAAGATGTCTGATATTCATTGATTGATCTGTTTGCACAAAATTACAAGATGGCCCGATTACAAAATGAGTCTTGACATCTTGGGCAAGATGCAAGACTTGATGCATGCTTTAAAAATACAGGAAATAATAATTACTCTGCAGGAGTAACCCTTATAATTTCCTGGGAAGACCAGTTTGAGACATGGCTCCCCGGGGTCCTTGGACGTATCCAGCTCTCCAGGTTGCGCTCATCTTCCGACTCATCTTCCAAGTTGTTCACAGCATCCGGGGCGAGCATTCCCCCGCTGACAAAGTTGGGCTTCTTGGCAGCCTCTGGTTGATCTTGCTGAGTTGGTTTGTAACCCAACCCAAATCTGTCTTCCTTCTTTTCCACGGGCAGCAGCTTGCCCCAGCCTTGGGCTGTACCCTCTTCAACAACCTTCCTGGCTTGCTGATAATACGTCATGGAGGTCCCCAGTACAGCAGATGCTTCATTTATGTTCAGGGCCTCGAACCCCTGGCTCATGGTTTCATGGATTTCTCCATCCATTTCAATGTACTTGTATGTAGCCAGATGGCTAACAAAGATGTCTTCTTCCCCACAGATGGTGATGATCTGGCCTTCCCATTCGAATTTCAGCTTCTGGTGAAGGGTAGACATAACAGCGCCAGAGGCGTGGATCCAGGGTCTGCCCAACAAACAGCTGTAGGCCGGCTGAATGTCCATCACATAGAAGGTAATTTTGAAGGTCTGCGGGCCAATCATCACAGGCAGATCAATCTCCCCAAGCACTGATCTTTTGGAGCCATCAAATGCTCTCACCACCAAATTGCTCGGACGCAGTGCCAAGCCATCGTACTCCAGCTTCACCAAGGCTTTCTTTGGTAGGACATTGAGTGATGACCCAGTGTCTACCAGCACATGAGATAGAACAGCACCCTTACATTCTAGAGTGATGTGTAAAGCCTTGTTGTGGTTACGTCCCTCAGTTGTTAAGTCAGCATTGGTGAAGCCCAACCCATGGCTGGTGTTGACATTTGCTACCACAGTTTCTAGCTGATTAACTGTGATCTCCTCTGGCACGTATGCTGCGTGTAGGACTTTAAGTAATGCATTCCTGTGAGCTTCAGAACACATCAACAGGGATAATATGGAGATCTTTGAGGGAGTTTGGTGAAGCTGATCCACCACCTTGTAGTCACTTCTCTTTATGATTCTCATAAACTCGTCTACATCCTGTTCAAAAGATGTCTTCTGAGTTTCTTTGACAGTCGGCTCTTCAAATACCACACTCTTTCCTTTTGCTTTGGCAGCAGCTTCTGCTTCGGCATTAGGTCTTTGTGTTTGTGAGGCAAAAAGGCGTCCGCTTCTGGTGAAGCCTCCGCCTCCCCCAACATAACCAATTTGTGGAGAAGAGGTTGAAGAATCCAAAGTGATTTTCTCCCTGTTGCAGTAGAGGTCAGAGCCATAATGCCAAGGTATGGCATTACTACTTTCATATGGAACTGGTCCAGGTATCGTGATAGTAACTGGACTGACTGCAGTAGAGGAGGGTACTGAAATGGTGTGCGGATCGTAGTAAATGGTGACTGGTGATCTGGCAGGAGATGCCACTGTTTGTTGTTGAAATTTGTTGTTTGGAGGAACATTTGACGGATCATAGTAGATGGTGACTGTTGAGATATCTTCATCAATTTCTGCTGGCATTGTAGAAGATTCTGCCGAATAAATGGATGCTGATGTTGTAGAAGAAAGGGTTGTTGACATTTGATTTGTTGAAGTGATGGGTGGAGCCATTGTTGATGATATTGATGAATCGGTCGGAATGATTGTTGCTACTGTTGTAGGAGACTCAGGAATTGTTGTTAGAGGAATTGCTGGATTTGTAGGCGCCGTTGTTGAGATCTGAAGTATACCACTTTTGATAAGACCATCTATGCCGCTTCTCAAGTTATCACACCCGTTGACCGAAATGTTGCAATACCCACAACCGAGCTCACACCCGGGGAACATCTGGCACTCTAGCAGCTAAGCTTTAATTTCAACCAGAGGTGTTCGAATCTGTCCAACACTGGTTATCAAGAAAGATGGCTTGTCTTCCTCAATGGCATTAATTCTTGGCCCTCCATGATTGGGCATGGGATTCTTGTTGACATTTGGAGGGGGTGCAAAGTTGAGGGCTTTAGAATCCACCAGATCTTGTACCTTCATTTGTAAAGCCCTGCATTTCTCAGTATTGTGGCCAGGTGCATTGGAATGGAAAGCACATCTGGCGTTGACATCATAATTCCTTGGAAGATTGGAGGGATCTGGTGGTGCCAACGTCCTTAATTCAACCAAGTTGAGTTTTAGGAGTTGTGGCAATAAGGCAGCATAGGGCATAGAGATAGGATCAATCACCCTATTTGCCTGTGACGGTCTTTGCTGAAAAGGTCTTTGTTGTTGATTGTTGTTGTTGTTGTTGTAGGCCCTCTGTGGCGGATACTGAACTTGCTGTTGATAATGTGATTGTTGTTGTGGTTGATATGCTGGTTGCTGAGGAATCGGAGCTAGAATAGTGACAGCTGCTACTGATCTATGGACATACTGAGGTCTGCCCCTGGTGGCATGAATGGCATTCGTCTCACCGGTTCTTCTAGGTCCCACAAAAGGCTTCCTGGGATTACTGGATGAACTTGCACCATTATCAGAAATCTTTCCCATCTTCAGGAGGCTTTCAATTCTTTCACCGGCAATAACTACGTCAGCAAAACTGGTGGAAGAAAAGGCAGCTAGCCTATCAATATATGTTCCTTGCAGAGTATTCATGAACATGTCGGCCATTTCTCTTTCCGACATGGGTGGTTGGACAGCAGCAGCAAGCTGTCTCCACCTTTGGGCGTATTCCCTGAAGCTTTCCCTGGAGGATTGAGACATTCCCATCAAGAGGGTTCTGTTAGGAGCCATGTCCAGATTGTATTGGTACTGTCTGATGAAGGCTTCAGCTAGGTCCTTCCAGCATCTGATAGTAGCTCTGGTCAAGTGTGAGTACCACTCTCTTGAAGCCCCAGTCAAACTATCTTCAAAGTAAAACATCCACAGTTTTTCATCCATGGTGTATGCCTTAAGTCTCCCCAGAAAGGACTGTAAGTGAGTTCGTGGACAGGAAGTTCCATTGTACTTCTCGAAGCACGGGGGTTTAAACTTGTGGGGAATCCTTACCCCATCCACTAACCCCATATCCATTACATCGAAGCCTAAAGAATTTTGAGATTCCAGAGATCTCAACTTCTCAGCAATTTCATCAAACCTTCTATCATAAACTTCATCCCCAGCTCCCATTACGGTAAACTTCTCCTCTTGAGGATCTTCTTGCAAGATCCTGCCTGCAGCAGTGTTGCCCGGTACATTCCTTGGGATGTTGACCTCCGAATCTAGATGAGGTCCAAACACTGGTGGGTTAACATGAGGCTGACCTCCCTCATTGTTGCTGGTTCCTCCAGTGCCAGGATGAGGTTCCTCGGGGTTTTGTCTTTCTACCAATGCCCTTAGCCTTTCCTGACTTTGAGCCAGGTTAGTCATTACAGTCATGATTTGGGCCATTTGGTTCCTCATCTCCACTCTTTCGTTAGCCATTTGAGTTCTGACCTCTGTCAGGTCCTGCTGTACTTGGTCCATTTGGATACCAGGAAGGTTGTTGCGAGTAGGATACCGGTGCAGACGGTTGAGAGGGAACACCCGGCGGCGAGCAATAATTCCTGAGGTACAACAGAGTTAGAAACAAATAAAAACAAAAAAACCTACAAAACAAAACAAAAGTTAGCATGCAATGCAGTATGCTTATTTGCTTTCCAAGGTATCCGGCTTGGCTCTTGGTTTTGTCCTTTCCAGACCCCGAGGAAGATGCTTTGATGTTGCTTGAGAAAAAAACTCATTGAAACAAACTAACAAATACATTACAAATGGTGGATCATACATAGTTTGTTTTTACAACATATGCCCCTGAAGGGTCAAAATACAACATAAAAAGAAAAGTACATCAAATGGAAATAACAACAAGCAAAGAAGTCAAACATCTAATCCAAACTCATCCTCCTTAACCTCCTTCAAAAGTGCTTCAGTTACAGGACCAGCCGGATGCTCTGTGATGTTTCTGATGAGGAGGTTTCTGGTAGCAATGGCAGTGGTCAGCTTCTTATGCCTATCTTGGTCCTTTGACCTCTTCAATCCAGCCTTAAGCTTTAACTCCGAAATCTCCTTCTGGGCTGCCAGCAAAGCTTCCTGTTCTTTCTTTTCATTGGCCTCCAACTGTTCAATCCTGGCCTGAGTTTTCTGATCTTCTTGAGTACGAGCTTCAATGATCCTGACCCACCTAGCTTGACTTTCTTGCAGATAGAGATCAGTCCTAGCTTTCTGAAACTGGGCCTCTTTGCAGGCATTCTTCAATATTTTCTCCCCAGCGCTTGATTTCTTGATGTAGTCCTCTGTTTTCTCAATCTTGGCCAGATGCTCTACCTTAAGCTTCTCCAACCTCTCAATGTCTAGACGACCATCACTCCTCTCCCAGAGGGTCTTCTTCAGAGCTTGAGACAGATTCTCATTCCTTTCCTTCAGCTTCTCAAATTCTTCCAGGCTGACAGTGGCTGGTGGCTGTGCAGTGGATGGTCCAGGTATGTCTTCAATGGTGAAAGGCATCCCAGAAATCTGAGCTCTAGCATGAGACCATTCATAATACTGAGCTGAAGCCACATTGTTGCATCTCCCAAGAATGGCCATCCCTTTGGTCTGGATGTTGTCCCGAGCCCAGGATGCTTGTCTGACAATAGCTAGATTAGGCTTTATCTCACAATACAGGGTTTCAGCTAAATCTTGCACTCTAGGAGGGTGGACCAAAGCATAGCCCAATTGTCTCTTAAACAGCAAAGGGTTGTAGTTGATGCAACCCTTCACTCCTACTAAAGGCACTTTGGGGTATTGCCCACAGCTAGTGATTATGTCCTTGCCCTTGGTGCTCTGGGTGCACCATCTGATGTCCTCTGAAGTCAAAGCAATAAATCTCTTAGCCCAATTCTTCTGTTGGTGAGGATTCAGGAAGGCATCTGTCCTGGGTAAGTGTTTGAGCAGCCAGGTATGGAATAGAGGAGCACAACATCTCACCAACTTTCCTCTTTTCTTCTCATTCCTCTGATGAATGGAATAATAGAAATCTCCCAGCAAGGTGGGTACTGGGTTCCTCAGAAGGAAAATATGAATGGCATTCTTGCTGATAAACTTGGGCTCATCTGCAAATAGTATAACCCCATATATACTGAGGGCTAACAATGCACAAACTGCCCTCCACTCTCCCAAGGAGGCCTTCAGGATGGCCTGAGAAGTCAGAAAGTCTAAGTGCAAACCAGGGATCCCAGCCTTAGTTGTCATGTTCTGCTCAATCAAAGTAGGCTCTAAGTACAGTGCCTTTGCCACTTCTCCATTGCTGGGAGAAGCCATCTCTGGGTTGAAAGGTACACCACCTCTGACAGGTACTCCAATCAATGATGAAAACTCCTCCAGTAGAGGTCCTAGCTGAAAGTCTGGGAATGTGAAGGATCTCAAAGAAGGGTCATAAAACTGTAGGCAGGTGTGGATCATGCTCCTCTGAGAAGGGTCTAGGTCCATAACCATATCAAGGATACCTCCATAATGCTCTCTGAATAATGGGATGTGGTCAGGGGTGATAAGTGACTGGACCTGCCTGATACCAGTCAACACAGGCTCAAAGAAATGGTATGATATGTTGCTTTTCCTGGGAGGAGCCATAACTGCTGACAAGTGCTGATGAAGATCAAGACTGGTACTGGAGATGGGCCACTGATGGGCTGATGCTGGTGATGATGAAGATGATTGAAGCAGACAATTGATGAAGATAGCTGAAGCAGATAGCTGATGAAACAGAGGTCTAAACAGATGAAGGGGTCAAAACCAAGCCATATATAATATGGATACCCTGAAAAACAAATAAACAAATGTCAAATGATGCAATGATGATGTATGCAAATGATATGCAAGGGTTTGTGATCAAGCTGGATCTGATTACTGTCTTGATATAAGTCTCTGAATGTTCAAGAAGTCCAGATGGAGGTTCAGAAATCCAGTAACCAAGGTGGGGTGCTCAAATAAAGAGCCACATGTCCTGGGTTGAATCACAAGAACTGTCCAAAATGAAGCATTCTTAAATAAAACAAGTATCAGGGTATGATGTGGTCAAGGGTTCCTGCAAACCTGTAAACAGCCCAACCCCCTCACAGGTAGTGTTCTAAAACAAGGATCCTCAGACTTGGATCAGTTATGATAAGTGTAAACACTTCCAACCTGGAGGTACAGTGTTTACAATAACCATAAAAGATCCTCCTCTAATTCACCTCAGTTTCTGAAGGTCATAATAAAGGTCATCCAGACTTAGCAGGCTTCCCAGATAGCCCTAGCACTACAGGAAATCTGTAGCACAGAGTTCTCAAGAAGAAACCCACATCTGAACCGTGTTTCATATTCCCGCACCAGACCGAAATGGAATGGGAAAGAACATAAACCACTCTAGCCTAGGTGTCACTCAGGTCCCAGGTATAGGACCTTAAACTCTCAGTGAAACCCCACCCACCAAGACAGAAGAACAGATCCAAGAAGATGATAGTATGACAGTGTGATGTATAAAAATGTAAAGAAAGCAATAAATAACTGTACATAAAGCAGTAAATAAAGCAACTATACAAACACAATTAGCACATAAAACCCCAGTAAACACAAATCAAACAAGCGCTAGGAGGAACCCACAAAAGAACCAGAAGTCCTGGTTACAGTATAAGGGTCCCCAGCAGAGTCGCCAAGCTGTCGCTCCCACCAAATGACACCTGGTCAGAAGGGGTACAGACGCGAACGGTCGGCGAAAGGGGAAGGAAATGAATAGAGTCGCCAGCTAGGCATTTTTATCCCGAAGGAAAGGTAATGCTGCATAAACCTAGAAAAAGGAATGGATAAGACGGTCGCGAACCAGAGAGACTGAGAAAGGGGGTTGGTTACAACCTGGGAAGGTATTAGCACCCAGATTGTCCGTCGTACTCGACGAGATCCACGCTTGAAAGATTTGTGTTTTAAAGGGGGAGTGTCAGTGCAATTTGCATATCAAAGCTGGAAAGAATGCAAGTGCCAGTGTAAAAGAAGTGTGAAGTGTATTATGTGAAGTGTCAGTGTAAGAACAAGAATAAGGAGCTCAAGAATAGGAGGCTTAAAGAATAATGCTGGAAGGAGGGGGAATATACAAAGACTTTTATTCGATAACTGTTAAGTTATGCCTACGTATCCTCTCGTGCAATGAGGAAGTCAGAACACCGTAGTTCGACCCAAAGAGACTGAAAGATAAGTTGACTTGTGAACTTCTTACTTGTTTATGCTCAAGTGTATGACCTGTCTGGCTCAGGTGCAAACTGTCTTGCATTAGACGGAAGAAGCGAGTTCTCGTTTGTGAGTGAATGAGGTGAGAAAAGAATCCCGGAGGAGACGATTATTGTTTGTTTTTGGTGTTTTCAATCTTTTATTGCTTTTGGAGTTTGTCATAAGAAAATGAGCTTAAGCCTAAACCAGGGGTTAGTAAACTCATCACATCTTCCCTCTGATTAGGGGTAGTGAGGATACCTTAAGTATGAAGTAAGCACCTCACACTTAATCACCATGGTGTAGGATTAAGATCATTAACCTACTTGTGATTATTTAGATGTTTTTGTTGTTTTTGTTTAGTGTTAAGTAATGAGTTTAAGCCATAATCAAGGATTTAATGGACCCATTACACCATCCTAATAGAAGGATAATAGATGAGAACATTTAAGCTGAGAAAGACTCCTCAACTTAACCCATGATTAGGGATTAACCTCATGACAAAACAAAACCTTTATTAAAGTGGATTTTAGTTAATGATAAGATTAAGAAGTGGATTTTATGGTTTGTAAGACAACTTGAGGGGGACTTGTCCATTAACACTAGGGTTAGTCCTTCTTAACCAGTTAAGGAAGAATTAGAACCCTAATGCAAGGCCCAAGTTACAAGCTTGATGTCTTAGTGATTATTAGGTGGATTGATTAAAGGATTTAAACACATTAAGGGTTTAACACTTAGGATTAAAGTTATACACTCCATCCTAATAGAAGGATGCAGGCATAAGCTTAATCACAAAGCCTTAAAGCCTTTAGGGTTCAGTCCCTGATTATGAGATGAGAAGAGAAGACTCAAAGAGACTTAAAGATAACAACTAAAAGGGGGACTAATCAAAACCCTAATTATTGTCATGCTTGGAGATCCTAGGGTTTATGAGGCTTAAGAGAGAAAGATCTTCAGAGAAACCACCAGGAAGGAAGCAGGTGAAGGGAGGAAGGAGCAAAGGGAAGCAAAACAACTTGCTTCACTTAAGAAGACAAGTTGCTTGAAGAAAGAAAGTAAGAGATGAACATGAATGAGCAAGCTCACACTAATACACATACAAAATGCAGAAATGATGCAAGAGAGAGAAGGAGAGATTGTGAGAAGTGAAGGCAAATTCACTTCTCAAAACATCTTACCACCTGAAAAGTTAGCCAAAAGAAAATGAAATGCAATGAAAATGAGATGAAATGTCATCATGCAAACCAAAGTCAGAAACATTTACATGATGTTAATGATGCTAAGAGATTATACAAACATGAGGCAAGACATGAGAATGATCATACAAGGCAATGGATGCAAATGAGGCATGCTTTGAACCATGAATGTACATGAAAAGTTATGAAATGCAATGGACATATCACATGGCAAATGGAAGATGCAATGATCAAACATGATTCTAATATGTCCTAAGATGTGTTATGAATCATGTGGATGCACAAAATGTCATGGCAAGTCATGGTATGCAAGCAAATGGAAGATAAAGGAGGGCACAAATTAGGGTTTCATGCATCATGCAAAGCAAAAATCCAAAACCAGAGGCAAATGACATGATAAAAATTTGAAAATGCAATCAAAGATACCCTAAACCTATACAAGGAAAATGCTAAACAAATTGAAAATGCAAGATCAAATCAAACCAAATTTATCCTATAAACTATGTGCTATGAAGAGTACAAAGCAAGAAGAATCATCATCCAACTCTCAATGGTTAAGAAGAATGAAATTTTTAAAGATTGAACCAAAATATTGCCTTAAAATGAAATTAATTCCAATGAAAATGATCAAAAGGCATCAAGAACAAAAATGAAATTTGGTTTGAGAGTTGGACAATGTTTCTAAATGTTTCTAAGTGCAATGTGAATTTTTTTGTGATTTTTAAATACTTAAATGTATTTTTAATTAATTAATTTTCATTAACTAATTAAAAATAAACATTTAAATGATTTAAAAATAATTTTCAATGCAAAAAATAAAAATAAAAATATTTTTGGGTTTTAAAAATTAATGAAATCTTTGACAAAATTTTCATAATTTTTAAATGATTTTAACTATTTTTAATAATTCGTGCAAATAAATGCAAAACAAATGAAAATAAAATGAAATTAAATAGAAAAATGAGAAAGTCAACCAGATCAAGGGTTGTGGTTCAAACTGGGACGCGCGGGAATTGACCTGGCGCGCAAACGAACGACCCAAATTAAAACTTGCCAAATTATGATTAAACCCTAATCAGAAGCCCTAATGACTTTCAGATGACCGGAACAGTGTTCCGGTCATCTTCTCTGGCAAGCTGTTCATGCTATCTCACTCCCTACGCATCAAAACTTCACCAAAATCTCCAGATTCAATCCTTAAACATCACTAAACCTAAACCCCACCCCAAAAATCATTTATTTTCACTGAATCAGAAGAATCAAACCAAAACTCATTTCACGGGCAAAGTTTCAGAACAAGCATACATGGCCATTTTTCATTCATTTTCAAAATAAATCACATCATGATAATCAGTGAAGCATAAGGAAGCATTTAGAAACTAAAAATGGGAGTTCTGGAAAAATAAATGCCATGGCTACCTGAGCTTGAGCTTTCGAAATAGGGACTTTCTGGCCAGCTCTTTGCCTCAAACAAGCTCCAATGATCCTCCTTAGAAGCTTTTGACACTTAGCTGGAGTTTATATGGCCTCCAGAGGAAGTTTGCAGAAGCTCAGGTCAAGGGAGTGTTGAAATCGTGTTTTTGATTGTGGTGTTTTCAGGGACAAGTGAGGGGTGGGAAATGATCAGTGGATCATGGTGAGTTGAATGGTGAAAGAATTTTTAAGTTTGAGTTGTTGAGTTGAGAGATTCGATAGAAAATGCAAAGGGAGGGATTTTTGTGTATGCTGGCTTGTGTGTGTGTTCAGGCTCCAAGATGATATGAAATGGCTTGCTTGAAGTGTGTTTGTAATGTCTTGATTGGTCAGAATAGTTGGTGTGGCACTGTGGGATTTGTTTGATTTCGTCGTGGTTTGCGGAGTTAGGTTTTTATGTGGTTCGATTTGAGATCCTAATGTCTGTTTATGTCGTTGATTCTTTGTTTCATCATGAACGAATTTATGATCTGTGTGGACAATGATGTTGATTGCATTTTCCTGAGTTCATGTCTTAATGTTTATTGGAGAAACTCTTGGTTTGGTTTATCTTGAACGAGAAACAAATAAAATGGGGGCTATAATTCCGAACCCTAATTTTCACCCCTTTTAGTAAAACCGCCCACCAAACCGGATCCGGGTCAGACCCGACCGGTCTCCCCCATGGCCTACTGGGCCTTTTCCTTCCAACCTCCCTATTTTTAATTCATACCTGGCCCGTTTTAATTTCTTTCTTTAACTAATCCTCACCATTATTTATTTATTATTTCTTTCTTCTTTCTTTTTTTTTTTTTAGAAAATAAAAGTAGAAAATTAATTTTATATTAATTATTTTAATTTAATTTAATCTAATTATTTAGTTTGTTAATTAAATTTACAAGTATTTTTGTTTAATTTGATATTAATCTTTTGATCAATTTTATGTATATGGTGTGTGATTATATTTCTTGCTATGTATGATGTCGTTGAATTTGAGCGTTATTTTCGTATTTCGACTAATTTGTCAAGCAAAATAAACACGCATATTAAAACAAATCGTCTACACTTCACACACGAAAGTCGGTCACCTATGTGGTCGCCATCCTCAATTTTTAAACGTCTTAATGCATAATTAATTAAATGTAAGAACTAAACTCAGGAATCTAGCATTCCTCGGGTTTTGAATTGAATTACTGTTGGGGCTAGCCCTCGATCTGTAATTCATTCGCCCTTTCGTTTTCAATACATAAATCTCTAATTAAAATCGTGAAAGAACTAAACTCAGGAATCTAGAATTCCTCGGGTTTTTGAATTGAATTACTGTTGGGGCTAGCCCTCGATCTGTAATTCATTCACCCTTTTGTTTTCAAAAAATAAATCTCTAATTAAAATCGTGAAAGAACTAAACTCAGGAATTTAGCATTCCTCGGGGTCTTGAATTGAATTACTGTTAGGGCTAGCCCTCGATCTGTAATTCATTCGCCCTTTCGTTTTCAAAACATAAATCTCTAATTAAAATCGTGAAAGAACTAAACTCAGGAATCTAGCATTCCTCGGGTTTTTGAATTGAATTACTGTTGGGGCTAGCCCTCGATCTGTAATTCATTCGCCCTTTCGTTTTCAAAACATAAATCTCTAATTAAAATCGTGAAAGAACTAAACTCAGGAATCTAGAATTCCTTGGGTTTTTGAATTGAATTGCTGTTGAGGCTAGCCCTCGATTTGTAATTCATTCACCCTTTCACAATGAAATAATACAATTTAAAACTTACCAACATACGCAATTCACTTTACAATTAATCAACGAATAACTGAACTCTGGAGTCCAGCACTCCACGGGTCCTTGAATGCAATCACTCTTGAGTCCAGCTCTCGAGTTGTGGTTCATTCTCCTTTAGTTTAAAACACTTAACAAAGGTCAAACACCTTTTCAAAACGAACATTATTTAAATCATTCTATTTCGCAAACAAGCTAGCGCTTCAGCCTCCACCGCGAGTATAAGCCAACGTTTAGCAATAGAATGCGTTTTAAACAATCGTTCAATTAAAAATCACAAACCATAGTGGCACGAACTATGAAGCTTTGACTTTCCCATAGCACAAGGGAATACGTAGGCACAGGGATTTTAATCCTTCGCGAGCACAATAATAATAAAAAATTAACTATCTCTCTGGCACCCTAATAAAAAACTTTAATCTTTCCCCCGTAATATCGATAATAATTAAAATTCTTTTAGAACAAACATATTAACAAACATTAAGAAGACAAAGACTTAGATCAACATTTAATTTCATAGTTAGCTAAGAGGTTCCTGTTGAGTACAACGGACGTGAGGGGTGCTAATACCTTCCCCTTGCGTAACCGACTCCCGAACTTAGAATTTGGTTTCGTAAACCATTTCTTATTCTTTATTAGGTTGTATCTATATCTCTCTTTTCTTTCGTAGAATAAATAGGATCAGGTGGCGACTCTGTTGTTTTCTTTCCGCGTCCCATCGCGAGGATCGTATTTTTTTCGAGGTACGACACAAATTGGACAATCTCGGTGGAAACGCCACTCTATAACCGACAGGTCCAACTCTTGTCGAAATTTGATACGGCCCAATGAACTTAGGAGTGAGCTTCCTCGACTTCAAAGTTCGTCCAACACCGGTCACCGGAGTAACCTTCAAAAATACATGGTCTCCTTCTTGAAACTCAAGATCTTTCCTCCTCTTATCATGGTAACTTTTTTGCCTATTCTACGAAGTCTTCATCTTTTCTCGGATCAATATCACCATTTCAGTAGTCTGTTGCACAATATCAAGTCCAAGTAAAACATTCTCACCCGACTCATGCCAACACAAGGGTGTCCTACATCTTCGACCAACAAAGCTTCAAACGGTGTCATTCTGATACTGGAATGATAACTATTGTTATACGTAAACTCAATCAACGACAAGTGACCATCCCAAGCACCTCCTTGTTCAAGCACACAAGCTCTCAACAAATCCTCTAAAGATTGTATCTTCCTCTCTGTGTATCTATCCGTTTGAGGATGATAAGTTGAACTCAACTTCAACTTCGAACCCAATGTATCTTGAAAACTCTCCCAAAACCTCGAAGTAAACCTCAGATCTCTATCTGACACAATACTCAAAGGTATTCCATGCAACTTCACAATTACACCCACATATATCTCTGCCAATCCCTGTAAAGAATAAGATATAACAATCGGAATAAAATGCGCTGAATTCGTCAATCTATCAACAATCACCCAAATGGCATCATTCCCTCTTGGAGTAGTAGGTAACCCCATAACAAAATCCATCGATATATTATCCCATTTCCACTCGGGTATATCCAAAAGTTGCATCAAACTAGCAGGTTTTTGATGTTCCACTTTTGACTTCTGACAAGTCAAACACGCATACACAAACTGAGCCACATCTCTTTTCATACCAGGCCACCAAAATACCTTCTTTAAATCCCGATACATTTTCGTCGCTCCTGGATGACTACTCAATCCTCAACTATGCCATTCTTCAAGGAATCATTCTCTTAAAATCAATATCATTAGGAATACATATATGATCCCGAAATCTAAGTACTCCCTGTTCATCAACTCGAAATTCATTATTTCCAACACTTTCATCATTAACCATCAAGTCCACCAGTTTCACATCTGACTTCTAAATTTCCCGAACACGATCAAGAAAATCATTATTAACCTTCCTCATTCCCAACATCACATTATGAGGTGTCTGTTCACAAACCAAACTCATATCTCTGAATTGCTCATTCAACTCCAACTCTCTAGCCATCATAGCCTAAATATGTAATGTCTTCCGACTTAGAGCATCGACCACAACATTAGCCTTACCCGGATGATAATTCAAACTAAAGTCATAATGTTTTAGAAATTCTAACCAACGCCACTGTCTCATTTTCAGTTCTTTCTGATCAAACAAGTATTTCAAACTCTTATGATCACTATAAACTTCAAACCTCGATCCATACAAGTAATGCCTCCAAATCTTTAAGACACAAACAACAGATGCCAACTCTAGATCGTGAGTAGGATAATTCCTCTCATTAACCCTCAACTGACGCAAAGCATGCGCCATAACCTGACCATCTTACATCAATACTCCACCTAAACCCGTCATAGAAGCATCGAAATAAACTACAAACGGTTCGTCCCCTTTCAGTAAAATCAAAACAGGTGCAGTAGTCAATTTCTTCTTCAGCTCAATAAAACTCTTCTCACACTAAGAATCCCACACAAAAGCCTTGTTCTTACAAGACAATTGGGTCAATGGTGTAACAGCCCGGGCCCCTCGCAAGGCAATCCCGGCACTGCCACCTCACGATCTTCTCTACCCCCCTCTCTAGTAGAGTTTTTGCCTTCCGTGGGAATCAAACCCTGTACCATGGGGTTCAAGTACATGCTCAATCCATTCCCACTACCAATTTAGCTACTAGCTCAAGTGGTAGTGGGAATGGATTGAGCATGTACTTGAACCCCAGGGTACAGGGTTCGATTCCCACGGAAGGCAAAAACTCTACTAGAGAGGGGGGTAGAGAAGATCGTGAGGTGGCAGTGCCGGGATTGCCTTGCGAGGGGCCCGGGCTGTTACAAAAAAAGGCGCCTTTTTTTTGTAACAGCCCGGGCCCCTCGCAAGGCAATCCCGGCACTGCCACCTCATGATCTTCTCTACCCCCCTCACTAGTAGAGTTTTTGCCTTCCGTGGGAATCGAACCCTGTACCCTGGGGTTCAAGTACATGTTCAATCCATTCCCACTACCACTTGAGCTATTTTTGTAACAGCCCGGGCCCCTCGCAAGGTAATCCCGGCACTGCCACCTCACGATCTTCTCTACCCCCCTCTCTAGTAGAGTTTTTGCCTTCCGTGGGAATCGAACCCTGTACCCTGGGGTTCAAGTACATGCTCAATCCATTCCCACTACCACTTGAGCTAGTAGCTCAATTGGTAGTGGGAATGGATTGAGCATGTACTTGAACCCCAGGGTACAGGGTTCGATTCCCACGGAAGGCAAAAACTCTACTAGAGAGGGGGTAGAGAAGATCGTGAGGTGGCAGTGCCGGGATTGCCTTGCGAGGGGCCCGGGCTGTTACAAATGGAAGTGCCAACTCCAAGAAACTTCTAATCTTTGTCACTGACTTTGGATTCTCCCATTGTAGCACTACATCTACTTTGGACGGATCTACAACAATCCCTTATTCTGAAATAACATGACCCAGAAATCTCACCTCCTTCAACCAGAATTCACACTTCGACAATTTCGGATAAAAGGTTTTCTCTCTCAACACTTGCAACACAATTCGCAAATGTTCGGCATGCTCTTCTTCTAACTTAGAGTAAATCATAATATCATCTATAAACTCAACAACTAATTGGTCCAAATACTCATGGAAAATCTTATTCATATATTCCATAAATACACAAGGACCATTAGTAACTCCAAATGTCATCACTACATATTCATAGTGTCCATACCGAGTCCTAAAAACAATCTTCTGAATATCCCCATCCTTTACTCTTATCTGATGATAGCCCGATTGCAAATCGATCTTACTGAACACGTGAACACCCACCAATTGATCCATCAGATCATCTATCCTTGGAAGCAGATACTTGTTCTTAATCGTCGCCTTATTTAGTTGCATGTAATCAATACACAACCTCATGCTACCAACCTTCTTCTTCACTAACAACATCGGTTCTCCCCATGGCGATACACTCGGTCTCACAAATTTCTTTTCTAACAGTTCTTCTAATCTCTTCTTCAACTCAGATAACTCGGACGATGACATACGATACGGTGCCATCGAAATCGGTCTCGTTCCTGGCACAAGATCGAAATTGAATTCCACCTCTCTCTCTCTCTCTGGCGGCACATCCACAACTTCATCTGAAACACTTCCGGGGAATCTTTCACCACTTTCAATTCACTAATTTCCATATCATTCTCCACCGACAAGGAAGAAAACAACGCCAAAATTTTCGCTTCATCATCCAAAACCTCTTTCAACTCTCGAGCAGAAAAATAACCAGCTTCTTTTTCCTCTTCACCAGGAGTAAGAAACCGAACCGACTTACTAAAGCAATTAATATGAACATGGTTGTACTCCAACCAATTCATACCTAAAATCACATCCATACCTCTCAATGGCAAACAAACCAAATCTACACCAAAGTCCTTACCATAGATCGATAACGGACAATTCAGACATACGAGAGAAGTAGTTAACGGCCCATCATCAGGAATCTCGATAACCATATCTCCTTGCATCAGAGACACAACAAGTCCTAATTTCCTCACACAATCAATAGAAATAAATAATGTGTCGCACCCGTGTCAATCATAGCAATCAAAGGAATACTATTAATATGACAAATACCTCTGATCAAGCAATCCTCACTGGAAGTCTGTGTCCCTGTCAAAGTGAACACCTTTCCTCCAGTTGCAGATTTCTTGGGCTTCTTTCAATGCGTACTAATATTACATTGCTCCCTAAAGTTGTAGCAAGTAACCAGATTTTCCTTGCACTCAACAATCATGTGTCCAGGCGGACCACACTTGAAACATTTCTTCACATCACTCGTGCACTCACTGACACGATGACCCATCTCACCACACCTATATCACTTAAGCTAAGTAGGAGAACCTCCCCCACTTGTCCTCTTTCCATCATTTTGTTTCTTCTTACCCTTATCAGCAAGAACTGCATAAGGTTTATCACGATTCACTTGTTTCTTACCTCTTCTCTCAGCTAAACCATTGAAGTGTCCAAATCGAACCTTACTATCTTCTTCAAAGATCCTACAACAATCCACCAGATCTGGAAACCTACGGATTCTCTGATAGCCAATTGCCTACTTAATCTTAGACCTCAAACCATTCTTGAATTGAATACACTTCAAGAACTCAGTAGTTGCTTCACTGTAGTGTGGATAGAACTTTGCCAAAACAGTGAACTTCGCAGTGTACTCAGTCACAGACATGTTGCCCTGCTTCAGCTCCAAAAATTTGATTTCCTTCTTTCCCCGAACATCTTCAGGAAAATACTTCCTCATGAATTCTCTCTTGAACACATCCCAGGTGACTGCCTCACCAGATGCATCCAACCGTTGGCGAGTGAAAACTACCAATCATCAGCCTTAGATACCAGTCTATGTGCACCCAAACACACCTTGTTTCCCTATGAATATTCCATAACTCTGAAGATTCTCTCAATCTCCTTGAGCCAATCTTGTGCTCCATCAGGGTAATACTTCCCCTTGAATGTTGGCGGATCATTCTTCCTGAACTTGTCACTTTCACGATCCCTAGCATTCCTCGGATTTTGCACAGCCTGTATCATCGCTTGCATAGCAGCGGAAAGTGCAACATTGTTCCTCCCAGCCATTCTAAATTTGTCACATATCACAACACAATCCAACAAAGATTTAGAATCAACAACAACAACACAACTACAGCGCCTCAACAACACTCAACACTCAATAATAACACAACGACTCGAAAACTCTACGACTCAACTACTTCGTCGGACAGACCGACCTGCTCTGATACCACTTTGTAACACCCAAAACACCCCACGTAAATATTAATGAAATCAGAGTAAAGTTTTCAATTTTTATTTTAGTGTCACAATCAACTTCATAACCAGCTCACTGATACATTTTCAAAACATTTGTTCAACATGAAGCGGAAATAAATTTTAAACAAACATGACTTAACTTCAATTACAAAATTGTTTTTCAAAATAAATAATAAATAACAGCTACGTCGACCCAACACCCAAAGAAATGTATCAGAGCCACCACCCTAAAGACGAGAAGTACTCCGACTTCACTGACCATAACTTGACTTATCCTGCTCACCTGCACGTTACCAAAGGGAGGGTAACATTCAAACAGAAGGGGTGAGATACTTACATCATAAAGATCATATAATAAGAATAAAGCAAGTATCCTAAACTACACCACTTCTCAATAAATATTATTCAACAACAACTTATATAATAACTACACATACTCACACATCATATACAACAACTACAACAATCATGCAATGAGACTTGACTTGACTCTATGCATGCGGTACCATAATCCGATCTCTATTTCAAGATCCAGTTCCAGTCGGAACTCTCGACCCCTATTTCATGGTCCAGTATGATCCATTTTCATGATCACACCCCGACCCCTATTTCATAGCCACGTACGATCCCTATTTCATGACGTACCAACATCACAACAACGACATACCCCACCTTGGTATGTTACACAACTATGCGACATGCCATGCAACACCAATGACATACATGCATACTCATTACCAGTACATCATACAACATCAATCAACAACAGTCACATATCATAACATTTATCAATTACTACTAATCATCATCATCACAATTATCATGCATTTCATAACTTATAATCATGTAATTAAGTTCATATCACAACAACACAATATAGCATATACAACATATCACGTACTCATATCCCATCACTTAAACGTATGAAACATACCAATACAATACTACTCAACAATTCAACAACATTAACATCCACAAACATGCATATTATGTTTAGCTTAATTACACTAATTATCCCTACAAATAGGTGTATAACTCTCCTTTCACTACTTCTAGCTACCCACATCACTTCCTAAGCATCACTAATGAATAAAAATAATTTTCTGTAATTTTTGGAATTTAAAAATCGACATTTTCCGCTCCAGGTCTCGCTCAACGAGGGGGCTTGCTCGCTAAGCGAATAGCCCATTGACTCTTGCTCGCTAAGTGAGCTCTACGATTTCGAAAATCGCAGCTCTGCTCTCAACACCCAACCTGTTACGAATTTCTCGTCTATCCAGCACCAAAAACAACCAGAAACCACAGCATTCCTCAAATTCATCATTTAATCCATAAAATTAACATCTAACAACAATAAACAGCACATAATTCAACCTAATCCCTCCTTAATCCACCACAATCTCAATCCCTAATTCTCAACCTACTAAATTCCCATTATAAAATCCTTAATATGGAAGAATCCCACCCTTACCTTAAATTTGGTTGAGGAATTCTTCTCCTTCGTGAACTCTTCTTCCCGATTAAGCCTTTTCCTCGTCTTCTCCTCTTCACACCTTTCACGATAGTTCTTGCTCTTTTCCAAACACGATTATGATTTTTTTCCTTTTTCTTATTTCCAACATAATCCTAAAGACCCAACTTATGATCTTTCCTTTTTACCCTTATTACTTTCACCAATTGACCACCTTGTCCTTATCTCCTATTTATTCCATTTATTTTATTTAACCTCTAATAATACAATTATCCACAAAAAATATAATTTAATATCACAATTATTTCCGATAATATATATTATTCTTCACTCATCACAATACAACATTTTCAATAAAATATTTAAATAAATTCGGGGTGTTACAACTCTCCCCCACTTAAAAGGTTTTCGTCCTCGAAAACTTACCTTAGACAAAAAGATTCGGATACAAATCTCGCATCTTGCTCTCTAATTCCCAAGTCATATGCCCTCTGGCAGCTCCTCCTCAAACCACTCGCACAAGGACAATCTCCTTTCCCTCAACTTCTTTACCTCCCGATCATCGATTCGTTCCGATAATGCTTCAACTATAAGATTATCTCTTACTTCAACTTCGTCCATCGGTATTACATGTGACGGATTTGGAACATACTTCCAAAGCTGTGAAACATGAAATACATCATGCAAATCGGAAAATCTCGGTGGCAACGCCACTCTATAAGCGACAGTTCCAACTCTTGTCGAAATATTATATGGCCCAATGAACTTAGGAGTGAGCTTCCTCGACTTCAAAGTTCGTCCAACACTGGTCACCGGAGTAACCCTCAAAAATACATGGTTTCCTTCTTGAAACTCAAGATCCTTCCTCCTCTTATCATGGTAACTCTTTTGCTAATTCTTCGAAGTCTTCATCTTTTCTCGGATCAACTTCACCATTTCAGTAGATTGTTGCACAATATCAAGTCCAAGTACAACATTCTCACCTGACTCATGCCAACACAAGGGTATCCTACATCTTCAACCATACAAAGCTTCAAACGGTGTCATTCCGATACTAGAATGATAACTATTGTTATACGTAAACTCAATCAACGACAAGTGACCATCCCAAGCACCTCTTTGTTCAAGTACACAAGCCCTCAACAAATCCTCCAAAGATTGTATCATCCTCTCTGTCTGTCCATCCGTTTGAGGATGATAAGCTGAACTCAACTTCAACTTCGAACCCAATGTCTCTTGCAAACTCTCCCAAAACATCGAAGTAAACCTCGGATCTCTATCCGACACAATATTCAAAGGTATTCCATGCAACTTCACAATTACACCCACATATATCTCTGCTAATCTCTGCAAAGAATAAGATATACCAATCGGAATAAAATGCGTTGACTTCGTCAATCTATCAACAATCACCCAAATGGCATCATGCCCTCTTGGAGTAGTAGGTAACCCCGTAACAAAATCCATTGATATACTATCCCATTTCCACTCGGGTATATCCAACGGTTGCATCAAACCAGCAGGTTTTTGATGTTCCACTTTTGACTTCTGACAAGTCAAACACGCATACATAAACTGAACCACATCTCTTTTCATACTAGGCCACCAAAATACCTTCTTTAAATCCTGATACATTTTCGTCGCTCCTGGATGAATACTCAATCCACTCCTATTCCATTCTTCAAGAATCATTCTCTTCAAATCAATATCATTAGGAATACATATATGATCCCGAAATCTAAGTACTCCCTGTTCATCAACTCAAAATTCATTATTTCCAACTCTTTCATCATTAACCATCAAGTCCACCAGTTTCACATCTGACTTCTGAATTTCCTGAACAAAATCAAGAAAATCATTATTAACCTTCATTATTCCCAACATCACACTATGAGGTGTCTGTTCACAAACCAAACTCATATCTCTGAATTGCTCAATCAACTCCAACTCTCTAGCCATCATAGCCGACATATGCAATGTCTTCCGACTTAGAGCTTCGCCCACAACATTAGCCTTACCCGGATGATATGCAGTTCTTCCGACATATGCAGTTCTTTCTGATCAAACAGGCATTTCAAACTCTTATGATCACTATAAACTTCAAACCTCGATCCATTGAAGTAATGCCTCCATATCTTTAAGACAAAAATAACAGATGCCAACTCTAGATCGTGAGTAGGATAATTCCTCTCATGAACCCACAACTAATTCAAAGCATACGCCATAACCTGACCATCTTGAATTAATACTCCACATAAACCCATCATAGAAGCATTGCAATAAACTACAAACGGTCTGTCCCCTTGCAGTAAAATCAAAATAGGTGCAGTAGTCAATTTCTTGTTCAGCTCAATAAAACTCTTCTGAAATTGAGAATCCCACACAAAATCCTTGTTCTTACAAGTCAATTGGGTCAATGGAAGTGCCAACTTCGAAAACCCCTCAATAAACCTACGATAATAACCAGCCAATCCCAAGAAACTTCTAATCTTTGTCACTGACTTCAGAGTCTCCCATTGTAGCACTGCATCTACTTTGGACGGATCTACAGTAATCCCCTATTCCGAAATCATATGACCCAGAAAACTCACCTCCTTCAACCAGAATTCACACTTCGATAATTTCGCATAAAACTTTTTCTCTCTCAACACTTGCAACACAATTCGCAAATGTTCGGCATGCTCTTCTTCTGACTTAGAGTAAATCAGAATATCATATATAAACCCAACAACTAATTGGTCCAAATACTCATGGAAAATCCTATTCATATATTCCATAAATACACCAAGCGCATTAGTAACTCCAAATGGCATCACTACATATTCATAGTGTCCATACCGAGTCCTAAAAACAGACTTCTGAATATCCTCATCCTTTACTCTTATCTTATGATACCTTTAAACACCCCAAATTTGCCCTCACTCTTTATCACACCATGTCTTGTGATCTTTCATTTTTGTTTTAACATAAGCATTACATCTCATATTGCATTTTTGTTTCACTGCATAGTTCAAGTTCATCTGCATCTAGGGTTTGTGATCTGAGCAATCCAAGAATCCATCTGAGCCAGCCCAAAGGTCTCAAAGCTTTCCAAGAGGGCCCATGCGTGTTCTATCATCATATTATTCTCCTCAAAGGTCATGGAAGTCAAGAGATCACAAGAACTGGCAAAGGCATGGAAGCAGAGCTAGTGTTTTCACTACACAGATGACCAAAATTAGGGTTTTGGTTTCATAGGCCTTAACTCCAAATTTTTGGGTCATTCTTATTTCTAATGTTCTTAATATGTTATAAGGATCATGTGTACCAAGTTTGATGAAGAAATTCATTGTGGAAGTCATTTGTTCACTGGGTAACTTCCTGAGCAAGTTAAGTCAAAATCAGGGCATCTGAGGCCCCAAACAATGGAACCAAAGGGGTATTTTCATAAAATTGAATTTCAATGATCTTTATTTGATCTTATAAGTGGTTATAAGTTCACAAGATTGAAGAATTTTGAGCCAATTGCAAACTTGCCATTTTTGGAAATGACTTGTAATGGAAACTTTCCATTTTGGGACAGATTTTCAACCTCCTCTTTCATGACCAAAAGTGCTTCAAATAAAACATTCTTGGGCATGAAAGTTGTATATTAGGTCTTTCCCTTTTCAAAAAGTACAAGAACATGTCTTGATTCATCCTAGAACTCAAGATATGGCCTTTCAAAGTTGGCAAAAATCACATAATTTTCAAGTTCATGCCAAAGAGGGAATTTTTCAATTTCACTTGCCAAGCATTCTAATGACCTCTAATGTGCACAAACACTTCATAACATGCCTATGCAACTTCAAAAGATCAGAATTTAACTTTGAATATAGGATTTTCATGGCTTGTGATCTAAGAAACACCCAAGAGTGAAAGTTGCAAAATCTATGCAATCTCTTCATCCAAGCCTTCCAGCACATCAAATTCAATCCCATGGTCCTCCATGAACCAAGCTGAGGCCAGACATCCCTCCAAACAACCTCTGACCCGTGCCCATACCTCATAGTACACAATCTTGACTTTTTGCAAAACGTCCCATACCAATCAGCCTGTGCCATAACAACTCTCTGGCCAATCAACATTGTTTATGTGGACATTAAGCAACTCATTTCATAACACACACAAGCCTGAAAGCCTCTCAACACTCAGATTGCCAAAAAAAACCTCAAGAAACCTTCACCTCTTCGAAATTCATAGCACAACCACTCAAACTTCAAACTTTCTTCACCATTCAACTCAGCATCACCTCAGGATCATTTCCCACCCATCACCATAGCCTGAAACACTCTCAAACACAAACACGATTTCTGCATACTCAGAACTGAAACTCATGATTCATCTAAAATAAACTCATTCCAAGCATCAAATAGACTCAGGGGGACCAAAGGAGGTGGATTGCACAATAGAAAGGCCCAGAAAGTTCCATTTCAAAGAACTTCAACTCAGGTATCCTCCATGAACAATTTTTTTCAGAAGCTTGTTTTCTTGTTAAAATATGATTATATGTGTTGCACTGATCATGGGGAATATGTTTAGTTTTGAAAATGAGCAAGAACTGAGTATGTATTGATGATCTGAAATTTTGACCTAAAAACTTGTTTGATTCGATTCAGTCATTTGATGCATGATTAATTGTTTTTGTTGTTGGATTTGAGTTTGTTGATGGTTAAAGATCATTTCTGGAGCTTGTGGTGAGTTTTTGTGGAGTTTTGAGAGATTTGGGAAGGGAGTCTGGCTGGAGATGATGACCGGAGGTCTTCTCCGGCCACCTGAAAGTCATTAGGGCATAATTTCTGATTAATTAGTCTAGTTTAAATCTGGGCCATTGGATCCAACTTCCCGCACATGTGGACGACCCAGATGCTTCATTAGTTTTAATCTTTTAATTAATTAGTTTAACTAAGTTTAATTAAAATAATTTAATCAGAGTGAATCTCATCCACCCATCTGCGTGTGCAGTCAACCTAGGTTTGAATCTCAACCTTCAGATGCGCTGACTTCCATTTATTTTCATTTTTATTTCATTTATTTTCATTTCTTTTGCATAATTATTTTAAAATATCAAAAATCATCACAAAAATATGAAACTTTGCATTCTGACTTTAAATATTTTTCTTAATCCAAAACTAATTTTTATTTTATTTTTTTGCATTAAAGAGGTATTTTTAAAATATATAAATGATATTTTTAATTAATTAAGGTATTTTAATTAATTAAAAATACTTTTGGGTTTCTAAAAATCACCAAAAAAATCATGAATCATTCCAATGCATTTAGAAACATTTTCAAACTCTTCACACAAATTTCGTTTTAGGTTTGATCACAGTTTGCCAATTTTCTTTGAATTAAGGGTCATGAAAATCACATTTTTTAACCCTGGCTTTGAAAAATCATTTATGCCTAACCAAGAAGAGTTTGAACTTGATTATTTTTGCATTATGTTACATATTGCATGTAGTTTATAGGTAATTTTCCTCATGAATTAATCTTGCATTTTCAATTTGATTTTCATTTATCCTTTTGAATCACCCAAAAACCCTAGAAAACTTAGAAAAATCATAACTTTTGATAGGTTAGGCTTCTGACCTTCTCCTTTGGGGTGTGATCTAATATGGGATTAGGGTTTGTTTAAGCTTGGTTTAAAATTTTTATCATGTTGATTGCTTATGGTTTAGTCATTTGCATTTCACATGTTCATAAAACCCTAATTTCTCATGTTCATTTGCATTCACCTTGCATATTCATCATCACATGAACTTTCCATGACATTTCATGCATTCATATGTCATCTTAGACATCTTAGGACATGTTAGAACCTTGATTGATCATTTATTCATTCATTTTCCATGTTTAGCATTCATTTCATTTCATAAACTTTCATGTGTTTTCAAACTTCAAAGCATGCTTCCATAACATTTCATTCTTGTATGATCATTCATGTGCATCTTGTATGACATTGCATCATCTCACATGACATTTACATAGCATAAGCACTTCTGACTTTGGTCTTTACATCTCATTTCAACTCATTTCTTCATGCCTTATACCTTATGCATCCATACTAACTTTTCAGGAACTTTTGGTAAGTTACTTTGAGAGGTGGATTTGCCTTCACCTCTCACCTCTTCTTATCTCTTTCATTTGCATTTTGTTTGTCCTTGAAGTGAATTTGATTCACTTGTGTTCAATCTCTCTTACTTTCTCCCTTTAAGTTACTTATCTTCTTAGGAAGTAAGTAACTTATTCTCCTACTTCCTCCTCCTTTCTTCTGCTTCTTCCATTGGTGGCTTCCTTGAAGATCTTTCTTAAGCTTCAAAAACCATAGGATATCCAAGCATGATAATTATTAGGGTTGTAATTAGTCCCCCTTAGATTTTTACCTTTGAGTCTCCTTGAGTCTCTCTACTCATCTCAACAATCAGAGACTAAACTCTTAAAGTTTTAGGACTTTGGAATTAGGGTTATGCCTGCATCCTTCTCTTAGGATAGAGTGTATAAATTTAATCCTAAGTGTTAAACCTTTAATTTGTTTAAACCTCTTAATCAAATCACTTAATAATCATCAAGACTTTATCTTGTAACTTGGGCCTTACATTAGGGTTCTAATTCTTCCTTATGGTTAAGAAGGACTAACCCTGGTGTTTAATGGACAAGTCCTCATCAAGTAGTCTTACAAACTTAAAATCCACTTCTTAATCTCATCCTTTAATTAAAATCCACTTAATAAAGGTTTGTTATATAATGAATTTAGTCCCTAACTAAGGATTAAGTTGAGGTATCTTCCTCAGCTTAAATGTTCTCATTTATTATCCTTCTATTAGGATGGTGTAATGAGTTCATTAATCTGTGATTAGAGATTAAACTCATTACTTAACACTAAACAAAAATCCAAAAAAAAATCTAAATAATCACAAGTAGGTTAATGATCTTAATCCTACATCATCATGGTAATTAAGTTGAGATGTTTATCTCATACTTAAGTAGGCTCATTATCCCTAATCAGGGAGGATATAATGAGTTTACAAACCTTTGGTTTAGGCTTAAGCTCATTAACTTATCCAAAACACCAAAAAACAATAACAAAACTGAAAACACAAAAAACAAACAATAATCGTCTCCTTCGGGATTCTTTTCTCATCACACTCATTCACAAGCGAGAACTTTCTTATTCCGTCTAATGAAAGATAGTTAGCACTCGAGCCAGACGAGTCATACACTTGAGCATAGACAAGTAAGCAGTTCACAGTCTATTTATTTTCAGTCTCTTTGAGTCGAACTACGATGTTCTGACTTCCTCATTGCACGAGAGGATACGTAGGCATAACTTAACAGTTATCGAACAAAAGTCTCTTTGTCATCCCCCCTCTTCCAGCATTCTTTTAAAAGCCTCAATCCTAAGTATTTCACTTCCTTTTTTCACTGACACCTGTATATTCTTTTCTTAGCTTTTTGCATACAGATAGCACATACACTAACCCCCTTTAAACACAATCTTGTAAGCGTGGATCCCGTCGAGTACGAAGGACAATCTGGGTGCTAATACCTTCCCAGGTTGTAACCAACCCCATTTCTCAGTTTCTCTAGTTTGCAACCGTCTTATCCATCTCTTTCCAGGTTTATGCAGCATTACCTTTCCTTCGGGATAAAAATGCCTAGCTGGCGACTCTATTCAATTCACTTCATTTTCTCCTTTCTCCGACCGTTCGCGTCTGTACCTTGGGACCTAGAGTCTTTTCGGGGGAGCGACAATACCCCGATCGCAAATCGATCTTACTGAACATGCGAGCACCCACCAATTGATCCATCAGATCATCTATCCTTGGAAGCGGATACTTGTTCTTAATCGTCACCTTATTCAGTTGCATGTAATCAATACACAACTTCATGCTATCATCCTTCTTCTTCACTAACAACACCAGTGCTCCCCATGGCGATACACTCGGCCTCACAAATTTCTTTTCTAACAGTTCTTCTAACTGCTTCTTCAACTCAGATAACTCAGACGCTGACAAACGATATGGTGCTATCGAAATCGGTCTCGTTCTTGGCACAAGATCGATATTGAATTCCACCTCTCTCTTTGGAGGCACATCCACAACTTCATCTGGAAACACTTCCGGGGAATCTTTCACCACTTTCAATTCACTATTTTCCATATCATTCTCCATCGACAAGGAAGCAAATAATGCCTGAAATTCTGTGATCAGGTATGAGATGTCGAATGAGATGTTTAAACACTTGACAACTTAACCAAAAACTTAAAGTGCAGGAAAATTAAACAACACGGTAATTTGTTAACCCAGTTCAGTGTATAACCACACTTACATCTGGAGGCTACCAAGCCAGAAGGAAATCCACTATAAGTAATATTAATTCTAGACTTAAACCACCCAGTTTAATCTTTCACTTAATATCTACCCAATGCAATTTCTACCTAAGACACAACTTAGATATGAGTACCAACTCACTCCCCCTCAATCACACAGTGATCTTGTTTACAAGTTTAATAAAATTGAAGTCATACTTCAAACAAAACAGCTTGATCTTACTTCACAGTTTCAATCAAGTCACAAATACACTTTTGCTTAAAAGCTCATAAAGTGGTACAATAAAAACAACCTGCTATTAAAACACAAAACACCCTATTTGGTCTTCTTAAATTCGTACTCTATTCTGAGAGTTTCTGTTGCTTAAATAGGTGTATGGATTTTGGGCTTTCTGTAGGTTTATCCAATCCTAAAAACGCATGCTGCTTCCATCTTGAATTAGGGTTTGTTACTTCCTAGATTCTAGGTGATTCAGTTCTTCTGTTTATGTTGAAGACACATAACAACTCTCCCTACAGATGCGCCTTATTCTGTTTTGTCCATCCATAATTAATTCCAGATAACTTTCCTTAATTTACTCAGTTCTGTTAGTCATTAATTAATTATGGTAGCAGGTTTGAGATGTCACAACATCTGTTGGGACATCCTGAAAAACTGAACTTAAATCATTAACACAATGTCCCAACATCTGGTGTGACATCCTGAATTAAGTTCATTTACTTATACTCTGTTTGATAATGTCCCAACATCTGATAGGACATCCTGAACTGAATTCAACATTTCTTGTTGGTCAAAAATTCTGCCAATCTTAAACATCTACAAACTCCCCCTTTGGCTAATTTTTGGCTAACATTATTTTCTGATTATCAGAGTGCAGCAGAAGTTCTTTTATCAGAGTATAGCAGTTCTTTTCTGTTGAGTCATGGGTGAGTTTACTCCCCCTCAAACATACATGTATTCAGTCTTGTTGCAACAGAAATTTTTCATTAACATCACAGATTTAGTTCAGAAGCAAATAGAGGTTTTTCATTAATAACTAAACAACATTATACATTGTTGTTGTTGTTCTTGTTCTCCCCCTTGTTAGACATAAATTTGGGGCCAAAGTTGCTAATTCAAAATTACAATGCAGAAGCTGTCATTACATATTCCTCACATACAATTTTCACTCAGACTCCTCATAGTCAGTTTCTTCCTCTTCCTCAGTCTCCTCATCAGAAGTAGCAGCTTTCTGAGCACTTTCTTCAATCTCCAGCCTTTAGATAATCTCCTCAAGCTTCTGCTTCCTTGCATCCAGTTCTTTGCAAGTGCTCTTCAGTTCAGCAATCAATGCAGCTTTGGAGATTGGAGACTTTGCCTTTGAAGGACCAGCAGATGTCCCAGAGGGAGCTTCAACATCAGCTGCATGATGACTCAGGAACAGCTTGTAGTGGAAGGCCAGAGGGCTTTCTCTTTTGCAAATTGTGTCCTTCTCAGTGAGGATACCAGGATACTGACTCAGTATCATTCCACACAGCAAGGAAGGGAAGGCAATTGGCAGCTTTGTTGCAGATGATCCAGCATGCTTCAATGTCTGATCAAAGATATAAGCTCCATAATCCAGCTTTGTTTGGGTGCCCACAGCAAATATGAACCTGCCCAATCCAGTTGATATTGAGGATTTATGGTTGGTAGGGACCCAGTTTGCTGTGCCAATCCTATTTAGCATGGCATATTTCCTTGTCAGCATGCTAACTGAGAGCTTCCCTTTAACTGGCCAAGCCTTGACCTGGTTAGCAGTGATAACCTTGCAAACCTGGTTATCAGTCTTCCCTAACTCATTTGGACCATCAGATTCTCTTCCAAGGTAGTGGTTGATAATCCTAGGAGAGAATTCTACACACCTTCCTCTTACATATACTTTTCTAAAATCAGCAGACTTACCATTAGCACAATCTTCTTGGAGGTTGACTATGAATTCCTTGACAAGCAGCTCATAGCAAGGAGAGAAGTTGGAGACAGTCTTGAAAAGGCCAGCAGAAGAAATGAGATCAATTAACTCTGTGCACTCAAGTGCATTACTGCTCAGCTCTCTTTCAAGTGCTACCCTTCTTTGATAAACAAACTTCCATCTATTCACACTTGAAACATGATGAAAGGAGATGTTGTCCAAAGGAGCTTCTGGAACAGCAGTTGATGACCTTGAGGGTGCTGGTTTCTTCTTTGGTGGAGATGTTGGGACATCTTCTTCAACATCTGAATCTGGAGGAGTGACAGCTTTCCTCTTTTGTGTTTGCACCTTGCTCCATTGTTTTGTAGGACCAAAGACAACTTTAGCTTTGTCCTTCTTTGGTGTAGCTTGCTTCTTCTCAGGAATTGCATGTCCTGTGTTCATCTTTTCTTTCCTAGTCCTAAGCCTTTTGGCTATGCTAGGGTTTACAGAAGCAATGATTTCTGTATCAGAATCATGCTCTAGGTTCACAACAGGAGGAGGTTGAGCAGTCTCCTCTTCAGCTGGTGGATCAATAGAGATTTGCTCTTTAGTGGAGGCCTTGTGTTGGTCCTCAGATGCTTCTTCATCACTATCAGTGGAGGCCTTTTTCTGGTCCTCAGATGTATCATCAGCAGTATCAGATGAGACCTTTTGCTGGTCTTCAGATGGTTCAACATCTATTGGGACATCCTGTTGAGCAGGAGTGTCCTTTTCAGCCTGAGTTTGTTGATCTTCTTGTGGAGATGGCATGGTGTTCAGAGGGATAGATATGCCACTTACCACTCTTTGCTCAGATAGGATCCTGTTTACCAACTCCTTTATGGAATCATCCACATATTCAGAAGCTTTTGGAGTGGTGTTTGATGGTGAAGGTATGCCTTTGGCCTTGCTGAAAACAGGGTCTTTTGTTCTTTTTGGAGTTCTTGGCTTTTGAGCAAGAGGAACACTTCCTCTGATTTCGTCCATTGGAGTTGAATCCATGGGTACCACAGAAATGGGGGTTGCATGCACCACATCTTCCTTGTTGAGGATTTCTTCAGAGATGTTAGGATTTTGGTGATGAGCCATTTTGAGAATGTGGTGAAGAAAAAGATTGAGATTGGTTGAGTTTGATGATCTCAGAGAGTTAGCTATAGCAAGCAAGTTGTTGTGAGAGAATGCTGAGAAGATGAATAGCTGAATGTGAGCTGATATTCTTATAAGAGCCGTTACTTGGAGAATTTTTAGGAGTGGAATACACAAGGTGCTTGACCAGACTGGTGTTGCCATCTGGTGATCATGCCACACGATGTCATATGACATGTTGGCACATCTCCATAACTGCTAAATTTCACACAAACAGATTCCCAATTTACCCCTTAGGTTTTCAAATTGGGTAGCATCCAAGGCTTTAGTAAATATATCAGCCAATTGCAGATTTGTAGCTACATGTTCCAATGAGATCACTTTTTCTTCTACAAGATCTCTGATGAAATGGTGCCTGATATCAATATGCTTGGTCCTGCTATGTTGGATAGGATTCTTTGATATGTTAATAGCACTTAAGTTGTCACAGTACAATGTCATGACATCTTGTGGGACATTGTACTCAGTGAGCATTTGCTTCATCCAAACCAACTGTGAACAACTGCTTCCAGCTGCAATATATTCAGCTTCAGCAGTAGATAAGGATACACAATTTTGTTTCTTACTGAACCAAGAAATCAAATTGTTTCCTAGAAAGAAGCATCCTCCTGAAGTGCTTTTTCTGTCATCAGCACTTCCAACCCAATCAGCATCACAGAAGCCAGTGAGAATTGGTTTGCATCCATGAAGGTACATTATGCCATAGTCACAAGTACCATTAACATATTTCAGAATTCTCTTGACTTGGTTAAGATGACTAACTTTTGGATCAGCTTGATATCTTGCACATACACCTACTGCAAATGCTATGTCTGGTCTGCTAGCAGTCAGATATAACAAGCTTCCAATCATGCTTCTGTATAGACTTTGATCTACATTCTCACCCTTGTCATCTTTAGTCAGCTTTAAATATGTGGGGGCAGGAGTTCTTTTATGAGTAGCACTGTCCATTCCAAATTTCTTGACTATGTTCTTAGCATACTTGCTTTGGGAAATGAACATGGAGTCCTCCATTTGCTTTATTTGCAGTCCAAGAAAGTAGGTTAATTCTCCTACTAGGCTCATTTCAAATTCAGATTCCATCTGATTGACAAAATGTTTCACCATCCTTTCTGACATCCCACCAAAAACAATGTCATCTACATATATTTGAGCAATCATGACATTTCCTTCTTCATCTTTAACAAATAAGGTTTTGTCAATTCCACCTTTCCTGTACCCTTGCTTGATAAGAAAAGTAGTTAGCCTTTCATACCATGCTCTTGGAGCCTGCTTCAAACCATAAAGAGCCTTCTTTAGTTTGTATACATGATTTGGACAGCTTGAATCAACAAATCCTTTAGGTTGTTCTACATATACCTCTTCGTTAAGATATCCATTTAGAAAGGCACTTTTCACATCCATTTGAAATAGCTTGAACTTCAAGATACAAGCAATTCCTAAAAGTAGTCTGATTGATTCAAGCCTTGCTACTGGTGCAAAGGTTTCATCAAAGTCTACTCCTTCAATTTGTGTGTATCCTTGAGCTACAAGTCTAGCTTTGTTCTTTGTAACAACTCCTTGCTCATTTGACTTATTCTTATACACCCATTTAGTTCCAATCACATTTATGTCATCAGGTCTAGGAACAAGGTTCCACACTTCATTCCTTGTGAATTGACCTAATTCCTCTTGCATAGCACAAATCCAGTATTCATCAGTAAGAGCTTCCTTGATGTTTTTAGGTTCTATTTTAGAAACAAAACAGGAACCTGAAATCACTTCTCTTGATCTAGTGCTTACACCTCTGTTGGGATCACCAATTATCAAATCTTTGGGATGATCCTTCTGGATTCTGATGGAGGGAGGTTTGTTGGATTGTTCTGTCCTTGCATCAGTTTGAGTGAATTCAGAATGATCACTCTTTTCTTCAGCTTCAGTTTTGATATCAGCAGATGTTCCAACATCTTCTGGAACATCTGTAGGAGCATCATCAATTATCACATTTATGGACTCCCTGATAACCTTGGT
This sequence comes from Lathyrus aphaca, assembly GCA_963966055.1. Lineage (NCBI taxonomy): Eukaryota > Viridiplantae > Streptophyta > Magnoliopsida > Fabales > Fabaceae > Lathyrus > Lathyrus aphaca. The sequence continues at coordinate 425,802,824 of OZ014523.1, read as the reverse complement.
TCTAGAATTAAATACTCTATATGCTCTGCTGTTTATAGAGTATCCAAGAAAAATCCCTTCATCACTTTTAGGATCCATTTTTCTTCTTTGCTCCCTATCTGCCAGAATATAACAGTTACTTCCAAACACATGAAAGTACTTAACTGTGGGTTTTCTGCCCTTCCAGACTTCATAGATTGTGGACAAAGTACCTTTCCTTAGAGTAACTCTGTTATGGATGTAACAAGCTGTGTTCATAGCTTCAGCCCAGAAGTACAAAGGTAACTTTTTAGCATGGATCATAGCTCTTGCTGATTCTTGAATAGTTCTATTCTTCCTCTCAACAATCCCATTCTGTTGAGGAGTGATTGGTGAAGAGTATTCATGATTGATTCCTTCTGAAGAACAGAAATCTAAGAATTTTTGGTTCTCAAATTCTTTTCCATGATCACTTCTTATTCTGATCACACAGCTGGCTTTTTCCCTTTGTATTCTTTGGCATAAGTCTTTGAATACATCAAATACATCAGACTTTTCTTTGATGAAATTTATCCATGTATACCTTGAAAAGTCATCAACCACCACATAGGCATACCTCTTACCACCAAGGCTCTCAACCTGCATAGGTCCCATAACATCCATATGCAATAATTCCAAAACTTTGGAAGTTGTCAGATGTTGGAGCTTTGGATGGGACATTTTGGTTTGCTTGCCTATTTGACATTCACCACATATTTTGCCATCATCAATCTTCAGTTTAGGAATACCTCTCACAGCATCCATAGATATGATTTTCTTTATGCCTCTGAAATGAAGATAACCTAGTCTTTGGTGCCATAGTTTCACTTCTTCTTCTTTAGATAAAGAGCAAGTTGAAGTGAGACTGAAGTCTTGAGGTTCCCACATGTAACAGTTGTCTTTAGATCTGGCTCCTCTCATGACAACCTTTTGTTCTTTGTTAGACACTATGCATTCAATTTTGGTAAAGTTTACACTGTACCCTTGATCACATAATTGACTTATGCTGATCAGGTTAGCAGTTAAACCTTTAACCAGCAGCACATCATCTAGTCTTGGTACATCTGGACAGTCCAAGGTCCCAACTCCCTTGATTTCTCCTTTAGCTCCATCTCCAAAGGTTACATATCTGGATGAATATGACTTTAAGTCTACTAGAAGATTCTTTAATCCAGTCATGTGTCTTGAACATCCACTGTCAAAGTACCAGTCTTCTTTAGCTGATACTCTTAGTGATGTATGAGTTATATATGCAACACCTTTCTTTGACCATTTGTGTTGAGATTTCTTTTGATACCTCTGCCATGTGCATTGTTCATAAGTAGATCTCCAAGGTTGTTTGTTGATCTTGTTCTTGGGCATGTAGCTTTGATCAGCATGAAGACTAGCTTTTGGTCTCCATACCTTCTTAATGACCTCTGTCTTCTGCTTAGGGGGTTGTTGATCTCTTTGATGTCTATGCAGCACTTTCTTGGTAACTTCTATCTTCTGCTTAGGAGGTTGCTGATACATCTGATTTGGATATCCATGAAACTTATAGCAATGAGGTTTGATATGTCCAAATCTTCCACAATGATGACATCTCCATCTTTGATACTTCTTTTTCATTATGTTCTTTTCAGGATGTTGAGACATCTGTTGGAACATTATGTTTGGCTTTGTGTTCTTTTCATGCTGTTGAAGCATCTGTTGAGACATCTTGTTTGACTGTATGGACTTTGAAGTAGTTTTGCTAGAGCTAGCTTCAACCTTATGAACTTTGTTAAATCCCAGTCCACTTTTATCCCCTGAATGCTTATTGTTGTTGAGAATAACATCCAGTGTGCTTGAGCTACTGTTCAGCATTCTAACAGATTTGGACATATGTTCCAACTTGGAGTTGAGAAGACTTACTTCACTTTTCAAGGTGTCAATGATCTCTAGATCACTTTCTTTTTCATCCTTTAGTGCCTCAATCTGCTTCTTTAGCTTTATACTCTCCCTGCATATTTCAGTGCTTCTTTTGACTAGTTCTCTGTATGATTGCTCAAGTTCTTCAAAAGTAAGCTCCCCATCACTGGATTCACTTTCAGATTCACATAATCCAGCTAGAGCAGTGATATGCTTAGCTGATTCTTCTTCTGAATCACCTTTTGAGTCTTCATCAGACCAGGTTACAGAGAGACCTTTCTTTTGCCTTTTTAAATAGGTAGGACATTCATTCCTGATGTGTCCATATCCTTCACATCCATGGCATTTAATTCCTTTTTCTTGACTGGTCTTTTCATCATAATTTGACCTTCTATTAGCATCATAAGGTCTTTTATTCTCAGAGGAATTTGTGTATCTTCCACTTGGTCTGGACTTGTCTTCCATCCTTCTGAGAATCTTTTTGAACTGTCTTCCAAGCATAGCAATGTTTTCTGATAAGTTTTCATCAGTTTCTGATTCATCATTTTCTTCTTCTTTATCACTATTTGACATCAAGGCTATGCTTTTGTTCTTCTTTACAATTATGTCATTCATTCCCATCTCAAATGTTTGAAGGGAACCAATGAGCTCTTCAACTTTCATTGTGCATATGTCTTGAGCTTCTTCTATTGCTATGACCTTCATGTCAAATCTTTTTGGCAAAGATCTGAGAATCTTTCTTACAAGCTTTTCATCAGTCATCTTTTCTCCCAAGGCTCCAGAAGTATTGGCTATTTCTAAGATGTTCATGTAGAATTCATGAATTGTCTCATCTTCCTTCATTCTCAAGTTTTCAAACTTGGTGGTGAGAAGTTGAAGTCTTGACATCTTTACCTTTGATGTTCCTTCACTAGTTGTTTTGAGAGTGTCCCAAACATCTTTGGCCAGCTCACAGTGATGCACAAGTCTAAAGATGTTCCTATCAATGCCATTGAATAAAGCATTTAAGGCCTTGGAGTTGCCAAGTGCTGAATCTTCTTCCTCCTTACTCCATTCTTCTTCAGGTTTCAACACTTTTGCTCCATCTTTGGTGTCTTGGATGTAATAGCAAGCTTCTCAAACAAATGATTTTGATGAAGACAACATGATGATCCATCTATCAAAAAGGATGTGCAAAAAGTGTTGAATATTGAAGAATTATTGAAGATCTTATGGACTGAAATAATTCTCAAGGTATATGTTTCAATTCCTTAATCATGCATATAAGTGTTCAAGATTTTCTCATAAAAAGCATAAAAATATCATTGTGTGTTTAAACTTGAAAATTCTGTTTTTTGGCTGCAGGAACCGGTTCCTCCCCATGTGGGAACCGGGTTCCACTTTCCTGAAAAGAACGTGATTCTGTTTTTAAGACTAGGAACCGGGTTGTCCCCCTCTGGGAACCGGTTCCCCTTTGTTAAAAATTCAAATTTTTTATAACGTTCAGCAGGAACCGGGTTGTCCCATGTGGGAACCGATTCCTACTGTAGAAATTTGAAAAATACTTTATTTTTTCATCAGCACTTTTCATGATAATCTTTCATTGGATCATGGCATCTTTTCATGATACAATACTCTTTTGAAAGGGTGTTTTACACACTATAAATTCTGCATTTTTTAAATAAACCCACACCTTCTTCATTAACAATTCATTTTTATAAATATTTTATTCTTTCAATATTTTCAAGTGTTTTTGATATCATTTTTAAGTGAAACTTTCTGCACTTAATTTTCATTGAAAATTATTGTAAGTTTCATATCATTCATTGAACACTTGTATACATTGTTGAGAATTGTTTCATTTGAAGAGGAAGATCAATTATCAAGATTGATATCAACATTCTTTCAAGACAAAATCTCATTATCAAGAATTACTTTCTGTTTTACCTTGTTGTCCAAGTTTGTCGGAAACAAGTGTGTGTTTGAAGAGGATTGTTCTTCATTCACTTGATTACCTATAGTGTAGATAGTAAGCATAAGCTGTACAATAATTCTAACTATAGTGAAATCTCTTTCGAGTCGAAAGAGGAGTGGAGTACCTTCGAAGTGTGAAGGGAACCACTATAAATTTCCGGTGTTCATTTTACTTTCAGCACTTTATTTTTCAGCACTTAACGAAAAATAATCAACAACCGGAAACACGATCAAAGAATTGTAGACTACCTAATTCACCCCCCCCCCCCTCTTAGGCGCACTCTTATATCTTACAGTTGGCATCAGAGCAAGTTCTAGGTAACTTGTTCCTATAGATTCAGATGGCTTCCGCAAACAATGATCGTGTTTTCAAAGATGGTGGTAGTAGCAACAAGCCTCCATTGTTTTCCGGTCAATATTTCGACTTTTGGAAACTCCGTATGAAGGCACACTTAGAAGCACAAGGAAGTGATATATGGGAGGCTGTTCTAAATGGTCCTTTCATTCCTATAACAGTTGTCAATGGTGCTAGTTCATCTAAGCCACAAGTGCCATGGGATGATGATGATAAGAAAAAGGTTCTTTATGACAAAAAGGCTATCAACATCTTACAAAGTGCACTTGGAATGGATGAATTCTTCCGCGTCTCAACATGTACAACGGCAAAAGAAATATGGGACACTCTTGTAGAAACTCACGAAGGAACGGCTGAAGTAAAAAGATCTAGGTTGAATACGCTAAGTCAAGAGTACGAATTATTCCGAATGCAACCGGGAGAATCAATCCTCGACTTGCAGAAAAGATTCGTGCATTTGACAAATCACTTGAAAGCACTTGGTAAGACACTATCAAATGATGAACTTAATCTTAAAGTGCTTAGGTCTTTAACAAGAGAATGGCAACCCAAAGTGACGGCAATCTCCGAAAAGAAAAGCTTAGCAACAATGACATCCTCTACTTTATTCGGAAAGCTTCAAGAATATGAGACGGAACTTGGACTATTGGAGAAACATGAGAACCAAGAAAAGAAATCCAAGAGCATTGCTTTAAAAGTTGATTCCAAAGTTGCAAAGAAAGAAGACAATCCGGAAGAGGACGAAAATTTTATGCTTCTTGTAAAAAGACTAGGAAAATTTTTTGGTGCAAAAAATAATAATGGAAACTCTAGTTACACAAGAAGAAAGAAGTTCTCAAAGAACAAAGAAAAGGAAACATCAACATCTAACGAAGATATTACATGCTATGAATGTGGAAAGAAAGGCCACATTAGACCGGAATGTCCTAAACTCGCAAAGAACCATGACAACAAAGGAAAGAAGGATTTCAAAAAGAAAGCCTACATTGCTTGGGATGACAACGAAATAAGTTCTTCATCGGACTCCGATAGTGATCAAAGCGCAAATCTAGCATTGATGGCATCACATCATTCCGACGATGAAGACGATGAGGTTAGTAGTAATAACTTTTCAATTTTTGATAATGACGCTCAAGGAGCAATTGATGAACTTTTAAGTGAGTGCAAAATTCTGTACAAAACCATTTCATCTCAAAAGAAACAAATCTCAACATTAGAAGAAAATATTGAGAAAATAGAAAATGGTTTTAAGCTTGAAAAAGAAAAATTGATTAGTGAACAAAAACAGAATTTTGTATGCACTAAATGTGAGTCACTCTCTTTTCAAATAGTCCAATTAAAAAGAGTCCTAGAGAGATATGAAAAAGGACAAATTGGATTGGAAAGTGTTCTTAGCAATCAAAGATATTCAAATGATAAAAGTGGTCTTGGTTACTCAAAATTCTCAAAACCAACTTCAAACAAGACCATCTTTGTGAAAGCTAAAGAACAAAATCCTATGAAAGAAAGTGACAAGCATAAAGTAGTTCATCAATATGCTAGAAAGAAAAGAAATAATAAGAATAAATCCTTTTCTAAGAAGAAATCTTATCCTCCTAGATATAGAAGCAATTTTGAACCTACTTGTTTTTATTGTGGTATTATTGGCCATACACCTAATGCTTGCTATGTAAGAAATTTTAGTGTTCCAAGTGGGCATTATGTGTGGGTCAAGAAAGGTGCTAATTATGAAGGACCCAAAGCTGTTTGGGTACCTAACAAAACTTAATTTGTTTTGTAGGTATGCTTGAAGACCTCCTCAAGTCAATGGTATCTTGATAGTGGGTGTTCGAGGCATATGACGGGTGACCTAAGCAAATTTTCACATCTAACGCTTAAGGCCAAAGGATATGTTACTTATGGTGACAACAATAAAGGAAGAATCCTTGGCATAGGCATCATTGGTTCACCGCCTTCAACAACTATAGAAGATGTCCTATATGTGGAAGGTCTAAAGCATAGTCTCCTTAGCATTAGCCAATTGTGTGACCGAGGTTTCAAAGTCAACTTCACTAAAGATGAATGCTTGATTGAAAATGAGGTTACTCATGAGGTTATGCTTAAAGGTAAAAGGGTTAATAATATTTTTCAAATTTCTTTAGATAACTTGTCTTTGAATGTTAGGTGTCTCTTGGCAAACAACAATGAATCATGGTTATGGCATAAGAGATTTGCTCATATTCATATGGAGCATTTGAATAAATTGATCAAGCATGACTTAGTCATTGGATTGCCAAAGATCAAATTCATCAAAGATAGGTTGTGTGGTGCTTGCCAAAAAGGAAAGCAAACTAAATCAACTTTCATTTCCAAGAATGTGGTGTCTACTTCAAGACCACTACAATTGTTGCACATGGATCTTTTTGGTCCATCGAGAACAAAAAGCTTCGGAGGTAATGTTTATGCATTAGTTATTGTTGATGATTTCTCTAGATATACTTGGACATTGTTTTTAGTGCAGAAAAGTGATGCTTTCAAAGCATTCAAGAAGTATGCCAAGCAAATTTAAAATGAGAAGTCTCTTACAATTATCTCCATTCGAAGCGACCATGGTGGAGAATTCCAAAATGCTTCTTTCGAAGATTTTTGTGAAGAACATGGAATCTCACACAACTTCTCCGCACCAAGAACTCCACAACAAAATGGTGTCGTAGAAAGGAAGAATAGGTCTTTGATAGAACTTGCAAGGACAATGCTAAGTGATTCAAATCTTCCTAAGTATTTTTGGGCGGATGCGGTGAGCACGGCATGTTTTGTAAGTAACCGTGTTAATATTCGGCCTATTCTCAAGAAAACCCCTTATGAACTCTTCAAAGGGAGAAAACCAAATATCTCTTTCTTTCACATATTCGGGTGTAAGTGCTTTGTTCTCAACAACGACAAAGACAACATTGGTAAGTTTGACGAAAAATCCGATGAAGGTATTTTTCTCGGCTACTCTCTCTCTAGTAAAACTTTTAGAATTTACAATAAAAGAACTCTAACTATAGAAGAATCTATGCATGTTAAATTTGATGAATCTAACCCCTCGAAAGAGGATATTGTTTTGTGTGATGATGATGATGAAATTGTAGAAGTTCCTAAAGAAGATGCTTCTAAAGACCTCATTGGAAATCTAGAAGAAAAACAAGAAGAACATCATGATGAATCAATTCAACAAGAGTCAATCAACAATGATCTTCCCAAAGAATGGAGAACACATAGAGATCATCCTATTGACAAAGTTATCGGAGACATAAGTCAAGGTGTAGCAACAAGATTGAATCTCAAAGATGCTTGCTTGAACATGGCATTTGTTTCACAAATTGAACCTTCTAAAATCAATGAAGCCTTGAATGACGACCAATGGATACTTGCGATGCAAGAAGAATTGAATCAATTTGAAAGAAATCAAGTTTGGGAACTTGTTCCAAGACCAAGTAACAAGCACATCATTGGTACAAGATGGGTGTTCAAGAACAAACTTGATGAAAATGGAATCATAGTTCGCAACAAAGCAAGATTGGTGGCACAAGGCTACAATCAAGAAGAAGGCATTGATTTTGAAGAAACCTTCGCTCCGGTTGCAAGGTTAGAGGCTATACGCTTATTGCTTGCTTACGCTTGTTCAATGAATTTTCAGCTTTTTCAAATGGACGTTAAAAGCGCCTTCCTTAATGGATATATCAACGAAGAAGTCTACGTCAAACAACCTCCGGGTTTTGAAGACTTCAAGCACCCTTCACATGTATACAAGTTGAAGAAAGCACTCTATGGTCTAAAACAAGCACCAAGGGCATGGTACGATCGTCTAAGTAATTTTCTATGCGAAAAAGGTTTTGAAAAAGGCAAGGTAGATAAGACTTTGTTTATTAAACGAACAAAGAATGATACCTTACTTGTTCAAGTGTACGTGGACGATATTATCTTTGGCTCAACCAACAATCAACTATGTGAAGAGTTTGCTTCAATGATGCAAGGCGAATTTGAAATGTCGATGATGGGAAAGATGAATTACTTTCTTGGACTTCAAATCAAGCAACAAAAGGACGGAATCTTCATAAATCAATCCAAATATTGCAAGGAACTCTTGAAAAGATTTGATATGGATAGTTGTAAAGCAATGTCTACACCAATGGGCTCCGGTACCTACGTTGATCAAGATGAAATGGGAACATCGGTTGATATCACAAAATATCGAGGTATGATTGGTTCATTATTATATTTGACGGCAAGCCGTCCTGACATTATGTTCAGTGTTTGTTTGTGTGCTCGCTTTCAAGCAAACCCTAAGGAGTCACATTTCACGGCGGTCAAACGAATCATGAAGTATCTCAAGGGAACGACAAATGTTGGTCTATGGTATCCTAAAGGTAGTAGCTGCACTTTAATTGGTTATTCTGACGCAGATTATGCAGGATGTAAAACTGATAGAAAAAGCACAAGTGGAACATGTCACATCCTCGGAAATGCTCTAGTTTCGTGGTCTTGCAAGAAACAAGCGTGCGTTGCTCTTAGTACAGCCGAAGCAGAGTACATAGCGGCAGGAAGTTGTTGTGCACAAAATCTTTGGATAAAGCAACAACTAAGTGACTACGGAATTGATCTTGGTTGCATTCCTCTCCGGTGCGATAACACAAGTGCAATCAACATCACGAAGAATCCCGTCATGCATTCTCGAACCAAACATATTGACATTCGTCATCACTTTCTCCGGGATCATGTACTTAAAGGAGATGTCGAAGTAACTTTTGTGGATACTCATAACCAACTTGCGGATATCTTCACCAAGCCTCTTGCAAAAGAACCTTTCTACAAAATTCGAAGAGAGCTTGGAATTTTAGATGAAGGTGATGTTTAATTTTTTTTTTTTATCTTGAATCAAGGTACACCTCTCTAAAAATTTATTTATTTATTTCAATATGCTTTATTTATTTAGTTAATTGTTTGAATGAAAATGTTTAGTTTAATTATATGTTCTAGTTTCGTTTAGTTTCTTGTTCAGTTTTCTATGTTTGTGATGTTTAGGCTTATGTCCTATTTTAATGTTTTCAACTAAGTGGAATTTCATGTTTTAAGTTTAAAACTTGTTCGCTTTAACGATATGCTATGAATTTCTTTATTTCATCTTTTCCCCATCCTTTTTGATAATAACAAAGGGGGAGAAGATTTGGTGTATGTTGTTTTGCTCCATTTGTTTTGCAGGCCTTTAATACTTGTCAAAATAAACTCACTCCAATAATTCAAGCAAATTATGGACTTAGGGGGAGTCATCAACATAGGGGGAGTCTTGCAAAAACAACATTCCAAGTTTTGGTTGTCATCATCAAAAAGGGGGAGAATGTAATAGCAAGCTTCTCAAACAAATGATTTTGATGAAGACAACATGATGATCCATCTATCAAAAAGGATGTGCAAAAAGTGTTGAATATTGAAGAATTATTGAAGATCTTATGGACTGAAATAATTCTCAAGGTATATGTTTCAATTCCTTAATCATGCATATAAGTGTTCAAGATTTTCTCATAAAAAGCATAAAAATATCATTGTGTGTTTAAACTTGAAAATTCTGTTTTTTGGCTGCAGGAACCGGTTCCTCCCCATGTGGGAACCGGGTTCCACTTTCCTGAAAAGAACGTGATTCTGTTTTTAAGACTAGGAACCGGGTTGTCCCCCTCTGGGAACCGGTTCCCCTTTGTTAAAAATTCAAATTTTTTATAACGTTCAGCAGGAACCGGGTTGTCCCATGTGGGAACCGATTCCTACTGTAGAAATTTGAAAAATACTTTATTTTTTCATCAGCACTTTTCATGATAATCTTTCATTGGATCATGGCATCTTTTCATGATACAATACTCTTTTGAAAGGGTGTTTTACACACTATAAATTCTGCATTTTTTAAATAAACCCACACCTTCTTCATTAACAATTCATTTTTATAAATATTTTATTCTTTCAATATTTTCAAGTGTTTTTGATATCATTTTTAAGTGAAACTTTCTGCACTTAATTTTCATTGAAAATTATTGTAAGTTTCATATCATTCATTGAACACTTGTATACATTGTTGAGAATTGTTTCATTTGAAGAGGAAGATCAATTATCAAGATTGATATCAACATTCTTTCAAGACAAAATCTCATTATCTAGAATTACTTTCTGTTTTACCTTGTTGTCCAAGTTTGTCGGAAACAAGTGTGTGTTTGAAGAGGATTGTTCTTCATTCACTTGATTACCTATAGTGTAGATAGTAAGCATAAGCTGTACAATAATTCTAACTATAGTGAAATCTCTTTCGAGTCGAAAGAGGAGTGGAGTACCTTCGAAGTGTGAAGGGAACCACTATAAATTTCCGGTGTTCATTTTACTTTCAGCACTTTATTTTTCAGCACTTAACGAAAAATAATCAACAACCGGAAACACGATCAAAGAATTGTCGACTACCTAATTCACCCCCCCCTCTTAGGCGCACTCTTATATCTTACATTGGACAGGATGTTCCCATCCATTGTTGACTGCTTTCCAGGCCCTATTGTCAAGTGATCTTAAGAATGCAATCATTCTTGGCTTCCAGTAGTCATAATTAGATCCATCCAGTATAGGTGGTCTATTTACTGATCCTATATCTCTGTCCATGTTTCCAGAATTTGTCTTCCCTAGATCTCACCCAGTATAAACAGGCAGGGTGCCTGCTCTGATGCCAATTGAAATTCTGTGATCAGGTATGAGATGTCGAATGAGATGTTTAAACACTTGACAACTTAACCAAAAACTTAAAGTGCAGGAAAATTAAACAACACAGTAATTTGTTAACCCAGTTCAGTGTATAACCACACTTACATCTGGAGGCTACCAAGCCAGGAGGAAATCCACTATAAGTAATATTAATTCTAGACTTAAACCACCCAGTTTAATCTTTCACTTAATATCTACCCAATGCAATTTATACCTAAGACACAACTTAGATATGAGTACCAACTCACTCCCCCTCAATCACACAGTGATCTTGTTTACAAGTTTAATAAAATTGAAGTCATACTTCAAACAAAACAGCTTGATCTTACTTCACAGTTTCAATCAAGTCACATATACACTTTTGCTTAAAAGCTCATAAAGTCGTACAATAAAAACAACCTTCTATTAAAACACAAAACACCCTATTTGGTCTTCTTAAATTCGTACTCTATTCTGAGAGTTTCTGTTGCTTAAATAGGTGTATGGATTTTGGGCTTTCTATAGGTTTATCCAATCCTGAAAACGCATGCTGCTTCCACCTTGAATTAGGGTTTGTTACTTCCTAGATTCTAGGTGATTCAGTTCTTCTGTTTATGTTGAAGACACATAACAACTCTCCCTACAGATGCGCCTTATTCTGTTTTGTCCATCCATAATTAATTCCAGATAACTTTCCTTAATTTACTCAGTTCTGTTAGTCATTAATTAATTCTGGTAGCAGGTTTGAGATGTCACAACATCTGTTGGGACATCCTGAAAAACTGAACTTAAATCATTAACACAATGTCCCAACATCTGGTGTGACATCCTAAATTAAGTTCATTTACTTATACTCTGTTTGATAATGTCCCAACATCTGATAGGACATCCTGAACTGAATTCAACATTTCTTGTTGGTCAAAAATTCTGCCAATCTTAAACATCTACAATGCCAAAACTTTCACTTCATCATCCAAAAGCTCTTTCAACTCTCGAGCAGAAAAATAAGCAGCTTATTTTTCCTCTTCACCAGGAGTAAGAAACCGAACCGACTTACTAAAGAAATTAATATGAACATGGTTGTACTCCAACCAATTCATACCTAAAATCACATTCATACCACTCAATGGCAAACAAACCAAATCTACACCAAAGTCCTTACCATAGATCGATAACGGACAATTCAGACATACGAGAGAAGTAGTTAATGACCCATCCGCAGGAGCCTCGATAACCATATCTCCTTGCATCAGAGACACAACAAGTCCTAATTTCCTCAAACAATCAAGAGAAATAAAATAATGTGTTGCACCAGTGTCAATCATATCAATCAAAGGAATACTATTAATATGACAATTATCTCTGATCAAACGATCCTCACTGGAAGTTTGCGTCCCAGTGAAATCGAACACCTTTCCTCCAGTTGCAGCTTTCTTGGGCTTCTGACAATGCGTACTATCGGCGAAAAGAGAAAAGAAAATGAAGTGAATAAAGTCGCCAGCTAGGCATTTTTATCCCGAAGGAAAGGTAATGCTGCATAAACCTGGAAAGAGATGGATAAGACGGTTGCGAACCAGAGAAACTGAGAAAGGGGGTTGGTTACAACCTGGGAAGGTATTAGCACCCAGATTGTCCGTCGTAATCGACGGGATCCACGCTTACAAGATTGTGTTTAAAGGGGGTAAGTATATGTGTTATCTGTATGCAAAAGCTAAGGATGAATGCACAGGTGTCAGTGCAAAAAGAAATGCTCGGGACTGAGGCTTTAAGAGAATACTGAAAAAGGGGGATGAAAAAGAGACTTTTGTTCGATAACTGTTAAGTTATGCCTATGTATCCTATTGTGCAATGAGGAAGTCAGAAAACCGTAGTTGGACTCAAAGAGACTGAAGATAAATTGACTGCAAACTGCTTACTTGCCTATGCTCAAGTGTATGACTCGTCTGGCTCGAGTGCTAATTGTCTTGCATTAGACAGAAAAAGCAAGTTCTCGTTTATGAATGAGTATGATGAGAAAAGAATCCCGAAGGAGACGATTATTGTTTGTTTTTTGATATTTTCAGTTTTGTTATTGTTTTTGGTGTTTTTCATAAGTTAATGAGCTTAACCCTAAATCAAGGGCTTGTAAACTCATTATATCCTCCCTGATTAGGGATAATGAGCCTACTTAGGTATGAGATAAGCATCTAAACTTAATTACCATAATGATGTATGATTAAGATCATGAACCTACTTGTGATTAATTAGGTGTTTTGGGGTTTTTTTTAGTATTAAGTAATGAGTTTAATCTCTAATCAAAGATTAGTGAACTCATTACACCATCCTAATAGAAGGATAATAGATGAGAACACTTAAGCTCAGGAAGATACCTCAACTTAATCCATGGTTAGGGATTAAATTCATTGTATAACAAACCTTTATTAAATGGATTTTGACTAAGGGATGAGATTAAGAAGTGGATTTTATGGTTTGTAAGACAACTTGAGGGGGACTTGTCCATTAAACACTAGGGTTAGTCCCTCTTAACCATAAGGAAGAGATAGAACCCTAATGTAAGGCCCAAGTTACAAGATGAAGTCTTGGTGATTATTAATGTTATTTGATTAAGAGGTTTAAACAAATTAAAGGTTTAACACTTAGGATTAAAGTTGTACACTCCATCCTAAGAGAAGGATGCAGGCATAACCCTAATACCAAAGTCCTAAAACTTTAAGAGTTTAGTCTCTGATTGTTGAGATGAGAAGAGAGACTCGAGGAGACTCAAAGGTAAAAGTCTAAGGGGGACTATACATAACCCTAAAAATTATCATGCTTGGATATAGTATCCTATGGTTTGTTAGGCTTAAGAGGAAAGATCTTCAAGGCCACCAATGGAAGAAAGCAAATGAAAAGAGAAGGAAGGAGAATAATAAGTTACTTACTTCCTGAAGAAGATAAGTAACTTAAAGAAAGAAAGTGAGAAGGTTGGAACATAAGTTAATCAAGTTCAATTCAAAGACAAGTTAAAATGCATGTGTATGAAATAATAAGAGGTTAGAGGTGAAGGCAAATCCACCTCCCAAAATAACTTACCAAAAGTTCCTGAAACGTTAGCATGGATGCATAAGACATAAAGAATGAAGAAATTAATTGAAATGAGATGAAATGAGATGCAAATACAAAATTCATAAGTGATTATGCAATGAAAATGGCATGTGAGATGATGCAAAGTCATACAATGTGAATATGAATGATCATACAAAGATGGGATGTCATGAAAGCATGCTTAGGAGCTTGAAAACACATGGATGTTTATGAAATGAAATGAATGCAAGACATGGAAACTGAATGAAGAAATGATCAAGCAATGTTTTAACATGTCCTAAGATGTCTAAGATGACATATGAATGATTGAAATGTCATGGCAAGTTCATGTGATGATGGATATGCAAGGTGAATGCAAATGAACATGAGAAATTAGGGTTTTATGGACATGTGAGATGCAAATGAACAAAACAGAAGCATACAACATGATAAAAAATTGAAATCAAGCTCAAACAATCCCTAAACCTATAAAAGTTCAAACCCCAAAGGAGAAGGTCAGAAGCTAAACCTATTGAAAGTTATGATTTTTCTAAGTTTGCTAGGGTTTTTGGGTGATTCTCAAAGAAAAATGCAAATCAATTTGAAAATGCAAGATAAATTCATGAGGAAAATAACCTAGAAACTACATGCAATATGTGAAACAATGCAAAAAGAATCAAGTTCAAAATCTTCTTGGTTAGGTAGAAATGATTTTTCACAGTTAGGGTTAAAAAATGTGATTTTAAAGAACCCTAATTCAAAGAAAATTGTGAAATTATGATCAACCCTAAAAAGAAATTTGTATGAAGAGTTTGAAAATGTTTCTAAATGCATTGGAATGGTTCATGATATTTTTGGTGATTTTTAGAAACCTAAATGCATTTTTAATTAATTAAAATACTTTAATTAATTAAAAATAACATTTAAATATTTTAAAAATAATTTTAAAATGCAAAAAATAAAATAAAAATCATTTTCAAGTTGAGAAAAATATTTAAAACCAGAATGCAAAGTTTCATATTTAAGTGTTTTACTATTTTAAATAAATTATGCAAAAGGAATGAATTAAAATGAAAATAAAATGAATAAAAATGCAAGACAACTTATCTGAGGGGTGAGATTCAATGGAGGGAAGACTGCGCATGCTAATGGGTGGATGGGATTAAATCTTGCATTTTAAAATTAATCTTAATTAATTAAAACTAATTAAAAATTAGGGTTTTAAGTGAACTGATCATGGCCTTTCATTTACGCGCTAAACCTAATCCTACGGTCCACATTTAAACTGGAAAGATTAAACCCTAATGACATTAAGGTGACCGGAGCAAGCTCCGGTCATCTTCTCCGGTCACCCCAAAATCCCAAAAACTTAAACAAGCATCTAAACTCCTAATTTCTTGCCCAGAATCACTCATCTGACATCCTAGAACATGAATCCACAAACAAAATTCATTTATCTTGCCCAACAAAGCTGAATCGAAATAATCAAGTTTTAGGTCAAAAATTTCAGAAGCTTCATACATGGTCATTTCTCAATCATTTTCGAAACTAAACATATCAGCGTGATCAGGGGAACATGAAGATTGATATTTTAACTTAAATATCAATTTCTGGAAAAAATGTTCTTGAGGTATACCTGAGATGAAGCTTTGCAGTTTTGAGCTTTCTGAGCATAGATTGCCTCAGCATGCTTCATGGAGGGCCCTTGGATCAAAGAAAGGCAGTTGTAATGCTTAGATGAAGAGATAGTAAGGTTTATGCAATTTTCCAACTTTGGTGTTTCTTGTGAATCAAGTAACCTAAACCCTAGGTTCAGTGCATAATTCTGATCTTTGAAGGTTGATTGAACATGTTATGACATAATTGAGCATATTAGAGGTCACTTAGAAGCTTGAAATGCCAATATGAAAAAATCCCTCTTTGACATGAACTTGAAAATTATGTGATTTTTACCAACTTTGAAAGGCCATATCTTGAGTTCTAGGATGAATCAAGACATGTTCTTGTACTTTTTGAAAAGGGAAAGACCTAATCTACAACTTTCATGCCCAAGAATTTTTTATTTGAAGCATTTTTGGTCATGAAAGAGGAGGTTGAAAATCTTTCCCAAAATGGAAAGTTTGCATTTCAAGTCATTTCCAAAAATGGCAAGTTTGCAATTGACTCAAAATTCTTCAATATTGTGAACTTTCCACCACTTCTAAGATAAAATAAAGATCATAGAGCCTCAATTTGACGAAAATGATCCTTTGGTTCCATTGTTGGGGGCCTCAGATGCCCTGATTTTGACTTAACTTGCTCAAGAAGTTACCCAATGATCAGATGGCTTCCACAATGAATTTATTCATCAAACTTGGTACACATGATCCTTATAACATATTAAGAACATTAGAAACAAGAATGACCAAAATATTGGAGTTAAGGCCTCTGAAAACAAAACCCTAATTTTGGTCATCTGTGTAGGAAAACCCTAGCTCTGCTTCCATGCCTTTGCCAATTCTTGTGATCCCTTGACTTTCATGAACTTTGGGGAGCATAATATGATCATAGAACACACATGGACCCTCTTGGAAAGCTTCAAGACCATTGGGATGGCTCAGATTGATTCTTGGATTGCTCAGATCACAAAACCTAGATGCAGATGAAATTGAACTATGTAGTGAAATAAATATGCAATATGAGATGGTGTGCTTATGTTAAAACAAAAATGAAAGATCACAAGCCATGGTGTTGATAAAAAGTGAGGGAAAATTTGGGGTGTTTCCAGCTGCCTCTATTCAAACATGAGTTAGTTGTGCAGGATGTAAGCGCCTGGCTTAACAGACCAACAAGATAACTTGTGGTTGCATACCAAAGACAGTCTGAAATTTGCACTCGCTGGATAGAAGAAGAAAAGGGATATAAATTGTAAAAGGTAGTATAGCATGATTATCAAATGAAGGCGATGGAGGACGACCATCGAGCAGAGGAAGACTGCTGGGGATAAAGTGGTAAGCAAAGCAATGACGGGGACGGTCGACAAGCTGGGGAAATAAAGAGACCATGACGGGGACGGCCATCAGGTAATAAAATAAAACTCTATGGGGATTTAAACAAGCATGGATGGGGACGACCATTAGGCTTGGAAAGTAAAGTACGTAACGATGGTGATGACCATCGGGTTAAAGAATAAATGAAATAATGATGAGGGACGGTCATCAAAGGTGAAGGATGATCACCTAGCAGGGGACAACTACTCTTTTTATCACTACATATGACGAATGTCAGATAGAAAAGATCAACGATGAGGATGAAAATCGGGTAAGCATGATGAAGGACGATCATCAAGAGGTGAAAGACGATCACCTATCATGGTACGACTACTCTCGGGGATTATTACGACACAGGACGAATGTCGGATAACAAGATCAATGATGGGGACGACCATCGGATAAATGATGAGGGACGGTCATCAATAGGTGAAGGACGATCACCTAGTAGGGGACGGATGCTAAAAATATATCACGACATAGGACGAATGCCGGATAGAAGGTTCCAATAATGGAGATTCCACTGGGGAAAAGGATGAGGGACGGTCATGTAAAGGTGAAGGACGATCACCTGGCAGGGGACGGCTGCCGAAGATATCACGACATAGGACGAATGTCGGATAGAAGAAAGTTGCTTTGTTGACGACTTATTGGGGAACGATAAACACGGACGAGTGCTTACGCCTTCAAGAATAAAAGATATAAGTTTTTGACAGTGTGTATAGATTAAAGATGCGGACGAGCATCCTCAGGACCATGATACGGACGAGTATCAGTAGAAGAAAACGCTGACATGTGTTTAAGGATGATGATACGGACGAGTATCAATCGGTTAAACAAGCAAAACAGACGAGTGTTGAATCTGCTGAGGAGTGATATATACAATGATACGTACGAGTATCAAAAGACTTATGTATTGGTATGTACAGGTATTGATTTTCTAGTGAAGTATGTGAAAGACACAGACGAGTGTCGAAAGATTGGGCCAGGGACATGGACGAGTGTTTGACTTGCTGGGGACGTATGACACGGACGAGTGCCAAAAAGAATATGCACAAGTTGTGAATCAAGTATCTGTATCGGAGAGTGCAAAGGGGATGCTTTGGCTTTTATCTGCACGGGATATGAGTTTTGTATATTGTTGGTAAAATATTGATGGTATTTGCAGGTGACTGGCTCGAACCTGGCTTGTGATCATGCAAATGTTTTATTCTTGCCGTAATGCTCCATATTAGACGAAATGCTACGCTTATTTCAGTGGATATGATGCAAATGCTATGATTATGCAAAGGAGAAACTGATTCGGGACTCGGATCCTGTGGGGATAAAGATCTCTGGCTGATCTTCTTGGAGGGATAACCCAGCTGGGGAAAGAGATCATTGATAGATCTGTCCGGAGGGAGAACTCTGCTTGGGGGAATAGATCATTGGTAGATCTAATTGGAGGGAGAACTCCTTAATGGGGATGAGGAAGTTCTAGCCACTCAGCTGGGGATGTGTTTCAGGTACTGCCCTATTGTGGAGGCAACTCTGTGAGGAATCAATTGCACCAACTCTGCTGAGGATGAGAGAAATTTGCCATCTCTGTGGGGAATGGAAGGTTCTTTAGTCACTTTTCTGTGAAATAGTTGCCAGGCACTGCTCGGGAGGTCCTGCTCGGGGAGGGGATAACTTCTGGGAAGTAGTATGTTGGGGATTCAATGCTTGATATGCCCCATGTTGTGAAAGATTGTCTGTCTTGATTGACTGCAACCTGTTAAAACAAAGGGAAACACACAAGTATCCTGAGGTATCCTTAACTGGTTTCCGTCATGGGATTTAGATTTACCTGAAGGTAATATATTTCCTGCAAACATTTTATTAGAAATGGCTCATATGTTTTTTGCAATTGCCGTATTATGAACATTGGACATTTTGTAAACGAAACAAAAATGTACAGAAGCAAAGTGTGACTGAAAAATCTGATTTTATTAATTTGTGTGCCCTGAATCGGCAAGTAAAGTCAAAAGAAGCGAATCCCCTGGAAGGAGGAGATTGCTGTAAAATTGAGAAAATAAAGAGTGTTGGCAACGTTGAAGATGATGCTCTAGTGAGCTTCCTTTGCTATGACCTTTATGACCTTGGCATTCTTCTTATCTTGCTTTCTAAAGAGGCTGATTCTGACTGGTGCTTTGTCCTTTCGTAGCTTTCCATGTTGTGAGTGATACAGATGAATTCAGAATGCAGTTGTTCGCTTATTCCCTGATTTTGCATGGATCTCCCTTTCGGGTTTTCAATCCACCAGAATACCCATTTTTTCCTGAGCTGTCCAATGCGGCTTTTCAACTCAGCGGGTGTACATTTTTTTATTTTCCCCTTATTTTTGCCCAAGTCTTTTATTTTGTTTTTGACTCGCCGGGATGCCCTATTTTTGCCTGGACTCACATTCTGTTTTTATGTCCAGCGGGTCATTTTATGTGAAGTATTTTTTAATGGCATCTGAATTCACAGGAGACGAGAAGTCTTCACCATCCATGGTTGCGAGCATTAGTGCCCCACTCGAGAAGACTTTAGTTATCACGTAGGGACCTTCATATTTTGGTGTCCACTTACCCCTGTGGTCTGTATAAGGAGGAAGGATTCTCTTCAAAACAAGCTCTCCCACTTGGTATTCTCGAGGTCTGACTTTCTGATCGAAGGCTTTCTTCATTCGCTTCTGATATAACTGCCCATGATAGATGGCAGCTAATACTTTCTCTTTAATTAGATTCAGTTGATTGTACCGAGACCGGACCCATTCTGCTTCATCCAGCTTCACATCCATCATTACCCGTAAGGAGGGTAGCTCAACTTCAACAGGTAGGACAGCTTCCATACCATACACAAGTTGATAAGGTGTTGCCCCAGTAGACGTTCTGACTGAGGTTCGGTACCCATGTAGAGCAAATGGTAGCATTTCATGCCAGTCTTTGTAGGTGACTACCATCTTCTGCACAATCTTCTTGATGTTCTTGTTGGCCGCCTCAACAGCGCCATTAATCTTTGGCCTATAAGGACAAGAGTTGTGATGTTGGATTTTGAAGTCCCGGCAAAGTTCTGCCATCATTTTGTTGTTCAAATTGGAACTATTATCAGTAATGATTCGCTAGGGAAATCCATATCGACAGATGATGTCTCTTTTCAGAAATCTGAATACCACTTGTCTGGTGACGTTTGCATACGAAGCTGCTTCAACCCATTTGGTGAAGTAATCAATGGCTACCAGGATGAATCTGTGGTCATTTGAAGCAGTCGGTTCAATCTTTCCAATCATGTCAATGCCCCACATGGCAAAGGGCCAAGGTGAAGACATCACGTTCAAAGTATTTGGAGGCACATGCATTTTATCTGCGTAGATCTGGCCCTCGTGGCATTTTCTGGCATAGGCACAACAGTCTGCATCCATTGTGATCCAGTAGTAACCTGATCTTAACAACTTCTTTGCCATTGCATGTCCTTCGGCATGGGTACCGAAAGAGCCTTCATGCACCTCGTGCATCAACAGGTCTGCTTCCTCCTTGTCAACACATCTGAGCAGGACCATGTCGAAGTTCTCCTGTATAACGAACCATCAGTATTGAGGAAGAAACTGCCAGCCATCCTTCTTAATGTTTTCTTATCATTGGATGATGCCCCAGGTGGGTATGTATGATTCTCTAAGAAGCATTTGATGTCGTGGAACCAAGGTTTGTTGTCAGCGACCGTGTCCACGGAGAACACATATGCTGGTATGTCCAGTCTGGATACCAAAATCCGAGGCACATAATTGGAAGTTTGAACTTTGATCATGGAGGAAATGGTAGCTAAAGCATCTGCAAACTGATTTTCATCTCGAGGGATGTATTCAAGTTTGACTGTTGTGAAGAAAGTCAATAATCTCCTCGTATAGTCACGGTATGGAATTAGATGCTCCTGATGAGTGTACCATTTGTCGTTGGTCTGGTTGATTACCAAATCCGAATCTCCGAATACATTCAAGGTTTTGATCATGAGGTCAATGGCTTCCTCAAGACCCATGATACAGGCTTCGTATTCTGCTTCGTTGTTTGTGCAGGAAAATGTGAGTTTTGCCGAGAAAGGCATGTGAACTCCTTTAGGTGTAATGAGCACTGTACCAACTCCACGACCATTCATATTGACATCCCCATCAAACATCATAGTCCATGCTTCTTCTAGGTCAGGCCCTTTAGTGTGAACAGGCTCTTCAAAATCTCTTGCTTTTAAGAACATGATGTCTTCATCCGGGAAGTAAAATCTCATAGGCTCGTAATCATCAATGGGTTGCTCAGCCAAATAGTCATACAACACACTGCCCTTGATGGCTTTTTGAGAAGTGTACTGAATGTCATACTCTGTTAGGATCATTTGCCATCTTGCAACCCTTCCGGTAAGTGCTAGCTTCTCAAATATGAACTTGACGGGGTCCATTTTTGAGATCAACAAGGTAGTGTGAGTCAACATATACTGTCTTAGTCGGCGAGCAGCTCACGCTAAAGCACAACAAGTTTTCTCGAGCAGTGAATAACGTTGTTCACAGTCAGTAAACGTTTTGCTTAAGTAGTATATTGCATACTCTTATCGACCAGACTCGTCATACTGGCCCAACACACACCTCATTGACCCTTCTAATACAGTCAGGTACATTATCAGAGGTCTTTCTTCAATTGGAGGCATGAGAATTAGAGGTTATTGTAGGTACTCTTTGATCTTGTCAAAAGCTTTCTGACAATCGTCGTTCCACCTGACTGTTTGTTCCTTTCTTAACAGTTTGAACAGAGGCTCATAAGTTGTAGTGAGGTGAGATATGAACCTTGAGATATAGTTCAATCTACCTAAAAAACCTCAAACCTCTTTTTAAGTCCTAGGTGCAGGCATCTCCTGAATGGCTTTGACTTTGTCGGGATCAACCTCAATTCCCTTTTCACTTACAATAAATCCCAGCAGTTTACCGGAACGTACCCTGAATGTGCATTTGTTGGGGTTCAACTTCAGCAGATACTTCCTCAGACGCTTGAACAACTTCAGCAGATTCACCAGACGGTTTTCTTTAGTAAGGTGCTTGGCAATCATATCATCCATGTAGCGTTAAATTTCTTTATGGATCATATTGTGGAATAATGTTACCATAGCCCGTTGATAAGTCGCACCGGCGTTCTTCAGTCCAAACGGCATTACATTCTAACAAAATGTGCCCCAAGGTGTGATGAAAGTTGTTTTCTCCATGTCTTTGGGTGACATCTTAATCTGATTATACCCCAAAAATCCATTCATGAAAGAAAATACCGAGAACTGAGCTATGTTGTCTACCAATACATCAATGTGAGGTAATAGGAAATCATCCTTCGGGCTAGCTCTGTTCAGGTCCCGGTAATCCACACACATACGCACCTTTCCATCTTTCTTAGGTACGGGTACAATGTTAGCGACCCACGGCGGGTAACTAGTCACAAAAAGGAAACCGACATTCCACTGTTTTTGTACTTCTTCCTTAATCTTCATGGCCATATCTGGGCGAGTACGGCGCAACTTCTGTTTAACTGGAGGGCAATCTTCTTTCAAGGGTAGCCTGTGCATGACAATATTTGTATCTAGACCTGGCATGTCTTGATAGGACCAAGCAAAGACGTCGATGTATTCCTGAAGCATGCTGATAAGCTGTTCTTTTCTTGAAGCTTGCAGACTGGCTCAATCTTCAGTTCTTTTACCTCTTCCTCGGTACCAAGATTAACAGTTTCAATTTCCTTCTGATGAGGAGTGATCACTTTCTCTTCTTGCAACAACCTGGCCAACTCTTCAGGCAACTCATAGTCTTCATCAACCCCTTCATCTGCTTGATTAATTGGATTATCGAAGCCATACAAGGTCATAACAGTGTTGTTGTCGGTGCAATCTGGAGGATTATCTCTGCAAGGGTTGAGATTTGTTCTTTTTAGTGATCAATTTTATTTTTGTTCACAAAAAATGAAGTTATTTATTTTGAAAACATTGCCATTTTATTGTTTTGTGCGAAAAATAACAAAAATGAAAAGACAGTGAGCGAAAGAGAAAATTGTTTGCAAAAGATGTCCATTGTTCATTGATACTCCATTTGCACAAAATACAAATATGACCCTATTACAAAATGAGTCCTGACACCTTGGGCAAGATGCAGGACTTGATGCATGCTAAAAGCAGGAAATAATAATTACTCTGCAGGAGTAACTCTTATAATTTCCTGGGAAGACCAGTTAAGGACTTGTTGGTTCAGGATCCTTGGACGAATCCAGCTCTCCAGGTTGAGGTTGCTTTCATCCTCGTCTTCCACGTTATTGACAGCATCTGGGGTTAACATCCCCCCACTTATGAACTTGGGCTCTTTAGCAGCCTCTGCTTGATCTTGTCGGAATGGTTTGTAACCCAAACCGAATATGTCCTCCTTCTTCTCCACCGGTAGCAGCTTGCCCCAACCTTGGGCATTTCCATCTTCAACAACCTTCCGGGCTTGTTGGTAGGAGACAATTGAAGTACCCATCCTATCCTCCTGGGATGCAGCAAATACTTCAGTTGTCGCCTCATTAACGTTCAGTGCTTCGAAACCTTGGCTCATGGTCTCATGGATTTCACCATCCATCTCAATGTATTTGTAGGTAGCCAGATGGCTAACAAAAATATCCTCTTCACCACAGATTGTGATAATTTTCCCTTCCCACTCGTATTTTAATTTCTGGAGAAGGGTCGACGTAACTTCGCCAGCGGCGTGAATCCATGGTCGACCCAACAAACAGCTGTAGGCCGGCTGAATGTCCTTCACATAGAAAGTAGTTTAAAAGACATGGGGGCCAATTATCACAGGAAGCTCCACCTCTCCAAGAAAAAACCTCTTGGAACCATCAAAAGCTCTGACCACTAGATTGCTTGGTCGGAGAGCTATACCATCATATTCAAGCTTAACAAGGGCTTTCTTTGGCAAGACATTGAGTGAAAACCCAGTGTCAACTAGAACATGTGAAAGCACAACCCCTTTACACTCCAGAGTGATGTGTAAAGCTTTGTTATGGTGACGACCTTCCGTTGTCAAATCAGCGTTGGTGAAGCCTAGCCCATGACTAGTATTAACATTAGACACCATTGTCTCTAGCTTATTTACCGTGATCTCCTCGGGCACGTTGGCTGCGTGCAGGACCTTAAGTAATGCATCCCGATGAGCTTCGGAACACAACAGTAATGACAAAATAGAGATCTTGGAATGAGTCTGGTGGAGATGATCCACAATCTTGTAGTCACTTCTCTTGATTATCCTTATAAATTCATCCACATCTTGATCAAAGGATATTTTATAGGCTTCTTTCAAAACTGGTTCTTCCGGCACTACATTTTTACCTTTAGCTTTGGCAGCAGCCTCTTCCTCAGTATTAACTCTTGGAACTTGTGACGCAAAGAGGCATTTTCTTCGGGTGAAGCCTCCCCCTCCCCCCGACATTATCCACCTGTGGTGTATGAGCTGAAGAATCAAGAAGGATTTTCTCCCCGTTGCAGTAGAGGTCTGAACCATAGTGCCATGGTACATCATTATCTTTTTCATATGGGATGGGCCCAGGTACCGTGATGGTGACTGGGCTTACTGCAGCTAAAGTAGGAACTGTGATCGTCTGTGGATTGTAATATATGGTGACAGGATTTCTGACTGATGGTGGTGATTAATGACTGAAGATGGGTTGTTGAGATCGTTGCTGAAAATTGTTGGAGTTGGGGACCATTGCTGGGTTGTAGTATATGGTGATTGTGGAGACGTCGTTGTTAATGGTTGATGTAGTTGCAGAAGCGGATGCGATTGAACTAGTGTTTGTTGAAGTGGTGGAAGAGATGATTGTTGATTTTATAGACGAGTCTGTCGGAACAATTGTCTTTGAAGTTGTAGGAGGAGTGTTTGTTGTTGCTGTAAGAGGAATTGATGATGTTGTAGAAACCGTTGATGTTATCTGCAGGATACCTTCTCTGATAAGGCCATTGATGCCACTTCTTAAGCTTGCACACCCATTGACGAAAACTTTGCAAGATTCACAACAGGCCTCACAACCTGGGAACACCTGGCATTTTAAAGGTTGAGTTTTAACCTCTACCAGAGGTGTTTGAATGCTTGCAGTATCTTCAATTAAATTCATGGGTTGATCTTCCTCAATTGCATTTATCCTGGGCCCACCATGGTTGGGCATAGGATTCTTTGTGACGTTAAGAGGTGGTGCAAAATTTAAATCCTTTGAATCAACTAGATCCTGGACCTTCATGTGCAAAGCTCTGCACTTTTCTGTGGTGTGGCCAGGTGCATTAGAATGGAAGGCACATCTGGCATTGACGTCATAATTTCTCGGAAGGTTATGAGGATCTGGTGGAGCTAGAGTCCTTAATTCAACAAGATTAAGCTTCAGAAGTTGTGGCAACAAAGTGGCATAGGGCATTGGTATAGGCTCAATTACCCTGTTGACTTGAGATGGCCTTTGCTGGAAAGGATGTTGTTGTTGGTTGTTGTTGTTGTTATAGGACCTTTGTTGAGGAAAATGTTGTTGAGGGAACTGTTGTGGTTGTGGAGTGTATTGTTGTTGAGGAGGTGGAGTAGGAATTGTGATAGCGGCAATTGATCTTGGCAGATACTATGGCCTTCCTCTACCCATGTGTACTGCATTGGTTTCACCCGACCTGTGAGGCCCTGCAAAAGGTTTCCTTGTGCCGCTAGAGCTGGTGTTGTTATCAGAAATCTTTCCCATTTTTAACAAACTCTTAATCCTTTCTCTGGTAATAACGACATCTGCAAAGCTAGTGGAAGAGAAAGCTGCCAACCTATCAATGTATGTCCCCTGAAGGGTGTTCATAAACATGTCTGTCATTTCTCTTTCCGACATTGGGGGTTGAACGGCAGCAGCTAATTGCCTCCATCTCTGAGCAGACTCTCTGAAGCTTTCCCTGGAGGACTGTAACATACCCATTAGAAGTTTTCTATTAGGAGCCATGTCTAGATTGTATTGATATTGGCGAATGAAAGCCTCAGCCAAATATTTCCAATTTCTGATTGTTGCCCTAGTCAGATGAGAGTACCACTCACAGGATGCTCCGGTCAAGCTATCCTCAAAATAAAACATCCATAGCTTTTCATCCATAGTGTAAGCCTTCAATCTTCCCAGAAAGGATTGAAAATGGGTGCAAGGGCAAGATGTTCCATTATATCTTTCAAAGCAGGGAGGTTTGAATTTGTGAGGAATTCTACCTCCCTCCACCAGCCCCATATCCATAACATCAAACCCTAAGGAGTTTTGAGACTCCAGAGATCTCAACTTTTCTGCTATCTCATCCAGCCGACGATCATAGACTTCATCTCCTGCCCCAACTACAGTGAATTTTTCCTCCTGAGGGTCCTCTTGCAAGGCACACCCTCCAGTATTACCCTGGGTATTCCTGATAGCATTAATGTCTGGGTTAAGATGACGCCCAAACTTCGGGGGATCAGTACGATGTTGTACATGATCATTGTTGCTGGTACATCTGTAAGCTCGGAAGGTTGTTTCTTTTCGGGTACCGGTGAACTCTGTTGATGGGGAAGACTCTCCTACGAGCAATGTTTCCTGAAATCACAACAAAGTGAGAAAACAACAAACAAAAACCTACAAAACAAAGAATGCGGTCATTATGCAATGCAGTATGTCTATTTGTCTTCCAAGGGTATCCGATTTGGTTTTTTGGTTTTGACCTTCCAGACCTCGAGGAATGATGATATTGGAGAGAAATGAAGCCCACGGGATAACACACAAACCATATATTACACATGCAAAGGTACATAGTTTTGTGATTACAAACAAATCCTCATGGTGGGTCAAAATACAACAAAATCAACAAAAGTACAAACAAATTTAAGTACAAATACAAAGAAATCAAACATCCATCCCATAGTCATCCTCTTTGACTTCCTTCAGGAGAGCATCAGTCACTGGTTCAATTGGATGCTCTGTGATAGTCCTGATAAGAAGGTTCCTAGTGGCAATAGCATTAGTCAACTACTTATACTTGTCTTGGTCTTTTGATCTCTTCAACCCCGCCCGGAGTTTAAACTCAGAGATTTCCTTCTGTGTTGCTAACAAGGCTTCCTGACTCTTCTTCTCATTATCTTCCAACTGCTCTATCCTAGCCTGGGTCTTCGGATTTTCCTGTGAACGAGCCTCAATAATTCGTATCCATCTAGCCTGACTCTCTTCTAAGTAGTGCTCAGCTCTGGCCTTCTGAATCTTGGCTTCCTTGCAACCATTCTTCAAAACCAACTCCCCTGCTCTAGCCCTTCTGATGTAATCATTTATCTTCTCAATTTTGGTCATATGCTCGATCCGGAGCTTCTCTAACCTCTCATTGTCTAGACGACTATCATTCCTCTCCCAGAGGGTCTTCTTCAGAGGTTCAGATAACTGAGTATTCCTTTCTTTCAACTTCTCAAACTCCTCTAAGCTGACTGTAGCTACAGGCTCTACTGCTGATGGTCCAGGCACATCCTCCAGGGTGAATGGCATGTGGGTGATCTGTCCTTGGATACAAGACCAATCAATATACTAAGCTGAAGCTATGTTGTTGCACTTGCCGAGAATGGCAGTCCCTTTTGTCTGAATATTATCCCAAGCCCAGACTGCTTGTTGGATGATAGCATGATTATTCTTAATGTCATAGTACAGGGTTTCTGATAAGTCCTGCTCTCTTGGTGGATGTGCCAAGGCATACCTTAGTTGCCTTTTGAACAACAAAGGATTATAGTTGATGCAACCCTTTACTCCAATCAGAGGTACATTGGGATACTGCCCACAGTTGATGATTATGTCTCTGCCCTTGGTGCTCTGATTGCACCACCTGATGTCTTCTAAAGTGAGAGCAATCATTCTCTTAGCCCAATTTCTTGACTAATGAGGATTCAAGAAAGCTTCTGACTTTGGAAAGTGTCTCAATAACCAACAGTAAAAGATAGGTGCACAACATCTGACTAATCTTCCCCTTTGCTTCTCATTCCTTTGATGCACTGAGTAGTAGAAATCCCCAAGCAAGGTAGGAACTGGATTCTTCAACAAGAATAGATGGATAGCACTATTGCTTACAAACTTAGGCTCGTCTGCAAATAAGATTATACCATATATGCTTAGGGCCAAGAGAGCACAAACAGTTTCCCACTTCCCTGCTGTAGCACGAATGGCAGTCTGGGTAATCAAGAAGTCCAAATAGAGGCCTGGGATTCCAGCCTTAGAAGTCATATTCTGATCAATGATGGTGGTCTCCAAATACAGAGCATTAGCTATATCCTCATTCCTAGGAGTAGTCATCTCAGGGTTGAAAGAAATCCCCCTCCTGATGGGGACACCCAACAACATGGAAAACTCCTCTAACGAAGGACCCAACTGAAAGTCTGGGAAAGTAAAACATCTGAGAGGAGGGTCATAGAACTGAAGGCAAGTGTGGATCACACTCCTCTGTGATGCATCCAAGTCCATGATCATGTCCATGATACCACCACAATGTTCCCTGAATAAAGGGACATGATCAGGAGTGATGAGTGTCTGAATCTGCCCGATGCCTGCTAGGGAGGGCTCAAAGAAATGGTATGTGATGTTGCTCTTCCTGGATGGGTCCATACTGATAATGGATGCTGATGAAGATGACTGAGGAGAAATACTAATGAAGGCAACTGATGAAGGTGCTAAAGAAAATTTCTGATGAAGATGTCTGAGGAATATATCTGATGAAGATGTCTGAGGAATATATCTGATGAAGATGTCTTAGCAGAAGAACAGTCAAAACCAAACCAAAGATGATGTGGATACCCTGTAAAACAAATAGACAAATGTTAAAATGATGCAAAATGATGTATGCAGAATGATATGCAAGGGTTTGTGATCAAGTGCTGGACCTGTTATTTGCCTTGATAAAGTCCATATGTGTTCATAAGTCCAGATGAAGGCTTAGAGAACTAGTAACCAGGTGGGGGACTCAAATAAAGAGTCACAAGTCCAGGGTTTCACAAGAATAGCCCAAAATGATGTATCCTTAAAACAAATCTGATAACAGGGTATGGTGAGGCCAAGGGTTCCTGCAAACCTTTAAACATCCCAACCCCCTCACAGGTACTGTACTAAAACAAGAATCCTCAGACTTGGATCAGTTATGAGAAGTGTAAACACTTCTAACCCGGAGGTACAGTGTTTACATAATCATAAAGGATCCTCCTCTAATTCAACTCAGATGCTGAAGGTCATAAAAAGGTCATCCAGACTTAGCAGGCTTCCCAGATAGCCCTAGTACTACAGGAAATCCGTAGCACAGAGTTCTCAAGAAGAAACCCATGTTTGAACCGTGTTTCATATTCCCGCACCAGACCGAAATGGAATGGGAAAGAATACGAAGCCACTCTATCCTATATGTCACTCAGGCTCCCGGTATGGAACCTTACTCACTGAATATCCCTCCCACTAGGGCAAACAAGAGATCCAGCACATCATATGATGATTAAGAACATGAAATGCATAAAAAACAGTAAATGAAAGCAATAAATAAAGCTGTACAGAAAGCAATAAATAAATCAATAAACAAAAAGCACAAGTAGCACATAACACCCCCATAAACACAAATCAAACAAGCACTAGGAGAAACTCACAAAAAGAACCAGAAGCCCTGGTTGCAAGATAAGGTGTCCCCAGCAGAGTCGCCAAGCTGTCGCTCCCAAAGATTTGCATCCCAGTGCAGACACGAACGGTCGGCGAAAAGAGAAAAGAAAATGAAGTGAATAGAGTCGCCAACTAGGCATTTTTATCCCGAAGGAAAGGTAATGTTGCATAAACCTGGAAAGAGATGGATAAGACGGTTGCGAACCAGAGAAACTGAGAAAGGGGGTTGGTTACAACCTGGAAAGGTATTATCACCCAGATTGTCCGTCGTACTCGACGGGATCCACGCTTACAAGATTTTGTTTAAAGGGGGTAAGTGTATGTGCTATCTGTGTGCAAAAGCTAAGGATGAATGTACAGGTGTCAGTGCTAAAAGAAATGCTCAGGACTGAGGCTTTTAGAGGATACTGAAGATAAATTGATTGTGAACTGCTTACTTGCCTATGCTCAAGTGTATGACTCGTCTGGCTCGAGTGCTAACTGTCTTGCATTAGACGGAAGAAGCAAGTTCTCGTTTATGAATGAGTATGATGAGAAAAGAATCCCGAAGGAGACGATTATTGTTTGTTTTTTGATATTTTCAGTTTGATTATTGTTTTTGGTGTTTTGCATAAGTTAATGAGCTTAATCCTAAATCAAGGGCTTGTAAACTCATTATATCCTCCATGATTAGGGATAATGAGCCTACTTAGGTATGAGATAACCATCTCAACTTAATTACCATAATGATGTAGGATTAAGATCATGAACCTACTTGTGATTAATTAGGTGTTTTTGAGTTTTTTTTAGTGTAAAGTAATAAGTTTAATCTCTAATCAAAGATTAGTTAACTCATTACAACATCCTAATATAAGGATAATAGATGAGAACACTTAAGCTGAGGAAGATACCTCAACTTAATCCATGGTTAGGGATTAAATTCATTATATAACAAGCCTTTATTAAATGGATTTTGATTAAGGGATGAGATTAAGAAGTGGATTTTATGGTTTGTAAGACAACTTGAGGGGGACTTGTCCATTAAACACTAGGGTTAGTCCCTCTTAACCATAAGGAAGAGATAGAACCCTAATGTAAGGCCCAAGTTACAAGATGAAGTCTTGGTGATTATTAATGTGATTTGATTAAGAGTTTTAAACAAATTAAATATTTAACACTTAGGATTGAAGTTGTACACTCTATCCTAAGAGAAGGATACAAACATAACCCTAATTCAAAAGTCCTAAAACTTTAAGAGTTTAGTCTCTGATTGTTGAGATGAGAAGAGAGACTCAAGGAGACTCAAAGGTAAAAGTCTAACGGGGACTATACACAACCCTAAAAATTATCATGCTTGGATATCCTATGGTTTGTTAGGCTTAAGAGGAAAGATCTTCAAGGCCACCAATGGAAGAAAGCAGATGAAAAGAGAAGGAAGGAGAAGAATAAGTTACTTACTTCCTGAAGAAGATAAGTAACTTAAAGAAAGAAAGTGAGAAGGATGGAACATAAGTGAATCAAGTTCACTTCAAAGACAAGTTAAAATGAATGTGTATGAAATAAGAAGAGGTGAGAGGTGAAGGCAAATCTACCTCCCAAAATAACCTACCAAAAGTTCCTGAAAAGTTAGCATGGATGCATAAGACATAAAGTATGAAGAAATGAATTGAAATGAGATGAAATGAGATGCAAAGACCAAAGTCAGAAGTGATTATGCAATTCAAATGGCATGTGAGATGATGAAAAGTCATACAATGTGAATATGAATGATCATACAAAGATGGGATGTCATGAAAGCATGCTTAGGAGCTTGAAAACACATGGATGTTTATGAAATGAAATGAATGCAAGACATGGCGAATGAAGAAATGATCAAGCAATGTTTTAATATGTCCTAAGATGTCTAAGATGACATATGAATGCTTGAAATGTCATGGCAAGTTCATGTGATGATGGATATGCAAGGTGAATGCAAATGAACACGAGAAATTAGGGTTTTATGGACATGTGAGATGCAAATGAAGAAAACAGAAGCATACA
Source organism: Lathyrus aphaca (assembly GCA_963966055.1). Taxonomy (NCBI): domain Eukaryota; kingdom Viridiplantae; phylum Streptophyta; class Magnoliopsida; order Fabales; family Fabaceae; genus Lathyrus; species Lathyrus aphaca. The sequence goes on along the minus strand of OZ014523.1, from coordinate 425,771,109 downwards.
ACATGATAAAAAATTGAAATCAAGCTCAAACAATCCTTAAACCTATAAAAGTTCAAACACCAAAGGAGAAGGTCAGAAGCTAAACCTATTGAAAGTTATGATTTTTCTAAGTTTGCTAGGGTTTTTGGGTGATTCTCAAAGAAAAATGCAAATCAATTTGAAAATGCAAGATAAATTCATGAGGAAAATAACCTAGAAACTACATGCAATATGTGAAACAATGCAGAAAGAATCAAGTTCAAAATCTTCTTGGTTAGGCAGAAATGATTTTTCAAAGTTAGGGTTAAAAAATGTGATTTTAAAGAACCCTAATTCAAAGAAAATTGTGAAATTATGATCAAACCTAAAAAGAAATATGTATTAAGAGTTTAAAAATGTTTCTAAATGCATTGGAATGGTTCATGATTTTTTTGGTGATTTTTAGAAACCTAAATGCATTTTTAATTAATTAAAATTATTTAATTAATTAAAAATAAAATTTAAATATTTTAAGAATAATTTTAAAATGCAAAAATATAAATTAAAAATCATTTTCAAGTTGAGAAAAATATTTGAAACCAGAATGCAAAGTTTCATATTTTTTGAAAGTGTTTTACTATTTTAAATAAATTATGCAAAAGGAATGAATTAAAATGAAAATAAAATGAATAAAAAGGCAAGACAACTTATCTGAGGGGTGAGATTCAAAGGAGGGAAGACTGCGCGCGCTAATATATGGCATTTTAAAATTAATCTTAATTAATTAAAACTAATTAAAAATTAGGGTTTTAAGTGAACTGATCCTGGCCTTTCATTTACGCGCTAAACCTAATCCTACGGCCCACATTTAAACTGGCAAGATTAAACCCTAATCAAACCCTAATGACATTCAGGTGACCGGAGCAAGCTCTGGTCATCTTCTTCGGTCACCCCAAAATCCCATAAACTTAAACAAGCATCTAAACTCCTAATTTCTTGCCCATAATCACTCCTCTAACATCCTAGAACATGAATCCACAAACAAAATTCATTTATCATGCCCAACAAAGCTGAATCGAAACAATCAAGTTTTAGGTCAAAAATTTCAGAAGCTTCATACATGGTCATTTCTCAATCATTTTCGAAACTAAACATATCAGTGTGATCAGGGGAACATGAAGATTGATATTTTAACTTAAATAGCAAGTTCTGGAAAAAATGTTCTTGAGGTATACCTGAGATGAAGCTTTGCCTTTTTGAGCTTTCTGGCCTCCTCCCTTGTGCAAATCAACTTCAGTGGACCCCCTAAGGATGATGTGATGCTTAGAACAAGTTTATGATGGCTATTTTGAAGTGTTTGGTTCTGGTTTTGCAGAAATCGTGTTTTTGATTTGGGGGGTTCCAGGCCATGGTGAGGGGTGATTTGTGTTCTATGAGTGATTTGAAGATGATTGGTGAAGTTTGTTTTGAAGTTTGATGGTTGTGTTTTGAGTTTCGAAGAAGGGAAGGTTTTTGGTAATTTTGTGAATTCTGGGCTCTAATGTGTTTCAGGCTTGAATGTGTTATAGAATGAGGTCCTTAGGGTTTGCATAAGAGGTTGTGATTGGTCAGAGAGTGGGTGGTGGCTCAGTTTGATTGGTATGGGAGGAAATGCAAAAATGTTAACTTATGTGTACTTGAGGTATGGGTCAATGCAGCAGGGGATTCTGAGCATAGATTGCCTCAGCATACTTCATGGAGGGCCCTTGGATCAAAGAAAGGAAGTTGTAATGCTTAGATGAAGAGATAGCAAGGTTTATGCAATTTTCCAACTTTGGTGTTTCTTGTGAATCAAGTCATCAAAACCCTAGTTTCAATGCATAATTTTGATCTTTGAAGGTTTCTTGAACATGTTATGACATAATTGAGCATATTAGAGGTCACTTAGAAGCTTGAAATGCCAATATGCAAAAATCCCTCTTTGACATGAACTTGAAAATTATGTGATTTTTGCCAACTTTGAAAGGCCCGTATCTTGAGTTCTATGATGAATCAAGACATGTTCTTGTACTTATTGAAAAGGGAAAGACCTAGTCTACAACTTTCATGCCCAAGAATTTTTTATTTGAAGCATTTTTGGTCATGAAAGAGGAGGTTGAAAATCTTTCCCAAAATGGAAAGTTTGCATTTCAAGTCATTTCCAAAAATGGCAAGTTTGCAATTGCCTCAAAATTCTTCAATCTTGTGAACTTCCCACCACTTCTAAGATCAAATAAAGATTATAGAGCCTCAATTTGATGAAAATGATCATTTGGTTCCATTGTTGGGGGCCTCAGATGCCCTAATTTTGACTTAACTTGCTCAAGAAGTTACCCAATGATCAGATGACTTCCACAATGAATTTCTTCATCAAACTTGGTACTCATGATCCTTATAACATATTAAGAACATTAGATACAAGAATGACCAAAAAATTGGAGTTAAGGCCACTGAAACCAAAACCCTAATTTTTGTCATCTGTGCAGGAAAACCCTAGCTCTGCTTCCATGCCTTTGCCAATTCTTGTGATCCCTTGACTTTCATGAACTTTGCGGAGCATAATATTATCATAGAACATACATGGACCCTCTTGGAAATCTTCAAGACCATTGGGATGGCTCAGATTGATTCTTGGATTGCTCAGATCACAAACCCTAGATACAGATGAAATTGAACCATGCAGTGAAATAAATATGCAATATGAGATGGTGTGCTTATGTTAAAACAAAAATGAAATATCACAAACCATGGTGTTGATAAAAAGTGGGGGCAAATTTGGGGTGTTTACAATAGGCAATCGCCTGCTTAATCTCAGGCCTCAAACCATTCTCGAATTGAACACACTTTGAGAACTCAGCAGTTGCTTCACTATAGTGTGGATAGAACTTTCCAAATCAGTGAACTTCGCAGTGTACTCAGTCACAGACAGGCTGCCCTGCTTCAGCTCCAAAAACATGATTTCCTTATTTCCCCGAACATCTTCAGGAAAATACTTCCTCAGGAATTCTCTCTTGAACACAGCCCAGGTGAATGCCTCACCAGATGCATCCAACCGTTGGTGAGTGCAAACCCACCAATCATCAGCCTCAGATACTAGTCTATGTGTACCCAAACGCACCTTGGTTCCCAATGAACATTCCATAACTCTGAAGATTCTCTCAATCTACTTAAGCCAATCTTGTGCTCCATCAGGGTCATACTTCCCCTTGAATGTTGGTGGATCATTCTTCCTGAACTCATCACTTTCACGATCCCCAACATTCCTTAGATTTTGGACAGCCGGTGCCATCGCTTGCATAGCAGCGGCAAGTGCAACATCGTTCCTCCCAGCCATTCTAAATATGTCACATATCACAACACAATCCAACAATGATTTAGAATCAACAACAACAACACAACTACAGCGTGTCAACAACACTCAACACTCAACAATAACACAATGACTCAAAAACTCTACGACTCAACTACTTCTTCGGACGGACCGACCTGCTCTGATACCACTTTGTAACACCCAAAACACCCCACGTAAATATTAATAAAATAAGAGTACAGTTTTCAATTTTTATTTGAGTATCACAATCAACTTCATAACCGGCTCACTGATACGTTTTTAAAACATTTGTTCAACATGAAGCGGAAATAAATTTTACACTAACATGACTTAACTTCAATTATAAAAAAAATTTTCAAAAGAAATAATAAATAACAGCAACGTCGACGCGACACCCAAAGCGATGTATCAGAGCCACCACCCTAAAGACGAGAAGTACTCCGACTTCACTGACCACCACTTGACTTATCCTGCTCACCTGCACCTAACCAATGGGAGGGTAACATTCAAACAGAAGGGGTGAAATATTTACATCGTAAAGATCATATAATAAGAATAAAGCAAGTATCCCAAAATACACCACTTCTCAACAAATATTATTCAACAACAACTTATACAACAACTACACATACTCACACATCATATAAAACAACTATAACAATCATGCAATGAGACTTGACTTGACTCTATGCATGTGGTACCATAATCCGATCTCTATTTCAAGATCCATTTCCCGTCGGAACTCTCGACCCCTATTTCGTGATCCAGTATGATCCATATTTCATGATAACACCATCGGTCCCTATTTCATATCCATGTATGATCCCTATAGCATGACCGTACCAACATCACAACAACGACATACCCCACCGCGGTATGTTACACAACTATGCGACACGTTATGCAACACCAATGACATACATGCATACTCATTACCACTATATCATACAACATCAATCAACAACAGTCACATATCATAACATTTATCAATTACTACTAATCATCATCAACACAATTATCATGCATTTTATAACTTATAATCATGTAATTAAGTTCATATCACAACAACGCAACATAGCATATACAACATATCACGTACTCATATCCCATCACTTAAACAAATGAAATATACCAACATAATACTACTCAACAATTAAACAACATCAGCGTCCACAAATATGCATATTACGTTTAGCTCAATTACACTAATTATCCCTACAACTAGGTGTATAATTCTCCTCTCACTACTTCTAGCTACCCCGCATCACTTTCTAAGCATCACTAATGAATAAAAATAACTTTATGTAAGTTTTGGAATTTAAAAATCGACATTTTCTGCTCCAGGTCTCGCTCAGCGAGGGGGTTTGCTCGCTAAGCAAATAGCCCACTGACTCTTGCTCGTTAAGCAAGTGTAATACCCTAAAATTTGACCTCTTTATTCATTTCCAACCTCAGGTGGTTTTTTGCTTCGTCATTTTGCATGATCATCCAAGCATTCATCGCATTCAAAAAATAATAAAAAGGAAAATAAGTCATAAATAATTCGCATGTGCATGAGGCATGTGACGGGCCAAGTGACAATATTTGAAGCTTAAGGCAAGAAAAATCACTACAAAAATAATACAAGACTATTTCATGAGAAGTCCTCCAATAAAAGCAAAAATTGAAGTTTTGGGGCCATTAACCGGTTAACGGATTGGTTAACCGGTTAACGGGGGAGAAATTTTGAAAAATCGTTAAAATATAGTTGGTTCTTCCTTTCCCTCCATATTTTCCTTCCTTTTCTTCCTTTTTCATTTTTCCACTTCATGCCACCTCATAACCTTGGATTGTTCTACCATATTCTAGAGTGTTCCATGGAATATTCCAAGGAATATTCTAAGGAATATTCCAAGGAATATTCCCTCTCCAACCCTAACCCTAACTAACTACAAACCTAAATCCATTCCTAAACCTAACTCCATTCCCAAACCTAGCCATAAGCCTATGCATTATATAAACCCATCTCATCCCAAAGCAAAGGGGTTCACTCTCATAATTTCACAATCCCAATTTCTAGAATCACTTTTCTCTCACTTTTCCTCCATTTTCACCGAAGCTTTTTTTTTCAAAGAAGCTCTTCAAGTTTCACATTGAAACTTGAAGATCTTAAAGCTTAGCCTCCAACCTCAGTTGATTTGTGAATTATGGAAGAAGAAGCTACTAGTTTTTTTTGAGATTACAACTTATCGGAAGTGCAAGAAGTCTCACGCATCAAGAACGCATTTATTTTGCGTATTCGCGGATTCTTCGGATTTATCTTCGTTTGAGCTTTGATTCTTACAACATTTACCGAAGCACTCCTCTGCTTCGTAGGTTGGTGATCTAAAACCATTATTTCTTTAAATTTCTGTCCATCTCGCCTTAAACGGCATTCTCCGCATGATTATTGATTGTGTAGTCATTGTATCGATTGATTTTGCTTCCGTTGCATTTTATACGTTTTGATTGTTTGTCACTAGAACCGTAGCTCGATTTAGGTCCTACTAGGTGCTAGAATGTTGCATCTAGGAGTAAGATTAATGTTAACATGTTCCTAGGTGTGTTGGAGACCATTAGAAGTAAGTTTGTGGCCAAAAGCACTTATTTCTTAACTTTTTTTCACACTTTGTTCAGTGTTAACCAGTTAACCAACGCGTGCGTTTTTTCCACAAATTGGTGTTATCTTAGGTCCATTAACCGGTTAACGCTGTAGAAATTTGTTTTTCATCTAGTTTGATTGCTCAACCTTATTTCATTGTGCCTTTAATCCCCATACATGTTTAGGTACTTATTTTAGGGAATTTTCAAGATTAGTTTCGACAACTCATTCCTCCGTTTTGAGTCGTTTCGACACGTTTTCGTTCATTTCACATATTGTGTGTTTATGTGTTCATTTGTGTATTATTTGACTCATTGCATTTTGTTACTATGTCTATGCATCATTTGGCATGTAAATGATCATAATGTATTTTGTTTTTGCATCTCTCACATCTTTCGTTAATCCATTTGCATCATTGCATCACATACTTAATGTGGCATTTCATATGATTATAAAGGTGTATGTGCATTTTGTTGCATTTTTGTGGTATGGTTGTTCACATCATCTACATTGATTCAAGTTCTGAAATTTGCACCGAGCCACATAACATACTTGTTAATCCATGTTAATATTGATTCATGTTGATGTTGATGTATGATCATGTACATGTGTATATTCCATACTTTGTATACTTGTTGCGTAAGTGATTCATTTGATGTATCTTTGCATTAATCCATCATAAAATAAATGTTCATTCAATTATATGCTTGATACGTGTTCATGTTGCGTGTGCAAGTTAATTGAGCATTTCACATTGAGTTTGTGCATGAAAAATAAAAATGATCAAATTTACATTTTACATTTCATAGTTGTCTTTGCATATAGGAGTTGTTAAATGCATGTCGCTTTTTATGATGTTCATGATGTTTGTGGTCTTTTACACTTATTTTTGCATGCTGTATGCTGGCTGTAAAAAGCTGCTTGTGCTTGGCCTTGTATTTTCATAGCTTATTGTGTAATGAGAGTTGTAGTAGGTGTTGAATTCTTGTTTAGCATGCTTGTTAGTTCTAGTAGACTTGAGAATGGGTCTAGTTTAGGTCCTAGAGCATTAGGATAGAATTGTGGTTTGAGTTTGCTTTCTTATTTTCAATAAAATGCAATACTAACCTTTGTTTTGTAGGGAGGTTGAGGTATGTTTTCTTACACCATATCCTTTTATTTTTATGCATTTAGTATGCGTTTAATTTTATTTACCTTCCATGTGTGTTTGGTAGGTTTTCCCCTTTCTCTAGAATCAACTTAACTTCCTTAAGAAGTAAGTTACATTCTATTTCCTTTTTGTTTCCTTTGTCTCGTTAGAATTAGAAAAACTCACAAACCCTTAGGACCTCCATTTGCATGAATAAACAACTTAGGGTTGTGTCTTAGTCCCCCTTAGTTTGTCCTTTTGCAACTTGAGTCATTCTTCTCTCATCCTCAAACAAAAATACAAAAGACATTTAATAAAGGATTGAAATATTCTCTTGTGTATAGCCTTATTCCATGGGGCACTTATATTCATTCCATCTTGGAATAGTGTGATCTTGTCTAGCATGATGCACAAGTTTGATCATGAGACTATCTTCACAAAGAGAACATAAAAATATTGCTTCAAAAGCTACAAAAACATGTAATAAGTTCAACAAGCTAGTGAACTTAGACCTTAATCCTTAGAAACAAGTCTTGCATAAATTCTCCTCACTTGGTGTGCTTGTTCTACTATTCCATCTTGGAATGTAGTAGCAAGTACACATTCCATGGAAAAGAGTTTGAATTCACTTCCTTGTGCCAAATTCATACAAACTCTTAAAAAGCAAACAACAAACAATAAGCGACTTTCCTACGGGAATTCTCTTCTCACCTCATTCATTCATAACGCGAACTTGTGACGACTTGTCTCGCAGGCAAGACGGTAAACACACTCGTTCCGGACAAGCCTGCAACATCTGAGCATAGACATAAGCAGTTCCAGCCATAAAAACACAAACAAATAGTTCCCGACTTATTTAGGCGAACTACATCAACTTTGATCCTCATTTTCCTGATGAGGTACATATAAGCGGGGTAGGGCCTGTTCGAGCACATTATTTATTTTCCCTACATTTTTCCCTTTATTTCCATTTTCTTTTCCAATTCCCTTTCTCATTCCATTCCAGTTAGCAGTTTTTGTTCAGCAACATCTTATTTCTCACCCTTCGAAGCAAACAAACAAGCGTGGATCCCGTTGGGTACGGCGGACGGTGTGGGGTGCTAATACCTTCCTAGGTCGTAACCGACTCTCGAACCCAGATCTTTGGTTCGCAAGGCCTCATCCTTTCCTTCTTCCTCAGGTTTGTGCAACATTACCTTTCCCGTTCCTTCGGGATAAAAATGCCTGGCTGGAGACTCTACCTTTTCCGTGCCACTTTCGCGTTTGTAATAGGATGAAAATCCCGGGAGCGACAACTGGTGACTCTACTGGGGATCGAACCCAGAATCAATCCTAGCGTTTGTCTGTTTTTGTTTCTTTGGGTATTTATCTGTTTGTTGTTGTATGCTTTAGTTTAGCTTTACTGTTTTCATTTACAATTTTACTTTACAGCTTTACTTTACAGCATTTATTTACTGCTTTCATTATTTATTTTCCATGCATCATATACTAGACTGTGCTGGTTTTCATTTTTCCTGCGGGATGGGAGTTACTATGAGATAAGCCAAATACCCGGCTTAAGTGCATCTAGGACTTAGAGTGGTTCCACTTTGGCTTCATGGCATCTTTCTATATTGGTATTAATGAGTTCCACACCCTGACTTGCGACCTTCTTGGAAATGTATTGATACCTGAATCTTTTTGGGGCAATATACAACCTTGATAGTTATGTGCAGTCAGGGGACCGATCATTGAGAACGTTTATGGAAACATCCCTCTCCAGTGATGACAGTGGCAGACCACATTTGTTGGCAAACCCACTCGCATCTGAGGGCCCACTGGGAACTCGCATATGATGGCATGGTTCTCTTATAGGAATCCAGTTAAAGCAAATTGTTCATATGAAAATAGTAATGTATCCCAAGGGATGAATGTACTATTGTTTCTCGATTCAGTGCTTGAAGCTGGGGACTTATGAGGGATGTTTGTTTCCTTGGACTCAGTTGAGACCTCCCTGAGTAGTACATAATGCCAAACCGATTCCCTGATTTAGTCATGAGCCATTTCTTGGAAATGGTGAACGTATTATTGCTATTCAGCTTTGAGAGACCATGATGTTGACCCGAGTAGTACACCTGTGAGATTGAGAGGGGTTTATAGGTTTGTAGGAACCCTAACCTTCAACACACCCACTGTGCCAGTATGGTTCAGTATTGTGATTTGTTCTCTTCAACGTTGATTCCGAGATTTGAACCTTTGATCAGAGAGATGATTATTATGATGTGATGATGTTGTGACCCTGCACAGACACTTTCTCATATGATTGACACTACACAGACACATCACTGATCACATGCCTCTCCTTGCATAAGCATCATGACATCATTAATCATTTGTTTTCTTTTTATTCTCAGGGTTCACACTACTCCCGATTCTCAGTCGCATTACTACTTCAAGATGGAAATTCCAAGGAAGAAGAATGTTCATTATACTTTCCCGCAACCAGAGACTGGAAGTATTCAAAAGATGATCAGTTTGATGAATGGCAAGGTTCTAGATGACTTCAGAAGAGAGTATGGAAGGATCTTGGAATATGTGAATAAGCCAACAGTTGATCAAAAGGATGGCCTCCATTCCTTGCTACAATTTTATGATTCACAATTACGGGTCTTTGTGTTTCCAGATTACCTTTTGGATCCCACATTGGAAGAAGTTTCCAGCATCCTCAAGGTCCCCATCAAAAGTGGTGTTCCCTATTATGGCTTGGAGAAGATTCCCTCATGCAGAGACATAGCTGGCATTTTCCATTTGGATTTGTCCAAATTTAGTAGAGGGCTGGATGTCAATAAAGGTAAGGGTTTTCTCTTAGATTTTCTTGTCAAAGAAGCTCAAAATCTGGCCTCATAGAACAAGTGGGCTAAGTTCAGTACATTGCTAGCTTCGATGGTATATGGGATAAGCTTGTTCCCAAGGGAGAAAGGTTTGATTAGCATGGAAGTTGTTGTCATCTTCATTCAGAGAAATCCATTTCCTACATTGCTAGGTAACTTTTGTTATGGGGTCAATTACAGGAACGAGAAAAGAAAAAGATATGTGAACTGTTGTGCTCCTTTGTTTGTTGATTGTTTGTAAGGCAACTCCCAAAATATGGACCTTTCCAAGACTTGAAACGGCATTGGAAGTGGTCCAAAAGATTGATGGGCTTAACCTCAAACAACATATCTTGGGGGTGCAATAAAGACCTGATAGGCAAAGAGATTATTGTTAGCTATGGAACTTTCCCCAATGTACCCTTGTTGGGAAGGAAATGGGGAATAAACTATAATCCTTCGTTGTCCAGGAAACAGTTTAGTATTCCTCTGAAGGTTCCACCGTTATCTGAAGAGGTAGTTAAGTCATTGTATTTCTTGACAGAAGGTAATATGGAGTTGTGTGTACAGGTAGCCCAAGCTTGGGAGGTCAGGATAAAGAAGGGAAAGAAAGATTTTGGGAAGGTGGACCCAAAAACATATGATCCTTTTGCTACATGGTTGAAAGATCATGTAAAAGTCTTACTTACTCCATTCTCTCTGGAGTCCCCTTTGTACCCTAAAGACGAGTCACCCTTGGATCCAGTATCTCTCAAAGACTACCAGAAATTGGAGGCCTTGGTTAAACATCTTAGAATAGAAAATTGTAAACACCCCAAATTTTCCCTCACCCATTCACACCATGGCTTATGATCTCCTCATATGCATAAACTCAATCATAGCATCTCATATCACATTTTTGATTCACTGCATAGATTCAAAGTCATCTGCATCTAGGGTTTGTGATCTGAGCAAATCAAGAGCTTCTTGAGCCACTCCAAAGGTCATCAATCACTTCAAATGGGTCCATGTATGTTCAAGCATCATATTATATCCCCTCAAAGTCAAGAATGTCAAAGAATCACAAGAACTGAGAATGGCATGGAAGCAGAGCCAGGTTTGACTGCACAGATGACCTAGAATTAGGGTTTTGGTTTCAAAGGCCATAACTCCAAATTTTTTGGTCATTATTGTTTCTATTGGTCTCTATATGGTATAGGGATCATGCATATCAATTTTCATGAAGAAATTCAATGGGGAAGTCATCTGATCAAGGGTTGACTTTCTAAGTAAGTCAGTGCAAAATCAGGGCATCTGAGTCCCCCAATGACCCAACCAAGGGGTGTTCATCATCATTTTGATTATGTATGATCTTTATTTGATCATGGAAGATGTTGGAAGTTCACAAAATTGAAGAATTTCAAGTCATTTGCAAAGTTGACTTTTTGGGAAAGTTGACTTATATTGAAAATTGCCATTTTGGGAAACTTTTTCAACCCTTGCTTTTTAATTCAAAAATGTTTCAAATGGAAAAACTTTGGTCATGAAAGTTGTAGAATGGATCATTCCCTTTTCAAAAAGTACAAGAACATGACCTAATTCATTTTGGATCAAAAGTTATGGCTTGTCAAAGTTGGCTAAAATCACAAAATTTGAAGTTTTCTACCAAAGAGGTATTTTGCAAAATGGCATGATCAAGTGTTTTAAAGGACTCAAATGTGTACCAATTATTCACAACATGATCACATGACCTCTAAAATTCAGAATGGGCCAAGGGATCACTCATTTCCATGACTTATGGAGCAAGAAATTTCAAAAGAAGCAAAAGTGAAGCAAGTTGCAAAAACTCACTCAAGTTCTAATCCACTTGCTTGCTGACTTCATAATCAATCCTAGGGCTCTCCACACTTCTTGCTGCGCAGGACACCCCATTTGTCCTTGGCTAGCTAGGATCCCATACCTCTCTTACACAAGTTTGACATTTTGGCAACTTGAGCCATACCAATCACAGTTGTACACATCAACTCATCTGACCTATCACACTTGTTTATACAAACCAAAAGCAAGCCATTTCACATAGAACACAAGCCTGAAAGCACCAAGAACACAACACTCTCATTTTCCACCCCATTTGCAAAAGCATTCGAAACACTCAGCACAAGCCTCAAACACACAAACAAACTTCACAAACAAACTCAGCATGCTTCACTGATCAAAAACCACCCATTACCATAGCCTGAAAGTCACTGAAACCAAAACACGATCACCACCCTCCCTTGAACAGAACTTCTGTAATCTTCCAAACCAGCCATCACAAACTTTTTCCAAGTATCAAGACTTCATCAAGAGCTCAAGAGGAGTGGTTTGCACAAAGAAAGGAGGTCAGAAAGTTGCAAACTGAGAAAGCTCAAGCTCAGGTACCTCAAGAACTTTTTTTCCAGAAATGAGTTTTTAAGTTCCTAGATTGTTCTTCATGCTTTGCTGATCACTCTGATGTTTTTACTTTTTGAAATGGTTGAGAAATAAGCATGTATGATTGCTCTGAAACTTTTCTGCCCTAGAAATGTCTTGCTTCGATTTGCCTGATTAATGCATGAAAAATGGTTTTTGTTTGGGGGTTTTGATTTAGTTTGGAATGGGGTTTGATTCTGGGCAATTAGATTTCATTTTCATGAAGTTTTGAGAGAGTTAGCAACTTTCAGGTGAGATTCTCGCCGGAGAAGACGACCGGAAGTCTTCTCCGGCCACCTGAAAGTGTTTAGGGTTTAATCAGGGTCATTAATGAAGTTTGAATGTGGTGCGTTGGATAGGCTGACCAGAGTTGACCCGTGCGCGTTTTGATGGCTAGGATGTGTCATTAGAAACCCTAATCCCTAATTAACCTAATTAATTCAGTTTAATTAATATAAAATGGAAATTAGGCCAGTTTGAATCTCAACCCTAGGATCACGCGCGCAGTCTTTCCCTCCTTCCTGAGTTTGAATCCTGGCCACTGGATGCGCATACTTTTCATTTAATTCATTTTATTTTCTATTTTATTTCATTTGTTTTCTACATTTTATTTAAAATAGTAAAAATCATTGAAAATTTGTGAAAATTTTTATTCAAGCTTTTATTAATTTTTAGAAACCAAAAACATTTTTATTTTTATTTTTTGCATTAAAAATTATTTTTAAATCATTTAAAAGTTTATTTTTAATTTGTTAATGAGAATTAATTAATTAAAAATACTTTTAGGCATTTAAAATTCACAAAAAAATTCATGAAACATTTAAAATCATTTAGAAACATTGTCCAACTCTCAAACCAAATTTCTTTTTTGATCTTGATATCTTTTGACAATTTTCCATGGAATTAATTTCATTTCAAGACATTATTTTGATCCAATCTTCAAAAATTCATTTCTGCCTATTCTTTAAGAGTTGGACTTTGATTCTTTTTGCATTGCATCTTGTATAGCATGTAGTTTATAGGATTAAATTGTCATGATTTGATCTTGCATTTTCAATTTGTTTGACATTTTTCTTGACAAGGTGCCTTAAAACCGTAGAAATCTTAAGAAATTCATAACCCTCACTAGGTTAAGAATTGGGTCCTCTCCTTTGGGCAGTGAGTTTGTGTAGGGTTAGGGTTCCTTTGAATGCATTTTCAATTTTTTATCATGATGTTTGCTTCTGGTTTTGATTTTTGTATTGTGCATTGTTCATAAACCCTAATTTGGGCTTTCTTTTGCATTCATCTTGCATTTGCTTGCATATCATGACTTGCCATGACATTTTGTGCATCCATTTGATTCATAATACATCTTAAGACATATTAGAATCATGTTTGATCATTGCATCTTTCATTTGCCATTTTGTATGTCATTTGCATTCCATAACTTTTCATGTATGTTCATGGTCCTAAGCATGCTTCAGTTGCATCCATATGTTTGTATGATCATCCTCATGCCTTGTTTCATGTTTACATCATCTCATAGCATCATTATCATCATACTTATGCTTCTGGTTTTGGTTTGCATCATGCCATTCCATCTCATTTTGCATTGCATTGCATTCCTTTCACTAACTTTTCAGGTGGTAAGTTACTTTGAGAAGTGAATTTGCCTTCACTTCTCACAATCTCTTCTCATCTCTTTTATGCATCATTTTCTGCATTTTGTCTTGTGTTTGATATTGAGCTTGCTCTTTCTTCTTCTTCTTACCTTCTTTCCTCAAGTGACTTGTCTTCTTAAATGAAGCAAGTTACTTTGCTTCTCTTTGCTCCTTTCATCTGCTTCTGGGTGGTTTCTCTGAAGATCTTTCTTGTAAACCTCACAAACCTTAGGAACAACCAAGCATGACAATAATTAGGGTTTTGATTAGTCCCCCCATTTAGATTTTACCTTTGTGTCTCATTGAGTCTTCTCTTCTCACCTCATAATTAAGGACTAAACCCTAAAGGCTTTAAGGCTTTGTGATTAAGCTTATGCCTGCATCCTTCTATTAGGATGGAGTGTATAACTTTAATCCTAAGTGTTAAACCCTTAATGTGTTTAAATCCTTTAATCAATCCACTTAATAACCATCAAGACATCAAGCTTGTAACTTGGGTCTTGCATTAGGGTTCTAATTCTTCCTAATTGGTTAAGAAGGACTAACCCTAGTGTTAATGGACAAGTCCCCCTCAAGTTGTCTTACAAACCCTAAAACTCACTTCATCATCTTATCATTAACTAAAATCCACTTAATAAAGGCTCTGTTTTGTCATGAGTTTAATCCCTAATCATGGATTAAGTTGAGGAGTTTTCCTCAGCTTAAACATTCTCATCTATTATCCTTCTATTAGGATGGTGTAATGGGTCTGTTTAATCCCTGATTATGGCTTAACCTCATTACTTAACACTAAACAAAAACACCAAAAACATTTAACTAATCACAAGTAGATTAATGATCTTAATCCTACATCAAAGGTGTTTAAGTGTGAGAAGCTGACTTCACACTTAAGGTATTCCCATTACCCCTAATCAGAGGGAAGATGTGATGAGTTTACTAACCCATTGGTTTAGGCTTAAGCTCATTAACTTATGACAAACTTTCAAAAGAAATAAAAGACTGAAAACACAAAAACAAACAATAATCGTCTCCTTCAGGATTCTTTTTCTCATCACCTTCACTCACAAACGAGAACTCGCTTCTTCCGTCTAATGCAAGACAGTTTGCACCTGAGCCAGACTGGTCATACACTTGAGCATAGGCAAGTAAGCAGTTCACAAGTCAATTTATCTTTCAGTCTCTTTGGGTCGAACTACGGTGTTCTGACTTCCTCATTGCACGAGAGGATACGTAGGCATAACTTAACAGTTATCGAACAAAAGTCTCTGTATATTCCCCCTCTTTCCAGCATCATTCTTTAAGCCTCATAGTCTTGAGCATCTTATTCTTGTTCTTACACTGACACTTCACTTATATACTTCACTTCTCTTACACTGACACCTGTACATTCTTTCTAGCTTTGATACACAAATTGTACTGACACTACCCCTTCAAAACACAAATATTTTGAGCGTGGATCCCGTCGAGTACGACGGACAATCTGGGTGCTAATACCTTCCCAGGTTGTAACCAACCCCCTTTCTCATTCTCTCTGGTTCGCAACCGTCTTATCCACATCTTTCTAGGTTTATGCAGCATTACCTTTCCTTCGGGATAAAAATGCCTAGCTGGCGACTCTTTTCATTTCATCCTTTCGCCGACCGTTCGCGTCTGTACCTCATTTGAGCCAGCCTCATTTGGTGGGAGCGACAGCTTGGCGACTCTGCTGGGGACCCTTATACTGTAACCAGGGCTTCTGGTTCTTTTTGTGGGTTCCTCCTAGCGCTTGTTTGATTTGTATTTGCTGGGGTGTTATGTGCTATTTGTGTTTGTATATTTGCTTTATTTACTGCTTTATGTACAGTTGTTTTATTGCTTTCTTTATAGCTTTATATACATCATACTGTCATACTATTTTGGCTGGATCTGGTTTTGTTGCTTTGGTGGTTGGGGTTCTATTGAGAGTTAAGGTCCTATACCTGGTACCTGAGTGACACCTAGGCTAGAGTGGTTCATGTTCTTTCCCATTCCATTTCGGTCTGGTGCGGGAATATGAAACACGGTTCAGATATGGGTTTCTTCTTGAGAACTATGTGCTACAGATTTCCTGTAGTGCTAGGGCTATCTGGGAAGCCTGCTAAGTCTGGATGACCTTTAGTATTGACCTTCAGAAACTGAGGTGAATTAGAGGAGGATCTTTTATGGTTATTGTAAACACTGTACCTCCGGGTTAGAAGTGTTTACACTTCTCATAAGTGACCCAAGTCTGAGGATCCTTGTTTTAGAACACCACCTGTGAGGGGGTTGGGCTGTTTACAGGTTTGCAGGTACCCTTGACCTCAGCATACCCTGTTACTTTGTGTTGATTAAGAATGCTTCATTTTGGGACAGTTCTTGTGATTTTAACCCTGGACATGTGACTCTTTATTTGAGTCCCCCACCTTGGTTACTGGACTTATGAACCTCCATCTGGACTTCTTAGACATACATGGACTTATATTAAGGCAGTTAATCAGATCCAGCTTGATCACAAACCCTTGCATATCATTTGCATACATCATCATTGCATCATTTAACATTTGCTTATTTGTTTTTCAGGGTATCCATACTATATTTTGGCTTGGTTTTGACCCCTTCACCAGCATAGACCCCTGTCCACCAGCTATCTGCTTCAGCTGCATTCATCAGCTACCTGCTTCAGTCACCTGCATCACCAGCCTCAGCCTATTAGTGGCCCATCTTCTAGTATCAGTCATCATCATCATCATCTGTTTCAGCTCTTCTTCAGCAACATGGCACCCAAGAAGAGCAACATCTCATATCATTTCTTTGAGCCTGAGCTGACGGGCATCAGGAAGATCCAGGCCCTTATTACTCCAGACCATATACCACTATTCAGAGAACATTATGGAGGCATCCTTGATGTGGTTATGGATTTGGACCCTTCTCAGAGGAGCTTGATTCACACTTGTCTACAGTTCTATGATCCTCCTTTGAGATGCTTCACCTTCCAGAATTTTCAGTTGGGACCCTTGTTGGAAGAGTATTCATCACTGATTGGTGTACCTATCAGGGGTGGTGTCCCCTTCAACCCTGAGATGGCTTTTCCCAGCAATGAGGAGGTGGAAAAGGCACTGTATTTGGAACCTGTTCTGATTGAGCAAAACATGACTACAAAGGCTGGAATTCCTGGCCTACACTTGGATTTCTTGACTTCTCAGGCTATCTTGAAGGCCTCCTTGGGAGAATGGAAGGCAGTCTGTGCTTTGTTAGCCCTCAGTGTATATGGGGTTATACTTTTTGCAGATGAGCCCAAGTTTATCAGCAAGAATGCTATTCATCTCTTCCTTCTGAGGAACCCAGTACCCACCTTGCTGGGAGATTTCTATTATTCTGTTCACCAAAGGAATGAGAAGCAAAGAGGGAAATTGGTGAGATGCTGTGCTCCTCTGTTCCATACCTGGCTGCTCAAACACTTGCCCAAGACTGATGCATTCTTGAATCCTCACCAACAGAAGAATTGGGCTAGAAGACTCATTACTTTGACCTCAGATGACATCAGGTGGTGCACCCAGAGCACCAAGGGCAGGGACATCATTACCAGTTGTGGGCAGTTCCCCAATGTACCTCTGATGGGAGTGAAGGGTTGCATCAACTACAACCCTCTGCTATTCAAAAGACAATTGGGCTATGCATTGGTCCACCCTCCTAGAGCACAAGACTTGGCTGAAACCCTTTATTGTGAGGTTAAGCCTAATCTAGCTGTTGTCAGGCAAGCATCCTGGGCTTGGGACAATGTCCAAACCAAAGGGATGGCCATTCTTGGGAGATGCAACAATGTGGCCTCAGCTCAGTACTATGAGTGGTCTCATGCCAGGGCTCAAATTTCTGGGATGCCCTTCACCATTGAGGATGCACCTGAACCATCCACAGCACCACCTCCAGCCACTGTCAGCTTAGAGGAATTTGAGAAACTGAAAGAGAGGAATGAGAACCTGACTCAAGCTCTGCAAAAGACCCTCTGGGAGAGGAGTGATGGTCGTCTGGACATTGAGAGGTTAGAAAAGTTAAAGGTGGAGCATCTAGCCAGGATTGAGAAGTCAGAGGACTACATCAAGAAGTCAAGAGCTGGGGAACAGATTTTGAAGAATGCCTGTAAAGAGGCCCAGTTCCAGAAGGCTAGGACTGATTTATATCTGAAAGAGAGTCAAGCTAGGTGGGTCAGAATCACTGAAGCTCGCACTCAGGAAGACAAGAGAACTCAGGACAAGATTGAGCAGTTGGAGGCTAGTGCAAAGGAGCAACAGGAAACCCTGCTAGCAGCCCAGAAGGAGATCTCAGAGTTGAAGATTAAGGCTGGTGTGAAGAGGTCAAAGGACCAAAGCAGGCATAAGAGGTTGACCACTGCTGTTGCCACCAGGAATCTTCTCATCAGGAACCTCACAGAGCATCCAGCTGACCCTGTAACTGAAGCACTCCTGAAGGAAGTTAAGGAGGATGAGTTTGGTCTTGGTGTCTGACTTTTGCTTGTTGTTGCTTTCATTTCATGTACTTTGCTTTTTATGTTGTATTTTGATCCCTCAGGGGCATGAATTGTAAAAAACAAACTATGTATCATTCACTTTTTGTAATATATTCATTAGTTTGTTTCATTTGAATCTCTTTCTCTTAAGCAACATCAAAGTATCTTCTTCAAGGGTCTGGAAAGGTCAAAACCAAATGCCAAGCCGGATACCTTGGAAACAAATAAGAATACTGCATTGCATACTAACTTTTGTCTTGTTTTGTAGGTTTTGTTTTGTTTTTGTTACTAACTCTGTTGTGGTTCAGGAACTATTGCTCGACGTCGGGTGTTCCCACTCAACCGTCCGCACAGATATCCTACCCGCAACAACCTTCCGGGTATACAAATGGACCAGGTACAACAGGACCTTACAGAAGTCAGGACTCAAATGGCCAATGAGAGGCTAGAAATGAGGAACCAGATGACTCAGTTCATGGAAGTGATGAATGGTTTGGCTCAGAGCCAAGAAAGATTAAGGGCATTAGTAGAGAGGCATACCCAAGAAGAACCCCACCTGGGGACTGGAGGAACAAGCAACAATGAGAGGGTTCAGCCTCATGTCAACCCACCTGTGTATGGGCCTCATCTTCACCCAGAGATCAACATCCCTGCTAATGTACAAGGGAATGCTACTACAGGAAGAGTATTGCAAGAAGACCCCCAGGAAGATCAATTCACTGTGATGGGAGCTGGGGATGAAGCCTATGACAGAAGGCTAGATGAAATTGCTGAGAAATTGAGATCCTTGGAGTCCCAAAATTCCTTGGGTTTTGATGTCATGGATGTGGGCTTAGTGGACGGGGTAAGGATACCTCACAAGTTTAAACCTCCGTGCTTTGAGAAGTACAACGGAACTTCCTGTCCACGAACCCATTTGCAATCCTTTCTGGGGAGGCTGAAGGCATACACCATGGATGAAAAACTGTGGATGTTTTATTTCGAAGACAGTTTAACAGGAGCTTCAAGGGAATGGTACTCTCATTTGACCAGAGCAACCATCAGATGCTGGAAGGACCTGGATGAGGCCTTCAATAGACAATACCAGTACAACTTGGATATGGCTCCTAACAGGACCCTCCTGATGGGAATGTCCCAATCATCCAGAGAAAGCTTTCGGGAATACGCCCAGAGGTGGAGACAGCTTGCTGCTGCTGTCCAGCCACCCATGTCGGAAAGGGAGATGGCCGACATGTTTATGAACACCCTCCAAGGGACATACATTGACAGGCTAGCCGCCTTTTCTTCCACCAGCTTCGCTGATGTAGTCATAGCTGGAGAAAGAATTGAAAGCCTATTAAAGATGGGCAAAATTTCTGACAATGGTGCGAGCTCGTCCAGCAACCCCAGAAAACCTTTTATAGGTCCAAGAAGAACAGGTGATACTAATGTTATCCATGCCAGCAGGGGCAGACCCCAGTATGTTCATAGGTCAGTGGCAGCTGTCACTATTCCCGCTTCAATTCATTAACAACCAGCATATCAGCCACAGCAACAACCCCACTACCAGCAACAAGCTCAGTATCCACCTCAGAGAAATTATAACAACAACAACACCAGCAACAACAATCAGCAAAGACCTTTTCAACAGAGACCATCTCAGGCCAATAGGGTGATTGATCCAATCCCTATGCCTTATGCCGCTTTATTGCCACAGCTCCTGAAGCTCAACTTGGTTGAGTTAAGGACGTTGGCACCTCCAGATCCTGCCAGTCTGCCCAGAAATTATGACGCCAGCGCCAGATGTGCTTTTCACTCCAACGCACCTGGCCACAGTACAGAGAAATGCAGAGCTTTACACATGAAAGTGCAAGACCTAGTAGATTCTAAAGCTCTAAACTTTGCACCCCCGCCAAATGTTAACAAGAACCTCATGCCCAACCACGGAGGACCCAGGATTAATGCTATTGAGGAACATAAGCCGTCTTTCTTAATAACCAGTGTTGGGCAAATTCGGACACCTCTGGTAGAAATCAAAGCTCAACTCCTTGAATGCCAGATATTCCCCGGGTGTGAGCTCGGGTGCGGTTATTGCAACATTTCGGTAAATGGGTGTGATAACTTGAGAAGCGGCATAGATGGTCTCATCTAGAGTGGCTTACTTCAAATCACAACATCAACACCTACAAATCCAGCAATCTCCTTAACAACAATTCCTGAGTCTTCTACAACTGCAACAACAATTGTTCCAAACAACTCTTCAATCTCATCAACAAATGCTTCATCTGCCACTTCAACAGACCAAATATCAACAACCATCTCTTCTACAACTTCAACACCCATCCGGTCAACAGTACCTCCTACAATATCAACAACAATTAATGAAAGTATCTCAACGGTTACAATATATTATGATCCTGCAAATGTTCCTGCCTACAACTCACAAAATGCTACTCCTATCAGAGCACCAGTTACAATATACTATGATCCACACACTATTGTGGCCCCTTCTGCAGCTGCCATCAGTCCAGTCACTATCACAGTGCCTGGGCCAGTTCCTTACGAAAGCAATAATGCCATTCCTTGGCATTATGGCTCAGATCTATACTGCGAAGGGCAGAAAATCACTTTAGAATCATCAACTTCTTCACCACAGATAGACAATGTGGGGGGAGGCGGAGGCTTCACTCGAAGCGGACGTCTCTTTGCCCTGCAAATTCCAAGACCCATTGCTGAAGCAGAAGCTGCTGCCAAGGAAAAAGGGAAGAGCATGGTGCAAGAAGAACAAGTTGCTAAAGAAGTTTTAAAGACCCCTTTTGACCAAGAGGTTGATGAATTCATGAGAATCATCAAGAAAAGTGATTACAAGATAGTGGACCAGCTTCACCAGACACCTTCCAAAATCTCCATTTTATCATTGCTAATGTGCTCCGAGGCTCATCGGAACGCACTATTAAAAGTCTTGCACGCAGCTTATGTGCCAGAGGAGATTACCGTCAATCAGTTAGAGGCAGTGGTTGGAAATGTCAACGCTAGTCATGGACTGGGATTTACCAACACTGATTTGACAACGGAAGGTCGCAATCACAACAAGGCTTTGCACGTTACTTTGGAGTGTAAGGGTGCAGTTCTTTCTCATGTATTGGTGGACACAGGGTCATCCCTCAATGTCCTACCTAAGAAAGCCCTTGTGAAGCTGGAGTATGAAGGATTGGTATTACGCCCAAGCAACTTGGTAGTGAGAGCCTTTGACGGTTCTAAAAGATCAGTTCTGGGAGAGATAGAGTTGCCTATAATGATTGGCCCACAGGTTTTCAAAACGACCTTCTTTGTGATGGATATACAGCCTGCCTACAGCTGTCTATTGGGTAGGCCATGGATACACGCCGCTGGCGCCGTGACGTCAACCCTTCACCAGAAGTTAAAATTCGAGTGGGAGGGCCAAGTCGTTACTATTTGTGGAGAGGAAGATATCTTTGTTAGCCATCTGGCTACATACAAATACATTGAGATGGATGGGGAGATCCACGAAACTATGAGTCAAGGGTTTGAGGCCTTGAACATAAATGAAGCATCCGCTGTACCTAGAACCTCAATGACATCTTATCAGCAAGCCCGAAGGTTGTTGAAGAGGGGACTGCCCAAGGCTGGGGCAAGTTGCTGCCTGTAGAGAAGAAGGAGGATAGATTTGGGTTGGGTTACAAACCAACTCAACAAGATCAAGCAGTGGCCACTAAGAAGCACAATTTTGTCAGTGGGGGGATGCTCACCCCAGATGCAGTGAACAACTTGGAAGACGAGGATGAAAGCGACCGCAACCTGGAGAACTGGATACGTCCAAGGATCCCGGGGAGCCAAGTCCTTAACTGGTCTTCCTAGGAAATTATAAGGGTTACTCCTGCAGAGTAATTATTATTTCCTGTATTTTTAAGCATGCATCAAGTCTTGCATCTTGCCCAAGATGACAAGACTCATTTTGTAATCGGGCCATCTGTAATTTTGTGCAAATAGATCAATCAATGAATATCAGACATCTTTTGCAAATGAGTCTTTTTCTTTTCCGCTCACTGTTTTTCCATTTTTCTTTTTGTACAAAAATAAAATGGCAATGTTTTCAAAATGATAACTTTATTTCACTTTTCTAAACAAGATTAAAATCAATCACTAAAACGAACAATCTAAACCCTTGCAGAGAGTGCCTCAGACTGCACCGACAACAGCACGGCTATGACCTCGTATGACTTTGACAATCCAATCAATCAAGCTGATGAAGGGGTTGAAGAAGATTATGAGCTTCCTGAAGAGCTAGCCAGGTTGTTAAGACAAGAGGAAAAGATTATCACTCCTCATCAGGAGGAGGTCGAGACGATTAATCTTGGTACAGATTAAGAGGTGAAAGAAGTTAAAATCGGGGCCTGCTTACAAGACTCAGTGAAGAGACAACTGATTGACCTGCTTCGGGAATATGTGGATGTGTTTGCTTGGTCTTATCAAGATATGCCAGGGTTGGACACCGACATTGTTATGCACAAGCTGCCTTTGAGAGAAGAGTGCCCGCTGGTCAAACAGAAACTGCGCCGTACACGCCCAGACATGGCAATGAAAATCAAAGAAGAGGTACAAAAGTAGTGGGACGCCGGATTCCTTGCTGTGACTAGCTATCCACCGTGGGTTGCTAACATAGTACTTGTGCCTAAGAAAGACGGCAAAGTAAGGATGTGTGTTGACTACCGAGATCTGAACAGAGCCAGCCCGAAAGATGACTTCCCATTACCTCACATTGATGTATTGGTGGATAATACGGCTCAGTTCTCGGTATTCTCCTTCATGGACGGATTTTCAGGATACAATCAGATCAAAATGTCACCTGAAGACATGGAGAAGACGACTTTCATCACACCCTGGGGCACGTTCTGTTATAAGGTGATGCCATTCGGACTGAAGAATGCGGGTGCAACATATCAACGGGCTATGGTGACATTATTCCATGATATGATCCATAAAGAAATCGAGTGTTATGTGGATGACATGATTTCCAAATCCCTCACAGAAGAAGACCACTTGGTAAATCTGCTGAAGTTATTCAAGCGTCTGAGGAAATACCAACTGAAGTTGAACCCCAACAAGTGCACATTCGGGGTGCGGTCTGGTAAGCTGTTGGGATTTATTGTAAGCGAGAAAGGGATTGAAGTTGACCCTGATAAAGTCAAAGCCATTCAAGAAATGCCGGCACTGAAGTCTGAAAAAGAAGTTCGGGGGTTCCTAGGTAGATTGAACTACATTTCAAGGTTCATATCTCACCTTACAGCAACCTGCGAGCCTTTGTTCAAATTTTTAAGAAAAGAACAAACGGTCAGGTGGAACGAAGACTGCCAGAGGGCTTTTGACAAAATCAAGGAGTATTTGCAAGAACCTCAAATCCTTATGCCTCCAGTTGAAGGAAGACCTCTAATAATGTACTTGACAGTATTAGAAGAGTCAATGGGGTGTGTGCTGGGCCAGCATGACGAGTCTGGTCGAAAAGAGTATGCAATATACTACCTAAGCAAAAAGTTTACCGACTGTGAACAGCGTTATTCACTGCTCGAGAAAACTTGCTGTGCTTTAGCGTGGGCTGCTCGCCGACTGAGATAGTATATGTTGACCCACACCACTTTATTGATCTCAAAGATGGATCCAGTCAAGTATATTTTTGAGAAGCCAGCGCTTACCGGACGGGTTGCAAGATGGCAAATGATCCTCACAGAATATGACATCCAGTACACATCTCAGAAATCCATCAAGGGCAGTGTATTGTCTGAATATATTGCTGAGCAACCTATTGATGATTACCAGCCTATGAGATTTGATTTCCCTGATGAAGACATCATGTTCATAAAAGCAAAAGATCATGAAGAGCCTATTCACACTGAAGGGCCTGACCCGGAAGAAGGATGGACTATGATGTTTGATGGGGCTGTTAATATGAATGGTCGTGGTGTTGGTGCAGTACTTATTACACCTAAAGCAGTTCACTTGCCTTTCTCGGCAAAGCTCGCCTTTAACTGCACTAACAACGAAGCTGAATACGAAGCTTGCATTATGGGTCTTGAGGAAGCCATTGACCTCAGGATCAAGACTTTGACTGTGTTCGTAGACTCAGCTCTGGTAGTTAATCAAACCAACGGCAAATGGTACACACACCAGGATCATCTGATACCTTACAGGGATTATACAAGGAGGTTATTGAATTTTTTTACAACAGTCAAGCTTGAGTATATCCCTCGGGACGAGAATCAGTTTGCAGATGCTCTGGCTACCATTTCATCCATGATCAAAGTTCAAGCTGCCAACTTTGTACCTCAAATTTCAGTGTCCAGACTTGACAGACCGGCATACGTGTTCGTAGCAGATGTTGTCAAGGATGATAAGCCTTGGTTCCATGACATTAAGTGCTTCTTGGAGGATCAAACATACCCACCTGGGGCATCTTCCAATGATAAGAAGACTTTAAGAAGGCTTGCTGGTAGTTTCTTTCTAAACAATGATGGTTCCCTGTACAAGAGAAACTTTGACATGGTACTCCTCAGATGCGTTGATAAAACAGAAGCAGACTTGTTAATGCACGAGGTGCACGAAGGATCCTTTGGTACCCATGCAGGAGGGCATGCCATGGCTAAAAATTTGCTAAGATCAGGTTATTACTGGATCACAATGGATGCCGACTGTTGTGCTTATGCCAGAAAATGCCATAAATGCCAGATTTATGCGGATAAGGTGCATGTGCCTCCCAATCCTCTGAATGTGATGTCTTCACCATGGCCCTTTGCTATGTGGGGCATTGATATGATTGGCAAGATTGAACCGACTGCTTCAAATGGCCACAGATTCATCCTGGTTGCCATTGACTATTTCACCAAGTGGGTTGAAGCGGCTTCATATGAAAACGTTACAAGGCAAGTGGTAGCCAGATTTCTGAAGAGAGATATCATCTGTCGATACGGAGTTCCCGAGCGAATCATTACTGACAATGGTTCCAACTTAAACAACAAAATGATGGAAGAGTTGTGTCGGGACTTCAAGATCCAACACCACAATTCTTCTCCTTACAGGACAAAAATGAATGGCGCTGTTGAGGCAGCTAATAAGAATATCAAGAAGATTGTGCAGAAGATGGTAGTCACCTACAAAGACTGGCATGAGATGCTACCGTTTGCCTTGCATGGGTACCGCACGTCAATTAGAACATCCACTGGGGCAACACCGTATCAGCTTGTGTATGGTATAGAAACAGTCCTACCAGTTGAAGTTGAACTACCCTCCCTACGGGTACTGATGGATGTTAAGCTGAACGAAGCCGAATGGGTCCGATCCCGATACGAACAACTGAGTCTGATTGAAGAGAAAAGATTGGCTGCAATTTATCATGGGCAGTTGTATCAGAAAAGAATGAAGAGAGCCTTCGATCAGAAAGTCAGGCACCGAGAGTACCAAGTAGGAGATCTTGTGCTGAAAAGAATCCTCCCTCCTCATACAGACCACAGGGGCAAGTGGACTCCGAATTATGAAGGACCCTTCGTAGTAAAAAAAGTTTTCTCTGGTGGAGCACTGATGCTCATTACTATGGATGGTGAAGACTTCCCGTCCCCTGTGAATTCAGATGCAGTTAAAAAATACTTCGCATAAAAAAATGACCCGCTGGACATAAAAACAGAATGTAAGTCCAGGCAAAAATAGGGCATCCCGGCGAGTCAAAAACAGAATAAAAGACTCGGGCAAAAATAAGGGAAAATAAACAAAAAAATGTACACCCGCTGAGTTGAAAAGCCGCATTGGACAACTCAGGCAAAAATGGGTATCCCGATGGATTGAAAACCCGAAAGGGAGATCCATGCAAAATAAGGGAGTAGGCGAACAACTGCATTCTGAATTCGTCTGTATCACTTACAACTTGGTAAACCTCGAAAGGGTCAAGTTTCACTCAGAATCAGCCTTCTTCAGAAAGCAAGACGAGAAGAACGTCAAATGTCATACGAGTCATAGCAAAAGGGAAGCTCCTCGAAGCGTCACCAGCATTGCCAGCATTTTGTTTCTCAATTTGTAACAATCTCCTCATTTTAGGAGATATGTTTCTTTGACTGTATCTTGCCAATTCAGGGCACATGAATTAATAAAATCAGATTTTTCAGTCACACGTTGTCTCATACTCTTTTATTTGCAAAAATGTCTGATGTCACTAATATATCGATTGCATAAATACAGATGCGTCTTTCTGAAACCACGTGCTCGCAGGAAATGTACTTATTCCCGGGAGTGTCTGAACTCTCATGATAGGATCCAGTAAAGGATACCTCGGGATTACTTGTGCGTCCCTTTGTCTTTGCAGGATTGCAGGTATTCAAAAGCGCAACATGGGGCATGTAAGCTTCATCTCTGCAAGCTGGCAAATCAACACTCGCTCAGTCTTAGCACCCAAAGTGCTTTCTCCCCAGTTGAGTTGCCACTTGTTACTTCTCCCAGCCGAGGTGCCAATCATTCTTCCTCCTCAGCCAAGTACAAAATCCAGGGAACCACTTCCCCACAGAGTTTCAGCCTCTATCCAAAAGAGCAACGCATGAAGGAATCACAACAGAGTGACGAAAGCTTCTACAAACCCCAGCTGGGTCCTTCATTTACTGGAATAGGTCTATCATTGACCCATTTCCCCAAGCAGGATCATATGCGTTAGATCTACCAATGATCTCATCCCCAGCTGGGATGTCCATTTCGAGCAGATCAACCCGAGATCCCCGCAGTAACGGGATTCGAATCCTGGATCGGTATCTTTGCATAATCATAGCATTCACATCATATTCACCCCACAAAGCGTAGCATTCCGTCTAATACGGAGCATTACAGCAAAAATCAAACATATTGCATAATCATAAGCCATGCTCTGAATCAAACACTTGTGAATAACGACAACCCGACAAAGATATACAGAATGCTCCCCAGATTCCCCAGCGGAGAGCTAAAGCAAAGGCAGTTGCCTTGCGTTCACAAACATCGGTATATACTCCTTGTGGCACCCGTCCGTGTCATATCCCGAGTAGAAAGCCAAAGCGTCCCCTTTGCACTCACAGATACCTATATACATATGACTTTCGTGACATTCGTCCGTGTCACTTTCCCCAGCACAGTGACATAAACACTTTGTACATCAGATATCTGTTTATACTATACTTTTCTCCTTTTGACACTCGTCCGTGTCACTCTCCCCAACAGGTAAAATATCCGTCTATACACTACTCATACTTATTACTCTTATACAGATACTCGTCCGTATCATTGTATACACCACTTATATTTCCTCAGATTCGACACTCGCCCGTGTTCTCTGTTAACCAGTTGATACTTGTCCATATCATCATCTCAGAACATGCGTCAAGCGTTTGTTTCTACCTGATACTCGTCCGTATCATAGTCTTAAGGATGCTCGTCCGCATCTTTAATCCATACACGTGTCAAACACTCATGTTTTCTTGAATTTAGACACTCGTCTGTGTCTACTATTCCCCAGAGGAGTCCCCTCATATTCAACACTCGTCCGTGTTCCTTGTTAACCAGTTGGTACTCGTCCGTATCATCATCTCTGAACACGTGTCAGCGTTTGTTTCTACTGATACTCGTCCGTATCGCGGTCTTAGGGATGCTCGTCCGCATCTTTAATCTATACACAACATCCAAACACTTATACCTTTTATTTCTTGGATGTAAACACTCGTCCGTGTTTATTATTCCCCAGTAGATCGCCCGCAAGACAAAATTTCTTTTCCGTCTGACATTCGTCCTATGTCATGATAAACCCTGAGAGCAGCCGTACCCTGCTAGGTGATCGTCCTTCACCTCTTGATGATCGTCCTTCATCATGCTCATCTGATGGCCGTCCCCATCGTCGACCTTTTCTATCCGACATTCGTCCTGTGTCGTGATATTCAGCAGCCGTCCCCTGCTAGGTGATCGTCCTTCACCTTTTTGATGATCGTCCTTCATCATTTTATCCGATGGCCGTCCCCATCGTTGATCTTGTTATCTGACATTCGTCATATGTCATGATAAACCTTGAGAGCAGTCGTCCCCTGCTAGGTGATCGTCCTTCACCTCTTGATGATCGTCCTTCATCATGCTCATCCGATGGCCGTCCCCATTGTTGACGTTTTATCCGGCATTCGTCCTATGTCGCGATATTTTCGGCAGCCATACCCTGCCAGGTGATCTTCCTTCACCTTAGATGACCGTCCCTCATCTTAACCCTTTTCAGAGCAGCCGTCCCCTGCTAGGTGATCGTCCTTCACCTTTGATGACCGTCCCTCATCATTATTTCATTTATTCTTTAACCCGATGGCCGTCCCCGTTGTGGTCCCTTTTCCTTTTCCTGATGATCGTCCTTCATCAGTTTAGCCCGATTGCCATCCCCATCGTTGTTTACATTACTTTATGAACCTGATGGTCGTCCCCATCATTTTTCATTAATCCCCAGAAAGTCGTATAGCTTTACTTGATGGTCGTCCCCATCATAATCCCTTTTATCCCCAGCTTGTCGGTCGTCCCCGTCATTGCTTTATTTCCCGCATTTTCCCCAGCGTGTCGGCCATCCCCGTCATTGCTCTTTCCCCAGCAGTCGTCCTCTGCTCGACGGACGTCCTCCGTCTCCCGCACTTTATAATATACTTTATTTTCTTTTACAATCTATATCATTTTTCTTCTTCATTCAGTGAGTGCAAATTTTGGACTATCTTTGGTATTCAACCACAAGTTATCTTGTTTGCCTGTTAAGCCGTAGCTTACATCCTGCACAGCTAACTCATGTTTGAATAGGGGCAGCTGTAAACACCCCAAATTTTCCCTCACCCATTCACACCATTGCTTATGATCTCCTCATATGCATAAACTCAATCATAGCATCTCATATCACATTTTTGATTCACTGCATAGATTCAAAGTCATCTGCATCTAGGGTTTGTGATCTGAGCAAATCAAGAGCTTCTTGAGCCACTCCAAAGGTCATCAATCACTTAAAAGGGGTCCATGTATGTTCAAGCATCATATCATATCCTCTCAAAGTCAATAATGTCAAAGAATCACAAGAACTGAGAATGGCATGGAAGCAGAGCCAGGTTTGACTGCACAGAAGACCTAGAATTAGGGTTTTGGTTTCAAAGGCCATAACTCCAAATTTTTTGGTCATTATTGTTTCTATTGGTCTCTATATGGTATAGGGATCATGCATATCAATTTTCATGAAGAAATTCAATGGGGAAATCATCTGATCAAGGGTTGACTTTCTAAGCAAGTCAGTGCAAAATCAGGGCATCTGAGGCCCCCAATGACCCAACCAAGGGGTGTTCATCATCATTTTGATTATGTATGATCTTTATTTGATCATGGAAGATGTTGGAAGTTCAAAAAATTGAATAATTTCAAGTCATTTGCAAAGTTGACTTTTTGGGAAAGTTGACTTATATTGAAAATTGCCATTTTGGGAAACTTTTTCAACCCTTGCTTTTTAATTCAAAAATGTTTCAAATGGAAAAACTTTGGTCATGAAAGTTGTAGAATGGATCATTCCCTTTTCAAAAAGTACAAGAACATGACCTAATTCACTTTGGATCAAAAGTTATGGCTTGTCAAAGTTGGCTAAAATCACAAAATTTGAAGTTTTCTACCAAAGAGGTATTTTGCAAAATGGCATGATCAAGTGTTCTAAAGGCCTCAAATGTGTACCAATTCTTCACAACATGATCACATGACCTCTAAAATTCAGAATGGGCCAAGGGATCACTCATTTCCATGACTTATGGAGCAAGAAATTTCAAAAGAAGCAAAAGTGAAGCAAGTTGCAAAAACTCACTCAAGTTCTAATCCACTTGCTTGCTGACTTCATAATCAATCCTAGGGCTCTCCACACTTCTTGCTGCGCAGGACACCCCATTTGTCCTTGGCTAGCTAGGATCCCATACCTCTCTTACACAAGTTTGACATTTTGGCAACTTGAGCCATACCAATCACAGCAGTACACATCAACTCATCTGACCTATCACACTTGTTTATACAAACCAAAAGCAAGCCATTTCACATAGAACACAAGCCTGAAAGCACCAAGAACACATCACTCTCATTTTCCACCCCATTTGCAAAAGCATTCGAAACACTCAGCACAAGCCTCAAACACACAAACAAACTTCACAAACAAACTCAGCATGCTTCACTGATCAAAAACCACCCATTACCATAGCCTGAAAGACACTGAAACCAAAACACGATCACCACCCTCCCTTGAACAGAACTTCTGTAATCTTCCAAACCAGCCATCACAAACTTTTTCCAAGTATCAAGACTTCATCAAGAGCTCAAGAGGAGTGGTTTGCACAAAGAAAGGAGGTCAGAAAGTTGCAAACTGAGAAAGCTCAAGCTCAGGTACCTCAAGAACTTTTTTTCCAGAAATGAGTTTTTAAGTTCCTAGATTGTTCTTCATGCTTTGCTGATCACTCTGATGTTTTTACTTTTTGAAATGGTTGAGAAATAAGCATGTATGATTGCTCTGAAACTTTTCTGCCTTAGAAATGTCTTGCTTCGATTTGCCTGATTAATGCATGAAAAATGGTTTTTGTTTGGGGGTTTTGATTTAGTTTGGAATGGGGTTTGATTCTGGGCAATTAGATTTCATTTTCATGAAGTTTTGAGAGAGTTAGCAACTTTCAGGTGAGAGTCTCTAAGGAGAAGACGACCGGAAGTCTTCTCCGGCCACCTGAAAGTGTTTAGGGTTTAATCAGGGTCATTAATGAAGTTTGAATGTGGTGCGTTGGATAGGCTGACCAGAGTTGACCCGCGCGCATTTTGATGGCTAGGATGTGTCATTAGAAACCCTAATCCATAATTAACCTAATTAATTCAGTTTAATTAATATAAAATGGAAATTAGGCCAGTTTGAATCTCAACCCTAGGATCACGCGCGCAGTCTTTCCCTCCTTCCTGAGTTTGAATCCTGGCCACTGGATGCGCATACTTTTCATTTAATTCATTTTATTTTCTATTTTATTTCATTTGTTTTCTACATTTTATTTAAAATAGTAAAAATCATTGAAAAATTCTGAAAATTTTTATTCAAGCTTTTATTAATTTTTAGAAACCAAAAAAAATTTTATTTTTATTTTTTGCATTAAAAATTATTTTTAAATCATTTAAAAGTTTATTTTTAATTGATTAAGGAGAATTAATTAATTAAAAATACTTTTAGGCATTTAAAAATCACAAAAAAATTCATGAAACATTTAAAATCATTTAGAAACATTGTCCAACTCTCAAACCAAATTTATTTTTTGATCTTGATGTCTTTTGACAATTTTCCATGGAATTAATTTCATTTCAAGACATTATTTTGATCCAATCTTCAAAAATTCATTTCTGCCTAGTCTTTAAGAGTTGGACTTTGATTCTTTTTGCATTGCATCTTGTATAGCATGTAGTTTATAGGATTAAATTGGCATGATTTGATCTTGCATTTTCAATTTGTTTGACATTTTTCTTGACAAGGTGCCTTAAAACCCTAAAAATCTTAAGAAATTCATAACCCTCACTAGGTTAAGAATTGGGTCCTCTCCTTTGGGCAGTGAGTTTGTGTAGGGTTAGGGTTCCTTTGAATGCATTTTCAATTTTTTATCATGATGTTTGCTTCTGGTTTTGATTTTTGTTTTGTGCATTGTTCATAAACCCTAATTTGGGCTTTCTTTTGCATTCATCTTGCATTTGCTTGCATATCATGACTTGCCATGACATTTTGTGCATCCATTTGATTCATAATACATCTTAAGACATATTAGAATCATGTTTGATCATTGCATCTTTCATTTTCCATGTTGTATGTCATTTGCATTCCATAACTTTTCATGTATGTTCATGGTCCTAAGCATGCTTCAGTTGCATCCATATGTTTGTATGATCATCCTCATGCCTTGTTTCATGTTAACATCATCTCATAGCATCATTAGCATCATACTTATGCTTCTGGTTTTGGTTTGCATCATGCCATTCCATCTCATTTTGCATTGCATTGCATTCCTTTCACTAACTTTTCAGGTGGTAAGTTACTTTGAGAAGTGAATTTGCCTTCACTTCTCACAATCTCTTCTCATCTCTTTTATGCATCATTTGCTGCATTTTGTCTTGTGTTTGAGATTGAGCTTGCTCTTTCTTCTTCTTCTTACCTTCTTTCCTCAAGTGACTTGTCTTCTTAAATGAAGCAAGTTACTTTGCTTCTCTTTGCTCCTTTCATCTGCTTCTGGGTGGTTTCTCTGAAGATCTTTCTTGTAAACCTCACAAACCTTAGGAACAACCAAGCATGACAATAATTAGGGTTTTGATTAGTCCCCCCATTTAGATTTTACCTTTGTGTCTCATTGAGTCTTCTCTTCTCAACTCATAATCAAGGACTAAACCCTAAAGGCTTTAAGGCTTTGTGATTAAGCTTATGCCTGCATCCTTCTATTAGGATGGAGTGTATAACTTTAATCCTAAGTGTTAAACCCTTAATGTGTTTAAATCCTTTAATCAATCCACTTAATAACCATCAAGACATCAAACTTGTAACTTGGGCCTTGCATTAGGGTTCTAATTCTTCCTTAATTGGTTAAGAAGGACTAACCCTAGTGTTAATGGACAAGTCCCCCTCAAGTTGTCTTACAAACCCTAAAACTCACTTCATCATCTTATCATTAACTAAAATCCACTTAATAAAGGCTCTGTTTTGTCATGAGTTTAATCCCTAATCATGGATTAAGTTGAGGAGCTTTCCTCAGCTTAAACATTCTCATCTATTATCCTTCTATTAGGATGGTGTAATGGGTCTGTTTAATCCCTGATTATGGCTTAACCTCATTACTTAACACTAAACAAAAACACCAAAAACATTTAACTAATCACAAGTAGATTAATGATCTTAATCCTACATCAAAGGTGTTTAAGTGTGAGAAGCTGACTTCACACTTAAGGTATTCCCATTACCCCTAATCAGAGGGAAGATGTGATGAGTTTACTAACCCATTGGTTTAGGCTTAAGCTCATTAACTTATGACAAACTTTCAAAAGCAATAAAAGACTGAAAACACAAAAACAAACAATAATCGTCTCCTTCGGGATTCTTTTTCTCATCACCTTCACTCACAAACGAGAACTCGCTTCTTCCGTCTAATGCAAGACAGTTTGCACCTGAGCCAGACAGGTCATACACTTGAGCATAGGCAAGTAAGCAGTTCACAAGTCAATTTATCTTTCAGTCTCTTTGGGTTGAACTACGGTGTTCTGACTTCCTCATTGCACGAGAGGATACGTAGGCATAACTTAACAGTTATCGAACAAAAGTCTCTGTATATTCCCCCTCTTTCCAGCATCATTCTTTAAGCCTCATAGTCTTGAGCATCTTATTCTTGTTCTTACACTGACACTTCACTTATATACTTCACTTCTCTTACACTGACACCTGTACATTCTTTCTAGCTTTGATACACAAATTGTACTGACACTACCCCTTCAAAACACAAATCTTTTGAGCGTGGATCCCGTCGAGTACGACGGACAATCTGGGTGCTAATACCTTCCCAGGTTGTAACCAACCCCCTTTCTCAGTCTCTCTGGTTCGCAACCGTCTTATCCACATCTTTCTAGGTTTATGCAGCATTACCTTTCCTTCGGGATAAAAATGCCTAGATGGCGACTCTTTTCATTTCATCCTTTCGCCGACCGTTCGCGTCTGTACCTCATTTGAGCCAGCCTCATTTGGTGGGAGCGACAAAAATCAAGAGGCCGACAATTCGTGCCAAACGTTGATGATTCAAAATCAGAAGTTAGAGGAGATAGCTCTCCGAGCTGAAGAGATAGTATGGCTCAAGCAGAAGGACTTTGATGAGAGAGAACTCTACTTCAAGAAAAGAGGGTTAGTTGAAACTCACAAGGCGGGCCAGCGCCGAAAAGATAAGAATGCTTTGAATGAAGCTAATGAAGCCATAACTCTGTGGCATGAGATAGGAAGATAATCTGAAGAAGTGGAAGGAGTTGGAAGACAAATACAAACTGGAGATCAAAGGCCTTCAGGATTCTTTAGCTGAGCAAGGAGAGCTGCTTCAAAAGGACCATTACCAACAAAGGAATTACCTTTAGGATATGGTAAAGAGTTAACAGACAGTGGAAGATGCTCAGAAAGAGATATAAGAGTTAAAGTTGCGGGCTGATGTTAAGTAGATCAAGACCGAGTCAAGTACAAGCAAAGAAAGTGAGAAGGTGTTCCTACAGCAAATTGAGGAGTTGCATGCTTCTTTTGACCTCAGGGATCTCCTAATCTAGAAGCTCATACAGGAGCCAGATCATCCAGACATAGCCCAGTTGCTCCAAGGTGTCAAGCGCCTTAGCTGGAGGTTGCAGGATATAGAATTTCCTAGGGCCTGGTCTTGTATTCACATATCTGGATTACCCACAGGCCTGTTGTAGGATTCCTCTTCTATTGATGTACTTTTCCTTTTGATGTACGAACTAGCACCATACGGGGACTTTGTTATTTCAGATTTCAGTGACTTGTCTTGAATCTTTGGTTGTTATCTTTTGCAAGGACACACGATAATGAATGCTAATTCTCCATATCTAAACATCACACGAGGTCTTCATCCAAAGGCTATTCTCTTAATATCAGAACGGGAAAGTAATAAAATCTTGAGTATAAAAGGAACACAGCATTGCATGCATTAATATCATTTGCATTTTCTTTTTTGCAGGTTGTTCAGGCTACTTAACTTATCCATTTTCAGGGAAAGATTGTGAGCGCAGCCAGGACCCGTCATCCCAGACAGATCATTCCTCACTGGTACGCTACCCACAACAATCAAAGAAACATCATGGATATTGTGCAGACAAAACTCAACGAGCTTCGCACTTGAATGGGAGAGTTTATAGCTATGATGTAGGGTATGGCCCTGGGGCAGCAAGAGCTGAGAAGTGCTATGCAGAGGCTTACTCCTCCCCAAACTGACCCTCCAGTGGTTACTCCGGATGCCCAGGGAAATCCACCCAACAACAATAGAGGAGACGTACCTCCGGGTCCAGAAACTGACACACCTACGTTTATTCCTATGGAAGATCTCCAGGAGGATCAGTTCCCTCCTGTGAATGATGATATGGGTTTTGGCACGGGTGGAAACTTTCAGGATTTTCAGTTTCTGGCCGAAAAGGTTAAGGCCCTTGAATGTAGGGACACTCTTGGAATTGATGTATCTGATATGGGTTTGGTCTCCGGAGTGGTCATCCCTCCTAAATTCAGACCTCCGAGCATTGATAAGTACAATGGCAATTTCTGCCCCATGACACATTTACAGGCTTTTTATTGCAAGATAGCACTCACACTAAAGATGAAAAACTCTGGATGTATTACTTCCAGGACAGCCTCTCAGGGGGCTCACTGGAGTGGAATATGAAGCTAGAAAAGAATTATGTTTGAAACTGGAAAGAGCTTGGGGAGGCCTTCCTTAAGTAGTATCAGTACAATAATGATATGGCGCCTAGTCGTACTCAACTCCAGAAGAACTCAGAAAGCTTCAAGGACTATGCTCAAATATGGCGTGAGGTTGCCGCCAGAGTACAACCACCTTTGCTGGAGAGAGAAATGGTGGATCTTTTCATGGATACCCTCCTAGGGAACTTCATGGAAAGATTAGAAGGATATTCATCCAGTGGGTTTTCGGAAATCATTCTGACGGGTGAAAGGATAGAAAACTAGATGAAGCAAGGCAAAATCTAGAATAGTTGAGCTTCAACCTCCAACGTAAAGAAGCCATTTATGAAGCACCGAAAAGGGGAAACCGGGGCCGTGTATACTCCGAACAGAAGAGGAAATCAGAATATGTATCATAAAGCATCTCCTGTCACCATTGTTGCTTCAACAAACCAACCATTGGTTCAACAACAATAGCGTCAACCAAACTACCAGCAGCAAAGTGCTCCGAGGCCGTACTATCCTCCCAAACCGAGGGATAGACAGTTTGAGACGCCTCTGATGTCCTATTCCCAACTCCTCCAGAATCTCCTACAACTGTAGATGATTCAGCTAAGGACCCAACAACCTCCAAGACCGGGGCAAATCCCTGAGGGGTATGATGCCAATGCTCACTATGAGTTCCATTCTGGGGCCCCGGGTCACAGTACAGAGAATTGTAAAGCTTTGAGGCACGTTGTCCAGGACTTGATTGACTCCAAGGCAATCAATTTCACTCCTACTCCAAATGTAATCCAGAATCCTATGCCTCCTCATGGGAGGACTGTGGGGGCTATTGATAATGGTGAAGGTCTAAATTTGATATCCGATGTCAATGATTTGAAAACTCCACTGATGGCAGTAAAAGTTTGCTTGGCCAGAAAGAATGTGTTCCCGGGTTGTGGAGAAAATTGCACGGATTATGTTAATTCCCCAGATGGTTGTGATCAGCTGAGATCGGGGATACAGAAAATGATCAATGAAGGAAGTATACAGTTTGATAAAGTTATGAAGAGTGATGATATATCAACTGTTACAATTTATTACAACCCAACACAGGTTCCTGCCACAGCAAGGGTGGCGCCAATAACCATCACTACCTCGGGACCGGTCCCATACCAGAGTGATAGAGTTATTCCTTGGAATTATGGGGGTGAAGTGTACTATAATGGCCATAAACAAGACTTAACTGCATCCACTTCCTCCCCGTGTCAAATTGAAAATATTGGAGTTGGGGGATTTACCAGAAGCGGTTGGTTATTTTCTTCAGAAACTCTGAGGGGTAATGTATTGCCACCAAAAGATACTGCCGAGGCTCAAGCGAAAGCTAAGGGAAAACAGCCCATGACTAATGATGCACCTGCGCCAACAGCAGATCCTGACATCACTTTTGATAAGGATGCGGAGGAATTCTTAATAATCATCAAGAAAAGTGACTACAAGATCGTAGACCATTTACAACAGACTCACTCGAAGATCTCGATCTTATCCTTATTAATGTGTTCGGATTCGCATAGGAAATCCCTATTGAAGATCCTGAACAACGCGTATGTACCACAGGATATATCAGTAAATCAATTGGAAACAGTGGTGTCGAGTGTAAACTCTAGCCATGGCCTGGGCTTCACAGATATGGATTTAACATCTGAGGGACACAATTACAACCGCACCTTGCATATCTCCATGGAATGCAAGGGGGCTGTACTCTTCCACGTGCTGGTAAACACAGGGTCGTCATTAAATGTGCTTCCCAAGAAATCCCTCATGAAGTTGAACTATGATGGGGTCGTGTTGAGGCCAAGCGACTTAGTTGTGCGAGCATTCGATGGTTCAAGAAGGTCAGTGTTCGAAGAAGTAGAGTTGCATATCCAGGGGGACCATAAGTCTTCAATGCTACTTTCTACGTTATGGACATTCAACCGGCTTATAGTTATTTGTTGGGAATACCATGGATCCATTCAGTAGGGGAAATATCCTCCACCCTTCATCAAAAGTTAAAGTTTGTATGGGAAGGGCAGATTGTAACAGTGTCAGGAGAAGAAGACATCTTCATCAGCCACCTAGCCTCATTCAAATATGTGGAAATGGATGGAGAAATCATTGATACTCCCTGCCAAGCTTTTGAGCCAGTCAAGTCTGAGATCGAATTGTCATCAGTTGGTCTATCTGAAGATTCAAAGAAAGGAGCTTCTATAGTTTCTTACAAATAGGCCTTAGAAGTGGTGGAATCGGGTGCGAAGGAAGGATGGGGCAAGACAATTGAGATCCCAGAAAAGAAAGACATGTATGGAGTTGGCTACCAGCCTGGTCAGTCAACGCCGGGACAAAATGTTAGAGGTCAGAAAGGCCCAATTACCTTCTCCAGTGATGGGTGGGTCGATCACGGCAACGTTTGTGCTGCACAAGAGGATTGATTGACGGTGTCTGTGATATTGATGAGTGGGTTAAGCCTTGTGCTCCGGGAACACAATTCAACAACTGGTCGGTGGAAAAGCTCATCTCTGTCACTCGGCTTGAAGTGTAATAGTTTTTATGTTTTGGTTTTCCTGTATTCAAGCCCTACACCTTACCCGGGGCGTGGTGGCTCATTGTAAGGGTTCTTTTGTTCATAATATGATTTCATAATCATCAATAAAGCGGACGTTTTTGCATTCATGACATGTCGCTCCTTGTCTTTCATTTTCATTTTTTCTGTTTTGTTTTCAAAAATAAATGGCAATGTTTTTCATCTCAAACGTTTTCTAAAATCTAGCATGAGTCATCATTCATGCAGATGCTCATCCTTGTTATGGCTCGGTATGACTTCGACAATCTGATTTTCCTAGCCGACGAGGAAGGTGAAGAATATTGTGAATTACTCGAAGAGCTAGCCAGGTTTCTTAAACAAGAGGAAAAGATGATTCATCCACATGAGGAGGCTATTGAAGTGATAAATCTGGGTACTGAAGAAGACAAGAGAGAGGTAAAGATCGGGGATGTGTTAGAAGAATCCATCAAGAGTCGTCTAATTGCCATGCTTTGAGAATATATTGATGTCTTCACCTGGTCTTATCAAGACATGCCTGGGTTGGATACTACTATCGTGGTGCATAAACTACCCCTCAGGGAAGAGTGCCCACCTGTAAAGCAAAAGTTGAGACGTACACACCCTGACATGGCCATCAAAATTAAAGAAGAGGTGCAGAAATAGTTTGACGCCAGATTCTTGGATGTAACAAGTTATCCCCCATGGGTCGCAAATATTGTACCAGTCCCTAAAAAAGATGGTAAGGTTAGAATGTGCACGGACTATAGGGATTTGAATCGGGCCAGCCCTAAAGATGATTTCCCTCTGCCTCACATTGACGTGCTAGTTGACAACACTGCTCAGTTTTTCGTATTCTCTTTCATGGATGGCTTCTCGGGCTATAATCAGATTAAAATGGCACCAGAGGACATGGAGAAGACTACATTCATTACACCCTAGGGCACCTTCTATTATAAAATCATACCATTTGGTTTGAAAAATGTTGGTGCAACCTACCAACGCGCAATGGTGACACTATTACATGACATGATCCATCACGAGATTGAGGTCTACGTTGATGACATGATTGCGAAGTCACAGACGGAAGAAGAGCATCTAGTCAACTTAGCCAAGTTGTTTGATAGACTTCGGAAATTCAGACTAAGGTTGAATCCAAACAAATGCACCTTCGGGGTATGTTTCGGTAAGCTGCTAAGCTTCATTATTAGTGAACAGGGAATCGAGGTCGACCCTGCAAAGGTAAAAGCCATCCAAGAGATGCCTGAACCAAGAAGTGAGAAAGAAGTATGCGGTTTCTTAGGGAGATTGAACTACATTGCACGGCTCATCTTGCACCTAACAGCCACGTGTGAGCCTATTTTCAAACTTCTAAGGAAGAATCAGGTTATCAAATGGAACGATACCTGCCGACAGGCCTTCGACCGAATCAAGGAGTACTTACAAGAACCTCTGATTCTCATGCCTCCAGTGCCAAGGAGACCCCTAATCATGTACCTCACCGTACTCGAAGGATCAATGGGATGTGTGTTGGGTCAGCAGGATGAGTTTGGTCGAAAAGAGCATGCCATTTATTACCTTAGCAAAAAGTTTATTGATTGTGAGACATGCTACTCACTACTCGAGAAAACTTGTTGCGCTTCGGCATGGGCTGCTTGCCGACTAAGACAGTACATGCTGACTCACACCACTCTCCTAATTTCCAAGATGGACCCTGTAAAGTATATCTTCGAGAAGTCGGCTCTAATAGGATGAGTAGCCTGATGGCAGATGATTCTGACAGAATATGATATCTAATACACTTCGCAAAAAGCCATCTAAGGGAGTGTATTGTCAGAGTATCTGGCCCAACAGCCAATTGACGATTATCAGCCCATGAGGTTTGAGTTTTCGGATGAGGATATCATGTTCCTCAAGTCGAAAGACTGTGAAGAACCACTTCCGATGGAGGGGCTAGACCCCGAATCCAAATAGAAATTGATGTTTGACGGAGCTGTGAACATAAACGGAAGCGGAGTAGGTGTTTTCATTATCTCACCAGAGAGGGTCCATATGTCTTTCACTGCTCAGCTGACATTCGAATGTACCAACAACGAAGCATAGTATGAAGCTTGCATCATGGGGATCGAGGAAGCAATCAACTTGCGAATCTAGAACCTCGAGATATTCGGAGATTCTGCTCTGGTCGTAAACCAAGTCAATGGCAAGTGGTTAGTTCATCAACCTCACTTGATTCCTTATAGGGACTATACCAGGAGGTTGTTAACTTTCTTCACCAAGGTCAAGCTACATTATATACCACGAGATGAGAATTAGTTTGTTGATGCTCTGGTGACTTTATCGTCCATGATCAAAGTTTTTCAAGAGAACTACGTGCCTCGAATCATGGTCTCTCGTCTTGAAAGACATGCCTACGTCTTCGCAGTTGACAGTGTTGAAGATGATAAACCTTGGTATCATGATATCAAGCAATTCCTGAAGTCTCAAGAATATCCAACTGGGGAATCCAGTAAAGACAAGAAGAATCTCAGGAGGCTAGCAAGTGGATTCTTCTTGAATTAAGATGATGTGATATACAAGAGGAACTTCAACATGGTCCTGCTCAGATGCGTGGATAGACACGAAGCAGACATGTTGATGTAAGAGGTTCACGAAGGTTCCTTCGGTACCAATGTTGGAGGACATGCTATGGCAAAGAAACTTCTCAGGTCGGGGTATTATTGGATCACCATGGAATCTGATTGCTGTAAATATTCCCACAAGTGCCACAAGTGCCAGATCTACGCTGATAAGGTCCATGTACCTCATAATCCATTGAGCGTCATGTCTTCACCTTGGTCATTTTCCATGTGGGGCATTGACATGATTGGTAAGATTGAGCCAACGACTTCCAACGGTCACCGCTTCATCCTAGTCGCTATAGACTACTTCACAAAGTGGGTCGAAGCGGCATCTTATGCCAATGATACAAAACAAGTGGTCGCCCGATTTATCAAAAGAGATATCATTTGTTGATATGAAATTCCCGAGAGGATCATTACTGATAATGGTTCTAACCTCAATAACAATATGATGGCCGACTTGTGCCGGGATTTCAAAATAGAGCATCACAACTCTTCTTCGTATCGCCCGAGGATGAATGGCGTCGTCGAGGCGGCCTACAAGAACATCAAGAAAATCATTCAGAAGATGGTTGTGACATATAAGGATTGGCATAAGATGCTACCATTGGCACTACATGGGTACTGAACATCTGTGTGTACCTCGACAGGAGCAACCCCGTTCTCACTGGTGTACGGTAGGAGGTAGTCCTACCGGTCGAAGTTGAGATCCCCTCGTTGAGAATAATGATGGATGTCAAGCTAGATGAAGCCGAATGGCTCCGATCCAGGTATAATCAGTTGAACCTCATCGAAGAAAAATGCCTAGTAGTTATATGCCATGGACAGTTATATCAACGACGAATGAAGAAAGTACGGCCTCAACGGTACATACCAGGTGACTTAGTGTTGAAAAGGATTCTTCCTCCTCTCAATGATCACATGGGCAAGTTGACACCCAATTATGAAGGCCCATTTGTGGTTAAGAAGGTCTTCTCGGGCGGAACCTTGATGTTAACAACCATGGATGGCGAAGACTTCCATTCCCCTGTCAACACAAACACAGTAGGAAAATACTTCGTGTAAAAAGACCCGCTGGATAAAAACAGAATAAAGATCCAGGCAAAAAAAGGCATCTCGGCAAGCCAAAAACAGAATAAAAGGCTCGGGCAAAAATTAGGGAAATATTATATAAAAAAATGTACACCCGTTGAGTTGAAAAGCCACATTGGAAAGCTCAGGTAAAAAAGGGTATCCCGGTGGATTGAAAACCTGAAAGGGAGATCCACGCAAAAGAGGGACTAACACGAACGACTGCGGTCTGCGAGGTTTGTGATCCATTTGCAACCGAGGGCATCCTAAGGGCCGAATACCGATTCAATAACTTTCCCCAAAGGTGAAGCAAGCGGATAGTCATGAAGATATACAAGTCATAGTTGGGTCGGAGCTTGATGAGTGTAATGCCTCAAAATTTGCCCTCTCATTTCCTCAACATTTTGCATAGCATTTTGCATTCATAAATTCATAAAATAACCAAAAACTTTGCATCATGCATTGCATAGCTGAGGCATAGGAATGTGGTCAATGGTTGGAGTAACTGAAGGCATTACAAAGGCAACCGAAGGGCCATAAAGCTTCTCAACTTTGTGCAAAGGGTTCACAACATCCCACAAGTCTTCACTTAAAGCCACGAGCCATGGAAAGATGGGGTTTAATTAAAGGAGGCAAGCAGTGCAACATCTCCTGATGAAAAGGATCAAATTAGGGTCTCACTTCTATTGGGCTTCAGCATGAAGTTTCGATTCAAATATGTCAAAGGCCTAGGGTTCAAATCTCGTCCACAAATTCATTTTGGAAGGGGTTCGACTGGCCAGACGACTGAAACTCGAGGAATCGGGGGAAAAGCAACTGAGCTAGGTAAAAAAGATTGATTCCTGACTTTTAAGATCGAGATCATGAAATTAGGGTTACAATGATCCTATGGTTCAAATTTGGTCAAGAAATGATGGAGGAATCATAAAAAAATCAAAGAAAAATCATTTGAAAAGTGGTTGGTTTTGCATTTCCCTCCACTTTTCCTTCCACTTTCCTTCCACATTTCCTTTCATTCTTTCCCTCTTGTTTTTCCATTTCAATTCCACTCCATTTCCCTTGGAAACTTCTACCATGTTCTACCATCTTCTAGAATGTTCCTTCTCCTAACCTAACTCCATGGCTAAATCCTAACCTCATTACCAAACCAAAATTTTGGATCCCAAGCCTAATTTTTGGGCTCCAAACCTAAGCCATATTTAATCCATTTTCATCCAAACCAAAAAGAAAAAACACACACAATTTTCATTTCCAAATTTCTCATTCTCTCACAATCACTTTTTCTCTCTCACTTTTCCTCCTTTTTTCCCTCCTTTCACTAAAGCTTTTTGAATAAGCTCTTCAATTTCACATTGAAACTTGAAGATATTGAAGCTTAGCCCCAACCTCCATTGATTTTGTGGATTGTGGAAGAAGAAGCTACTGAATTTTGGTGAAGGTTTCGACTTATCGGAAGCACACGAAGGTTCAAGCATCAAGAACGCATTTATTTTGCGGTTTCGCGATTTTCTTGGTTTTCTCTTCGATCAAGCTCTGATTCTTGCAACATTCACCAAAGCACTTCTCTGCTTCATAGGTTAGTGATCTAATTCACTTTTCCTGTAAGTTATTCTCTTCATCTCGCCATTTCGGCATTCTTTAAGTGCTTTTCGTATTGTTTATGTTTGATTACGTTTTCGTTAAGTTTTGCTTGCGATTTGTGGTTTTGATGGATTAGAAGTTAGGATTGTAGCTTGTTATAGATTCTAGCATGTGTTAATAAGCCCTAATTGAGTAGAAATTTGTGTTAGCATGATTAGGTGGGGGTTAGGGTTGTTTAGAAGGAAGATTGTGGCCAAAAGCACTTATTTCAAAATCATTTTTCACTTTCTGTTCAGCGTTAACCGGTTAACGCATTTGGTTAACCGGTTAACGCATGCGTTTTTGGCCAAAATGCTGTATTTTTCTTTCCGTTAACGGGTTAACCAATTTGGTTAACCGGTTAACGTTGTTCATTTTTGGATTTTTAGCTTATTTTCTTGTTTAATCTTGCTTCCTAGTGCTTCTATGGTTCATGTATGTTTAGGTATTGATTTTAGGGAATTTTTTGGTCTATTTCCAGTAGCCAATTCATTTGTTTCGAGTCGTTTCGACATGATTCCGTTCACTTTTCTATGTTTTGTTTAAATCTGGAAATGTGATATAAGTGATTC
This sequence comes from Lathyrus aphaca, assembly GCA_963966055.1. NCBI lineage: Eukaryota > Viridiplantae > Streptophyta > Magnoliopsida > Fabales > Fabaceae > Lathyrus > Lathyrus aphaca. The sequence goes on along the minus strand of OZ014523.1, from coordinate 425,726,713 downwards.
TTGATGTTGTTTTGCTACACTTTAATCATGTGTTTCACATGTTAATTGCTTGCTTAAATTCAACATATGCTTCATGATTATTGTCATTGCTTGCTTGATTGATAAAGTGATTAAATACCATGTTGATTTTTGCCAAAAGTGATTAAATACTTCACATGTTCATGCAAGTTTCTTGTGCTTAATTGATCATATCTTAACATGAGTTCAATTCTAATTTTTATGCCATGCATGTGTAACAATTGATGCTTGTAGTGATACTTGTTCAATCTCATGATAAAATGCTCATTTGTGCAACATGAAAAAGTATGTTTGTTCTTGATTGATCATTGCCATTTTTAATCAAATAAATTATGTAAATAAATTCACATGTTTGAGTTCATTTTGTGGTGCATGTAGATCCATGTTAATTCACATTGATGTGTTGTTTACCATTCACTTTGTGCACATAAATAAAAATGATCAAATATGTCCCATGTTTTCGTAGCTGTTTGTTAATATAGGTGCTGTAAAATACAGGTGGTTTATTATGTTTGTATGTTGTATGTGACTTTCTATACCTACCTTTTCATGCTGCATGCTGACTATAAAAAGTTGCTTTGTATTATGCTTTGTTTTCATAGTTGTTTGTGTATTAGGGGCTGTAATAGGTGCTGTATTTTTGTCCTAGCATTTTTTTTAGTTTCTTTAGAATTAAAATAGAATTTTGATTGAGTCCTAGAGTCATTAGGATTTAATTAGGGTATGTTTACCTTATTCCTTTATAATGAAAATGTACATTAACCTTTGTTTTGTAGAGGGGAGGATTGAGGCAAGTTTCCTTCAACTTATTCTTTTACTTCCTTTATGCATTTAATTTGCATTTAATTTCCTTTACCTTTCATACTTGTGTTTGGTAGGATTTCCCCCTCTTTTGTAGAATCAACTTAACTTCTCTAGGAAGTAAGTTGCATTCTATTCTTTTCTTATTTTCCTTTTCTTCCTTAAGATTAGAAAACCTCACAAACCTTTAGCACCACTCTTGAATAACAACTAAAATTAGGATTGAGTCTTAGTCCCTTAGTTTCGTCCTTTTGCAACTTGAGTCTTTCTTTCTCATCTCATAAAGAAAAACAATAAAACACTTAATAAAAAATGAACTTTCTTGTACGACATGAGACTTTGTTGCGGAGTGCTTATACGCGTCCTGTTTCGGGGCGAGGTGTAAGTACTTACCGCGATGGATAGGTCTTAGTATGGGAATGTTCACAAACAAATTCAAAACATTTCTCATAAAAGACAAAAACAAATAATAAGCGACTATCCTGCGGGAACTTCTTTTTCTCATCTCATTCACTCACAACGCGAACTTGCAACGACTTGTCTCGCATGTAAGATGGTAAACGCACTCGTACCAGATGAGCCTGCAAAACCTGAGCATAGACATACGCAGTTCTAGCTGTACAAAAACACAAACAAATAGTTCCCGCCTTAGTTAGGCGAACTACGCCGACTCTGATCCTCATTATCCCGATGAGGTACATAGGCAGTGGGGTAGGGCCCATTCGAGCACATTCTTTATTTTCCCTACATTTTCCCCTGCTCTTTCCATTTTTCAATTCCATTTCTTTTCTCATTCTCATTCCATTCCAGATAGCAGTTTTATTCAGCAACATCTTTTATTTCTCACCCTTTGAAACAAGCAAGCAAGCGTGGATCCCGTCGGGTACGGTGGACGGTCTGGGGTGCTAATACCTTCCCAGGTCGTAACCGACTCCCGAACATAGATCTTTGGCTCACAGGACCTTATCCTTTCCTTCTTCCTCAGGTTTGTGCAGCATTACCTTTCCCATTCCTTCGGGATAAAAATGCCTGGCTGGCGACTCTACCTTTTCCGCGCCACTTTCACGTTTTTACTAGGATGAAAATCCCGGGAGCGACAATGAGATTCATGCTTCACATTTCCAATAGGATAACTTGTTTTCCTTCTTTGGTAATTTCCTCTTTCCAGGGATTGCTTCTTGATGTAATGCCTATTCAGGGCCATTTTCCAATTAATAAATGCAATTTCGTTCATTGTGTCCATATGTTTTTGTTTTCATCTAACATTGACTGATTGCAAAAACATCCAGCAAATTGTGATAAAAGTTGTATTATGAACATTGGAATGCTTTCTAACTCATGCATGAGGACATAAACATTTAATGCAACTCCAAAGCGTTGAGTGACCGGGATGGTGATTCAGACCATAAGCCCGGGGCATGCAGGCCAGACTAACTCTTAATGATGTAGGCGCTATCAATTATGTTTGTGCATGTGCAGGTACAGGTGTTGCTAGCAAAGCCCTAACAGATCCTCAAGAAGCCTCTTCCAGCAGGTTCTTTAAACGGGTGTCCTCGAAAACACCTTTCCTTTGATAATCCCCAGTAGAGTGAAGACTGTTAGTTCCCCAAGCAGAGATGGCCTTTCAACAAGGGAACGCTCCTCTGAAGCACAAGGAGTTCCTTCATCCCCAACATATTTCTTCCTCGGCAGAATATCAACACATTTGTTTCCCCAGCCGAGTCAGAGGGATGTCATTTCCCCAACGGAGTTCGACGGGTAGCGTATCTCCCAGAACAAGATCATCCCCAGAAGGATCTTGACTCTTCGATATCAAAGTCCAATTTATTTTTGGCAATGATGGAATTTTAGATCCGATGGATCATTAACACCATATCCACTCAAAGTCGTTCATTATCTCCGCGGAGTTGTTTATTCCCCGCAGAATTGTTTCTTCTCACGAGGATTAACCATATCAATGCAGTGATCATCATTTCCCCAGTCAAGCTACTTGGGATACATGTTTTCTCTTTATCAAGAGATCCCTTTGCATTTGCATTTTCATCCTCAAACGCGTAGCATTTCCATCATTATGGAGCATTACGCCATAGAAATTCAAACATATGCATATGAAGCATGAGCCAGTTGTGGTATCTCTCATAAGAGCCCAAAACAGAATTTCTGCAATCAGACCGAAGTATTACCCACAGAATGCCAAGTTCATTTCCCGATGTGGTTTATTTCCATTAATTCTCATTTGTTATCCTCAGACGATTCCATTTAAGTACAATGGATCTTTTGTGAGTTGTCATTCGAGGATGGCAATCTCTTTTCCAAGTCCTTCTGAGGTTGGTCTTGTTGTTGGCTATCATTTGAGGATGATAGACCATTTTGAGCCTATTGATCGAGGTCAGTATGTCTCTTTTTCAAAGTCTTTCCGAGGTCAGTCTTTGTGTTTCTAGTTATCAACCGAGGCCGATATACCATTGCGTCTCCATTTGAGGATGGTTTCGTGTTAGATCTGAGGATCTTTTGTGAGTTGTCATTCGAGGATGGAATTCTCTTCTTCAAGTCCTTATGAGGTCGGTCTTGTTGTTGGCTATCATTTGAGGATGATAGACCATTTTGAGCTCATTGATCGAGGTCAGTATGTCTCTTTTTCAAAGTTTGTCTGAGGTCAGTCTTTGTGTTTTGGGTTATCGACTGAGGCCGGTATACCATTGTGTCTCCATTCGAGGATGGTTTTGTGTTAGATCTGAGGATCTTTTGTGAGTTGTCATTCGAGGATGGCATTCTCTTTTCCAAGTCCTTCTGAGGTTGGTCTTGTTGTTGTGGCTATCATTAGAGGATGATATACTATTTTGAGCCTATTGATCGAGGTCAGTATGTCTCTTTTGCAAAAGTCTGTCTGAGGTCAGTCTTTGTGTTTCTGGTTATCATTTGAGGCTGGTATACCATTGTGTTTCCATGTAGATCTTAGGATCATATTTTCAGTGGTCATCCAAGAATGTCGTTCTTACCAACTTACGTTATTTTCCCACAAAGTTCAAATTTTACGGTTTACTCGGATATTCAATCACTCCATACCTTGAAATTCTAAAAGAAATCTCTATTATTCATTCAGGTCTGCAGATGATTGAATAGGGGCAGTTGTAATACCCTAAAATTTGACCTCTTTATTCATTGCCAACCTGGAGTGGTTTATGCTTTGTCATTTCGTATGATTATCCAAACATTCATCGCATTCAAAAAATAATAAAAAGAAAAATAAGTCATAAATCATTTGCATGTGCATGAGGCATGTGACGGGCCAAGTGACAATATTTGAAGCTTAAGGCAAGAAAAATCACTACAAAAATAATACAAGACTATTTCATGAGAAGTCCTCCAAGAAAAGCAAAAATTGAAGTTTTGTGGCCGTTAACCGATTAACGGATTGGTTAACCGGTTAACGGGGGTGAAATTTTGAAAAATGGTTAAAATATAGTTGGTTCTTCCTTTCCCTCCACATTTTCCTTCCTTTTCTTCCTTTTTCATTTTTCCACTTCATGCCACCTCATCACCTTGGATTGTTCTACCATATTTTAGAGCGTTCCATGGAATATTCCAAGGAATATTCTAAGGAATATTCCCTCTCCAACCCTAACCCTAACTAACTACAAACCTAACTCCATTCCTAAACCTAACTCCATTCCCAAACCTAGACCCAAGCCTACACATTATATAAACCCATCTCCTCCAAAAGCTAAAGGGTTCACTCTCATAATTTCACAATTCCCATTTCTAGAATCACTTTTCTCTCACTTTTCCTCCATTTTCACCAAAGCTTTTTTTTTTCAAAGAAGCTCTTCAAGTTTCACATTGAAACTTGAAGATCTTAAAGCTTAGCCTCCAACCTCCATTGATTTGTGCATTGTGGAAGAAGAAGCTACCGGTTTTTGTTGAGATTATGACTTATCGGAAGTGCAAGAAGTCTCAAGCATCAAGAACGCTTTTATTTTGCATATTCGCGGATTCTTCGGATTTCTCTTCGTTTCAGCTTCGATTCTTGCAAAATTTACCGAAGCACTCCTCCGCTTTGTAGGTTGGTGATCTAAAATCATTCTTGCTTTAAATTATTCTCTCCATCTCGCCTTAAACGGCATTCTCCGCATGATTATTGATTGTGTTTACGTTGTATCGATTGATTTCGCTTCTGTTACATTTTGTACGTTTTGATTGTTTGTATCTAGAACCGTAGCTCGATTTAGGTCCTACTAGGTGTTAGAATGTTGCATCTAGGAGTAAGATTAGTGTTAACATGTTCCTAGGTGTGTTGGAGACCATTAGAAGTAAGTTTGTGGCCAAAAGCACTTATTTCTAAACTTTTTTTCACACACTGTTCAGTGTTACCCGGTTAACCATTTGGTTAACCGGTTAACGCATGCGTTTCGGCCACAAATTGGTGTTGTCTTAGGTCCGTTAACCGGTTAACGCTGTAGAAATTTGTTTTTTTCAGCTAGTTTGATTGCTCAACCTTGTTTCCTTGTGCCTTTAATCCCCATACAGGTTTAGGTACTGATTTTAGGTAATTTTCAAGATTAGTTTCAACATCACATTCCTCCGTTTCGAGTCGTTTCGTCACGTTTCCGTTCATTTCGCATATTGTGTGTTTATATGTTCATTTGTGTATAATTTTACTCATTGCATTTTGTTGCTATGTCTATGCATCATTTGGCATGTAAATGATCATAATGTATTCTGTTTTTGCATCTCTCACATGTTTCGTTAATCCATTTGAATCATTGCATCACATATTTAATGGGGCATTTCATATGATCATAAAGGTGTATGTGCATTTTGTTGCATTTTTGTGGTTGGTTGTTCACATCATCTACATTGATTCAAGTTCTGAATGTTGCACTGAGCCACATGTCATACTTGTTAATCCATGTTAATATTGATTCATGTTGATGTTGATGTATGATCAGGTTCATGTGTATATGTCATACTTTGTATACTTGTTGCATAAGTGATTCATTTGATGTATCTTTGCATTAATCCATCATAAAATAAATGTTCATCCAATTATATGCTTGATTCGTGTTCATGTTGCATGTGCATGTTAATTGAGCATTTCACATTGAGTTTGTGCATGAAAAATGAAAATGATCAAATCTGCATTTTACATTTCATAGCTGTCTTTGCATATAGGAGCTGTTAAATGCATGCTGCTTGTTATGACGTTCATTCTGTTTGTGGTCTTTTACACCTATTTTTGCATGTTGTATACTGGCTGTAAAAAGATGCTTGTGCTTGGCCTTGTATTTTCATAACTGTTTGTGTAATGAGAGTTGTAGTGGGTGTTGAATTCTTGTTTAGCATGTTTGTTAGTTCTAGTAGACTTAGGATTGAGTCTAGTTTAGGTCCTATAGTATTAGGATTGAATTGTGGTGTGAGTTTGCTTTATTATTTTCAATAAAATGAAATACTAACCTTTGTTTTGTAGGGAGGTTGAGGTATGTTTCCTTACACCTTATCCTTTTATTTTTTATGCATTTAGTATGCGTTTAATTTTCTTTACCTTCCATATGTGTGTTTGGTAGGTTTTCCCCTTTCTCTAGAATCAACTTAACTTCCTTAGGAAGTAAGTTAAATTATATTTCCTTTTCTTTTCCTTTGTCTCGTTAGGATTAGAAAAACTCACAAACCCTTAGGACCTCCGTTTGCATGAATAAACAACTTAGGGTTGTGTCTTAGTCCCCCTTAGTTTGTCCTTTTGCAACTTGAGTCATTCTTCTCTCATCCTCAAACAAAAATACAAAAGACATTTAATAAAGGATTGAAATAGTCTCTTGTGTATAGCCTGATTCCATGGAGCACTCATATTCATTCCATCTTGGAATAGTGTGAGCTTGTCTAGCATGATGCATAAGTCTGATCATGAGACTATCTTCACAAAGAGAACATAAAAAATATTGCTTCAAAAGCTACAAAAACATGTAATAATTTCAACAAGCTAATTAACTTAGACCCTAATCCTTGGAAACAAGTCTTGGATAAATTCTCATTACTTGGTGTGCTTGTTCTACTATTACATCTTGGAATGTAGTAGAAAGTACACATTTCATGGAAAAGAGTTTGAATTCACTTCCTTATTCCAAATTCATAAAAACTCTTAAAAAGCAAACAACAAACAATAAGTGACTTTCTTGTGGGAATTCTCTTCTCACCTCATTCATACATAATGAGAACTTGCAACGACTTGTCTCGCATGCAAGACGGTAAACGCACTCGTTCTAGACGAGCCTGAAATACCTGAGCATAGACATAAGCAATTCCAGCCATAAAAAGCACAAACAAATAGTTCCCGCCTTAGTTAGGCGAACTACGTCGACTCTGATCCTCATTTTCCCGATGAGGTACATATGCAGCGGGGTAGGGCCTGTTCGAGCACATTCTTTATTTTCCCTACATTTTTCCCTTTCTTTCCATTTTCTTTTCCAATTCCCTTTCTCATTCCATTCCAGATAGCGATTGTTCAACAACATCTTATTTCTCACCCTTTGAAGCAAACAAATAAGCGTGGATCCCGTCAGGTACGGCGGACGGTCTAGGGTGCTAATACCTTCCAAGGTCGTAACCGACTCCCAAACCCAGATCTTTGGTTCACAAGTGTCGCTCTCTGGATTTGCATCCTGGTACAAACGCGAAAGTGGCGCGGAAAAGGTTAGAGTCGCCAGCCAGGCATTTTTATCCCGAAGGAACGAGAATGGTAATGTTGCACAAACTAGGAGAAAGAAAACAAAGGACAAAGGTCCTGTGAACCAAAGAAAATGAGTTCGGGAGTCGGTTACGACCTAGGAAGGTAATAGCACACCAGATTGTCCGCCGTATTCGACGGGATCCACGCTTGTAAAGAAACGGTTTCAAAGGGTGAAGAAATGAAAGCTGCCGCAAAACTGAAACTGAACTGGAAATGAGAAAGGAACTGAAAAAAGAAAACAAAGAGGAAAAATGTAGGGAAAATAAAGATTGTGCTTGAACGGGCCCTACCCCGCTGCCTACGTACCTCACTAGACATGAGGATCAGAGACGCCGTAGTTTCCCTAACTAGGGGTGGAAAAGATTGCTTGTGAATTAAGGCTTGAACTGCCTATGTCAATGCTCAGGTGTTGCAGGCTCGAACGACGAGTGTGTAACCGTCTTGCAAAGTGACAAGTAGGAGAAAGTTCGCGTACGGAGCGATGGAGATGAGAAAAGAATTCCCGAAGGAAAGACGTTTATTGTTTGTTTGTGTTTTTTTATGAGCTTTTATTTGGTGTGGCACAAGAGAATGAACTCAAGCTCTTTTCTATGGAATGTGTACTTGTTACTACATTCCAAGATGGAATAATAGAACAAGCACACCAAGTAAGGAGAACTGATCCAAGACTTGTTTCCAAGGGCAAGGGCCTAAATTCATTGACTTGTTGAATTTATTAGGTGTTTTAGTGATTAAAAATGAAGAAGTATTTTTTTATGATTTTTCTTGATGAAGATGACCTCATGATCTGACTTGTGCATCATGCTAGACAAATGCACTATTCCAAGATGGAATGAATACATATGCCCCATGGAATAAGGCTATTACACAAGAGGTCACTTCTTTCCTTATTAATGTTTTTAGATTTTGCTTTTGAGATGAGAAAGAGAAAGAACCAAAGGAGCAAAAAAGGAAAAGTCTAAAATGGGGAAAGACTAAACTTAAAGTTGTCATGCAAAAGTGGTCCTAAGGTTAGTGAGGTTTCAACTATCCTAAGAGAAAAGAAGAACCAAAGAGGAGTAAGAAGAGGAGGAGGAAAGAGCTAGCAAGCAACTTACTCCTCTAAAGGAGATAAGTTGCTCCTAAAGGGGGAAGAAAAGAGTTGCCTCACATGATGGCATAAGGCATATCCAAAACACAAAGAGAAAGCAACTTAAAAAGACAAGATGAAGAGTTGAAATGTGGATAAACATCCACACTTCTCTTACCATGAGCCCCTGCAAGTGTTATCAAAAATCCAGCATATGTTCATCAACAAAAACTCATGGCAATGGCATGCTCAAAGCTCACATCAACAAAGATCATACAACATGTCAAATTGCGCACACAAGCATTTACGTGTCGAGAACATGGAAGCATGCATCAACCAGCAAGCAAATTACCCTAAACAATCATATTCCATAATCATATAATGACCCATGGCAATTAAAACAAGTAAGGGGATCAAACAAGCTCAAAACAAAACAAATATGGCTCTCTGCATCAGTGTTAACCGGTTAACCAAAGCATTAACCGGTTAACCAGTCCAAACCTGCAGCAAAATATGCAGAAAACAGGTGCGTTAACCGGTTAACCAAAGCGTTAACCGGTTAACACTGTCAAAACAACAACAAATCCTGCAGAAAATCAGCTCAAATCCAGCTTAACCAAATAATTCCACCACAGACCAGCAATCAATTATGCATGAAATAAATGGATCATTCACATTAATTAACATCATTAAGCTCATGAACATTAGCATACAGATCCGGTTACAAATCAACCAAACAATTCAAGCAACACAAGCAAATACACAAGCACATGGTGGATCTAAAGCGCAAGCATGCAAATAAGCTAAAACAGAGCTAGATCTGAATTTAACCAACCTACAAAGCCGAGGTACGCTTTGGTAATTGTTGTTTGAGCTGGAAATGAGAGATCTCGCTGAGAACTTTGAAGATCTGGTGCTAAACTTCACACTCCATGCAAAATAAATGCAAGCAAAGGGTCTTGATGCAGAATTTTGGATCCAAAAGCACTTCTAATTCCCAAACCAGATCTGAATCACCAATTAAACCAGCAAAATTATGCAAAGGAGCTATGGATGGAGGTCTAGTTCCAAGATCTACACACCTTAAGGCAAGGTTATGTGATCTTCAAAGAGGAACTCTTAGTGAATTTGGAAAATGTGGGAGAGAAAATGAGAGAATAGTGAGAGTGAAGAGTGAAAATTCAGAATGAAGAATGAAAAAATGAGAGAGCTCCCTTCTTGGTTTGGAGGGAAATCGATTAAATATGGTTTAGGTTTGGGGCCCAAAATTTAGGCTTGGGATCCAAAAAATATGGTTTGGTAAAGTGATTAGGATTAGAAATGGAATTAGGCTTGGATTAATGATCTAGATCCTTCTCCACAATTCAAATGAATAAAAAATCAGAAAATTGGAAATTTGGAGCCAAAGCACATGCTGAATTTGCTGCTGGAATTCAAAATTCGTAGTCGTTAACCGGTTAACCAAAGTGTTAACCGATTAACGCCAGTGAATTTTGAATTCTCCCTCCTTTTGGTGGGAAACTTCCATAATAACCCGGCGCCAACTGTTTTGACCTGATTTTGATCCTCAATCCTTTTTAAGGCTTTGACCATGATATCAAACTTGTAACATGCCTTGTGAGCTTTGAATTTCCCTGATGATTGATCATATGCCTTATGCTAGAACATGCAAGTGCTATGTTTCATCTTTCTATTCAAAAATGCTAAGGACATGACATGCTTATGATGATTATGATATGATGATGATGCTAAATAGGAGAGGGGAAATTTGGGATGTTACAGCAAGGCCTCGTCCTTTCCTTCTTCCTCAGGTTTGTGCCGCATTACCTTTCCCGTTCTTTCGGGATAAAAATGCCTGGATGGCGACTCTACCTTTTTCGCGCCACTTTCGCGTTTGTACTAGGATGAAAATCCCGGGAGCGACAACAAGCTCTACGATTTCGCAAATCGCAGATCTGCTCTCAACACCCAACCTGCTACGAATTTCTCATGTATCCAGCACCAAAAACAACCAGAAACCACAACATTCCTCAAATTCATCATTTAATCCATATAATTAACATCTAACAACAATCAACAACACATAATTCAACCTAATCCCTCCTCAATCCACCACAATCTCAATCCCTAATTCTCAACCTACCCAATTCCCATTATAAAACCCTTAAGATGGAAGAATCCCACCCTTACCTTAAATTTCGTTGAGGAATTATTCTCCTTCGCGAACTCTTCTCCCCGATTAAGCCTTTTGCTCTTCTTCTCCTCTTCACAACTTTCACGATCGTTCTTGCTCTTTTCCAAACACGATGATGATTTTTTTCCTTTTTCTTATTTCCAACATAACCCTTAAGACCCAACTTATGATCTTCCCTTTTTACCATTATTACTTTCACCAATTGACCACCTTGTCCTTATCTCCTATTTATTCCATTTATTTTATTTAACCTCTAATAATACAATTATCCATCAAAAATATAATTTAATATCACAATTATTTCCGATAGTATATATTATTCTTCACACATCACAATACGATATTTTCAATAAAATATTTAAATAAATTCGGGGCGTTACAAGAAATGGTCTAAAAATGTCTGTATGTATCAATTCTAAGACATTTTTTTGTCTGTTTATCTTTAGCGCATTCAACAAAAACATCAAAATTTGTGAAGTCAACATAATCTAAAATTCCATCTGACACTAGTCGCTCAACTCTATTTTTAGGGATGTGACCAAGGCGTTCAACTCTATTTTTAGCCACATTCCCTAGGCACTTGTGCCATAATGCTCTTGAATTATTATTATCAATTTTACGATTAGTACCACGTGATTCTACATTTAAGGATTTTCCATAGGTAGCTACTGTGTCCAGAAAATATAGATTATCATGACCCATAAGTGAACCACTTCCAACAATATATAAATTGAAAGACAACTTAAGTTTATTGTTTCCAAATGAACATAAATAACCTGATTTGTCCAAATAAGAAAATTAAATTAAATTCTGTCTAAATGACGATACCACAAAAGTGTCTTTCAGATCCAAATAAAATCCACTACACATTAAAAATCTAAAATTTCCCACATCTTCCACGTCCTCCGACTTGTCATCTCCAGCATAGATGTATCTTTCAACATTATTTGGCTTCCAGTAGTTCAGGAAACCCTTCATTAAAACATTGATATTAGTAGTTGCACCAGAGTCTAATCACGAAGTGTTTCTAGGTATTGAAGCTAAATTGACCTTAGAACATACCAAAACATTTGTAACTTCATTCTTGGGCTCATAAGTTTTCTTTCTTTTTCCCTTTTCCTTAGAGGTGATCACAAAATGAGCATTTTCTATCTTATCTTGCTTCAGCCTTTCCTATTCTTGCACACAAAATAAAATTAGCTCATTAAGAGACCATTTATGCCTTTGATAGTTCTAAGATATCTTACACTGACTGAATAGTGAAGATAGAGAAAGTAATACTAAATGAATGATAAAGTCTTACGATAACTCAAGGTTTAACGCCTTAAGTTTTGAAACAATATCTTACATGCCTATAATGTATTCCCTTATATTTCCTTTACCTTGATACTTCATTGAAATCAAGTTCTATAAAAGAGTATTTGTTTCCTCCTTATCATTTTTTGCAAAGCGCTTTTCAATTTCAGCAAGGAAATATTTGGCATATGTTATCTCTTCTGAGATACTACCCTTAAAAACCTCAATAACTTTGTGCTTAATGATCATGAAACTCATGCGATTAAACTGATCCCACTTCTCATAATTTTTCCTTTGTTCAAAGGAACTAGATTTTGTTGGAGAAAGTGGTTACTCTATCCTTAATCAAGTACCATGAAGCCAAGAATAATTTGTATGCTCTCCTTCTAGTCCTTGAAATTTTCCTCATTAAGGATTATGTTAGCTCCTAAATTCGATGCCTATTTTATGTTATTTTATAGCATGAGAATTATGTGAGAGATTGAAAGGTTTCGACGAGAAATTTATCATGCAGTTTGGTCGAAGGAGTCTTCAGGAAAAAGGAGTATTACATGTGCAAGGTTATGAACTTAGAGAAATATTTGCTAAGTGGAAGGTCTAAGTTCGACTAAGACACTACTGAAGGTTTCTTCGACAGAGAATTTAAATTCAAATAATAGAGGAATTTATTTGCTCTTATCCAATTTAAAGAAAGACACGTGGATCACGCTTAAAGGATGAAGACATGCGGAGCAACACTTATCTTGATTTAATTTATAGGCCGCTAGAGGCAGTTATTTTCATTTGTTATAAATAGGAGATCACCATGAGGAGATTGGGTGTGTTCAATTGTGTACAAATACTCTATTTTACTTAAAGTATCAAGTGTTAAGAGAAATGAGTGTGAGTGAGTATACGTTGTATAACACCATCATTTATTCAATGCAATTCATTAAGTTTTTCCATTAAGAGATTATATTTTACTTGTCCAATTTACTTTATGCTTTTTACCAACATATTTCGATTTAAAGTCTTTTGCATTTATCTTTCATTTACATTTTGAAAGCAGACTATTTTATCATGAACTCTGTTGAAGTGTTCATTTCTTTTCTAGACATCATATAAAGATCAATTAGCACATGCCCTAGGATCAATCTGGTCGATCCCGTGAGTAACCAAAGTATTTAGATTTGGAAGACCATCGATTGTTTACCAATTTTCACAGTAAACAGATTGAAATTGAATTTAAATTAGCAGATATTGAAGCAATTGTAGCTGAAAATAAAAATAAACAGTAAATATACTCGCATAAAAGAAAAACTAAATCATCAATATGTTTAAATTATGGCATAACCCCTCTCAAGATACATAGTTGAAGGTGTGAGAAAAACATAAGAAAGTGGGGTTTGAATTAGGATTTTCACTCTTGAAAACTTTTCATCTCTTAACATTGTTGCGTTAAGTGATGCTTTGAGTTGCGTTGCGGAAACATAAACATTAAAGTAAAGCATAATCAAGAGTAAAGAACACACGATATATCCTGGTTCACTTCAGAAACTCTCAAGCTAGTCCAGTCCACCCCGCAAGGTGATTTTCCTTAGAAAATGACTTAATCCACTATAACCAAAACTTGATTACAATGCACGGTCAACTGTCATGACTAACTGCATATAGACATGTGACTTCCTTGCGTGACTACCTGCCGTGACTAATTGCACAACAACTGTTGTGACTTCCCTGCGCGGCTACCTGTCGTGACTAACTGCAGTTGCGACTTTCTTGCGCGACTACCTGTCGTGACTAACGACACAATCAGCTAAAATGACTTACATCTTTGGCGTTCCTTGAATATACTATGAACTCATATCCTTAGAACCCATACTCGAATACAATATGAGAATGAAAGTGGAAGAGTGTGTGTGTGTGTGTATATATATATATATATATATATATATATATATATATATATATATATATATATATATATATATATATATATATATATATATATATATATATATATATATATAAGTTTCTCATTGGAATCGTTGAAGGTTTGCAGGTATGTCAATTTCTATTTTTATAGAGTTTTTTAGGGTTTCTTGAATATTTTTTGAAAGGGATAAAGAGATAATCCTAATAAATCGTGTTTTCGATTACTCTAAAAAATGGGAGCATAAGCCATATAAATAACCGTAAAGTTATTTCTTAGTTTTTAATATTCTAATTTGTTTTCTCATCAAATTAGATATTGACTTATGATATATACATAATAACCTTACATTTCATAATATTTATGTTTTTAACAACAAATTCAATTTTAATTAAACCCTTTTAAGTCTTGACTAATTAATCAATGACCTTCACACCTTACGTGTTACATTTGTGATTCAATGTTTTAACAGAGTAGTCATCTCTTCCAACCACAAAAATAACTACCCCCATTAAGCCATTTATCTCATGGAGTCGCAATCCAAAGTTATCATGTATAAGACAAACTCATTCAAATTTAAAGGAACAATTGGAAATTCAATTTTAATTAAACCCTTTTAAGTCTTGACTAATTAATCAATGACCTTCACACCTTACGTGTTACATTTGTGATTCAATGTTTTAACAGAGTAGTCATCTCTTCCAACCACAAAAATAACTACCCCCATTAAGCCATTTATCTCATGGAGTCGCAATCCAAAGTTATCATGTATAAGACAAACTCATTCAAATTTAAAGGAACAATTGGAATCACATGTATAAATTTTTGGGTTAAATATATTTTTGGTCCCTATAAATATTTTATATTTTATTTTGTCCCTATAAAAAAAGACATATTTTGGTATCTACAAAATTTTATGTATGCAGTTTTCTTCCTTATTATTTTCTAAAATTTTGAAAACTATTTAATAACTCCTAAAATTATAAATTTCTTAAAGATTTTTTTCATACGTGTATTACTATAAAATATTTTCTTACCAAATTACATAATTTTTTAAAATGAGAAGAATTAAATATGAATTTTTTAAATTTCAAAAAATAATGATAAAAGTAATGAAAAGTTTTACTTATAAATCATTTTTTATATTTTTTTTTTAGAAACTTATTATAATGTTCTAAACATATCTGCAAAATAATTATTCTAAAATACACATTGTTTTAATAGTATAGACTAAAACTACGTGCATAATTATTTAGTAGAGAATAACACATACTTTTTTTATAGGGATCAAAAATAAAATTTTATAATTTTATAGAGACCAAAAAAATATTTAATCCGAAATTCTTTAAAAAAAAATCAATCTCTAATCAACATTACGAAACACCTTATCTATTTTTCTTTATTTAAAAATACGGTATCTTTCCTCCTACTTAGACCCTAAGATTTGGTTTCTCGTTAATTTGGTTTCTGTTTTGCATAGTATCATTGTGAATTGATCTCATGCTACCTGAATCAAGCATTGTGGCTATGGTGGCATCAAATCAACAACCATGATTTAGGCTCTATCGTAGTGGCGAATGTTTTTAAAACCTTAAACTATGATTTGTTCTTAAAATGTTTTGCAACCTTAGCCTATGTGCTTTATTTTTCAACTATAAAGTGATGTCATATCAACGGTTTTAAAAAAAAATAAAAAAATTTAACTTATTTTCTCCATTTTAAGATGATTGTCGATTAAAAGTTTTACATATAGATTAAAGAACATAATAACATTGTCATATATTATATTTTTTAAAATTAATTTTATTAAAATATTAAAAGTAATATATAGAATAATAATATAGAAACACAATTGAAAAAATTAAAATCATTCATATATTTAAAAGTGAAAATGACAATTATTTTGAAACAAATTTTATTTGTTACGACATGTATTTTGAAATGAAGCAGTAAACTCTAACTATTTTTTGTATATTTAGTTTTTAAATTATATAAATATTTAATTTATTATAAAAATATAAAAAATGTCAATTTAATGTCGAATAGATGTTAAGGATAATCAGCTATATTTATATATTTAAAGATTAAATTGATGAATAAATGATGGTTTGAAAAAACTAAACTAATATTTTACTATTTTTAATGTAATAGTTATGGTCATAATTATTATTATAATTTTAATGCAATAGTTATGGATTGTTGTAACTAAACAAAAGTTGGAATAAAATTCCCTAAGGTATCAAAAGTGATTGTAGCTTCTTATTGCAATCAACCATTTGAAAATGACAGTGATTTTCCATCAGCAAACATCAAATCAAATTGAATATGTTCACACATAGCCAACCACACACCAAGAGTTGGAAAGCAAAATCTTCACATTTTCCCGCATGATTATGTCCAAATTAATTGAGGTGATAGTTTGGATCACAATGATGCAATATGGAATTGAAAAGTCACAAGAAATATCATATAAAGACAAACTAAGTGATAGTTATTTGTTGATGTGTATTTGGTTAATTCCGCGTCTACAAAGAGTAGAGGTAGTGGGAAAGTTGACCATTATTTGTATCTTGCCACAAAACTCCAATTCCAATTGATTGATACATAAAGAAAGAAGTGCCCTTAACAGATTTCAATTAATATATGATGATAAATATATTTATATATTATGCTGGTCATATCTATTGATGATCATATTATAGAATTGTACTAAATCGTGAGCTGTGAGGACTTAATGGAAAGGTCAAAGGTCAAGCATGAGATAAGATTATATTTTATGCAGTGTGGGAATTTGTTTTTATCAAGTAGAAGAAAATGACTCTTCATCATTATTATAAAACAAGTGCTTACCTAGAAGTATGTCTCAAAATCACAAATGATAAGAAGAAAACAAAATATTTCGGCTCAGTTGACTTGATCAATGGTTGATCAATGGTTAATGTTGATCATTGATCAATACGTGGTGAACAAGCAATGAACATGTACTGATTAAAAAATATAAGTGTGTGTTCGTCCTACAAGTATATGAGGATTTAAAGGTCATAGTAGGTTTATAACAATTGTAGGATGGTTATGAGTTGTCCACAACGACAAGAAGTCTTGTACGATGGTGGTTTTAGGAGACATGCTCACGTGAGGTGAGAGACCCTCTTGATGGATAATGTGTTTGTGGTAATAGTGTGAGGGGTATGATTAGTATGAATTATGATTTATCAACCTCCTTCAAGGGAAGTGTATTATAGAAGTCTCTATGGTCTAGGGTTCTTTGTGGAAGGTGTAACACCTCATTTTTAATAATTTATCGTCGTGTATTTTTGTGTATTGTTGACCTTGTTTAAGGTATGTGTGCCTAAATATTTTGGTGTAGAGTCCTTGTGGGACGGATAGACTTAAGGTGTGGGTAGTAATAATGAGGTGTAGTAATAATAATATGGTCAATTAAACATTATTATTATTATTATTATTATGTAATAATAATAGTATAATCATAATAATAATTATTATTATTAATATTATTATTATTTCATTTTAATTAAAATAAGGGCTGAATTAGTAAAACATTAGAGTGAGAGTATTATGAGAATTAAGCCTTAATATGAAATTAGATGAGGTTTAGTCATAACAACTTTAGGGAGATAAAGGGAGAGCTAGGAAGAGGAAGAACTCTGCTAGGGCAATCTTCATAGAGCAAATTCGCAGGAATTTCATCAAGAATTGAGGTAAGGGGGAGAAAAGGGTTCATAACTGGTGATAATAACATGATGGGGCAGTGAGGGGTCCTTTCCCTCGTAGGATTTTCTATGTATAATGTTGTTTCTATGATTCTGTTGCCTTGTGGAATGATTGTTGTGAAATCAATCTGAATTACTTGAATTCTTATTTGAAATATTGATGTTGTTGTTCTGTATACTTCATTGTATGTACAAATCTGTGTTTTTGTAGAAGAAGAGTGACGAATCTAGATCTAGAAAACCTATGGAGCTGGATTTAGTAACATTAGATGAAAGAATAACATGAATAGGAGTGTAAAATGTAACGCCCCGATTCGATAATTCCCATTTTGTTGGAGTCTTTTATTTTAATTGAGTAATTATTATTTTGTTTGTGAAATTAATATGATGATATGATATGTTGAGGAATTAATGTGATTGGTATGTCATGTTGTGATTTTTACCGTTTTATGAATTTCCGGGTAAAATTGGATAAGAGGGTATTTTAGACTTTTGTTAATTAGTGATAAGTTAGAATTAGTAGAATTGGTATTTTGTGAGAAAATGATATTTGGTTGGAGAGAGTAGAAAATAGAAAGAAAATATAAGAGAGTGAGAAAGAGTATAAGTTGGTAAGAAGAGAAAGAAAAAGAGAACAAAGAAAAAGGAGAGAAGAGAAAAAGAAGAGAAAAGAGGGAAAGTTGGAAAAGCTTCAAGATTGCTCCAAGAAATCGAAATAATCGGGTAAGGGTGATAAGTATTGTTATTTCAATATTGTGTATGATTATGTATGTGTTTGATTGGTTGAGTTTTGGGTTTTGATGGAAGTTTAGAGAAGATGAATAGTTAGGGTTGAGAGAAAATGTGAGAAATTGGTAGATTAATCGGTTAGAAATCGTTATAATCGAAGTATGATGTTAGATATATGTTATTGATCATGTTTATATGAGTTTAGAGGAGTTTTGGAGTGATTAGGATGGACTGTTCGCAGCTGGTATGTTGCTGAAATCGCAGTGGTCGCTCAACGAAAGTTCCAGGGTGATTTTCGCTCAGCGAGCTGTTCGTCGCTCAGCGCGCCTGGGAGGATTTTTGGGTTTTTTACGTTTTGTTTCGTAACTTGAGTTTCGGGTATTCGTTTTTAGTGATCCTTATATCGATTCGAAGCTAGAAACGGATAGAAACCAATGATGCTGAAATATGTAATTTTTAGCCGACTTTTTCCCGACTTTTCCGATAAAACATAATTATGTTAATTATGGAATTGTGGGTTTGATTGTTGTGTTGTGGCCGTTTGGCAAGTAGATACATTGCTTGAATTAAATGCGAATGTATGCTAATTGTATGAGATGAATGCATAATTATATTGTGAATATGTATGCATTTTCAAGAATGTTGTGTGTCATTTTGCATGTAAGCATAATGTATGCATTCTTGTGATGTAGGATTCTTTGTGAATCCGTTGTAGCATCGTGTGCTCATGTGGAGTGTGAGCGATGACTACAACAAGATCGTGTGCCCATGTGGGATGTGAGCGATCAGATTGTGTGCCCATGTGGGGTGTGAGCAATCCAGAAACATCGTGTGCCCGTGTGGGGTGTGAGCGATGGGTGATTTATTCACATTGATTGTGTGCCCGTGTGGGGTGTGAGCAATCGGATTGTGTGCCCGTGTGGGGTGTGAGCAATCCATAAACATTGTGTGCCCATGTGGGGTGTGAGCAATGGGTGAACATCGTGTGCCCGACAGGAGTTACTTTAGGTAATAAGCGATGATTCCATTTGGTTCCTAAGAGAACCTGCTGAAATGTTGAGTCGGTACTGTATTTGCATCTGCATAGAGTCGTGTGTCGGTCTCTATAAGTTGCATTTTTATCATTTTAAATATGATATGCAGAAATAAACATGAATGTGTAAATGTTTATTCGGAGTAATTATGGAAATGATAGTATGTGTGATGAAACATACTTGATGGTATATATGCATATTTGATATGTATATGTATGTGGTTTATACACTTGTAATGTATATGTGTGATTAAACATAGCTAGACGTATGTTTATGCGGAATGAATAGAATTGATGAATAGACATAAATGATGTAAGTTTATGTGAATTAGTAAATTGGTGCATGATGAACATGCTTGATTAGTGTATGTACACGTTGCGATGTGTATGGGTGATGAGGTATGAATTGTGGTGAGAATATGCTTGATGTACATTTTATATGTTGAGATATATAATTATATGCAATATTATTATGATAATGTTTCTCACCCTTCTGCTGTTTTATGATGCTCTATGAGGCATTGCAGAGTAGGTTGCTGGATGATATTTTGTGAAGTTCGTCTTCATCTTTTTGGTCGGTCGGCTCTGATATGTAGCACCGGGTAGCTAGGATTGGCTTGATGCTTTTTTGTGAATACATTTATATATGTATTTTGATAAGATATGTTTTATGTAAACATGGAATATTTTGGTGATTTAAACTTGCAGATATATTTATGATAAGTATATAAGTTTGAAATTGTTATGTTTTGTTTCCGCTGTTTAATGAATTGATGAATACGGATGTAAGGATGAAATCCTTGTGTATGTAAGTTACCCCGTTTGTTGCATATCTTTATTGAGCAGGTGTTGTATGTTTTTAAATTCAAGTATAATGTGGCATTGCTCTTTTATACCGTTTTTCAAATATACTCTGATGAAATTTTAATATGTGCCTAAGTGAATTAATTGCTTATTTGGGGTATAGAAAGGGGGTGTTACATTAAGTAGTATTAGAGCCAGTGTTCGAGTCAGTTGTGTCTGTCTTGATGTTGTTGTGATTGAAATTTTGTTTAATCTTGTTGTTGTCTTTGGGAATGATCAGAATATGGCTGGTAGAAATGACAATGCGATGGCTGCTTCTTTGGAAGCAATGGCTAGGGCGGTGCAGGGAGCGCCGAATGTGAATGCGAATGATGAGTTCAGGAAGAATCAATCGCCGGTCTTCAAGGGGAGATTTAATCCTGATGGTGCTCAGAATTGGTTTAAGGAGATTGAGAGAATCTTAATAGTCATGGATTGTGCTGAAGAGAGTAAGGTGAGGCTTGGTTCTCACATGCTGAAGGAAGAAGCCGATGATTGGTGGGTCGGTAGAAGTCAAACTCTTGAGGAGAATGATGAAGAGATAACTTGGGAAGTTTTTCGTACTAAGTTCTTAGGGAAGTACTACCCTGAGAGTGTGAAAGGAAATAAGGAGATGGAATTCCTTGAGCTGAAGTAAGGTAGTATGTCAGTGGTTGACTATACTGCTAAATTTGTGGAATTGGTTCAGTTTCATCCTCACTATGCTGCTGCTACTGTTGAGTTTTCGAAGTGCATTAAGTATGAGAATGGTTTGCGTCCTGAGATTAAGCAAGCTGTGGGATATCAGAGGATCAGAAGGTTTTCAGATTTGACTGAATGTTGTAGAATCTTTGAAGAAGATAGCAGAGCTCGTTCTACACATTACAAGAGTGTGAATGAGAAGAGAGGGAAGCAACAAGCAAAAAGTGGACCTTATGTGACACCCTCTGATAAGGGAAAGCATAAAGGATACTTTGATAGGAGATCTGGTGGAGGGAGTTCTGGTCCCGTTAAGTGTTACAAGTGTGGCGATATAGGCCACAAGTCTTTTGAGTGTGGGAAGAATATTGTGAAATGTTCAAATTGTGGAGGTCTTGGACATGCTACTACCGAGTGTAGGAGGAATGTTGTGAAGTGCTTCAATTGTGGGGAAGTTGGTCACATTAGTACTAAGTGTACTAAGCCGAAGCAAGCTCAGGCGGGCGGAAAGGTGTTTGCATTAGCAAGGAAGGATACTACTAGTGCAGACTGTTTGATTAAAGGTACATGCTTTATTAATAGTACGCCTTTAGTTACTATTATTGATACGGGAGCGACTCATTCGTTTATTTCTCTTGAGTGCGCTAAGCGTTTGAATTTGTTTATGTCTTTTTGGGGTGGTGAGATGGTTATTGAGACTCCTGCTTCAGGATTGGTAACTACTTCTTTGGTGTGTGTATGTTGTTCTTTGACCATGTATGGTAAAGATTTTGTTATGGATTTACTCTGTTTACCATTGGAAGGTTTGGACGTGATCTTGGGTATGAACTGGTTGCAATATAATCGAGTTCATATAGATTGTTATCATAAGTTAGTAAGGCTTCCTTCTTTGGATGATGATGAAGAAGAGAGTTTCTTATCCACGAAAGAGTTGAAGAAACTTTTAGTGGACGAAGCTCAATTGTTTGGTTTGTTTGCATTGTGGTCAGTGGAAAGCGAAGTGGAGATAAGTAGGTTTCCAGTGGTGTGTAATTTTCCAGAAGTGTTTCCGGACGATATTATGGATGTACCGTCGGAAAGATAAGTTGAGTTTTCTATTGATCTAGTTCCGGGTACTAGACCGATTTCGATGGCACCGTATCGTATGTCAGCTTCAGAGTTGGTAGAATTGAAAAATCAATTGAATGACTTGTTGGACAAGAGGTTTGTTAGGCCGAGTGTTTCTCCTTGGGGTGCACCGGTATTGTTAGTAAAGAAGAAGGACGGAAGCATGCGGTTATGTATTGATTATAGACAGTTGAATAAGGTAACAATTAAGAAAAAGTATCCGCTTCCGAGGATCGATGATTTGATGGATCAATTGGTTGGTGCGCGTGTTTTTAGTAAGATTGATTTGAGATCAGGATATCACCAGATTCGTGTGAAAGAGGAGGATATTCAAAAGACGACTTTTAGGACACGGTATGGTCATTACGAGTATTCGATGATGCCATTTGGAGTTTCTAATGCGCCAGGTGTGTTTATGGAATACATGAATCATATTTTTCATGAACAGTTGGATCGTTTTGTGGTTGTGTTCATCGATGACATTTTGATTTATTTTAAGTCTCAAGAAGAGCATGAAGAGCATTTAAGGATTGTGTTACAGATTCTGAAAGAGAAGCAATTGTATGCTAAGTTGTCAAAGTGCGATTTTTGGTTATCGAAGGTGATTTTTCTTGGGCATGTGATTTCCGATGGTGTAATTAGTGTTGATCCATCCAAGATTGATGCGGTAATGCAATGGGAAGTTCCTAGATCGGTTACAGAGATTCGAAGCTTTTTAGGCTTGGCGGGTTATTATCGAAGGTTTATTGAAGGATTTTCAAAGTTGGCACTTCCGTTAACGCAGTTGACTTGTAAAGGAAAGGCTTTCATTTGGGATATTCATTGCGAAGAGAGTTTTATGGAACTTAAGAGAAGGTTAACAACGGCTCCGATCTTGATTTTGCCGAATCTGACGGAACCATTTGTGGTGTTTTGTGATGCTTCATTGTTTGGGTTAGGTGGTGTTTTGATGCAAGATGGAAAAGTTGTAGCTTATGCTTCAATACAATTGAGAGTGCATGAAAAGAATTATCCTACAAATGATTTGGAATTAGCGGTCGTGGTTTTTGCTCTAAGAATTTGGAGGCATTATCTTTATGGTGCGAGATTTCAAGTTTTTAGTGATCACAAAAGTTTGAAGTATTTATTTGATCAAAAGGAGTTGAACATGAGACAAAGGCGATGGTTAAAACTTTTGAAGGATTATGATTTTGGTTTGAATTAACATCCGAGTAAGGCGAATGTGGTGGCCGATGCTTTGAGTCGTAAGTTGTTATATATGTCTGCATTGATGATAAGAGAATGGGGACTTTTGGAGAATTTTAGAGACTTGAGTTTGGTTTGCGAGATGACACCGAGAAGTGTGAGACTTGGTATGCTTCATGTTACAAATGATTTTCTTGCAACCGTTTATGAAAAGAAAAAGTTGGATTTGAAATTTGTTGATTTGATGATGAATGAGAATGAGGATTTCAAGGTTGATAATTTTGGAGTTTTGAGATTCCGTGGTCGTATTTGTATTCCCGATGATGAGGAGTTGAAAAAGATGATATTGGAAGAGGGACACCGAAGTAATTTAAGTATTCATCCGGGAGCGAATAAGATGTATCAAGATTTGAAGAAGATCTTTTGGTGGTCCGGATTGAAGAGAGATATAGCTCATTTTGTGTATGCATGTTTAACCTGTCAGAAGTCTAAGGTGGAACATCAGAAGCCTAGTGGTTTGATGCAACCGTTGGATATTCCGGAATGGAAATGGGATAGTATATCGATGGATTTTGTTACGGTTTT
Organism: Lathyrus aphaca; assembly: GCA_963966055.1. Lineage (NCBI taxonomy): Eukaryota > Viridiplantae > Streptophyta > Magnoliopsida > Fabales > Fabaceae > Lathyrus > Lathyrus aphaca. The sequence goes on along the minus strand of OZ014523.1, from coordinate 425,702,808 downwards.
GCCGAATACGCAAAGAGGTCATAATGCTATTTGGTTGATTGTGGATAGGCTTACTAAATCTGCTCACTTTATTCCGATGGATATTAGTTATTCTTTGGAGAAGCTAGCCGAGATTTATGTTTCTGTGATTGTGAAGTTGCATGGAGTTCCTAAGAGTATTGTATCGGATAGAGATCCTATATTTACATCGAGATTTTGGGAAAGTTTTCCAAAGGCTTTGGGTTCTAAGCTAAGATTGAGTTCGGCTTACCATCCGCAAACGGACGGTCAAACCGAGAGGACGATTCAATCGTTAGAGGATTTGTTGTGTGCTTGTGTGCTAGAACAAGGTGGTATTTGGGATAGTTATTTAGCGTTGATTGAGTTCACCTATAATAACAGTTTTCATTCGAGTATTGGTATGACACCATTTGAGGCTTTATATGGTTAGAGATGTCGAACACCTTTGTGTTGGCATGAAACCGAAAAGAGAACGGTAGTTTGACCGGAGATGGTACAACAAACTACGGAAAAGGTGAAGTTTATTCGGGAGAAGATGAGAGCTTCTCAAAGTAGACAAAAGAGTTATCATGACAAGAGGAGGAAGGATCTTGAGTTTCAGGAAGGCGACCATGTGATTTTGAGAGTTACACCGGTTACGGGTGTGAGTCGTGCTTTAAAATCGAAGAAGTTGACTTCTCGTTTTATTGGGCCGTATCAGATTACTGCACGAGTTGGTGTTGTGGCTTATTGTGTGGCGTTGCCTCCGAATCTTTCAAATTTGCATGATGTGTTCCATGTTTCGCAACTTCGGAAGTATATTCCGGATCCGTCACATGTTATTCCTATGGACGAGGTTGAGGTAAGAGATAACCTTACGGTGGAAGCTTTGTCGGTTAGGATTTTGGACCGTGAAATCAAGAAGCTAAGAGGCAAGGATATTGTGCTTGTGAAAGTGGCGTGGGAAGGCGCTGCGAAAGGCAATATGACTTGGGAATTGGAGAGTGGGATGCGCGAGTCGTATCCGGAGTTGTTTGAATCAGGTAATATTTTCGAGGACGAAAATTTCTAAAGTAGGGGAGAGTTGTAACGTCCCGATTAGATAATTCCCATTTTGTTGGAGTCTTTTATTTTAATTGAGTAATTATTATTTTGTTTGTGAAATTAATATGATGATATGATATGTTGAGGAATTAATGTGATTGGTATGTCATGTTGTGATTTTTACCATTTTATGAATTTCCGGATAAAATTGGATAAGAGAGTATTTTAGACTTTTGTTAATTAGTGATAAGTTAGAATTAGTAGAATTGGTATTTCGTGAGAAAATGATATTTAGTTGGAGAGAGTAGAAAATAGAAAGAAAATATAAGAGAGTGAGAAAGAGTATAAGTTGGTAAGAAGAGAAAGAAAAAGAGAAGAAAGAAAAAGGAGAGAAGAGAAAAAGAAGAGAAAAGAGGGAAAGTTGGAAAAGCTTCAAGATTTTTCCAAGAAATCGAAATAATCGGGTAAGGGTGATAAGTATTGTTATCTTAATATTGTGTATGATTATGTATGTGTTTGATTGGTTGAGTTTTGGGTTTTGATGGAAGTTTAGAGAAGATGAATAGTTAGGGTTGAGAGAAAATGTGAGAAATTGGTAGATTAATCGGTTAGAAATCGTTATAATCGAAGTATGATGTTAGATATATGTTATTGATCATGTTTATATGAGTTTAGAGGAGTTTTGGAGTGATTAGGATGGACTATTCGCAGCTGGTATGTTGCTGAAATCGCAGTGGTCGCTCAACGAAAGTTCCAGGGTGATTTTCGCTCAGCGAGCTATTCGTCACTCAGCGCGCCTGGGAGGATTTTTGGGTTTTTTACGTTTTGTTTCGTAATTTGAGTTTCAGGTATTCGTTTTTAATGATCCTTATATCGATTCGAAGCTAGAAACGGATAGAAACCAATGATGCTGAAATATGTAATTTTTAGCCGACTTTTTCCCGACTTTTCCGATAAAACGTAATTATGTTAATTATGGAATTGTGGGTTTGTTTGTTGTATTGTGGCCGTTTGGCAAGTAGATACATTGCTTGAATTAAATGCGAATGTATGCTAATTGTATGAGATGAATGCATAACTATATTGTGAATATGTATGCATTTTTAAGAATGTTGTGTGTCATTTTGTATGTAAGCATAATGTATGCATTCTTGTGTTGTGGGATTCTTTGTGAATTCGTTGTAGCATCGTGTGCTCATGTGGAGTGTGAGCAATGACTACAACAAGATTGTGTGCCCATGTAGGGTGTGAGCGATCAGATTGTGTGCCCATGTGGGGTGTGAGCAATCCAGAAACATCGTGTGCCCGTGTGGGTGTGAGCGATAGGTGATTTATTCACATTGATTGTGTGTCCGTGTGGGGTGTGAGCAATCAGATTGTGTGCCCGTATAGGGTGTGAGCAATCTATAAACATTGTGTGCCCATGTGGGGTGTGAGTAATGGGTGAACATTGTGTGCCTGACGGGGAGTTACGTTAGGTAACAAACGATGATTCCATTTGGATCCTGAGAGAACCTACTGAAATGTTGAGTCGGTACCGCATTTGCATCTGCATAGAGTCGTGTGTCGGTCTCTGTGAGCAGGTGTTGTATGTTTTTAAATTCAAGTATAATGTGGCATTGCTCTTTTATACCGTTTTTCAAATATACTCCGATGAAATTTTAATATGTGCCTAAGTGAATTAATTGCTTATTTGGGGTACAGAAAGGGGGTGTTACATAAAACTAGTGTAGAAATCTTCCTAGGACTGGTATGAAGTGTGAAAATGAGAACCATAGTGGACATATTCAAAATGAAGAGGAAAACATGAGAATTTGGTGCCTCTTTGTCCATACGTGTAATAGGTAGGCCATACGCGTATGGCATGGCGTGAAATTAGGTAATTACGCGTAATGAAGTGGTGATACGCGTATGAGAAGCTTTTGGCATGACCATCTGCCCATCTTTGTAGGATACGTGTAGAAAAACTTGGCAATACGTGTATGGGGAGGCAATATGCGTATTGAGTTGATAGTGAGGGGCAATACGCGTATGCTGGGAATTTGGGGGTGTATGGGGGTGTGGCAGCTGGTTCATACGCATATGACCAGGCTTGTAGGGCAATTTTGGTGTTTCGCAATGTTTGTCCCGATTTTGCGTCTGATGTTGATTATCTTGATATGAGGCATTGATGTAGACCTTAGGACTTAATTAATCAGGGATCGGTGATGGGAAATTAATTAATAATGAAACTTAGGTAAATTAACTAGACGATTAATTGCTTAAGTCGTGTGAGGAACATTTGGTGATTGTGTGGATCTTGTGTTGCATGTGTGATAGGATGGATCGTGAAGATGTATATCAAGGTGATTATACATGTTGTGTGCATTATCATTATCATCTATACATTAAGGTATTATTGGTGGGATCAATCATTGTCAGATGGGCGTGTGTGATTCATTTGTACTCTGTTGTGGAGAATGTTGGAGATAAATCTTTGTCGGATGGGCGTATGTGATTTATCCAGATTGTTTATGAATAGAGTTCGATTGAATGAACTAAGATGAATTGGTACCACATGCATTGTATCATTGTTGAGCCACATTGCATTATTATTGTTGTTGAATAATGAATTATGTTGCTAATTGATGTTGTGATGTTTGTTGTATATGTCAATATTGCGAGATATTATCCTTGAAATTTTTTATGCATAGTTAATTATTGACTACGTTTCTCACCCCTTTGTTGTTGTATTTGTGGTTCCTTGGAAGTGCAGGTAATCTAGGTACTTGAGTGTGTGTGAATTGTGTGTTGCTTGTTCGAGTTATAAGACTACTCTGATACGTAACACGTGACATGGGGATTTTTGATGTTTTACTCTCTTAATTACTTTGTTATGTGAAATTCTGGTATCAGATACGTGATGTCGAAGGCAATGTCACGACATTACTATCAGAATACTAACAAGATAAAAGTAGTATAAAGAAAAGTTGTAGAAACACAATGGATTGTTAACCCATTTCAGTGCAAACACACCTACTCTGGGGGCTACCAAACCAGGAAGGAAATCCACTATTAGTAGAACAATTCAAAGCCTAAACAGTCATAGTTTACAACTTCTCACTTGAACCTACCCAATGCAACTTCTACCTAGAAATCGACATCTAGATATGAGAAACCACTGTCTCACTCCCCCTCAATCACACATTATGATAATCAACCAATACATTCAAAGAAAATAGAATATCAGTCTTCCAAAACACAACACCTTGATCTTGCTTAAAATCTTTGATCAAGAGAAAACACTCATGCTTAAAAGATTAGAGTGGACAGAATTACAACTCAAAAATCAGTCTAATTCAAACATCTAGGTGATGTATGAGTGACTCACAAATAAAACACACGCACAAAGAAAAACCCTAACACTCAAAAGCACTTTTCTTTACATAATACACAATATTTTGTCCATTGTAATTAGGTTAAATATCCAATAATATAGAATTCTGAATGGACCTGGATCTGATCAGAAACTTCCTAAAAAAGATCACATAAATCAAGCAAGAAAATATCTTCAAAAATCTCCAAAAACTAACGCATAGCAGCTTCTGTTTTCGACATCAACACTTCCTTGATTTTTCGCACATCCTACAGTAAAACAAAATAACAAATACTTGTTATATATATAATTAAATCAAAACTTTATGTATTTAGAATGTTCCAGAACTGTCAAGACAGATGTTATAAAATCTGATCTGACATCACAAAAGCACTGCGCACCAGAAGATCTTCAAGCATGTCAGGGACATCTTACAATACATCAAGACAAATAATAATGTTTTTCTACATATGCGGCCAAACCAAGAACCTTATATCTCCCACTTTGGCGCATTATGGCTAAAAACATTATCAGCACTAGAGAATCAGAAGGAACTAACCATTAGAGATCAAAGCAGCGGAAGAAATAAGAAACAACATTATGGTTGCACATAGTAGAACACCTAGTAACACAACACCCAACCAAAACAACAGCCCTCCTTATCCATTCAACCAAACACAACAGCAGAAGAAATAAGGAGATTTAGCTAACTCTAACTCTCCCCTTTTTTATCCATTATATGACAACTACACCAACAGTCGCTCCCCCATAACACATGAATAATACTCAACAGAGAGAGAAACCACACCAGTTTCCCACAACAACATTGGAAGCAACATCACCAGTCTTCTTTTCAACAACTTTCTCTCCAAGGATAATGTTCTCAACATCATCTTCAATATTATAGCCTGAGACATTATCAGACCCAACAACATTCTTCAAATTATTCTTAGCAAGAGAAACAACAACAAAAATTTTGTCTTTCCTTGTCTTGATCTTTATGTCACCATCAGGATTCACACTGTTGATCGATCTATCATTAATAGGTACAAAATGACACAATTACAGTACGAGAACTGAAAAATCTTGACTAGTTTTCCCATACAACTTTAATTGCTATAGACCCTCAGTGATGAAAATCCCTAGCTTACCTCTCAGAATTTCAAACTGATTAGCATCAAAAGATTTAGTAAAAATGTCAGCCAGTTATAAATCAGTGGCTACATGTTCTAAGGCAACAATCTTTTGTTCAACCAGTTCTCTAATGAAATGATGACGAATATCAATATGCTTGGTTCTGCTATGTTGAATAGGATTCTTGGAAATGTTGATAGCACTCAAATTGTCACAATACAATGTCATGACATCTTGTAAGACATTGTATTTTGTCAGCATTTGCTTCATCCAAACCAACAAAGAACACTTGCTTCCAACTGCTATGTATTCAGCCTCAGTTGTGGAAAGAGAAACACAATTTTGCTTCTTACTGAACCATTAAGATATTATATTGTTTCCCAGAAAGAAGCATCCTCCAGATGTGCTTTTTCTATCATCAGTACATCCTACCCAGTCAGCATCACAATAACCACTTAACTCAGAATTGGAACCATGAGAGTATAACATACCATGTACCATTGACATACTTCAAGATTCTTTTCACTTGGTTGATGCGACTCACTTTGGGATCAGCTTGATACCTAACACAAACACATATAACAAACACAATGTTATGCCTGCTTACTGTGAGATATAATAATCTTCCAATCATACTTCTGTAGAGACTTTGATCCACATTCACACCCTTTTCATCTTTAGACAACTTCCGATGAGTAGGATCAAGTGTCCTTTTATGACTAGCATTCTTCATTCCAAACTTCTTAACTATATTCTTGGCATATTTAATCTGAGATATGAATATAGAGTCTTCTATCTTCTTGACTTGAAGACCAAGAAAATAAGTTAATTCACCAATTAGGCTCATCTCAAATTCATATTGCATCTGCTTAACAAAATATTGAACTATCTACTCAGACATACCACCAAACAAAATATCATCAACATAAATTTGACCAATCATGAGCTTCTTTACTTCTTCTTTCACAAAGAGAGTCTTATCAATGCCACCTTTTCTGTAGCCATGTTCAACAAGAAATTCAGTAAGTCTCTCATACCATGCTCTTGGAGCTTGTTTTAATCTATATAGAGATTTCCTTAGCCTATAGACATGATTAGGTAAATTAGGATCAATGAATCCTTTGAGTTGTTCCACATAGACTTCCTCATTCAAGTAACCATTCAAGAAGGCACTCTTGACATCCATTTGGTATAGTTTGAATTTCAAGATGCAAGTAACTCAAAGAGGTAATCTAATTGTTTCTCCAAATAAAATTCCAACAAAATTCAAGTACAAAGTTGAAGGCTCATGTTCAAATAATTAAGCAGAATACGAATCATGATTGCAGGACTTGAAATCTTGTTGGAATTGGGGGCAACAAGAGTCGAAATAATAGGCGATTCTGAATTAGTAGTAAAATAGTTGACTAAAGAATATAAATGTTTAAAAGAGAATTTGATTATGTACTTCGTCATAGCCAACTGACTTCTTAAAAGATTCGACAATATGGACATCAAACACATACCCAGGATGGAGAATCAAGATGCGAATGATCTTGCCCAAATAGCATCTGGTTATAAGGTGTCGAAAGAAAACCCAGAGAAGGATATTGAAGTTAGAGGAAGAGTGGTGTCCACCAAATTGTCTCCATCAGATTTGGAAACAATAAAGTTAGGGTATGGTGACAAAGAAAACTTTGAAATTTTCAACGTAGGAGACTCAAGAGTTGGGGATTGGAGAAAACCTATCAAGGAGTATCTGCAGGACCCAAATACGAGGGTCAAAAGAAAAGTCAAGTACAAAGCTTTAAGCTATGTACTTTTTGGAAATGAGATCTTCAAGAAAACCGCATGAGGGGTTTTATTAAAATGCTTAGGTGAAGAAGAGGCTTATGTGGCTTTGTCAAACGTACATAGTGGAACCTGTGGTGCGCATCAAGCAGGACATAAAATAAAATGGTTGCTATTTTGAAAGGGAATGTACTGGCCAACAATGCTGAAGGACTGTATCGATTTCACCAAAGGATGTCAAGAATTCCAATTGCACGCAGGCATACCACACGTTCCTGCAAGTGAATTGCATTCGTTTATGAAGCCTTGGCCATTTAGGGGTTGGGCTTTAGACCTGATTGGTGAAATTCGACCAACTTCTTCAAAAGGACAAAAATACATTCTTGTCGAAATAAATTATTTTACTAAATGGATTAAAGCTATAACTTTGATAAATGTAAACCAGGAAACATTCATCGAATTTATTCGACGACATATAATCTACAAGTTTGGAATTCTAGAAACAATAACCACAGATCAGGGATCAGTGTTTACTAGAAGGAACATGCAAACATTTGCAAAAGAAGTAGGATTCAAATTCCTTACTTCAAAACCTTACTATGCTCAGGAGAATGGACAAGTTGAAGCAGCTAATAAAGTAGTAATCAACTTGATTAAAAAGCATGTGGGTAAAAAACCTAAGAATTGGCATAAGACTTTAGATCAAGCTTTATAGGCTTGTCGAACGTCTCCCTAAGAGGCTACGGACTCAACCCTATTTAGGCTGACTTATGGTCATGATGCAGTCTTGCCAGTCGAAATTTATTTATAGTCGATTCAAATCCAGAGGCATCAGGAAATTCTGTCAATGTATATTGGAATATGATGATGGACGAATTGGTTGATTTAGATGAAGAAAGATTGCATGCGTTGGATTTGTTAAAGAGGCAGAAAGAAAGAGTTGAAAAGTTTTATAATAAAAAGGTAAAGCATAAAAAATTTCTTGTTGGGGATCTAGTTTGGAAGGTAATTCTTCCTATGGATCGAAAAGATAGAGAGTTGGGAAAGTAGTCCCCTAAGTGGGAAGGACCTTTCCAAATCTTGAAATTTTTTTCAAACGCCGCATATGAAGTCGTGGAAATAGGGAAAAACGAAAGAATATTCAAAATAAATGGAAAGTACTTAAAGAGGTACAAACCAATATTGCAAGAAGTAAAAATAGCCAAAGATTAAAATTGCATATAAGGGAAAAATAATGTACTCTGCCAAACAAATGGCAGTGGATTCATTACAAACAGTTTACTGGCAAATTAACTAGTACATAAAAGCTATCCCTATTACAATTGAATTTTTTTCAAAAGATTTCTTCAACTCATCAAACTTCTTCTTCTGAATTTGGAGTTGATATTCATAAAAGCTTTTGTTAGTCGAAAGGGTCTCAATTTCTTGAGTAATTAGTTGAGCCCTTTCAGCATGATGAACCCCCACCATTAGCTCTTCATCAACCTCTTTCTGATTAGGCTTCTGAAGAGTCTCTTTGCGCTTATTCTCCTGAGAAATTTTCTTTTGAAGTTCAGCCATTTCCTCCTCCCATTTCTGAATGTTGGCATCACATTCGACAATCTCTTTGGCATAAGCCTCAGAAATCTTCTACAGCTATGTGATTTTGTTGGTCGAAATGGTTGTAGCATCCCATTCAGCAAGTTGGGTTTCAGATTTTTTGGAGATTTGTTTTGCAAAGTCCTTAAGACAATTCAGGTCAACACTCACCATGTCGACCAGGGTGTTCATGTCCATCACGAGGCTGATCGCCTCAGCAGGAGACTCCAAGACGTTGACTTGTTTTAGGATCTTCTTCAAGTCGAAGCAGGCAGTTGAATTTGCATCTAAAACCTTGAACAAGTCCATATCGAGGATTTTTACCTTGATCTCAGCCAGGACTGCTTCAAGAGAATGCGCGCTGGAAGTGACTCCTGAAGTAGTTGAAATACTTTGAGAAGAGTCTTGGAAATTGAAACGGGCACTGAGTACAACTTTGAGGTACTCCAACGGCTTTTACACTTTGAGATTCTCAATCTCTTCACGAGAAAGAGTTGTCGAACCAGTTGACCCTCCTTTTGTGAGTCAGGATTTGGTTGGCTTGGTTGCCCTTGGTGTGACACAACGTTTCCTTCCTTCAACTTGTCATCATCCCCACCAGTTACTCCTTCTTCGATATTATCACCTTCGACCTTAGCATCAACTTTTGGGTCTTCGTCCTTCTGATGAGAATTTTCATTTAGAGAAGGAGAAGGAGAGTGGTCGTTAGAGTACTGAGGAAAATCAGGCGATGGTGGTTCTTTCGCCAGATGTTTAGGGGAAGAGGGTGTTGGGCTGGCACTTTGATGTGTTGGAACATATTGTTCTGTTCCCTTCTTTTCTAGAGTGTTGTCAAAATTGACCTGCAAATAGGCCAAAAAATCAGAAAAGAGAAAATATATTAAGAAGATAAAGGTTAAACAGTCGAACAAGGATTTACCTGAGGAATCTCAGTGTGAAAACCGGAATTCCCACTTTCTATGTCTTTTATTTGCACATTTGCAAATGGACTTGGCAGAGGAGTTTCTTTCACTACTTTGGCTTTGGACTTTGGAGTAGGAGATTTTGTAGGTTTCTTCCGTTTTTGGGGTTGACTTGGTTATGGTGATTCATAACCCGATTCTTCACTAGGCACCTTTTCTTCTGGTTGTTTTCTTTTTGGTGTAGGTGGTGGTTTTCGACTTACCTAGACATGGTAATAAAAGACAATTCAGTTTTTAAAAAAAAGTGAAAAGGCAGGCTGATCTAAGAGAAAAGGATTAATACCTTAGTCGAAGGTTTCTTAGTGACAGCGGGTGGATCTTCTTCCATCGCATCAGTAGTTCTTTTGACAGCAACCCTTTTGGTTTGGACTTTGGTAGTTGAAGAAAACAAAATGAAGTCAAAAATAAAAGAGAGACAAGTTCAAAATATAGAAATAAAGAAATTGTTATCGATTAAAACAACTTCAAGAATGAGAGTTTCCATGTGAACGTGTTATATTCCAATATGAAGGTGTCCTTTGTAATCATCCAAAGTGAACTTAGTCGGAACCACTCGCTCAGCAGGTTTTTTGGATTGTTGACGAAGGATTTTCAAAGAGTCCCCACAAACAAACCAATCTGGAAATGGAGGGCTTAACGTCACCCCAAAGTCAGCAGAAGGAAAAGGGGGAAACCTTGGTGGATAAATATTGAAAGCTAGCTCATGTCGTTGTTCTGATCGAACATGCGAAGGAAATTTCAACTTATCCAATCTCTCAGTCAACTTATGCTTTAAAGTCACTGATGCTTCACTTATGGTTCGACTAAGTTCCTCTGGCCTATAGACAGTTTCAAAATATTTATGAAACTTTTGTATCTCCTTGATATGTTGTCCTTTACCTTTTTTCGTATGGTCCCTGTAGAACCGCAAATTTGCCCTCTTCATTTTATGCATCATAATACACCATTTTCATCATAAGAATATCATATATATAGCATTATAGCATAGAAAAATAAAGCATGACAAGCATCAAGCCCTAGCATGAGGCATATGGCTATCTGGGGAGGTGTTGAAGGCCATTTAAGCCAAGACAAGGGTTCCAATGGATTTGTGAGAGGCCTATGATGAGTGTAGACTCCTTTGGCAAGGCCAAGTTCACTTGCAAAAAGCTCAGAAGATTGCTTAATCATCACAAGTTTCAAGACAATGCAAGGCTCCTTGGCAGTGCGACCAAATTAGGATTTTGGTTTCAAGGGCCTTAACCTCATAATTTTGGCCAAATCTTTTGGGAAATGTCTTCTATATGATAAGAGGTTCCTACATGTCAATTTTCATGGAAAAATTCCAAGTGGAAGTCAGTCATTGCCTCAGTTACTTGCAGATGAGGCAGAAAGTCAACTGGGCCCAGAAAAAGTCAAATGTGCCATTCCAAGGGGTCCAACCCAACTTTTTTGGCCAAATGAGGTCTATTCAATGTTATAAGATGTTTGGTGAGCTTAAAGTACAAGAATTTTGTTGGTTTGAGGGGTTTTGGCAAAAGTGCACAAATTTGGTTATGGAAAAGTTACTATTTTTGGCTATTTTGACCTAAAACTTCACAAGGCCTTAACTTGATCAAAATATCTTCAAATGGACCAAAGGTAAACATGAAAGTTGGAGAGTAAGGGCTGCCATTTTCAAAAAGTACAAGAGCATTTTCTGGAGATTCATAGATTTTTCTCTAAGGCCCTCGAAAAAATGGTTATTCTAGGGCAAAATTCAAAAATTTAAGGCCAAGCCATTTGCACAAAGGCTCAAAAGTGGATAGTTTGTTATGCTATGTCCAAAGTAAGTTTACACAATCAAAATGCATCTCATTTAGGTCATTTGTCTCAAAGAAAAGTGGCAAAATTCGTGCACATGAGAAAGTTCCATAAAACTTGCATTTTACACTTGGATTTGCACAAGGCATGACAATTGTGTGATAGCTTACATCCAAGGGCTGGAATTGTTTGCTTTGAATCATTGGTGGGATGGTGAATGCACATGCAAGAGAGACCAGCAAATCATGAGCTTGGCATGCTTATGGCACACTTGGGCCAAATTTGCATTTTCACAAAAATCAGCTCTCTCTCACGTGCATTTGATCTAGTCCTTTTGCATTGCCTTATATATTCCATAACAACCAGAATTAGGGTTAGAGGCAGCCAGAATACACACTCACTCTCTCATTCTCATCTCTTGTGCAAAATTGCTCATTCTCCACAAACTCTTGCTACAAGACTCCATTCACAAAACTCTTGCTGGATTCTTGATCCTCATCACTCATAGATCATTTCCATACCATTTGTTTGGGTTATTCTTCAAGAATCATCCATTTCCCATTTCTTGTGCACATTTGCATTTTGTGCCATAACTTTTGATCTAGGCAAGCTTTCTTCAATCCAAGACCATATCCATACTCCTCTCATCTCAAGGATCATTAAGCACCCATGGATCTAGATTTATAGTGGAGTTTGCTCAAGTGGCCATTTGAGGAGCTTTGAAGCACAAGGAGGCATATTGCTGGATTCACAAGCTTGCAAAGCCTTAGATGCATTTATTTTGCATCTAAGGGGATAAGGAGACTATTTGCCATCATTCTATACCATTCTTGACTCCTAATTTTGGACAACACCTCAGGTATACTCAAAATTCGCATCTCATAGAAATGTGTTTAATTGTGTGTTTTAGAATCCTCATGTTGCGCTGGTTACACTGCTGCTTGTAGTTTGTGAAATGGTTGAGTATTTAAAAAGTTATGTTGAGTTAAAGTTTGATGGACAATTTTATTTTCACTCATATCTTGAGATTCTTTGAGTTTTGTTCCAATCCAAGCATGTATTCGTGTTTAGGGGTGTTGGATTGTCCATTCTGGAAAGTTTGATGGCTTGCCGTGGCTTGGTTTGAGTTTCCGTTTGGCTAGGGTTAGGGTTAGGGTTCTTAGTTCATTAATGGTGGAGAAAGGGTTAGGGTTTGCATGAAGAAGAATATTCAGCGCTATCCGCACCCCCCCTGCAAGGCCCATTGAGATTTCTAACTGGGCGCAACTGCTCTTTGCACCCCCCTGGCCCATTTGTTTTATTTTTATTTCTTTTCTCTACCAATTTATTTCATTTACTTTTAATTCTTTTTAAATATTTCCTTAACTCTAAAAAATCCAAAAAAAATTCATATACACTCCTTGATTCATCTAGTTTTTTATCATGATTTTTCCAAATTTTTATTTTTATCCCACGTGGCCAAATAAATTCAACCTTGAACATTGTTTTGTTGTGAACTCTCATAGACCAATCTGCCTTGTCCAATTTCTATTTTTCTTATCCTTTAAGCTATGAACCCCATTCTTTTTGCACTCAAATCCTAAGACACTCTACTATCTTCATGATTTATCTTGGATATTTCACAAACTTCCTTGCTGGATTTTGTTTGAGTTACTTGTGCCTTAATTTTCAAAACCCTAAATGGTAATACCTTGCATCTTTGAGCTTCATTGGCCTAGTTTGGTGCTGTATTTTTGCAAACCCTTTTGGATTCTCATTTCCTTGTGTTTGGAGAGTGCTTTTCTGGTTGGGTAGAATTTATAAGTGCTTGGATCTTTTTCTTGGGTATTTTCTTCCTCACCTTGCCTTGTCTTGCATCCTTTGAGTCTTCTAGTCTCTTTTAAGTTTAGAAGGGCACTTGTGCCAACTTCTCTTCATCTTTTGGGGTCCTTTAGAGGTTTATGGTTGCTCCTGGTCTTAGGATAGGGTTTGAATCTCCTTGAGTCTTGGTGTTGGGTCTCTTTTATGTGCTTTATTTCTTTAAGTGTTATGCATGCCTTCATTGCACTTGTTTCACTTCTAATCATCTCAATATGATCTTGTGTTGCTATTCTTATCATCTTGTGAGCTCTTTTCCATGCCTATATGCTTGTGTAGCTTCTGACTTGTTGGTTTATGCCTTGATTTTATGTTATTACACTAACCTTGCAAGGGCTATGGTAAGTTTGAGATGTGGGAATTGAGTTCCACATCTCCATTTCTCATCTCTTCTCATATTGTTTATATGGACTAACATCTTCTTGTTGGGCTTAGGCCTTTCTCATCTCTCCTTTTATCTTCTTCTTCTTCTCTTGAGATCCTTTTTAGGTTAGAAAGACCTCACAAACCCTAGGAGCTCCATGCATGCTAACTTAGGATAGAAACTTCCCCCTAGTTTTTTCCTTCTTGCTCCTTTGGTGCTTTCTCTTCTCATCTTCAAACTCATTTCTAATTCATTTAATAAAGGTTGAGTGCTTTCATGTGACATGAGACTTTGCTATGAGATACTTGCACGCGTTCCGTTTCGGGGCGAGGTGTGAGTCATCACTCGTGGTGGATAGGTCTTAGCATGAGTACCTCACAAAGAAAAGCTAAAAAAACACTTCTTAACCAAAAACCACAAAAATACTTAATAATGGTAATAGGCCAGTATGCTTAAGCCTTCACTTGTGGGACTAGCTTTGGGGATTTCCTCCATAGATAGGTGTGCCTCTTGCGCATTCCATTTCGGGATGATGTGAGACGTACACATCCCATTGAGTAAGACTTAGGTACACTTACCTATGCAAACCTTCACTCATAAAAGTTTCTAAAAAACACCAAACAAACAATAAGCGTCTTTCCTTCGGAATTCTTTTCTCATCTCCTTCGCTCCGTACGCGAACTTGCTCCTACTTGTCACTTTGCAAGACGGTTACGCACTCGTCGTCCGAGTCTGCAACACCTGAGCAATGGCATAGGCAGTTCAAGCTTTAATTCACAAGCAATTTCCTTGTTACCCCTAGTTAGGGGAACTACGGCGTCTCTGATCCTCATTATCCTGATGAGGTACGTAGGCAGCGGGGTAGGGCCCGTTCGAGCACAATCTTTATTTTCCCTACATTTTTCCTTTGTTTTCTTATTTCAGTTCTTTTCCAGTTCCAGTTTCTTTTTATTTTCACTTCTTTTGCTGCAGCTTTCATACCCTCACCCTTTGAAACAGTTTCTTCGCAAGCGTGGATCCCGTCGGGTACGGCGGACGATCTGGGTGCTAATACCTTCCCAGGTCGTAACCGACTCCCGAGCTCAGTCTCTTTGGTTCGCAGGACCAGTGTCCTTCCCTTTTCTTTTCTTCTGGTTTGTGCAGCATGACTATTCCCTTTCTTCGGGATAAAAATGCCTGGCTGGCGACTCTATTCTTTTTTCCGTGCCACTTTCGCGTTTGTACCAGGATGGAAATCCGGGGAGCGACAGCTGGCGACTCTGCTGGGGACCGAACCCAGAATCTCTGGTTCCCCTGTGAGTCTCTCCTAGCGTTTGTTTGTTGCTGTTTCATTGGGTGATGTTTGTTTGTTGTGGCTTGTTGTATTGTTGTTTATTTATAGCTTTATTTACAGCTTTATTTACAGTTTTCAGTATCTATTTTCTGCATCATGTATATCATACTGGACTGTCTGGACTGGTTTTCTGTTTGGTGGGCTCGGGGAATATTATTTTTGAGAGATAAGCCAAGTACCCGGTGTCGCTCCCAAAGATTTGCATCCCGGTACAAGCGCGAACGGTCGGCGAAAAGGGGACTGAGAACACACAGGAGTGAACTCAGAAAGACAAGAGTCGCCATCTAGGCATTTTTATCCCGAGGGAAAGGTAATGCTGCATAGACCTAGAAAGATATGGATAAGACGGTTGCGAACCAGAGAGACTGAGAAAGGGGGTTGGTTACAACCTGGGAAGGTATTAGCACCCAGATTGTCCTCCGTACTCGACGGGATCCACGCTTAAAAGATTTGTTTTAAAGGGGTAGTGTCAGTGCAATTTGTGTATCAAAGAGCTGGAAAAGGATGCAAGTGTCAGTGTAAAAGAAATGTGAAGTGTAGTATATACAGTGTCAGTGTAAGAACAAGAATGAAATGCTCAAGATAATGAGGCTTAAAGAATAAAGCTGGAAAGAGGGGGAATATACAGAGACTTTTGTTCGATAACTATTAAGTTATGCCTATGTATCCTCTCATGCAATGAGGAAGTCAGAACACCGTAGTTCGACCCAAAGAGACTGAAAGATAAGTTGACTTGTGAACTGCTTGCTTGTCTATGCTCAAGTGTATGACCTGTCTGGCTCAGGTGCAAACTGTCTTGCATTAGAAGGAAGAAGCTAGTTCTCGTTTATGAGTGAAGATGATGAGAAAAGAATCCCGAAGGAGACGATTATTGTTTGTTTTTGAGTTTTCAGTCTTTTATTGCTTTTTGAAGTTTGTCATAAGTTAATGAGCTTAAGCCTAAACCAATGGGTTAGTAAACTCATCACATCTTCCCTCTGATTAGGGGTAATGAGAATACCTTAAGTGTGAAGTCAGCATCTCACACTTAATCACCTTTGATGTAGGATTAAGATCATTAACCTACTTGTGATTATTTAGATGTTTTTGTTGTTTTTGTTTAGTGTTGAGTAATGAGATTAAGCCATAATCAAGGATTAAACAAACTCATTACACCATCCTAATAGAAGGATAATAGATGAGAATGTTTAAGCTGGGGAAGACTCCTCAACTTAATCCATGATTAGGGATTAACCTCATGACAAAACAAAGCCTTTATTAGATGGATTTTAGTTAATGATAAGATGAAGAAGTGAGTTTTATGGTTTGTAAGACAACTTGAGGAGGACTTGTCCATTAACACTAGGGTTAGTCCTTCTTAACCAATTAAGGAAGAATTAGAACCCTAATGCAAGGCCCAAGTTACAAGCTTGATGTCTTAGTGATTATTATGTGAATTGATTAAGGGAGTTAAACACATTAAGGGTTTAACACTTAGTATTAAAGTTATACACTCCATCCTAATAGAAGGATGCAGGCATAAGCTTAATCACAAAGCCTTAAAGCCTTTAGGGTTTAGTCCCTGATTATGAGATGAGAAGAGAAGACTCAAAGAGACACAAAGGTAAAAGCTAAATGGGGGACTAATCAACCCTAATTATTGTCATGCTTGGTTGTTCCTATGGTTTATGAGGTTTTCAAGAAAGATCTTCAGAGAACCACCAAGGAGAGAAGCAGATGAAAGGAGCAAAGAGAAGCAAAACAACTTGCTTCACTTAAGAAGTCAAGTTGCTTGAAGAAAGAATGTGAGATGAACAAGAATGATCAAGCTCAATCCAAAGCACAATACAAAATGCAGCAATGATGCATAAGAGAGATGAAAAGAGATTTTGAGAAGTGAAGGCAAATCCACTTCTCAAAACAACTTACCACCTGAAAAGTTAGTAAAAGAAATGGAATGCAATGCAAAATGGGATGGAATGTCATGATGCAAACCAAAACCAGAAGCATGAGTATGATGTTAATGATGCTAAGAGATGATGCAAACATGAGGCAAGACATGAGGATGATCATACAAACATATGGATGCAAGATAAGCATGTTTTGAACCATGAACATACATGAAAAGTTATGAAATGCAAATGACATACAACTTGGCAAATGAAAGATGAAATGAGCAAATATGATTCTAATATGTCCTAAGATGTATTATGAATCAAATGAAAGCATAAAATGTCATGGCAAGTCATGGTATGAAGGCAAATGGAAGATGGATGCAAAGGAAAGCATGAATTAGGGTTTATGATTAACACACAAAGCAAAAACCAAAACCAGAAGCAAAAATCATGATAAAAATTTGAAAATACAATCAAAAATACCATAGACCTATACAAACTCACTGCCCAAAGGAGGGGACCCAACTCTTATCCTAGTGAGAGTTATGAATTTCCTAAGATTGCTAGGGTTTGTGGGTACCTTGTCAAGAAAAATGCAAAACAAATTGAAAATGCAAGATCAATTCAAGCCAATTTTATCCTATAAACTACATGTTATACAAGATGCAATGCAAAAAGAATCATTGTCCAACTCTCAAAGGTTAGGCAGAAATGAATTTTTGAAGTTTGAAACAAAATATTACCTTGAAATGAAATTAATTCCATTGAAAATCATCAAAAGGTGTCAAGAACAAAAAATAAATTTGGTTTGAGAGTTGTACAATGTTTCTAAATGTTTTTAAATGTTACATGAATTTTTTTGTGATTTTTAAATACCTAAAAGTATTTTTAATTAATTAATTTTCATTAATTAATTAAAAATAAACTTTTAAATGATTTAAAAATAAATTTTAATGCAAAAAATAAAAATAAAAATATTTTTGTGTTCTGAAAATTAATTGAACCTTTGACAAAAAATTTCATAATTTTTTAAAGTGTTTTGCTATTTTTAAAAATTCGTGGAAGTTAAATATAAAACAAATGAAATTAAAATGAAATTAAATGAAAAAAAGGAAAAGTCAAATGATCTGAAGGCCAGGATTCAAATTCAAGGGGGCGGGAGTTGACTTCGCGCGCTATCCAATGGCCAGAATTCAAACTACGCTAATTATGATTAAACCCTAATCCAATGCCCTAATCACTTTCAGATGACCGGAACAGTGTTCCGGTCATCTTCTCCGGCGAGACCAATTCCCCAACTCTCTCTACAAGCCACCCCACCCCAAATTAACTATCCAGAAATGATCCCCTACTCAAAACGAACTCAAACCATCATCCAAACATGATTTATAACAAGCATACATGGAGAATCGAAGAAAAAAAGAAAACTGGACAAAGTTTCAGAGAGTCATAACATGTTCATTTCTCAACTATTTTCGAAAATAAAAAGAGAAGCATGATCAGTGAAGCATGGAGAACAACTCTATAACAAAAAATACAAGTTCTGGAAAAATTGTTCTTGGTGATACCTGAGATTGAGCTTTCGAAACAGGGACTTTCTGCTTGCCTCTTTGCCTCAAAGTGATCCCAATGGTCCCCCTGATGAAGTTATGAAGCTTGGTTGGAGTTTATAATGGTTGGTTTGTGATTTTGCAGAAGTTCTGTTCAGGAGAGGTGAGAGATCGTGTTTTGATTTCAGGGGGGTTCATGGATGAATAAGGGCAGGGATGTGATCAGTGGAACATGCTGAGATCAATGGTGAAGTTTGTTTTTGTGTTTGAAGGCTGTGGAGTGTGTTTCGAATGGTTTTGCATATGAGGCATAAACTTGGAACTATGGCTATGATCTCTTTCAGGCTTGTGTGTGTGGTGTGTTATGCTGGCTTTGGTCCACTTATCACAACTAGAGAGGTCAGAGGAGTTGGTGTGGACTGTTGTGATTGGTATGGCTCAAGTTGCAAAAAGTCAAGCAAGTTGTACTTGGAGGTATGGGCAAGTGGCAGGCTGAGATAGGGGCATGGCTTGGCTCAGCTGAGTTTAGGGAGAACCATGGAATTTGATTTGGGATGATTCAGCAAGTTGCATGAAGTTTATGAGGTGTTTTGCAAATTTCCCAAAGTTTGGCCATTTTGGAAATTCATGAGATTCAAGGTATCAAAATGCAATATTCTTGGGCCAATTCTGATCTTTAGAGGTCATGTGATCATGTTGTGAAGAGTTTGTACACATTTGAAGCCTTTAGAACACTTGATCATACCATTTTGCAAAATGCCTCTTTGGTAGAAAACTTCAAATTATGTGATTTTGGCCAACTTTGACAAGCCATAACTTTTGATCCAAAATGAATTAGAATGAGTTCTTGTACTTTTTGAAAAGGGAATGATCCATTCTATAACTTTCATGACCAAAGTTTCCCCATTTGAAGCATTTTTGAATCAAAAAGCAAGGGTTGAAAAAGTTTCCCAAAATGGCAAGTTTCCATTACAAGTCATTTTCCCAAAAAGTCAACTTTGCAAATGGCTTGAAATTCTTCAATTTTGTGAACTTCTAACATCTTCTATGATCAAATAAAGATCATACATGATCAAAATGATGAAGAACACCCTTTGGTTGGGTCATTGGGGGCCTCAGATGCCCTGATTTTGCACTGACTTGCTCAAAAAGTCAACTTTTGATCAGATGACTTCCCCATGGAATTTCTTCATGAAAATTGATATGCATGCTCCTCATATCATATAGAGACCAATAGAAACAAGAATGACCAAAAACTTTGGAGTTATGGCCTTTGAAACCAAAACCCTAATTCTAGGTCATCTGTGCAGTTAAACCTGGCTCTGCTTCCATGCCAACCCCAGTTCTTGTGATTTTTTTGATTTTCTTGACTTTGAGAGGATATAATATGATGCTTGAACATACATGGACCCTTTTGAAGTGATTGATGATCTTTGGAGTGACTCAAATGGCTCAGGGATGGCTCAGATCACAAACCCTAGATGCAGATGACTTTGAATCAATGCAGTGAACCAAAAAAATGTAATATGAGATGCTATGATTGAAATTATGCATATGAAAAGACCACAAGCCATGGTGTGAATGGGTGAGGGCAAATTTGGGGTGTTTACAGCTGCCCCTATTCAAACATGAGTTAGCTGTGCAAGATGTAAGCAACGGCTTAACAGGCAAACAAGATAACTTGTGGTTGAATACCAAAGACAGTCCAAAATTTGCACTCACGGAATGAAGAAGAAAAGGGATATAGATTGTAAGAGAAAATAAAGTGTATCATAAAGTGCGGGCGACGGAGGACGACCGTCGAGCAGAGGACGACTGCTGGGAATAAAGCAATGGCGGGGACGACCGACATGCTGGGGGGAAAAAAGCGGGAAATAAAGCAATGACGGGGACGACCGACATGCTGGGAAAAATGCGGGAAATAAATTAAAGACGGGGACGGCCGACTAGCTGGGGAAAATGCGGGAAATAAAGCCAAGACGGGGACGGCCGACTAGCTGGGAATATAAGGGATTATGATGGGGACGGCCATCGTGTAAAGCTATAAGATTCTCTGGGGATTATAGGTAAAAATAAATGATGAGGTACGGTCATCAGGTTCATAAAGTAATGCAAACAACGATGGGGACGACCATCGGGCTAAACTGATGAAGGACGATCATCAGGAAAAGGAAAAGGGACCACGACGGGGACGACCATCGGGTTAAAGAATAAATGAAATAATGATGAGGGACGGTCATCAAAGGTGAAGGACAATCACCTAGCAGGGGACGGCTGCTCTGATGGGGATAAGATGAGGGACGGTCATCTAAGGTGAAGGACGATCACCTGGCAGGGTACGGCTGCCGAAAGTATCGCGACATAGGACGAATGCCGGATAGAAAAGGTCAACGATGGGGACGGCCATCGGATGAGCATGATGAAGGACGATCATCAAGAGGTGAAGGACGATCACCTAGCAGGGGACGACTGCTCTCAAGGTTTATCATGACATAGGACGAATGTCAGATAACAAGATCAACGATGGGGACGGCCATCGGATGAGCATGATGAAGGACGATCATCAAGAGGTGAAGGACGTTCACCCAGCAGGGGACGACTGCTCTCAAGGTTTATCATGACATAGGACAAATGTCAGATAACAAGATCAACGATGGGGACGGCCATCGGGTAAAATGATGAAGGACGATCATCAAAAGGTGAAGGACGATCACCTAGCAGGGTACGGCTGCTAAAAATCACGACATAGGACGAATGCCGGATAGAAAAGGGTTTCAATAATGGAGACTCCGCTGGGGAAAGGATGAGGGACGGTCATCCAAAGGTGAAGGACGATCACCTGGCAGAGTACGGCTGCCGAAAGTATCATGACATAGGACGAATGTCAGATAGAAAAAAGGTTGCTTTGCTGGCGACCTACTGGGGAATAGTAAACACGGACGAGTGTTTACATCCAAAAAAATAAAAGGTATAAGTGTTTGACATTGTGTATAGATTAAAGATGCGGACGAGCATCCCTAAGACCGTGATACGGACGAGTATCAGTAGAAAAAAACGCCGACGCATGTTCAGAGACGATGATACAGACGAGTATCAACTGGTTAACAACGAACACGGACAAGTGTTGAATCTGAAGGGACTCTTCTGGGGAATAGTAAACACAGACGAGTGTCTAAATTCAAGAAGACATGAGTGTTTGACACGTGTATGGATTAAAGATGCGGACGAGCATCCCTAAGACTGTGATACGGACGAGTATCAGGTATAAACAAACGCTTGACGCATGTTCTGAGATGATGATACGGACGAGTATCAATTGGTTAACAAAGAACACGGACGAGTGTCGGATCTGAGGGGATTTGAGTGGTATATACAAGATACGGACGGGTATTTGTATGAGTGAAACAGGAGTAATAAGTATGCGTGGTGTATAGATGAGTGTTTAACTTGCTGGAGAGAGTGACACAAACGAGTGTCAAAAGAGGAAAGTGTAATATAAACAAGTGTATGGTTTACAAAATGTTTAGGCAGCTGTGCTGGGGAAGGTGACACGGACGGGTGTCAGGGAATCTGTATAAAGATGTATTTGTGAGTGCAAAAAGGACGCTTTGGCTTTCTACTGGGGATATGCCACGGACGGGTGTCAAGAAATATCTGTAATATATAAGTGTCTGTTTGCAAAGAAAGCTCGGGCGACTTTACTGAGGAATAATGACATGGACGGGTGCCAAAAGGAGTGTGTATTTGTATTTACAAGCGCAAGGCAAATGCCTTGGCTCTCTGGTGGGGACTTTGGAGAGTTTTCTGTATCCTGTTGATGGATTGTCGGTATTTACAAGTGTTTGATTCAGAACATGGCTTATGATTATGAAATATGTTTGATTTTTGCCGTAATGCTCCGTATTAGACAGAATGCTACGCTCTGTGAGGAGAATATGATGCGAATGCTATGATTATGCGAAGATACCGATCCGGGATCCGGGTCCCGTTGCTACGAAGATCTTTGGTTGATCTGCTTGAAGTGAACATCCCAGTTGGGGATGAGATCGATGGTAGATCTGACATATGGGACTCTGCTTAGGGATATAGGTCACTGATAGACCTATCTTTGGTAATGAGGGACCCAGCTGGGGTTTGTAGAAGCTTTCGTCACTCTGTTGTGAGATCTTCAGGCGTTGCTCTTCTGGATAGAGGCTGAAACTCTGTGGGGAAATGGTTCCCTTCCTGACACTTGGCTGCGGAGGAATAATAGATGGCAACTCGGCTGGGGAAGAAGAAAGACCATGAGAAGGTCTTCCTGGAGATTTCTGTAGGGGTCCTACTGAGGATGATACTGGACAACTCAGCTGGGGAGAAACCATCTCCGGTGCTAATTGGAAGATATACTGAGTAGATAATGATTTGCCAGCTTGCTGGGGTGAAGCTTTCATGCCCCATGTTGTGCTTTGAATACCCGCAATCCTGAAAAGATAGAGAAGCGCACAAGTAATCCCGAGGTATCCCTTACCGGATTCCATCATAGGAGTTTAGACACTCCCGGAAGTAAGTATATTTCCCGCAAGCACGTATTTTTAGAAGAAAAGCATCTGTATTTATGCAATCAGTATCTTAAGGACATCGGACATTTTGCAAAAGTGTACGAGACAAATCATGACTGAAAATCTGATTTTATTGATTCATGTGCCCTGAATTGGCAAGATACAATCAAGGAAACAAATCCCCTAAAATGAGGAGATTGTTACAAATTGAGAAATAAAAGGTATTGGCAATGTTGACGACGCTTCAGGGAGCTTCCCTTTGCTATGACTCGTATGACTTTTGACGTTCTTCTCGTCTTGCTTTCTGAAGAAGGCTGACTCTGACCGGCGCTTGAACCTTTTGAAGCTTACCAAGTGGTAAGTGATACAGACGAATTCAGAATGCAATTGTTCGCTTATTCCCTTATTTTGCATGGATCGCCCTTTCGGGTATTCAATCCATCGGGATACCCTTTTTTTTCCTGAGTTGTCCGATGCGGCTTTTCAACTCAACGGGTGTACATTTTTTTTTATTTACTTCCCTTATTTTTGCCCGAGTCTTTTATTCTGTTTTTGACTCACCGGGATGCCCTATTTTTTCCTGGACTTACATTCTGTTTTTATGTCCAGCGGGTCATTTTTATGCGAAGTATTTTTTAACTGCATCTGAATTCACAGGGGACGGGAAGTCTTCACCATCCATAGTACTGAGCATCAGTGCTCCACCAGAGAAAACTTTCTTTACTACGAATGGCCCTTCATAGTTCGGATTCCATTTGCCCCTGTGGTCTGTATGAGGAGGGAGGAGTCTTTTCAGCACAAGATCTCCAACTTGGTATTCTCGGAGCCTGACTTTCTGATCGAAGGCTTTCTTCATTATTTTCAGATATAGCTGCCCATGACAGATTGCATCCAATCTCTTTTCTTCGACCAGACTCAGTTGTTCGTATCGGGATCGGACCCACTCTGCTTCGTTCAGCTTAACATCCATCAGTACCCGTAGAGAGGGTAATTCAACTTCAACAGGCAAGACTGCCTCCATACCATAAACAAGCTGATATGGTGTTGCCCCAGTGGATGTTCTGATTGACGTACGGTACCCATGCAAGGCAAATGGTAGCATTTCATGTCACTCTTTGTAAGTGACTACCATCTTTTGCACAATCTTCTTGATATTCTTGTTAGCTGCCTCTACATCGCCATTCATCTTTGGCCTGTAAGGAGAAGAGTTGTGGTGTTGGATCTTGAAGTCCCGACACAGTTCTGCCATCATTTTGTTGTTCAAGTTGGAACCATTATCAGTAATGATTCGCTCGGGAACTCCATACCGACAGATGATATCCCTCTTCAGGAATCTGGCTACCACTTGCCTTGTAACATTTGCATAGGAAGCTGCTTCAACCCACTTGGTAAAATAGTCAATAGCTACCAGGATGAATCTGTGGCCATTTGAAGCAGTCGGTTCAATCTTGCCAATCATGTCAATGCCCCACATGGCAAAGGGCCAAGGTGAAGACATCACATTCAAAGGATTCGGAGGCACATGCACTTTATCCGCATAAATCTGGCATTTATGGCATTTTCTGGCATAGGCACAACAGTCGGCATCCATTGTGATCCAGTAATAGCCTGATCTTAACAACTTCTTAGCCATGGCATGCCCTCCAGCATGGGTACCAAAGGATCCTTCGTGCACCTCGTGCATTAACAAGTCTGCTTCTGTTCTATCAACGCATATGAGGAGTACCATATCAAAGTTTCTCTTGTACAGGGAACCATCAGTATTTAAGAAGAAACTACCAGCAAGCCTTCTTAAAGTCTTCTTATCATTGGAAGATGCCCCAGGTGGGTATGTCTGATCCTCCAAGAAGCATTTAATGTCGTGGAACCAAGGCTTATCATCTTTGACGATGTCTGCTGCAAATACATATGCTGGTCTGTCAAGTCTGGATACTGAAATCCGAGGCACAAAGTTGGCAGTTTGAACTTTGATCATGGATGAAATGGTGGCAAGAGCATCTACAAACTGATTCTCGTCCCGAGGGATATACTCAAGCTTGACTGTTGTGAAGAAAGTCAATAACCTTCTTGTATAATCCCTGTAAGGTATCAGATGATCCTGGTGTGTGTACCATTTGCCGTTGGTTTGATTAATTACAAGAGCTGAATCTCCGAATACAGTCAAAGTCTTGATCCTGAGGTCAATGGCTTCCTCAAGACCCATAATGCAAGCTTCGTATTCAGCTTCTTTGTTAGTGCAGTTAAAGGTGAGTTTTGCCGAGAAAGGCATGTGAACTCCTTTAGGCGTAATGAGTACTGCACCAACACCACGACCATTCATATTAACAGCCCCATCAAACATCATAGTCCATTCTTCTTTTGGGTCAGGCCCTTCAGTGTGAATAGGCTCTTCATGATCTTTTGCTTTTATGAACATGATGTCTTCATCAGGGAAGTCAAATCTCATGGTCTGGTAATCATCAATGGGTTGCTCAGCAAGATAATCAGACAATACACTGCCCTTGATGGCTTTCTAAGATGTGTATTGAATGTCGTATTCTGTGAGGATCATTTGCCATCATGCAACTCGTCCGGTAAGTGCTGGCTTCTCAAAAATGTACTTAACTGGGTCCATCTTTGATATCAATAGAGTAGTGTGGGTCAACATATACTGTCTCAGTCGGCGAGCAGCCCACGCTAAAGCACAACAAGTCTTCTCGAGCAGTGAATAACGTTGTTCACAGTCGGTAAACTTTTTGCTTAGGTAGTATGTTGCATACTCTTTTCGACCAGACTCGTCATGCTGGCCCAGCACACACCTCATTGACTCTTCTAATATTGTCAAGTACATGATTAGCGGTCTTCCTTCAACTGGAGGCATAAGGATTGGAGGTTCTTGCAAGTATTCCTTGATTTTGTCAAAAGCCCTCTGGCAGTCTTCGTTCCACCTGACCGTTTGTTCTTTTCTTAACAGTTTGAACAAAGGTTCACAGGTTGCTGTAAGGTGAGATATGAACCGTGAAATGTAGTTCAATCTACCTAAGAACCCCCGAACTTCTTTTTCAGTTTTCGGTGCAGCCATTTCTTGAATGGCTTTGACTTTGTCAGGGTCAACTTCAATCAATTTCTCGCTTACAATAAATCCCAACAACTTACCAGATCGCACCCCGAATGTGCATTTGTTGGGGTTCAGCTTCAGTTGGTACTTCCTCAGACGCTTGAATAGCTTCAGCAGATTTACCAGGTGGTCTTCTTCTGTGAGGGACTTGGCAATCATGTCATCCACATAACATTCAATTTCTTTATGGATCATGTCATGGAATAATGTTACCATAGCCCGTTGATACATTGCACCAGCATTCTTCAGTCCGAACGACATCACCTTATAACAGAACGTGCCCCAGGGTGTGATAAAAGTTGTCTTCTCCATGTCTTCAGGTGACATTTTGATCTGATTGTATCCTGAAAATCCGTCCATGAAGGAGAACACCGAGAACTGAGCTGTATTATCAACCAATACATCAATGTGAGGTAATGAGAAGTCATCTTTCGGACTGGCTCTGTTCAGATCCCGGTAGTCCACACACATCCTCACCTTGCCATCCTTCTTAGGCACAGGTACAATATTAGCAACCCACGGCGGATATCTAGTCACAGCAAGGAACCCGGCGTCCCACTGCTTTTGTACCTCTTCTTTGATCTTCATTGCCATGTCTGGGCGAGTACGACGCAGTTTCTGTTTAACCGGTGGTAAATCTTCTCTTAAAGGCAGCTTGTGCATAACAATATCGGTGTCCAACCCTGGCATATCCTGATAAGACCAAGCAAACACATCCACATATTCACGAAGCAGGTCAATCAATTGTTCTTTCACTGAGTTTTGTAGGCAGGCCCCGATCTTAACCTCTTTCACATTTTCATCCGTACCAAGATTAATCGTTTCGACCTCCTCCTGATGAGGAGTGATAACCTTCTCCTCTTGCCTTAACAACATAGCTAGCTTTTCAGGAAGCTCATAATCTTCTTCAACCTCTTCATTAGCTTTATTGATTGGATTGTCAAAGTCATACGAAGCCATAGCTGTGCTGTTGTCGGTGCAGTCTGAAAGGCACCCTCTGCAAGGGTTTAGATTGTTCGTTTTAGTGATCGATTTTAATCTTGTTTAGAAAAAGTGAAATAAAGTTATCATTTTGAAAACATTGCCATTTTATTTTTTGTACAAAAAGAAAGATGAAAAACAGTGAGCGAAAAGGAAAAAAGACTCATTTGCAAAAGATGTCCGATATTCATTGATTGATCTGTTTGCACAAAACTACAAGATGGCCCGATTACAAAATGAGTCTTGACATCTTGGGCAAGATGCAAGACTTGATGCATGCTTAAAATATACAGGAAATAATAATTACTCTGCAGGAGTAACCCTTATAATTTCCTGGGAAGACCAGTTTGAGACGCGGCTCCCCGGGATCCTTGGATGTATCCAGCTCTCCAGGTTGCGTTCATCTTCCGACTCATCTTCTAAATTGTTCACCGCATCTGGGGTGAGCATTCCCCCGCTGACAAAGTTGGGCTTCTTAGCAGCCTCTGATTGATCTTGTTGAGTTGGTTTGTAACCCAACCCAAATCTGTCTTCCTTCTTCTCCACAGGCAACAGCTTGCCCCAGCCTTGGGCAGTCCCCTTTTCAACAACCTTCCTGGCTTGCTGATAAGACATCATGGAGGTTCCCAGTACAGCAGATGCTTCATTTATGTTCAGGTCCTCAAACCCCTGGCTCATAGTTTCATGGATTTCTCCATCCATCTCAATGTATTTGTACGTAGCCAGGTGGCTAACAAAGTTGTCTTCTTCACCACAGATGGTGATGATCTGGCCTTCCCACTCGAATTTCAGCTTCTGGTGAAGGGTAGACATAACTGCGCCAGCGGCATGGA
Organism: Lathyrus aphaca; assembly: GCA_963966055.1. Lineage (NCBI taxonomy): Eukaryota > Viridiplantae > Streptophyta > Magnoliopsida > Fabales > Fabaceae > Lathyrus > Lathyrus aphaca. Next base: position 425,674,777 of record OZ014523.1, on the reverse strand, counting down.
TCCAAGGTCTACCCAACAAACAGCTGTAGGCCGGCTGAATGTCCATCACATAGAAGGTAATTTTGAAGGTCTGCGGGCCAATCATCACAGGCAGATCAATCTCCCCTAGCACTGATCTTTTAGAGCCATCAAATGCTCTCACCACCAAATTACTCGGACGTAAGGCCAAGCCATCATACTCCAGCTTCACCAAGGCTTTCTTTGGTAGAACATTGAGTGAAGACCCAGTGTCCACCAGTACATGAGACAGAACAACACCCTTGCATTCTAGAGTGATGTGTAAAGCCTTGTTGTGGTTACGTCCCTCAGTTGTTAAGTCAGCATTGGTAAAGCCCAGTCCATGACTGGTGTTGACATTTGCTACCACAGTTTCTAGCTGATTAACAGTGATCTCTTCTGGCACGTATGCTGCATGCAAGACTTTCAGTAATGCATTCCTGTGAGCTTCATAACACATCAGCAGGGATAATATGGAGATATTTGAGGGAGTTTGGTGAAGCTGATCCACCACCTTGTAATCACTTCTCTTTATAATTCTCATAAACTTGTCTACATCTTGCTCGAAGGATATCTTCTGAGTTTCTTTGATGATTGGTTCTTCAGGTACCACACTCTTCCCCTTTGCTTTTGCAACAGCTTCTGCTTCGGCATTAGGTCTTTGTAATTGTGAGGCAAAAAGGCGTCCGCTTCTGGTGAAGCCTCCGCCTCCCCCAACATTATCAATTTGTGGAGAAGAAGTTGAAGAGTCCAAGGTGATTTTCTCCCCGTTGCAGTAGAGGTCAGAGCCATAATGCCAAGGGATGGCATTACTGCTTTCATATGGAACGGGTCCAGGCACCGTGATGGTAACTGGACTGACTGCTGCAGAGGAGGGTACTGAAATGGTGTGCGGATCGTAGTAGATGGTGACTGGTGACCTGGCAGGAGATGCCACTGCTTGTTGTTGAAAGTTGTTGTTTGGAGGAACATATGCTGGATAATAGTAAATGGTGACTGCTGAGATATCTTCGTCAATTTCTGTTGGCGTTGTAGAAGATTTTACTGAATAAAGGGGTGCTGATGTTGTAGAAGAAATGGTTGTTGACATCTTATTTGTTGAAGTGATGGACGGAGCCATTGTTGATGATATTGATGAATTGGTCGGAATGATTGTTGTTGCAGTTGTAGAAGAGTCAGGAATTGTTGTCAAAGGGATTGCTGGATTTGTAGGTGCCGATGTTGTGATCTGAAGTATACCACTTTTGATAAGACCATCTATGCCGCTTCTCAAGTTATCACACCCATTGATAGAAATGTTGCAATAATCACAACCGAGCTCACACCCGGGGAACATCTGGCATTCTAGGAGCTGAGCTTTAATTTCTACCAGAGGTGTCCGAATCTGCCCCACAGTGGTGATTAAGAAAGATGGCTTGTCTTCCTCAATGGCATTAATTCTTGGTCCTCCATGATTGGGCATGGGATTCTTGTTGACATTTGGCGGGGGTGCAAAATTGAGGGCTTTAGAATCCACCAGATCTTGTACCTTCATTTGTAAAGCCCTGCATTTCTCTGTATTGTGGCCAGGTGCATTGGAATGTAAAGCACATCTGGCGTTGACATCGTAGTTTCTTGGAAGACTGGAGGGATCTGGAGGTGCCAATGTCCTTAACTCAATCAAGTTGAGTTTCAGGAGTTGTGGCAATAAAGCGGCATAAGGCATAGGGATTGGATCAATCACCCTATTTGCCTGTGATGGTCTTTGCTGAAAGGGTCTTTGTTGTTAATTGTTGTTGTTGTTGTTGTAGTTGTTTCTCTGTGGCGGATACTGAACTTGTTGCCGATAGTGTGGTTGTTGTTGTGGTTGATATGCTGGTTGCTGAGGAATCGGAGCTGGAATAGTGACAGGTGCGACTGACCTGTGAACATACTGAGGCCTGCCCCTGGTGGCATGAATAGTATTAGTCTCACTGGTTCTTCTTGGTCCCACAAAAGGCTTCCTGGGATTACTTGACGAGCTTGCACCATTATCAGAAATTTTACCCATCTTCAGAAGGCTTTCAATTCTTTCTCCAGCTATGACTACGTCAGCGAAGCTGGTGGAAGAAAAGGCAGCTAGCCTGTGAATATATGTCCCTTTCAAGGTATTCATAAACATGTCGGCCATTTCTCTTTCCGACATGGGTGGCTGGACAGCAGCAGCAAGCTGTCTCCACCTCTGGGCATATTCCCTGAAGCTTTCCCTGGAGGATTGAGACATTCCCATCAGAAGGGTTCTGTTAGGAGCCATGTCCAGATTGTATTGGTACTGCCTGATGAAAGCTTCATCTAGGTCTTTCCAGCATCTGATAGTAGCTCTGGTCAAGTGAGAGTACCACTCCCTTGAAGCCCCGGTCAAACTGTCTTCAAAGTAAAACATCCACAGTTTTTCATCCATGGTGTATGCCTTAAGTCTTCCCAGAAAAGACTGCAAGTGACTTCGTGGACAGGAAGTTCCATTGTACTTCTCGAAGCACGGGGGTTTAAACTTGTGGGGAATCCTTACCCCGTCCACTAAGCCCATATCCATGACATCAAAACCTAGGGAATTTTGAGACTCCAGAGATCTCAACTTCTCAGCAATTTCATCAAGCCTCCTATCATAAACTTCGTCCCCAGCTCCCATCACAGTGAACTGCTCTTCCTGGGGGTCTTCTTGTAAGACTCTTCCTCCAGTGGTATTTCCTTGCACAATACCCGGGATGTTGACTTCCGGATGTAGATGAGGCCCATATACTGGTGGGTTAATATGAGGTTGACCCCTCTCATTGTTACTTGTTCCTTCAGTTCCCAGAGGAGGTTCTTCTGGGTTCTGCCTTTCCACCAATGCCCTCAATCTTTCTTGGCTTTGAGCCAAGACATTTATTACTTCCATGAACTGGGTCATTTGGTTTCTCATCTCCAGCCTTTCGTTAACCATCTGGGTCCTGACTTCTGTCAGCTCTTGCTGTACTTGGTCCATCTGGATACCAGGAAGATTGTTGCGAGTAGGATATCTGTGTGGACGGTTGAGAGGGAACACCCGACGGCGAGCAATAATTCCTGAACCACAACAGAGTTAGTATCAAACAAAACAAAACCTACAAAACAAAACAAAAGTTAGCATGCAATGCAGTATGCTTATTTGTTTCCAAGGTATCCGGCTTGGTTCTTGGTTTTGACCTTTCCAGACCCGGAGGAAGATGCTTTGATGTTGCTTGAGAGAGAGAGACTATATGAAACAAACTAACAAGTATATTACAAATGGTGAATAATACATAGTTTGTTATTACAACATATGCCCCTGAAGGGTCAAAATACAACAAAGAGAAAAGTACATGAAATGGAAATAACAACAAGCAAAGTGATCAAACATCTAAGCCAAACTCATCCTCCTTAACCTCCTTCAGAAGTGCTTCAGTTATAGGATCAGCCGGATGCTCTGTAATGTTTCTGATAAGAAGGTTTCTGGTGGTAATAGCAGTGGTCAGCTTCTTGTGTCTGTCTTGGTCCTTTGACCTCTTCACACCAGCCCTAAGCTTCAACTCTGAAATTTCCTTCTGGGCTGCTAGCAGAGCCTCCTGTTGCTTCTTTTCATTAGCCTCCAACTGCTCAATCCTGTCTTGAGTTCTCTTATCCTCCTGAGTGCGAGCTTCAGTGATCCTGACCCACCTAGCTTGACTTTCTTTCAGATAGAGATCAGTTCTAGCCTTCTGAAACTGGGGCTCTTTACAGGTATTCTTCAAAATTTGCTCTCCTGCTCTTGATTTCTTGATGTAGTCCTCTGCTTTCTCAATCCTGGCTAGATGCTCCACCTTTAGCTTTTCCAACCTCTCAATGTCTAGACGACCATCACTCCTCTCCTAGAGGGTCTTCTTCAGAGCTTGAGACAGATTCTCATTTCTCTCCTTCAGTTTCTCAAATTCTTCCAGGCTGACAGTGGCTGGAGGTGGTGCTGTGGATGGTCCAGGTGCATCCTCAATGGTGAAGGGCATCCCAGAATTTGAGCCCTAGCATGAGACCATTCATAATACTGAGCTGAAGCCACATTGTTGCATCTCCCAAGAATGGCCATCCCTTTGGTCTGGATGTTATCCCAAGCCCAGGATGCTTGTCTGACAACATCTAGATTGAGCTTTATCTCACAATACAGGGTTTCAGCCAAGTCTTGCACTCTAGGAGGGTGAACCAAAGCATAGCCCAACTGTCTCTTAAACAGCAAAGGGTTGTAGTTGATGCAACCCTTCACTCCTATTAGAGGTACATTGGGGAACTGCCCACAGCTAGTAATTATGTCCCTGCCTTTGGTGCTCTGTGTGCACCATCTGATGTCATCTGAAGTTAAAGCAATAAGCCTCCTAGCCCAATTCTTCTGTTGGTGAGGGTTCAAGAAAGCATCAGTCTTGGGTAAGTGTTTGAGCAGCCAGGTATGAAATAGAGGAGCACAACATCTCACCAATCTCCCTCTCTGCTTCTCATTCCTTTGGTGAACAGAATAATAGAAATCTCCCAGCAAGGTGGGTACTGGGTTCCTCAAAAGGAAGAGATGAATAGCATTCTTGCTGATAAACTTGGGCTCGTCTGCAAAAAGTATAACCTCATATATACTGAGGGCTAACAATTCACAAACTGCCTTCCATTCTCCCAAGGAGGCCTTCAGGATGGCCTGAGAAGTCAGAAAATCTAGGTGCAAGCCAGGGATCCCAACCTTTGTAGTCATGTTCTGCCCAATCAGAATAGGTTCCAAATACAGTTCCTTTGCCACTTATTCATTGCTGGGAGAAGCCATCTCTGGGTTGAAGGGGATACCACCCCTGACAGGTACTCCAATTAGTGATGAAAACTCCTCCAACAGAGGTCCCAACTGAAAATTCTGGAAAGTGAAGCACCTCAAAGGAGGATCATAGAACTGTAGGCAAGTGTGAATCAAACTCCTCTGAGAAGGGTCCAAGTCCATAACCATATCAAGGATGCCTCCATAATGTTCTCTGAATAATGGGATATGGTCTGGAGTGATAAGGGCCTGGACCTGTCTGATGCCAGCCAGCACAGGCTCAAAGAAATGATATGAAATGTTGCTCTTCTTGGGTGCCATAACTGCTGATGAAGAGCTGAGAACAGATGCTGATGATGAAGACTGATACTGGAGATGATCCACTGGTAGGCTGAGAATGATGATGGAGGTAGCTAAAGCAGGCAATTGATGAAGAGAGCTGAATCAGACAACTGGTGAATAGGGGTCTATGCAGATGAAGGGGTCAAAACCAAGCCAAATGAAATGTGGATACCCTGAAAAACAAATAAGCAAATGTTAAATGATGCAATGATGATGTATGCAAATGATATGCAAGGGTTTGTGATCAAGCTGGATCTGATTACTGCCTTGATATAAAGGTCCATGTATGTCTAAGAAGTCCAGATGGAGGATCAAAAGTCCAGTAACCAGGGTGGGGGACTCAAATAAAGAGTCACATGTCCTGGGTTAAATCACAAGAACTGTCCAAAGTGGAGCATTCTTAAACAAAACAAGTATCAGGGTATGATGTGGCCAAGGGTTCCTGCAAACCTGTAAACAGCCCAACCCCCTCACAGGTGATGTTCTAAAACAAGGATCCTCAGACTTGGATCAGTTATGAGAAGTGTAAACACTTCTAACCCGGAGGTACAGTGTTTACAATAACCATAAAAGATCCTCCTCTAATTCACCTCAGTTTCTGAAGGTCATAGTAAAGGTCATCCAGACTTAGCAGGCTTCCTAGATAGCCCTAGCACTACAGGAAATTTGTAGCACAGAGTTCTCAAGAAGAAACCCACATCTGAACCGTGTTTCATATTCCCGCACCAGACCGAAATGGAATGGGAAAGAACATGAACCACTCTAGCCTAGGTGTCACTCAGGTCCCAGGTATAGGACCTTAAACTCTCAATAGAACCCCACCCACCAAGACAAAAACCAGATCCAGCCAGATGATAGTATGACAGTATGATATATAAAGTTGTAAAGAAAGCAATAAATAACTATACATAAAGCAATAATAAATACAAATATACAAACACAATTATCACATAACACCCCAGTAAACACAAATCAATCAAGCGCTAGGAGGAACCCACAAAAAGAACCAGAAGCCCTGGTTACAGTATAAGGTTCCCCAGCAGAGTCGCCAAGCTGTCGCTCCCAAAGATTTGCATCCCGGTACAAGCGCGAACGGTCGGCGAAAAGGGGACTGAGAACACACAGGAGTGAACTCAGAAAGACAAGAGTCGCCAGCTAGGCATTTTTATCCCGAGGGAAAGGTAATGCTGCATAGACCTAGAAAGATATGGATAAGACGTTTGCGAACCAGAGAGACTGAGAAAAGGGGTTGGTTACAACCTGGGAAGGTATTAGCACCCAGATTGTCCGCCGTACTCGACGGGATCCACGCTTAAAATTTTTGTTTTAAAGGGGTAGTGTCAGTGCAATTTGTGTATCAAAGAGCTGGAAAAGGATGCAAGTGTCAGTGTAAAAGAAATGTGAAGTGTAGTATATACAGTGTCAGTGTAAGAACAAGAATGAAATGCTCAAGATAATGAGGCTTAAAGAATAAAGCTGGAAAGAGGGGGAATATACAGAGACTTTTGTTCGATAACTGTTAAGTTATGCCTACGTATCCTCTCATGCAATGAGGAAGTCAGAACACCGTAGTTCGACCCAAAGAGACTGAAAGATAAGTTGACTTGTGAACTGCTTGCTTGTCTATGCTCAAGTGTATGACCTGTCTGGCTCAGGTGCAAACTGTCTTGCATTAGACGGAAGAAGCTAGTTCTCGTTTATGAGTGAAGATGATGAGAAAAGAATCCTGAAGGAGACGATTATTGTTTGTTTTTGAGTTTTCAGTCTTTTATTGCTTTTTGAAGTTTGTCATAAGTTAATGAGCTTAAGCCTAAACCAATGGGTTAGTAAACTCATCACATCTTCCCTCTGATTAGGGGTAATGAGAATACCTTAAGTGTGAAGTCAGCATCTCACACTTAATCACCTTTGATGTAGGATTAAGATCATTAACCTACTTGTGATTATTTAGATGTTTTTGTTGTTTTTGTTTAGTGTTGAGTAATGAGATTAAGCCATAATCAAGGATTAAACAGACTCATTACACCATCCTAATAGAAGGATAATAGATGAGAATGTTTAAGCTGGGGAAGACTCCTCATCTTAATCCATGATTAGGGATTAACCTCATGACAAAAAAAAGCCTTTATTAGATGGATTTTAGTTAATGATAAGATGAAGAAGTGAGTTTTATGGTTTGTAAGACAACTTGAGGAGGACTTGTCCATTAACACTAGGGTTAGTCCTTCTTAACCAATTAAGGAAGAATTAGAACCCTAATGCAAGGCCCAAGTTACAAGCTTGATGTCTTAGTGATTATTATGTGAATTGATTAAGGGAGTTAAACACATTAAGGGTTTAACACTTAGGATTAAAGTTATACACTCCATCCTAATAGAAGGATGCAGGCATAAGCTTAATCACAAAGCCTTAAAGCCTTTAGGGTTTAGTCCCTGATTATGAGATGAGAAGAGAAGACTCAAAGAGACACAAAGGTAAAAGCTAAATGGGGGACTAATCAACCCTAATTATTGTCATGCTTGGTTGTTCCTATGGTTTATGAGGTTTGCAAGAAAGATCTTCAGAGAACCACCAAGGAGAGAAGCAGATGAAAGGAGCAAAGAGAAGCAAAACAACTTGCTTCACTTAAGAAGTCAAGTTTCTTGAAGAAAGAAAGTGAGATGAACAAGAATGAGCAAGATCAATCCAAAGCATAAGACAAAATGCAGCAATGATGCATATGAGAGATGAAAAGAGATTGTGAGAAGTGAAGGCAAATCCACTTCTCAAAACAACTTACCACCTGAAAAGTTAGTAAAAGAAATGGAATACAATGCAAAATGGGATGGAATGTCATGATGCAAACCAAAACCAGAAGCATGAGTATGATGTTAATGATGCTAAGAGATGATGCAAACATGAGGCAAGACATGAGGATGATCATACAAACATATGGATGCAAGATAAGCATGTTTTGAACCATGAACATACATGAAAAGTTATGAAATGCAAATGACATACAACATGGCAAATGACAGATGCAATGAGCAAACATGATTCTAATATGTCCTAAGATGTATTATAAATCAAATTAAAGCATAAAATGTCATGGCAAGTCATGGTATGCAAGCAAATGGAAGACGGATGCAAAGGAAAGCATGAATTAGGGTTTATGATCAACACACAAAGCAAAAACCAAAACCAGAAGCAAACATCATGATAAAAATTTGAAAATACAATCAAAAATACCCTAGACCTATACAAACTCACTGCCCAAAGGAGGGGACCCAACTCTTATCCTAGTGAGAGTTATGAATTTCCTAAGATTGCTAGGGTTTGTGGGTACCTTGTCAAGAAAAATGCAAAACAAATTGAAAATGCAAGATCAATTCAAGCCAATTTTATCCTATAAACGACATGTTATACAAGATGCAATGCAAAACGAATCATTGTCCAACTCTCAATGGTTAGGCAGAAATGAATTTTTGAAGTTTGAAACAAAATATTGCCTTGAAATGAAATTAATTCCATTGAAAATCATCAAAAGGTGTCAAGAACAAAAAATAAATTTGGTTTGAGAGTTGGACAATGTTTCTAAATGTTTTTAAATGTTACATGAATTTTTTTGTGATTTTTAAATACCTAAAAGTATTTTTAATTAATTAATTTTAATTAATTAATTAAAAATAAACTTTTAAATGATTTAAAAATAAATTTTAATGCAAAAAATAAAAATAAAAATATTTTTGTGTTCTGAAAATTAATTGAACCTTTGACAAAAAATTTCAGAATTTTTTAAAGTGTTTTGCTATTTTTAAAAATTCGTGGAAGTTAAATATAAAACAAATGAAATTAAAATGAAATTAAATGAAAAAAAGGAAAAGTCAAATGATCTGAAGGCCAGGATTCAAATTCAAGGGGGCAGGAGTTGACTTCGCGCGCTATCCAATGGCCAGAATTCAAACTACGCTAATTATGATTAAACCCTAATCCAATGCCCTAATCACTTTCAGATGACCGGAACAGTGTTCCGGTCATCTTCTCCGGCGAGACCAATTCCCCAACTCTCTCTACAAGCCACCCCACCCCAAATTAACTATCCAGAAATGATCCCCTACTCAAAACGAACTCAAACCATCATCCAAACATGATTTATAACAAGCATACATGGAGAATCGAAGAAAAAAAGAAAACTGGACAAAGTTTCAGAGAGTCATAACATGTTCATTTCTCAACTATTTTCGAAAATAAAAAGAGAAGCATGATCAGTGAAGCATGGAGAACAACTCTATAACAAAAAATACAAGTTCTGGAAAAATTGTTCTTGGTGATACCTGAGATTGAGCTTTCGAAACAGGGACTTTCTGCTTGCCTCTTTGCCTCAAAGTGATCCCAATGGTCCCCCTGATGAAGTTATGAAGCTTGGTTGGAGTTTATAATGGTTGGTTTGTGATTTTGCAGAAGTTCTGTTCAGGAGAGGTGAGAGATCGTGTTTTGATTTCAGGGGGGTTCATGGATGAATAAGGGCAGGGATGTGATCAGTGGAACATGCTGAGATCAATGGTGAAGTTTGTTTTTGTGTTTGAAGGCTGTGGAGTGTGTTTCGAATGGTTTTGCATATGAGGCATAAACTTGGAACTATGGCTATGATCTCTTTCAGGCTTGTGTGTGTGGTGTGTTATGCTGGCTTTGGTCCACTTATCACAACAAGAGAGGTCAGAGGAGTTGGTGTGGACTGTTGTGATTGGTATGGCTCAAGTTGCAAAAAGTCAAGCAAGTTGTACTTGGAGGTATGGGCAAGTGGCAGGCTGAGATAGGGGCATGGCTTGGCTCAGCTGAGTTTAGGGAGAACCATGGAATTTGATTTGGGATGATTCAGCAAGTTGCATGAAGTTTATGAGGTGTTTTGCAAATTTCCCAAAGTTTGGCCATTTTGGAAATTCATGAGATTCAAGGTATCAAAATGCAATATTCTTGGGCCAATTCTGATATTTAGAGGTCATGTGATCATGTTGTGAAGAGTTTGTACACATTTGAATCCTTTAGAACACTTGATCATACCATTTTGCAAAATGCCTCTTTGGTAGAAAACTTCAAATTATGTGATTTTGGCCAACTTTGACAAGCCATAACTTTTGATTCAAAATGAATTAGAATGAGTTCTTGTACTTTTTGAAAAGGGAATGATCCATTCTATAACTTTCATGACCAAAGTTTCCCCATTTGAAGCATTTTTGAATCAAAAAGCAAGGGTTGAAAAAGTTTCCCAAAATGACAAGTTTCCATTACAAGTCATTTTCCCAAAAAGTCAACTTTGCAAATGGCTTGAAATTCTTCAATTTTGTGAACTTCTAACATCTTCTATGATCAAATAAAGATCATACATGATCAAAATGATGAAGAACACCCTTTGGTTGGGTCATTGGGGGCCTCAGATGCCCTGATTTTGCACTGACTTGCTCAAAAAGTCAACTCTTGATCAGATGACTTCCCCGTGGAATTTCTTCATGAAAATTGATATGCATGCTCCTCATATCATATAGAGACCAATAGAAACAAGAATGACCAAAAAATTTGTAGTTATGGCCTTTGAAACCAAAACCCTAATTCTAGGTCATCTGTGCAGTTAAACCTGGCTCTGCTTCCATGCCAACCCCAGTTCTTGTGATTTTTTTGATTTTCTTGACTTTGAGAGGATATAATATGATGCTTGAACATACATGGACCCTTTTGAAGTGATTTATGACCTTTGGAGTGGCTCAAATGGCTCAGGGATGGCTCAGATCACAAACCCTATATGCAGATGACTTTGAATCAATGTAGTGAACCAAAAAAATGTAATATGAGATGCTATGATTGAAATTATGCATATGAAAAGACCACAAGCCATGGTGTGAATGGGTGAGGGCAAATTTGGGGTGTTTACACCCGGCTTGAGTGCACTTTAGGATTAGAGTGGACATATTGTACTCGCATGTGACATGATGAGTGGCGATGTGTTTCACGCCCAGATTGCGACCGTCTTGGAAATATCTTGTGTGGGGATTTCATCCACTTCAGGATAGGACCTTGATAGTTATGTGCATATGGGGACCGTTCATTGAGAACCTTTGTGGAAACAACCCTCTCCAGTGGTGGCATTGGCAGACCACATTTTGTGGCAAACCCATTCACACCCGAGGGTCCACTGGGGACTCGCATAGGATGGCCTGGTTCTCTTATAGGAACTCAGTCAAAGCATCTGATCGTATGACATTAGTACTGTATCCTACAGGCTGAATGTACTATTGTTTCTCGATTTTAGCGCTTGAAGCTGGGGACTTATAAGGGATGCTTGTTTTTCCTGGACTCAGCTGAGGCCTCCCTGCGTAGTACATAATGCCTAACCGATTCCCTGATTTGGTCATGAGCCATTTCTCGGAAATGGTGAAAGTATTATTGCTATTCGGCTTTGAGAGTCCGTGATGTTTGACCCGGAGCACACCTGTGAGATTGGGAATGGGTTTACAGGTTTGCAGGAACCCTTGACCTCATCATACCCTTGTTACCAGTGCAGTTCACGTTATGATACAGTTCCGGAGATCTGGTTTTCTTGTTCTGGTATTCTTGATACTGTGGTCCTGAGATCTTCTTCAGAGAGTTATGATTATCAGAGAGTGTGACTCAGTGGACTTTTGGTTTGTCAAGTTATTCAGAGGGGCCCTTGTCAGTGTCCAGATTCCAGACAGTCTCAGATGACCATATGTCTTTGCATTTGCATCTGCATTGCATCATTGTATCATTAATCATTGTTTTTGTTTTCATTCACAGGTTCATATCTCTGCTTCCGGTTCCGGTATCCTCTTCAAAGATGGAAGATCCTCGCAAGCAGAATATTCACTTCAAGTTCTTTGACATCAAGGTTGGCTTGTTGAAAAAGATGGTAAAGCTTATTACACCAAACCAGGTAGAGAGATTCAGAAAAGATTACGGGAATATTCTTGATGTGGTGATAGAGCTAGATCCTTCCGAGAAGAGTGTCATTCATACATTGATTCAGTATTATGACCCTCAGCTCCATTGCTTCACCTTTCATGACTTTCAGTTGGGGCCTATGCTGGAGGAGTATGCTCTGATCCTGGGTGTGCCGGTTCGAGACCAGGTTCCTTTCAATTCTTAGATGAGTAGACCTGCACCTGAGGCTATTGCTAAGGCTCTTTATATGAGCCCTTCTGCTGTGAAGTCTTTGACCATTATTAAAGGAGGTGTGTCTGGGTTTTCTTTGGAGGCTCTGGTGAAGAAGGCGGAAGAATTGGCCGTTGAAGAAGAATGGGATGCTGTCTGTGCTATCTTGGCTCTTTCTATCTATGGCATTATCTTGTTTGCTGATATGGAGAAGTTCATAGATATAAACGCCATACATCTCTTTTTGCTGAAGAATCCTGTGCCTACCTTACTCGGGGATTTGTATTACTCAGTTCATTAAAAAACTGAGAAGAAGAGGGGAGGTTTGGTTTGTTGCTGCGCTCCGTTATTTCACATGTGGTTCATGAGGCATTTGTCTAGTACAGGAGTGTTTAGTGACCACACCCTGATATGGGCTCAGAAGCTGGAAAAGTTACTGGCCAAGGATGTTAGATGGTTCACTCAAAGGCTGCAAGGTGCACGTTTCATCACCAGCTGCGGGAGTTATCATAGTGTGCCTTTGTTGGGAATAACTGGAGGGATTAATTACAATCCAATCCTGTTAAGAAGACAATTAGGATATGCTTTGAGAGATGTGCCTGAATATTTGAAGCTGACCCATATTTTCTACTTCTCAGTGAAAGATAATACGCCCTTAGTGAGGAAGGTTGCGGGAGCTTGGAAGTGCATTAAAGGAGAAGGAATAGCTAGCTTTGGGAAGTGCAACAATCAGACATTCCCAGAGTACGAAGCTTGGTTGAAAGACAGAGCTAGAAGAGTTTTGTTACCATTTTCAACACCAGTTCCCCCAGTTGCTGAGTCCATTGATACTGTGCCTCTAGAGGAATTCAAGAAGTTGGAAGCCCAGCTACATGCAGTTAGAGTTGAAAATACTGAGATGGTAAGCCTGTATCACCAAGCCAACAGGGCCAAGATTGAAGCTGAAGAGAAGTTGCTGAAGATATAGACGACTTTGGAGGCTAAGGAGAAGGACTTTGCAGGTAGAGAAGCACATTTCCGCAGATTAGGGATGATGGAAGCCCAAAGAGAAGCTGGGCGCAAAAAGAAGTCAAAGACCCTCAGAGATGCTCGTCAGTCTATTGTCTGGTTGAAGGGACAGAGAGAGCAAGAGCTGAAGCAATATAAAGAAAAAGAAGAGTTCTTTGAAGTTCAGATGGCTTACAAAAAAGAAGAGGTGGAGCAAGTCCACAAAATTCGCAGAGAGAAGACCCAACAACTCGCAGACAGTCAACAAGCCCTCGAAGCAGCACTTAAAGAGATTGAAGACCTAAAGTTGATGGCGGGAGTCAAGAAGGTCAGATCTGATGGGGGGCTTAGTGATGGAGCTTCAGGGTCCTTAGGCGGTGGTTCTGCTTCTTAGTTTACTTTTCTTGTATCTGGATTACCTACAGGCGTGTTGTAGGAGTCCTAGTTGGTTGTTCCTCCTTTGTAAAGACTTGTACCCTACGGGGAATTCTGTGTTATTTGCCTAATAGGTTGATTTATGTTATGGTTTTTTCCATTATTTCTTGGTTTGCTTGCTGTTGTGGTTTGAATGTGGTCTCTCGCGAAGGTTTCTGGAAGTCGAGGATCAGTGCCCATCTGGTTTTCTTTGCTAAATACCGGAACCGGGGCATAAATGACTTGTGATTGGAAACATAAACAACTGCATTGCATCCATATAACCTGTTTGTTGTTTTGCAGGTAGTGTCTCGGTTACTAACGTGTTTTGTGTTTCAGGCACTATAGCTCCTCGTAAAGTTCGGGGACAACCAGCAGTACACAGATATCCAACCAAGATTAACAGAGAACGAGTCATGGACCAGTTGCAAGCGGACTTGACAGATCTGAGACAAAGGATGGATAATTTTATGAAACTAATGGCCGGCATGGGGCAGAACCAAGAGGGTCTGCGGGAGATGGTTGAGAATCAGAACAGGAACATTGCGGCTGCTGCTACTGCTGACAATCGTACCGGTGCGGGCGCACGTCAGGTTGAACCTCCCGTTACACAGCCAGGAGTGACAATAATCAACGATGGGTTGCACAACATTCAGATGGACAATCATGACGACCAGTTCACTCTACTTGATGAAGCTGAAGGTCAAGGAGCAGAGATGAACAAGAGGTTCGAAGAGATGGATGAGCAAATCAAAGCTATTCAGTCCCAAAGCTCTTTGGGATTTGACATAACCGACTTGGGCTTGGTTCCTGGGGTCAGGATCCCGTATAAGTTCAAAGTTCCAATCTTTGAGAAGTATGATGGCACTGCTTTCCTGAAGACCCATCTGCAATCATTTGTCGGGAGAATTGCCGCTCACACAGATGATGAGAAACTTTGGATGTATTATTTTCAGGATAGCTTGGTGGGAGCTTCTCTTGAATGGTACATGAAGCTCAATAGGGTCAATATCAAGAGTTGGAAGGATTTAGCTGAAGCCTTTGTGAGGCAATATCAATATAACATGGACATGGCTCCGAAACGCACGCAGTTGCAGCACATGGCTCAGGCGGCAAAAAAAGGTTTCAAGGAATATGCCCAGAGGTGGCGCCAGCTAGCTGCCAGGGTGCAACCACCCCTCTTAGAGGACGAAATGGCCGACATGTTTATGGGCACTCTCCAAGGTGTTTTTCTGGAGAGGTTGGCATCTAGCTCGGCCACCAGGTTCAATGATATAGTGATTGCTGGAGAGAGAGTTGAGACTCTGTTAAAGATGGGGAAGATTCAGGACCCTAATACTGCTGGTAGCTCTGGAGGAGCGAGGAAAGCCTTTGGTGGACCTCCTAGAAGAAGATAAGGGGAAGCTAACGCAGTATATGGCTGAGGCAGAGGCAGAGGTTATAGACGAGAATACAATCAGATAGCTGCAGTTACAATTCCCACTACACCAATTCAACCAGCTCAACAGGATCTACAACAGCCTCAGCAACAACAGCAGCGCAACTATCAACAGAGACCGTATCAACAGAGGCAGCCACGCCAAGCTGATAGGGTTTTTGATGTGATCCCAATGACTTACACAACTTTACTCCAGAGATTGTTGGAACTGAACTTAATTCAACTGAGGACCTTGGCTCCACCTACTGGAACTCTTCCCCCAGGTTACGACGCCAATGTTCGATGCGCTTTCCATTCTGGGGCACCCAGGCACTCAACGGAGAAGTGCAGGGCTTTGCACTATAAAGTTCAGGATTTGATCGACTCCAAAGCAATCAATTTTGCGCCGCCCCCGAATGTCATGACTAATCCTATCCCTAATCATGGGGGAGCCAGGGTTAATGCTATTGAGATGGAGGAGAGGTTAAACTTGATGGAGAGGGTTGAAGAAGTGAAGACCTCCTTGTTGCTGGTCAAGGAGAGATTGTTGAAGGGTCAGGTTTTCCCGGGTTGTGGGCTCGATTGCGAAGACTGTGTTGAGTCAAAGAATGGTTGTGACAGATTGAAGACTGGTTTATAGAGACTGATGGATGATGGGCTGTTACAGTTCGACAGGGCTGATAAGAGGACTGATGAAGTGTCAACGGTGACCATATACTATGATCCTGCTGAAATGCCAGCGCGAAGAGAGCCGGTTGCTATTTATGTCCCGGAAGTAAGTCCCGTCACCATCACGGTGCCTGGGCCTATTCCGTATTCAGATGAGAAGGCTATTCCGTGGCATCACGGATCAGAAATGTATGTCGGAGGACAGAAAGTGGAAAATAAGACAGTAACCATGGACCCAGCTGTGGTGAATGTTGGGGGAAGTGGAGGTTTCACGAGAAGTGGTCGCTTATTCGCTCCCCAGACTTTGAGAGGATATACTGATGCTGAGGCTTCTGCTAAAGCCAAAGGGAAGCAAATAGCAACTGACGATAATGCCACTCCCGCTGCTGGTCAAAGTACTTTCGAGAAGGAAATGGAGGAGTTCATGAGGATTATTAAGAAGAGCGACTACAAGGTAGTCGAGCAACTAAATCAAACTCCCTCCAAAATCTCTATCTTGTCACTGCTGATGTGCTCACCAGCTCATAGAGAAGCCCTTCTGAAGGTGTTGCAGATGGCGTATGTTCCTCAGGAGATTACTGTGAATAAGTTAGAAGCTGTGGTGGGAAGTGTAAATGCGAGCCATGGTCTGGGCTTTACTGATAGAGACCTTACTACTGAAGGGAGGAATCATAACAAGGCTTTCCACATCACAATTGAATGCAAAGGGGCTGTGATGTCTCACGTCCTGGTTGATACTGGGTCATCTCTTAATGTCTTGCCGAAGAAGGCGTTAATGAAACTCAATGTGGAAGGGGTTGTTTTGAGGCCAAGTGATTTGGTGGTAAAGGCTTTCGACGGTTCTCGGAGGTCTGTCTTTGGAGAGGTTGAGTTGCCAATCAAGGTTGGGTCGCAAGTGTTTAAGAGCACGTTCTACGTGATGGACATCCAACCTGCTTATAGTTGTCTACTTGGTCGACCTTGGATTCATGCCGCAGGGGTTGTGACGTCAACCTTGCACCAGAAGCTCAAGTACGTAGCGGATGGTCAGGTTGTGACTGTGTGCGGTGAAGAGGACATATTTGTGAGCCATTTATCTACATTCAAATATGTGGAGATGGATGGTGAAATTCATGAAACCCTGTGTCAGGCATTCGAGGCAGTGAATGTTAGTTCCTTGTCTCCTCTGAGTAGGGCTAAAGATAAAGAAGGTACGTCTATTACCTCCTACAAGCAGGCCAAGGAGGTTGTGTAATCAGGCAGTGCCCAGGGCTGGGGCAGACTACTGGAGCTGGAAAAGAAGGAAGACAAGTTTGGGCTTGGGTATCAGCCTGATGGACTCGTCCGTTCATCAGACAATAAGATCATTACCTTTACTAGTGCTGGGTTGCTGGACCGCAACCATATCTGTGCTACCAGTGAAGACGGAGATAGCGAGTGCGATCTGGATAATTGGATCCGCCCGTGTGCACCGGGAGAGGAGCTGCCCAATTGGTCTACGGAAGACATCGTCGAAGTCACCTGGATCACAAAGTAATTGTTTATTTGTCATTTTTCTACATACTGCATGTCAAATCTTGTACTCTGCCCAAGGTACAAGGATCCATTGTATGGGCCTCCATGTTTTGAAAGCATTTATTTGTCATAAATAAAGGACATTTTTCAATCAAATCGTTCCTTTTCTTTCAATTTTAATTTTTTGCACAAATAAAGAAAATGGCAATGTGTTTTTCTTTCTTGCTTTTGGTGTGCGTTTTCTCTAAACAGATTCTGAATGAGCACATCACTTGTGCAGTGTCGATCAACCGGATTCCATTGACAACTCTCCTACTATGACTGAGCATAACTTCGACAATCCAATCTACCAAGCTGATGAAGAGATTGAGGAAGATTATGAACTCCCTGAAGAACTGGTCAGGTTGTTGAAGCAAGAGGAAAGAGCTATTCAGCCTCATCAGGAGGAAATCGAGGTTATCAACATCGGCACAGAAGAGGTTAAGAAGGAAATCAAGATAGGTGCCAGCCTGCAGACTGAAGTTAAGAAGGGGTTGATTGAAATGTTGCGTGAATATGTTGACATCTTTGCCTGGTCATATCAGGACATGCCAGGGTTGGATACAGACATAGTTGTGCATCGACTACCGTTAAAAGAAGACTGTGCTCCTGTTAAGCAAAAACTGAGAAGAACTCGCCCTGACATGGCGATGAAGATCAAAGAGGAGGTACAAAAACAGTGGGACGTCGGGTTCCTTGCCGTGACTAGTTACCCACCTTGGGTAGCTAACATTGTTCCAGTGCCAAAGAAAGATGGCAAGGTGAGGATGTGTGTAGATTACCGGGACCTGAACAGAGCCAGCCCGAAAGATGATTTCCCTTTACCTCACATTGATGTATTGGTCGACAATACGGCTCAGTTCTCGGTGTTCTCCTTCATGGATGGATTTTCAGGATACAATCAGATCAAAATGTCACCTGAAGACATGGAGAAGACAACTTTCATCACACCCTGGGGAACATTCTGTTATAAGGTGATGCCATTCAGCCTGAAGAATGCTGGTGCTACTTATCAACGGGCTATAGTAACATTATTCCATGACATGATCCATAAAGAAATTGAATGTTATGTGGATGACATGATTGCCAAGTCCCTCACAGAAGAAGACCACCTGGTAAATCTGTTGAAGTTATTCAAGCGTCCGAGGAAGTACCAATTGAAGCTAAACCCCAACAAATGCACATTCGGGGTACGATCTGGTAAGCTGCTGGGATTTATTGTAAGTGAGAAAGGGATTGAAGTTGACCCTAACAAAGTTAAAGCCATTCAAGAAATGCCTGCACCAAAAACTGAGAAAGAAGTTCGAGGGTTCCTAGGTAGATTGAACTACATTTCAAGGTTCATATCTCATCTTACAGCAACCTGCGAGCCCTTGTTCAAGCTATTAAGAAAAGAACAAACGGTCAGGTGGAACGAAGACTGCCAGAGGGCTTTTGACAAAATCAAGGAATACTTACAGGAGCCTCCGATCCTTATGCCTCCAGTTGAAGGAAGACCTCTGATCATGTACTTGACGGTATTAGAAGAGTCAATGGGGTGTGTGCTGGGCCAACATGACGAGTCTGGTCGAAAAGAGTACGCAATATACTACCTAAGCAAAAAGTTTACCGACTGTGAACAACGTTATTCACTGCTCGAGAAAACTTGTTGTGCTTTAGCGTGGGCTGCTCGCCGACTGAGGCAGTATATATTGACCTACACTACCTTATTGATCTCAAAGATGGACCCGGTTAAATACATTTTTGAGAAGCCAGCACTTACCGGACGGGTTACAAGATGGCAAATGATTCTCACAGAATATGACATTCAGTACACATCCCAAAAAGCTATCAAAGGCAGTGTATTGTCTGATTATCTAGCTGAGCAACCCATTGATGATTACCAGCCTATGAGATTTGACTTCCCAGATGAAGACATCATGTTCATAAAAGCAAAAGATCATGAAGAGCCTATTCACACTGAAGGGCCTGACCCAGAAGAAGAATGGACTATGATGTTTGATGGGGCTGTTAATATGAATGGTCGTGGTGTTGGTGCAGTACTCATTACGCCTAAGGGAGTTCACATGCCTTTCTCGGAAAAAACTCACCTTTAACTGCACTAACAACGAAGCTTAATACGAAGCTTGTCTTATGGGTCTTGAGGATGCCATTGACCTCAGGATCAAGACTTTGACTGTGTTCGGAGATTCAGCTCTGGTAATTAATCAAACTAACGGCAAATGGTACACGCACCAAGATCATCTGATACCTTATCGGGACTACACAAGGAGGTTGTTGACTTTCTTCACAACAGTCAAGCTTGAGTATATCCCTCGAGACGAAAATCAGTTTGCAGATGCTCTGGCTACCATTTCATCTATGATCAAAGTGCAAGCTGCCAACTTTGTGCCCCGAATTGCAGTATCCAGACTTGACAGGCCAGCATATGTGTTCTCAGCAGACATTGTCAAAGATGATAAGCCCTGGTACCATGACATCAAATGCTTCTTGGAGGATCAAACATACCCACATGGGGCATCTTCCAATGATAAGAAGACATTAAGAAGGCTAGCTGGTAGTTTCTTCCTGAACACTGATGGTTCCCTGTATAAGAGAAACTTTGATATGATACTTCTCAGATGCGTTGATAGGGCAGAAGCAGACTTGCTGATGCACGAGGTGCACGAAGGATCCTTTGGTACCCATGCTGGAGGGCATGCAATGGCTAAAAAGTTGCTAAGATCAGGCTATTACTGGATCACAATGGATGCAGACTGTTGTGCCTATGCCAGAAAATGTCATAAATGCCAGATTTATGCGGATAAAGTGCATGTGCCTCCAAATCCTCTTAATGTGATGTCTTCACCCTGGCCCTTTGCCATGTGGGGCATTGATATGATTGGAAAGATTGAACCAACTGCTTCAAACGGCCACAGATTCATCCTGGTTGCTATTGACTATTTTACCAAGTGGGTTGAAGCGGCTTCTTATGCAAATGTTACAAGGCAAGTGGTAGTCCGATTTCTGAAAAGAGACATTATCTGCCGGTATGGAATTCCCGAGCGAATCATTACTAATAATGGTTCTAATCTGAACAACAAGATGATGGCAGAACTGTGCCGGGACTTCAAAATCCAGCATCACAATTCCTCTCCTTACCGACCAAAGATGAATGGTGCGGTAGAGGCAGCTAACAAGAATATCAAGAGGGTTGTACAGAAAATGGTTATCACCTACAAAGATTGGCATGAGATGCTACCGTTTGCGTTACATGGGTACCGAACGTCAGTCAGGACGTCAACTGGGGCAACCCCCTTCTCTTTAGTCTACGGCATGGAGGCAGTCTTGCCTGTTGAAGTGGAAATCCCTTCACTGCGGGTGTTGATGGATATCAAGCTTGATGAGGCTGAATGGGTACGTGCTCGATACGATCAACTATGCCTAATTGAGGAAAAGAGATTAGCAGCTATCTGTCATAGCCAGCTTTATCAAAGGAGAATGAAGCGAGCCTTCGATCAGCGAGTACGTACTTGGGAGTACCAAGTAGGCGAGCTTGTACTCAAGAGGATCATTCCTCCCAGTTCATATCACAGGGGCAAGTGGACCCCAAATTATGAAGGACCATTCATAGTGAAGAAAGTATTCTTAGGCGGAGCACTGATGCTCACCACTATGGATGGCGAAGACTTCCAATACCCTGTTAACTCGGATGCAGTTAAAAAATACTTCGCATAAAAGACCCGCTGGACACAAAAACAGAATTATGGTCCAGGCAAAAAAAGGGCATCCCGGCGAGCTAAAAACATAATAAAAGCTCGGGCAAAAATTAGGGAAAAATAAAAAAAATGTACACCCGCTGAGTTGAAAAGCCACATCGGACAACTCAGGTAAAAAAGGGCAGCCCGGTGGATTGAAAACCCGAAAGGGCGATCCACGCAAAATCAGGGAATAAGCGAACAACTGCGCTCCGGGTTATCTGAACCACATCACCGCTTCAAACAGCTTGACCATATCGGAAGGGTAGAGATCAGCCCCCTCATTCTCTTCAGAAGGCCGAAGACGAAACGGAAAGTCTTGAGGATATGTCAGTCATGACAGGAAGGAAACTCTTTGGAATGCCATGCCATTGCCATTAGGATAGTTTCTTTTCTCAATTTTACAGTAGCTACCTCTTTCCAGGTGGTTATTTCCTGATGTAAAATTTTGCCTATTCAGAGGCCAATCAATAAAAAGAATATTCAGTCAAACACCGTGTTATGTTTATTTCGTTTGCAAAAATGTCCTGAATTTTTGACAAATAACGTTGCATGCGAAACATGTTGCTTTTCAAACTGATAAAAATGACATTGCAGAGACACTTAACATCGCTTTGAGTGTCAGGTGACGGCAGATGAATAGATCAGGCCGTACCAATCTTTGTGCATACGTGTGTATTATGTTATTGCAGGATTTGCAGGTTATCACCGTATCCCCAAGCAGAAGAGGGTGATTCTCCAAGTAGAGGTATTTCCCCGGCAGAGCGCCTGTCTACAAGTGACTTATTCTCAGCAGGTATCTGAACACCTGTACTCCCCAGAGGTCGGATCAATCCCCAACAGGAGTTAGTAGAAGTCTCCCATCCTCGGTGGAGTTGTCAGAAGTTTATTATCCATAACGGAATCGCTAGAAGTTCTCCTTGCCCAGCAGAGTTGCAGGTAACTTCATTTCCCCACAGAGTCATCAGGATTCTCATTTCCAAGGGAGTTCCCCAGCAGAACAAGAAGTAGTTCCCCCAGCAGAGCAAGAAGAAATTCTCCCCAATGGAGTCAGAGCAGGGTGATCAGATCCTCAGCAGATGTTCAAAGCAGTTGAACGAAGTATACCTCACGCAGAGTCGTCTTTCTTCCAGTGAAAGCTTCTCCAGCAAGCATCAGGTTGCCAACACTTCGTTCCCGTCAGAGTTAAAAGTTTTGAGTCCCCAGCAGGTTGCCGGAATCTTCTCCCACAGGTCACCAGGACTTCATTCCCCAGCCAGAGTGGAATTGTCTACTTCCCCAACATAATCAGCCTTCGTCTGTGTTGATGCTTATTCAGTGTTCGTTCACACTCTTAGACACTTATCTGATGATTCAGTTTGCTCATCCGCAGTCTCCAGAAGAATTAGCACCTTGTGGCACTCGTCTGTGCACTTTCCCCAGTAGAGTCTATATCTACTAGCACTTGTCTGTGCTCGCATCTTTATTTGATGCTCATCCTCTTTCAGCACTCGTCCGTGCCTTTTCCTCAGCAGATTCCTATTTATTTGAGGTATTCCTCAGCACTCGTCCGTGCTAGCATCTTTATTTGATGACCGTCCGCAGCTCTCGGCACTCGTCCATGCTTATTAGTTCTTTGAAGTTTTTCCCCAGTGAAGTGGCTTGTACTCGTCTGTGCGCACATCTTCATTTGGTGCTCGTCAGCATCCCTGTAGCACTCGTCCGTGCATTTTATTTTCGATTCCTCTTTATTTGAGGCATATCCCCAAGAAAGCCGCCAGTACTCGTCTGTGCTCGCATCTTTATTTGATGCTCGACTGCATCTCTTAGCACTCGTGCGTGCTTGTTACTCCTTTGAAGATTGCTCGTCCGCATCCTTCGACACTCGTCTGTGCCTATTACTTATCTAGTGCTCGTCTGCACGCCCTGACACTCGTCCGTGTTTGGTATTTTCTTTTGAAGATCGTCTGAAATAAGCTGATACTCGTCTGTATCTTTTCTGACACTCGTCTGTGTTAGATTGTTCCCTATTGAATATTCCAATGCTTGTCTATGTTGGATTTCTGGTATTCGTCTATACCAGTGATTGATACTCGTCCGTATCATTATCAGAAGCACTCGTCCGTGTTTCTTGGATCATCGTCCGGTACTCGTCCGTATCGTCGACTTATAACACTCGTCTGTGTTTCTTTGATGATCATTCCAATGCTCGTCCGCATTGAAGAGGTTGAAAATCCTGACGGTGGGATTAAAACGTCAAAATAATTACCGGAACCTGCGTAAGGGTTATCCGAAGAAGACTCGTCCGTCTTATTCCACTTATCTGCGTAAGGATTCGTGAAGAGGATTCGTCTATCCTAGTTGCATGTTTATCCCACAGACTTATATGCATTACCGGAACCTGCGTAAGGGTTATCCGAAGAAGACTCGTCCGTCTTATTCCACTTATCT
The DNA here is from genome assembly GCA_963966055.1 of Lathyrus aphaca. Taxonomy (NCBI): domain Eukaryota; kingdom Viridiplantae; phylum Streptophyta; class Magnoliopsida; order Fabales; family Fabaceae; genus Lathyrus; species Lathyrus aphaca. The sequence goes on along the minus strand of OZ014523.1, from coordinate 425,651,334 downwards.
GCGTAAGGATTCGTGAAGAGGATTCGTCTATCCTAGTTGCATGTCTATCCCACAGACTTATATGCATTTCCGGAACCTGCGTAAAGGTTATCCGAAGAAGACTCGTCCGTCTTATTCCACTTATCTGCGTAAGGATTAGTGAAGGAGATTCGTCTATCTCAGGTTACTTTGAAGATTCTTAAGGGCTCGTCCGCTCTCTGCACCTGGCGTCACAGGTCATTCGAAGACTCGTCCGTTTCATGTTTCATCAGAACCTTTGGTTTCGTTGGAAGGAGCTTGTTGTAAACACCCCAAATTTTCCCTCACCCATTCACACCATGGCTTGTGATATCCTCATATACATAAGTTCAATCATAGCATCTCATATTGCATATTTGCTTCACTGCATTGTTTCTAAGTCATCTGCATCTAGGGTTTGTGATCTGAGCAATCCAAGGGTCATTTGAGCCACTCCAAAGGTCATCAATCACTTCAAAGGGGTCCATGTATGTTCAAGTATCATATTATATCCTCTCAAAGTCAAGAATGTCAAAAAATCACAAGAACTGAGAATGGCATGGAAGCAGAGCCAGGTTTAACTGCACAGATGACCTAGAATTAGGGTTTTGGTTTCAGAGGACATAACTCCAAATTTTTTGGTCATTCTTGTTTCTATTGGTCTCTATATGGTATAGGGATCATGCATATCAATTTTCATGAAGAAATTCCATGGGGAAGTCATCTGATCAAGAGTTGACTTCTTGAGCAAGTCAGTGCAAAATCAGGGCATCTGAGGCCCCCGATGACCCAACCAAAGGGTGTTCTTCATCATTTTGATTGTGTATGATCTTTATTTGATCATATAAGATGTTGTAAGTTCACAAGATTGAAGAATTTCAAGCCATTTGCAAAGTTGACTTTTTGGGAAAATGACTTGTAATGGAAACTTGCCATTTTGGGAAACTTTTTCAACCCTTGCTTTTTGATTCAAAAATTCCTCAAATGAGAAAACTTTGGTCATGAAAGTTGTAGAATGGATCATTCCCTTTTCAAAAAGTACAAGAACATGACCTAATTCATTTTGGATCAAAAGTTATGGCTTGTCAAAGTTGGGAAAAATCACATAATTTCAAGTTATGCACCAAAGAGGGAAACTTGCAAATTCTTGTACCAAGGCAATTTGTGACTTCTAATTGATGTCTAACCTTTACACAAACATCATACATGACTTAAACTTCAGATTGGCCCAAGAATTTCTTAAGTTCCATGCCTTAAACTTCAAGAATTACAAAAGGGGCCAAAGTTGTGACAATTTGCAAAAGGGATCAAAACTTCTCATCCACTTGCCTCAGTTCACAAAATCTGATCCAAAAGCATTCCTTGATCCTTGCTGAACTCAACCATGCCCCTATCTCAACCTGCCACTTGCCCATACCTCCAAGTACAACTTTCTTGACTTTTTGCAAATTGAAGCCATACCAATCCCACAGTGATACAACCACTCTCTGCCCAATCCAGACTTTACAAACACACTCCAAGGCTTCATTTTCATAACATACACAAGCCTGAAACCTCCAAGAGCACAGCATTCTCATTTTTCACCTCATATGCAAAACCATTCGAAACACACAGCACAAGCTTCAAAAACACAAACAAACTTCACCATTGATCTCAACATGACTCACTGATCACAAACCAACCATTGAAACAGCTTGAAACCTCACATAAACCAAATACGATTTCTGCCTCTTCTTGAACAAAACTCAAGCAATCTCTCATACCAGCCCAAATAAACTTCAAGCAAGCTTTGCAAACACTTAGGGAAGGTCAGTGGAGTTGATTGGAAGCAAGGAAAAGGTCCAGAAGCTCTTGGGTTGGAAGCTTCGATTCAGGTAACCATAGAAATTCATTTTTCCAGAACTCTTATCTCTTGTTTCTAAAATGATCTACATGCTTCCCTGAGTTCACTGAACCTCTTATTTTTGAAAATGAATGAGAAATGAGCTTGTATCGTGCTTCTGAAATTTTTGCAGTTTTTGATGTTTGATTCATATCTTGATTTTGTGTTAAAATAAATGAGATTTGTTGCTGGATTATGCTTTGTTGTTGATCATTGATTGTTTCTGGAGATTTTGGCACATTTTTATGGAGTTTGGAGAGAGTTAGAAAATTGGCCCGTCGGAGAAGACGACCGGAACCACTGTTCCGGTCGTCTGAAAGTAATTAAGTTTAATTAGGGTTTAGAACCAGGTTTGAATTTGGAGCGTAGGATGAGCTGACTTGCTTTGACCCGCGCGCGAATGGACGTCCCAGATTTCCCATTAAAACCCTAATCCAGTCATTTACTTAATTAATTAAGATTAATTTATTTCAAACCTCAGAATGAATCCTGACCTTCCAAATCCGCGCGCGTCAACTCCCTCTCTTTTTATTCAAATCCTGTCCATTGGATGCGTTGACTTCTTCATTTATTCATTTTTATTTTCATTTTATTTCATTTGTTTTGTTCATTTATTTAAAAATAGCAAAAAATGTTTAAAAATTCTGAAAATTTTTATCAAACCTTTTATTAATTTTCAGAAACCAAAAATATTTTTATTTTTATTTTTTGCATAAAAAATTATTTTTAAATCATTTAAAAGTTTATTTTTAATTAATTAATGAAAATTAATTAATTAAAAATACTTTTAGGTATTTAAAAATCACAAAAAAATTCATGTAACATTTAAAAACATTTAGAAACATTTTCCAACTCTCAAACCAAATTTCTTTTTTGTTCTTGATGCCTTTTGACCATTTTCAATGGAATTAATTTCACTTCAAGGTAATATTTTGTTTCAAACTTCAAAAATTCATTTCTGCCTAACCATTGAGAGTTGGACAATGATTCTTTTTGCATTGCATCTTGCATAACATGTGGTTTATAGGATTAAATTGGCATGAATTGATCTTGCATTTCCTATTTGTTTGGCATTTTTCTTGATGAGGTACCTTAAAACCCTAGCAATATTAGAAAATTCATAACTCTCACTAGGTTAAGAGTTGGATCCCCTCCTTTGGGAAGTGAGTTTTTATAGGTCTAAGGTTCCTTTGATTGCATTTTCAAATTTTTATCATGTCATTTGCTTCTGGTTTTGGATTTTTGCTTTGCATGTTGCATATAAACCCTAATTCATGCCTTCCTTTGCATCCATCTTCCATTTGTTTGCATACCATGACTTGCCATGACATTTTGTGCATCCATTTGATTCATGATACATCTTAAGACATATTAGAATCATGTTTGATCATTGCATCTCACATTTGCCATGTTGTATGTCATTTGCATTCCATAACTTTTCATGAACATTCATGGTTCTAAACATGCTTCTCTTGCATCCATATGTTTGTATAATCATTCTCATGCCTTGCCTCATGTTTGCATCATGTTTTAGCATCATTAACATCATACTCATGCTTCTGGTTTTGGTTTGTATCATCAAATCTGTCATACCCTAAATTTTGACCAGAAATTTTCAAATTTTTGTTCATCTGACGCATTTTTGCCCATGTACCGAAATCCATTTTTTTGCATTTTTACATCTCATTTACCATTAATCATGCATAATCAGTCGTTTTTATTTCAAGTAATTGTTTTGTTTCAATCCTTTTAGTTAGTAAAATATTTGTCTTAAATTATTTAAGAATTAGTTTAATTTAAATTTTCAATTTTTTGTTCATTCCTAGTTTAGATTTTTTTTATTTTTATTAGGTTAAGTTAGATTTAAATATAATTTCAATTTAAGTTAATTTTAATTTAATTTTAAATATAAGTTAATTCGGTTAGAAATGGTTTGTTCTAATTTAATTTTGTCATTCAATTCTAATTAGTTTAATAATTTTAATATTTGCATTTAGGTCATTTACATTACTTATCTAGTCTTATTTTTAAATCAATTTGTTTCTTGTTTGGTAATATTATTAGATTAACGGTTATTTAATTTTTTTTCTAGTCCAACTTTCAATTTATCTTTTATTTAGTTACCTCAGTTTATTTTAATTAGACTTTTTTTTTATTAGAAATAGTTTGCATCTTAATTAATTTAACTTAATCTAAATAATACAAGAAAATAGAAGTTTGTTTTGTCTCAGTCAACCTCATTGACCTCATCTCCCAAAAATCTATAGCCTGTAACACTGCATTCTCCAACACAGAGCTAGCACACATCTCCAGAATTGCACCAAAATGTGCACGGTCAAACCTGAGTAATAAAAAGAAAAAAAGCAACATCAAACAAGAGGACTATTGACTGTCATTGAGGGATAATCGAGAGGGCCACAAAAGCAGAAAACGCCAGGAGCATATGAAAAGAGACTACTGAAAGGGACTCCACAACAGAGGAATAGGGGAATCTTCGCTTGATCTTTCAACCATCACTCAAACAACACCTTCAGCCCTCACCTTTTTGAACGAGACAGATAAAACCATAAAATCATAAGGGAGCAAAGAGGGAAAAAAAAACCTTCAACTGGATACGAGTCTCTCGCAATTCCCAAACCATTTTTCACAGCATCTGCTAACCTTCACTCATCCAACACAAAAGCCAAACAAAAAAATGAGGAACAACAAAAACAAAAAAACTGTAGAAAACTCATCCGGGAACTTACGACAACCCATCTGAAACATCCACTACCACTCAAACAAACCAAACATCATCAAGGACAGAAACGAAAAAAGACCAACAAAAACATCCTTCCTACAAACGAAAACACACCTCCTTCAACTCAGGCCAACACTCAAACTCTTCTTCCATCTTCTCTCACAATAACCCGCAAAATCACCTCTATTCTCCTCACGGAAATCCACAACCCTTCATCTTCCAAAGGCCATCGCCAATCCTCTGGGAAACCATCACCAAAATCACCTTCATTAAACCTTCACGACCTGCATTGACATATAAAACAACCTTCCCGGCAATGGAACCAAAAAAAAATCATTCTTCATCATCTCATCTCATCAACAGCGCACCAGAGGAAGAAAACAGGGGGGACTTCTGATTTCCAACTCTGAAAACACCCTCTCTGTTCCTCGGTGAACCACTAAACGACAACAATCGCTAATGGAAGTGACAACTACAACTAAAACAACTTCAAATACCGTCAAATCCTCATCACCTTCATAACCACCGAAACAGCACCTTCAAACGCCTCTCCAAAATTCAAGCTTCTGTCACCCTCGCTAACCACGCGCCGCTCCTCTCACCGCCGAAATCACTTCTCTTATTCCTCAACAAAACCCTCCACCGTACCCTTTCGAAATCGCCGCAACGACCACAAGCCACCCTCACAGAAAACCAGAACCATCACCACCGAAAACCTGTCAACAGCAATAACAGCAAAACGCAAACCCCTGTCTTCAACACCCAATCCCCTTTGAAACCATCACTGCAAAACAGCGAACCTCCATCCAACCACATCACCGATCCATCAACAACCCTTCAAACCCTTTCCTTCAACAAATCATCAACCCTCCGCCGTTCTCCGAAAACCGCTGTGACCCGTCTCCGCAGACAACCTCAACCGGACCTGTGAAAACCTCGCCAAAACCGCGAAACTGACGAGTGGGAGACGGAAAGAACCGATAAAGAACCGCCACGAGAAAAAGGGTAAGACTTCGATTTCGCGATTAAGAAACAACATCGTTTTGTTGTTGAGCAAGAAGGGGACGACGTTTAAGGAGAGGATGACAGAGTTGAAAGAGGAGATGAGGTTGAGAAAAGGAAGAAGGAGATCGTGAGAATGAGAAAAGGATTTCGTTTGAACATATTTTTTTTATTTATTTATTATTTCGTTTATTATTTTATTTTTAACCTTTCCATCTATTTATTTATTTTATTTTATCCTCTATTTTATTTTACTTTTCATCTCTTTTTTTTTATTTTTATTACTATGGACAGGTCTTGTTTTGGTTGAGGTTGGGTCTAACAGCCCACACCAAGTTTGCTATTTGGACCATCAATCTCAGTGCATACTAATCTTTTTTTCTTTCAATGTTTCTTATTTTACATTTTTGCCTTAATTAGGGTTCTGGTTTAGTATTTATTCTGATAGCTATTAGATTAGAATTTCTAAAGTTTGTTTTAGTATGTTTCTTAACTTAATTCATTTTTGGCGTTTAGTTTTTATTTAATTTTAATTTATTCTTATCTATGTTCATTTAAATTAAACCTTGTGGACTTTATTTGATGATAATGGAGTTCTCGATTATTGTAACTAACTTTTTTGTTAGATTAATTGGTTGATTATTTTTGATCGAGAATTACACCTCCTAAGTCTTATTGTATTTGATCGTGTGAAGTTTCTACATGTGTTCTTAAACTTTTTTGCGCGCATCGAAGAGGCAACGGACCTTCTCCGTTAGGTATCGTTAAGAACTCAACTTTATCTCTTTTGTGTTTAGTCCTGATGCCTCATTTATGTTTATTCGATTAATTGTACATCACTCTCGGGTCGAAACCATAAAACACTTAAAAGAATTTTTAAAACTAATTAATTTAACAGGGAATAGAATTCCGGAGTCTAGCACTTCGCACGTTCTAGAACGAACTGCAACTGGGCTAGCCTCATGCGTATTGTTCGTTCACTCCTTCGTTATTAATCGCATCGATTCTAAAACGTCTAAAAGGACAATTATTCAATTCATTTAAATTTAATTTACGGAAAAAGGAACCCCGGAGTCTAGCATTCCGCACGTTCTGGATTGAACCACAAATGGGCTAGCCTCACGCGTTGGTTCAATCACCATTCGTATAAAAATAATTCAATTCATTTAAATTAAATCACGAAAGACAGAACCCCGGAGTCTAGCATTCCGCACGAACTACGAAGCTCTGACTTTCCCATTGCACAAGGGAATACGTAGGCACGGGGATTTTAATCCTTCGCGAGCACAATAAATAAAAATTAACTATATCTCCGTCACAATAATAAAAAACTTAACTTTTTCCCATAACCAATAATAACTAAAACATTCCCTTTAATAAGCAATCTTTAATCAGTAAAAGAAGACAATAATACGAGTTAACATTTAAAGCGCAAACTAGACTAAGTGGTTCCCGTTGAGTACAACGGACGTGAGGGGTGCCTAACACCTTCCCCTTGCGTAACTGACTCCCGAACATAGATTAGTGGTTTCGTTGACCATTCTTATCCTTTATTTAGGTTGTGTCTATATCTCCCTTTTCTCTCGTAGAATAAATAGAATTAGGTGGCGACTCTGTTGTTTATTTTAGGATCGTATTTTTCGAGGTGCGACAGCTGGCGACTCTGCTGGGGATTAACTGAGGATGCTTTATGCATAAGAGAGTCGAGCCTAGTTTAGGATATTTTGCGTTTGTTTGATGATTTGTTTGATTGTCTTCTTTATTTACTGTTGATATTTTATCTATTGCTTCCTTCTTTATTATTTGCTCATTATATTTGCCTGTTGGATCTCGGGATATCACGGGTTTGAATTTGTATTTGAGTTTTGAAAAAGAAGAGGGAACACCTAAGTTAGAATTGGATGTTATTAGTGTTAGTCTCCAAGGACTCGCTCCTTGCACGCCTAGCATGAAAGCTCCCCCAGATAGTTAGACTTTTCATAGATCTTGTCACAACGCAGCTAGCCTGTCGCGGGACCTGATTCATGAAAGGGTTGTGATTCTGGGACCCCCCTAGAACCTGTTTCAATTTTGGTAGTTGTGTAATGTTAGGCTCCAAGGACTCTCTCCTTGCACGCCTAGCATGAGAACTCCACTCAAGGTAGACCTTATCGTTATTATCGTCACAATGCAGCTAGCCTGCGGCGGGGCGTTAGTACGATAAACGTCCGTGACCTTGAGTATCCTTATACCATCACCATAGAAGCTACCTTGTGAGTGGGATTTATGGGTAAAGAATTCAGAACTCTCCACTTAAGGCTTACCAGTTAGGAGATTCCGGGTTACTTGTACCTTGGATCCAACACTTTGCCTTTATATTCAATTCTGAAGCTATTTATGTTTGTGATTTTGAGTATTCTGAGTATTGCATTCATTCACATCTCATTTGCATTTGCATTTGCATTGCATATCATCTTCCAGAAAATCCAACTCACACGTGTCTTATTCATCGTCAGTCAACTGTACTCGACCAATCACCAGAGAAAGATGGACCAACTTGAGCAGGAAAACAGGGAGCTTAGAAGTGAAGTCACGACTTTGAGAAATCATATGGGAATATTCTCAACTACAATGAAGACTCTAGTAGACATCCTTGTGCAGGAGAACACTGAACTCCAGGAAGAGATTCACAACTTGAAGATTGATAGAGGGCGACTGATTTCTTTGGCCAAAAATCTGGTCATTTCTCAGCGTCGGTCAAATTCTACCTCTACTCGTCAGCGACGTCAGAATCAGCGGAGGTCTCCAAACAGTCCTGAAGGAGCGGCCCATCAGTTTGACCCAATCCCAATGACTTACAGTCAATTGTGGTCTCATTTTGCCCGGAACTCAATAATGACACCCAGAAAGACCAGAGCCACGAGGTCTCGGCCCCGCGGGATCAATCCAAATACCATTTGTGAGTTTCATAATGGAGTACTGGGGCATCCGATTGAAGAGTGCAAAGTCTTCCAGGAAAAGGTTCAAGAGATGATCGACTACGGGGTGTTGACCTTCAATGGAGGAATCCCATCTGTGGACGGAGTGCCTTTGTGCTGATAGAAAACTCAAGAAAGTCCTTTCCAAATCAATCTGTTGCTGGAGCATATGACAAGTTCCTGAATGCACGTGATCGTTTCAATGCTTTGGAGCTATCTTCTCAGATGTTTAGCTCGTTTACTGCTTTTCATATGTATTTTGCTGTGTTTTGTTAGTGCATTTGTTTTGGCATGCAAGAACTTATTTGTTTTGAATGATTAATGCAATGAATATGTTTGTCTTGAAGTAATCCATTCGTATTCACTCATAATGCTTTTTCAACTTTATAATGCCAATATTATCCCATCTCTTGCCTAGGCAGAGAATTAGAGGGAGGATGACGAAATTAAAACACAAATTCTCTAGTTGAATGCTTTTGAATAAAATCCTACTGACGATGTATAGGCATTGTTGCAAATTCCCAAACACTGGAGAAATAAGGAGTTAATCCCTAGTCAACCACTTCGAGCCTAGAAGTAGGAGTTTCTTTTAGATATTTCAAAACCCTTACGCTTAACCTGGGGCAGGGTAGTGTTCAGTTAATCGGGTTACACAGTCAAATCACAAGATGAAACAGGGAATCCACTACAATCAATGACTTGACAGTCGCGATTTTCAACCTTCCACAGAAAAAAAGAAAAAGAAAATCCCTCTAAGTCAAACCTACAAAAGGACTTAGACAAAAAAGGTCAATAGAATAAGTCATTCGTGAGAGGTCCTCAAATCCTCAACCTCATAAGATTTAGTGACCGCCATACCAAAGTTAAGGGGTCACTGATATCCATAGAGGACAAATAAGATGACTGTCATTTCAAGCGGACCTTGGAGCATCATCTCTACGCTATCAAAGACAAATGTATATGTCAATTTAGCTGAACCTAGGATTGGAGAACATCACGGAGAGTGGTTGGGCACCAAATAAACTTTGAGCCTTTATCCTTTGTTTCTAAAACCGTGAACCAAACCACATTACAACCCTCAAAAGTCCTAATTGAAGTAGGGTTTATTTCAAAAGCACATTCGATGAGAAAAATCTTTCCCGACTCCCATGAGCTTTGCTCAAAAATTTGTGTTGGCTTATAAAAAATGAATATCACACCCTAGCTAGTGATTCGGTCACAGGCTATTGTGAAAATCTTCAAAACAAAAAAAACTTCGAGACAAACATGTGTGTTGCATTAGCAGTCTTAACATTAACCTTTTTGCTTGTTAGCATTTGCTTGATATCATAGAAACCTATGTATGAGCACCAGTGATGAGCTTAATCTCTTGAGATTTGAAACTCTGATGAGTAATTGAACAACCATTTCAGAGAATGATCACCCCCAGGGGCACGTTGCTTGAAAACCTTTCCAGACAGGGGGAAATTTCTTGAAGACTATGCTGGACAAGGGCATGTTGTTTGAATACTTTGCCAGTCAGAGGCAAGTTACTTGAAAACTTAGCCAACCAGGGGCAAGTTGCCTTAATACTTTGCCAGATAGGGGCATGCTGCTTGAAGACTTTGCTAGACAAGGGCAAGTCGTTTCCCAATTTGTGCTTACACATTCTTATCATCCCTAAAAGGATAAGTATTGAAGACTCATTTGTGCCAAGCACAGTTAATCTGAGGCAGTGACGTCGAGATTCGACGAATCTCTACAAGAGTTTGAAGACACTGGGGCATCTTAAATGACAAGTCTTCTATAAAATCCTCTTGAGATGATCTCTTCTCATAAACCATTTCGTGGGCGCGTAACCACTTGTTCCCCTAAGCCAGACGCTCTTGGGATATACCTTGCAAGTACCTCCAGATAACGGGGTCCTCACACCAAGTTGCTTTGATATGTCAGGGGCATGACTCATTATTTTCTGGTGGAGCCCTTTTACTACTTAGTGCTTCCAGTAAGATACTAAGTCTGGTATCCCCAATTGAGCCTTGATTCAAGCTTCTCCAGCTGAATCTGATTTTCTCTCCCCAACGGAGTACAAATTTACTTCCTCCTAAGCAAACGTAGTTTGTATAGTTGCTTCCTTCTGATAGATGTTGAAGTTAGAAGACTTGTCTGGGTTTATTTCCCGATTGAAGTATCTTTCTCCCCTCAAGGAGATTTGAGCCTTGTAGCAAGACTTGTTCCATGGATGGCTCTTTACCATATCCTCAGTGATTGCGTACACTTTGACGATATTGTTCGAGTATCCGTTTGTTGTGGTGTATATTTCATCACCAGTTTACCTCTTGTGTCTGTTTTGTCTGTCTGTCAGCATAAACATAACGCATATACATTTTAAATGATTCATATTCATATGCATATTCATGTCGCATTCATTAATGCATACCTCCTTCACCTTGGTCGCGTTTATCCCCAAGTGGTATGTCTCTCTCCAAATAGAGTTGTCAGCCTTAGGCAGAAAATGTATATTCTTTCTGATCCCCCACTGAGATTCTGCCCTCGTGGAAGATTTTGTTTTAGTTCTCCTTTCCACACTTGGATAGGATAAATCCCGGTTGAGTTCATTCCTCATGGCTTAGTGTCTCGCTTGACAGTTTCTTTCCAGCTCGTTCCTGCATTGAATTTTGGTCGTTGACAATTTTGATGATCGAACTACCAATTGAAAAGTGCATTTATTTTGCACCTTTGGATGCTTAGTTTCCCAGAAGGAATTTTTTGGAGGCTTCCATTGAAGACAAACTTTGTCTTCCAGCAATGTTGTTGCAACATCCTCTTGGAATACCTATACCTGACAACAAGTGGCAGTCTCTTTATTTGAGAAGCTTGTTTTGTCCTTGAACTTTTGAGTAAACCAACAAGTGGCAGTCTCTTTATTGGAGAAGCTTGTTCTTATCCCTGGATCTCTAATCGGAATCAACAAGTGGCCGTCTCCTTATTTGAGAAGCTTGTTCTTATCCATGGATTTCCTAGTAAATCAACAGATGGCATTCTCTTTTCGAGCAGTTTGTTCATCCTCAGCAAGGTTTCAGTTCTATCAAATGGCGTCTCTCCAATACACGTTGAGAAGTTTGATATGAATCTCTTTTATTTTCAAAAAATGGCATCTCATCCAGACAAGGTGAGAAGTCTGTTCGGAAAATGGCATCTCATCCAGACAAGGTGGGAAGTTTGTCGTGATTCCAATTTTCAACAAATGGCATCTCATCCAGATAAGGTGAGAAGTTTGTTTGGCAAATGGCATCTCATCCAGACAAGGTGGGAAGTTTGTCGTGATTCCAATTTTCAACAAATGGCATCTCATCCAGATAAGGTGAGAAGTTTGTTCGGCAAATGGCATCTCATCCAGACAAGGTGGGAAGTTTGTTGTGATTCCAATTTTCAACAAATGGCATCTCATCCAGACAAGGTGAGAAGTTTGTTCGGCAAATGGCATCTCATCCAGACAAGGTGGGAAGTTTGTCGTGATTCCAATTTTCAACAAATGGCATCTCATCCAGACAAGGTGAGAAGTTTGTTCGGCAAATGGCATCTCATCCAGACAAGGTGAGAAGTTTGTCGTGATTCCAATTTTCAACAAATGGCATCTCATCCAGACAAGGTGAGAAGTTTGTTCGACAAATGGCATCTCATCCAGACAAGGTGGGAAGTTTGTTGTGATTCCAATTTTCAACAAATGGCTATCTCATCCAGACAAGGTGAAAAGTTTGTTCGGCAAATGGCATCTCATCCAGACAAGGTGGGAAGTTTGTCGTGATTCCAATTTTCAACAAATGGCATCTCATCCAGACAAGGTGAGAAGTTTGTTCGGCAAATGACATCTCATCCAGACAAGGTGGGAAGTTTGTCGTGATTCCAATTTTCAACAAATGGCATCTCATCCAGACAAGGTGAGAAGTTTTTTCGGCAAATGGCATCTCATCCAGACAAGGTGGGAAGTTTGTCGTGATTCCAATTTTCAACAAATGGCATCTCATCCAGACAAGGTGAGAAGTTTGTTCGGCAAATGGCATCTCATCCAGACAAGGTGAGAAGTTTGTCGTGATTCCAATTTTCAACAAATGGCATCTCATCCAGACAAGGTGAGAAGTTTGTTCGGCAAATGGCATCTCATCCAGACAAGGTGGGAAGTTTGTCGTGATTCCAATTTTTCAACAAATGGCATCTCATCCAGACAAGGTGAGAAGTTTGTTCGGAAAATGGCATCTCATCTAGACAAGGTGAGAAGTTTGTCGTGATTCTTTACTTTTCCAACAAATGGCTATCTCTTCCATACAAGTTGAGAAGTTTGTTGTGAATTTTCCAATTTCCGTCAAATGGCTATCTCTTCCAGACGAGTTGAGAAGTTTGAGTGTGAAGTTGTTTCTCCATCATATGGCTGTCTCTTTCAGAAGAAGGGAAGTATGATGCATGTTCTATCAAATGGCTATCTCTTCCATACATGTTGAGAAGTTTGATATGAACCTCTTTTATTTTTTCCAACAAATGGCTATCTCTTCCAGACAAGTTGAGAAGTTTGTTGTGAATTTTTCAATTTCCGTCAAATGGCCATCTCTTCCATACAAGTTGAGAAGTTTGAGCGTGAAATTTGTTCTCCATCATATGGCTATCTCTTTCATAAGAAGGGAAGTATGGTGAGAATTCTATCCAATGGCATCCTTAGTTAGATCTCGGCAGAAGATTTGACAACAGGTGATCCCTTTTATTTCTGGCAAGTCTCGGCAGAAGATTTCCAGTCTACCTCGGCAGAAGGTATTTACTTTTATAAGCTAGAAGATGGCATCATCTCGGCAGAAGATTTGACAACGGATGTATCATCAGTTTAATTATCGGCAGTAGGAATTTCATTTTGATACCTCGGCAGAAGGTATCTCATTCTTAGAATCTATGGTAATCTCGGCAGTAGATCTCCAGCAGATTTTGATTTGTTTCCTTACCAAGATCTCGGCAGTAGATTTTTGGTTCATTTTGATACCTCGGCCGAAGGTATCTCGTTCTTAGAATCTCTGGTAATCTCGGCAGTTAGATCTCCAGCAGACTTCGTAAGAATTTGTTTTCGTTCCAAGATCTCGGCAGTAGATTTTTGGTTCATTTAGGATACCTCGGCAGAAGGTATTCCATTTTTAAGTTATCTGGTCATCTCGGCAGTAGATCTCCAGTAGACTTCGGAATAATTGGTTTTCGTTTCAGAAACTCGGCAGTAGATTTCTGTTTCGTTATTGATACACCAACATAAGGTTTTCCAAATGAGGTTTCAAATCTCGGCAGTAGATTTCCTCAAAGTGGAATTTTGTTCAAAAATTTCGAGTCATCTTAGGATTTGTAGACGGTTGTCGTCTGGTTTCGCTCAAGATAAATCCCTCGTGTGGTCTATATTCCAGTCATGTGCGTCTCATCCTCAGTAGGGTCAACTTTTCTTCCTAGTGGCGTTGTAGCCTTTGTCTTGCATTCTTGCATTGCATATCATATCATTCCATCTGCATTTTCGGTCAAAATTTTAGGTATTTTGATATTTAATCCTCTTCCACCCTGAATGTCCAAAAAAAACTTTGTTACTCGCACATTCTGGTTCTAGATGATTAAATAGGGGCAGCTGTCATACCCTAAATTTTGACCAGAAATTTTCAAATTTTTGTTCATCTGACGCATTTTTGCCCATGTACCGAAATCCATTTTTTTGCATTTTTACATCTCATTTACCATTAATCATGCATAATCGGTCGTTTTTATTTCAAGTAATTGTTTTGTTTCAATCCTTTTAGTTAGTAAAATATTTGTCTTAAATTATTTAAGAATTAGTTTAATTTAAATTTTCAATTTTTCGTTCATTCCTAGTTTAGATTTTTTTTATTTTTATTAGGTTAAGTTAGATTTAAATATAATTTCAATTTAAGTTAATTTTAATTTAATTTTAAATATAAGTTAATTCGGTTAGAAATGGTTTGTTCTAATTTAATTTTGTCATTCAATTCTAATTAGTTTAATAATTTTAATATTTGCTTTTAGGTCATTTACATTACTTATCTAGTCTTATTTTTAAATCAATTTGTTTCTTGTTTGGTAATATTATTAGATTAACGGTTATTTAATTTTTTTTCTAGTCCAACTTTCAATTTATCTTTTATTTAGTTACCTCAGTTTATTTTAATTAGACTTTTTTTTTATTAGAAATAGTTTGCATCTTAATTAATTTAACTTAATCTAAATAATACAAGAAAATAGAAGTTTGTTTTGTCTCAGTCAACCTCATTGACCCCATCTCCCAAAAATCTACAGCATGTAACACTGCATTCTCCAACACAGAGCTAGCACACATCTCCAAAATTGCACCAAAATGTGCACGGTCAAACCTGAGTATAAAAAGAAAAAAAGCAACATCAAACAAGAGGACTATTGACTGTCATTGAGGGAGAATCGAGAGGGCCACAAAAGCAGAAAACGCCAGGAGCATATGAAAAGAGACTACTGAAAGGGACTCCACAACAGAGGAACAGGGGAATCTTCGCTTGATCTTTCAACCATCACTCAAACAACACCTTCAGCCCTCACCTTTTTGAACGAGACTGATAAAACCATAAAATCAGAAGGGAGCAAAGAGGGGAAAAAAACCTTCAACTGGATACGAGTCTCTCGCAATTCCCAAACCATTTTTCACAGCATCTGCTAACCTTCACTCATCCAACACAAAAGCCAAACAAAAAAATGAGGAACAACAAAAACAAAAAAACTGTAGAAAACTCATCCGGGAACTTACGACAACCCATCTGAAACATCCACTACCACTCAAACAAACCAAACATCATCAAGGACAGAAACGAAAAAAGACCAACAAAAACACCTTTCCTACAAGCGAAAACACACCTCCTTCAACTCAGGCCAACACTCAAACTCTTCTTCCATCTTCTCTCACAATAACCCGCAAAATCACCTCTATTCTCCTCACGGAAATCCACAACCCTTCATCTTCCAAAGGCCATCGCCAATCCTCTGGGAAACCATCACCAAAATCACCTTCATTAAACCTTCACGACCTGCATTGACATATAAAACAACCTTCCCGGCAATGGAACCAAAAAAAAATCATTCTTCATCATCTCATCTCATCAACAGCACACCAGAGGAAGAAAACAGGGGGGACTTCTGATTTCCAACTCTGAAAACACCCTCTCTGTTCCTCGGTGAACCACTAAACGACAACAATCGCTAATGGAAGCGACAACTACAACTAAAACAACTTCAAATACCGTCAAATCCTCATCACCTTCATAACCACCGAAACAGCACCTTCAAACGCCTCTCCAAAACTCAAGCTTCCGTCACCCTCGCTAACCACGCGCCGCTCCTCTCACCGCCGAAATCACTTCTCTTCTTCCTCAACAAAACCCTCCACCGTACCCTTTCGAAATCGCTGCAACGACCACAAGCCACCCTCACAGAAAACCAGAACCATCACCACCGAAAACCTGTCAACAGCAATAACAGCAAAACGCAAACCCCTGTCTTAAACACCCAATCCCCTTTGAAACCATCACCGCAAAACAGCGAACCTCCATCCAACAACATCACCGATCCATCAACAACCCTTCAAACCCTTTCCTTCAACAAATCATCAACCCTCCGCCGTTCTCCGAAAACCGCTGTGACCCGTCGCCGCAGACAACCTCAACCGGACCTGTGAAAACCTCGCCAAAACCGCGAAACTGACGAGTGGGAGACGGAAAGAACCGATAAAGAACCGCCACGAGAAAAAGGGTAAGACTTCGATTTCGCGATTAAGAAACAACATCGTTTTGTTGTTGAGCAAGAAGGGGACGACGTTTAAGGAGAGGATGACGGAGTTGAAAGAGGAGATGAGGTTGATAAAAGGAAGAAGGAGATCGTGAGAATGAGAAGAGGATTTCGTTTGAACATATTTTTTTTATTTTTTTATTATTTCGTTTATTATTTTATTTTTAACCTTTCCATCTATTTATTTATTTTATTTTATCCTCTATTTTATTTTACTTTTCATCTCTTTTTTTTATTTTTATTACTATGGACAGGTCTTGTTTTGGTTGAGGTTGGGTCTAACAGCCCATACCAAGTTTGCTATTTGGACCATCAATCTCAGTGCATACTAATCTTTTTTTCTTTCAATGTTTCTTATTTTACATTTTTGCCTTAATTAGGGTTCTGGTTTAGTATTTATTCTGATAGCTATAAGATTAGAATTTCTAAAGTTTGTTTTAGTATGTTTCTTAACTTAATTCATTTTTGGCGTTTAGTTTTTATTTAATTTTAATTTATTCTTTTCTATGTTCATTTAAATTAAACCTTGTGGACTTTATTTGATGATAATGGAGTTCTCGATTATTGTAACTAACTTTTTTGTTAGATTAATTGGTTGATTATTTTTGATTGAGCATTACACCTCCTAAGTCTTATTGTATTTGATCGTGTGAAGTTTCTACATGTGTTCTTAAACTTTTTTGCGCGCATCGAAGAGGCAACGGACCTTCTCCGTTAGGTATCGTTAAGAACTCAACTTTATCTCTTTTGTGTTTAGTCCTGATGCCTCATTTGTGTTTATTCGATTAATTGTACATCACTCTCGGGTCGAAACCATAAAACACTTAAAATAATTTTTAAAACTAATTAATTTAACAGGGAATAGAATTCCGAAGTCTAGCACTCCGCACGTTCTAGAACGAACTGCAACTGGGCTAGCCTCACGCGTATTGTTCGTTCACTCCTTCGTTATTAATCGCATCGATTCTAAAACGTCTAAAGGGACAATTATTCAATTCATTTAAATTTAATTTACGGAAAAAGGAACCCCGGAGTCTAGCATTCCGCACGTTCTGGATTGAACCGCAAATGGGCTAGCCTCACGCGTTGGTTCAATCACCATTCGTATAAAATAATTCAATTCATTTAAATTAAATCACGAAAGACAAAACCCCGGAGTCTAGCATTCCGCACGAACTACGAAGCTCTGACTTTCCCATTGCACAAGGGAATACGTAGGCACGGGGATTTTAATCCTTCGCGAGCACAATAAATAAAAATTAACTATCTCTCCGTCACAATAATAAAAAACTTAACTTTTTCCCATAACCAATAATAACTAAAACATTCCCTTTAATAAGCAATCTTTAATCAATAAAAGAAGACAATAATACGAGTTAACATTTAAAGCGCAAACTAGACTAAGTGGTTCCCGTTGAGTACAACGGACGTGAGGGGTGCCTAACACCTTCCCCTTGCGTAACTGACTCCCGAACTTAGATTAGTGGTTCCGTTGACCATTCTTATCCTTTATTTAGGTTGTGTCTATATCTCCCTTTTCTCTCGTAGAATAAATAGAATTAGGTGGCGACTCTGTTGTTTATTTTAGGATCGTATTTTTCGAGGTGCGACAACATCTCATCCCATTTGCATTGCATTTCATTTCTTTTGCTAACTTTTCAGGTGGTAAGTTGTTTGATAAGTGAATTTGCCTTCACTTCTCACAATCTCTTTTCATCTCTCTTATGCATCATTGCTGCATTTTTGTATGTATATTGGATTGAGCTTGCTCATTCTTGTTCATCTCACTTTCTTTCTTCAAGCAACTTGACTTCTTAAGTGAAGCAAGTTGTTTTGCTTCTCTTTGCTCCTTTCATCTGCTTCTCTCCTTGGTGGTTCTTTGAAGATCTTTCTCTTAAACCTCACAAACCCTAGGACTTCCAAGCATGATAACAATTAGGGTTGATTAGTCCCCCACTCAGATTTTACCTTTGTGTCTCTTTGAGTCTTCTCTTCTCATCTCATAATCAGGGACTAAACCCTAAAGGCTTTAAGGCTTTGTGATTAAGCTTATGCCTGCATCCTTCTATTAGGATGGGGTGTATAACTTTAATCCTAAGTGTTAAACCCTTAATGTGTTTAAATCCTTTAATCAATCCATCATAATAATCACTAAGACACCAAGCTTGTAACTTGGGCCTTGCATTGGGGTTCTAATTCTTCCTTAATTGGTTAAGAAGGACTAACCCTAGTGTTAATGGACAAGTCCCCCTCAAGTTGTCTTACAAACCATAAAACTCACTTCTTCATTTTATCACTAACTAAAATCCATCTAATAAAGGCTTTGTTTTGTCATGAGGTTAATCCCTAATCATGGATTAAGTTGAGGAGTCTTCCTCAGCTTAAACATTCTCATCTATTATCCTTCTATTAGGATGGTGTAATGAGTCTGTTTAATCCCTGATTATGGCTTAATCTCATTACTTAACACTAAACAAAAACAACAAAAACATCTAAATAATCACAAGCAGGTTAATGATCTTAATCATACATCATGGTGATTAAGTGTGAGATGCTGACTTCACACTTAAGGTATTCTCATTACCCCTAATCAGAGGGAAGATGTGATGAGTTTACTAACCCATTGGTTTAGGCTCAAGCTCATTATCCTATGACAAACTTCCAAAAGCAATAAAAGACTAAAAACTCAAAAACAAACAATAATCGTCTCCTCTGGGATTCTTTTCTCATCTCATTCACTCACAAACGAGAACTCGCTTCTTCCGTCTAATGCAAGACAGTTTGCACCTGAGCCAGACAGGTCATACACTTGATCATAGACAAGTAAGCAGTTCACAAGTCAATCTTCCTTTCAGTCTCTTTGGGTCGAACTACGGTGTTCTGACTTCCTCATTGCACGAGAGGATACGTAGGCATAACTTAACAGTTATCGAACAAAAATCTCTGTATATTCCCCCTCTTTCCAGCTTTATTCTTTTAGCCTCATGATCTTGAGCATTTTATTCTTGTTCTTACACTGACACTTCACATATTTCACTTCACTTCTCTCACACTGACACCTGTACATCCTCTTCCAGCTCTTTTATACATAGATTGCACTGACACTACCCCTTTTAAACACAAATCTTTTAAGCGTGGATCCTGTCGAGTACGACGGACAATCTGGGTGCTAATACCTTCCCAGGTTGTAACCAACCCCCTTTCTCAGTCTCTCTGGTTCGCAACCATCTTATCCATATCTTTCTAGGTTTATGCAGCATTACCTTTCCTCCGGGATAAAAATGCCTAGCTGGTGACTCTTTGTCTTTCTGAGTTTACTTCTGTGTGTTCTCATTCTTTTCGCCGACCGTTCGCGCTTGTACCGGGATGCAAATCTTCGGGAGCGACACTCGTCTGCTCATCTCTCAGCTCAGTCGCAACGTCATTGGATTGGGTTTATTTCCCGTTTCTTGTCTTCTGCATCAGAGCTCAAATTTCCGTTTTTCTTGGGTATTCAACCACAGTTTATCTTGAACGGTCGAAAGCGGAAGCAATCGTCCTTTTCAGATCAACAGTTGCTTGAATAGGGGCAGCTGTAGAACCCCAAATTTGCCCTCTTCATTTTAAGCATCATAATACACCATTTGCATCATAAGCATATCATATATATATATATATAGCATTATAGCATAGAAAAATAAAGCATGACAAGCATCAAGCCCTAGCATGAGGCATATGGCCATCTGGGGAGGTGTTGAAGGCCATTTAAGCTAAGACAAGGGTTCCAATGGATTTGTGAGAGGCCTATGATGATTCTAGACTCCTTTGGCAAGGCTAAGTTCACTTTCAAAAAGCTCAGAAGATTGCTTAATCATCACAAGTTTCAAGAGATTGCAAGGCTCCTAGGCAGTGCGACCAAATTAGGGTTTTGGTTTCAAGGGCCTTAACCTCATAATTTTGGCCAACTCTTTTGGGAATTGTCTTCTATATGATAAGAGGTTCCTACATGTCAATTTTCATGGAAAAATTCCAAGTGGAAGTCAGTCATTGCCTCAGTTACTTGCAGATGAGGCAGAAAGTCAACTGGGCCCAGAAAAAGTCAACTGTGCCATTCCAAGGGGTCCAACCCAACTTTTTTGGCCAAATGAGGTCTATTCAATGTTATAAGATGTTTGGTGAGCTTAAAGTACAATAATTTTGTTGGTTTGAGGGGTTTTGGCAAAAGTGCACAAATTTGGTTATGGAAAAGTTACTATTTTTGGCTATTTTGACCTAAAACTTCACAAGGCCTTAACTTGATCAAAAAATCTTCAAATGGACCAAAGGTAAACATGAAATTTGGAGAGTAAGGGCTGCCATTTTCAAAAAGTACAAGATCATTTTCTGGAGATTCATAGATTTTTCTCTAAGGCCCTCGAAAAAATGGTTATTCTAGGGCAAAATTCAAAAATTCAAGGCCAAGCCATTTGCACAAAGGCTCAAAAGTGGATAGTTTGTTATGCTATGTCCAAAGTAAGTTTACACAATCAAAATGCATCTCATTTAGGTCATTTGGCTCAAAGAAAAGTGGCAAAATTCGTGCACATGAGAAAGTTCCATAAAACTTGCATTTTACACTTGGATTTGCACAAGGCATGACAATTGTGTGATAGCTTACATCCAAGGGCTGGAATTGTTTGCTTTGAATCATTGGTGGGATGGTGAATGCACATGCAAGAGAGGCCAGCAAATCATGAGCTTGGCATGCTTATGGCACACTTGGGCCAAATTTGCATTTTCACAAAAATCAGCTCTCTCTCACGTGCATTTGATCTAGTCCTTTTGTATTGCCTTATATATTCCATAACAACCAGAATTAGGGTTAGAGGCATCCAGAATACACACTCACTCTCTCATTCTCATCTCTTGTGCAAAATTGCTCATTCTCCACAAACTCTTGCTACAAGACTCCATTCACAAAACTCTTGCTGGATTCTTGATCCTCATCACTCATAGATCATTTCCATACCATTTGTTTGGGTTATTCTTCAAGAATCATCCATTTCCCATTTCTTGTGCACATTTGCATTTTGTGCCATAGCTTTTGATCTAGGCAAGCTTTCTTCAATCCAATACCATATCCATACTCCTCTCATCTCAAGGATCATTAAGCACCCATGGATCTAGATTTATAGTGGAGTTTGCTCAAGTGGCCATTTGAGGAGCTTTGAAACACAAGGAGGCATATTGCTGGATTCACAAGCTTGCAAAGCCTTAGATGCATTTATTTTGCATCTAAGGGGATAAAGAGACTATTTGCCATCATTCTATACCATTCTTGACTCCTAATTTTGGACAACACCTCAGGTATACTCAAAATTCGCATCTCATAGAAATGTGTTTGATTGTGTGTTTTAGAATCCTCATGTTGTGCTGGTTACACTGCTGCTTGTAGTTTGTTAAATGGTTGAGTATTTACAAAGTTATGTTGAGTTAAAGTTTGATGGACAATTTTATTTTCACTCATATCTTGATATTCTTTGAGTTTTGTTCCAATCTAAGCATGTATTCGTGTTTAGGGGTGTTGGATTGTCCATTCTGGAAAGTTTGATGGCTTGCCGTGGCTTGGTTTGAGTTTCCGTTTGGCTAGGGTAAGGTTAGGGTTCTTAGGTCATTAATGGTGGAGAAAGGGTTAGGGTTTGCATGAAGAAGAAGATTCAGAGCTATCCGCACCCCCCTGCAAGGCCCATTGAGATTTCTAACTGGGCGCAATTGCTCTTTGCACCCCCCTGGCCCATTTGTTTTATTTTTATTTCTTTTCTCTACCAATTTATTTCATTTACTTTTAATTCTTTTTAAATATTTCCTTAACTCTAAAAAATCCAAAAAAATTCATATACACTCCTTGATTCATCTAGTTTTTATCATGATTTTTCCAAATTTTTATTTTCATCCTACGTGGCCAAATAAATTCAACCTTGAACATTGTTTTGTTGTGAACTCTCATAGACCAATCTGCCTTGTCCAATTTCTATTTTTCTTATCCTTTAAGCTATGAACCCCATTCTTTTTTTACTCAAATCCTAAGACACTCTACTATCTTCATGATTTATCTTGGATTTTTCACAAACTTCCTTGCTGGATTTTTCTTGAGTTACTTGTGCCTTAATTTTCAAAACCCTAAATGGTAATACCTTGCATCTTTGAGCTTCATTGGCCTAGTTTGGTTCTGTATTTTTGCAAACCCTTTTGGATTTTCATTTCCTTGTGTTTGTAGAGTGCTTTTCTGGTTGGGTAGAATTTATAAGTGCTTGGATCTTTTTCTTGGGTATTTTCTTCCTCACCTTGCCTTGTCTTGCATCCTTTGAGTCTTCTAGTCTCTTTTAAGTTTAGAAGGGCACTTGTGCCAACTTCTCTTCATCTTTTTGGGTCCTTTAGAGGTTTATGGTTGCTCCTGGTCTTAGGATAGGGTTTGAATCTCCTTGAGTCTTGGTGTTGGGTCTCTTTTATGTGCTTTATTTCTTTAAGTGTTATGCATGCCTTCATTGCACTTGTTTCACTTCTAATCATCTCAATATGATCTTGTGTTGCTTTGCTTATCATCTTGTGAGCTCTTTGCCATGCATATATGCTTGTGTAGCTTCTGACTTGTTGGTTTATGCCTTGATTTTATGTTATTACACTAACCTTGCAGGGGCTATGGTAAGTTTGAGATGTGGGAATTGAGTTCCACATCTCCATTTCTCATCTCTTCTCATATTGTTTATATGGACTAACATCTTCATGTTGGGCTTAGGCCTTTCTCATCTCTCCTTTTATCTTCTTCTTCTTCTCTTGAGATCCTTTTTAGGTTAGAAAGACCTCACAAACCCTAGGAGCTCCATGCATGCTAACTTAGGATAGAAACTTCCCCCTAGTTTTTTCCTTCTTGCTCCTTTGGTGCTTTCTCTTCTCATCTTCAAACTCATTTCTAATTCATTTAATAAAGGTTGAGTTCTTTCATGTGACATGAGACTTTGCTATGAGATACTTGCACGCGTTCCGTTTCGGGGCGAGGTGTGAGTCATCACTCGTGGTGGATAGGTCTTAGCATGAGTACCTCACAAAGAAAAGCTAAAAAACACTTCTTAACCAAAAACCACAAAAATACTTAATAATGGTAATATGCCAGTATGCTTAAGCCTTCACTTATGGGACTAGCTTTGGGGATTTCCTCCATAGATAGGTGTGCCTCTTGCGCATTCCATTTCGGGATGATGTGAGACGTACACATCCCATTGAGTAAGACTTAGGTACACTTACCTATGAAAGCCTTCACTCATAAAAGCTTCTAAAAAACACCAAACAAACAATAAGCATCTTTCCTTCGGGAATTCTTTTCTCATATCCTTCGCTCCGTACGCGAACATGCTCCTACTTGTCACTTTGCAAGACGGTTACGCACTCGTCGTCCGAGTATGCAACACCTGAGCAATGGCATAGGCAGTTCAAGCTTTAATTCACAAGCAATTTCCTTGTTACCCCTAGTTAGGGGAACTACGACTTCTCTGATCCTCATTATCCTGATGAGGTACGTAGGCAGCGGGGTAGGGCCCGTTCGAGCACAATCTTTATTTTCCCTACATTTTTCCTTTGTTTTCTTATTTTAGTTCTTTTCCAGTTCCAGTTTCTTTTCATTTTCACTTCTTTTGCTGCAGCTTTCATACCCTCACCCTTTGAAACAGTTTCTTCGCAAGCGTGGATCCCGTCGGGTATGGCGGATGATCTGGGTGCTAATACCTTCCCAGGTCGTAACCGACTCCCGAGCTCAGTCTCTTTGGTTCGCAGGACCCGTGTCCTTCCCTTTTCTTTTCTTCTGGTTTGTGCAGCATTACCATTCCCTTTCTTCGGGATAAAAATGCCTGGCTGGCGACTCTATTCTTTTTTCCGCGCCACTTTCGCGTTTGTACCAGGGTGGAAATCCGGGGAGCGACAGTCCCGCACAAGAGTAAATGCATTGGTTAGGTGAGTTGTGAATGCTTTTACTTCATAGAATTTGGTGCGGTAGTACTCCCTCCACCAAACATCAAATTCATGGGTGCAAAGAAAAGAAGGTCGAAAAACCACTGGGAAAATATCAACAAAACTATCAAAATATTTCTTCGCCAGTTGGAGACTTTGTTCTTCAGAATGGTAGGAGTTGTAGAAAATGATGGAACTTTTCTTCGAAAAAAATGGGTTTTAGTTTCGGCTGGACCAATCCAAATTGTCTAGCAACTAGGTTGGGTTGGTAAACGATTAAAGAAATTTTGGTCTTTGTTACGTTATGGTGGGAGAGAAGAAGTCTAGGGACCAGGAAGGCTTCCCAAACATCGAGGAATTTTTGTTCATCCTCTTCCATCTCAAAGGGAGGTTGTGTGGTGAACCATTCAGGACCAATTGTTCTGTGGGCAAAAGGTGTCATGGAAGGAGTGAAGTTATACCTCTTGGCGAACATCATGACATAATTCGGGAAAGCCTGTCGAAGACTGAGCCCTTCATCAGATGGCGTCCGTTGTGCTAACCTGGGCCATTCGACAGTTCTATCTTTCACTTCTTCTTCATCCACTGCATTCTTGACAGGGATATAAGTTTCGAAAGTAGCATTCAGCCACAATTGTAATACCCAAAGGGGTCATGATATGCTAAGTTTCCCTTTGTCAGTGGAACTCTTCAGGAAATCTACGCTTTTGCTCAAAGACTCATACAGGTTCACCAGGATCATTTCACCCAAACATAACCTGACCACATCTTCAAGTTGATTAGCTATGGTGACTAATTTTTTCGCCACTTGTAAAGAACGGGAGTAGAAGACATATTTCGATAGCCATAGAGTTAAGAAGGCCATATGCTCTTCTTTAGACAATGTATCAGTTGTCTTATCATGATAATGATTGATGAAGACGGAGTAAGAGGCTTTGCTGGTGTCGAAAATAATGGAGTCCTGGTTCTGGAGAGTTGGGTCAAAATTCCATCCTAGAGGGCTGAGCACACATATTGCTGCTAGGTCGAAAAGGGTTTGTGTGACCATTCCACAAGGAAGGTGAAAATTGTTATAGGTGTTATCCCAGAAAAAGAGAGAAGCTAAAATCATGTTGGGACAGTAGCTAGGTCATACTTTCGACATTTTGATTAAATCGAAGATTCCTACTTCTCTCCAAAATGGTTCTTTAACATTTTCAATCTTTGCTAACCAAGCAAGATAGTCAAAGGGATCTTTCGCCATGGGACTTATTCTAAAGATCCTAGAATTATTTAGATGAAGCAAATTTAGACCTTCATCAGTGGTCGAATTTGAACCCTCAGTTGGTTCCTCGGTCTGTTTGGGTTTAACCCCAGCTCCTATAGGTTTTAGATGTTGATATGAGGGGAAGTATTATTTTAACTTATCTGTGTTAAGGTCTGGATTAGGGAGAGGTCCTAATATAGAATGACAAGTACCAGAAACCAGTATAGGATATAATACCCGAGACCTATAAATTCTATCCTTTTCCTTTTCATTGGGAGGCTCTAGAATGTATTGTTGGTTTCCAATGATGTTAGGTCCATTCAACCTATGTGCATATGGAAGTGTAGTGGAGCTTTTAGTCTTCTTGATGCTGGAAGATTTCTTAGAGGCCATTGTTGTCTGAAATGGAGTTTCTTTGCGGTTTAGAGGGATGAAGTTTTTTGCTTTGAGAAGAAGAAGATTGTGTAAAAAGTTTTGAAGAGAGAAATGGTTTGGTATTTATAGACAAAAAGATTGAAACAGTTATGTTTTAATTAAATCATGTGCCACGTGGCGAAATTATTTCATAAAGAAAGTGGGCTGATGGCAGTTGAAAAACTTATGATTTCCCAGCCTTAAGGGGTAGTGGAGTAGTTGTCAGGAACGTGGGCTGAGTTGACGTTTTGAGAAAAGATATGATGATGAATATTTCTGGGGATTTGAAGTATCTAGCCTTGGAAATAATTAAAATGAAAAGTTGACATGGAATCAAAGCAATTCTCGACAACAAATGACTTTTCTCCAGAGTAGTCGAAAAGACCTTTGCTAGGGGGCAATTTGTAGACAGGGATTTTCGACGCCATGAAATCAGAATCCAAAAAAGCATTTCGATCAGGGAATAAAGAGTGTTCAGGGGTTAAGTTCGACTAAAGAAATGTGAAGAACATTTTCGACGTCTTCGACAAAGATAGGAAGTGAAGATGTTTCGACAACTTCAATGAGGTTAGTTAAAAGTGGCAAAGGTTGGTCTTCGACGGGTTCGACATCTTTGAGGAGACGTGTT
Organism: Lathyrus aphaca; assembly: GCA_963966055.1. Classification (NCBI taxonomy): domain Eukaryota; kingdom Viridiplantae; phylum Streptophyta; class Magnoliopsida; order Fabales; family Fabaceae; genus Lathyrus; species Lathyrus aphaca. The sequence continues at coordinate 425,624,691 of OZ014523.1, read as the reverse complement.
GTTTCGACGCAGGTGCTGAAATTTGAAATTCAAAGATGAAAGACATTTTGCATAAGGGACACGTGGAAGCGTTTGATAGAAACAGACATGCTGAAGGCCAAGTGTTACAATTGTAGAATTTGTCCATTAGGGACAGTTATTTAGTCGTGTATAAATAGAGCAAGTCTTGTTAGATTTGTGTGTGTGTGTGTGATATTGTGTCACATTCCTATTTAAAATTACTCAAAGTACCCGTGTGAGAGAAAAAAGTTTGATTTCTGGAAAAATGTACGTGTGAAACACCATTTTTATTTATTTTAATAAAATTTCATGTTATTTAACATTCTTGCAATTTTATGATTCCTGCAATTTACAATTTCTTTACTTTTGCTAACCTTTACTTTCCCTTGCCATTTATCCTTTTACATTTCCATAATTTACTTAGTTCACGTTTTCTTCAAGAAACCTTATTCTTATTCTTCGTCTCGTAGTGTCATACAAACATAATAAAAAATCCTAGTAAGAGTAAAACAACACAAGATGGCTAAATCATCACTTTCGACCAAAGCACTTATGTCCTAGGATTTGTATGGTTGATCCTGCAAGTAAACTGATATAACGTTAGATTAGAAACCAGAGGTTGTTCGACGGAAAACACCAGCGAACAACTGTCTCCCAAGAAGAACAATAGAATTAGATAAACCTTCCTCAGTATTCAAATTATAATCTTCTACTCCATCTTTAATGTTGGAAGAGAAGACAATATTTTTGTTTTTCTTGTTAGATTTGTCACTTATGCCAATCTCAAAAGTTTGAAGAGATCCAATAAGTTCATTTAATCTCATCATGCTAATGTCATGAGCTTCTTCTTTGGCTATGACCTTCATTTCAAATCTCTTAGGTAGAGATCTGAGAGCTTTTCTCACCAACTTTTCTTCGGATATTGGTTCTCCAAAAGCACTTGAAGCATTAGCTATTTAAAGAATATTCATATGAAAATCATAAATACTTTCATCCTTTTTCATCCTTAAGTTTTCATATTTTGTGGTGAGCAACTGAAGTCTTGACATATTGACTTTAGAGGTACCTTCATGAATAGTTTTGAGAATAACCCAAACATCTTTGGCAAAAAATGAAAGTATTGGCCAATATTAAGGGGTTTTTTGTCAATTCCATTGAATATGACATTAAAGGATTTAGAATTTCCCAAAGCAAGTTCATATTCTTCTTTAGACCAATCCTCTTCAGGCTTTAACTCTGCGGTATCATTCTCATCTTTGTCCTTAACAACAGGATATTTTCGTCCTCTCAGAACAACTTTCCAAGCCTTGTTATCCAAAGACTTCAAGAAGGAAACCATCATTGGCTTCTAGTAATAATAATTAGTACCATCCAGAATGGATGGTCTGTTCACAAACCCCACCTCCTTGTCCATTATACCAGAAAGTAACTTCTCTGGATCTCACCTAGATACAAAGCATGATGCCTGGTCTGATACCAATTGAAATTCTGGTATCAGATACATCATGTTGAAGGCGATGTCACGACATTACTATCTGAATATTAAATAGATAAAAGTAGTATAAATAAAAGTTGTAGAAACACAATGGATTGTTAACCCAGTTCGGTGCAAACACACCTACCCTGGGGGCTACCAAGCCAGGAAGGAAGTTCACTATTAGTAGAACAATTCAAAGCCTAAACAATCCCAGTTTATAACTTCTCACTTGAACCTACCAAGTGCAAATCAACATCTAGATATAAGAAATCACCATCTCACTCCCCCTCAATCACACACTGTCATAATCAACCAATACTTTCAAAGAAAACAGAAGATCACTCTTCCAAAACACAACACCTTGATCTTGCTTAAAAGATTTGATCAAGAACAAACACTCATGCTTAAAAGATTTGAGTGGACATAATTAAAACTTAAAAATCAGTCCAATTCAAACATCTAGGTGATGTATGAATGACTCACAAATAAAACACACACACAAAGAAAAACCCTAACACTCAAAAGCCCATTGCTTTACACAATACACAATATTCCATCCAGAGTAATTATGTTAAATATCCAATAATATAGAATTTTGAATGGGCCTGAATCTAATCAGAAACTTCCTTAAAAAGATCACATGAATCAAGAAATAAAAGATCTTCAATAATCTCAAAAAAAAATAACGCATAACAACTTCTGTTTTTTTACAACAACACACCCTTGATTTTCGCACATCCTGGAGCAAAACAAAAGACAAAATATATGCTAAAAAATATACATAAATTAAATCAAAACTTTATGTATTTAGAAAGTTCCAGAACTGTCAAGACAGATGTTACAACATCTGATTTGACATCACAAAAGAAATGCACACCAAAAGATCTTTAAGCATGTCAAGGACATCTTACAAGACATCAAGATAAATGATAATGTTTTTCTACATATGAAACCAAACCAAGAACCTTCATTACATATCATATTTCTTTTGTTGAAACTTTATAAACCGAGAATTATTGATGAATATTGTTGATGTTGGCAAATTTCCATAAGTTGAATAATTCATATTTTCCGTTGTTTTAATTGAAAGTAATTTTGTTGTAATTATTGTTGATGTGGCATTCCACTTTGTTAAAACTCTGATTTTACTTATTAATTTATTATTTTTTAAATTGGGAAAAAGTGAGGTGTTACAGAAGGGTCACCGCCAACTCAATCAATGATAGGCCTTTGAATCCCTATTTTCAAGGAGGATGTAGATCAGTTAATGACATTGACTTCTATATACCCTAGAAACGTATATTCTCACGTTTGTCATGATTGTGGAACATTTCTAAACAATTTAGACTGTATGATTAATGTATTGAGAATTGTAAAAATTGAGAAACACTTGGGTAGAAAATAGTGTTTGTTCTTAAGAACTTGAAAGACTTTCTAAAAAAACTTGTTTGCAATCTCTTGTAACAGTTTTTAAAGTATATAAATTTGGAGAGTTGTTTTTTCCTAATGGTAGATAGAATTGATTGAACTGGTTAAACAAATTTGTGCACTCGTCTTTTATTCTTTTCTTGCTTGTTGTGGATTTGGTTCACTACTATAAAATATACATTTAGTAACATCTTATTAATTTGGCCATTTATTCCACAACTAATCTTTAGGTACCTTTATTTTTTTATATTTATTAAAAAAACATTCACCACATTCCAACCTAACAACTGTGGTGATATATTAAGGAGTGACACACTTTGAATCCTAACACCATCAATTTCGGCTCTATTGATTTGATCAATGGTCAATGTTGATCAATAGGTAACACTCAAATGATGATAATTGGACAGGACAATGGGTTGACTAGCTTGATAAAGATCTTGGAGGAGGCTCTAGTGAGTTTACGGGTCAAGCTAAAAAATATAGCTTGATAAAGATCTTTGACTAGCTTTTTTTTATGATAGTGGTAATAAAAGGCTCGAATGTCTGAAGAGGAATGAATGAGAGTAGAAGGAAGTCCAAATCTTGAGGTTATCATGAGTCAAGGTTAAAATGTTTTATTTATCGTAAAGGGATTTCAAGAGGATTGTCCTGAGAGGTAGGAAAATGAAGATTTTGTTCAGGTTACACTTAACTTAGATAAGGATGGTCATGTGAGAGTTGGTGTACCAGTAGTGCTATTTTTAGAGACTGAAAAGAGTTAGGTCATACAATCATGATGCTCCTATCACATGTGCCCAAGGAAATAATACATTGAAACTTTGAAGTTGGAAGAAGGTGAATTCAGTGACTCAATAACAATAAGGTTTGCAAGGTTCAAGGTATTATTATGGTAAAAAATAAAAATGTTTGAAGGTCAATCAATTTTTTTCCCATACACATGTTTGAGGAACTAGGCTATTGCGTTGGAGTTGAACATAAGATGTTGAAAATTTTGCATGGTGGATTGATAATGACTAAAATGTCTAAAATATGTGGGTTATATGCATAACAAGGAAAAATGGTTTTGAGACGAGTTTTTTTAGGTGTTGTGGCAGTTTGAATCGCCGCTAACTGTGGGTTGGGACATCTAATTCAATATTTCAAACACTTGTGTCACGATTTTGTTATGTGATGGTTTGAAAAACCGTCATAAAATGTTACCGCAATTTTGAAAATGCCTTCACAATACAATTGCGATGATTTTAACTGTCATTGAGTTTTATTGTGATAGATGTAACGTTTCAGATGAAAAATTGTGATAGTTCAATCGTTGCCATTTCTTTTTAAAAAAACTATATATATATATATATATATATATATATATATATATATATATATATATATATATATATATATATATATATATATATATATATATATATATATATATATATATATATATATATATATATATATATATATATATATATATATATATACACGCTTTAAGCTAATGCTAAATATTAGTTGTTTTTTTTGCAAAAGTTTTAAATGTCAATAAATAAATTACTGTTTATCTTTTAAGATATTAATTTATGAAATTATTTTTAAAAAATTGATATTTTTCATTTTAAATATTAGTTTTAATATTTTTGGTAACATTTTTTTTTATATCTTTTGTAATCCAATATTTTGAAACAATCATAAATAGCATTAAAATAAATAATTAAATAAAACTATTTTCATTTAAAATAGTATCGATTTATATATATATATATATATATATATATATATATATATATATATATATATATATATATATAATCTCCTTTTAATATTTGTTTTATATCTCACATTATGTTGGGTGTACAGTGTACTCTACGTAGTCCGTCATTGACTACAATACATTTTCACATAGTGTAATTGAGTTTGTTGACCTCTGGTATACCTCTTCTCTCTCATGATTATAATTCCTTGAAATATCTTTACTTAATACAAACAATTTCCTTTTTAAGGAAAATATTCTTGGAGATCGAATTATATGCATAATAACCATTTTGTGAGTTTTCGACTCACATGCCAGACTTTAAAAATTTATTTCCACCAATTGAATGAGTATACGATGCCGACTCATTTGATGCTTTGTCCGTTCAGTTTATTTTATTTTATGTTTTTTTTATTTACCTATGGAATTTTCTATAGAATTAAAAATATTTCTACAAGAAACATGTTATATGCGGAGTTTCCAATCGATTTTGTCATTTGGATCCTTCTTCAGAAAGTTCTGCAAGTAAATTCTACAGAAAAATATCAATTAACATGTTTCCTATACATTTGTTTTGCCAAAATCAACAAGAGATTTCACAAGTAAAAAAAATATCATAAGAAAATAAAAATAAAGAATAATAAGACTCAATGGGCTCAAGCCCAAATGGGCAGGAACCATCCACCCATTTACTGTTCTCAATATTTAATTAAAAAACTAAAAATTTTGTACGGAATTTTAAAAAAAAAACTAATATATTATAAAGAGAGGAAAAAAAACAAAAGAGGGAGGACTAAATCAAAACCCTCTAAAAAAATTAATAAAACGATAGTCATGACGATCCAACTTGTGCACCAGCAAGGGTAACAGAGTCCTTAGAGGTGTGTCCCAAGTCAATGGAAGAGAGGATTGGATAGCCAAAAAAGCTAACAAATCAGCGCATTGATTCCCTTCTCTAAAGATATGTGAAATGTGAAATCTTAAGAGCCTAATTTTGGTTAAATATTTAAGCCAAACAGTCCTAATGTTCTAAGGGACAACCTTAGGATCCTGAATAGCCAACAAAATAAAAGAAGAATCAGTCTCAAGCCAAATACTATTCCAACCGAAACTAAGCGCAAAATCAATGGCCTTAATAACTCCTAAAAGCTCAGCCTGAACAGAGGAGGAGAAATCCAACAAATTAGGGAACCCAAAAAAGAGTCACCCAAAGAGTTTTTGAATAAACCCCACAAGAAGCTGAATCCGTTGAGAAGGAACCGTCTATGTTACACTTAAGCCAACCAACATCAGGGGGTCTCCAAATAACTTCAATAATTCTAGGAGTCTTAGGAGGATGCAAATTAACATTGAGAGACTTAATAATGGTAAACTCATGGATAGAGGAGCTACCCATTTTCGAAGTAATATTTCCAATGAAGGTAACCTCGATGAGAATTTGGTTAAACATCCTCTTCCAATGGGTAAAACCATTTTGAAATCTGACATGATTACGGGCCATCCAAATGCTATTCATAATGTGGACTATGGAAGCTTGAATGATGGTTCTGCACTGAGGAATCCAGCTCCTGTCACAAATTTCCAGAATATTAACAATGTTAGACACCAAAGGGGTCTTAATCATATTAAAAAAACTAATGTCAAGAATGCAAAGCAAAATGACAATAAAAGAAAAAATGTTCAATAGATTCTTGATGAGACTTACACAAACTACACATGGAAGGCAGATGACAACCTCGCAATCGAAGATTGTCATCCGTAGGCATCCTATTATGAAAAAATCTCCAAACTATGAAAGCTTTGGAAGGGGGATATCAAGATTCCAAATGTGTTTAGACCAAGATAAAGAAGAAGAACTCTCAGATTTGAAGTTATAAGCATCCTTAAGAGTCAGAGTACCCGAAGTAGAGTGAGTCCAAACTCTACAGTCAGGAATGCTATCTAAAGGAATATCAACATGCCCTGCATATAAACATAAATTAGGAATCATGTTAGTAACATGGGGACCCTAATGCTAGGGTTGATAGTCTCTTGATTTTGGGTGAGGTTTACCAGAGGAGGACCACACCAAGAATCGGGCCAAAAAGTGGTGTTACAACCATTGCCCAAAAGAATTCTAGAGTTAGAAGTAACCAAAACCCACTCATTTTTTTTGCTATTCCAAATAGAAGAAGTGATGTTGTACTAGATTGGTATTCCGTTTCTTAAAACCCTAGATTTAAACAAAGTAGCCCAGTTTTTAGAGGAACTCAAAAGATCCCACGCCAATTTCAAGTTAAAGGCTTCATTGAGGGTAGAAATGGACCTAAGGCCCAAACCCCCCTGATCAAAAGGTCTGCACACCTTAGACCAAGCTACATTAACCAACTTAGACTTATTGAGATCCCCAGACCAAATGAAGTTCTTAATACTTCTCTCTAACTCTTTAATTAAAGACTTGGGCCAAAAATAGATGGTGAAACTATGAACAAACATAGAAGCAACAAAGGACTTAACCAATTGAATTATGCCCGCAAAGCTAAGAAGAGAACCCTTCCACTTGGATAACTTAGAAATAACTTTGTCCATGAGAGGTCTAAGATGCCTAGCCTTAGGTTTACCCTTAAAGATTGGAACCCCAAATAATAAAAGGGAAATTGACCAATCTTAAAACTCAAATGATTGGCAATGCAGTGAAGCCTACCCTTAGAAATAGAACCATCAAAGATGAAGAATTTAAGAGGATTTACCATTTGACCAGAGGAATTGGCATAACGATAAAAAAAGTTGATGAGAGAAGTAATGGAACCTTTGTCACCTCTACAAAAGAACATGACATCATCCGCAAACAAACAATGAGAAAGGGCTTCCATTCCTTTAGGACCAGGAATCAACTTGATTTTCTTTTGGATAACAAGATTGGTTAAACTCCGGCTAAGAACCTCTCCCGCTAAGCAAAATAAGAGAGGAAAGAGAGGGTTACCCTGTACGACACCTCTACCACACTCAAAGAAACCATGGAGCTTTCCATTGAAGGAGATTGAAATATTGGAAGAAGATAGGATGTTCCAAATCCAGTTTGTGAAAGTATAATTGAAGCCAAATTGCTTGAGGACCTGCAATAAAAAAAACCAATTAATAGTGTCAAAAGCCTTTTTAATGTCTACTTTCATAACTATATTATCACCATAAGACTTCTTATGCATCAAGTTGATCGCTTCAGAAGTGATGCCTATGCAATCCTTAATGTATCTCCCTTGAACAAACCCTTTTTGCTCATTGGAAATGAAAGGAGTAAAAATGGGAGATAGCCTTTCAAAAATGACTTTAGAAATGATTTTAAATTTAAAATTAGCTAAAGCATTCAACCTACAAAGCTCAATATAACATGCATTAGGGATTTTTGGCAGGAGAATCAAAGTTTTAGCATTATAATTAGGCATAATCCAAGAAGAGATAAATAATTACTTATCAGCCAAAGTGACATCTTGATGAATAATATCCCAAAAATGCTGGAGGAAGAAAGCACCAAAGTCATCGGGACCAGGTGCTCCATCTTTGTTATGGTTAAAGACAACCTCTTTGATTTCAAAATCAGTAGGAATCTCAGTGAGCCTTTAATTAGTATCCTGATTAATGAGAGTAGGAACACTATCCTTGATGAGGTAAATATCAATTTGTTTCCCAACCAGAGAAGAAAATAAATTCTTAAAATAGTCCACCACATGAGTACTAATAATCTCTTGGTCGGAAACGGGATAGCCATCAATATTAAGAGCTGAGATGTTTTTGGTAGCACTTTTAATCAAAGCAATCCTGTGAAAAATATAGTATTTCTATCACCATCCAAATTCTAATTAACTTTAGCTTTTTCCTTCCAAAAAATATTCTCCTTATGCAAGGCCTCCTCAAGCTTATTCATGCAATCCTTATCTTTCAAATGATTTGTCTCTATTGATATTCTAGAGGTTTAACACATCTTCGGCATCCCTAACTAAGTGAAGAACATTACCAAAAGTTTCTTTGTTCCAAATCTTCGGATTATACTTGAGAAATTTGAGCTTTTCATACATAACAAACATTAGGCAACCTGAAACATTTAAAGTCCAGGAGGACTTAACAAAAATCACATTAAAATCACATTAAAATCCCAAAAAAAAACTCCGATGAATTTTATAATTAGAAAGAATAGAAGATAAATCAAAACAAAGATTTCTTCTCTTGAGGTAACTAGTAGAAGCATAAATAGCTACCAACCCAAAGCATTTATTCTCGAAAGTAGAAGTAAATGTTATGTGTTGTTCACCAATAGAGATAATAACAACATCCAAATGAATCTTACAAAAACACCATAAATTCGCAATATTGTTTGGCCTAATGTTGACAGTGATAAGTTTCAAACCAAGATTGGAAAACAAATTTTGAGGAAACAAGAAGTCAGGCTTGTGTTTACTGATCAATCTACAAAGAGCCAATTTAGTAAACCTCTAGAATATCAATAGAGACAAATCATTTGAAAGATACAGAGTGTCCAACCTTAGACTTGGTAATGTATCCACTAGCCAACTTTAGTTTTTGACGAACGAGAATGAAACCAGGTGGTTCTAAAGGAGAATCATCCAATTCAGCATTGCTAGAGCCAACAACATTGTTATTGAAAGTTAAAGTATCCCAGGATTTTTGAAGAAAGTTTCTATTATTAAGATTAGGATCTAAAGAGTTTTCATATCATCATTGTTGTGTTCTATTTTGATGTGAAAACAACTAAATCAGAGTCGTCCTTGAAATTTTGAGTGCCCTGTCGAAATTATGAATTTGGTATCTTTTTTCTTAATTTGTAATTTTTTTACCATATTTATAAGACATATAATTATAAAAAGTAAACAATTATATTAATGTTGAAAATTTTACAACAAATCAAAACTACGATAAAATTATGACAAAAGTAGTTATAATGCATCGATCAATCCGAATATGTATCAGTAGCTTTCCAATTTTCACACTAGCTACAACCTCTGGCTATTAATCTTTAAATATCATCCTTCTAGCATTTTTTGCTTCAAAATCACCAATAAATATGATCAAAATCGAGATTCTCTAAAAAATATCTTTCATTGAAATCAAAGCAAAACTATTTAATCAAATATGCGACATAATCGATCACAAATAAGATTTTAACAATTTTAATTTTGAAAAACTCCTCTCAGTCGATGCATGCATTAAGAAAATAATTGAATATGGTAAGTGAACTCAATATCATAAAACTAGATTTTAATTCAATTGTTAAAATCTCTCTGATGACTTTTAATTCTTCATATAAAATTTCACCATCAAGATCATGAGAATTGTCATGTTTCAAATAATTTTCAAGATTTAGGCAAGACAATTTCAAGTTCTCATCAGAAAATGACTCAAGTCTTTCAATATTAAACAAAAAATCTAAAAATATTCTCATTTGTGCTATATTGCTCAAATCTTCTATTAAGTGAGTTAGTTATTTAATCTACTATTAATAAAAAATAATGAAACCTAAAAGACTCATCAACAGACTCAAGATTTAATTGTGTGCATTCAAATGAATTTTCAAGTGAGTAATCAAACATTTTACTAACTCTATAGACAAATCAATTCACATTTTTTTTTTGTTGTAAATTTTTGCTAATTTCATAAACAACAAATAACAACTCAAACCAAACAGTCATAACTAGTAAGAACTCAAAGTTCCCCATTCCATGATATGCTAAAGATTCATCTTCTCTTTTAATCTTTAGATCATTATCTTATTCAGCTAATTGAAGTAAAGCTTCTCGTATATCTAAAGTTTGAGTTTTAATTGAATTTACACTATTCATGTGGTTTTCCCGGCGTGTCTGTGACAATGATTTGATAGTTGAACTTTTCACATTATCTCTTAAAAATTTCCAATGTTTTATGGAATGAGATAATATAGTGTAAATATGTTGTTGTACACCAAAAAATCTCTAGCTTTAGAAATTTGCAATAGCCTAAAAATCTGGTGCATGTGTTACCGCTCCTCCTGAACACCCTTCGGGACCCATAAACTAAATGGATATTATAGTAGCCCACTTTCAACCAATAACTCCAAAACCCATGTCAAATTTATTTCGGGTCTATGAATTTTCCTTTACATAAAGAAGTTTATAGCATTAAGCAATTGAATTTGTTGTGCATTCTAGACCTATAAATCAAAAGTCTTCAATTTATTATAGACTTATAGATAAACATAGGACTTAATTATAGATAGTTTTTCATTTTACAAAAGTCGTTAACTCAAGTATTCGATGACTGATGAGAAGTTCATGTAGTTCTAATCTCATAAAATCTAGAAAACAACAAAAAAATTTCACTGAAGATATGAATTTAGATGAAAATTTCAAGTAGTTGTTATCCTTGACAAACTTCTCATTTCTAGAGCGGATTTCAAAATTATTTTAAGGTACAAGACTAAACAATTCTTCAGAGAGCCTAATAACCAACCCCCTTATTGAACAGGAAGCTCGGAAACGGAAACAAGATAAGTAATAATAAATGGTGGTTGATTCAAAAAATAAAAAGAAATTAATACATGTTTCTCTAAAGCTAATCGAAAAACCAGGGCCGACCCAAATCAACTCCAAGACCCGTTTTAATTTTAAAAATGGACCCAATTTTTGTTTAAATATAATAAAAAGAATTAAAAATGCTAAATAAAAATATAATTATATGTTAATTTAAAATATTTAATTATAATTTTTTTATCGTTTGATCTCTCTAATTTTTTTATGCATTGAATTTTTATCATAATATCTATTTTATTGAGCTTTTATTATAATATTTTTTATATTATATTATTATTAATAAAATAATTGCAATTCTTAAAATTTGAGACCCTATAATATTTGAAGTCCTGTGCTAGAAAATTTAATGCTCTTGCACACGACCGGTCCTGCGAAAACCACAAAAGAATTATAACCACAACATTAACAGAAATAACAACACTAGCCATAACATGGATGCTCACCTTCCAATGGGACAAGCTCCATAGCAACAAACATCTCATCAAATAAATGAACTTGGTAGCTCATAAATCACTTGCTACCATTGTTAGAAACTAGGGCATGCGGTATGCAAATGTAAGAGCATGTTAAGCTTTGCTCTGTAGCCTAACCTGACTAAAGAAGAGCAACTTATCGTTATGATTATCCATATCAACCTTGTAGGTAGAACATATGCATGATGGATAGATATTGGTTCCTCATGCCATGTTTATTATCATCGTGCAATGTTTAAAATATATGTGAGTGCTAAGGATAAAAAAGTGTTATTGGAAGATATACTCAAACCACTAATCTTGTTGGAACTCGAGGCGTAGCTCAAGTTCACCTCTGAAAAAGATTTTGATTCTCAAACAAGTTTTGCATACTCCAAAGATTAGGGAGTATTTTATTTATGATTTTTTCTCTTTCATAATAGCAACAATTAATTTTCTATTTTTTCTTTCACCTTTTACATTCATTTTAGAGGAATCATACATGAAACCACAACTCCATATTCCCTAAAATTTATGGAAAATCATAAAGAAATAATAGAAAATTAACTGAATTAATTGTTGATATAACATTAAATTTTTGTTTTGCATCTTATTTATGGGGGAAGATATTATTGATTGTCTGTTATCTACTATCAAGCCATTACAAAAAAGTTGGCCAAACTACCTTAATTGTCCTTGCTAAATATTTCACTTACCATAACTAAAGGACAAAAGAGTAACTATCTAAATCATCTACTATCACTTTTCCCATTACCACAAGAATGTGCCACGTGTCCCATCCCTCTCTTACAAGTCAAACACAAGGAACCATTTCAACATCTCCAAAACATTGTAGGGAACCATCCGCAGAAAGAAAGCTTACTCAGGTAGTTTCGGATTTCCTGAGTTTTTCTCCATCTCCATTGTTTTCACAGAAAGCTTTTCTTTGTCTTCACATTGATTTTGGTAACATTCGTTTTTCAGTTTTTTCGCAACCATCCATTCCAGCATTGAATCAGCAGAAATTTCAGGATTGTATAAGTAATCCATTTTTTTTCTTCAACATTCAAGTTCATATGTTTCATAGTTTACTCATGAATCGAACATGGTTTCGTTGATCTGTTTTTTCGAAAATGGTTGCACAGTTTCAATGTCTCATTCACAAAGTCATACACTTTCTTTGTCTTCACAGAAAGCTTTTCATTGCACAGTTTTTCTCCATCTCCATTGTTTTCACAGAAAGCTTTTCTTTGTCTTGACATTGATTTTGGTAACATTCTGTAATACCTCAAAATTTGCCCTCATTCTTTTTTTTCTGACCTGACTTATCGCTTCGCATTCATATGCATTTCTCATTAGATCAGCATTCATAATCATGCATTTCATTGGCTCTTAAGGCATGGGTTTGTTGCACTCTGGAGAATCAAGTTGTTCCCTTGGTTTGAGGTGTGGCTAATAACATCTGCTTGTATCCCCAGTTCCTGATTAGGGTTTATTTCCCTAATTAGGTAATACTCGATAAAGTTCACCTGCAGGATATTTTCATAGGTGGCCTTGTCGTTCAAGGAATGCCATCATTACTTGAGACACAATTCATTGAAGATCATAAGGCATGCAGAGAAGATTAGGGTTTGTGGCTCATCATAATTGATTTTGTTCGGTATTCATCAATTGGAAATCATAAGACGAGGGTTTCTAGAATATGTTTCGAGAAGTCCTCAATGCGTTAATGTTTTATCAGTTGATTATCACTCACGACTCATGATACATGGTTTATTAATGGAGGTCATGGATTTGCGTAGAATAGATTTTACTCTGGATTAGAAGTCTGATACGGATTGCGGGCATGGAGATATGGTCAGGAGAAACACTTGAGATTTGAGATACGAGTCCATCAGAACCATTTATTCATTTCGAAGTTAATTGTCCATTTGTCATGAAATCTCCTTTTTAACCTATTTCAAATATCCATTTTTTTGATCCAGGTTTTTCTAGGTCTAAAGTTCTTGTTCTATACCGTGAATCACTTCCTATCATATCTACATCCATTAACAAATCCTAAATCCGAACTTCATCAATGTTAACTATCCATTTAAGTCATGTCATGCTATAAATCATCTTTACCAAATAGCCGCTTTGTTGTTTAAAATTCAAGCCCATTACACACTTTTGTGTTCATTGAAACCATGAACCTTTTCTTTGTTGTACCAAAAGCCCATCATCCTTTCTAACAATAATTTTAAGTCCATTGTTAATTTTTACTCCACTTTTATTTACCAATCCATTTTTACCATTTTAATCTAGACTTGATTTCATTGTTAAGTTTTAACATAAAAAAGTATTATTAAGAAAATGTGAGGCCCAAATTGTCTACACAATAAATGAAAGAAAAAAAAGGGTACATGGAGAAGAACATAGAAAAAAGGGCATAGCAACATGAAGGAAATACATCTCAGAAATTGAAGTGAACATGAGGTCTTAAGTCATGACCAACCTGATACAAAAATGAGATATATTTTTTTTAGAAATAACTAGAAGAAAAAATCAGTTACAGGTGTAACTGATATAACAGAAAATCAGTGGGGGAAATACAGTTAACAGTTATAGAAAAAACTCAGAAAAGGATCTTCATGAGGATCTTCACCAAAAACCCTCTCCAATCTCTAACAACTTCATAACAGAAAAATTGCAGAACCAAGAACTAACTCTGCAACTCTAAACCTTAACCTTTAACCAAAAACTTCAACTTTCATGGTTCTCCTCTCAGAATCTTCTTCAACCTATCTCCCAATCTCAGAACTCATCTTGCTCTCAACTTCAATCTAACTTCAATCTGTAACTTCAATTCTCGACCATCTTCAACAAACAGGATGAGGACCGAAATCAATTATAACAAACTCTCAGAATCTTCAAGCACAATATCTCTAATGATCATCAACTCAATCTTCGTCTCTTTCTTCTACAACAAGAGCTTCAGCAATCTCCACCGTACTTCAACCTCATCAATCAATCTGCATCTTCATCAACTTCATCGCCGACACCTTGACCCATGCAAGAAAATACAACCTGCGAATTCCAGAACCTGCAACCAACACCAACTCGTCACAACAATCACACGCAGACAAAAGAAGAGAAGAACCAGGATCAATACCCACAACTTAAAACACAAAAACGAAAAGAGGATCGAATCACATAAGAAACATATCAGTGCAATGATTCAGAAACTCATTGCGAAAACGAAAACCACGAAAAAAAAGATCGAATCGAAATTTCTTACCATAGCTGTTCGTACACGTACACGATGTCGCCGCCTCCGATTTGCAGTCATGTTGATGCAAGCTATATCCTGAAGACTTCTTTGTCACGAATGTGTCGATCCTTGCTGCTATGGCGGGATTTTGCTTTCTTTGAGATGATGGCCAACAATCTCACAAGCAGAGCGATGTTGCGTGATGAAGGTAAGCACGAAGAGGCGAGGTACAGAGAGGTCCACCACCGCCAATGGCAAAATCCGGCGCGGTAGAGTTGTTCGATTGTTGTGAATGCCAATTTGTGCAAAGAGAGGGAAGAGAATCTCCGAACAAAGGCTTCGCGGTGAATTTTTTTTCCGGCAACAGAATTTGAAGAAAGGATAGGAGACGGCGGCGAGGCTTCGTTGGTTGACGGTGGGGATTTTCGGGAGAGAGGCGAAGGTGATGTGAAGGAATATGGAAGAAAGGAAACGGCGTTTCACCGAGGAAGAAGGATGAGGCGATGGTGATACGGAGAAGAGTCTGGGATCGACGTGACTAGGGAGGTGAAGGTGGATCCGGCGGCGGTTTTCTGAGGAAGAAGGGTGAACATGAGAAATTGGGTTTCTAGGGTTCCTTATAATTTTAGGTTAAGAAAGTTTTCAATCAGACTGGGCTTCATCTCCCTCAGCCCATGCTTATGCTATTTGCGCCCGTTTTTACTCTCATACACCCCCTTTGCGAAATTGATATGAAGAGGTTGGGCCTTTGGCCCTTATTTTATTTCTTACACCCTTATATTACTTATTTAAACTCCTTTTCTCTTGAGATTTGTCTTAATTAATTTTATTGTTAAATCGTAATTATTTTTCTTTGAATATCATTTTTTATGGATTAATATTTTAATCCATTTCTTGAAAATTTTGGTTAATCTTTGTTGATAATTATAGTCGTGAACTAATTTTTTGGATTAAGTTGGAATAAAAGTGTTCATGACGTTTTTATGATCGATGTGGATCGATTTCGATTATGGCCAAAGCTTCACAAAGTAATTATGGAAGATAAGCATTTATTTTGCTTATGGAGATCACAAGACATTGCTTAAGGTTTTTTTCGGATTTCTTTTTGTGAGGAATCGGCACTTCGATCAAGTAAGTGATTTTAAAGCCTTTAAGCATCATTTTAGTCGTATGCGGCTTAGGACCATGTAACTTAAGGTGCATCTGGAGCCCTCCCACCTGAGGCATTGGATATATATGTGATTTTGTTGATATGTTTCGATTTCGGAGCTTAGGGATTAGGTTAAGAATCATTAGGATCGCTTCCTTTCACTTTCCCTTAAAATCCACTTTTTTGCCCGTTTCGTCGCAATTATTAAAAATATTTTTAAGTGAGATAAAATTCTGGAAAAATTCATGAGTGATCCTCATCCTCTTAATTAATTTGTCATATTTTTTATTTCCAGATTTGGGTGGTTTTAATAATTAATTTGGATTTTAGATTACAAGCTGTCCCAAAAAGGAATGTTTTGGCATAAGGGACCAAAAACAATTTTTCCCCATAGGTGTGAGACCTATTTTTTGTGAGTGATTAATCACTGTAATTTGTGACATTTTGATGCTCATTAGGCATTTTTTTCATAATTTTTAGATGCCCTTTTGATCCACTTTGTGGAGTTGTTTTTGGGTGATCAAGTTTTGTTACCTTGCTAGTCAAGGAATTGTTTTGGCACTTTGGTGCATAATTTTGTGGAATCCTTTTGGACAATGTGAGATAATGACTTTATTATTCAAGGTATTTAATTTCATAATTTTTAAAGGCTTTTTTCTATTTTTCCATGTCACCTAGATCCTAGGTTGATTCATGTGTTTATTTATTGCATAACTTAAATGTTAAGGAGGCATTCATGCCATTTTCTTGAGAGGATTTTTGGTAGCTTTTAGGGGTTGATTATAGGTAATTTATAGGTCTTTAATTCCAGTAATAGGTCATTTTTTTGAATCATACTCATTTGGTTTGTTTTGGTGCTTTAAAGTGCATACTTATGTGAACTAGTTTAACTTAAACGGTTTGCTAATCTCTTCTAAATAATAACTTGAGTTATATGGAAATCATCAATGCCTATTCATGCATTCTAATTGCATCTCATAACTAGTATGCTACTGACCCATAATCATTTCATGCATATTCACATGCCATTCTTCCTTAGCTTGCATCATGTGCGATCTTATGCGATTTTTGTTCGTTTCTTCTCATATCTTCTTCTCATTGCTCCATATGCCAAATCCATTGAATCCATGATTGTATATTCATTCATCCATATTCATAAGAATTCACTACTGACTTTTATGTTCATTTCATGTACTAATTCATGCTTGTAAGCCATATGCATTCATACTTCATCCATGAGTCCTAATTTGCATTTATGTGAACTTAGGTGAACTTTTTGTACATAGTTTGACATAGTTTGATCTTGTGAGGTATCCTAGTATACTTAGGGACCTATAGCATGTAGCTACTGACTTTAGAAGTCATGTAACCTTTAGGTACTGTCGCTCCCGATAAATGGGAATGGCCCAAATAAAGGTACAGACGCGAACGGTCGGCGAAGGGAACAGTGAGAACACACAGCCGTGAACTCACTGGAAAAGAAAAGAGTCGCCAGCTAGGCATTTTTATCCCGGAGGAAAGGCAATGCTGCATAGGCCTAGAAAAAGATGGATAAGACGGTTGCGAACCAGAGAGACTGAGAAAGGGGGTTGGTTACAACCTGGGAAGGTATTAGCACCCAGATTGTCCGCCGTACTCGACGGGATCCACGCTTGAAAGATTTGTGTTTTAAATGGGTAGTGTCAGTGCAATCTGTGTATAAAATAGCTGGAAAAAGATGTACAGGTGTCAGTGTATGAGAAGTGAAGTGTGATATATATACAGTGTCAGTGTGAGACCAGGAATGAAATGCTCATGATAATGAGGCTAAAAGAAATGAGCTGGAAGGGGGGGGGGATGTACAGAGACTTTTGTTCGATAACCGTTAAGTTATGCCTACGTATCCTCTCGTGCAATGAGGAAGTCAGAACACCGTAGTTCGACCCAAAGAGACTGAAAGATAAGTTGACTTGTGAACTGCTTACTTGCCTATGCTCAAGTGTATGACCTGTCTGGCTCAGGTGCTAACTGTCTTGCATTAGACGGAAGAAGCAAGTTCTCGTTTGTGAATGAAGGTGATGGGAAAAGAATCCCGAAGGAGACGATTATTGTTTGTTTTTGAGTTTTCAGTCTTTTATTGCTTTTTGAAGATTTTTCATAAGATAATGAGCTTAAGTCTAAACCAATGGATTTAGTAAACTCATCACATCTTCCCTCTGATTAGGGGTAATGAGAATACCTTAAGTGTGAAGTCAGATTCTCACACTTAATCACCTTCGGTGTAGGATTAAGATCATTAACCTACTTGTGATTATTTAGATGTTTTTGGGATTTTTGTTTAGTGTTGAGTAATGAGGTTAAGCCATAATCATGGATTGAACAGACTCATTACACCATCCTAAAAGAAGGATGATAGATGAGAATGTTTAAGCTGAGGAAGACTCCTCAACTTAATCCATGATTAGGGATTAAACCCATGACAAAACAAGCCTTTGATTAAGTGGATTTTATTTAATGGTATGATGATGAAGTGAATTTTATGGTTTGTAAGACAACTTGAGGGGGACTTGTCCATTAACACTAGGGTTAGTCCTTCTTAACCACTTAAGGAAGAATTAGAACCCTAATGCAAGGCCCAAGTTACAAGTGCAATGTCTTGATATTTATTAAGTGAATTGATTAAGAGATTTAAACACCTTAAGGGTTTAATACTTAGGATTAAAGTTATACACTCCATCCTAAGAGAAGGATGCAGGTATAAGCTTAATCACAAAGTCTTAAAGCCTTTAGGGTTTAGTCCCTGATTATGAGATGAGAAGAGAAGACTCAAAGAGACACAAAGGTAAAACTATGAGGGGAGACTAATCAAGACCCTAATCATTGTCATACATGGTTGTTCCTAAGGTTTGTGAGGTTTGCAAGAACAATCTTCAGAGAAGCCACCAGGAAGCAGATGAACAGGATCAAGAGAAGCAAAATGACTTGCTTCATTCAAGAAGTCAAGTCACTTGAAGAAAGAAAGATGGGAGGAAGAAGAATGAGCAAGCTCAATCTCAAACACAAATAGAAATGCAGCAATGGATGCAAGAGAGATGAAAAGAAAAGTTATGAGAAGTGAAGGCAAATCCACTTCTCAAGTTTACTTACCACCTGCAATGTTAGAAAGAAAATGCAATGCAATGCAAAATGAGATGAAATGATATGATGCTAAGCAAAACCAGAAGCATGTTGATGATGATTATGATGTTATGAAGGGCTGCAAACATGAGGCAAGGCAATGGGGATGTTCATACAAGGTTATGAATGCAAATGATGCAAGTTAAGGAGCATGAACAAGCATGAAAAGTTATGAATCATACAAGACAAATGACATGGCAAATATGGGATGCAATGATCAAAGATGCTTTATACATGTCTTAAGATGTCAAATGGATCACAAGAATGCACAAAATGCAATGACAAGTCATGTTATGCAAGGAAATGCAAGAGGGATGCAAATGAAAGCCCAAATTAGGGTTCATGGATCAAACATCAAACAAAAACCCAAAACAGAAGCAAACCTCATGATAAAAATGGAAAATGACACTCAAAGAAACCCTAGGCCTATAACAAGCCACTGCCCAAAGGGGAGCTCTCAACTCTCAACCAAACTCAAGATATGAATTTTGCAAGTTATTAGGGTTTTTTAGGGTTCTTAACAAAACAAATGCCAAACAATTTGAAAATGCAAGAACAATTCATGGCCTTTTTACCCTAGAAACTACATGCCAAACACAAGACAAAGCAAAAAGAATCAATGTCTCAACCTTCACCAATAGGCAGAAATGAATTTTTGAACTTATGATCAAAATAATGCACAAAATATGATTTAATTCAATGAAAAAATTCTTAAAATGCATCAAGATCAAAAAAGAAATTTGGTTTGAAGGTTGGACAATGTTTCTAAATGTCTTAGAACATTTCATGAATTTTTTTGTGATTTTTAGATACTTAAAAGTATTTTTAATAAATTAATTTTCATTAATCAATTAAAAATAATCTTTTAAATGTTTAAAAATACTTTTTTAATGATAAAAATAAAATAAAAATATTTTTGGGTCTTAAAAATTATTAAAACTTTAAAGAAAAAGTTTCATAATTTTTAAGAATTTTTTGCTATTTTAAAATAATTATGCAAAACAAAAGAAAAATAAAAGAAAATAAATGAATTAAAACTGATTTAAATGAAAAGTATTCAAATCCAACGCGTGAGATTCAAAGTTGCCAGGGCGGGAATTGACTTGGCGCGGGAATGAACGGCTCACATTCAAACTGACTTAATTACACTTAGCCCTAATTAATCAAACCCTAATTACTCTCAGGCGACCGGAACACTGTTCCGGTCGTCTTCTCCGGCTACACCATTTCTCTATCTCTCTCAATAGGCCATGAAATCATGCCAAAATCTCCAGAACCAAACCTTAGCTCATTCTAAACAAGATTCCAGCAACAAACATCATTTATTTCAACACACAAACAAGATTCGAATCAAACATTCAAAACGGCAGAAATTTCAGAAACATCATACAGGCTCATTTCTCACTCTTTTTCAAAAGTAACAAGTTCAATGTGACCAGTGAAGCATGCTTTACCATTTAGACACTTAAAAGGCAAGTTCTGGAAAAAAAGTTCATGGAGTCACCTGAGATTGAACTTTTGATTCAGGAGCTTTCTGGATGGTTCTTTGGCTCAAACAGGTCCCAATGATTCCCTCTTGAAGCTTTGGATGCTTGGTTGGAGTTTAAACAGCCTCTTGAGTGAGTTTGCAGAAGTTCTGACCAAAGGCATGTGAAAATCGTATTTGAGTTATGGAGGGTTTCAGGCCAAAGTAGGGGGTGGTTTCTGGTCAGTGGAGCAAGGTGAGTTGATGTGTGGAGTTTGTTTGAGTGTTCTTGGCTTGTAGAAGCAGATTCGAAAGTTTTTGCTTTATGGAGTGAAAATGGTGAAATGGAGTTATGGCTTGTTTCAGGCATGGTTCTCTTGGGTTTTGAGTCAATGAAGCATGGTGATTTGGTCTATGGAAATGGTTTTTATGTTTGCAAGCTGAGAAAACAAATTCGAAGGAATATGCAAGATGAGGTGTTTTTGTCAATGTGTTGAATGTGTATGTTTCAGCCTTGTGTGTTATGATGTTTTGCTTGCAAATTGTTTGTATAAACAATGCTGATTGGTCAGAAGATGTGACATGCCCTTTATTGATTGGGATGTTTACTTTTGCAAAATGTCAACTTTGGTGTAAGGAAAGCATGGGCTTGGTTCTAGGCTAGCATAAGTACATGGACTGGCGCAACATGGCATGGAGAGAAGCTAGGGCTGGTTCAGCATCCAAGAAATCAAGTGGGTGAGATGTGATGATAGTTTTTGCAAGTTGCTTGCTTTTGAAACTTCATGAAAAAGTCTTGTTACACAAACCATGGACATGAGAAACTTTGGTCCAATTCTGATTTTTAGAGCTCATGGAATGTTTGTGTAATGGTTTGAAATGAATTAGAGGTCACAATATGCATTGGTACAAGACTTTGCAAAATTCTCATTTAGGGCATGCCTTGAAAATTAATGATTTTAGCCAACTTTGCATTGCCATAACTTTTGATCCAAGAAGAGTTTGATCATGTTCTTGTACTTTTTGAAAAGGGAAAAATGAGATCTACAACTTTCAAGACCAAAGTTTTTCCATTTGAAGCATTTTTGGACCAAGAATCAAAGCTTGAAAATTGACCTAAAATGATGCATTCTTGAAAAGTCAACTATGCCCAAAAAGTCAACATTTGCAAAAACCCTAAATTCTTGATTTCTATGAACTTCAACCTTCTTCCATGATCAAATAAAGATCATATACACTCAAAATGATGAAGATCACCCATTGGTTGGGTCATTGGGGGCCTCAGATGCCCTGATTTTGCACTGACTTGTCTAGAAAGTCAACTCTTGATCAGATGACTTCCCCATGGAATTTCTTCATGAAAATTGATATGCATACTCCCTATACCATATAGAGATCAATGAAAACAAGAATGACCAAAAAATTTGGAGTTATGGCCTCTGAAACCAAAACCCTAATTTTCAGTCAACTATGCAGTTCAACCTGGCTCTGCATCCACTCAAACCCTAGTTCTTGTGATTCCTCTGCAATTTTGACTTTGAGGTGATGGAATATGATATAAGAACACACATGGACCACTTTGAATTGATTGGTAGCCTTTGGAATGGCTCAAGATGCTTTGGGATTGCTCAGATCACAAACCCTAGGTGCAGATGCCTTGAAAACTATGCAGTGAATCAAAAATGAAATGTGAGATGATATGATTGTGTTTATGCATATGAAATGATCACAAGCCATGGTGTGAATGGGTGAGGGCAAATTTGGGGTGTTTACAGCTGCCCCTATTCAATCATGAGTTAGCTGTGCAGGATGTAAGCAACGGCTTAACAGGCAAACAAGGTAACTTGTGGTTGAATACCAAAGAAAGTCCAAAATTTGCACTCACAGAATGAAGAAGAAAAGGGATATAGATTGTAAAGGCAAAATAAAGTATATTATAAAGTGTAGGCGACGGAGGACGACCGTCGAGCAGAGGACGACTGCTGGGTAAATAGCAATGACGGGGACGGCCGACATGCTAGGGAGAGTGTATAAAAATAAAGCAATGACGGGGACGGCCGACATGCTGGGGATAAAAGGTAAAGCTAAGACGGGGACGGCCGACTAGCTGGGGAAAAACAAGTAAAGCTAAGACGGGGACGGCCGACTAGCTGGGGAAAAACAAGTAAAGCTAAGACGGGGACGGCCGACTAGCTGGGGAAAATAGGATATTATGATGGGGACGGCCATCAAGATAAAGCTGCAAAGTTCTCTGGGGATTAATGAAACATGACGGGGACGGCCATCAAGTTCATAAAGGTCAAGTAACCAACGATGGGGACGGCCATCGGGTTAAAAAGGAAAAGGGACCACGACGGGGACGGCCATCGGGTTAAAGAATGAATGAAATAAACAGATGATGGGGTACGGCCATCAAAGGTGAAGGACGATCACCTAGCAGGGTACGGCTGCTCTGTTGGGTATAAAGAGAAATGATGGGGACGGCCATCAAAGGTGGAGGACGACCACCTGGCAGGGTACGACTGCCGAAAATATCAACGATGGGGACGGCCATCGGATAAAAGGTCAACGATGGGGACGACCATCGGACGAGCAAGATGGAGGACGACCATCAAGAAGTGGAGGACGACCACTCAGCAGGGGACGGCTGCTCTCGGGGTTTGTCATGACATAGGACGAATGTCAGATAACCAAAATCAACAATGGGGACGGCCATTGGATAAAATGATGAAGGACAATCATCAGAAGGTGGAGGACGACCACTCAGCAGGGGACGGCTGCTAAAAATCAACGATGGGGACGGCCATCGGATGAGCATGATGGAGGACGACCATCAAGAAGTGGAGGACGACCACTCAGCAGGGTACGACTGCTCTCAAAGGTATCATAACACAGGACGAGTGTTAGATAAAAAGAAAATTTGCTGGTGATCTACTGGGAATAATGTAAACACGGACGAGCGTTTACATCCAAGAAACAAAAGGTATAAGTGTTTGGCATTGTGTATGGATTAAAGATGCGGACGAGCATCCTTAAGACTATGATACGGACGAGTATCATGCAGAAACAAACTGACACATGTTCAGAGATGATGATACGGACGAGTATCAACTGGCTAACAAAGAACACGGACGAGTGTTGCATCTGAAAGAATTCTTCTGGGGAATAATAGACACGGACGAGTATCTATATTCAAGAAGACATAAATGTTTGACACAGTGTATGGATTAAAGATGCGGACGAGCATCCTTAAGACTATGATACGGACGAGTACCATGTAGAAACAAACACCAGACGCAATGTTCTGAGATGATGGTACGGACGAGTACCAACTGGTTAACAAAGAACAAGGACTACTGCCGAATCTGCGGGGATATGAGTTATGATGTATACAAGATACGGACGAGTATCTGTATAAGCGTACCATGAGTAGTGAGTATTGTATTGATGAGTATTTTGACCGCTGGGGAGAGCGACACGGACGAGTGTCAAGAGAGGAAAGTATAATATTGACAAGTATCTGCTATACAAAGTCTAGGCGACTGCGCTGGGGATATGACACGGACGGGTGTCAGGGAAGTGTATATAAGGTATGTGAGTGCAAAGAGGATGTCTTTGGCTTTCTGCCGGGAGTTATGACACGGACGGGTGCCAGAATGTATCTGTAATACGGGTGATTTGTTTGTAAAGGGTGTTCAGGCGACTTTACTGGGGAAAGATGACACGGACGGGTGCCAAAAGGTGTATATACTGGTGTTTGCGATTGAGGGGCAACTGCTTTTGCTGGGACTCTGGTGGGGACTCTTGGGGAAAGTAATCTGTATTCTGATGAATGGTTACTAATCACAAGCGTTCAATTCACAACATGACTTATGATTATGCTATGCATTTGATTTTTGCCGTAATGCTCCGTATTAGACGGAATGCTACGCTCTGGGGGGTGAATATGATGCGGATGCCATGATTATGCAAAGGGGCACAGATCCGGGATTCGGATCCCGTTGCTGTGAAGATCTCGGGTTGATCTGCTTGAAGTGAACATCCCAGCTGGGGATGAGATCATTGGTAGATCTAATGAGGTATCTGCTCGGGGATACAGGTCACTGATTGACATAACCTTGTAAATGAGAGACCCAGCTGGGGTTTGTAGAAGCTTTATGTACCCTGTTGTGACTTCTTCGTGCGTTGCTCTTCTGAATAGAGGCTGAAGATTCTGTGGGGAGATGATTCCCTGATTCCTTTACTCAGCTGAGGATGAAATGGCAACTCGGATGGGGAATTGAGAGGCAACTCAGCTGGGGAGAGCAACAAGAGGCGACTCACCTGTGGATATAGCATTTCCGATGCTGAGATTGAGTGTATGTTGATTCGGCAACTCTGCTGGGGAAGTGGACACCTTCCAGTGCCACGTGAGTTGATAATGATTCGCCAGTTTGCTGAGACGTAACTTGCATGCCCCAGGTTGCGTTCTGGATACCTGCAAACCTGCAAAGGTAAGGAAACGTACAAAAGGTCCCAAGGTATCCCTTACCGGATTCCGTCATAGGAGTTAAGTACTTTCGAGAGTAATCATATTCCCTGTAAGCATGTGTTTTTTATTTTTAGAGAAAGGCATCTGTACTTATGCAATTATATTTTTAGAGATATCAGACAACCCTTTGCAAAACATAAATGTAAGAAACGAGACATGACTGAAAATCTGATTTTATTAATTCGTGTGCCCTGAATTGGCAAGATACAGTCAAAGAAACATATCTCCTGAAATGAGGAGATTGTTACAAATTGAGAAATAAAGTGCTGGCGGTGTTGGCGACGCTTTAAGGAGCTCCCTCTTCTGCTATGACTCGTATGACAATGACGTTCTTCTCGTCTTGCTTTCTGGAGAGAGTTGATTCTGATTGAAGCTTGATCCTTGGGAGCTTACCAGGTTGTAGATAATACAGACGAATTCAGAGTGCAGTTGTTCGCTTATTCCCTTATTTTGCATGGATCGCCCTTTCGGGTTTTCAATCCATCGGGATACCCATTTTTGCCTGAGCTGTCCAATGCGGCTTTTCAACTCAGCGGGTGTACATTTTTTTGTTTATTTTCCCTTACTTTTGCCTGAGTCTTTTATTCTGTTTTTGACTCGCCGGGATGCCCTATTTTTGCCTGGACTTACATTCTGTTTTTGTGTCCAGCGGGTCATTTTATGCGAAGTATTTTTTAACTGCATCTGAATTCACAGGGGATGGGAAATCTTCACCATCCATGGTGCTGAGCATCAGTGCTCCACCAGAGAAAACTTTCATTACAACGAATGGTCCTTCATAATTTGGAGTCCATTTGCCCCTGTGGTCTGTATGAGGAGGGAGGATTCTTTTCAGCACAAGATCTCCTACTTGGTACTCTCGGTGCCTGACTTTCTGATCGAAGGCTTTCTTCATTCTCTTCTGATATAAATGCCCATGGCAGATTGCAGCCAATCTCTTCTCTTCGATCAGACTCAGTGGTTCGTATCGGGACCGAACCCATTCTGCTTCGTTTAGTTTAACATCCATCAAAACTCATAGAGAGGGTAATTCAACTTCAACAGGTAGGACTGCTTCCATACCATATACAAGCTGATACGGTGTTGCCCCAGTGGATGTTCTGATTGATGTGCGGTACCCATGCAAGGCAAACGGTAGCATTTCATGCCAGTCTTTGTAGGTGACTACCATCTTCTGCACAATCTTCTTAATATTCTTATTTGCTGCCTCAACAGCGCCGTTCATCTTTGGCCTGTAAGGAGAAGAATTGTGATGTCGGATCTTGAAGTCCCGGCACAGCTCTGCCATCATTTTGTTGTTTAAATTGGAACCATTATCAGTAATGATTCGCTCGGGCACTCCATACCGACAGATGATATCTCTCTTCAGAAATCTGGCCACCACTTGCCTAGTGACGTTTGCATATGAGGCTGCTTCAACCCACTTGGTGAAATAGTCAATGGCGACCAGGATGAATCTGTGACCATTTGAAGCCGTTGGCTCAATCTTGCCAATCATATCAATGCCCCACATGGCAAAGGGCCATGGTGAAGACATGATGTTCAAAGGATTGGGAGGCACATGCACCTTATCTGCGTAGATCTGGCATTTATGGCATTTTCTGGCGTAAGCACAACAGTCTGCATCCATCGTGATCCAGTAATAGCCTGATCTTAACAACTTCTTAGCCATGGCATGCCCTCCAGCATGGGTACCAAAAGATCCTTCGTGCACTTCATGCATCAACAAACCTGCTTCCGTCTTGTCAACACATCTGAGGAGTACCATGTCAAAGTTCCTCTTGTATAAAGACCCATCAGCATTCAGGAAGAAACTACCAGCAAGCCTTCTCAAAGTCTTCTTATCATTGGAAGATGCCCCAGGTGGGTATGTCTGATCCTCCAAGAAGCACTTAATGTCATGGAACCAAGGCTTATCATCCTTGACAACATCTGCTGCAAATACATATGCCGGTCTATCAAGTCTGGACACTGAAATCTGGGGTACAAAGTTAGCCGTTTGAACTTTGATCATGGATGAAATGGTAGCAAGAGCATCTGCAAACTGATTCTCGTCTCGAGGGATATACTCAAGCTTGACTGTTGTGAAGAAAGTCAATAACCTTCTTGTATAATCCCTGTAAGGTATCAGATGATCTTGGTGGGTGTACCATTTTCCGTTGGTTTGATTGACTACCAAAGCTGAATCTCCGAATACGGTCAATGTCTTGATCCTGAGGTCGATGGCTTCCTCAAGACCCATAATGCAAGCTTCGTATTCAGCTTCGTTGTTAGTGCAGTTGAAAGTGAGTTTTGCCGAGAAAGGCATGTGAACTCCTTTAGGTGTAATGAGTACTGCACCAACACCACGACCATTCATGTTAACAGCCCCATCAAACATCATAGTCCATTCTTCCTCCGGGTCAGGCCCTTCGGTGTGAATAGGCTCCTCATGATCTTTTGCTTTAATGAACATGATGTCTTCATCAGGGAAGTCAAACCTCATAGGCTGGTAGTCATCAATGGGTTGCTCAGCCAGATATTCAGATAGTACACTGCCCTTGATGGCTTTCTGAGATGTGTACTGTATGTCGTATTCTGTGAGAATCATCTGCCATCTTGCAACCCGTCCGGTAAGAGCTGGCTTCTCGAAAATGTACTTAACTGGATCCATTTTTGAGATTAATAAGGTAGTGTGGGTCAACATATACTGTCTCAGTCGGCGAGCAGCCCACGCTAAAGCACAGCAAGTTTTCTCGAGCAGTGAATAACGCTGTTCACAGTCGGTAAACTTTTTGCTCAGGTAGTATATTGCATACTCTTTTCGACCAGACTCGTCATGCTGACCTAGTACACACCCCATTGACTCTTCTAATACTGTCAAGTACATGATCAGAGGTCTTCCTTCAACTGGCGGCATGAGGATTGGAGGTTCTTGCAGATATTCCTTGATCTTGTCAAAAGCCTTCTGGCAATCTTCGTTCCACCTGACCGTTTGCTCCTTTCTTAACAGCTTGAACAAGGGTTCACAGGTTGCTGTGAGGTGAGATATGAACCTTGAAATGTAGTTCAATCGACCTAAGAACCCTCGAACTTCTTTCTCAGTTCTCGGTGCAGGCATTTCTTGAATAGCCTTGACTTTATCAGGGTCAACCTCAATCCCTTTCTCGCTTACAATAAAGCCCAGCAGCTTACCGGATCGCACCCCGAATGTGCATTTGTTGGGGTTCAGCTTCAATTGGTATTTCCTCAGACGCTTGAATAACTTGAGCAGATTTACCAGGTGATCTTCCTCTGTAAGGGACTTGGCGATCATATCATCCACATAACATTCTATTTCCTTGTGGATCATATCATGGAATAATGTCACCATAGCCCGTTGATATGTGGCGCCAGCATTCTTCAGTCCGAATGGCATCACTTTGTAACAGAACGTGCCCCAAGGTGTAATGAATGTTGTCTTTTCCATGTCTTCAGGTGACATCTTGATCTGATTGTATCCTGAAAATCCGTCCATGAAGGAGAATACCGAGAACTGAGCCGTATTATCCACCAATACATCAATGTGCGGTAATGGGAAATCATCTTTCGGGCTGGCTCTGTTCAGATCCCGGTAGTCAACACACATTCTTACTTTGCCGTCCTTCTTAGGCACAGGTACTATATTATCAACCCACGGCGGATAGCTAGTCACAGCAAGGAACCCGGCGTCCCATTGCTTTTGTACCTCTTCTTTGATTTTCATAGCCATGTCTGGGTGAGTTCAGCGCAGCTTCTGTTTCACTGGCGGGCATTCTTCCCTCAGAGGCAGCTTGTGCACAACAATGTCGGTATCCAACCCTGGCATATCTTGATACGACCAAGCAAACACATCAACATACTCTTGAAGCAGATCTATCAGTTGTCTCTTCACTGAGTCTTGCAGGCAGGCCCCGATTTTAACCTCTTTCACGTCTTCATCGGTACCAAGATTAATCATTTCAATCTCCTCCTGGTGAGGAGTAATAACCTTTTCCTCCTGTCTCAACAACCTGGCTAGCTCTTCAGGAAGCTCATATTCTTCATCAACCCCTTCATCAGCTTGATTGATCGGATTGTCAAAGTCATACGATGTCATAGCCGTGCTGTTGTCGGTGCAGTCTGGAAGGCACTCTCTGCAAGGGTTAAGTTGGTTCATTTTAGTGATTGATTTTAATCTTGCTTTAGAAAAAAGTGAAATGAAGTTATCATTTTGAAAACACCGCCATTTATTTTTGTACAAAAAGAAAAATGGAAAAACAGTGAGCATAAAAGAAAAGGACTCGTTTGCAAAAAGATGTCTGATATTTCATTAATTTAATCTTGTTTGCACAAAAGTACAGATGGCCCTGGTTACAAAATGAGTCTTGTCATCTTGGGCAAGATGCAAGACTTGGATGCATGCTATAAAAAATACAGGAAATAATAATTACTCTGCATGAGTAACTCTTATAATTTCCTGGGAAGACCAGTTCGAGACACTGCTCCCCGGGATCTTCGGACGAATCCAATTCTCCAGATTGCGCTCCTCTTCCAGCTCGTCTTCCAAACAGTTGATAGCATCAGGGGTAAGCATCCCCCCACTGATAAAACCAGGCTCTGCAGCAGCCTTTGCTTGATGTTGAGTTGGTCTGTAACCCAACCCAAATTTGTCCTTCTTTTCCTCCACAGCTAAGACCTTGCCCCAGCCTAGGGCAGTTCCTTCTTCAACAACCTTCCGGGCTTGTTGGTATGATGACATGGAGATACCAGATACAGCAGATGCTTCATTCACATTCAAAGCTTCAAACCCCTGGCTCATTGTTTCATGGATCTCTCCATCCATTTCAATGTACTTATAGGTCGCCAGGTGGCTGACAAAAATGTCCTCCTCCCCACAGATTGTGACAACTTGGCCTTCCCACTCAAATTTTAACTTTTGGTGAAGGGTAGACGTTATTGCGCCAGCGGCGTGAATCCAGGGTCTACCCAACAAACAGCTGTAGGCGGGCTGAATGTCCATCACATAAAAGATAGTTTTAAAGGTCTGTGGGCCAATTGTCACAGGCAGCTCAATCTCTCCCAGAACCGATCTCTTAGAACCATCAAAGGCTCTTACTACCAGGTTGCTGGGTCTCAATGCCAATCCATCATATTCAAGCTTCACCAGAGCCTTCTTTGGTAAGACATTCAGGGAAGAACCTGTGTCCACCAGCACATGAGAAAGGACAGCTCCTTTGCATTCCACGGTTATGTGCAAGGCTTTGTTGTGATTGCGGCCATCCGCTGTCAAGTCAGAATTGGTAAACCCTAGCCCATTGCTAGCAGTAACATTTCCAACCACGGTTTCCAATTGGTTGACAGTAATCTCCTCAGGCACGTAAGCTGCGTGCAAGACTTTAAGTAGTGCATTCCGATGGGCTTCGGAGCACATAAGCAATGAGAGGATAGAGATTTTGGATGGCGTCTGGTGAAGCTGATCCACAACTTTATAATCACTCTTTTTGATGATTCGCATAAACTCATCAACTTCCTGATCGAATGGAGTTTTCAGGGCTTCTTTGACAGCCGGATCTTCCTGCACCGGGCCTTTTCCTTTTGCCTTGGCAGCAGCTTCTGCTTCGGCAGTAGGTCTTTGAACTTGTGAAGCGAAGAGACGTCCGCTTCGGGTGAAGCCTCCGCCTCCCCCCACATTATCTACTTGTGGTGCAGGTGTTGATGTTTCCAGAGTGATTCTTTTTCCTTCGCAATACAAGTCAGAGCCATAGTGCCAAGGGATGGCCCTATTGCTTTCATATGGTACTGGTCCAGGCACCGTGACAGTGACTGGACTGATTGCTGCTGCTGAAGGGACTGTTATTGTTTGTGGATCATAAAAGATTATAACTGGTGCTCTGGCGGGAGCAGCACCTTCTGAATGGTAGGCAGAATTATTTTCAGGATCGTAGAATATGGTAACAGTAGAGACATCTTCATGATTGATTGCTGGTGTTGTAGGAGGTACTGTTGAAAGGACTGTTGTTGTTGCTGATGGAGAGTCGAAATGGAATGAAGCTGAAGTTGTAGCAAGAGAAACTGTTGAAAACTGATCATTTGGAAGGACAGGTGAAGTACTTGTTGATGGTGCTGATGAATTGTCGGGTACAATAGTTGCTGCATTTGTAGGAGGGTCTGAAACCGTTGTTGATGAAGTTGCCGGATTTGTCGGAAATGATGTAGTGATCTGTAGCAGGCCACTCTGAATAAGGCTGTCAATGCCATTCCTCAGGTCCTCGCACCCATTCCATGAAATATTGCAATAAGGGCACCCTAGTTCACACCCCGGAAATATTTGGTTTTCACGGAGTTGAGCTTTGATTTCCACCAATGGTGTCCTGATCTGATCCACACTAGTTATCAAATAAGACGGTTGGTCTTCTTCAATAGCATTAATTCGAGGACCACCATGGTTTGGCATTGGGTTTTTGTTGACATTGGGCGGAGGTGCAAAATTCAGAGCCTTGGAGTCTACCAAGTCTTGTACCTTCATATGCAGAGCCCTGCATTTTTCTGTACTGTGACCAGGTGCGTTGGAATGAAAAGCACACCTAGCATTGGAGTCATAGTTCCTTGGTAGACTGTTGGGATCCGGAGGTGCCAACGTTCTTAGCTCAACTAGGTTGAGTTTCAGAAGTTGTGGCAGCAAGGCAGCATACGGCATTGGGATCGGGTCGATCACTCGGTTAGCTTGGGATGGCCTTTGTTGGAATGGCCTCTGTTGATTGTTGTTGTTGGAGTTGTTGTTGAAGTTCCTTGGAGGATACTGATTCTGATGATACTGAGGTTATTGTTGGAAGTTTTGTTGAGGAGGTTGATAGACTGGCTGAGGATGAGCTGGAGCAGGGATAGTGACTGCTGCTATTGTCCTTTGAACATATTGGGGCCTACCCCTGTTGGTGTGGATGACATTGGTCTCGCCAGTTCTTCTCGGGCCCGCAAAAGGCTTTCTTGTACTACTGGACGAGCTTGCACCGTTGTCTGAGATCTTTCCCATCTTTAACAGGCTTTCAATTCTCTCCCCAGCTATGACAACATCTGCGAAGCTAGTGGAAGAGAAAGCAGCCAACCTGTCAATATACGTTCCCTGAAGAGTGTTCATAAACATGTCTGCCATTTCTCTCTCAGACATTGGTGGTTGAACAGCAGCAGCCAATTGCCTCCACCTTTGGGCATACTCTCGGAAACTCTCCCTCGAAGACTGTGACATCCCCATTAGGAGGGTCCTGTTGGGCGCCATATCTAGATTATACTGATACTGTCTGATGAAGGCTTCTGCCAGGTCCTTCCAGCATCTTATAGTTGCTCTTGTCAGATGGGAATACCATTCCCTTGATGCTCCAGTCAAGCTATCTTCTAAGTAGAACATCCAAAGTTTCTCATCCATTGTATAGGCCTTCAGCCTTCCCAGAAATGACTGCAAATGAGTCCGGGGGCATGAAGTCCCATTATACTTTTCGAAACAAGGAGGCTTGAACTTATGGGGGATCCTGACCCCGTCTACCAATCCCATGTCCATGACGTCAAACCCCAAAGAGTTTTGAGATTCCAGTGATCTCAACTTCTCAGTTATTTCTTCCAATCGTCTATCATAAGTTTCCTCTCCGGCACCCATCACTGTATACTGGTCCTCCTGAGGATCTTCTTGAAGTACTCTGGCTGCTGTGGCTGTCCCTTGAATGTTGACTGGGATGTTGGCCTCTGGATGGAGATGGGGTCCAAAAACTGGGGGATTGACATGAGGTTGGACCCTCTCGTTGTTACTTGTGCCAACAGTTCCCACATGGGGCTCCTCTTGATTCCTTCCTTCTACCAAAGTTCTGAGCCTCTCCTGGCTTTGAGCTAAATTGTTCATCACTTCCATGAATTGTGTTATCTGAGTTCTCATCTCCAACCTTTCGTTGGCCATCTGGTTTCTGACCTCCGTAAGGTCCTGCTGCATCTGATCCATCTGAATTCCCGGAAGGTTGTTTCTAGTTGGGTACCTGTGAGGCCTGTTGAGAGGAAATACCCGGCGGCGAGCAATAATTCCTGAACATCACAACAGAGGTTAGCAACAACAAAACAAAAACCTACAAAACAAACAAAAGGGTTAGCATGCAATGCAGTTATGCTTATTTGTTCTCAAGGTATCCGGTTTGGCCTTCAGTTTTGACCCTTCCAGACCCTTGAAGATGATGCTGTTGAAGTTGCTTTTGATGTGAACCCAGATAGAAACCAACACAAATATATTACAAAGGGTGAAATAATACGACTTGTTCATTTTTACAACACAAGCCCTCAAAGGGGTCAAAATACATCACAAAAAAGCAAAAGTACATGGAAAAGGAATAACAACAAGCAAATGATCAAACCCCAAGGCCAAACTCATCCTCACGAACTTCCTTGAGAAGTGCTTCGGTCACAGGATCAGCCGGATGCTCCGTAAGACTTCTGATGAGAAGGTTTCTTGTTGCAACAGCTGCAGTCAACTTCTTGCTCTGACTTTGGTCCTTAGACCTCTTCACTCCTGCTTTGATTTTCAGCTCTGATATTTCCTCCTGGGCTGCTGCCAGGGCTTTTTCCATCTGCTCCATCTTGTCCTGAACTCTCTTGTCTTCTAGAGTACGGGCCTCAGTGATCCGGACCCACCTGGCCTGACTCTCTTTCAAATACAAGTCTGTTCTTGCTCTTTGGAACTGGGCTTCTTTACAAGCATTCTTCAGAATCTGCTCACCAGCTTTAGACTTGTTGATATAATCTCCAGACTTCTCAATCTTAGTCAAGTGTTCCACTCTCAATTTCTCCAATCTCTCAATCTCCCTCACACCTTCACTCCTCTCTCTGAGGGTCTTCTGCAAGGCTTGAGTTAACTTCTCATTTCTTTCCTTCAAGCTCTCAAACTCCTCCAAACTGATAGTGGCAGGGGGTGGTGCTGAAGATGACTCAGGCATGTCTTCTATGGTAAAGGGCATTCCAGAGAATTGGGCCCTAGCATGGGACCACTCATAATATTGGACTGATGCCACATTATTGCACTTCCCCAGAATGGTGATTCCCTTGGTTTGAACATGATCCCAGGCCCAAGCAGCCTGCCTAACAGTTGCCAGACTAACCTTGTTCTCACAGTAGAGGGTCTCAACCAAATCCTGTACCCTAGGAGTATGAACCAGTGCATAGCCCAATTGTCTCCTGAACAGCAGAGGGTTGTAGTTGATACTTCCCTTAACTCCTATCAAAGGCACATTGGGAAAGTGCCCACAGCTGGTGATCATATCTCTGCCTTTGGTGCTCTGAGTACACCATCTGATATCTGCTGAAGTGAGAGTAGTGAGCCTCTTAGCCCAGTTGCTTTGCTGATGAGGATTTAGAAATGCATCTGTCCTGGGTAGATGCCTGAGGAGCCAAGCATGGAATAATGGAGCACAAATCCTTACTAATCTTCCCCTCTGCTTCTCATTTCTCTGATGTACTGAGTAATAGAGATCACCCAGTAAAGTTGGCACAGGGTTCTTCAGGATGAACAAGTGGATTGCATTCTTGCTAATGAAACGGGGCTCATCTGCAAACAACACAATTCCATATACACTTAAGGCCAACAGAGCACAAACAGCTTTCCACTCCCCCAAGGAGGCCTTCAAACTAGCCTGAGAAATCAGGAAGTCCAGATGAAATCCAGGGATCCCAGCTTTAGAGGTCATGTGCTGTTCAATCAAAACAGGCTCCAGATACAAAGCTTTTGCTACCTCTCCATTGCTAGGAAAGACCATTTCAGGGTTGAATGGGATTTCTCTTTTGATGGGAAGACCAGTCAATGATGAGTATTCTTCCAGAAGAGGCCCCAACTGAAAGTCTTGAAAGGTGAAACATCTCAATGGGGGGTCATAAAACTGAATACAGGTGTGGATGAGGCTCCTCTGTGAAGGGTCCAAATCCATGACCATGTCCAGTATATCCCCATAATGCTCCCTGAACAAAGGCATGTGATCTGGAGTGATCAGGGTTTGGATCCTCCTGATGTCTGATAAGTCTGGTTGGAAGAAATGATAGGTGATGTTGCTTTTCTTTGGAGCCATGATGCTGAGGACTGAGTAGAGTGCTGATGAAGATGCTGAGGAGTGGGCCACTGGCTGGCTAGTGCAAGTAACTGAAGTATATGGCTGACAGGCTGAAGCAAGTGCTGGTGGAGATAGGTCAATACTGCAAATGGGGTCAAAACCAAAACCAGATGAAAATGGATACCCTGAAACACAAATAAGCACATGTTAAAATGATGCAATGAGTATGTATGCAAATGAAATGCAAGGGTTTGTGACTGAGCTGGATCTGATTAACTGCCTTGGTATAGATCCATGTGTGTTCAAGAATTCCAGATGGAGGTCTATAAATCCAGTAACCAGGGTGGGGGACTCAAATAAAGAGCCACAAGTCCAGGGTTTTAGAATCACAAGAACTGTCCAACATGGAGTATTCTTAACAAGGTCAAAGTAACAGGGTATTCTGAGGTCAAGGTACCTGCAAACCTGTAAACAGCCCAACCCCCTCACAGGTGGTGATCTAGAACAAGGATCCTCAGACTTGGATCAGTCATGAGAAGTGTAAACACTTCTAACCCGGAGGTACAGTGTTTACAATAACCATAACAATTCCTCCTCTAATTCACCTCAGTTTCTGAAGGTCAATACTAAAAGGTCATCCAGACTTAGCAGGCTTCCCGGATAGCCCTAGCATTGCAGGAAATCTGCAACACAGAGTTCTCAAGAAGAAACCCATATCTGAACCGTGTTTCATATTCCCGCACCAGACCGAAATGGAATGGGAAAGAATATGATTCACTCTAGCCTAGGTGTCACTCAGGTCCCAGGTATAGGACCTTAACTCTCAATGAAACACCCACCCACCAAAGAAAAAACCAGATCCAGCCAGCAACAATGATAGTATGATATATAAATGCAGTAAAGAAAGCAGTAAAGCAACTGTACATAAAGCAATAAACAAAAATAAATACAAGCACAAACAAGCACATAACACCCCAGTAAACACAAATCAAACAAGTGCTAGGAGGAACCCACAAAAAGAACCAGAAGCCCTGGTTGCAGTATAAGGCTCCCCAGCAGAGTCGCCAAGCTGTCGCTCCCGATAAATGGGAATGGCCCAAATAAAGGTACAGACGCGAACGGTCGGCGAAGGGAACAGTGAGAACACACAGCCGTGAACTCACTGGAAAAGAAAAGAGTCGCCAGCTAGGCATTTTTATCCCGGAGGAAAGGCAATGCTGCATAGGCCTAGAAAAAGATGGATAAGACGGTTGCGAACCAGAGAGACTGAGAAAGGGGGTTGGTTACAACCTGGGAAGGTATTAGCACCCAGATTGTCCGCCGTACTCGACGGGATCCACGCTTGAAAGATTTGTGTTTTAAAGGGGTAGTGTCAGTGCAATCTGTGTATAAAATAGCTGGAAAAAGATGTACAGGTGTCAGTGTATGAGAAGTGAAGTGTGATATATATACAGTGTCAGTGTGAGACCAGGAATGAAATGCTCATGATAATGAGGCTAAAAGAAATGAGCTGGAAGGGGGGGGGGGATGTACAGAGACTTTTGTTCGATAACCGTTAAGTTATGCCTACGTATCCTCTCGTGCAATGAGGAAGTCAGAACACCGTAGTTCGACCCAAAGAGACTGAAAGATAAGTTGACTTGTGAACTGCTTACTTGCCTATGCTCAAGTGTATGACCTGTCTGGCTCAGGTGCTAACTGTCTTGCATTAGACGGAAGAAGCAAGTTCTCGTTTGTGAATGAAGGTGATGGGAAAAGAATCCCGAAGGAGACGATTATTGTTTGTTTTTGAGTTTTCAGTCTTTTATTGCTTTTTGAAGATTTGTCATAAGATAATGAGCTTAAGTCTAAACCAATGGATTTAGTAAACTCATCACATCTTCCCTCTGATTAGGGGTAATGAGAATACCTTAAGTGTGAAGTCAGATTCTCACACTTAATCACCTTCGGTGTAGGATTAAGATCATTAACCTACTTGTGATTATTTAGATGTTTTTGGGATTTTTGTTTAGTGTTGAGTAATGAGGTTAAGCCATAATCATGGATTGAACAGACTCATTACACCATCCTAAAAGAAGGATGATAGATGAGAATGTTTAAGCTGAGGAAGACTCCTCAACTTAATCCATGATTAGGGATTAAACCCATGACAAAACAAGCCTTTGATTAAGTGGATTTTATTTAATGGTATGATGATGAAGTGAATTTTATGGTTTGTAAGACAACTTGAGGGGGACTTGTCCATTAACACTAGGGTTAGTCCTTCTTAACCACTTAAGGAAGAATTAGAACCCTAATGCAAGGCCCAAGTTACAAGTGCAATGTCTTGATATTTATTAAGTGAATTGATTAAGAGATTTAAACACCTTAAGGGTTTAATACTTAGGATTAAAGTTATACACTCCATCCTAAGAGAAGGATGCAGGTATAAGCTTAATCACAAAGTCTTAAAGCCTTTAGGGTTTAGTCCCTGATTATGAGATGAGAAGAGAAGACTCAAAGAGACACAAAGGTAAAACTATGAGGGGAGACTAATCAAGACCCTAATCATTGTCATACATGGTTGTTCCTAAGGTTTGTGAGGTTTGCAAGAACAATCTTCAGAGAAGCCACCAGGAAGCAGATGAACAGGATCAAGAGAAGCAAAATGACTTGCTTCATTCAAGAAGTCAAGTCACTTGAAGAAAGAAAGATGGGAGGAAGAAGAATGAGCAAGCTCAATCTCAAACACAAATAGAAATGCAGCAATGGATGCAAGAGAGATGAAAAGAAAAGTTATGAGAAGTGAAGGCAAATCCACTTCTCAAGTTTACTTACCACCTGCAATGTTAGAAAGAAAATGCAATGCAATGCAAAATGAGATGAAATGATATGATGCTAAGCAAAACCAGAAGCATGTTGATGATGATTATGATGTTATGAAGGGCTGCAAACATGAGGCAAGGCAATGGGGATGTTCATACAAGGTTATGAATGCAAATGATGCAAGTTAAGGAGCATGAACAAGCATGAAAAGTTATGAATCATACAAGACAAATGACATGGCAAATATGGGATGCAATGATCAAAGATGCTTTATACATGTCTTAAGATGTCAAATGGATCACAAGAATGCACAAAATGCAATGACAAGTCATGTTATGCAAGGAAATGCAAGAGGGATGCAAATGAAAGCCCAAATTAGGGTTCATGGATCAAACATCAAACAAAAACCCAAAACAGAAGCAAACCTCATGATAAAAATGGAAAATGACACTCAAAGAAACCCTAGGCCTATAACAAGCCACTGCCCAAAGGGGAGCTCTCAACTCTCAACCAAACTCAAGATATGAATTTTGCAAGTTATTAGGGTTTTTTAGGGTTCTTAACAAAACAAATGCCAAACAATTTGAAAATGCAAGAACAATTCATGGCCTTTTTACCCTAGAAACTACATGCCAAACACAAGACAAAGCAAAAAGAATCAATGTCTCAACCTTCACCAATAGGCAGAAATGAATTTTTGAACTTATGATCAAAATAATGCACAAAATATGATTTAATTCAATGAAAAAATTCTTAAAATGCATCAAGATCAAAAAAGAAATTTGGTTTGAAGGTTGGACAATGTTTCTAAATGTCTTAGAACATTTCATGATTTTTTTTGTGATTTTTAGATACTTAAAAGTATTTTTAATAAATTAATTTTCATTAATCAATTAAAAATAATCTTTTAAATGTTTAAAAATACTTTTTTAATGATAAAAAATAAAATAAAAATATTTTTGGGTCTTAAAAATTATTAAAACTTTAAAGAAAAAGTTTCATAATTTTTAAGAATTTTTTGCTATTTTAAAATAATTATGCAAAACAAAAGAAAAATAAAAGAAAATAAATGAATTAAAACTGATTTAAATGAAAAGTATTCAAATCCAACGCGTGAGATTCAAAGTTGCCAGGGCGGGAATTGACTTGGCGCGGGAATGAACGGCTCACATTCAAACTGACTTAATTACACTTAGCCCTAATTAATCAAACCCTAATTACTCTCAGGCGACCGGAACACTGTTCCGGTCGTCTTCTCCGGCTACACCATTTCTCTATCTCTCTCAATAGGCCATGAAATCATGCCAAAATCTCCAGAACCAAACCTTAGCTCATTCTAAACAAGATTCCAGCAACAAACATCATTTATTTCAACACACAAACAAGATTCGAATCAAACATTCAAAACGGCAGAAATTTCAGAAACATCATACAGGCTCATTTCTCACTCTTTTTCAAAAGTAACAAGTTCAATGTGACCAGTGAAGCATGCTTTACCATTTAGACACTTAAAAGGCAAGTTCTGGAAAAAAAGTTCATGGAGTCACCTGAGATTGAACTTTTGATTCAGGAGCTTTCTGGATGGTTCTTTGGCTCAAACAGGTCCCAATGATCCCCTCTTGAAGCTTTGGATGCTTGGTTGGAGTTTAAACAGCCTCTTGAGTGAGTTTGCAGAAGTTCTGACCAAAGGCATGTGAAAATCGTATTTGAGTTATGGAGGGTTTCAGGCCAAAGTAGGGGGTGGTTTCTGGTCAGTGGAGCAAGGTGAGTTGATGTGTGGAGTTTGTTTGAGTGTTCTTGGCTTGTAGAAGCAGATTCGAAAGTTTTTGCTTTATG
The DNA here is from genome assembly GCA_963966055.1 of Lathyrus aphaca. Taxonomy (NCBI): domain Eukaryota; kingdom Viridiplantae; phylum Streptophyta; class Magnoliopsida; order Fabales; family Fabaceae; genus Lathyrus; species Lathyrus aphaca. The sequence continues at coordinate 425,584,788 of OZ014523.1, read as the reverse complement.
GAGTGAAAATGGTGAAATGGAGTTATGGCTTGTTTCAGGCCTGGTTCTCTTGGGTTTTGAGTCAATGAAGCATGGTGATTTGGTCTATGGAAATGGTTTTTATGTTTGCAAGCTGAGAAAACAAATTCGAAGGAATATGCAAGATGAGGTGTTTTTGTCAATGTGTTGAATGTGTATGTTTCAGCCTTGTGTGTTATGATGTTTTGCTTGCAAATTGTTTGTATAAACAATGCTGATTGGTCAGAAGATGTGACATGCCCTTTATTGATTGGGATGTTTACTTTTGCAAAATGTCAACTTGGTGTAAGGAAAGCATGGGCTTGGTTCTAGGCTAGCATAAGTACATGGACTGGCGCAGCATGGCATGGAGAGAAGCTAGGGCTGGTTCAGCATCCAAGAAATCAAGTGGGTGAGATGTGATGATAGTTTTTGCAAGTTGCTTGCTTTTGAAACTTCATGAAAAAGTCTTGTTACACAAACCATGGACATGAGAAACTTTGGTCCAATTCTGATTTTTAGAGCTCATGGAATGTTTGTGTAATGGTTTGAAATGAATTAGAGGTCACAATATGCATTGGTACAAGACTTTGCAAAATTCTCATTTAGGGCATGCCTTGAAAATTAATGATTTTAGCCAACTTTGCATTGCCATAACTTTTGATCCAAGAAGAGTTTGATCATGTTCTTGTACTTTTTGAAAAGGGAAAAATGAGATCTACAACTTTCAAGACCAAAGTTTTTCCATTTGAAGCATTTTTGGACCAAGAATCAAAGCTTGAAAATTGACCTAAAATGATGCATTCTTGAAAAGTCAACTATGCCCAAAAAGTCAACATTTGCAAAAACCCTAAATTCTTGATTTCTATGAACTTCAACCTTCTTCCATGATCAAATAAAGATCATATACACTCAAAATGATGAAGATCACCCATTGGTTGGGTCATTGGGGGCCTCAGATGCCCTGATTTTGCACTGACTTGTCTAGAAAGTCAACTCTTGATCAGATGACTTCCCCATGGAATTTCTTCATGAAAATTGATATGCATACTCCCTATACCATATAGAGATCAATGAAAACAAGAATGACCAAAAAATTTGGAGTTATGGCCTCTGAAACCAAAACCCTAATTTTCAGTCAACTGTGCAGTTCAACCTGGCTCTGCATCCACTCAAACCCTAGTTCTTGTGATTCCTCTGCAATTTTGACTTTGAGGTGATGGAATATGATATAAGAGCACACATGGACCACTTTGAATTGATTGGTAGCCTTTGGAATGGCTCAAGATGCTTTGGGATTGCTCAGATCACAAACCCTAGGTGCAGATGCCTTGAAAACTATGCAGTGAATCAAAAATGAAATGTGAGATGATATGATTGTGTTTATGCATATGAAATGATCACAAGCCATGGTGTGAATGGGTGAGGGCAAATTTGGGGTGTTTACAGGTACCTTCACCTTTAGACTTAGGTCTTATTTTGAACCCTAGTTTCATTCTAGGACGTTTATGGTACTTAATCGCTTTCGTGCTTTGATTTTACTTTCAATATGCATTGCCATGCTAACTTTTGTTTTGTAGGGGGGAAGATTGAGGTAAGTCTCACTTCATGCCTATCTCTTATGCATTTTAAATGTCTTTGCCTTAACACTTTGTGTTTTGTTCATAGGTTCCCTTTTTGTTCTTTAGAAACAACTTACCTTCCTTAGGAAGTAAGTTAGTTTCTAACTCTTTTTTCTTCTTTTCCTTTTCTTTCTTAGGATTAGAATACCTCATTAACCATAGGATCTCCCTTTTGTATATGATAAATAAATTAGGGTTGTGTCTTAGTCCCCTTAGTTTGTCCTTTTTGCAACTTGAGTCTTTCTTTCTCATCTCATAAAGAAAAGCAATAAAACACTTAATAAAAATCGAACTTTCTTGTACGACACGAGACTTTGTTGCGGAGTGTTTATATGCGTCCTGTTTCGGGGCGAGGTATAAATATTCACCGCGATGGATAGGTCTTAGTACAAGACCGTTCACAAACAAATTCAAAATACTTCTCATAAAAGACAAAAAAAACAAATAACAAGCGACTATCCTGCGGGAACTTCTCTTCTCATCTCATTTACTCACAACGCGAACTCGCGACGACTTGTCACACATGCAAGACGGTAAACGCACTCGTACCAGACGAGCCTGCAACACCTGAGCATAGACATACGCAGTTCCAGCTGTAAAAAACACAAACAAATAGTTCCCGCCTAGGTTAGGCGAACTACGTCGACTCTGATCCTCATTATCCCGATGAGGTACGTAGGCAGTGGGGTAGGGCCCGTTCGAGCACATTCTTTATTTTCCCTACATTTCCCCATTTCTTTCCATTTTCTTATTCAGTTCCTTTCTCATTTCACTTCCATTCCAGTTAGCGGTTTTATTCAGCAGCAGTTATTTTCTCACCTTTTGAAACAAAACAAGCAAGCGTGGATCCCGTCGGGTACGACAGACGATCTGGGGTGCTAATACCTTCCCAGGTCGTAACCGACTCCCGAACTCATATCTTTGGTTCGCAAGGTCTTGTCCTTTCCTTCTTCCTCAGGTTTGTGCAACATCACCTTTCCCATTCGTTCGGGATAAAAATGTCTGGCTGGCGACTCTAACCTTTCTGCGCCACTTTCGCGTTTGTACTAGGATGAAAATCCCGGGAGCGACAGCTGGCGAGTCTGCTGGGGACTGAACCTGATTCTTCCGGTTTCCCTTGTAGAGTCAATCCTAGCGCCTGTTTGGTTTCGTTTCTTTGGGTGTTTATCTGTTTGTTGTTGTGTGCTTTAGTTTAGCTTTACCGTTTTATTTACAGTTTTACTTTACAGCTTTACTTTACCGCATTTATTTACCGCTTTCAGTATTTTATTTTCCATGCATTATATTATACTGGACTGTCTGGATGTGCTGGTTTTCATTTTTTCTGTGGGATGGGAGTTATTGTGAGATAAGCCAACTACCCGGCTTAAGTGCACTATAGGATTAGCGTGGACATGTTGTACTCGCATGGTTACATGATGAGTGGCGATGTGTTCCACACCCAGGTTGCGACCGTATTGGAACTATCTTGTGTGGGGGTTCTTCCCCACTTCGGGATACAACCTTGATGGTTATGTGCAGCTGGGGACCGATCATTGAGAACCTTAGTGGAAACAACCCTCTCCAGTGATGACAGTGGCAGACCACATTTGTTGGCAGACCCACTCGCATCCGAGGGTCCACTGGGAACTCGCATAGGATGGCCTGGTTCTCTCATAGGGATCCAGTCAAGGCAAACTGTTCGTATGACGATAGTATTGTACCCTTCGGGATGAATGTACTATTGTTTCTCGATTCAGTGCTTGAAGCTGAGGACTTATGAGGGATGCTTGTTTCCTTGGACTCAGCTGAGGCCTCCCCGAGTAGTACATAATGCCAAACCGATCCCCTGATTTGGTCATGAGCCATTTCTCGGAAATGGTGAACGTATTATTGCTATTCGGCTTTGAGAGTCCGTGATGTTGACCCGAGTAGCACACCCGTGAGATTGGGAGGGGTTTATAGGTTTGCAGGAACCCTAAACTTCAACATACCCACTTTGCCAGTATTGTTCAGTGTTCTATGGTTCTTTGATTCTGAGATCTGGGATTTCTATTCAGAGAAATTGTTACTGTGATTACCATTATGACCTTGATATTGTGACTCTCCACAGATACTTGGCTCGTTGTTCAACTTCAACACCATCAATGACTATTCTATTATGTGATCCAGTTCTACAGTTATTGGGTTCTCAGTTATGGGGTTCTATACAGAGATGGTGCCGTTATTGGGGTTCTATACAAACAGTTGGTTCACTGCTCAACACCAACATCACACCATTGATCACACGTCTGTTGCATACATGACATCATAGCATTTCTGCATATATGTTCAGTTATTTCCGAGGATCACATATCTGAATCATGTTGTTGGATTTTTCTGTATCAAAACTTGAATTAAAGCAGATAGATTCCTCAGAAATAATTGAACATGGCATTTGCATATATCCTTGCATTCTTGACAGGTGTTCAGAGACAAATTATTTTCCTGACTTGATTTCTCATCAGAATGGACAACTTGAATCACAATCATCAAAGTATATATTTGAAGCAACTCCGGGCGGAGGTAACCGAAAGGAAGACCCAACTGGGGCAATTCAGGGCAAAGGTATAAGCTTTATTTCAGAACCAGAAACTGCGGAAATAGGAAGTCAACTAGATAAAGACTCAGATAAGCCGGTTATGGAAATCCTGAATGTGGTGTCAAGGAAACAAAGCTATTTTCATCCCTATTGAGGGGAACTACGCTGCTCTGATTCTCCATTGGTCAATGGAGATACGTAGGCAGGAGATCACCTGAGATCTTTCCGAGCAACCTTATCTATTAACTTTATCAACCTCTTCCCTCCAGATGTCGTTTGTCAACATCCAACCTGAGCTTCCCAAGAGAATCCTAGGGGCAGAGAATACGGGTAAAGGCTAAAACAACTTGAGAATAAGTTTGATCATATTTTGATGTCGTACGTGCAACAAGTTTCCTCATTTATGCGAATTCGGAGTGGTTGAGCTAATTGCATCAGGATCATCTCCGACAAAGCTTCCTTTGGGGTTTCAATTCCGAGTATAATTACCATTCTGGGGCACCTGGCCTTTTAATTGAAGATTGCAAGTCTTTCAGAGGTAAAGGTGAAGACAAGGTCCCGAATTTGATCAACTCAAAGGTCATCATGCCAGAAAGTCTGCTCACATATTGAAGTCTCCTCATCAAATGGGTCTCCCAATTTGCAAAGGAATCTTCAGAAGCAATAAGTCCATAAGAGTCAAGTCTCCTCAATGACGACAATGTTTAGCTTCTTTACTACATTTTCATTTGTAGTTTATATTGTTTGTTTAAACATTTGTATGCATGCATGAAACTTATTTGTTTTTGAATGATAACCATAATAAAATGCACATGTTTTTCTTGAAGTAATCCATTCGTATTCACTCATGATTTTGTGTATGTGCATTGCAATACCAACTGCTGAGCTTAAACTCTATCAGGGAGGATGACGAAATGAAAATGCATGAATCTCTAATTGTTCGCTTTTGAGAAAGACCCTGTTGACGATGTACAGGCATTGTTTCAAATCCTAAACACCGAAGATATAAGGGAGATAGACCCTCGCCAACCCATTTGAGCCTTGAAGTAGGAGTTTCTTTTCGCATGAAAAAAACCCTTGCATTTAACCCAGGGGCAGGGTAGGCGTCAGTTAGTTTGACCTAGCGTTCAAATTTCAAAAAGGAGTGTACATATGAGGATCCATTACCTTTCGTTTTACCAAATCAAGAGGTCCAATGACTAGAAACCACAATGGTTATCCCAAGTAAGTGGTCCAAAGACCGGAAACCACATTGGTTATTACTCATCAACCAAGAAGTGAGACAGTCATGACCTTTTCAAAGCAATCAGGACAACCAGTGTCACACGATTTGTTCAAAAAAAAAAGAATTAAAAAAAATGATGAGAAAGCCTGCTAAGTCGAAACTTGAAAACAAGCGACTTAGGAAAAAATTAGGGCATCCCGCTGGACTTCACAATCAAACATTCACAAGAATCAGTCCAGGAAAAAGTTAGGGATAAGAAAAATAATGCAAAAGCAAAAGACGAAAAGGATTACATAAGAAAGATCCTTGAACAAGAAGAAAGTCGTGTGGCACAAACACGAAAGACAAAGGGGTGGCTGACTCCAAACAACAACCTAATTGGTGCTTAAACCGTTAGCGTAATTGGTTCCTCAACCATCACAAAACCCTTTTTGAGAAGTGAGCGCTTGTAAAAGCTAGCTGAACATAGGAATGGAGAACATCCCGAAGATGGGTGGGAACAAATAAATTTCGAGCCTATATCCTTTGTTTCTATAACCGTGAACCAGGCCACGATACAACCCTCAAAAGTCCTAACTGAAACAGGGTTATTTTTGAGAGCGTACTACCACGAGACCGCGTTCCTGACTCCTATGAGTGGTGTTGAAAGATCTTTGTTGGTGTTGCATGTGCATGCTTTCTATTATTAAAAAAAAATCAATGTCGTATCTTAACCAGTGATTCGCTCACAAAGGTTTGTGACATCTTTTTACAGTAAAACTCCAAGATTAACATGTGTGTTGCATTAGAATTTTCATTCTAAAAAATAAACATTTTCTGCTTGCATACATTTTTTTGGCATCATAAAAGTCCATGTATGGAATCTCAGTCCAGAAGCTTAATCTTGCCAAGTTGAGAAGTCTGAAACTTCCGAAGGATAATCTGTCGAGGTGTACTTTTCAAGAAAACTCCATTGAGTAGGGACTTTCCCAGCAATCGTGGTAAGAGCCAACTAATCTGGGGAAATCACGTCGAGCATTCATTAACAATTCCGCCAAACTGGGGCAATCACTTCGAGATCAAATCTCTCATAAGTCTGATGCATGCATTCAACTTTTAGCCAAACTGGGGCAATTACTTCGAGATCCAATCTCTCAAAGAACAGTCGGTCTGGGTATTTTCTTCAAAGCACGGTCAGTCAGAGGTGATCACTTCAAGGCTCGTCCTGGGGCAGGCCACCCCAAGAACATGAGAAGTACTTTCTCCTGAAGACGGTTAATCAGAAGCACCTACCCAAGGTTCAAAATACTAGGACACACTATCTCACAGTGATATGAGGTTTTTTTCATGAATCCTCGCGAGGAAAATTCTTGCACAAACCATGTAATCTGGGGCAGTTATTTCGAAATCCAACGAATCTCTCCAAGAGTTTGAAGACACTGAGGCATTTTGTATGTCATGTTTTCTGTAAAATCCTCTTGAGACATTTTCTTCCGATGGACCTTAGTCGGAGGCGAGTTGAAAATTTCAGAGAACCATTATTCAATCATGGTTAGTTGGCGATCTATCAACCCAGAGACTGGAAGCAAAGCCATTGTCAGCACAATACTTCAAGAGTTATTTCATCAGCAAGCTTCATTGATCAAAATTCCTTAGCAAGTCTCATGGAAGGGTACTTCTTGAGAAGAAGGGTATCATCATTTCTCATCACTAGCATGAGACGCCTTACATCTCTCATTCCCAACATGAGAGGAGTTATCTCTTATCCCCAGTAAGTGGTAGCTTGAGCTTTTATCTTCAGCATGAAGCTTTATCATTGACATCACCCGTCATCCCCAGTAATGTGGAAGTTGAACTTTCACCCAGCAAGGTAGCATAAAGTGGGAGTAGTCCCTAAGCAGAAGTTTCCCTTCAGACAGGGGAAATTCTCAGCAGTACAAGGAGTGTTTTGCCTCCCCTACAAGGTGTTTCCTCAACAGTGTCATGCCTTTGGTTCCCAGCCAAGCCAGGGGGTCCTCACTTCCCCACCAGAGTTCAAGAAGAGTCCATCTCCAGCAGGGTCTTGGCATTCCAATCTCAAAGTCCAATTTATTTTTGGCAATGGCAGCTGTTCAGAGCCAGTGAATTATTAATAGCTTTCCCCGCAGAGTTGTTTCCTCCTCACCAGGACAAGTCAGATCAATGCAGTGATCATCGTTTCTCCCCAGCCAAGTTATCTGGGATACCTGCAGTTTCCTTATCAGGAGATCCTTTGCATTTTGCATACTCATATTCATCACATTTGCATCCTCCAAAGCGTAGCATTTCCATCGTCATGGAGCATTACGCCATAAATTCAAACATATGCATACCAGCATGGGCCAGTTTTGAGGTATTACAAATATCTTCTCAACCTGAAGTACTCCGCACAGAGGATACCAATATCATGTTCTAGACATCCTTGTCTTTTCAAGTCAATGTTTGTCACTTATTCATCTTCTTGTTTGGTACAACAGTCGCATTACAGTTTCTCGTTTTGTACAACGATCCCGTTCCATCTTGTCCTATTTTCTCTGTTTCTGGTTATCGCCTGCGGCCGGTATACCTTTGCGTCTCCATTCGAGGATGGTTTCGTGTTAGATCCGAGGATCTTTTGATTTGTCATTCGAGGGTGACATTTCTTTTCTTCAAGTCCTTCTGCGGTTGGTCTTGTTGTTGTGGCTATTATTCGAGAATAGTAGTTCACTTTTTGAGCTTATTGATCGAGGTCAGTTTGTCTCTTTTGCAAAGTCTGTCTGAGGTCAGCTTTGTGTTTGGTTATCAGTCGAGGCTGGTATACCTTTGCGTCTCCATTCGAGGATGGTTTCGTTTTAGATCCGAGGATCTTTTGGATTGTCATTCGAGGATGACATTTCTTTTCTTCAAGTCCTTCTGCGGTTGGTCTTGTTTGTGGCTATTATTCGAGGATAGTAGTTCACTTTTTCGAGCTTATTGATCGAGGTCAGTTTGTCTCTTTTGCAAAGTCTGTCTGAGGTCAGCTTTGTGTTTGGTTATCAGTCGAGGCTGGTATACCTTTACGTCTCCATTCGAGGATGGTTTCGTGTTAGATCTGAGGATCTTTTGAATTGTCATTCGAAGATGACATTTCTTTTCTCCAAGTCCTTCTGCGGTTGGTCTTGTTTGTTTTGTGTGGCTATTATTCGAGGATAGTAGTTCACTTTTTGAGATTATTGATCGAGGTCAGTTCGTCTCTTTTGCAAAGTCTGTCTGAGGTCAGCTTTGTGTTCGGTTATCAGTCGAGGCTGGTATACCTTCGCGTCTCCATTCGAGGATGGTTTCGTGTTAGATCCGAGGATCTTTTGGATTGTCATTCGAGGATGGCATTTCTTTTCTTCAAGTCCTTCTGCGGTTGGTCTTGTTTGTGGCTATTATTCGAGGATAGTAGTTCACTTTTTCGAGCTTATTGATCGAGGTCAGTTTGTCTCTTTTGCAAAGTCTGTCTGAGGTCAGCTTTGTGTTTGGTTATCAGTCGAGGCTGGTATACCTTTACGTCTCCATTCGAGGATGGTTTCATGTTAGATCTGAGGATATTTTGAATTGTCATTCGAGGATGACATTTCTTTTCTCCAAGTCCTTCTGCGGTTGGTCTTGTTTGTTTTGTGTGGCTATTATTCGAGGATAGTAGTTCACTTTTTGAGCTTATTGATCGAGGTCAGTTCGTCTCTTTTGCAAAGTCTGTCTGAGGTCAGCTTTGTGTTCGGTTATCAGTCGAGGCTGGTATACCTTCGCGTCTCCATTCGAGGATGGTTTCGTGTTAGATCCGAGGATCTTTTGGATTGTCATTCAAGGATGGCATTCTTTTTTCTTCAAGTCCTTCTGCGGTTGGTCTTGCTTTTTGTTTTTGTGTGGATATTATTCGAGGATAGTAGTTCACTTTTTTGAGCTTATTGACTAAGGTCAGTTTGTCTCGTTTGCAAAGTCTGTCCGAGGTCAGTCTTTGTTGTTGATGGTTATCGCCTGCGGCCGGTATACCATTGTGTTTCTATTCGAGGAGGATCCGAGGATCCCGTGTGAGTTGTCATTCGAGGATGGTATTCTTCCCAGCATATTTCCACCTGGTTCTATTTTCGCTACCTATTCAGAGGTCAAAAAAAAAAAAAACATAAATAAATAAATGGGCGAATAGCATTCCCATTACCATCAGTGTGCAAATTTTCAGGTTTTATTCGAGTATTCAATCACTCCATACCTTGAACGTCTAAAAGCTGTTGCAATTATCCGTTCAGGTCTGCAGTTGATTGAATAGGGGCAGCTGTAATACCTCAAAATTTGCCCTCATTCTTTTTTTTCTGACCTGGCTTATCGCTTCGCATTCATATGCATTTCTCATTAGATCAGCATTCATAATCATGCATTTCATTGGCTCTTAAGGCATGGGTTTGTTGCACTCTGGAGAATCAAGTTGTTCCCTTGGTTTGAGGTGTGGCTAATAACATCTTCTTGTATCCCCAGTTCCTGATTAGGGTTTATTTCCCTAATTAGGTAATACTCGATAAAGTTCACATGCAGGATATTTTCATAGGTGGCCTTGTCGTTCAAGGAATGCCATCATTACTTGAGACACAATTCATTGAAGATCATAAGGCATGCAGAGAAGATTAGGGTTTGTGGCTCATCATAATTGATTTTGTTCGGTATTCATCAATTGGAAATCATAAGACGAGGGTTTCTAGAATATGTTTCGAGAAGTCCTCAATGCGTTAATGTTTTATCAGTTGATTATCACTCACGACTCATGATACATGGTTTATTAATGGAGGTCATGGATTTGCGTAGAATACATTTTACTCTGGATTAGAAGTCTGATACGGATTGCGGGCATGGAGATATGGTCAGGAGAAACACTTGAGATTTGAGATACGAGTCCATCAGAACCATTTATTCATTTCGAAGTTAATTGTCCATTTGTCATGAAATCTCCTTTTTAACCTATTTCAAATATCCATTTTTTTGATCCAGGTTTTTCTAGGTTTAAAGTTCTTGTTCTATACCGTGAATCACTTCCTATCATATCTACATCCATTAACAAATCCTAAATCCGAACTTCATCAATGTTAACTATCCATTTAAGTCATGTCATGCTATAAATCATCTTTACCAAATAGCCGCTTTGTTGTTTAAAATTCAAGCCCATTACACACTTTTGTGTTCATTGAAACCATGAACCTTTTCTTTGTTGTACCAAAAGCCCATCATCCTTTCTAACAATAATTTTAAGTCCATTGTTAATTTTTACTCCACTTTTATTTACCAATCCATTTTTACCATTTTAATCTAGACTTGATTTCATTGTTAAGTTTTAACATAAAAAAGTATTATTAAGAAAATGTGAGGCCCAAATTGTCTACATAATAAATGAAAGAAAAAAAAGGGTACATGGAGAAGAACATAGAAAAAAGGGCATAGCAACATGAAGGAAATACATCTCAGAAATTGAAGTGAACATGAGGTCTTAAGTCATGACCAACCTGATACAAAAATGAGATATATTTTTTTTAGAAATAACTAGAAGAAAAAATCAGTTACAGGTGTATCTGATATAACAGAAAATCAGTGGGGGAAATACAGTTAACAGTTATAGAAAAAACTCAGAAAAGGATCTTCATGAGGATCTTCACCAAAAACCCTCTCCAATCTCTAACAACTTCATAACAGAAAAATTGCAGAACCAAGAACTAACTCTGCAACTCTAAACCTTAACCTTTAACCAAAAACTTCAACTTTCATGGTTCTCCTCTCAGAATCTTCTTCAACCTATCTCCCAATCTCAGAACTCATCTTGCTCTAAACTTCAATCTAACTTCAATCTGTAACTTCAATTCTCGACCATCTTCAACAAACAGGATGAGGACCGAAATCAATTATAACAAACTCTCAGAATCTTCAAGCACAATATCTCTAATGATCAGCAACTCAATCTTCGTCTCTTTCTTCTACAACAAGAGCTTCAGCAATCTCCACCGTACTTCAACCTCATCAATTAATCTGCATCTTCATCAACTTCATCGCCGACACCTTGACCCCTGCAAGAAAATACAACCTGCGAATTCCAGAACCTGCAACCAACACCAACTCGTCACAACAATCACACGCAGACAAAAGAAGAGAAGAACCAGGATCAATACCCACAACTTAAAACACAAAAACGAAAAGAGGATCGAATCACATAAGAAACATATCAGTGTAATGATTCAGAAACTCATTGCAAAAACGAAAACCACGAAAAAAAAGATCGAATCGAAATTTCTTACCATAGCTGTTCGTACACGTACACGATGTCGCCGCCTCCGATTTGCAGTCATGTTGATGCAAGCTATATCCTGAAGACTTCTTTGTCACGAATGTGTCGATCCTTGCTGCTATGGCGGGATTTTGCTTTCTTTGAGATGATGGCCAACAATCTCACAAGCAGAGCGATGTTGCGTGATGAAGGTAAGCACGAAGAGGCGAGGTACAGAGAGGTCCACCACCGCCAATGGCAAAATCCGGCGCGGTAGAGTTGTTCGATTGTTGTGAATGCCAATTTGTGCAAAGAGAGGGAAGAGAATCTCCGAACAAAGGCTTCGCGGTGAGTTTTTTTTCCGGCAATAGAATTTGAAGAAAGGATAGGAGACGGCGGCGAGGCTTCGTTGGTTGACGGTGGGGATTTTCGGGAGAGAGGCGAAGGTGATGTGAAGGAATATGGAAGAAAGGAAACGGCGTTTCACCGAGGAAGAAGGATGAGGCGATGGTGATACGGAGAAGAGTCTGGGATCGACGTGACTAGGGAGGTGAAGGTGGATCCGGCGGCGGTTTTCTGAGGAAGAAGGGTGAACATGAGAAATTGGGTTTCTAGGGTTCCTTATAATTTTAGGTTAAGAAAGTTTTCAATCAGACTGGGCTTCATCTCCCTCAGCCCATGCTTATGCTATTTGCGCCCGTTTTTACTCTCATACACCCCCTTTGCGAAATTGATATGAAGAGGTTGGGCCTTTGGCCCTTATTTTATTTCTTACACCCTTATATTACTTATTTAAACTCCTTTTCTCTTGAGATTTGTCTTAATTAATTTTATTGTTAAATCGTAATTATTTTTCTTTGAATATCATTTTTTATGGATTAATATTTTAATCCATTTCTTGAAAATTTTGGTTAATCTTTGTTGATAATTATAGTCGTGAACTAATTTTTTGGATTAAGTTGGAATTAAAGTGTTCATGACGTTTTTATGATCGATGTGGATCGATTTCGATTATGGCCAAAGCTTCACAAAGTAATTATGGAAGATAAGCATTTATTTTGCTTATGGAGATCACAAGACATTGCTTAAGGTTTTTTTTCGGATTTCTTTTTGTGAGGAATCGGCACTTCGATCAAGTAAGGGATTTTAAAGCCTTTAAGCATCATTTTAGTCGTATGCGGCTTAGGACCATGTAACTTAAGGTGCATCTGGAGCCCTCCCACCTGAGGCATTGGATATATATGTGATTTTGTTGATATGTTTCGATTTCGGAGCTTAGGGATTAGGTTAAGAATCATTAGGATCGCTTCCTTTCACTTTCCCTTAAAATCCACTTTTTTGCCCGTTTCGTCGCAATTATTAAAAATATTTTTAAGTGAGATAAAATTCTGGAAAAATTCATGAGTGATTCTCATCCTCTTAATTAATTTGTCATATTTTTTATTTCCAGATTTGGGTGGTTTTAATAATTAATTTGGATTTTAGATTACAAGCTGTCCCAAAAAGGAATGTTTTGGCATAAGGGACCAAAAACAATTTTTCCCCATAGGTGTGAGACCTATTTTTTGTGAGTGATTAATCACTGTAATTTGTGACATTTTGATGCTCATTATGCATTTTTTCATAATTTTTAGATGCCCTTTTGATCCGCTTTGTGGAGTTGTTTTTGGGTGATCAAGTTTTGTTACCTTGCTAGTCAAGGAATTGTTTTGGCACTTTGGTGCATAATTTTGTGGAATCCTTTTGGAAAATGTGAGATAATGACTTTATTATTCCAGGGATTTAATTTCATAATTTTTAAAGGCTTTTTGCTACATGTCACCTAGATCCTAGGTTGATTCATGTGTTTATTTATTGCATAACTTAAATGTTAAGGAGGCATTCATGCCATTTTCTTGAGAGGATTTTTGGTAGCTTTTAGGGGTTGATTATAGGTAATTTATAGGTCTTTAATTCCAGTCATAGGTCATTTTTTTGAACCATACTCATTTGGTTTGTTTTGGTGCTTTAAAGTGCATACTTATGTGAACTAGTTTAACTTAAACGGTTTGCTAATCTCTTCTAAATAATAACTTGAGTTATGTGGAAATCATCAATGCCTATTCATGCATTCTAATTGCATCTCATAACTTGTATGCTACTGACCCATAATAATTTCATGCATATTCACATGCCATTCTTCCTTAGCTTGCATCATGTGCGATCTTATGCGATTTTTGTTCGTTTCTTCTCATATCTTCTTCTCATTGCTCCATATGCCTAATCCATTGAATCCATGATTTTATATTCATTCATCCATCTTCATAAGCATTCACTACTGACTTTGATGTTCATTTCATGTACTAATTCATGCTTGTAAGCCATATGCATTCATACTTCATCCATGAGTCCTAATTTGCATTTATGTGAACTTAGGTGAACTTTTTGTACATAGTTTGACATAGTTTGATCTTGTGAGGTATCCTAGTATACTTAGGGACCTATAGCATGTAGCTACTGACTTTAGAAGTCATGTAACCTTTAGGTACCTTCACCTTTAGACTTAGGTCTTATTTTGAACCCTAGTTTCATTCTAGGACGTTTATGGTACTTAATCGCTTTCGTGCTTTGATTTTACTTTCAATATGCATTGCCATGCTAACTTTTGTTTTGTAGGAGGGAAGATTGAGGTAAGTCTCACTTCATGCCTATCTCTTATGCATTTTAAATGTCTTTGCCTTAACACTTTGTGTTTTGTTCATAGGTTCCCTTTTTGTTCTTTAGAAACAACGTACCTTCCTTAGGAAGTAAGTTAGTTTCTAACTCTTTTTTCTTCTTTTCCTTTTCTTTCTTAGGATTAGAATACCTCATTAACCATAGGATCTCCCTTTTGTATATGATAAATAAATTAGGGTTGTGTCTTAGTCCCCTTAGTTTGTCCTTTTTGCAACTTGAGTCTTTCTTTCTCATCTCATAAAGAAAAGCAATAAAACACTTAATAAAAATCGAACTTTCTTGTACGACACGAGACTTTGTTGCGGAGTGTTTATATGCGTCCTGTTTCGGGGCGAGGTATAAATATTCACCGCGATGGATAGGTCTTAGTACAAGACCGTTCACAAACAAATTCAAAATACTTCTCATAAAAGACAAAAAAAAACAAATAACAAGCGATTATCCTGCGGGAACTTCTCTTCTCATCTCATTTACTCACAACGCGAACTCGCGACGACTTGTCACACATGCAAGACGGTAAACGCACTCGTACCAGACGAGCCTGCAACACCTGAGCATAGACATACGCAGTTCCAGCTGTAAAAAACACAAACAAATAGTTCCCGCCTAGGTTAGGCGAACTACGTCGACTCTGATCCTCATTATCCCGATGAGGTACGTAGGCAGTGGGGTAGGGCCCGTTCGAGCACATTCTTTATTTTCCCTACATTTCCCCCTTTCTTTCCATTTTCTTATTCAGTTCCTTTCTCATTTCACTTCCATTCCAGTTAGCGGTTTTATTCAGCAGCAGTTATTTTCTCACCTTTTGAAACAAAACAAGCAAGCGTGGATCCCGTCAGGTACGACGGACGATCTGGGGTGCTAATACCTTCCCAGGTCGTAACCGACTCCCGAACTCAGATCTTTGGTTCGCAAGGCCTTGTCCTTTCCTTCTTCCTCAGGTTTGTGCAACATTACCTTTCCCATTCGTTCGGGATAAAAATGTCTGGCTGGCGACTCTAACCTTTCTGCGCCACTTTCGCGTTTGTACTAGGATGAAAATCCCGGGAGCGACACATTCGTTTTTCAGTTTTTTCGAGCTTTGAATCAGCAGAAATTTCAGGTTTGTATAAGTAATCAATTTCATGGTTTCGTTGATCTGGTTTTTCGAAAATGGTTGCACAGTTTCAATGTCTCATTCACAAAGTCACACACTTTCTTTTTCACTTGCAGAAACCATCATAGATTCAAGCTTTCTTTCTGCTTTGATAAATACTTATGTTCATATTAATGCTTTGTTTTATTTCAGCTTTGAAACTGTGCATACTTACACAAACCAGGTCCTCAAGTTTCTTAAATGGAGCAGGTGTATAAGTTTATAATGTCATACACTCTCTCCATCACTTGCAGAAACCATCCTAGATCAAGCATTCCTTCTGATTTGAAAATGACTTATCTTCATTTTAGGCCTTTGTTTTACTTCATCTTTCAAACTGGATATACTTACATAAATTGCTTTTCCATGTTTCTGATATGGAGCATCTGTTTTTCTATATAATGTCATTTACCTTTCATTTGTTGCTCTAGAGTACAATGTCAAGGCCTCCCATTCTGATCAAGGATCTGGTCAAAGGTAACCAAGTTTGGAAGATGCATATCAGGGTGGTTGACTTGTGGGTAGTTAAGGAGATTAATGGCCAACAGCACCTTGAAATGGTGATCCAGGATGAAAAGGTATGACACATTCACCCTCACAATAACACCTTCATGTTATGCCTTTATGTATTTTCATGTCAACACTATTTCTACATCATGGAATTCCAACAAATTTAACATTACCTTGTGTTTATATTTGTCCTGAAATAGCTATCCATTTTAACATGTTTTAACATCAAATTTAATTAACTGATATGCCTCTGTTCTATTATTAAACAGTCAGACCAGATTCATGTAATTACACGAAGTAGGGACTTCAAAGATTGGCAAGAACAACTTAAGGAGAATGAAACTTACTATCTGTATAACGGTGAGTCGGTCATTAACGATGGCCCATACAAAGTATGTTCGAACCCACTTAAAGTTGTATTCAATGGAGGCACTACCGTGACACAAGTAGCGATATCAGAAATACCTACGCAGAAGTTTAACTTCCACGCTATTCAGAACTTTCTCAATGGAAAGTTCAAACCTGATTTGTTGTATGGTGAGTATACTGCTTCTTAGTTTGTATCTGTTTTTTAAAAACATGTCACCATATTATTTGTTATGTAATTACAGATGTTATCGGTGTTTTACAAGATGTTGTGAAGACGCAAATGGGAGGCGGTGGGAAAAAGTCTTGCGCCAACATCACTTTACGTGACATTGAAGGCAATGTCATTGAACTCGTGTTGTGGGATGATTACGGCAAGCAGTTCATGAATTACAACAATCTGACCAAAGATGCAGGACCTACGGTTATTGTTTTGACTCATGCTTGGTGCAAGACAAATAAAGGTTTGCGTTTGCTTTGTACAGTTATATATTATAACACTATAATTAGTGACATACTGCTCATATTCATTAATCGAAAACTCAATAAATTCATACAGTTTCTGGATTACCAAGTTTGTCTAACGCATGGAACAGTTCAAAGTTATACATTAACTTGGATCATCCCCAAGTTGTCGAATTCAAGTCCAGGTTATTGTCTATCATTTCACATCGTAATAATTCATTTGGAAACCTTATTACACCCACATGTTAATTGATATCTATATTAATTTCAGTCTTGGAACATGTGATTTGCCTAATGCATCTTCATTGTCAAACTCTTTAACTTGTGATTCATCCATTCAATCAAGTAACAAAAATTGGACCGGCCTCAATGAGGTTAAGAGCATCCGTGCCATCTGTGAACTTGGAAAGGTGTGACTGTTTTTTTATTCAGTATTGTAGATCCATAGATTTTTGTTCAATAGTTGTCTTTAACCATAATCTGATGTCTATTTTACACTTTAGGATTGTTTTGCAACTACTATCGGCATTACCAACGTTTCAAAGCATCCAAGTTTGGTTGGTATTTTGAGACTTGCCCTGAGTGTAAGGCTTCTAACAAATCAATAGGTGCGAGATTTGTGTGTTCCTGTGGAGTCTCGGATGTGCAACCTATCACTAAGTAAGCCAGCCATGTCTATTATGGTTATTATATACTGATTTCAAGTATATTAAATTCTTTCTAACAGTCTATTCCTTTGCTTTCAAAGATTCAAGCTAGAAGTTGAAGTTGAATATGATAACCACAAAGGAACCTTTGTTTTTTGGGATAAGGATTGTATTCCTTTCACTAACAAGACTGCTATGGAGATAAGACAAGTTATGAAGGAGGTGAAATTTTATGTTCGTATATGCAAACTATTCAGAATTGTTTAAAAACATCATTTGTTTGCCTGCCACATTACTTGATCAGTTTCTTTGTTTTGTAGGCAGGAGAGGACAATCCTAAGATCTGGCCTGCTCACCTAGACGTTCTTTTGAATAGAGAGATGGTCTTTCGTATCAAATATCAGTCGTTTTACGATCAATTCTCTATAGTGACAATTCTTAATGAGGAAAACCTTTACCAAAAATTTGACAATTACCTCACTCCAAATGAGGTACCACTTCTCTATTTTGAGCAACTATATGATTTCAGCCAACACTTCATAATAACTAGGTTAATGTTTGCCTTTTTACAGCATACTTCAAATGCTCCAGCTATGTTCATTGACTATACCTCTCCAACCAATGAGCCAAACAAACTAGATGTATGCCATCTACTATTAAACCAAATCATCCAACTGTTAACCTTTATGACATCAAATCTATGGTTTTGTTTGTTGTTGTTGATGTTAACACATGAATTACACAGGTCTTACAAATTGCTGAACAGTCTCACTCAACTCAACCATCCTCTGCTGCAAACCATCCTTGGAGCCCTTTTGCAAGCTCTAATAGTACTCCTTCAAAGAGGGTTGCTATAACAAACTTGGCAAATGATGCTATTGATGTTGAAGAACTCCGAAACAATCCGCCACTAAGGGGAAATCTGGTAAGAAGGTCAAGCATTTAAAGAAGGAGTAGAAAGAAAGGCCTGCTTCATGACCTTTCATTTTTTTGATGCATTATGCCTAAACAATTAATTTGTATGGATAGCCATTTTGTGGTTTGTATTCTGTGTTGTGCCATGATGCATGTTCCAATATTTGATCCCTACTACAAACATTAAATGATCTATTTCATGTTTTGTAATGACTAATTCACGTTTATTTCCTACCCTTAACAACATTATATGTATTCCACATTATATATATTGGTTGGATTCACATTTTTCATGATATAGGTTGTTGAATACTATTCAAATAGTATGCACATCACAAAATTTCAATTCTGTTATAAGATCATTCATATACAATCATGCTTCTTGTGGTTTTACTGTGTAACAGAATAGCCACCCTTAATTTTTAGACACTTTGAGCAATTTAAAGACAGAATCCAACACAACATCTACAACCATAATGATATACACGGCTGCTCCATAGTTTACACTATCACACATGGACTGTTATATTGTGCACTCTATCAAACATTAACTATTAACCAATATGATATACCCAGGATCTAATACTTTACACATACTGCTGACTTTGTTGTTAATATCACACATGAACTATTAAATTGTCTAAAACTTTTTATGACAACCATTTTGTTGACAACCATTTTGTGTCATGTGTAACACTTCATTTATGGATCAACTGTGAACTATTAAATTACATAATCTTCACATTACCAATATTGAAAAATAGCTCACTTTGTGATAGTTATCTGTTATTCTGGAATTAAACTCAAAGGATCAAGATACTTCATCTTCCAAATGAAAAATATTACTTATAACAGAGGGACCTGGATAATATTCAGTTATTTTTACTATGGTGGTTTAACTTAATCAATGAATAAGTCTTTTGCTTTCCATTTTCAGTCACACATACAAATGGATATGCATATTAAGGGAATCTATTTTTTTCACTTTACTTTAGGCATACATTTTCTAATTGTCCAGCTAAACCTCCTCACCTTTTATGCAGATCACAAACACCACTTCTTATTTGGTTGTAACAAGCTGTTGTTAAAGTACATATGAATGACAATGACCTATAGCTTTTTAAAACAGCTGATTTTGACTACTACACTGTGCATAGCAGACCTATATCATCCACAGCCAGGTTCATATTGTTCCACTTTGTTATTTACATAACATATAAAATACAATTTTTATATTGTCTTACTTTACAATTTTTCCTTTTTGAACTGACTATAACAAACTTTATATTTTTTTATTCCATTAATTCCATAAAATAGGGAGTGCTGACAAGTGATTTCAGCAGCTGCTACATTGCAAACTGAGCCACTCTACCATAGGCATCTCCATGAAACGGTTTCCAATGAATCTTAGGTTGCAAATACACAGCAGGTACTACATATGCAGTCTGCACACAGGTACCACAAGCATGATGACTTACATTTTTTTGGCTATCCTTTTATTAAATAACTTAGAATATTTAGCCTTTCACATCAAACTTTATTGTGAGCAGAATTTATACTTTGTTTAATTAGTAGTTTGGTCCTTCTTTCGATTTGTCACTGCCCAAAAAATCATATCCATAACAAGCAGGAACCAAACAATTACTTTTGTACTCTTAGAGTTGGATTCTAACCAAACTGTACTAATTTCTAACTAACTATGTGAATGAGAATGCCTGTTTAGTTTTGCTAATCAAACTAACTATTTTCATTAACAAAACCATCTACATTTCAAAAAACACATAACAGTAATATGTTCTGTAAACCAACAGTAATATGTTCTATGGAAGAAATTTGATCAATTATCTTGCAACACAATCTACTCCTTAGTCCTGCTAGACTAAATTTGCCCTAGATCAAGGTTAGTCTTTGAATTCTTTCTAACATGTAGTATAATTTTTGTAGTCTTGGGACAAATGATCTAGCTTTAGAAACAATTCACACATTAAGCAGATGCATATCATAAACCACATAAGTTTTTGTCTGTTCTAAGCAGATAACATGTAAGTCATTGATTGTGGCAGATAACATGTAAGAGTTTGACTGTGGCAGAATGGCACTTCAATAAGAATGTTGCAGAATACCAGCATTGAATTCCATGTTAATCTGTCTATGGTACTATAACCTTTTTAGCAAAACCTAGAAGTGAATGATGTTGGTTGCAATAAATTGTGAACATTGTCATATTAATTTGAGCTGGTAGGCTGAATGTTATTAATACAACCATTGTTCATGTTTTGATTCCATGTGTTGATGTTGCTTGGTAGGCCAAAATACCAATGAAACCATTGGTTCCTATTGTAAAATATCTTTCTGCTAATCATTGGTAGAAATATCTACACAGTTTTAGTTTTCAATTTGAATGCTAGGAAGACATGGTATGCAAATCATGTATCTTTCGCAGTGTACTATATGTTTGTGTCAACATATTGAAATGCTGCATTAAGTGATGGGTGGTTACCTTCTACTAATTTTATGTATAACTGACTGTTGTAGATCACCAAGTTAAAGCCAATAATGGACCATTCTGGCAGAAATTCTCCCGGGAAAAAGGCAAGAGCCAGGAGATCATTGATACTGAAAGAAAATCGTTCTAAAAGACTAAGACATACATGTGAGCAACTTACTCGATTCACTCCAAATGTTGACACAATTAGACAGCCTTTGTTGGAAATCACTCAATCATTTCAAAATAGGAAGTCAGTGTCAAGTGATCGCGTAGACGGTCAAATTCTAAGTCCAGCAATACTTGGTTCAGAGCCTAGCCAGCCAAGACATTGTATGCGATCTAATCTAAAGTCGTGCCAGATACAATCATTGGGAACAAATTTATTGTCAAAGTTTTCATCAACTGATAAGGCCACCACAAATGATAAATTAATGCCGATGGCAATCAGTATCCAAGCTGCCCATATGCCTACACAACAAAACACCTTTGTCGAATTAGGAAGTTCTTCTAAAAATGCCACGTAAGTTAGTTTTATTCTTTCAAATGATTTATAAGACGGCATAATACCTTTAGATTATTTTTAAAATGAAACGTTGTTCCAATATATGTAAACTACATTACCTTATTGAAGTTGACCTTATATTACAATATAGAATGATATGATGTTCTAACTTGAACCACAACATGAATCCCAAATCTCATCGTTTTTTTTATGCTATTGAACATGCTGCTGTTAATTGGAACAGATGCAAAACAGTAAACAGACCACGTCGTGGAAGGCCACGGAAACAGTTGGGAGTTCCACATATGGCATTGAACTTGAGCAGAAAGTTTCCTATCGGGAATATAAATCCAACGATTACCGCGCCTAACGAATCTCCCGGTATATCAATACAGTCCAGGTACATGTTTAACAATCATCATAACCAGACTACTTGGTAATTCACATCATTTCTGGATTTCTATTTTAATAAACATGAAATTTATGAAACAGGAAACAGGGCTGCAATATTGGTAACAATCACCATGTACCCCAAGACACTCAACCAACTGTTTTTCCTGTACATACACCAATCTCAAATACCACATCTAATAACAAGGACACGCATGAGTCTGGATGTCCTATTTTTACACCTACGGCGAATTTGGATTTTAATACCGACTCCGACAATGATAGCGACTTCGATCCTTTTGCAAGTAAGACTTTTTATTTTTTTTGAGTATCTTAGGTTGCTTGCATTTAGTTACTGCTAATATGCTGGATATGACTGATTTTTTTAAAATGCAAATTATTAACAAACGTTTACTGAATAGCATATCTCTCCGACGATGACTACGGTTCAAAACCATACAACGAAGATGCATCATTTACAATGAATGAGAAAACAACCACTACTTCTCTAGGTGACTTTCTTTACACTTTTTTCTGTCATTTTACAACATGGATGATAGTTCTTAAATGTAAGACATTTATCTAAAATGCCATGCCATATGCAGAATATTACGACATCGGTGAGCCTCTTATAGAATGCCGTTTTTGTAATGCAATGATGTGGTACGAAGAGAGGATGCACAAAAGTTCACACTCAGCTAATCCGAAGTTTATGTTGTGTTGTGGCAATGGGAAAGTAGAAATTCCAAAGCTGAAACAACCTCCAAACACATTAGCAAAGCTTTTGTTTGATCACAATAGTGTAGATAGCAGGAAATTTCAACAACAAATCAGAACTTATAATATGATGTTTGCCTTCACATCACCTGGGGCTAAGTTGGACAACCGTTTTAACGATGGACGCGGACCTCCTAACCTAAGGATACAAGGTCAAACGTGTCATCGAATTGGAAGTTTGTTACCTCCAGATGGTCAACCACCTAAGTTTGCCCAATTATATATCTATGACACGGAGAATGAAGTTCATAATAGAATGCAAGGTTTGAGGTATAAATTATTTGATGCACATAGTCTGCATACCATGTACATGTCCAATGTTAAGGATTACTTTTCCTCACTAATTTCTGTTACATCTCATTTTCAGGAACCCTAGCAACATTGATCCCATTGTTGTACAACTTTTGTCTACAATGCTCTATGAACATAATCCTCATGCTAAGTGTTTTCAAATGGCAAAGCATTGGTTGGAGAGCGGTGACACTCAAAATTTGAAGCTGAAATTGATTTCTGATAGGGCCACAGATGGAAGGGTGTATAATCAACCTACAGTTTCCGAAGTTGCTGCCTTGATTGTTGGTGATGTCGACACAGCTGAAATGAGGGATATAATAATGCAAAAAAAATGTGGAGGACTTCAAAGAATCAATGAGCTCCATGCCAGTTACATGGCTTTTCAGTATCCTCTGATTTTTCCCTACGGTGAAGACGGGTATAGGCCTAACATTGCTCATAGAGATAGGGCCATGTTCACCAATAACATTAGAAACCTACTTACAATCAGGGAATGGCTTTCATATCGCATTCAAACCAGGTTAACCGAAGCTAAGACTCTGTTGTGTTCGCGAAGGTTGTTCCAACAATTTCTGGTCGATGGTTACACTATGATAGAATCAGAGAAATTAAATTGGCTTCGCAAAAATCAACCAAAACTTCGGGTGTCCAAGTACAATACTCTTAATGAAGAAGGCGAACAAAGTCAAACTCCAGGTTCAAGCATAGGTAAAAGAGTTGTTTTGCCTTCATCCTTTGTCGGTGGTCGTCGGTTTATGGATCAATTGTACTATGATGGGATGGCTATTTGTAGTAAAGTTGGATTTCCTGATTTGTTCATAACATTTACATGCAACCCAAATTGGCCAGAAATTCAAAGATTACTTGCACCTCTTCATTTGCAACCACAAGATCGACCTGATATTATTTCAAGAATATTCAAAATCAAGTTTGATCAACTTCTATCAGATTTAACCAAGAAGGGAGTACTAGGCAAAGTCTTAGCATGTGAGCTAATTCTTTCTCTTTATTTTTTAATATATTTAATTTATTCTACATATATAATCCTTACCAAAAATATTTCTAACGTATTGCTTTTTTGCACTTGCTAGATATATACACGATTGAGTTTCAAAAGAGAGGACTTACACATGCACATATCTTGATCTTTTTGCATCCTTCAAACAAGTATCCAGGACCAGAAGACATTGACAAGATCATTAGTGCTGAAGTTCCCGACCCCTTGGAACAACCACGATTGTACACTTTGGTTAAATCTCATATGGTCCATGGTCCTTGTGGATTGGAAAATCTTAGGTCTCCTTGCATGAAGGATAGAAAATGCTCAAAGTTTTTTCCTAAAAAATTTCAAGCAACGACTATTGTCGACCAAGATGGATATCCCGTTTATAGGAGACGAAACAATGGACACACAATTGAGAAAAATGGAGTCATTCTTGATAGTCGTCATGTTGTCCCTCATAACCCAAGTGAGTTATTGAAGTACGAAGCACACATCAACATGGAGTGGTGCAATCAAAGTACTTCAATCAAATACCTTTTTAAATACATTAACAAAGGTTCTGATAGAATTTCCACTGTGATACAAGGTCAGGACAAAAACAATGTCGACGAAATAAAGCAATACTTGGATTGTAGATACATATCACCGAGTGAAGCATGTTGGCGTATATTTTCTTATTCCATTCACGGAAGAAAGCCAGCTGTAGAGAGATTGTATTTTCACATGGAAGGTGAAAACTCTGTGTACTACAAAGACTACGAGCAAGTTGGTAATGTTTTACTTAAACCAAGTGTAACAGAATCAATGTTTACTTCTTGGTTTGAGGCAAACAAAGCTTATGAAGAAGCAAGATTACTCACGTATGGTGACTTTGTTTCTAAATTTGTTTATCATAAACAAAGTCGGACTTGGAAGCCAAGGAAACAAGGGTATACAATTGGTCGTCTCATTTGGGTTCCTCAGAGTACAGGTGAATTGTTTTATTTAAGGATGATGCAAACTATCAAAAAGGGACCTTTATGTTATGATGATATCAAGAAAGTTGATGGAAAACAACATAAAACTTTTAGAGGTGCGTGCTTTGCCATGGGTTTCCTACAAGATGATAAAGAATTTGTTGAGGCAATTAAAGAGGCACATGTTTGGGGTTCCGGCCACTTCTTACGTAGGTTATTTGTAACCATGTTGTGTTCCTCATCCATAAACCGACCCGAACATGTGTGGAAAAAGACATGGTTGTATTTATCCGATGGTATCCTTTATGAACAACGTGCATTGACAAGAGATCAAGGTATGACTTTCGTGCCTTCTTTATTTTTCCTATTCATGTCTTTGACACATAATACTACTTATTCAAAGTACCATGCTTGAGTCATTTTTCACTCCATTTTCGATTTGATTATTAAATTAAATTATTTAGAATTCATTGTGAGTTACTATAGATATTAAGAGATACCTTACTTTGCTTGCACAAATTATAACATTGTCTTAAGGAGTTTGAGAAATGTATTGGCAATGTTGTTTTTTTTAAATCCTCGCACTAACATGATATAAGGCTTACGAGTTTATTTGAAAAGTGCTTACGAGTTTCATAAACTTTTTTTAAATAAAATTATGTAAATAAAACCATTATTATTTTATAAAAAATGTTGTTATTTCAAAAAACATTTTTTAATTAAAAGTAATATTAAATCGATGATTATTTAAACAAGCATACAACTTTTTTTTTTTTTTTTTTTTAACAATCTAAAATGTTTCATTTTTTCAGTTTTTAGAAATAATATCAAACCGTTTTCTTATAAGCGTCGATCATTTTTCTGTACTTTTAACAACGTTTTTTCACAATTAAAATATAAAAAAACTTCTAAAGATTAAATCTGCCTTGGTGGTAGATCATAATGTTACTTTATCTCATACATTAATTAATGAATCCACTAGCAGTAAAAAGTATCTTTCTTTAAAAAATAAAACCTACAAATATTAGCATTTTGGAACTTGATTTTTGTTTATTATATTAAGGGCAAAGATTCAAAATATCTCATATAAAAAGGATTGAATGGAGTATAATATATAATAAACTGTAGAATTAATGTAGAATTATGGTTGAAACATCCTTCATTATGTTGGATTAGTTTACAGCTTTTTGAATTAAATCAATGAATTGTACAATCATTCAAAGTTGTTTTAATATTTCATGAAGTGTTACAAACTTGGATCTTGAATGACATATAATGGTTGATGTGTTTTCCTTGCACTTATGATATATTAGGTTATCTTAATAGCTGTGTTACACTATTAATGGAGTGTAGGTTTGACACTAACTGATGAGGAGCTAAAAGAACTGACACTGGTGGCTATTGAGAAATTATTACAAAATAATAACAGAAGCTTGAAGGACTACAAGACAATGCCATATCCAACAGATTTTGTTGTTTTGAACTTGGGAAATAGACTAACTTATGATGAGCGTCAATATGATGTTGTTGCTCAAGAAGAATTATTTTTAAAGTTGTACTCTTCTCTTACAGGTAATATAAGTGTGACATAAGATATGTTTAAACTATATATCTTATAATGATTATTAATTGTCATAGTAATTATTTGTACCTTATATGTAGTTGAACAAAGAGGCATTTTTAAGGAAATCATGGATGCTGTGGACAGGCAAGAAGGAGGAGTGTTTTTTTTATATGGCTACGGTGGCACTGGTAAGACTTTTATGTGGAACACTCTATCAGCAGCAGTTAGGTCTCGGAAAAAAATTGTTTTGCCTGTTGCATCAAGTGGGATCGCAAGTTTATGTCTCTCCCGATAAATGGGACTGGCCCAAATAAAGGTACAGACGCGAACGGTCGGCGAGAGGGACAGTGAGAACACACAGCCGTGAACTCACTGGAGATGAATAGAGTCGCCAGCTAGGCATTTTTATCCCGGAGGAAAGGCAATGCTGCATAGACCTGGAAAAGAGATGGATAAGACGGTTGCGAACCAGAGAGACTGAGAAAGGGGGTTGGTTATAACCTGGGAAGGTATTAGCACCCAGATTGTCCGCCGTACTCGACGGGATCCACGCTTAAAAGATTTGTGTTTTAAAGGGGTAGTGTCAGTGCAATCTATGTATAAAAGAGCTGGAAAATGATGTACAGGTGTCGGTGTAAAAGAAGTGTAAAGTGTATAAGAGAAGTGTCAGTGTGAGAACAGGAGTGAAATGCTCAAGACTATGAGGCTCAAATAATAATGCTGGAAGGAGGGGGAATATTCAGAGACTTTTGTTCGATAACTATTAAGTTATGCCTACGTATCCTCTCGTGCAATGAGGAAGTCAGAACACCGTAGTTCGACCCAAAGAGACTGAAAGATGAATTGACTTGTGAACTGCTTGCTTGTCTATGCTCAAGTGTATGACCTGTCAGGCTCAGGTGCAAACTGTCTTGCATTAGACGGAAGAAGTGAGTTCTCGTTTGTGAGTGAGTGAGGTGAGAAAAGAATCCCGAAGGAGACGATTATTGTTTGTTTTTGTGTTTTCAGTCTTTTATTGCTTTTTGAAGTTTGTCATAAGTTAATGAGCTTAAGCCTAAACCAATGGGTTTAGTAAACTCATCACATCTTCCCTCTGATTAGGGGTAATGAGAATACCTTAAGTGTGAAGTCAGCATCTCACACTTAATCACCTTTGATGCAGGGTTAAGATCATTAACCTACTTGTGATTATTTAGATGTTTTTGGTGTTTTTGTTTAGTGTTGAGTAATGAGATTAAGCCATAATCAAGGATTAAACAGACTCATTACACCATCCTAATAGAAGGATAATAGATGAGAATGTTTAAGCTAAGGAAAGCTCCTCAACTTAATCCATGATTAGGGATTAAACTCATGACAAAACAAGCCTTTGATTAAGTGGATTTTATTTAATGATATGATGATGAAGTGATTTTTAGGGTTTGTAAGACAACTTGAGGGGGACTTGTCCATTAACTCTAGGGTTAGTCCTTCTTAACCAATTAAGGAAGAATTAGAACCCTAATGCAAGGCCCAAGTTACAAGCTTGATGTCTTGATGATTATTAGATGGATTAATTAAAGGATTTAAACACATTAAGGGTTTAACACTTAGGATTAAAGTTATATACTCCATCCTAATAGAAGGATGCAGGCATAAGCTTAATCACAAAGCCTTAAAGCCTTTAGGGTTTAGTCCCGGATTATGAGATGAGAAGAGAAGACTCAATGAGACACAAAGGTGAAACTAGGAGGGGGACTAAACAAAACCCTAATCATTGTCATACATGGTTGTTCCTAAGGTTTGTGAGGTTTACAGGAGCAATCTTCAGAAGAACCACCAGGAAGCAGATGAAAGGATCAGGAGAAGCAAAGCAACTTGCTTCATTTAAGAAGTCAAGTCACTTGAGGAAAGAAAGTGAGAAGAAGAAGAATGAGCAAGCTCAATCTCAAACACAAAGTAAAAATGCAGCAAGGATGCATAAAAGAGATGAAGAGAAGTTATGAGAAGTGAAGGCAAATTCACTTCTCAAAGTCACTTACCACCTGAAAAGTTAGAAAAGAAAATGCAATGCAATGCAAAATGAGATAAAATGGTATGATGAAAAACCAAACCAGAAGCACATACATTATGTTAATGATGCTATGAGATGCTACAAAACAGAAACAACACATGTGGATGATCATACAAACTTATGGATGCAAATGAAGCAAGTTAGGACACATGAACACACATGAAAAGTTATGAGATGCATATGGCATACAACATGGCAAATGAAAGATGCAATGATCAAACATGCTTTCAATTTGTCTTATGATGTTAAATGAATCACATGGATGCATAAAATATCATGGCAAGTCAAGGCATGAATGCAAATGCAAGATGGATGCATATGAAAGCCCAAATTAGGGTTTATGAACAATACAACAAACAAAACCCAAAATCAGAAGCAAACAACATTACAAAAAATTGAAAATGCACTCAAAGGATCCCTAAACCTATACTAATCCACTGCCCAAAGGAGAAGTCTCAACTCTTAACCTAGTTCAAGATATGATTTTCCTAAGTTTTCTAGGGTTTTAGGGTTCCTTAACAAGAAAATTACCAAACAAAATGAAAATGAAAGATCAAATTATGGCCATTTAATCTCACAAACTACATGCTAAACACAATGCAATGCAAAAATAATCAAGGTCCAACTCTTTAGGGTTAGGCAGAAATGATTTTTGGAAGTTTGGATCAAAATAATGCATAAAAATGATTTTAATTCCATAGAAAATTCTCAAAATGCATCAAGATCAAAAAATAAATTTGTTTTGAGGGTTGGACAATGTTTCTAAATGTTTTTAAAGGTTCCATGAATTTTTTGGTGATTTTTAGATACCTAAAAGTATTTTTAATTAATTAATTCTCATTAATTAATTAAAAAGAAACTTTTAAATATTTAAAAATACTTTTTTAATGCTAAAAATGAAAATAAAAATATTTTTGTGTTTTAAAAATTAATGAAACTCTTGACAAAAAATTTCATAATTTTTAAATGGTTTTTACTATTTTAAATAAATTGGACAAATTAAATGGAATAAAAAGAAAAGAAAATAAAATAAATGGGAAGTATGCAGGATGGAAGGCCAGGATTCATTCTGGGTTTGAAAGCTTTGACCACGCGCCAAATCCAGTGGTCCAAATTCAAACTGAAACTAATTAGATTTATGAATTAATTAATTGAGATTAGGGTTTAATGAGTGCATCTGGACCACACACCCACGCGCCAAGTCAACCAGGTCAACTGATCCAACGCACCAGATTTAAACTGCACTTAATGACGTGATTAAAACCCTAATGATTTTCAGGTGGCCGGAGAAGACCTCCGGTCGTCTTCTCCGGTGGGAACCCCACCTGAAAATCCCTAAAATCCTCAAAACGCAACTAAAATGGAATCTAAACAAACAGAAATCTTCCCCATACTTCACTGAATCAAAACCCCAAGCTAAAACTCATTTATCTTTCTTTAATCACATGAATCGAAACAAAACATTTCTTAGGTCAGGAAGTTTCAGAACATGATTAAACTCTTATTTCTTCACCATTTTCAAAACTAAAGACATCAGAGCAATCAGTGAATCATGAAGAACAACTTAAGAACTTTAAAAATCATTTCTGGAAAAAAAGTTCTTGAGCTACCTGAGTTTCGAAGCTTTCAATCTTGCAACTTTCTGACCCCTTCCTTTGATGCAAACCACTCCCTTTGGTCCCTTGATGATGTCTGGATGCTTAGCAAGAGTTTATGTTGGCTGGTTTGAGAGTTTGAACAAGTTCTGTTCAAACTCAGGTGGGAATCGTGTTTTGGATTCAGGCTGTTTCTGGCAATGGTGAGGGGTTCTTTGTGATCAGGATGATGAGTGGAGAAGGTTTGTGAAGTTTGTTTTTATGTTTGTGGCTTGTATGCTGAGTTTCGAAAGGTTTTGCTCTTGAGAGTGAAAATGAGGAAGTGATGATCTTGCTGGTTTCAGGCTCTTGTGTTATGTTGCTTGGCTTGCCATTTGTTTGTATAAACAATGCTGATTGGTCAGAGGATGTGACCTGCCCTTTTTTGATAGGTGTAGTAGCTTTTGCCAAAATGTCAACTTCTTGTAAGAGAGGCATGGGTCAAGTTTCAGCCAAGTACAAAGGGTGTGGGCTGCGCAGCAAGGTGAAGGGAAAGGCTAGGGCTGGTTCAGTAGCCAAGGCAGCAAGTGGGTGAAGTGTGATGATGGTTTTTGCAACTTGCTTGCTTTTGCTTTCCATGAAAATATCTTGCCTTACAAACCATGAAACATGTGATTTCTTTGGTCCAATATGAATTTTAGGACTTGTGTGATGCTTGTGTATTGGTTTGATATCAACTAGAAGTCACAAATGCCTTTGGTACAAGATTTTGCAAATTTCTCATTTGGTGCATAACTTGAAATTTAATGATTTTAGCCAACTTTGATGCACCATAACTTTTGATCCAAGATGAATTAGGTCATGTTCTTGTACTTTTTGAAAAGGGAAAGATCTAATCTACAACTTTCATGACCAAAGTTTTTCCATTTGAAGCATTTTTGGATCAAAAAGTAAGGGTTGAAAAAGTTGCATAAAATGACATTTCATTAAAAGTCAACCTTGCCCAAAAAAGTCAACTTTGCAAAAACTTGTAATTCTTGAATTTTGTGAACTTCAAACTTCTTCCATGATCAAATAAAGATCAAATACACTCAAAATGATGAAGATCACCCCTTGGTTGGGTCATTGGGGCCCTCAGATGCCCTGATTTTGCACTGACTTGTCCAGAAAGTCAACTCTTGATCAGATGACTTCCCCATGGAATTTCTTCATGAAAATTGATATACACACTCCCTATACCATATAGAGACCAATAGAAACAAGAATGACCAAAAAATTTGAAGTTATGGCCTCTGAAACCAAAACCCTAATTTTAGGTCATCTGTGCAGTCAAGCCTGGCTCTGCCTCTACACCAATCCCAGTTCTTGTGATTCTTTGGCATTCCTGACTTTAAGAGGATGTAATATGATGCTTGAACACATATGGATCCCTTTGAAGTGATTGATGACCCTTGGAGTGGCTCAAGAAGCTCTTGGATTGCTCAGATCACAAACCCTAGATGCAGGTGACTTAGAATCTATGCAGTGAATCAAAAATGTGATATGAGATGGTATGATTGAGTTTATGCATATGAAATGATCACAAGCCATGGTGAATGGGTGAGGGCAAATTTGGGGTGTTTACAGCTACCCCTATTCAAACATGAGTTAGCTGTGCAGGATGTAAGCAACGGCTTAACAGGCAAGCGAGATAACTTGTGGTTGAATACCAAAGACAGTCCAAAATTTGCACTCACAGAATGAAGAAGAAAAGGGATATAGATTGTAAAGGAAAATAAAGTATATTGTAAAGTGTGGGCGAAGGAGGACGACCGTCGAGCAGAGGACGACTGCTGGGTAAAGAGCAATGACGGGGACGGCCGACATGCTGGGAAAAGTGCGGAAAATAAAGCAATGGCGGGGACGGCCGACATGCTGGGGATAAAAGAATTATGATGGGGACGGCCATCAAGATAAAGCTGTAAAATTCTTTGGGGATTAATGAAACATGACGGGGACGGCCATAAAGTTCATAAAGGTAAAGTAACCAACGATGGGGACGACCATCGGGTTAAAAGAAAAGGGACCACGATGGGGACGGCCATCGGGTTAAAGAATAAATGAAATAAACAGATGATGAGGTACGATCATCAAAGGTGAAGGACGATCACCTAGCAGGGGACGGCTGCTCTGTTGGGTAAGATGAGGGACGGTCATCTAAGTTGGAGGACGACTACCTGGCAGGGTACGGCTGCCGAAAGTATCGCGACATAGGACGAATGCCGGATAAAAGGTCAACGATGGGGACGGCCATCGGACGAGCATGATGGAGGACGACCATCAAGAGGTGGAGGACGACCACCTAGCAGGGGACGGCTGCTCTCAAGGTTTATCATGACATAGGACGAATGCCAGATAACCAAAACCAACAATGGGGACGACCATTGGATAAAATGATGAAGGACGATCATCAAAAGGTGGAGGACAACCACCTAGCAGGGGACGGCTGCTAAATATCACGACATAGGACGAATGTCGGATAGAAAATCAACGATGGGGACGGCCATCAGATGAGCATGATGGAGGACGACCACCTAGCAGGGTACGGCTGCTCTCGGGGTTTATCATGACACAGGACGAGTGTCAGATAAAAAAAGAAAATTTGCTTTGTTGGCGACCTACTGGGGAATAGTAAACACGGACGAGTGTTTACATCCAAGAAACAAAAGATATAAGTGTTTAGATATTTGTGTATAGATTAAAGATGCGGACGAGCATCCTTAAGACTACGATACGGACGAGTATCGGGTAGAAAAAAATACTGACACGTGTTCAGAGATGATGATACGGACGAGTATCAACTGGTTATCAAGGAACACGGACAAGTGTTGAATCTGAGAGGACTCTTCTGGGAGAATAGTAGACACAGACGAGTGTCTAAATTCAAGAAGACGGAAGTGTTTGACACGGTGTATGGATTAAAGATGCGGACGAGCATCCTTAAGACTATGATACGGACGAGTATCATGTAGAAACAAACGCTTGACGCATGTTCTGAGATGATGGTAAGGACGGGTACCAACTGGTTAACAAAGAACAAGGACTAGTGTTGAATCTGTGGGGATATATAAGTGGTATATATAAGATACGGACGAGTATCAGTATAAGAGTGAGTGGTGTATAGATGAGTATTTAACTGCTGGGGAGAGCGACACGGACGAGTGTCAAAAGGAGAAGAGTGTGATATGAACAAGTATCTGATATACAAAGTGTAGACGACTGCGCTGGGGATATGACACGGACGGGTGTCAAAGGATTGTCATATGTAAGTATATGTGAGTGCAAAGAGGACGTCTTTGGCTTTCTGCTGGGTTATGACACAGATGGGTGTCAACAAGTGTCTGTAATACGAGTGGTTTTGTTTGTAAGGAGTGCTCGGGAGACTTTATTGGGGAGTGAAGACACGGAAGGGTGTTAAAGGGAGTATATATACTGGTGTTTGGGAATGCAAGGCAACTGTGTCTGTTGGGGAATCTCCGCTAGGGATTTTGGGGAAAGTATTCTGTATATTGATGGATTGTCATTATTCACAAGTGTTGATTCAAAACATGGCTTACGATTATGCTGTATGCTTGATTTTTTGCCGCAATGCTCCGTATTAAACGGAATGCTACGCTTTGTGGGTGAACATGATGCGAATGCTATGATTATGCGAGGATACCAATCCGGGACTCGGATCCCGTTGCCACGAAGATCTTCGATCGATCTGCTTGAAATGGATGTCCCAGCTGGGGATGAGATCGTTGGAAGATCTGACAAGATGCATCTTCTTGGGGAAATGGGTCAATGATAGACCCATCTCAGTAATGATGGACCCAGCTGGGGTTTGAAGGAGTTTTCTTCACTCTGTTGTGATTCCTCCGTGCGCTGCTCTTCTGGACAGAAGTCGATGCTCTGTGGGGAAATGGTTCCCTGACTTTTGTACTCGGCTGAGGAAGGAATGGCAACTCGGCTGGGGAGAAGTAACAAGTGGCAACTCGGCTGGGGAGAAAACACTTTGAGTGTTAAGACTGAGCGAGCATTGATCTGCCAGCTTGCTGGGATGAAACTCACATGCCCCAAGTTGCGCTCTGGATACCTACAATCCTGCAAAGATAGGGAAACACACAAGTGTTCCCGGGGTATCCCTTACTGGATTTCCATGATAAGAGTTTAGACACTTCTGAGAGTAAGTATATTTCCTGCAAGCACGTTTTTATTTGAAGATAAACATCTGTATTCTATGCAATCGGTTTTTTTCTTAAGACATCAGACATCTTTGCAAATAAAAATGTACAAGGCGAGACATGACTGAAAATCTGATTTTATTAATTCGTATGCCCTGAATGGGCGAGATACAGTCGAAGAAACAAATCCCCTGTGTCGCTCCCGAAGATTTGCATCCCGGTACAAGCGCGAACGGTCGGCGAGAGGGACAATGAGAACACACAGCAGTGAACTCACTGGAGATGAATAGAGTCGCCAGCTAGGCATTTTTATCCCGGAGGAAAGGCAATGCTGCATAGACCTAGAAAGATACGGATAAGATGGTTGCGAACCAGAGAGACTGAGAAAGGGGGTTGGTTACAACCTGGGAAGGTATTAGCACCCAGATTGTCCGCCGTACTCGACGGGATCCACGCTTAGAAGATTTGTGTTTTAAAGGGGTAGTGTCAGTGCAATTTGTGTGTAAAAGGGATGGAAAAGAATGTACGGGTGTCAGTGTAAGAAGTGTGAAGTGTATAAATGATGTGTCAGTGTGAGAATAAGAGTGAAATGCTCATGATCATGAGGCTAAAAGAATGAGGCTTGAAAGAGGGGGAATATACAGAGACTTTTGTTCGATAACTGTTAAGTTATGCCTACGTATCCTCTCGTGCAATGAGGAAGTCAGAACACCGTAGTTCGACCCAAAGAGACTGAAAGATGAATTGACTTGTGAACTGCTTGCTTGTCTATGCTCAAGTGTATGACCTGTCTGGATCAGGTGGAAACTGTCTTGCATTAGACGGAAGAAGCGAGTTCTCGTTTGTGAGTGAAGGTGATGAGAAAAGAATCCCGGAGGAGACGATTGTTGTTTGTTTTTTTGAGTTTTCAATCTTTTATTGCTTTTGAGAAGTTTGTCATAGATTAATGAGCTTAAGTCTAAACCAATGGATTTAGTAAACTCATCACATCCTCCCTCTGATTAGGGGTAATGAGAATACCTTAAGTGTGAAGTCAGATTCTCACACTTAATCACCTTTGATGTAGGATCAAGATCATTAACCTACTTGTGATTATTTAGATGTTTTTGTGGTTTTTGTTTAGTGTTAAGTAATGAGATTAAGCCATAATCAAGGATTAAACAGACTCATTACACCATCCTAATAGAAGGATAATAGATGAGAATGTTTAAGCTGAGGAAAGCTCCTCAACTTAATCCATGATTAGGGATTAAACTCATGACAAAACAAACCTTTATTAAGTGGATTTTATTTAATGATATGATGATGAAGTGTTTTTTAGGGTTTGTAAGACAACTTGAGGAGGACTTGTCCATTAACACTAGGGTTA
The DNA here is from genome assembly GCA_963966055.1 of Lathyrus aphaca. Taxonomy (NCBI): domain Eukaryota; kingdom Viridiplantae; phylum Streptophyta; class Magnoliopsida; order Fabales; family Fabaceae; genus Lathyrus; species Lathyrus aphaca. Next base: position 425,549,218 of record OZ014523.1, on the reverse strand, counting down.
GTCCTTCTTAACCAGTTAAGGAAGAATTAGAACCCTAATGCAAGGCCCAAGTTACAAGTGTGATGTCTTGATGATTATTAAATGGATTGATTAAGAGATTTAAACACATTAAGGGTTTAACACTTAGGATTAAAGTTATACACTCCATCCTAAGAGAAGGATGCAGGCATAAGCTTAATCACAAAGCCTTAAAGCCTTTAGGGTTTAGTCCCTGATTATGAGGTGAGAAGAGAAGACTCAAAGAGATGACACAAAGGTAAAATCTAAGAGGGGAGACTAATCAAAACCCTAATCATTGTCATGCTTGGTTGTTCCTAAGGTTTGTGAGGTTTTCAAGAGAAATCTTCAAAGGAGCCACCAGGAAGCAGATGAACAGGATCAAGAGAAGCAAAGTGACTTGCTTCATTCAAGAAGTCAAGTCACTTGAAGAAAGAAAGTGGGAAGGAGAAGAATGAGCAAGCTCAAACTCATACACATGTAAAAATGCAGCAATGGATGCAAGAGAGATGAAAAGAGAAGTTATGAGAAGTGAAGGCAAATTCACTTCTCAAAGTTACTTACCACCTGAAAGGTTAGAAAAGAAATGCAATGCAATGCAAAATGGGATGAGATGACATGATGCAAAACAAAACCAGAAGCATGTTGATGATGATAATGATGCTATGAAGTGATACAAACATGAGGCAGCACATGGAAATGTTCATACAAGCTTATGGATGCATATGAAGCAAGCTAGGAACCATGAACATACATGAAAAGTTATGAAGTGCACAATGCAAACAACATGGCAAACACATGATGCAATGATCAAACATGCTTTCTATATGTCTTAAGATGTCAAATGAATCAAATGGATGCTTGAAATGTCATGGCAAGTCATGTTATGCAAGAGAATGCAAGATGGATGCAAATGAAAGCCCAAACTAAGGTTTATGGATCAAACAACAAACAAAAACCCAAAACAGAAGCAAACCATAGGATAAAAAATGGAAAATACCACTCAAAGAAACCCTAACCCTATACTAAACCAAGGTCCAAAGGGGAGGTCTCAACTCTTAACCAATCTCAAGTTATGAATTTTACAAGTTATTAGGGTTTTTAGGGTTCCTAAACAAAAGAAGTACCAAACAAATTGAAAATGAGGAATCAAATCATGGCCATTTTATCCTAGAAACCACATGCTAAACACAAAACAATGCAAGAAGAATCAAAGTCCAACTCCTCATGAATAGGCAGAAATGATTTTTTGAACTTATGATCAAAATAATGCACAAAAATGATTTTTATTCAATGAGAAATTCTTAAAATGCATCAAGATCAAAAAAGAAATTTGGTTTTAAGGTTGGACAATGTTTCTAAATGTCTTAGAACATTTCATGAATTTTTTGATGATTTTTAGATACCTAAAAGTATTTTTAATAAATTAATTTCCATTAATAAATTAAAAATAATCATTTAAATATTTCAAAATACTTTTTTAATGATAAAAATAAAAACAAAAATATTTTTGTGTCATAAAAATTAATAAAACTTATGAGAAAAAGTTTCATAATTTTTACACATTTTTTACTATTTTAAATAAATTGTGCAAGTTAAATGAAAAAGAAATGAAAATAAATTAAAATAAAAGGAAAGTAATCAGAATGGAGGGCCAGGATGAGCTCTGGGTTTAAATTGGTTGACCAGCGCGCATCTGGACGGCTGGGGTTGCATCTGAGCCAATTAACCTAATTATGAATTAATTAATCTAATTAATTGAATTAGGGCTAATCAAAGTGATCTGGGCCCTTCACCTGCGCGCGAAGTCAACTAGTCAAACCAATCCAACGCACGAAATTCAAATGGGAGTTAATGACTGGATTAGGGCATAATGACATTCAGGCTGCCGGAGAAGACTTCCGGTCGTCTTCTCCGGCCAGCATCCCCCCTGAGAATCCCCAAAACTCTAAAAACCTAACTAAAACGAAATCTAAAAACTGGGAAATGATCCCCACTCACTCACGAACCAAAACCCCTAATCAAAACAAATTTATATTTCCTAACAAGGCCGAATCGAAGCAAACAAAAATTAGGTCAACTGAGTTTCAGAGATCAATTAAACTCTCATTTCATCACCATTTCAAAAACTAAAAGCATATTCATGATCAGGAAGACATGTAGAACAAGTTTAGAACTTAAAAATCCATTTCTGGAAAAAAAGTTCTTGAGCTACCTGAGATTCGAAGCTTTCACTCCAGCAACTTTCAGACCCCTTTTCCTTGTGCAATCCACTCCTTAGGACCTCTTGATGATGTTTGAATGCTCAGGAGAAATTTATATTGGCTGGATGAGGAGTTTGAGTAACTTCTGCTCAAACTCAGTTGAACATGGCAATGATGATTCTGGCTATTTCTGGCAAGGGTGAAAGGTTGTTTGTGGTCCAGATGATGAGTGGAGAAGGTTTGTGAAGTTTGTTTGGATGTTTGTGAGCTGTGGAGAGAGATTCGAATGAAACTGCAGCTTGAGGTGAATGATGGCAATGGGGTGTTCTTGATCAAAACAGACCTGGCTCTTGGTGGTTTCTCCTCAACAAGGCAAGGTGAGATGATTAAAGGAATTTGTTTGAGTGTTTGTGTGTTGTGCAGGCAGATTCGAAGCAAAATGCAAAATGGGGTGTGTTTTGTGTATGTGATGCTTGAGAGTGTTTCAGCCTGGCCTGGTGTTATGTTTAGCTTGCAAATGGAAAGTATAAACAATTCTAATTGGCCAGATGATGTGACATGGCCTGCTGTGATAGGTAAGTCACCTTTTGCAAAATGTCAACTTCTTTGTAAGAGAGGCATGGGCTAAGTTATAGCTTGGTACATGAGCATGGGCTGGCGCAGCATGGTATGTGAGTGAAGCTAGGGAGGTTCAGCATCCAATGCATCAAGTTGGTGAAGTGTGATGAGTGTTTTTGCAAGTTGTTACTTTTTGAAACTTTGTGAAAAATGCCTTGTTACACAAACCATAAACATGTGATCTTGGTTCCATTCTGATTTTTAGGACATATAGAATGTTTATGTCATGGTTTGAAGTGAATTAGAAGTTACAAATGGCATTGGTTCATGATTTTGCAAAATTCTCATTTGGTGCACATCTTGAAAATCAATGATTTTTGCCAACTTTGTCACACCATAACTTTTGATCCAAGAAGAATTTGATCATGTTCTTGTACTTTTTGAAAAGGGAAAGATGTAATCTACAACTTTCATGACCAAAGTTTTTCCATTTGAAGCATTTTTGGATCAAGAATCAAGGCTTGAAAAATGACCTAAAATGAAGCATTCTTGAAAAGTCAACTATGCCCAAAAAGTCAACATTTGCAAAAACTCCAAATTCTTGATTTTTGTGAACTTCAACCTTCTTCCATGATCAAATAAAGATCATATACACTCAAAATGATGAAGATCACCCATTGTTTGGGTCATTGGGGGCCTCAGATGCCCTGATTTTGCACTGACTTGCTTGAAAAGTCAACTCTTGATCAGATGACTTCCCCATGGAATTTCTTCATGAAAATTGATATGCATACTCCCTATACCATATAGAGACCAATAGAAACAAGAATGACCAAAAAAATTGGAATTATGGCCCCTGAAACCAAAACCCTAGTTTTAGGTCAACTGTGCAGTCTATCCTGGCTCTGCTTCCATGCAAACCTTAATTCTTGTGATTCTTTTGAAATCTTGACTTTGAGAGGATGGAATATGATACAAGAACACACATGGATCCCTTTGAAGTGATTGGTTGCCTTTGGAGTGGCTCAAGAAACTCTTGGATTGCTCAGGTCACAAACCCTAGGTGCAGATGACTTAGAACCTATGCAGTGAATCAAAAATGAGATATGAGATGGTATGATTGTGTTTATGCATATGAAATGATCACAAGCCATGGTGTGAATGGGTGAGGGCAAATTTGGGGTGTTTACAGCTGCCCCTATTCAAACATGGGTTAGCTGTGCAGGGTGTAAGCGAAGGCTTAACAGGCAAACAAGATAACTTGTGGTTGAATACCAAAGACAGTCCAAAATTTGCACTCACAGAAATGAAGAAGAAAAGGGATATAGATTGTAAAAGGAAAATAAAGTATATTGTAAAACGTGGGCGACGGAGGACGACCGTCGAGTAGAGGACGACTGCCGGGTAAAGAGCGATGACGGGGACGGCCGACATGCTGGGGAGAGTTTGTGAAGTAAAGCGATGACGGGGACGGCCGACATGCTGGGGATAAAAAGTAAAGCCAAGACGGGGACGGCCGACTAGCTGGGAAAACAAGATACTACGATGGGGGACGGCCATCAGGATAAAGCTGTAAAATTTTCTGGGGATCGAATGAAACATGACGGGGACGGCCATCAAGTTCATAAAGCAAAGTGACCGACGATGGGGACGGCCATCGGGATAAAAAGAAAAGGGACCACGACGGGGACGGCCATCGGGTTAAAGAATAAATGAAATAAACAGGTGATGAGGTACGGTCATCAAAGGTGAAGGACGATCACCTAGCAGGGGACGGCTGCTCTGTCGAGGTTAAGATGAGGGACGGTCATCTAAGGTGAAGGACGATCACCTGGCAGGGTACGGCTGCCGAAAATATCGCGACATAGGATGAATGCCGGATAAAATGGTCAACGATGGGGACGGCCATCGGACGAGCATGATGGAGGACGACCATCAAGAGGTGGAGGACGACCACCTAGCAGGGAACGGCTGCTCTCAAGGTTTCTCATGACATAGGACGAATGCCAGATAACCAAAATCCAAAATGGGGACGGCCATTGGATAAAATGATGAAGGACGATCATCAAAAGGTGGAGGACGACCACCTAGCAGGGGACGGCTGCTAAATATCAACGATGGGGACGGCCATCGGATGAGCATGATGGAGGACGACCATCAAGAGGTGGAGGACGACCACCTAGCAGGGTACGGCTGCTCTCAGGGTTATCATAACACAGGACGAGTGTTAGATAAAACGGAAAATTTGCTTTGTTGGCGATCTACTGGGGAGAAGTAAACACGGACGAGTGTTTATATCCAAGAAACAAAAGGTATAAGTGTTTAGATGTTAGTGTATAGATTAAAGATGCGGACGAGCATCCTTAAGACTATGATACGGACGAGTATCAGGTAGAAACAAACTGACACGTGTTCAGAGATGATGATACGGACGGGTATCAACTGGTTAACAAAGAACACGGACGAGTGTTGAATTTGAGGGGATTCTTCTGGGGAATAGTAGACACAGACGAGTATCTATATTCAAGAAGATACAGTGTATGACGCGGTGTATGGATTAAAGATGAGGACGAGCATCCTTAAGATTATGATACGGACGAGTATCATGTAGAAACAAACACTAGACGCAATGTTCCGAGATGATGGTACGGACGAGTACCAACTGGTTAACAAAGAACAAGGACTATTGTTGAATCTGTGGGGATATAGATGGTGTATACAAGATACAGACGAGTATCTGTATAAGTATGACATGAGTAGCGAGTATGAGTATTGTACAGATGGATACTTTAACTGCTGGGGAGAGTGACACGGACGAGTGTCAAAAGGAGAAAAGTATAATATAAACAAGTATATGGGTGATGAAAGTGTAAGCGACTGCGCTGGGGATATGACACGGACGGGTGTCAAGAAAGTGTATATACTAGTATATGTGAGTGCAAAGAGGATGTCTTTGGCTTTCTGCTGGTGATTTGACACGGACGGGTGTCAGGAAGTATCTGTAGTACGGGTGATCTTGTTTGTAAAGTGTATTCAGGCAACTTTACTGGGGAGTGATGACACGGACGGGTGTCAAAAGGTGCATATACTGGTGTTTGTGATTTAGAGGCCACTGCTTTCGCTGGGGACTCTGGTGGGGATTTTTGTGTATTGTATTCTGTATACTGACAGATGGTTTATTATTCACAAGTGTTCGATTCACAACATGACTTATAATTATGCTATGTGTTTGAATTTTGCCGTAATGCTCCGTATTAGACGGAATGCTACGCTGTGTGGGTGAATATGATGCAAATGCCATGATTTATGCAAAGATATCGATCCGGGATTCGGGTCCCGATGCTGTGAAGATCTCTGGTCGATCTGCTTGAAGCGGACATCCCAGCTGGGGGTGAGATTATTGACAGATCTGATGAGATGCATCTGCTTGGGGATCTAGGTCACTGATGGACATATCCTTGTAATATAGGACCCAGCTGGGGTTTGTAGAAGCCTTCTGTACTCTGTTGTGACTCCTTCATGCGTTGCTCTTCTGAATAGAGGCTGAGGATTCTGTGGGGAGATGATTCCCTGACTTCGCATTCTGCCGAGGAAGAACGATTGGTAATACAGCTGGGGAATGTTGTTGGTAACTCAGCTGGGGAGAGTAATGAGAGGCAAACTCAGCTGGGGAGAAAGCACCTTGAGTGCTAAGACTGTTTGTCGATTTGCCAACTTGCTGGGATGTAACTTGCATGCCCCAGGTTGCGTTCTGGATACCTGCAATCCTGCAAAGATAAGGAAACGCACAAAAGGTCCCGAGGTATCCTTTACTGGATTCCGTCATAGGAGTTAAGCATTCTCAAGAGTAAGTATATTCCCTGCAAGCATGTGTTTCTATTTTTAGTGAAAAACATCTGTACTTATGCAATTAGTTTTAGAGACATCAGACATTCTTTGCAAACGAAATATGTACAAGACGAAACATGACTGAAAAATCTGATTTTATTAATTCTTGTGCCCTGAATTGGCAAGATACAGTCAAGGAAACAAATCTCCTAAAATAAGGAGATTGTTACAAATTGAGAAACAAAGTGCTGGCGATGTTGACGACGCTTTCAAAGGAGCTTCCTCTTCTGCTATGACTCGTATGACAATGACGTTCTTCTCGCCTTGCTTTCTGAAGAAGGCTGATTCTGATTGAAGCTTGATCCTTTTGAAGCTTTCCAAGTTGCAAGTGATACAGACGAATTCAGAATGCAGTTGTTCGCTTATTCCCTTATTTTGCATGGATCGCCCTTTCGGGTTTTCAATCCATCGGGATACCCATTTTTGCCTGAGTTGTCCAATGCGGCTTTTCATCTCAGCGGGTGTACATTTTTATTTATTTTCCCTTATTTTTGCCCGAGTCTTTTATTCTGTTTTTGACTCGCCGGGATGCCCTATTTTTGCCTGGACTTACATTCTGTTTTTGTGTCCAGCGGGTCCTTTTTATGCGAAGTATTTTTTAACTGCATCTGAATTCACAGGGGACGGGAAGTCTTCACCATCCATGGTACTGAGCATCAGCGCTCCACCAGAGAAAACCTTCTTTACCACGAATGGTCCTTCATAATTTGGAGTCCATTTGCCCCTGTGGTCTGTATGAGGAGGGAGGATTCTCTTCAGCACAAGATCTCCTACTTGGTACTCTCGGTGCCTGACTTTCTGATCGAAGGCTTTCTTCATTCTCTTTTGATATAATTGCCCATGACAGATTGCAGCCAATCTCTTTTCTTCAATCAGACTCAATTGTTCGTATCGGGCCCTAACCCATTCTGCTTCGTTCAGTTTAACATCCATTAGTACCCGCAGAGAGGGTAATTCAACTTCAACAGGTAGGACTGCCTCCATACCATAAACAAGCTGATACGGTGTTGCCCCAGTGGATGTCCTGATTGACGTGCGGTACCCATGCAAGGCAAATGGTAGCATTTCATGCCAATCTTTTTAAGTGACTACCATCTTCTGCACAATCTTCTTGATATTCTTATTTGCTGCCTCAACAGCGCCATTCATCTTTGGCCTGTAAGGAGAAGAATTGTGATGTTGGATCTTGAAGTCCCGGCATAATTCAGCCATCATCTTGTTGTTCAAGTTGGAACCATTATCAGTAATGATTCGCTCGGGAACTCCGTACCGACAGATGATATCTCTCTTTAGAAATCTGGCTACCACTTGTCTTGTAACATTTGCATATGAGGCTGCTTCAACCCACTTGGTGAAATAATCAATGGCGACTAGGATGAATCTGTGGCCATTTGAAGCAGTCGGCTCAATCTTGCCAATCATATCAATGCCCCACATGGCAAAGGGCTAGGGTGAAGACATTATATTCAAAGGATTGGGAGGCACATGCACCTTATCCGCATAGATCTGACACTTATGGCATTTTCTGGCGTAGGCACAACAGTCGGCATCCATTGTGATCCAGTAATAGCCTGATCTTAGCAATTTCTTAGCCATGGCATGCCCTCCAGCATGGGTACCAAAGGATCCTTCGTGCACTTCGTGCATCAACAAGTCTGCTTCCGTTCTATCAACACATCTGAGGAGTACCATATCAAAGTTTCTCTTGTATAGGGAACCATCAGTGTTCAGAAAGAAACTACCAGCAAGCCTTCTCAAAGTCTTCTTATCATTGGAAGATGCCCCAGGTGGGTATGTTTGATCCTCCAAGAAGCACTTGATATCATGGAACCAAGGCTTATCATCTTTGACAACATCTGCTGCAAACACATATGCCGGTCTATCAAGTCTGGACACTGAAATTTGAGGTACGAAGTTGGCAGCTTGAACTTTGATCATAGATGAAATGGTAGCCAGAGCATCTGCAAACTGATTCTCGTCCCGAGGGATATACTCAAGCTTGACCGTTGTGAAGAAAGTCAATAACCTTCTTGTATAATCCCTGTAAGGTATCAGATGATCCTGGTGGGTGTACCATTTGTCGTTGGTTTGATTAACTACCAGAGCTGAATCTCCGAATACAGTCAATGTCTTGATCCTGAGGTCAATGGCTTCCTCAAGACCCATAATGCAAGCTTCGTATTTAGCTTCGTTGTTAGTGCAGTTGAAGGTGAGTTTTGCCGAGAAAGGCATGTGAACTCCCTTAGGTGTAATGAGCACTGCACCAACACCACGACCATTCATATTAACAGCCCCATCAAACATCATAGTCCATTCTTCCTCCGGGTCATGCCCTTCAATGTGAACAGGCTCTTCATGGTCTTTTGCTTTTATGAACATGATGTCTTCATCAGGGAAGTCAAATCTCATAGGCTGGTAGTCATCAATAGGTTGCTCAGCAAGATATTCAGATAGTACACTGCCCTTGATGGCTTTCTGAGATGTGTACTGGATGTCATATTCTGTAAGAATCATTTGCCATCTTGCAACCCGTCCGGTAAGCGCCGGCTTCTCAAATATGTACTTGACTGGGTCCATTTTTGAGATTAACAAGGTAGTGTGGGTCAACATATACTGCCTTAGTCGGCGAGCAGCCCACGCTAAAGCACAACAAGTTTTCTCGAGCAGTGAATAACACTGTTCACAGTCGGTAAACTTTTTGCTTAGGTAGTATATTGCATACTCTTTTCGACCAGACTCGTCATGCTGGCCCAACACACACCCCATCGACTCTTCTAATACTGTCAGGTACATTATCAGAGGTCTTCCTTCAACTGGAGGCATAAGGTTTGGTGGTTCTTGCAGGTATTCCTTGATCTTGTCAAATGCCTTATGGCAATCTTCATTCCACCTGACCGTTTGTTCTTTCCTCAGCAGTTTGAACAAGGGTTCACAGGTAGCCGTAAGGTGAGATATGAACCGTGAAATGTAGTTCAATCGACCCAAGAACCCTCGAACTTCTTTCTCAGTTTTCGGTGCAGGCATCTCTTGGATGGCTTTGACTTTATCAGGGTCAACCTCAATCCCTTTCTCGCTTACAATAAAACCCAGCAGCTTACCAGATCGCACCCCGAATGTGCATTTGTTGGGGTTCAACTTTAGTTGATACTTCCTCATCCGCTTGAATAATTTTAGTAGATTCACCAGGTGATCTTCCTCTGTAAGGGACTTGGCAATCATGTCATCCACATAACACTCGATTTCCCTATGGATCATATCGTGGAATAACGTTACCATAGCCCGTTGATATGTCGCACCAGCATTCTTGAGCCCAAATGGCATTACCTTGTAGCAGAACGTGCCCCAAGGTGTGATGAATGTTGTCTTCTCCATGTCTTCAGGTGACATCTTAATCTGATTGTATCCTGAAAATCCGTCCATGAAGGAGAATACCGAGAACTGAGCCGTATTATCCACCAATACATCAATGTGAGGTAATGGGAAGTCATCTTTTGGGCTGGCTCTGTTCAGATCCCGGTAGTCAACACACATTCTTACTTTGCCGTCTTTCTTAGGCACAGGTACTATGTTAGCGACCCATGGCGGATAGCTAGTTACAGCGAGGAACCCGGCGTCCCACTGCTTTTGTACCTCTTCCTTGATTTTCATAGCCATGTCTGGGCGAGTACGGCGCAGTTTCTGTTTGACCGGTGGGCATTCTTCTCTCAGAGGTAGCTTGTGCACAACAATGTCGGTGTCCAACCCTGGCATATCTTGATACGACCAAGCAAACACATCCACATATTCTTGAAGCAGATCAATCAGTTGTCTCTTCACTGAGTCTTGCAAGCAGGCCCCGATCTTAACTTCTTTCACGTCTTCAACTGTACCAAGATTAATCACTTCAACCTCCTCCTGGTGAGGAGTAATAACCTTTTCCTCTTGTCTCAACAACCTGGCTAGCTCTTCAGGAAGCTCATATTCTTCTTCAACCCCTTCATCAGCTTGATTGATTGGATTGTCAAAGTCATACGAAGTCATAGCCGTGCTGTTGTCGGTGCTGTCTGGAAGGCACTTTCTGCAAGGGTTGAGTTTGTTCATTTTAGTGATCTGATTTTAGTCTTGATTAGAAAAGTGAAATAAAGTTGTCATTTTGAAAACACTGCCATTTATTTTTTTTGTACAAAAAAGAAAAATGGAAAAACAGTGAACGAGAAGAAAAAAGACTCATTTGCAAAAAGATGTCTGATATTTCATTAATTGATCTTGTTTGCACAAAAAAGTACAGATGGCCCGATTACAAAATGAGTCTTGTCATCTTGGGCAAGATGCAAGACTTTGATGCATGCTATAAAAATACAGGAAATAATAATTACTCTGCATGAGTAACTCTTATAATTTCCTGGGAAGACCAGTTCGAGACACTGCTCCCCGGGATCTTTGGATGAATCCAATTCTCCAGATTGCACTCCTCTTCCAGCTCGTCTTCCAGACAGTTGATGGCATCAGGGGTAAGCATCCCCCCACTCACAAAATTGGGCTCTTTCGCAGCCGCTGCTTGATCTTGTTGAGTTGGTTTGTAACCCAACCCAAATCTGTCTTCTTTCTTCTCCACCGATAGCAGTTTGCCCCAGCCTTGGGCGTTTCCTCCCTCAACAACCTTCCGGGCTTGTTGGTATGATGATATTGAAGTACCAGGCACAGCAGATGTTTCATTCACATTCAAAGCTTCAAAACCCTGGCTCATTGTTTCATGGATCTCCCCATCCATCTCAATATACTTATAGGTAGCCAGGTGGCTGACAAAAATATCCTCTTCTCCACAGATTGTAACGATTTGACCCTCCCACTCATATTTTAACTTCTGGTGAAGGGTAGAGGTCACGGCGCCAGCGGCGTGAATCCATGGCCTACCCAATAGACAGCTGTAGGCAGGCTGTATATCCATCACGTAGAAGGTCGTTTTGAAGGTCTGGGGCCAATCGTTATGGGCAATTCAATTTCTCCCAGAACCGATCTCTTTGAACCATCAAAGGCTCTCACCACCAGGTTGCTGGGTCTCAACGCCAATCCGTCATATTCTAACTTCACCAGGGCCTTCTTAGGTAAGACATTGAGGGATGACCCCGTGTCTACCAGCACATGGGAAAGGACAGCACCTTTGCATTCCATGGTTATGTGCAAGGCTTTGTTATGGCTGCGGCCTTCCGTTGTCAAATCAGTATTGGTGAACCCTAGTCCGTGACTAGCATTAACATTTCCCACTACTGCTTCCAGCTGATTGACAGTGATCTCTCCAGGCACGTAAGCTGCGTGCAGGACTTTGAGTAGTGCATTCCGATGGGCTTCGGAGCACATAAGCAATGATAGGATTGAGATCTTGGAAGGCGTCTGATGAAGATGATCCACTATTTTATAATCACTCTTTTTGATGATCCTCATAAACTCATCAACCTCTTGATCGAATGGTGTTTTCAAGGCTTCCTTAACAACTTGATCTTCCTGCACAGGGCTCTTCCCTTTTGCCTTGGCAGCAGCTTCTGCTTCGGCTGTGGGTCTCTGAATTTGTGGAGCGAAAAGACGTCCGCTTCAGGTGAAGCCTCCGCCTCCGCCCACATTATCTACTTGTGGTGCAGGTGTTGATGTTTCAAGAGCGATTCTTTTTCCTTCGCAGTACACGTCCGAGCCATAGTGCCAAGGGATGGCCCTATTGCTTTCATATGGTACTGGGCCAGGCACTGTGACTGGACTGATTGCAGTTGCTGAAGGGACTGTGATTGTTTGTGGATCGTAATAAATTGTAACCGGTGCTCTGATGGGAGCAGCACCTTCTGAATTGTAGGCAGAGTTGTTTTCAGGGTCATAAAATATGGTGACAGTGGAGACATCTTCATGATTAGTTGCTGGAGTTGTAGGAGACATTGTTGGAAGAATGGATGTTGTTGTTGTAGGAGATTCAAAATGGAATGAAGCTAAAGTTGTAGTAGGAGAAATTGTTGAAAACTGATCAGTTGAGAAGACAGATGAAGTACTTGTTGATGAAGCTGAAGAATTGTCAGGAACAATGGTTGCTGAAGTTGTAGGAGGTTCTGAAACCGTTGCTGATGAGACCGCTGGATTGGTTGGAAATGATGTAGTGATCTGGAGTTGGCCACTCTGAATAAGGCCATCTATGCCATTCCTCAGATTATCGCACCCATTTACTGAGATGTTGCAGTAAGCACAACCCAACTCACACCCCGAGAACATTTGACATTCCAAGAGCTGAGCTTTGATTTCTACCAACAGTGTCCTGATCTGGCCCACACTGGTTATTAAATAAGACGGTTTGTCTTCTTCAATAGCGTTAATTCTAGGACCACCGTGGTTTGGCATCGGGTTCTTATTGACATTGGGTGGTGGTGCGAAATTCAGAGCTTTCGAGTCTACCAGGTCTTGTACCTTCATATGCAGAGCTCTGCATTTTTCTGTACTGTGGCCAGGTGCGTTTGAATGAAAAGCACACCTAGCATTGGAGTCATAATTCCTGGGTAGACTGTTGGGATCAGGAGGAGCCAACGTCCTTAGTTCAACTAGGTTGAGTTTCAGGAGTTGTGGCAGCAATGTAGCATATGGCATGGGAATCGGATCGATCACCCTATTAGCTTGAGATGGCCTCTGCTGAAATGGCCTTGGCTGGTTGTTGTTGTTGCTGTTGTTGTAATTTCTTGGAGGATACTGATTTTGTTGGTGGTACTGAGGTTGTTGCTGATAGTTTTGCTGCGGAGGTTGATAGACTGGTAGAGGATGAGCTGGAGCAGGAATGGTGACTGCTGCTATTGACCTTTGAACATATTGGGGCCTGCCCCTGTTGGTGTGGATGGCATTGGTCTCGCCAGTTCTTCTTGGGCCTGCAAAAGGCTTTCTTGTACTACTGGACGAGCTTGCACCGTTGTCTGAGATCTTACCCATCTTCAATAGGCTTTCAATTCTCTCCCCGGCTATGACAACATCTGCAAAGCTAGTGGAAGAGAAAGCAGCCATCCTGTCAATGTAAGTCCCCTGAAGGGTGTTCATGAACATATCTGCCATTTCCCTTTCAGACATAGGTGGTTGAACAGCAGCAGCCAATTGCCTCCATCTCTGGGCATATTCTCGGAAACTTTCCCTTGACGACTGTGACATTCCCATTAGGAGGGTCCTGTTGGGTGCCATGTCTAAGTTATACTGATACTGTCTGATGAAGGCCTCTGCCAGGTCCTTCCAGCACCTAATAGTTGCCCTTGTCAAGTGAGAGTACCATTCTCTTGACGCTCCAGTTAAGCTGTCTTCGAAATAGAACATCCAGAGCTTCTCATCCATAGTATAGGCCTTCAGCCTCCCCAGAAATGATTGCAAATGAGTCCGGGGGCATGAAGTCCCGTTGTATTTTTCAAAGCAAGGAGGCTTAAATTTATGGGGAATCCTGACCCCGTCTACCAAGCCCATGTCCATGACATCGAAGCCCAAAGAGTTTTGAGATTCTAAGGACCTCAATTTCTCAGCTATCTCATCCAATCTTCTATCATAAGCTTCTTCCCCAGCGCCCATTACTGTGAATTGGTCCTCCTGAGGATCTTCTTGTAGTACCCTGGCTGCGGTGGCAGTCCCTTGAACATTTGCTGGAATATTGACCTCAGGATGGAGGTGTGGTCCAAATACCGGAGGGTTGACATGAGGTTGTACCCTTTCATTGTTACTGGTACCGGCAGTCCCTATATGTGGATCCTCTTGATTTTGCCTTTCCACCATGGCTCTCAATCTTTCCTGGCTCTGAGCCATGTTGTTCATAACTTCCATAAACTGAGTCATTTGATTCCTCATCTCTAGCCTTTCATTTGCCATTTGATTTCTGACCTCAGTAAGGTCCTGCTGCATCTGATCCATTTGAATGCCCGGAAGGTTGCTACGGGTCGGATAACGGTGCGGACGGTTGAGGGGAAATACCCGGCGTCTAGCAATAGTTTCTGAACATCACAACAGAGTTAGCAACAATAAAGCAAAAACCTACAAAACAAACAAAGGGTTAGCATGCAATGCAATTATGCTTATTTGTTCTCAAGGTATCCGGCTTGGCATTCAGTTTTGACCCTTCCAGACCCTCGAAGATGCTGTTGTTGTAGCTTGAAGAAAACTCAGATGAAGCAAACTAACACAAATATATTACAGAAGGTGAAATAATACAACTTGTTCATTTTACAACACAAGCCCTCTAAGGGGTCAAAATACAGTACAAGAAAATAAAAGTACATGGAAAGAAAGCAACAACAGACAAATGGTCAAACACCAAGACCAAACTCATCCTCGCGAACTTCCTTGAGAAGTGCTTCGGTCACAGGATCAGCCGGACGCTCCGTGAGATTCCTGATGAGGAGATTCCGGGTCGTAATAGCTGCTGCTAGCTTCTTGTGCTGAGTTTGTTCTTTGGACCTCTTCACTCCTACTTTGATCTTCAGCTCTGATATCTCCCTCTGGGCTGCTGCCAGGGCTTCTTGCTGTTCTTTTGTACTAGCTTCCAATTGCTCCATCTTGTCTTGAACTCTCTTGTCCTCCAGAGTACGGGCTTCGGTGATCCTGACCCACCGAGCTTGACTCTCCTTCAAATACAAGTCTGTCCTTGCTCTTTGGAACTGGGCTTCTTTGCAAGCATTCTTCAGGATTTGTTCTCCAGCCTTTGACTTTTTGATATAATCTCCAGACTTCTCAATCTTAACCAGATGCTCCACTCTCAACTTCTCCCATCTCTCAACCTCCCTCATACCCTCACTCCTCTCCCGGAGGGTTTTCTGCAAAGCTTGAGTTAACTTCTCATTTCTTTCCTTCAAGCTCTCAAACTCTTCCAAACTGATAGTGGCAGGGGGTGGTGCTGAAGATGACTCAGGCGTGTCTTCTATGGTAAAGGGCATCCCAGAGAATTGAGCCCTGGCACGAGACCACTCATAATATTGTGCTGATGCCACATTATTGCACTTCCCCAGAATGGTTACTCCCTTGGTTTGAACATTATCCCAGGCCCAGGCAGCCTGCCTAACAATAGTCAAATTAATCTTGTTCTCACAATAAAGAGTCTCCACCAAGTCCTGTGCCTTAGGAGTATGGACCAGTGCATAGCCCAGTTGCCTTCTGAACAGCAGAGGGTTGTAATTAATACTACCCTTAACTCCTACTAGGGGCACATTGGGAAAATGCCCACAGCTGGTGATGATATCCCTGCCCTTGGTGCCTTGAGTGCACCATCTGATATCAGCTGAAGTTAGAGTAGTGAGTCTCTTAGCCCAGTTGCTCTGCTGATGAGGGTTTAGAAATGCATCTGTCCTGGGTAGATGCTTGAGAAGCCAAGTGTGGAACAATGGAGCACAACACCTCACTAACCTTCCCCTCTGCTTTTCATTCCTCTGATGCACTGAATAGTAAAGATCCCCCAATAGAGTTGGCACTGGGTTCTTCAGGATGAACAGATGGATTGCATTATTGCTAATGAAACGAGGCTCATCTGCAAACAACACAATTCCATATATGCTCAGAGCCAACAAGGCACAGACAGCCTTCCACTCTCCTAAAGAAGCTTTCAGGGTAGCTTGAGAGATCAAGAAATCCAGATGAAAACCAGGGATCCCAGCTTTGGAAGTCATATGCTGTTCAATCAGGACAGGTTCCAGATGCAAAGCTTTTGCTACTTCTCCATTAGCAGGAAAGACCATCTCAGGGTTGAAAGGGATTCCACCCCTGATAGGCATACCAACTAATGAAGAGTACTCTTCCAATAAGGGGCCCAACTGAAAGTCTTGAAAGGTGAAACATCTCAGTGGGGGATCATAGAACTGAATGCAAGTGTGAATGAGGCTCCTCTGTGATGGGTCCAGATCCATAACCATGTCAAGTATATCTCCATAATGTTCCCTGAACAAAGGTATGTGATCTGGAGTGATCAGGGTCTGAATCCTCCTGATATCTGATAGCTCTGGCTGGAAGAAGTGATAGGTGATGTTGCTCTTTTTAGGAGCCATGATGCTGAAGACTGAGTAGAGACAGATGCTGATGATAATGCTGAAGTAATGAGCCACTGATTAGCTGATGCTGGTGATAACTGAAGCAGATGCTGGTGAAGATAGGTCAGTACTGAAGATGGGGTCAAAACTAGCCAAAAGTGAAGATGGATACCCTGAAACACAAATAAGCAAATGTCAATATGATGCAATGATTATGTATGCAAATGAAATGCAAGGGTTTGTGACCGAGCTGGATCTGATCAAAATGCCCTGATATAAGTCCATGTGTGTTCAAGAATTCCAGATGGAGGTCTGTAAATCCAGTAACCAAGGTGGGGGACTCAAATAAAGAGCCACATGTCCAGGGTTTTAGAATCACAAGAACTGACCCAAAATGGAGTACTCTTAAACAATCAAAGTAACAGGGTATTCTGAGGTCAAGGTACCTGCAAACCTGTAAACAACCCAACCCCCTCACAGGTGGTGTTCTAAAACAAGGATCCTCAGACTTGGATCAGTTATGAGAAGTGTAAATACTTCTAACCCGGAGGTACAGCGTTTACAATAACCATAAAAGTTCCTCCTCTAATTCACCTCAGTTTCTGAAGGTCAATACTAAAGGTCATCCAGACTTAGCAGGCTTCCCAGATAGCCCTAGCATTGCAGGAAATCTGCAACACAGAGTTCTCAAGAAGAAACCCATATCTGAACCGTGTTTCATATTCCCGCACCAGACCGAAATGGAATGGGAAAGAATATGATTCACTCTAGCTTAGGTGTCACTCAGGTCCCAGGTATAGGACCTTAACTCTCAATGAATCACCCACCCACCAAAACAAAAACCAGATCCAGCCAGCAGCATGACAGTATGATATATACAAAAGCAATAAAGAAAGCAGTAAATAACTGTACATAAAGCAAAAATAAATACAAAAATACAAACACAAATAAGCACATAACACCCCAATAAACACAAATCAATCAAGCGCTAGGAGGAACCCACAAAAAGAACCAGAAGCCCTGGTTGCAATATAAGGGTCCCCAGCAGAGTCGCCAAGCTGTCGCTCCCGAAGATTTGCATCCCGGTACAAGCGCGAACGGTCGGCGAGAGGGACAATGAGAACACACATCAGTGAACTCACTGGAGATGAATAGAGTCGCCAGCTAGGCATTTTTATCCCGGAGGAAAGGCAATGCTGCATAGACCTAGAAAGATACGGATAAGACGGTTGCGAACCAGAGAGACTGAGAAAGGGGGTTGGTTACAACCTGGGAAGGTATTAGCACCCAGATTGTCCGCCGTACTCGACGGGATCCACGCTTAGAAGATTTGTGTTTTAAAGGGGTAGTGTCAGTGCAATTTGTGTGTAAAAGGGCTGGAAAAGAATGTACGGGTGTCAGTGTAAGAAGTGTGAAGTGTATAAATGATGTGTCAGTGTGAGAATAAGAGTGAAATGCTCATGATCATGAGGCTAAAATAATGAGGCTAGAAAGAGGGGGAATATACAGAGACTTTTGTTCGATAACTGTTAAGTTATGCCTACGTATCCTCTCGTGCAATGAGGAAGTCAGAACACCGTAGTTCGACCCAAAGAGACTGAAAGATGAATTGACTTGTGAACTGCTTGCTTGTCTATGCTCAAGTGTATGACCTGTCTGGCTCAGGTGCAAACTGTCTTGCATTAGACGGAAGAAGCGAGTTCTCGTTTGTGAGTGAAGGTGATGAGAAAAGAATCCCGGAGGAGACGATTGTTGTTTGTTTTTTTGAGTTTTCAATCTTTTATTGCTTTTGAGAAGTTTGTCATAGATTAATGAGCTTAAGTCTAAACCAATGGATTTAGTAAACTCATCACATCCTCCCTCTGATTAGGGGTAATGAGAATACCTTAAGTGTGAAGTCAGATTCTCACACTTAATCACCTTTGATGTAGGATCAAGATCATTAACCTACTTGTGATTATTTAGATGTTTTTGTGGTTTTTGTTTAGTGTTAAGTAATGAGATTAAGCCATAATCAAGGATTAAACAGACTCATTACAACATCCTAATAGAAGGATAATAGATGAGAATGTTTAAGCTGAGGAAAGCTCCTCAACTTAATCCATGATTAGGGATTAAACTCATGACAAAACAAACCTTTATTAAGTGGATTTTATTTAATGATATGATGATGAAGTGTTTTTTAGGGTTTGTAAGACAACTTGAGGAGGACTTGTCCATTAACACTAGGGTTAGTCCTTCTTAACCAGTTAAGGAAGAATTAGAACCCTAATGCAAGGCCCAAGTTACAAGTGTGATGTCTTGATGATTATTAAATGGATTGATTAAGAGATTTAAACACATTAAGGGTTTAACACTTAGGATTAAAGTTATACACTCCATCCTAAGAGAAGGATGCAGGCATAAGCTTAATCACAAAGCCTTAAAGCCTTTAGGGTTTAGTCCCTGATTATGAGGTGAGAAGAGAAGACTCAAAGAGATGACACAAAGGTAAAATCTAAGAGGGGAGACTAATCAAAACCCTAATCATTGTCATGCTTGGTTGTTCCTAAGGTTTGTGAGGTTTTCAAGAGAAATCTTCAAAGGAGCCACCAGGAAGCAGATGAACAGGATCAAGAGAAGCAAAGTGACTTGCTTCATTCAAGAAGTCAAGTCACTTGAAGAAAGAAAGTGGGAAGGAGAAGAATGAGCAAGCTCAAACTCATACACATGTAAAAATGCAGCAATGGATGCAAGAGAGATGAAAAGAGAAGTTATGAGAAGTGAAGGCAAATTCACTTCTCAAAGTTACTTACCACCTGAAAGGTTAGAAAAGAAATGCAATGCAATGCAAAATGGGATGAGATGACATGATGCAAAACAAAACCAGAAGCATGTTGATGATGATAATGATGCTATGAAGTGATACAAACATGAGGCAGCACATGGAAATGTTCATACAAGCTTATGGATGCATATGAAGCAAGCTAGGAACCATGAACATACATGAAAAGTTATGAAGTGCACAATGCAAACAACATGGCAAACACATGATGCAATGATCAAACATGCTTTCTATATGTCTTAAGATGTCAAATGAATCAAATGGATGCTTGAAATGTCATGGCAAGTCATGTTATGCAAGAGAATGCAAGATGGATGCAAATGAAAGCCCAAACTAAGGTTTATGGATCAAACAACAAACAAAAACCCAAAACAGAAGCAAACCATAGGATAAAAAATGGAAAATACCACTCAAAGAAACCCTAACCCTATACTAAACCAAGGTCCAAAGGGGAGGTCTCAACTCTTAACCAATCTCAAGTTATGAATTTTACAAGTTATTAGGGTTTTTAGGGTTCCTAAACAAAAGAAATACCAAACAAATTGAAAATGAGGAATCAAATCATGGCCATTTTATCCTAGAAACCACATGCTAAACACAAAACAATGCAAGAAGAATCAAAGTCCAACTCCTCATGAATAGGCAGAAATGATTTTTTGAACTTATGATCAAAATAATGCACAAAAATGATTTTTATTCAATGAGAAATTCTTAAAATGCATCAAGATCAAAAAAGAAATTTGGTTTGAAGGTTGGACAATGTTTCTAAATGTCTTAGAACATTTCATGAATTTTTTGATGATTTTTAGATACCTAAAAGTATTTTTAATAAATTAATTTCCATTAATCAATTAAAAATAATCTTTTAAATATTTAAAAATACTTTTTTAATGATAAAAATAAAAACAAAAATATTTTTGTGTCATAAAAATTAATAAAACTTATGAGAAAAAGTTTCATAATTTTTACACATTTTTTACTATTTTAAATAAATTGTGCAAGTTAAATGAAAAAGAAATGAAAATAAATTAAAATAAAAGGAAAGTAATCAGAATGGAGGGCCAGGATGAGCTCTGGGTTTAAATTGGTTGACCAGCGCGCATCTGGACGGCTGGGGTTGCATCTGAGCCAATTAACCTAATTATGAATTAATTAATCTAATTAATTGAATTAGGGCTAATCAAAGTGATCTGGGCCCTTCACCTGCGCGCGAAGTCAACTAGTCAAACCAATCCAACGCACGAAATTCAAATGGGAGTTAATGACTGGATTAGGGCATAATGACATTCAGGCTGCCGGAGAAGACTTCCGGTCGTCTTCTCCGGCCAGCATCCCCCCTGAGAATCCCCAAAACTCTAAAAACCTAACTAAAACGAAATCTAAAAACTGGGAAATGATCCCCACTCACTCACGAACCAAAACCCCTAATCAAAACAAATTTATATTTCCTAACAAGGCCGAATCGAAGCAAACAAAAATTAGGTCAACTGAGTTTCAGAGATCAATTAAACTCTCATTTCATCACCATTTCAAAAACTAAAAGCATATTCATGATCAGGAAGACATGTAGAACAAGTTTAGAACTTAAAAATCCATTTCTGGAAAAAAAGTTCTTGAGCTACCTGAGATTCGAAGCTTTCACTCCAGCAACTTTCAGACCCCTTTTCCTTGTGCAATCCACTCCTTAGGACCTCTTGATGATGTTTGAATGCTCAGGAGAAATTTATATTGGCTGGATGAGGAGTTTGAGTAACTTCTGCTCAAACTCAGTTGAACATGGCAATGATGATTCTGGCTATTTCTGGCAAGGGTGAAAGGTTGTTTGTGGTCCAGATGATGAGTGGAGAAGGTTTGTGAAGTTTGTTTGGATGTTTGTGAGCTGTGGAGAGAGATTCGAATGAAACTGCAGCTTGAGGTGAATGATGGCAATGGGGTGTTCTTGATCAAAACAGACCTGGCTCTTGGTGGTTTCTCCTCAACAAGGCAAGGTGAGATGATTAAAGGAATTTGTTTGAGTGTTTGTGTGTTGTGCAGGCAGATTCGAAGCAAAATGCAAAATGGGGTGTGTTTTGTGTATGTGATGCTTGAGAGTGTTTCAGCCTGGCCTGGTGTTATGTTTAGCTTGCAAATGGAAAGTATAAACAATTCTAATTGGCCAGATGATGTGACATGGCCTGCTGTGATAGGTAAGTCACCTTTTGCAAAATGTCAACTTCTTTGTAAGAGAGGCATGGGCTAAGTTATAGCTTGGTACATGAGCATGGGCTGGCGCAGCATGGTATGTGAGTGAAGCTAGGGAGGTTCAGCATCCAATGCATCAAGTTGGTGAAGTGTGATGAGTGTTTTTGCAAGTTGTTACTTTTTGAAACTTTGTGAAAAATGCCTTGTTACACAAACCATAAACATGTGATCTTGGTTCCATTCTGATTTTTAGGACATATAGAATGTTTATGTCATGGTTTGAAGTGAATTAGAAGTTACAAATGGCATTGGTTCATGATTTTGCAAAATTCTCATTTGGTGCACATCTTGAAAATCAATGATTTTTGCCAACTTTGTCACACCATAACTTTTGATCCAAGAAGAATTTGATCATGTTCTTGTACTTTTTGAAAAGGGAAAGATGTAATCTACAACTTTCATGACCAAAGTTTTTCCATTTGAAGCATTTTTGGATCAAGAATCAAGGCTTGAAAAATGACCTAAAATGAAGCATTCTTGAAAAGTCAACTATGCCCAAAAAGTCAACATTTGCAAAAACTCCAAATTCTTGATTTTTGTGAACTTCAACCTTCTTCCATGATCAAATAAAGATCATATACACTCAAAATGATGAAGATCACCCATTGGTTGGGTCATTGGGGGCCTCAGATGCCCTGATTTTGCACTGACTTGCTTGAAAAGTCAACTCTTGATCAGATGACTTCCCCATGGAATTTCTTCATGAAAATTGATATGCATACTCCCTATACCATATAGAGACCAATAGAAACAAGAATGACCAAAAAAATTGGAATTATGGCCCCTGAAACCAAAACCCTAGTTTTAGGTCAACTGTGCAGTCTATCCTGGCTCTGCTTCCATGCAAACCTCAATTCTTGTGATTCTTTTGAAATCTTGACTTTGAGAGGATGGAATATGATACAAGAACACACATGGATCCCTTTGAAGTGATTGGTTGCCTTTGGAGTGGCTCAAGAAACTCTTGGATTGCTCAGGTCACAAACCCTAGGTGCAGATGACTTAGAACCTATGCAGTGAATCAAAAATGAGATATGAGATGGTATGATTGTGTTTATGCATATGAAATGATCACAAGCCATGGTGTGAATGGGTGAGGGCAAATTTGGGGTGTTTACACCCTGGAATGAGGGGATTGTTACAAATTGAGAAACAAAATGCTGGCAATGTTGATGACGCTTTAAGGAGCTTCCTCTTTTGCTATGACTCGTATGACTTTTGACGCTCTTCTCGTCTTGCTTTCTGAAGGAGGCTAAGTCTGATTGAAGCTTGATCCTTTCGAAGCTTACCAAGTTGTAGGTGATACAGACGAATTCAGAGTGCAGTCGTTCGCTTATTCCCTTATTTTGCATGAATCGCCCTTTCGGGTTTTCAATCCATCGGGATACCCATTTTTGCCTGAGCTGTCCAATGCGGCTTTTATTCTGTTTTTGACTCGCCGGGATGCCCTATTTTTGCCTAGACTTACATTCTGTTTTTATGTCCATCGGGTCTTTTATGCGAAGTATTTCTTAACTGCATCTGAATTAACAGGGGATGGGAAATCTTCACCATCCATGGTGCTGAGCATCAGTGCTCCACCAGAGAAAACTTTCTTTACCACAAATGGTCCTTCATAATTTGGAGTCCATTTGCCCCTGTGGTCTGTATGAGGAGGGAGGATTCTTTTCAGCACAAGATCTCCTACTTGGTACTCTCGGTGCCTGACTTTCTGATCGAAGGCTTTCTTCATTCTCTTCTGATATAACTTCCCATGACAGATTGCAGCTAATCTTTTCTCTTCGATCAGACTCAGTTGTTCGTATCGGGCCCGCACCCATTCGGCTTCGTTCAGCTTAACATCCATCAGTACCCGTAGGGAGGGTAATTCAACTTCAACCGGTAGGACTGCTTCCATACCACACACAAGTTGATACGGTGTTGCCCCAGTGGATGTTCTGATTGACGTGCAGTATCCATGCAAGGCAAACGGTAGCATTTCATGCCAATCTTTATAGGTGACTACCATCTTCTGCACAATCTTCTTGATATTCTTATTAGCTACCTCAACAGCGCCATTCATCTTTGGCCTGTAAGGAGAAGAATTGTGGTGTTGGATCTTGAAGTCCCGACACAGTTCTGCCATCATTTTGTTGTTCAAGTTGGAACCATTATCAGTAATGATTCGCTCGGGAACTCCGTACCGACAGATGATATCTCTCTTCAGAAATCTGGCTACCACTTGTCTTGTAACATTTGCATAGGAAGCTGCTTCAACCCACTTGGTGAAATAGTCAATAGCAACCAAAATGAATCTGTGGCCATTTGAAGCAGTTGGTTCAATCTTGCCGATCATGTCAATGCCCCACATAGCAAAGGGCCAAGGTGAAGACATCACATTCAGAGGATTGGGAGGCACATGCACCTTATCCGCATAAATCTGGCATTTATGGCATTTTCTGGCGTAGGCACAACAATCAGCATCCATTGTGATCCAGTAATAGCCCGACCTTAACAACTTCTTAGCCATGGCATGCCCTCCCGCATGGGTACCAAAGGATCCTTCGTGCACCTCGTGCATCAACGAGTCTGCTTCCGTTCTATCAACGCATCTGAGGAGTACCATATCAAAGTTCCTTTTGTATAGGGAACCATCAGTGTTCAGGAAGAAACTACCAGCAAGCCTCTCAAAGTCTTCTTATCATTGGAAGATGCCCCAGGTGGGTATGTTTGATCCTCCAAGAAGCTCTTAATGTCATGGAACCAAGGCTTATCATCTTTAACAACATCCGCTGCGAACACATATGCTGGTCTGTCAAGTCTGGACACTGAGATCTGAGGTACAAAGTTGGCAGCTTGAACTTTGATCATGGATGAAATGGTGGCAAGAGCATCTGCAAACTGATTCTCGTCCCGAGGGATATACTCAAGCTTGACTGTTGTAAAGAAAGTCAATAACCTCCTTGTATAATCCCTGTAAGGTATCAGATGATCTTGGTGGGTGTAACATTTGCCGTTTGTCTGGTTGATTTACCAGAGCTGAATCTCCGAATACGGTCAATGTCTTGATCCTGAGGTCAATGGCTTCCTCGAGACCCATAATGCAAGCTTCGTATTCAGCTTCGTTGTTAGTGCAGTTGAAAGTGAGCTTTGCCGAGAAAGGCATGTGAACTCCTTTGGGTGTAATGAGTACTGCACCAACACCACGACCATTCATGTTAACAGCCCCATCAAACATCATAGTCCATTCTTCCTCCGGGTTGGGCCCTTCAGTGTGAACAGGCTCTTCATGATCTTTTGCTTTTATGAACATGATGTCTTCATCAGGGAGGTCAAATCTCATAGGGTGGTAATCATCAATAGGTTGCTCAGCAAGATATTCAGACAATACACTGCCCTTGATGGCTTTCTGAGAAGTGTACTGGATGTCATATTCTGTGAGGATCATTTGCCATCTTGCAACCCGTCCGGTAAGTGCTGGTTTCTCAAAAATATACTTAACTGGGTCCATTTTAGAGATCAACAAAGTAGTGTGGGTCAACATATACTGCCTCAGTCGGCGAGCAGCCCACGCTAAAGCACAGCAAGTTTTCTCGAGCAGTGAATAACGTTGTTCACAATCGGTAAACTTTTTGCTTAGGTAGTATATTGCATACTCTTTTCGACCAGACTCGTCATGCTGGCCCAGCACACACCCCATTGACTCTTCTAATACTGTCAAGTACATTATCAGAGGTCTTCCTTCAACTGGAGGCATAAGGATTGGTGGTTCTTGCAAGTATTCTTTGATCTTGTCAAAAGCCCTTTGGCAGTCTTCGTTCCACCTGACCGTCTGTTCTTTTCTTAACAATTTGAACAAAGGCTCACAGGTCGCTGTAAGGTGAGATATGAACCTTGAGATGTAGTTCAATCGTCCTAAGAAACCTCGAACTTCTTTCTCTGTCTTCGGTGCAGGCATCTCTTGAATAGCTTTGACTTTATCAGGGTCGACTTCAATCCCTTTTTCGCTTACAATAAAACCCAACAGCTTACCGGATCGCACCCCGAATGTGCACTTGTTGGGGTTTAACTTCAGTTGGTACTTCCTCAGACGCTTGAACAGCTTTAACAGATTTACCAGGTGGTCTTCTTCAGTGAGGGACTTGGCAATCATGTCATCCACATAACACTCGATTTCCTTATGGATCATATCATGGAATAATGTCACCATAGCCCGTTGATATGTTGCACCAGCATTCTTCAATCCGAATGGCATCACCTTGTAACAGAACGTGCCCCAGGGTGTGATGAAGGTTGTCTTCTCCATGTCTTCAGGTGACATCTTAATCTGATTGTATCCTGAAAATCCGTCCATGAAGGAGAATACCGAAAACTGAGCCGTATTATCCACCAATACATCAATGTGAGGTAAAGGGAAATCATCTTTCGGGCTAGCTCTGTTCAGGTCCCGGTAATCAACACACATTCTCACTTTGCCGTCTATCTTAGGCACAGGTACTATATTAGCAACCCACGGTGGATAGCTAGTTACGGCAAGGAACCCGGCATCCCATTGCTTTTGTACCTCTTCTTTGATTTTCATTGCCATATCTGGGCGAGTACGGCGCAACTTCTGTTTAACCGGCGGGCATTCTTCTCTTAAAGGCAGCTTGTGCACAACAATGTCGGTATCCAACCCTGGCATATCTTGATAAGACCAAGCAAACACGTCCACATACTCTTGAAGCAGGTCAATCAGTTGTCTCTTCACTGAGTCTTGTAAGCAGGCCCCGATTTTAACTTCTTTCACGTCCTCATCTGTACCAAGATTGATCGTCTCTACCTCCTCCTAATGAGGGGTGATAACCTTCTCCTCCTGTCTCAACAATCTGGCTAGCTCTTCAGGAAGCTCATACTCTTCTTCAACCCCTTCATCGGCTTGATTGATCGGATTGTCAAAGTCATACGAAGTCTTAGCCGTGTTGTTGTCGGTGCAGTCTGGAAGGCACTCTCTGCAAGGGTTCAGTTTGTTCATTTTAGTGATTTGATTTTAATCTTGTTTAAAAAGGTGAAATAAAGTTGTCATTTTGAAAACACTGCCATTTATTTTTTGTACAAAAAAGAAAAATGGAAAAACAGTGAACGGAAAAGAGAAAAGACTCATTTGCAAAAAGATGTCTGATATTTCATTGATTAATCTTGTTGCACAAAAAGTACAGATGGCCCGATTACAAAATGAGTCTTGTCATCTTGGGCAAGATGCAAGACTTTGATGCATGCTTATAAAAATACAGGAAATAATAATTACTCTGCATGAGTAACTCTTATAATTTCCTGGGAAGACCAGTTCGAGATACTGCTCCCCGGGATCTTTGGACGGATCCAACTCTCCAGGTTGCGGTCGCTTTCATCCTCGTCTTCCAAATTGTTGACAGCATCAGGGGTGAGCATCCCCCCACTAACAAAGTTGGGCTCTTTTGCAGCCTCTGCTTGATCTTGTTGAGTTGGTTTGTAGCCCAACCCAAATCTATCCTCTTTCTTCTCCACAGGTAGCAGTTTGCCCCAGCCTTGGGCATTTCCTTCTTCAACAACCTTCCGGGCTTGTTGGTAAGATGTCATTGAGGTTCCAGGTACAACAGATGTTTCATTTATGTTCAAGGCCTCAAACCCTTGACTCATTGTCTCGTGGATCTCCCCATCCATCTCAATGTATTTATAGGTAGCCAGGTGGCTGACAAAAATATCCTCCTCTCCACAGATAGTAACGACTTAACCTTCCCACTCGAATTTTAACTTCTGGTGAAGGGTTGAGGTCACGGCGCCAGCGGCGTGAATCCATGGCCTACCCAATAAACAGCTGTAGGCAGGCTGTATATCCATCACGTAGAAGGTCGTTTTGAAAGTTTGTGGGCCAATCGTTATAGGCAACTCAATCTCACCCAGAACCGATCTCTTAGAACCATCAAAGGCTCTCACCACCAGGTTGCTGGGCTGTAACGCCAATCCGTCATACTCTAGCTTCACAAGGGCTTTTTTAGGTAAGACATTGAGGGATGATCCTGTGTTTACCAGCACATGAGAAAGAACTGCACCCTTACACTCCATGGTAATGTGCAAAGCCTTGTTATGATTGCGGCCTTCCGTAGTCAAATCAGTGTTGGTAAACCCTAGTCCATTACTAGCATTAACATTCCCAACCACAGCTTCCAACTGATTGACTGTGATCTCTTCTGGCACATAAGCTGCGTGCAAGACTTTTAGTAGTGCGTTCCGATGGGCTTCGGAGCACATAAGCAATGATAGGATTGAGATCTTGGAAGGCGTCTGGTGAAGCTGATCCACTATTTTGTAATCACTTTTCTTGATGATTCTCATGAACTCATCAACTTCTTGATCAAAGGGTGTTTTCAAAGCTTCTTTAACAACCTGCTCTTCCTGCACCAAGCCTTTCCCTTTTGCCTTGGCAGCAGCTTCTGCTTCGGCAGTGGGTCTTTGAATTTGTGGAGCAAAGAGACGTCCGCTCTGAGTGAAGCCTCCGCCTCCTCCCACATTGTCTATTTGTGGTGCAGGGGTTGATGATTCAAAAGTGATTTTTTGTCCTTCGCAGTATAGATCAGAGCCGTAATGCCAGGGGATGGCATTGCTGCTTTCATAAGGTACTGGCCCAGGCACCGTGATAGTGACTGGGCTGATGGCAGCTGCAGAAGGGACCATGATAGTCTGTGGATCATAGTATATTGTGACTGGTGCTCTGATGGGAGTAGTACTTTGTGAGTTGTAGGCAGAATCATTTTCAGGATCATAATAAATCGTAACTGTTGAGACATCTTCATGGTTTGTTGCTGATGTTGTAGGAGACATTGTCGGAAGGATGGTGTCGCTCCCGATAAGTGGGACCGGCCCAAATAAAGGTACAGACGCGAACGGTCGGCGAGAGGGACAATGAGAACACACAGCCGTGAAC
Organism: Lathyrus aphaca; assembly: GCA_963966055.1. NCBI lineage: Eukaryota > Viridiplantae > Streptophyta > Magnoliopsida > Fabales > Fabaceae > Lathyrus > Lathyrus aphaca. Next base: position 425,520,598 of record OZ014523.1, on the reverse strand, counting down.
TCACTGGAGATGAAAAGAGTCGCCAGCTAGGCATTTTTATCCCGGAGGAAAGGCAATGCTGCATAGACCTAGAAAGAGATGGACAAGACGGTTGCGAACCAGAGAGACTGAGAAAGGGGGTTGGTTACAACCTGGGAAGGTATTAGCACCCAGATTGTCCGCCGTACACGACGGGATCCACGCTTGAAAGATTTGTGTTTTAAAGGGGTAGTGTCAGGGCAATCTGTGTATAAAATAGCTGGAAAAGGATGTACTGGTGTCAGTGTAAAAGAAGTGTAAAGTGCGATATATACAGTGTCAGTGTAAGGATAAGAGTGAAATGCTCAAGATCATGAGGCTAAAAGAATGAGGCTAGAAAGAGGGGGAATATACAGAGACTTTTGTTTGATAACTGTTAAGTTATGCCTACGTATCCTCTCGTGCAATGAGGAAGTCAGAACACCGTAGTTCGACCCAAAGAGACTGAAAGATGAATTGACTGATGAACTGCTTACTTGTCTATGCTCAAGTGTATGACCTGTCTGGCTCAGGTGCAAACTGTCTTGCATTAGACGGAAGAAGCAAGTTCTCGTTTATCAGTGAATGAGATGAGAAAAGAATCCCGGAGGAGACGATTATTGTTTGTTTTTGAGTTTTCAGTCTTTTATTGCTTTTGAAAGTTTGTCATAAGAAAATGAGCTTAAGCCTAAACCAAAGGATTAGTAAACTCATCACATCTTCCCTCTGATTAGGGGTAATGAGAATACCTTAAGTGTGAAGTCAGATTCTCACACTTAATCACCTTTGATGTAGGATTAAGATCATTAACCTACTTGTGATTATTTAGATGTTTTTGTTGTTTTTGTTTAGTGTTGAGTAATGAGAATAAGCCATAATCAGGGATTAAACAGACTCATTACACCATCCTAATAGAAGGATAATAGATGAGAATGTTTAAGCTGAGGAAGGCTCCTCAACTTAATCCATGATTAGGGATTAAACTCATGACAAAACAAGCCTTTGATTAAGTGGATTTTATTTAGTGATATGATGAAGAAGTGGGTTTTATGATTTGTAAGACAACTTGAGGGGGACTTGTCCATTAACACTAGGGTTAGTCCTTCTTAACCAATTGAGGAAGAAATAGAACCCTAATGCAAGGCCCAAGTTACAAGCTTGATGTCTTGATGATTATTAAGTGAATTGATTAAAGGATTTAAACACATTAAGGGTTTAACACTTAGGATTAAAGTTATACACTCCATCCTAATAGAAGGATGCAGGCATAAGCTTAATCACAAAGCCTTAAAGCCTTTAGGGTTTAGTCCCTGATTATGAGATGAGGAGAGAAGACCCAAAAGAGACACAAAGGTAAAACTAAGAGGTGAGACTAATCAAAACCCTAATTATTATCATGCTTGGTTGTTCCTAAGGTTTGTGAGGTTTTCAAGAGAAATCTTCAGAGGAACCACCAGGAAGCAGATGAAAGGATCAAGAGAAGCAAAGCAACTTGCTTCATTCAAGAAGTCAAGTCACTTGAAGAAAGAAAGTGGGAAGAAGAAGAATGAGCAATCTCAAACTCAAACACATACAAAAATGCAGCAAGGATGCATAAAAGAGATGAAGAGAAGTTATGAGAAGTGAAGGCAAATTCACTTCTCAAAGTCACTTACCACCTGAAAATTTAGAAAAGAAAATGCAATGCAATGCAAAATGAGATGAAATGGTATGATGAAAAACCAAACCAGAAGCACATACATGATGTTAATGATGCTATGAGATGCTACAAACCAGAAACAACACATGTGGATGATCATACAAGCTTATGAATGCAAATGAAGCAAGTTAAGACACATGATCATGCATGAAAAGTTATGAGATGCATATGGCATACAACATGGAAAATGAGAGATGCAATGATTAAACATGCTTTCAATATGTCTTATGATGTTCAATGAATCAAATGGAGGCATGGAATGTCATGGCAAGTCATGTTATGCAGGAAAATGCAAGATGGATGCATATGGAAGCCCAAATTAGGGTTTATGATCAAAGTATCAAACACAAACCAAAATCAGAAGCAAACAACATTATAAAAAATTGAAAATGCACTCAAAGGATCCCTAAACCTATGCTAACTCACTGCCCAAAGGAGAGGTCTCAACTCTTAACCTAACTCAAGTTATGATTTTTCTAAGTTTTCTAGGGTTTTAGGGTTCCTTAACAAGAAAATTATCAAACAAATTGAAAATGAAAGATCAAATCATGGCCATTTAATCTTACAAACTACATGCTAAACACAATGCAATGCAAAAAGAATAAAGGTCAAACTCTTTAGGGTTAGGCAGAAATGATTTTTGGAAGTTTGGATCAAAATAATGCATCAAAATGATTTTAATTCAATGAAAAATTCTCAAAATGCATCAAGATCAAAAAATAAATTTGGTTTGAAGGTTGGACAATGTTTCTAAATGTCTTAAAACATTTCATGAATTTTTTGGTGATTTTTAAATACCTAAAAGTATTTTTAATAAATTAATTTTCATTAATCAATTAAAAATAAACTTTTAAATATTTAAAAATACTTTTTTAATGCTAAAAATGAAAATAAAAATATTTTTGTGTCTTAAAAATTAATGAAACCCTTGGTAAAAAATTTCATAATTTTTAAAGCATTTTTGCTATTTTTAATAAATTGTATAAAACAAATGAAATATTATGAAAATAAAATGAATTAAAAGCTGAAAAAGAGAAAGTAAACAGATCCAACGCATGAGATTCAAACTGGCAAACGCGCGCATTGACCTGGCGCCATATCCAAGGGCCAGCATTCAAACCTGGCTAATTAATGATTATGCCCTAATCCCACCGTTAATGACCCTCAGGTGACCGGAACAGTGTTCCGGTCATCTTCTCCGTTCACTCCAAAACACCAACTCCCTCCACACGCATCTAAAATGAAATCTAATTAAACAGAAATGATCCCCACACACTCACAAATCAAAACCCTCAATCAAAACAAATTTATCATTCCTAAAATGACTGAATCGAATCAAACAAAGTTTAGGGCAAAAAGTTTCAGAAGCATGTTAAACTCTCATCTCTCCACCATTTTCAAAACCAAAGACATATTCATGATCAGGGAGGCATATAGAACAGCTTAGGAACTTAAAAAAACATTTCTGGAAAAAAAGTTTTTGAGCTACCTGAGTTTCGAAGCTTTCAGTTCACAGCTTTCTGGGTGCTTTCCTTTGTGCTATCCACTCCTCTTGTGCTCCTGATGAACCCTTGATGCTTAGAGAAGATTTATGTTAGCTGGTTTGAGAGTTTGAACAGGTTCTGTTCAAGCTCAGGTGAGAATGGTGTTTTTGATTCAGGCAGTTTCAGGCAAAGGTGAAGGGTTCTTTGTGATCAGGATGATGATTTGAGAAGGTTTGTGAAGTTTGTTCAAGTGTTTGTGGCCTGTATGAAGAGTTTCGAAGGCTTTGGCTTTGAGAGTGAAAAATGGGGAAGTTGAGTTCTTGCTGGTTTCAGGCTTATGTCTTGTTGGTTTGGGTTCAATCAAGCATGGTGAGAAGGTTGGTGAATCTTGTTTGAATGTTGGTGGCTTGTGGAATGAGATTCGAAGGCTTTTGCTTGAGGGAGTGAAAATGGGAATGTGATGCTAGGGCTTGTTTCAGGCTGGCCTTTTGTTATGTTTTGCTAGCATTTGATCCACATAAACAAATCTTATTGGTCAGATGATGTGACTTGGCCTTTATTGATTGGTATGGTGCTTTTTGCAATTTGTCAACTTTATGTAAGAGAAAGCATGGGTCATGTTCTAGCTTGGTACAAGGGGTGTGGGCTGCGCAGCAAGGTGAGGGGAAAGGCTAGGGCTGGTTCAGCATCATAGGCAGCAAGTGGATGGAAGTGTGATGATGGTTTTGCAACTTGCTTGCTTTTGCTTTTTCATGAAAATATCTTGCTTTGCAAACCATGAAACATGTGATCTTTTGGTTCAAATCTGATTTTTAGAAGTTGTATGATGCTTGCATATTGGTTTGATATCAACTAGAAGTCACAAATGCCTTGGTATAAAGTTTTTGCAAGTTTTCCATTTGGTGCATAACTTGAAATTTAATGATTTTAGCCAACTTTGATGCAACATAACTTTTGATCCAAGATGAATTAGGTCATGTTCTTGTACTTTTTGAAAAGGGAAAGATCTAATCTACAACTTTCATGACCAAAGTTTTTCCATTTGAAGCATTTTTGGATCAAAAAGTAAGGGTTGAAAAAGTTACATAAAATGACATTTCATTAAAAGTCAACCATGCCCTAAAAAGTCAACTTTGCAAAAACTTGTAATTCTTGAATTTTGTGAACTTCAACCTTCTTCCATGATCAAATAAAGATCAAATACACTCAAAATGATGAAGATCACCCCTTGGTTGGGTCATTGGGGGCCTCAGATGCCCTGATTTTGCACTGACTTGTCCAGAAAGTCAACCCTTGATCAGATGACTTCCCCATGGAATTTCTTCATGAAAATTGATATGCACACTCCCTATACCATATAGAGACCAATAGAAGAAAGAATGACCAAAAAAATTGGAGTTATGGCCTCTGAAACCAAAACCCTAATTTTAGGTCAACTGTGCAGTCAAGCCTGGCTCTTCTTCCATACCAATCCCAGTTCTTGTGATTTTTTGGCATTTTTGACTTTGAGAGGGTATAATATGATACTTGAATATACATAGACCCCTTTGAAGTGATTGATGACTTTTGGAGTGGCTCAAGAAGCTCTTGGATTGCTCAGATCACAAACCCTAGATGCAGATGACTTAGAACCAATGCAAAGACTCAAAATTGGAATATGAGATGGTATGATTGTGTTTATGCATATGAAAAGATCACAAGCCATGGTGTGAATGGGTGAGGGAAAATTTGGGGTGTTTACAGCTGCCCCTATTCAAACATGAGTTAGTTGTGCAGGATGTAAGCAACGGCTTAACAGGCAAGCGAGATAACTTGTGGTTGAATACCAAAGACAGTCCAAAATTTGCACTCACAGAATGAAGAAGAAAAGGGATATAGATTGTAAAGGAAAATAAAGTATATCGTAAAGTGTGGGAGACGGAGGACGACCGTCGAGCAGAGGACGACTGCTGGGTAAAGAGCAATGACGGGGACGACCGACATGCTGGAAAAGGTGCGGAAAAATAAAGCAATGACGGGGACGGCCGACATGCTGGGGATAAAAGAATTATGATGGGGACGGCCATCAAGATAAATCTGTAAAAATCTCTGGGGATTAATGAAACATGACGGGGACGGCCATCAAGTTCACAAAGTGAAGTAACCAACGATGGGGACGGCCATCGGGCTAAATTGAAAGGAAAAGGGACCACGACGGGGACGGCCATCGGGTTAAAAAATGGAATAAACAGATGATGAGGTACGGTCATCAATGGTGAAGGACGATCACCTAGCAGGGGACGGCTGCTCTGTTGGGTTAAGATGAGGGACGGGCATCTAAGGTGGAGGACGACCACCTAGCAGGGGACGGCTGCTGAATATCACGACATAGGACGAATGTCGGATAGAAAATCAACGATGGGGACGGCCATCGGATGAGCATGACGGAGGACGACCATCAAGAGGTGGAGGACGACCACCTAGCAGGGGACGGCTGCTCTCAAGGTTTGTCTTGACATAGGACGAATGTCAGATAACCAAAATCAACAATGGGGACGGCCATTGGATAAAAATGATGAAGGACGATCATCAAAAGGTGGAGGACGACTACCTAGCAGGGGACGGCTGCTAAATATCAACGATGGGGACGGCCATCGGATGAGCATGATGGAGGACGACCATCAAGAGGTGGAGGACGACCACCTAGCAGGGTACGGCTGCTCTCAGGGTTTATCATGACACAGGACGAGTGTCAGATAAAAAGGAAAATTTGCTTGGTAGCGATCTACTGGGGAGTAGTAAACACGGACGAGTGTTTATATCCAATGAACAAAAGGTATAAGTGTTTGGTATGTTTGTGTATAGATTAAAGATGCGGACGAGCATCCCTAAGACTACGATACGGACGAGTATCGGGTAGAAACAAATACCGACATGTGTTCAAAGATGATGATACGGACGAGTATCAACTGGTTAACAGAGAACACGGACGAGTGTTGAATCTGAGAGGATTCTTCTGGGGAATAGTAGACACAGGCGAGTATCTATATTCAAGAAGACAAAAGTGTTTGACATAGTGTATGGATTAAAGATGCGGACGAGCATCCTTAAGGCTATGATACAGACGAGTATCAAGTAGAAACAAACTCTAGACGCATGTTCTGAGATGATGGTACGGACGAGTACCAACCGGTTAACAAAGAACAAGGACTAGTGTTGAATCTGTGGGGATATAAGTGGTATATATAAGATACGGACGAGTATCAGCATAAGAGTGAGTGGTATACAGATGAGTGTTTAACTGCTGGGGAGAGTGACACGGACGAGTGTCAAAAGGAGAAGAGTGTAATATGAACAAGTATCTGATATACAAAGTGTAAGCGACTGCGCTGGGGATATGACACGGACGAGTGCCAAGGGATTGTATATATAAGTATATGTGAGTGCAAAGAGGACGTCTTTGGCTTTCTGCTGGGGTTATGACTCAGACGGGTGTCAAAAAGTATCTGTAATACGAGTGATTTTGTTTGCACAGAGGGTTCAGGCGACCTTACTGGGGAGTATTGACACGGACGGGTGCCAAAGAGAGTATATATACTGGTGTTTTTGAATGTGAGGCAACTGATTTTGCTGGGGAATCTCCACTGGGGATTTTGGGGAAAGTATTCTGTATATTGATGGATTGTCATTATTCACAAGTGTTGATTCGAAAACATGGCTTATGATTATGCTGTATGTTTGATTTTTGCCGTAATGCTCCGTGTTTAGACGGAATGCTACGCTTTGTGGGTGATTATGATGTGAATGCCATGATTATGCAAAGATACCAAACCGGGACTCGGATCCCGCTGCCACGAAGATCTTTGATCGATCTGTTGACATGGACATCCCAGCTGGGGGTGAGATCATTGGTAGATCTGATGAGATGCTACCTGCTTGGGGATTCGGGTCACGGATAGACCTGTCCTGACAATGAGTGACCCAGCTGGGGTTTGAAGAAGCTTTCTTCACTCTGTTGTGATTCTTCATGCACTGCTCTTTCTGGGTAGAGGTTGAGACTCTGTGGGGAGAGGACTCCCTGACTTTTGTACTCGGCTGAGGATGAAATGGAAACTCGGCTGGGGAAAAAGAGAGATCACTGAAAGACCTCCCTAGAAATTCCGTTGAGGTGGATTCTTGACTCAACCGGGGATATGGGCGCCTTCTGTGATGCCTGGAAACTCTGATGGGGATAAGTAATGAGTGGGAACTCAGCTGGGGAGAAAACACTTTGGGCGCTGAGTGTCGATTTATCAGCTTGCCGGGATGAAGCTTTCATGCCCCAAGTTGCATCCTGGATACCTGCAATCCTGCAAAGATAAGGAAACGCACAAGTAATCCCGAGGTATCCTTTACTGGATTCCGTCTTAGGAGTTTAGGCACTTCTGAGAGTAAGTATATTTCCTGCAAGCACGCTTTTTATTTGAAGATAAACATCTGTTATTCTATGCAATCAGTTTTTTTTTTAGACATCAGACATTTTTTTGCAAATAAAATGTACAAGACGAGACATGACTGAAAATCTGATTTTATTAATTCATATGCCCTGAATTGGCGAGATACAGTCAAAGAAACATATCCCCCGGAATGAGGAGATTGTCACAAATTGAGAAACAAAATGCTGGCAATGTTGATGACGCTTTAAGGAGCTTCCTCTTTACTATGACTCGTATGACTTTTGACGTTCTTCTCATCTTGCTTTCTGAAGAATGTTGATTCTGATCGAAGCTTGATCCTTTTGGAGCTTACCAAGTTGTAAACGATACAGACGAATTCAGAATGCAGTTGTTCGCTTATTCCCTTATTTTGCATGGATCGCCCTTTCGGGTTTTCAATCCATCGGGATACCCATTTTTGCCTGAGCTGTCCAATGCGGCTTTTCAACTCAGCGGGTGTACATTTTTTTGTCTATTTTCCCTTATTTTTGCCTGAGTCTTTTATTCTGTTTTTGACTCGCCGGGATGCCCTATTTTTGCCTGGACTTACATTCTGTTTTTGTGTCCAGCGGGTCATTTTATGCGAAGTATTTTTTAACTGCATCTGAATTCACAGGGGATGGGAAATCTTCACCATCCATGGTGCTGAGCATCAGTGCTCCACCAGAGAAAACTTTCTTTACCACGAATGGTCCTTCATAATTTGGAGTCCATTTGCCCCTGTGGTCTGTATGAGGAGGGAGGATTCTTTTCAGCACAAGATCTCCTACTTGGTACTCTCGGCGCCTGACTTTCTGATCGAAGGCTTTCTTCATTCTTTTCTGATACAACTGCCCATGACAGATCGCAGCCAATCTTTTCTCTTCGATCAGACTCAGTTGCTCGTATCGGGCCCGAACCCATTCTGCTTCACTCAGCTTAAAATCCATCAATACCCGTAGAGAGGGTAATTCAACTTCGACAGGTAGGACTGCTTCCATACCATACACAAGCTGATACGGTGTTGCCCCAGTGGACGTTCTGATTGACGTTCGGTACCCATGCAAGGCAAATGGTAACATTTCATGCCAGTCTTTGTAGGTAACCACCATCTTCTGCACAATCTTCTTGATATTCTTATTAGCTGCCTCAACAGCGCCGTTCATCTTTGGCCTGTAAGGAGAAGAATTGTGATGTTGAATTTTGAAGTCCCGGCATAGTTCCGCCATCATTTTGTTGTTTAAGTTGGAACCATTATCAGTAATGATTCGCTCGGGAACTCCGTATCGACAAATGATATCTCTTTTCAGAAATCTGGCTACCACTTGTCTTGTAACATTGGCATAGGAGGCTGCTTCGACCCACTTGGTGAAATAGTCAATGGCGACCAGGATGAATCTGTGGCCATTCGAAGCAGTTGGCTCAATCTTGCCAATCATGTCAATGCCCCACATAGCGAAGGTCCAAGGTGAAGACATCACGTTCAAAGGATTGGGAGGCACATGCACCTTATCCGCATAAATCTGGCATTTGTGGCATTTTCTGGCATAGGCACAACAGTCGGCATCCATTGTGATCCAGTAATAACCTGATCTTAGCAACTTTTTAGCCATGGCATGCCCTCCCGCATGGGTACCAAAGGATCCTTCGTGCCCTTCATGCATTAGCAGATCTGCTTCTGTCTTGTCAACGCATCTGAGGAGTACCATATCAAAGTTTCTCTTATACAGGGAACCATCAGTGTTCAGAAAGAAACTACCAGCAAGCCTTCTCAAAGTCTTCTTATCATTGGAAGATGCCCCAGGCGGGTATGTTTGATCCTCCAAGAAGCACTTGATGTCATGGAACCAAGGCTTATCATCTTTGACAATGTCTGCTGTGAATACATATGCTGGTCTGTCAAGTCTGGACACTGAGATCTGAGGTACAAAGTTGGCAGCCTGAACTTTGATCATGGACGAAATGGTAGCCAGAGCATCTGCAAACTGATTCTCGTCCCGAGGGATATACTCAAGCTTGACTGTCGTAAAGAAAGTCAGTAACCTCCTTGTATAATCCCTGTAAGGTATCAGATGATCCTGGTGGGTATACCATTTGCCGTTGGTCTGATTGATTACCAGAGTTGAATCCCCGAATACAGTCAATGTCTTGATCCTGAGGTCAATGGCTTCCTCAAGACCCATAATGCAAGCTTCGTATTCAGCTTCGTTGTTAGTGCAGTTAAAGGTGAGTTTTGCCGAGAAAGGCATGTGAACTCCTTTAGGTGTAATGAGTACTGCACCGACACCACGACCATTCATGTTAACAGCCCCATCAAACATCATAGTCCATTCTTCTTCCGGGTTGGGCCCTTCGGTGTGAACAGGCTCTTCATGATCTTTTGCTTTTATGAACATGATGTCTTCATCAGGGAAGTCAAATCTCATAGGCTGGTAATCATCAATAGGTTGCTCAGCAAGATATTCAGACAATACACTGCCCTTGATGGCTTTCTGAGAAGTGTACTGAATGTCATACTCTGTGAGGATCATTTGCCATCTTGCAACCCGTCCGGTAAGTGCTGGCTTCTCAAATATGTACTTAACTGGGTCCATCTTTGAGATCAACAAAGTAGTGTGGGTCAGCATATACTGTCTTAGTCGGCGAGCAGCCCACGCTAAAGCACAGCAAGTTTTCTCGAGCAGTGAATAACGTTGTTCACAGTCGGTAAACTTTTTGCTTAGGTAGTATATTGCATACTCTTTTCGACCAGACTCGTCATGCTGGCCCAGCACACACCCTATTGACTCTTCTAATACTGTCAGGTACATTATCAGAGGTCTTCCTTCAACTGGAGGCATAAGGATTGGAGGCTCTTGTAAGTATTCCTTGATCTTGTCAAAAGCCCTTTGGCAGTCTTCGTTCCACCTGACCGTTTGTTCTTTTCTCAACAATTTGAACAAAGGTTCACATGTTGCTGTAAGGTGAGATATGAACCTTGAGATGTAGTTCAATCTTCCTAGAAACCCTCGAACTTCTTTTTCTGACTTCGGTGCAGGCGTCTCTTGAATAGCTTTGACTTTATCAGGGTCAACTTCAATCCCTTTTTCGCTTACAATAAAACCCAAAAGCTTACCAGATCGCACCCCGAACGTGCACTTGTTGGGGTTCAACTTCAGTTGGTACTTCCTCAGACGCTTGAACAACTTCAGCAGATTTACCAGATGATCTTCCTCAGTAAGGGACTTGGCAATCATGTCATCCACATAACATTCGATTTCCTTATGGATCATATCGTGGAATAATGTCACCATAGCCCGTTGATACGTCGCACCGGCATTCTTGAGCCCAAATGGCATTACCTTGTAGCAGAACGTGCCCCAGGGTGTGATGAAGGTTGTCTTCTCCATGTCTTCAGGTGACATTTTAATCTGATTGTATCCTGAAAATCCGTCCATGAAGGAGAATACCGAAAACTGAGCCGTATTATCCACCAATACATCAATGTGAGGTAAAGGGAAGTCATCTTTCGGGCTGGCTCTGTTCAGATCCCGGTAGTCAACACACATTCTTACTTTGCCGTCTTTTTTAGGCACAGGTACTATGTTAGCAACCCACGGTGGATAGCTAGTCACAGCAAGGAACCCGACGTCCCATTGCTTTTGTACCTCTTCCTTGATTTTCATTGCCATGTCTGGACGAGTACGGCGCAACTTTTGTTTAACCGGCGAGCATTCTTCTCTCAAAGGCAGCTTGTGCACAACAATGTCGGTATCCAACCCGGGCATATCTTGATAAGACCAAGCAAACACGTCCACATACTCTTGAAGCAGGTCAATCAATTGTCTCTTCACTGAGTCTTGTAAGCAGGCCCCGATTTTAACTTCTTTCACGTCTTCATCTGTACCAAGATTGATCGTTTCAACCTCCTCCTGGTGAGGAGTAATAACCTTTTCCTCTTGTCTTAACAACCTGGCTAGCTCTTCAGGAAGCTCATATTCTTCTTCAACCCCTTCATCAGCTTGATTGATCGGATTGTCAAAGTCATACGAAGTCATAGCCGTGCTGTTGTCGGTGCTGTCTGGAAGGCACTCTCTGCAAGGGTTCAGTTTGTTCATTTTAGTGATTTGATTTTAATCTTGTTTAGAAAGGTGAAATAAAGTTGTCATTTTGAAAACACTGCCATTTATTTTTTGTACAAAAAGAAAAATGGAAAAAACAGTGAGCGGAAAAGAAAAAGACTAGTTTGCAAAAAGATGTCTGATATTTCATTGATTAATCTTGTTGCACAAAAAGTACATATGGCCCGATTACAAAATGAGTCTTGTCATCTTGGGCAAGATGCAAGACTTTGATGCATGCTATAAAAACACAGGAAATAATAATTACTCTGCATGAGTAACTCTTATAATTTCCTGGGAAGACCAGTTCGAGATACTGCTCCCCGGGATCTTTGGACGGATCCAACTCTCCAGGTTGCGGTCGCTTTCATCCTCGTCTTCCAAACTGTTGACAGCATCAGGGGTGAGCATCCCCCCACTAACAAAGTTGGGCTCTTTTGCAGCCTCTGCTTGATCTTGTTGAGTTGGTTTGTAACCCAACCCAAATCTATCCTCTTTCTTCTCCACCCGTAGCAGTTTGCCCCAGCCTTGGGCATTTCCTTCTTCAACAACCTTCCGGGCTTGTTGGTATGATGTCATTGAGGTTCCAGGTACAGCAGATGTTTCGTTTATGTTCAAGGCCTCAAACCCTTGACTCATTGTTTCATGGATCTCCCCATCCATCTCAATATATTTATAAGTAGCCAGGTGGCTGACAAAAATATCCTCCTCTCCACAGATAGTAACGACTTGACCCTCCCACTCGAATTTTAACTTCTGGCGAAGGGTAGAGGTCACGGCGCCAGCGGCGTGAATCCATGGCCTACCCAATAGACAGCTGTAGGCAGGCTGTATATCCATCATGTAGAAGGTCGTTTTGAAAGTTTGTGGGCCAATCGTTATAGGCAACTCAATTTCTCCCAGAACCGATCTCTTAGAACCATCAAAGGCTCTCACCACCAGATTGCTGGGTCGCAATGCCAATCCGTCATACTCTAGCTTCACAAGGGCCTTTTTAGGTAAGACATTGAGGGATGACCCTGTGTCTACCAGTACATGGGAAAGAACTACACCTTTACATTCCATGGTAATGTGCAAAGCCTTGTTGTGATTGCGGCCTTCCGTCGTCAAATCAGTGTTGGTGAACCCTAGTCCATGACTAGCATTAACATTTCCTACCACAGCTTCCAACTGATTGACGGTGATCTCTTCAGGCACATAAGCTGCGTGCAAGACTTTTAGTAGTGCATTCCGATGAGCTTCGGAGCACATAAGCAATGATAGGATTGAGATCTTGGAAGGCGTCTGATGAAGATGATCCACTATTTTGTAATCACTTTTCTTGATGATTCTCATGAACTCATCAACTTCTTGATCAAAGGGTGTTTTTAAGGCCTCTTTAACAATCTGCTCTTCCTGCACCAAGCTTTTCCCTTTTGCCTTGGCAGCAGCTTCTGCTTCGGCAGTGGGTCTTTGAATTTGTGGAGCAAAGAGACGTCCGCTTCGAGTGAAGCCTCCGCCTCCTCCCACATTGTCTATTTGTGGTGCAGGGGTTGATGATTCAAAAGTGATTTTTTGTCCTTCGCAGTATAGATCGGAGCCGTAATGCCAGGGGATGGCATTACTGCTTTCATAAGGTACTGGCCCAGGCACCGTGATAGTGACTGGACTGATTGCAGCTGCGGAAGGAATTGTGATAGTCTGTGGATCGTAATATATCGTGATTGGTGCTCTGATGGGAGTGGCACCTTGTGAGTTGTAGGCTGAATTATTTTCTGGATCGTAATAAATTGTAACGGTTGAGACATCTTCATGGTTTGTTGCTGATGTTGTAGGAGACATTGTTGGAAGGATGGATGTTGTTGTTGTAGGAGATTCAAAATGGAGTGGTGCTGAAGTTGTAGAGGGAATGTTTGCTGATACCTGGTCAGTTGAGGTGACAGATGAAACATTTGTTGATGAAGCCGAAGAGTTGTCGGGAACAATGGTTGTTGCAGTTGTAGGAGATACTGGAATTGTTGCTGATGGGATTGCTGGATTTGTTGGAATTGACGTCGTAATTTGAAGTAGGCCACTCTGGATGAGACCATCTATGCCATCCCTCAAGTTATCACAACCATTCACTGAAATGTTACAGTAAGCACACCCTAACTCACATCCCGGGAACATTTGACATTCGAGGAGTTGAGCTTTAATCTCTACCAACGGTGTCCGAATCTGACCCACACTGGTTATTAAATAAGACGGCTTGTCTTCTTCAATAGCATTGATTCTGGGACCACCATGGTTTGGCATAGGGTTTTTGTTAACATTTGGTGGTGGTGCGAAATTCAGAGCTTTTGAGTCTACCAGGTCTTGTACCTTCATGTGCAGAGCTCTGCACTTTTCTGTACAGTGGCCAGGTGCATTTGAATGAAAAGCACATCTGGCGTTGGAGTCATAATTCCTGGGTAGACTATTAGGATCTGGAGGTGCCAACGTCCTTAGCTCAACTAGGTTGAGTTTCAGGAGTTGTGGCAATAGTGTTGCATATGGCATAGGGATCGGATCGATCACCCTATTGGCCTGAGAAGGTCTCTGTTAGAATGGTCTTTGCTGATTGTTGTTGTTGGCATTGTTGTAGTTTCTCGGAGGATACTGAGCTTGTTGATGGTACTGAGGTTGTTGCTGATAATTTTGCTGCGGAGGTTGATAAGCTGGTTGTGGATGAGCTGGAGCAGGAATGGTGACTGCTGCCACAGACCTGTGAACATATTGAGGTCTGCCCCTGTTGGTGTGGATGGCATTGGTCTCGCCAGTTCTTCTTGGGCCTTGCTGGACGAGCTGGCACCGTTGTCAGAAATCTTGCCCATCTTCAACAGGCTCTCAATTCTCTCACCAGCTATGACAACATCTGCAAAGCTAGTGGAAGAGAAAGCAGCTAGCCTGTCAATATATGTTCCTTGGAGGGTGTTCATAAACATATCTGCCATTTCCCTCTCTGACATAGGTGGCTGAACAGTAGCAGCCAATTGCCTCCATCTCTGGGCATACTCTCGGAAACTTTCTCTTGATGACTGTGACATTCCCATTAGGAGGGTCCTGTTGGGTGCCATATCTAAGTTGTACTGATACTGTCTGATAAAGGCCTCTGCCAGGTCCTTCCAACACCTGATAGTTGCTCTTGTCAGATGAGAGTACCATTCTCTTGAGGCTCCCGTCAAGCTGTCCTCGAAATAAAACATCCAGAGCTTCTCGTCCATGGTATAGGCCTTCAGCCTCCCCAGAAACGATTGTAAATGGGTCCGGGGGCATGAAGTCCCGTTGTATTTTTCGAAACAAGGAGGCTTAAACTTATGGGGAATCCTGACCCCGTCTACCAAGCCCATGTCCATAACATCAAAGCCCAAAGAGTTTTGAGACTCTAAGGATCTTAATTTCTCAGCTATCTCATCCAGCCTTCTGTCATAAGCTTCTTCCCCAACACCCATTACTGTGAACTGATCCTCTTGGGGGTCTTCTTGCAGCACCCTACCTTGAACATTTGCAGGAATGTTGACCTCTGGATGAAGGTGGGGGCCAAATACAGGGGGGTTGACATGAGGTTGGACCCTCTCATTGTTGCTTGTGCCAGCAGTCCCTATGTGTGGATCTTCTTGATTCTGCCTTTCCACCATGGCCCTCAATCTTTCTTGGCTCTGAGCCATGTTGTTCATCACTTCTATAAACTGCGTCATCTGGGTTCTCATTTCCAATCTCTCGTTCGCCATTTGATTTCTGACCTCTGCAAGGTCCTGTTGTACCTGATCCATTTGTATGCCCGGAAGGTTGTTACGGGTTGGATATCGGTGCGGACGGTTGAGGGGAAATACCCGGCGTCGAGCAATAGTTCCTGAACATCACAACAGAGTTAGCAACAATAAAACAAAAACCTACAAAACAAACAAAGGGTTAGCATGCAATGCAGTATGCTCATTTGTTTTCAAGGTATCCGGCTTGGCATTCGGTTTTGACCCTTCCAGACCCTTGAAGATGCTGTTGATGTTGCTTTTTGAAGTGGAACAAACTAATACATATATTACAAAAGGAAAATGGTACATAGTTTGTTTTACAAATACAAGCCCTCTAAGGGGTCAAAATACATTACAAGAAAATAAAAGTACATGGAATGAAAGCAACAACAAGCAAATGGTCAAACACCAAGACCAAACTCATCCTCCCGAACTTCCTTGAGAAGTGCTTCGGTCACAGGATCAGCTGGACGCTCCATGAGATTCCTGATGAGGAGATTCCGGGTAGTAACAGCTGCAGTTAGCTTCGTGTGTTGACTTTGGTCTTTTGACCTCTTCACTCCAGCTTTGATCTTCAGCTCTGATATCTCCCTCTGGGCTGCTGCCAGGGCTTCCTGCTGCTCTTTTGCACTAGCTTCCAGCTGCTCTATCTTGTCTTGGACCCTCTTATCTTCCAGAGTACGAGCTTCGGTGATCCTGACCCACCGAGCTTGACTCTCCTTCAGATACAAGTCTGTCCTGGCCTTCTGGAACTGGGCTTCCTTGCAAGCATTCTTCAGAATTTGTTCTCCAGCCCTAGACTTCTTGATGTAATCCTCAGACCTCTCAATTTTAGCCAGATGCTCCACTCTCAACTTCTCTAGCCTCTCAATATCCATCCTACCATCACTCGTCTCCCGAAGGGACTTCTGCAAAGCCTGAGTCAACTTCTCATTTCTTTCTTTCAAACCCTCAAACTCCTCCAAACTGACAGTGGCAGGGGGTGGTGCTGAGGATGGTCCAGGCATATCCTCCATGGTAAAGGGCATTCTAGAGAATTGAGCCCTGGCATGGGACCACTCATAGTATTGTTCTGATGCTACATTGTTGCACTTCCCCAGAATGGTTACTCCTTTAGTTTGAACATTATCCCAGGCCCAGGCTTCCTGCCTAACAATAGCCAGATTAGGCTTGTTCTCACAATAGAGAGTCTCAACCAAGTCTTGTGCCTTAGGAGTGTGGACCAGTGCATAGCCCAGTTGTCTTATGAACAGCAGAGGGTTGTAATTAATGCTACCCTTAACTCCTATCAGGGGCACATTGGGAAAATGCCCACAACTGGTGATGATATCCCTGCCCTTTGTGCTTTGAGTGCACCACCTGATATCAGCTGATGTCAGAGCAGTGAGTCTTCTAGCCCAGTTTCTCTGCTGATGAGGGTTCAAAAATGCATCTGTCCTGGGAAAATGCTTGAGAAGCCAAGTATGGAACAAAGGAGCACAGCACCTCACTAATCTTCCCCTCTGCTTTTCATTCCTCTGGTGCACTGAGTAGTAGAGATCCCCCAATAAAGTGGGCACTGGGTTCCTCAGGATGAAAAGATGGATTGCATTCTTGCTAATGAATCGAGGCTCATCTGCAAATAATATGATCCCATATATGCTCAGGTCCAATAAAGCACATACTGCTTTCCACTCCCCTAAAGAAGCTTTCAGGGTAGCTTGAGAGATCAAGAAATCCAGATGCAGGCCAGGGATTCCAGCCTTAGTAGTCATATGCTGCCCAATCAGAATTGGTTCCAGATGCAATGCCTTTGCTACCTCTTCATTACTAGGAAAGACCATCTCAGGGTTGAAAGGGACTCCACCCCTGATAGGTATACCAACCAATGATGAGTATTCTTCCAATAAAGGGCTTAGCTGAGAGTCCTGAAAAGTGAAACACCTCAGTGGGGGATCATAAAACTGAAGGCAGGTGTGAATCAGGCTCCTCTGTGAAGGGTCCAAATCCATAACCACATCAAGTATATCTCCATAGTGTTCCCTGAACAGTGGTATATGGTCTGGAGTGATCAGGGTCTGAATCCTCCTGATGTCAGCTAGCTCAGGCTGGAAGAAGTGGTAGGAGATGTTACTCTTTTTAGGTGCCATGATGTTGAGGATGAGTTGAGACAGGTGCTGATGATAACACTGAAAGATGGGCCACTGATTGGCTGGTGCAGGTGACTGAAACAGATGCTGATGAAGATAGGTCAAATACTGATGATGGGGTCAAAACCAAGTCAAAAATGAAGATGGATACCCTGAAAAACAAATAAACAAATGTAAAAATGATGCAATGAGGATGTATGCAAATGATATGCAAGGGTTTGTGACTGAGCTGGATCTGATCAAGTGCTCTGATATAAGTCCAGGTATTCAAGAAAACCAGATGGAGGTCTATAGGTCCAGTAACCAAGGTGGGGGACTCAAATAAAGAGCCACATGTCCAGGGTTTAGAATCACAAGAACTGTTCCAACATGGAGTATTCTTAATCAAACCAAAATAACAGGGTATGCTGAGGCCAAGGGTACCTGCAAACCTGTAAACAGCCCAACCCCCTCACAGGTGGTGTTCTAAAACAAGGATCCTCAGACTTGGATCAGTTATGAGAAGTGTAAACACTTCTAACCCGGAGGTACAGTGTTTACAATAACCATAAAAGTTCCTCCTCTAATTCACCTCAGTTTCTGAGGGTCAATACTAAAGGTCACCCAGACTTAGCAGGCTTCCCAGATAGCCCTAGCATTGCAGGAAATCTGCAACACAGAGTTCTCAAGAAGAAACCCATATCTGAACCGTGTTTCATATTCCCGCACCAGACCGAGATGGAATGGGAAAGAATATGAACCACTCTAGCCTAGGTGTCACTCAGGTCCCAGGTATAGGACCTTAACTCTCAATGGAACACCCACCCACCAAAGCAAACAAACAAATCCAGCCAGTAGCATAGTATGATAATATGATATAATGCAAAACTATAAAGGAAACAGTAAAGCAACTGTACATAAGGCAAGAATAAATACAAATATACAAACACAAATAAGCACATAACACCCTAGTAAACACAAATCAAACAAGCGCTAGGAGGAACCCACAAAAAGAACCAGAAGCCCTGGTTGCAATATGAGGGTCCCCAGCAGAGTCGCCAAGCTGTCGCTCCCGATAAGTGGGACCGGCCCAAATAAAGGTACAGACGCGAACGGTCGGCGAGAGGGACAATGAGAACACACAGCCGTGAACTCACTGGAGATGAAAAGAGTCGCCAGCTAGGCATTTTTATCCCGGAGGAAAGGCAATGCTGCATAGACCTAGAAAGAGATGGACAAGACGGTTGCGAACCAGAGAGACTGAGAAAGGGGGTTGGTTACAACCTGGGAAGGTATTAGCACCCAGATTGTCCGCCGTACTCGACGGGATCCACGCTTGAAAGATTTGTGTTTTAAAGGGGTAGTGTCAGTGCAATCTATGTATAAAATAGCTGGAAAAGGATGTACAGGTGTCAGTGTAAAAGAAGTGTAAAGTGCGATATATACAGTGTCAGTGTAAGGATAAGAGTGAAATGCTCAAGATCATGAGGCTAAAAGAATGAGGCTAGAAAGAGGGGGAATATACAGAGACTTTTGTTCGATAACTGTTAAGTTATGCCTACGTATCCTCTCGTGCAATGAGGAAGTCAGAACACCGTAGTTCGACCCAAAGAGACTGAAAGATGAATTGACTGATGAACTGCTTACTTGTCTATGCTCAAGTGTATGACCTGTCTGGCTCAGGTGCAAACTGTCTTGCATTAGACGGAAGAAGCAAGTTCTCGTTTATGAGTGAATGAGATGAGAAAAGAATCCCGGAGGAGACGATTATTGTTTGTTTTTTGAGTTTTCAGTCTTTTATTGCTTTTGAAAGTTTGTCATAAGAAAATGAGCTTAAGCCTAAACCAAAGGATTAGTAAACTCATCACATCTTCCCTCTGATTAGGGGTAATGAGAATACCTTAAGTGTGAAGTCAGATTCTCACACTTAATCACCTTTGATGTAGGATTAAGATCATTAACCTACTTGTGATTATTTAGATGTTTTTGTTGTTTTTGTTTAGTGTTGAGTAATGAGAATAAGCCATAATCAGGGATTAAACAGACTCATTACACCATCCTAATAGAAGGATAATAGATGAGAATGTTTAAGCTGAGGAAGGCTCCTCAACTTAATCCATGATTAGGGATTAAACTCATGACAAAACAAGCCTTTGATTAAGTGGATTTTATTTAGTGATATGATGAAGAAGTGGGTTTTATGATTTGTAAGACAACTTGAGGGGGACTTGTCCATTAACACTAGGGTTAGTCCTTCTTAACCAATTGAGGAAGAAATAGAACCCTAATGCAAGGCCCAAGTTACAAGCTTGATGTCTTGATGATTATTAAGTGAATTGATTAAAGGATTTAAACACATTAAGGGTTTAACACTTAGGATTAAAGTTATACACTCCATCCTAATAGAAGGATGCAGGCATAAGCTTAATCACAAAGCCTTAAAGCCTTTAGGGTTTAGTCCCTGATTATGAGATGAGGAGAGAAGACCCAAAAGAGACACAAAGGTAAAACTAAGAGGGGAGACTAATCAAAACCCTAATAATTATCATGCTTGGTTGTTCCTAAGGTTTGTGAGGTTTTCAAGAGAAATCTTCTGAGGAACCACCAGGAAGCAGATGAAAGGATCAAAAGAAGCAAAGCAACTTGCTTCATTCAAGAAGTCAAGTCACTTGAAGAAATAAAGTGGGAAGAAGAAGAATGAGCAAGCTCAAACTCAAACACATACAAAAATGCAGCAAGGATGCATAAAAGAGATGTAGAGAAGTTATGAGAAGTGAAGGCAAATTCACTTCTCAAAGTCACTTACCACCTGAAAAGTTAGAAAAGAAAATGCAATGCAATGCAAAATGAGATGAAATGGTATGATGAAAAACCAAACCAGAAGCACATACATGATGTTAATGATGCTATGAGATGCTACAAACCAGAAACAACACATGTGGATGATCATACAAGCTTATGAATGCAAATGAAGCAAGTTAAGACACATGATCATGCATGAAAAGTTATGAGATGCATATGGCATACAACATGGCAAATGAGAGATGCAATGATTAAACATGCTTTCAATATGTCTTATGATGTTCAATGAATCAAATGGAGGCATGGAATGTCATGGCAAGTCATTTTATGCAGGAAAATGCAAGATGGATGCATATGGAAGCCCAAATTAGGGTTTATGATCAAAGTATCAAACACAAACCAAAATCAGAAGCAAACAACATTATAAAAAATTGAAAATGCACTCAAAGGATCCCTAAACCTATGCTAACTCACTGCCCAAAGGAGAGGTATCAACTCTTAACCTAACTCAAGTTATGATTTTTCTAAGTTTTCTAGGGTTTTAGGGTTCCTTAACAAGAAAATTATCAAACAAATTGAAAATGAAAGATAAAATCATGGCCATTTAATCTTACAAACTACATGCTAAACACAATGCAATGCAAAAAGAACCAAGGTCCAACTCTTTAGGGTTAGGCAGAAATGATTTTTGGAAGTTTGGATCAAAATAATGCATCAAAATGATTTTAATTCAATGAAAAATTCTCAAAATGCATCAAGATCAAAAAATAAATTTGGTTTGAAGGTTGGACAATGTTTCTAAATGTCTTAAAACATTTCATGAATTTTTTGGTGATTTTTAAATACCTAAAAGTATTTTTAATAAATTAATTTTCATTAATCAATTAAAAATAAACTTTTAAATATTTAAAAATACTTTTTTAATGCTAAAAATGAAAATAAAAATATTTTTGTGTTTTAAAAATTAATGAAACCCTTGGTAAAAAATTTCATAATTTTTAAAGCATTTTTGCTATTTTTAATAAATTGTGGAAGTTAAATGAAAGAAAATGAAAATAAAAATACATAAATGAAAAGGTAAGCAGATCTGATGGCTGGGATTTGAATCTGGGAGGGAGAGTTTGACCACGCGCGCTAATGAAGGGTCTGGATTGATTCTGACCTTAATTAAGTTTTATAAAATAATTAAATGGATTAAATAGACTTAATGGTGATTAGGGCACAGTGGACCCATCTGAACCATTCATACGCGCGCCAAGTCAAAGCAAGTCAGATGATCCAACGCACAAGATTTAAACCTCACTTAATTACAGGATTAGGGTTAAACAAATTCAGGTGACCGGAGGGAAGCTCCGGTCATCTTCTCCGGCAACATCAAAACCCTAGATCATGATTCAGGCTTCCATTCATCAAATTAAAAGCAGGAAAATGTTCCTCTACTTAAACCTCACTCAAATCACCTCTCAAACTAAATTTCTCATGCTCAAATGAAGAGAATCGAAGCCATGAAGATTCACGGGCAAAGTTTCAGAGCCCTGGTAAATCCTCATTTCTCACTCATTTTTAATTCTAAGCCCATCCCCATGATCAGCAAGACATACACAACCAATTTATAACTTAAAATGCAAGCTCTGAGAGACAAAGTTCATGGCCATACCTGAGATGGAAGCTTCTGTTTCTGGGCTTTCAGAGCTATTCTTTGGTGCAAGCTTGCTCCACTGGTTCTCCTGATGCTAATGGTAGGCTTGGAATGAGCTTAAACAAGCTATTTTGAGAGGTCCAGTTCTGGTGTATCAGAAAATGGAGTCTGTGTGTGAGTGGTTTCAAGCTCTGTCAATGGCTGATTCTGGTTCCTTTTTGTGTGTTTGATTTGTTGGTGAAGAGAGTTTGGATGTTTGGTGGCTGGAAAATGAGATTCGAAGAGAGGAAGCTCTTTGACAGTTTTTATGGGGACTGAGTTCTAGCTGGTTTCAGGCTTATGTCTTGTTGGTTTGGGTTCAATGGAGCATGGTGAGATGATTAGTGGAGTTTGTTTGAGTGTTTATGGCTTGTGGAATGAGTTTCGAATGTTCTTGCAAGTGAGAGTGAAAATGTGAATGTGGTGCTATGGCTTGCTTCAGGCTTGCTTGTTGTGTGGTTTGGCTTGCAAAATGTTTGTATAAATTAATCCCATTGGTCAGAGGATGTGACTTGTGCTGCTGTGATAGGTGTAGCTACTTTTACAAAATGTCCACTCTTGTGTAAGAGAAGCATGGGTTATGTTCTAGGCTAGTACAAGTGGTGTGGGCTGCGCAGCATGGTGTGAGGGAAAGGCTAGAATGGTTCAGCATCATAGGCAGCAAGTGGATGGAAGTGTGATGATGGTTTTGCAACTTGCTTGCTTTTGAATCTTCATGAAAATATCTTGCTTTACAAACCATGAAACATGTGATCTTTTGGTTCAAATCTGATTTTTAGAACTTGTATGATGCTTGCATATTGGTTTGATATCAACTAGAAGTCACAAATGCCTTTGGTACAAGATTTTGCAAATTTCTCATTTGGTGCATAACTTAAAATTCAATGATTTTAGCCAACTTTGATGCACCATAACTTTTGATCCAAAATGAATTAGGTCATGTTCTTGTACTTTTTGAAAAGGGAAAGATCTAATCTACAACTTTCATGACCAAAGTTTTTCCATTTGAAGCATTTTTGGATCAAAAAGCAAGGGTTGAAAAAGTTGCATAAAATGACATTTCATTAAAAGTCAACCATGCCCAAAAAAGTCAACTTTGCAAAAACTTGTAATTCTTGAATTTTGTGAACTTCAACCTTCTTCCATGATCAAATAAAGATCAAATACACTCAAAATGATGAAGATCACCCCTTGGTTGGGTCATTGGGGGCCTCAGATGCCCTGATTTTGCACTGACTTGTCTGAAAAGTCAACTCTTGATCAGATGACTTCCCCATGGAATTTCTTCATGAAAATTGATATGCATACTCCCTATACCATATGGAGACCAATAGAAACAAGAATGACCAAAAAATTTGGAGTTATGGCCTCTGAAACCAAAACCATAATTTTAGGTCAACTGTGCAGTCAAGCCTGGCTCTGCCTCCACACCAATCCCAGTTCTTGTGATTCTTTGGCATTCTTGACTTGGAGAGGATATAATATGATGCTTGAACACATATAGACCCCTTTTAAGTGATTGATGACTTTTGGAGTGACTCAAGAAGCTCTTGGATTGCTCAGGTCACAAACCCTAGATGCAGATGACTTAGAACCTATGCAGTGAATCAAAAATGTGATATGAGATGTTATGATTGTGTTTATGCATATGAAATGATCATAAGCCATGGTGTGAATGGGTGAGGGCAAATTTGGGGTGTTTACAGATGGGCGTTGTTGTTGTAGGAGATTCAAAATGAAGTGGTGCTGAAGTTGTAGAAGGAATGTTTGCTGATATCTGGTCAGTTGAAATGACAGATGAAACATTTGTTGATGAAGCCGCAGAGTTGTCGGGAACAATGGTTGTTGCAGTTGTAGGAGATACTGGAATTGTTGCTGATGGGATTGCTGGATTTGTTGGAATTGACGTTGTAATTTGAAGTAGGCCACTCTGGATGAGACCATCTATGCCATCCCTCAAGTTATCACAACCATTCACTGAAATATTGCAGTAGGCACACCCTAACTCACACCCCGGGAACATTTGACATTCGAGGAGTTGAGCCTTAATCTCTACCAACGGTGTCCGAATCTGACCCACACTGGTTATTAAATAAGACGGCTTGTCTTCTTCAATAGCATTGATTCTGGGACCTCCATGGTTTGGCATAGGGTTCTTATTAACATTTGGCGGTGGTGCAAAATTCAGAGCCTTAGAGTCTACCAGGTCTTGTACCTTCATGTGCAAGGCTCTGCACTTTTCTGTACTATGGCCAGGTGCATTTGAGTGAAAAGCACATCTGGCGTTGGAGTCATAATTCCTGGGTAGACTATTAGGATCTGGAGGTGCCAACATCCTTAGCTCAACTAGGTTGAGTTTCAGGAGTTGTGGCAATAGTGTTGCATAGGGCATAGGGATCAGATCGATTACCCTATTGGCCTGAGAAGGTCTCTGTTGGAATGGTCTTTGCTGATTGTTGTTGCTGGTGTTGTTGTAGTTTCTCGGGGGATACTGAGTTTGTTGCTGGTACTGAGGTTGTTGCTGATAATTTTGTTGCGGTGGTTGATAAGTTGGTTGTGGATGAGCTGGAGCGGGAATGGTGACTGCTGCCACAGACCTGTGAACATATTGGGGTCTGCCCCTGCTGGCATGGATAGCATTGGTCTCACCAGTTCTTCTTGCGCCTACAAAAGGTTTCCTTGCATTGCTGGACGAGCTGGCACTGTTGTCAGAAATCTTGCCCATCTTTAACAGGCTCTCAATTCTCTCTCCAGATCTGACAACATCTGCAAAGCTAGTGGAAGAGAAAGCAGCTAGCCTGTCAATGTATGTTCCTTGGAGGGTGTTCATAAACATATCTGCCATATCCCTCTCTGACATAGGTGGCTGAACAGCAGCGGCCAATTGCCTCCATCTCAGGGCATACTCTCGGAAACTTTCTCTTGATGACTGTGACATTCCCATTAGGAGGGTCCTGTTGGGTGCCATATCTAAGTTGTACTGGTATTGTCTGATGAAGGCCTCTGCCAAGTCCTTCCAACACCTGATGGTCGCTCTAGTCAGATGGGAGTACCATTCCCTTGACGCTCCAGTTAATCTATCCTCAAAATAAAACATCCAGAGCTTCTCGTCCATGGTATAGGCTTTCAACCTCCCCAGAAAGGACTGTAAGTGGGTCCGGGGGCATGAAGTCCCGTTGTACTTTTCAAAACAAGGAGGCTTAAACTTATGGGGAATCCTGACCCCGTCTACCAAGCCCATGTCCATAACATCGAAACCCAAAGAGTTCTGAGACTCCAAGGATCTTAACTTCTCAGCTATCTCATCCAGCCTTCTGTCATAAGCTTCTTCCCCAGCACCCATTACTGTGAACTGATCCTCCTGGGGGTCTTCTTGCAGTACCCTGCCTGCAGTGGCAGTCCCTTGAACATTAGCAGGAATGTTGACCTCTGGATGCAGGAATGTTGACCTCTCATTGTTGCTTGTGCCAGCAGTCCCTATATGTGGATCTTCCTGATTCTGCCTTTCCACCATTGCTCTCAATCTTTCTTGGCTCTGAGCCATGTTGTTCATCACTTCCATAAACTGCGTCATCTGAGTTCTCATTTCCAATCTTTCGTTTGCCATTTGATTTCTGACCTCTGCAAGGTCCTGTTGTACCTGATCCATTTGTATGCCCGGAAGGTTGTTACGGGTTGGATATCGGTGTGGACGGTTGAGGGGAAATACCCGGCGTCGAGCAATAGTTCCTGAGCATCACAACAGAGTTAGTAGCAATAAAACAAAAACCTACAAAACAAACAAAAGGGTTAGCATGCAATGCAGTATGCTTATTTGTTTTCAAGGTATCCGGCTTGGCATTCAGTTTTGACCCTTCCAGACCCTTGAAGATGCTGTTGATGTCGTTTTTGAAGTAAACTCGGATGGAACAAACTGATACATATATTACAAAAGGCAAATGGTACATAATTTGTTTACAAATACAAGCCCTATGAGGGGTCAAAATACATTACAAGAAAATAAAAGTACATAAAAATGAAAGCAACAACAAGCAAATAGTCAAACACCAAGACCGAACTCATCCTCCTGAACTTCCTTGAGAAGTGCCTCAGTCACAGGATCAGCTGGACGCTCCGTGAGATTCCTGATAAAGAGATTCCGGGTAGTAACAGTTGCAGTTAGCTTCTTGTGTTGACTTTGGTCCTTTGACCTCTTCACTCCAGCTTTGATCTTCAGCTCTGATATCTCCCTCTGGGCTGCTGCCAGGGCTTCCTGCTGCTCTTTTGCACTAGCTTCCAGCTTCTCTATCTTGTCTTGGACCCTCTTATCCTCCAGAGTACGAGCTTCGGTGATCCTGACCCACCTAGCTTGACTCTCTTTCAGATACAAGTCTGTCCTGGCCTTCTGGAACTGGGCTTCCTTGCAAGCATTCTTCAGAATTTGTTCTCCAGCCCTAGACTTCTTGATGTAATCCTCATACTTCTCGATTTTAGCCAGATGCTCTACTCTCAGCTTCTCTAACCTCTCAATGTCCAACCTACCATCACTCCTCTCCCGGAGGGTCTTCTGCAAAGCCTGAGTTAACTTCTCATTTCTCTCTTTCAAACCCTCAAACTCCTCCAAACTGACAGTGGCAGGAGGTGGTGCTGAGGATGGTCCAGGCATATCCTCCATGGTAAAGGGCATTCCAGAGAATTGAGCCCTGGCATGGGACCACTCATGATATTGTGCTGATGCTACATTGTTGCACTTCCCCAGGATGGTTACTCCTTTAGTTTGAACATTATCCCAGGCCCAGGCTGCCTGCCTAACAATAGCCAGATTAGGCTTGTTCTCACAATAAAGAGTCTCAACCAAGTCTTGTGCCTTAGGAGTGTGGACCAGTGCATAGCCCAGTTGCCTTTTGAGCAGCAGAGGATTGTAATTAATGCTACCCTTAACTCCTATCAGGGGCACATTGGGAAAATGTCCACAACTGGTGATGATATCCCTGCCCTTTGTGCTTTGAGTGCACCACCTGATATCGGCTGAAGTCAGAGCAGTGAGTCTTCTAGCCCAGTTTCTCTACTGATGAGGATTCAAAAATGCATCTGTCTTGGGCAAATGCTTGAGAAGCCAAGTATGGAACAAAGGAGCACAACACCTCACTAATCTTCCCCTCTGCTTTTCATTCCTCTGGTGCACTGAGTAGTAAAAATCCCCCAATAAAGTGGGCACTGGGTTCCTCAGGATGAAAAGATGGATTGCATTCTTGCTAATGAATCTAGGCTCATCTGCAAATAATATGATCCCATATATGCTCAGGGCCAATAAAGCACAGACTGCTTTCCACTCTCCTAAAGAAGCTTTCAGGGTAGCTTGAGAGATTAAGAAATCCAGATGCAAGCCAGAGATTCCAGCCTTAGTAGTCATATGCTGCCCAATCAGAATTGGTTCCAGATGCAATGCCTTTGCTACCTCTTCATTACCAGGAAAGACCATCTCAGTGTTGAAAGGGATTCCACCCCTGATAGGTATACCAACCAATGATGAGTATTCTTCCAATAAAGGGCCTAGCTGAAAGTCCTGAAAAGTGAAACACCTCAGTGGGGGATCATAAAACTGAAGGCAAGTATGAATCAGGCTCCTCTGTGAAGGGTCCAAATCCATAACCACATCAAGTATATCTCCATAGTGTTCCCTGAACAGTGGTATATGGTCTGGAGTGATCAGGGTCTGAATCCTCCTGATGTCAGCTAGCTCAGGCTGGAAGAAGTGGTAGGAGATGTTACTCTTTTTAGGTGCCATGTTGTTGAGGATGAGTGGAGATAGGTGTTGATGATGACACTGAAAAATGGGCCACTGATTGGCTGATGCAGGTGACTGAAGCAGATAGCTGATAGCTGAAGCAGATGCTGATGAGGATAGGTCTATACTGATGATGGGGTCAAAACCAAGCCAAAAATGAAAATGGATACCCTGAAAAAACAAATAAACAAATGTCAAAATGATGAAATGAGGATGTATGCAAATGATATGCAAGGGTTTGTGACTGAGCTGGATCTGATCAAGTGCTCTGATATAAGTCCAGGTATATTCAAGAAATCCAGATGGAGGTCTATAGGTCCAGTAACCAAGGTGGGGGACTCAAATAAAGAGTCACATGTCCAGGGTTTAGAATCACAAGAACTGTTCCAACATGGAGTATTCTTAATCAAATCAAAGTAACAGGGTATGCTGAGGCCAAGGGTACCTGCAAACCTGTAAACAGCCAAACCCCCTCACAGGTGGTGTTCTAAAACAAGGATCCTCAGACTTGGATCAGTTATGAGAAGTATAAACATTTCTAACCCGGAGGTACAGTGTTTACAATAACCATAAAAGTTCCTCCTCTAATTCACCTCAGTTTCTGAAGGTCAATACTAAAGGTCATCCAGACTTAGCAGGCTTCCCAGATAGCCCTAGCATTGCAGGAAATCTGCAACACAGAGTTCTCAAGAAGAAACCCATATCTGAACCGTGTTTCATATTATCGCACCAGACCGAGATGGAATGGGAAAGAATATGAACCACTCTAGCCTAGGTGTCACTCAGGTCCTAGGTATAGGACCTCAACTCTCAATAGAACACCCACCCACCAAAGCAAACAAACAGATCCAGCCAGCAGCACAGTATGACAATATGATATAATGCAAAGCTATAAAGGAAGCAGTAAAGCAACTGTACATAAAGCAAGAATAAATACAAATATACAACACAAACAAGCACATAACACCCCAGTAAACACAAATCAATCAAGCGCTAGGAGGAACCCACAAAAAGAACCAGAAGCCCTGGTTACAGTATAAGGGTCCCCAGCAGAGTCGCCAAGCTGTCGCTCCCGATAAATGGGACTGGCCCAAATAAAGGTACAGACGCGAACAGTCGGCGAGAGGGACAGTGAGAACACACAGCCGTGAACTCACTGGAGATGAATAGAGTCGCCAGCTAGGCATTTTTATCCCGGAGGAAAGGCAATGCTGCATAGACCTGGAAAAGAGATGGATAAGACGGTTGCGAACCAGAGAGACTGAGAAAGGGGGTTGGTTATAACCTGGGAAGGTATTAGCTCCCAGATTGTCCGCCGTACTCGACGGGATCCACGCTTAAAAGATTTGTGTTTTAAAGGGGTAGTGTCAGTGCAATCTGTGTATAAAAGAGCTGGAAAATGATGTACAGGTGTCGGTGTAAAAGAAGTGTAAAGTGTATAAGAGAAGTGTCAGTGTGAGAACAGGAGTGAAATGCTCAAGACTATGAGGCTCAAATAATAATGCTGGAAGGAGGGGGAATATTCAGAGACTTTTGTTCGATAACTATTAAGTTATGCCTACGTATCCTCTCGTGCAATGAGGAAGTCAGAACACCGTAGTTCGACCCAAAGAGACTGAAAGATGAATTGACTTGTGAACTGCTTGCTTGTCTATGCTCAAGTGTATGACCTGTCAGGCTCAGGTGCAAACTGTCTTGCATTAGACGGAATAAGTGAGTTCTCGTTTGTGAGTGAGTGAGGTGAGAAAAGAATCCCGAAGGAGACGATTATTGTTTGTTTTTGTGTTTTCAGTCTTTTATTGCTTTTTGAAGTTTGTCATAAGTTAATGAGCTTAAGCCTAAACCAATGGGTTTAGTAAACTCATCACATCTTCCCTCTGATTAGGGGTAATGAGAATACCTTAAGTGTGAAGTCAGCATCTCACACTTAAGGTATCAGGAGAAGCAAAGCAACTTGCTTCATTTAAGAAGTCAAGTCACTTGAGGAAAGAAAGTGAGAAGAAGAAGAATGAGCAAGCTCAATCTCAAACACAAAGTAAAAATGCAACAAGGATGCATAAAAGAGATGAAGAGAAGTTATGAGAAGTGAAGGCAAATTCACTTCTCAAAGTCACTTACCACCTGAAAAGTTAGAAAAGAAAATGCAATGCAATGCAAAATGAGATAAAATGGTATGATGAAAAACCAAACCAGAAGCACATACATGATGTTAATGATGCTATGAGATGCTACAAAACAGAAACAACACATGTGGATGATCATACAAACTTATGGATGCAAATGAAGCAAGTTAGGACACATGAACACACATGAAAAGTTATGAGATGCATATGGCATACAACATGGCAAATGAAAGATGCAATGATCAAACATGCTTTCAATATGTCTTATGATGTTAAATGAATCACATGGATGCATAAAATATCATGGCAAGTCAAGGCATGAATGCAAATGCAAGATGGATGCATATGAAAGCCCAAATTAGGGTTTATTAACAATACAACAAACAAAACCCAAAATCAGAAGCAAACAACATTACAAAAAATTGAAAATGCACTCAAAGGATCCCTAAACCTATACTAATCCACTTCCCAAAGGAGAAGTCTCAACTCTTAACCTAGTTCAAGATATGATTTTCCTAAGTTTTCTAGGGTTTTAGGGTTCCTTAACAAGAAAATTACCAAACAAAATGAAAATGAAAGATCAAATTATGGCCATTTAATCTCACAAACTACATGCTAAATACAATGCAATGCAAAAATAATCAAGGTCCAACTCTTTAGGGTTAGGCAGAAATGATTTTTGGAAGTTTGAATCAAAATAATGCATAAAAATGATTTTAATTCCATAGAAAATTCTCAAAATGCATCAAGATCAAAAAATAAATTTGTTTTGAGGGTTGGACAATGTTTCTAAATGTTTTTAAAGGTTCCATGAATTTTTTGGTGATTTTTAGATACCTAAAAGTATTTTTAATTAATTAATTCTCATTAATTAATTAAAAAGAAACTTTTAAATATTTAAAAATACTTTTTTAATGCTAAAAATGAAAATAAAAATATTTTTGTGTTTTAAAAATTAATGAAACTCTTGACAAAAAATTTCATAATTTTTAAATGGTTTTTACTATTTTAAATAAATTGGACAAATTAAATGGAATAAAAAGAAAAGAAAATAAAATAAATGGGAAGTATGCAGGATGGAAGGCCAGGATTCATTCTGGGTTTGAAAGCTTTGACCACGCGCCAAATCCAGTGGTCCAAATTCAAACTGAAACTAATTAGATTTATGAATTAATTAATTGAGATTAGGGTTTAATGAGTGCATCTGGAACACACACCTACGCGCCAAGTCAACCAGGTCAACTGATCCAACGCACCAGATTTAAACTGCACTTAATGACGTGATTAAAACCCTAATGATTTTCAGGTGGCCGGAGAAGACCTCCGGTCATCTTCTCCGGTGGGAACCCCACCTGAAAATCCCTAAAATCCTCAAAACGCAACTAAAATGGAATCTAAACAAACAGAAATCTTCCCCATACTTCACTGAATCAAAACCCCAATCTAAAACTCATTTATCTTTCTTTAATCACATGAATCGAAACAAAACATTTCTTAGGTCAGGAAGTTTCAAAACATGATTAAACTCTTATTTCTTCACCATTTTCAAAACTAAAGACATCAGAGCAATCAGTGAATCATGAAGAACAACTTAAGAACTTTAAAAATCATTTCTGGAAAAAAAGTTCTTGAGCTACCTGAGTTTCGAAGCTTTCAATCTTGCAACTTTCTGACCCCTTCCTTTGATGCAAACCACTCCCTTTGGTCCCTTGATGATGTCTGGATGCTTAGCAAGAGTTTATGTTGGCTGGTTTGAGAGTTTGAACAAGTTCTGTTCAAACTCTGGTGGGAATCGTGTTTTGGATTCAGGCTGTTTCTGGCAATGGTGAGGGGTTCTTTGTGATCAGTGTCACTCCCGATAAAATGGGACTGGCCCAAGTAAAGGTACAGACGCGAACGGTCGGCGAAAGAGAACAATGAGAACACACAGCAGTGAACTCACTGGAGATGAATAGAGTCGCCAGCTAGGCATTTTTATCCCGGAGGAAAGGCAATGCTGCATAGACCTAGAAAAAGATGGATAAGACGGTCGCGAGCCAGAGAGACTGAGAAAGGGGGTTGGTTACAACCTGGGAAGGTATTAGCACCCAGATTGTCCGTCGTACTCGACGGGATCCACGCTTAAAAGATTTGTGTTTTAAAGGGGTAGTGTCAGTGCAATTTGTGTATAAAGGAGCTGGAAAAGAATGTACAGGTGTCAGTGTAGAAGAAGTGAAGTGTGATATGGAAAAATGATGTGTCAGTGTAAGAGAATGAATAAGATGCTCAAGATCATGAGGCTATAAAAATGATGCTGGAAAGAGGGGGGATATACAGAGACTTTTGTTCGATAACTGTTAAGTTATGCCTACGTATCCTCTCGTGCAATGAGGAAGTCAGAACACCGTAGTTCGACCCAAAGAGACTGATAGATGAATTGACTTGTGAACTGCTTACTTGTCTATGCTCAAGTGTATGACCTGTCTGGCTCAGGTGCAAACTGTCTTGCATTAGACGGAAGAAGCAAGTTCGCGTTTATGAGTGAATGAGATGAGAAAAGAATCCCGGAGGAGACGATTATTGTTTGTTTTTGTATTTTCAGTCTTTTATTGCTTTTTGAAGTTTGTCATAAGTTAATGAGCTTAAGCCTAAACCAATGGGTTAGTAAACTCATCACATCTTCCCTCTGATTAGGGGTAATGAGAATACCTTAAGTGTGAAGTCAGCTTCTCACACTTAATCACCATGGAGTAGGATTAAGATCATTAACCTACTTGTTGATTATTTAGATGTTTTTGTTGTTTTTGTTTGGTGTTAAGTAATGAGGTTAAGCCATAATCAAGGATTAAACAGACTCATTACACCATCCTAATAGAAGGATAATAGATGAGAATGTTTAAACTGAGGAAAGCTCCTCAACTTAATCCATGATTAGGGATTAAACTCATGACAAAACAAGCCTTTGATTAAGTGGATTTTATTTAATGATATGATGATGAAGTGGATTTTATGATTTGTAAGACAACTTGAGGGGGACTTGTCCATTAACACTAGGGTTAGTCCTTCTTAACCAATTAAGGAAGAATTAGAACCCTAATGCAAGGCCCAAGTTACAAGTGTGATGTCTTGATGATTATTAAATGAATTGATTAAGAGAGTTAAACACATTAAGGGTTTAACACTTAGGATTAAAGTTATACACTCCATCCTAAGAGAAGGATGCAGGCATAAGCTTAATCACAAAGCCTTAAAGCCTTTAGGGTTTAGTCCCTGATTATGAGATGAGAAGAGATGACTCAAAAGAGACACAAAGGTAAAACTAAGAAGGGGGACTAATCAAAACCCTAATCATTGTCATGCTTGGTTGTCCCTAAGGTTTGTGAGGTTTGCAAAAGAAGATCAATGGAACCACCAGGAAGCAGATGAAAGGATCAAGAGAAGCAAAGCAACTTGCTTCATTCAAGAAGTCAAGTCACTTGAAGAAAGAAAGTGGGAAGAAGAAGAATGAGCAAGCTCAAACTCTAACACATATAAAAATGCAGCAATGGATGCAAGAGAGATGAAAAGAAAAGTCATGAGAAGTGAAGGCAAATTCACTTCTCAACATTACTTACCACCTGAAATGTTAGAAAAGAAATGCAATGCAAAGCCAAATGAGATAAGATGACATGATGATAAACAAAACCAGAAGCATGTTGATGATGATAATGATGCTATGAGATGCTACAAACATGAGGCAAGGCATGGAGATGTTCATACAAGATCATGGATGCAAATGATGCAAGTTAAGGAGCATGAACTTACATGAAAAGTTATGAAACATACATGGCAAACAACATGGCAAATGCAAGATGCAATGATCAAACATGCTTTCTATATGTCTTAAGATGTCAAATGAATCAAATGGATGCTTGAAATGTCATGGCAAGTCATGTTATGCAAGAGAATGCAAGAAGGATGCAAATGGAAGCCCAAATTAGGGTTTATGGATCAAACAACAAACAAAAAACCAAAAACAGAAGCAAACCCTAAGATAAAAAATGGAAAATGCCACCCAAAGAAACCCTAAACCTATACTAAACCAATGCCCAAAGGGGAGATCTCAACCCTTAACCAATCTCAAGCTATGATTTTTACAGGTTATTAGGGTTTTTAGGGTTCCTAAACAAAAGAAATGCCAAACAATTGAAAAATGCAAGATCAAATCATGGCCATTTTACCTCAAAAACTACATGCTAAACACAATGCAATGCAAAAAGAATCAAAGTCCAACTCTTCATAGACAGGCATAAATGATTTTTTGAACTTATGATCAAAATAATGCACAAAAATGATTTTAATTCAAAGAAAAATTCTCAGAATGCATCAAGATCAAAAAAGAAATTTGGTTTGAAGGTTGGACAATGTTTCTAAATGTCTTAGAACATTTCATGAATTTTTTGGTGATTTTTAGATACTTAAAAGTATTTTTAATAAATTAATTCTCATTAATCAATTAAAAATAATCTTTTAAATATTTAAAAATACTTTTTAAATGCTAAAAATAAAATAAAAATATTTTTTGTGTCATAAAAATTATTAAAACTCATGAGAAAAAGTTTCACAATTTTTAAGACATTTTTGCTATTTTAAATTAATTATGCAAAACAAATGAAAAGAAAATGAAAATAAATGAATTTTAAATGAATTAAAGAGAAGTCAGCTGATCCAAGGGCCTGAATTCAAAGTCACACGCGCGGGAGTTGACTGCGCGCCACATCTCACGGCTCAGATTCAAATTTCGCTAATCAATGCTTATGCCCTAATCTCGCCGTTAAACACATTCAGATGACCGGAACAGTGTTCCGGTCATCTTCTCCGTTCACCCAAAATCCCTAACTCACTCCACACGTATCTAAAACGAAATCTAAGAACACAGGAATGATCCCCACTCACTCACGAATCAAAACCCTAACTCAAAACAAATTTATCATTCCTACAATGGCTGAATCGAAGCAATCTATTTCTAGGGCAAAAAGTTTCAGAAGCATGGAAAACTCTCATCTCTCCACCATTTTCAAAACCAAATGCATATTCATGATCAGGAAGGCATATAGAACAGAATAAGAACTTAAAAAATGATTTCTGGAAAAATATTTCTTGAGCTACCTGAGATTCGAAGCTTTCACTTCAGCAACTTTCAGGCCACTCCCTTTAGTGCAATCCACTTTACTTGGTCCCCAGATGATCCTTGAATGCTTAGGAAGAGTTTATGTTGGCTGGATGAGGAGTTTGACAAGCTTCTGCTCAAACTCAGTTGAACATGGCAATGGTGATTCAGGCTGTTTCTGGCAATGGTGATGGGTTGTTTGTGGTCCAGAGGATGAGTGGAGAAGGTTTGTGAAGTTTGTTTGGATGTTTGTGAGCTGTGGAGAGAGATTCGAATGAAACTGCAGCTTGAGGTGAAAATGGTGAAGTGGTGTTATGGCTTGTTTCAGGCTTGGTTCTTTGATGCTTTCTACTCAATGGAACATGGTGAGATGATTGGTGAAAATGGTTTGGATGTTTGAAGTCTGGGCAGAGAGATTCGAAGAAGTTTGCAAGAGGGAGTGTGTTTGTGTATGTGATGTTGTGAAGAGTTTCAGCCTTGCCTCCTTTGTGTTATGGCCTGCCAAAGGATAGTATAAACAAATGCAAGTGGCCAGAGGATGTGACATGGCCTGTGGTGATTGGGATGTTTGCTTTTGCCAAAAGTCAACTTTTTGTGTAAGAGAGGTATGGCTTGGTTCTAGGCTAGTACAAGGCATGGGCTGGCGCAGCAAGGGTGAGGGCAAGGGCTAGCAAAGCTCAGCATCCAAGGTTGCAAGTTGTAGGAAGTGTGATGAGTGGTTTTGCAACTTGTTACTTTTTGAAACTTCATGAGAAAAGTCTTGTTACACAAACCATAACCATGTGATCTTGGTTCCATTCTGATTTTTAGGACACATAGAATGTTTATGTCATGGTTTGAAGTGAATTATAAGTTACAAATGGCATTGGTTCATGATTTTGCAAAAGTCTCATTTGGTGCACATCTTGAAAATCAATGATTTTTGCCAACTTTGTCACACCATAACTTTTGATCCAAGAAGAATTTGATCATGTTCTTGTACTTTTTGAAAAGGGAAAGATGTAATCTACAACTTTCATGACCAAAGTTTTTCCATTTGAAGCCTTTTTGGATCAAGAATCAAGGCTTGAAAAATGACCTAAAATGAAGCATTCTTGAAAAGTCAACTATGCCCAAAAAGTCAACATTTGCAAAAACTCCAAATTCTTGATTTTTGTGAACTTCAACCTTCTTCCATGATCAAATAAAGATCATATACACTCAAAATGATGAAGATCACCCATTGGTTGGGTCATTGGGGGCCTCAGATGCCCTGATTTTGCACTGACTTGTCCAGAAAGTCAACCCTTGATCAGATGACTTCCCCATGGAATTTCTTCATGAAAATTGATATGCATACTCCTTATACCATATAGAGACCAATGGAAACAATAATGACCAAAAAATTGGGTGTTATGGCCTCTGAAACCAAAACCCTAATTTTAGGTCAACTGTGTAGTCAAACCTGGCTCTGCATCCATTCAAACCCTAGTTCTTGTGATTCTTTTGAAATCTTGACCTTGAGAGGATGTAATATGATAGATGAACACACATGGATCCCTTTTAAGTGATTGGTGGCCTTTGGAGTGGCTCAAGAAGCTCTTGGATTGCTCAGATCACAAACCCTAGGTGCAGATGCCTTAGAAACTATGCAGTGAATCAAAAATGAAACATGAGGTGATATGATTGTGTTTATGCATATGAGAATGATCACAAGCCATGGTGTGAATGGGTGAGGGCAAATTTGGGGTGTTTACAGCTGCCCCTATTCAAACATGGGTTAGCTGTGCAGGGTGTAAGCGAAGGCTTAACAGGCAAACAAGATAACTTGTGGTTGAATACCAAAGACAGTCCAAAATTTGCACTCACAGAAATGAAGAAGAAAAGGGATATAGATTGTAAAAGGAAAATAAAGTATATTGTAAAGTGTGGGCGACGGAGGACGACCGTCGAGCAGAGGACGACTGCTGGGTAGAGAACAATGACGGGGACGGCCGACATGCTGGGGATAAAAGGTAAAGCTAAGACGGGGATGGCCGACTAGCTGGGGAAAATGAAATTATGATGGGGACGGCCATCGGGATAAAGCTGTAAAATTCTCTGGGGATTAACGAAACATGACGGGGACGGCCATCAAGTTCATAAAGCAAAGTAACCAACGATGGGGACGGCCATCGGGTTAAAAAGGAAAGGAAAAGGGACCACGACGGGGACGGCCATCGGGTTAAAGAATGAATGAAATAAACAGATGATGGGGTACGGCCATCAAAGGTGAAGGAAGATCCCCTAGCAGGGGACGGCTGCTCTGTTGGGGAATAAAGGAAATATGATGGGGACGGCCATCAAAGGTGGAGGACGACCACCTGGCAGGGTACGGTGTAAACACCCCAAATTTGCCCTCACCCATTCACACCATGGCTTGTGATCACCTCATATGAATAAACACAAACATATCATCTCACATCTCATTTTTGATTCACTGCATAGTTTCTAGGGCATCTGCACCTAGGGTTTGTGATATGAGCAATCCCAAAGCATCTTGAGCCATTCCAAAGGCCACCAATCATTTCAAAGTGGTCCATGTGTGTTCTTATGTCATATTCCATCTCCTCAAAGTCAAGAATGCAGAGGAATCACAAGAACTAGGGTTTGAGTGGATGCAGAGCCAGGTTGAACTACACAGTTGACTGAAAATTAGGGTTTTGGTTTCAGAGGCCATAACTCCAAATTTTTTGGTCATTCTTGTTTCCATTGATCTCTATATGGTATAGGGAGTATGCATATCAATTTTCATGAAGAAATTCCATAGGGAAGTCATCTGATCAAAGGTTGACTTTTCAGACAAGTCAGTGTAAAATCAGGGCATCTGAGGCCCCCAATGACCCAACCAATGGGTGATCTTCATCATTTTGAGTGTATATGATCTTTATTTGATCATGGAAGAAGGTTGAAGTTCATAAAAATCAAGAATTTAGGGTTTTTGCAAATGTTGACTTTTTGGGCATAGTTGACTTTTCAAGAATGCATCATTTTAGGTCATTTTTCAAGCCTTGATTCTTGATCCAAAAAGGCTTCAAATGGAAAAACTTTGGTCATGAAAGTTGTAGATCTCATCTTTCCCTTTTCAAAAAGTACAAGAGCATGATCAAACTCTTTTTGGATCAAAAGTTATGGCAAGGCAAAGTTGGCTAAAATCATTAATTTTCAAGGCATGCTTCAAATGGAAATTTTGCAAAGTCTTGAACCAAAGCCAATTGTGACCTCTAGTTCATTTCAAACCATTACACAAACATTCTCTAAGTCACAAAAATCAGAATTGGACCAAGGTTCACATGTTTATGGTTTGTGTAATGAGAGATTTTCATGAAAAGGCAAAAAGTAACCAAGTTGCAAAACACTCATTTCTCCTCACCAACTTGCTGCATTGGTCCTTGAATCAAGCTAGCCTCACACACTCATCATGCTGCGCAGCCCATGCCCATTGTACTTGCCTAGCACCTCACCATACTTGCCTTACACAAAAGTTGACCTTTTTGCAAAAGTAAACTTACCTATCACCACAGGCCATGTCACATCCTCTGGCCACTTGGATTAAAATAACATATCATTTTGCAAGCCATTCCAAGTACTAAGCAAGGCTGAAGCTCTCTCATTCATCACATACACAAAACACACCACATTGCAACTTGCTTCGAATCTGCCTCCACAGCCTGCAAACACTTCAACCATTTTCACCATTCAACTCACCTTGTTCCATAGACCACAAAGCACCAAGAACACAAGCCTGAAACAGCCTGAACATCTCACTGCCATTTCTCACTTCATTTTGCAGTTTCATTCGAAACTCTCACCATAGCTCAAAAACACACCAACAAACACCACAGACCTTCTCCATTCATCCTCAGGATCACAAACAACCCCTCACCATGACCTGAAAGTGCCAGAAACTCCATTGCCATTTCTGACCAAGCTTGAGCAGGAGCTTTCGAATCTCATTATCCAGCCAACTTAAACTCCTTTTGAGCATTCAAGCATCTTCTGTGGACCAAGTGGAGTGTTTTGCACAAGGAGAAGTGGCCAGAAAGTCCTCAAATTGAAAGCTCCAAATCTCAGGTAGCTCGAAAATTATTTTTCCAGAAATCATTTTTCTTGTTACAAACTTGTTCTATGTGATTCACTGATCATCCTGATGTTCTTAGTTTTTGAAATGGCTTTTGTAGATGTTTAAGAATTGGCAGAATTTTTGACCAAACAAGAAATGTTAAATTCAGTTCAGAATGTCCTATCAGATGTTGGGACATGAGCAAACAGAGTATGTGAACTTGGTTCAGGATGTCCTACCAGATGTTGGGACATTGTATAAATGACTAAGTTCAGTTTTGTCAGGATGTCCCAACAGATGTTGAGACATCTCAGACCTGCTACCAGAATTAATTATTGATTAACAGATCAGAGATATTTAAGGAGAATTATCTGGAATTAATTAATGATGGATATAAAACAGAACAAGGCGCATCTGTAGGGAGTTTTAAATTGAAGATTCAGATTAAAACAGAAGACCTAATGCACCTAGAATATAGGAGGTAACAAACCCTAAATTCAAGGTGACAGCTGCTGCACATTAGGGCTGGATCATTCTACAGAAAGCCCAAAATTCAGAACCTATTTAAACAACAGAATCTCATAGAATTGAGCACGAATTTCAGAAGACTAAATAGGGTGTCTAGTGTTTTAATAGCAGGTTGCTTTTATGTACCACTTTATGAGCTTTTAAGCAAAAGTGCATTTGTGACTTGATTGAAACTGTGAAGTAAAATCAAGCTGTTATTGTTTGAAGGATGTCTTCAATTTCTGTAAACTTGTAAACTTGATCACTGGGTGATTGAGGGGGAGTGAGTAGGGTACTCTTATCTAAGTGAGTCTTAGGTAGAAATTGCATTGGGTAAGTATTAAGTGATAGATTAAACAGGGTGGTTTAAGTCTAGAATTAATATTACTAATAGTGGATTTCCTCCTGGCTTGGTAGCCTCCAGATGTAGGTGTGGTTATACACTGAACTGGGTTAACAAACTTCTGTGTTGTTTATTTTTCCTGTTGTTTAAGTTTTTGGTTAAATTTGTCAAATGTCCTATTAAGTGTTGGAACATCTCTTAGGACATCTCATTACAGAATTTCAATTGGCATCAGAGCAGGCACCCTGCCTGTTTATACTGGGTGAGATCTAGGGAAAACAAATTCTGTAACATGGACAGAGATATAGGGTCAGTAAATAGACCACCTATACTGGATGGTTCTAATTATGACTACTGGAAGCCAAGAATGATTGCATTCTTAAAGTCACTTGACAACAGGGCATGGAGAGCAGTAATTGTTGGATGGAAACATCCTGTTAAAGACACCAAAGATGGATCAATAGTTCTGAAACCTGAAGAAGAATGGAGTAAAGAGGAAGAAGATTCAGAACTAGGCAACTCAAAAGCCCTAAATGCTTTATTCAATGGCATTGATAGAAATATTTTCAGACTGGTGCATCATTGTGAGCTGGCCAAAGATGTGTGGGATACCCTCAAGACAACTCATGAAGGAACATCAAAAGTAAAAATGTCAAGACTTCAACTTCTCACCACCAAGTTTGAAAACTTGAGAATGAAGGAAGATGAATCAATTCATGAGTTCTACATGAACATCTTGGATATAGCCAATACTTCTGGAGCCTTGGGAGAAAAGATGACTGATGAAAAGCTTGTAAGGAAGATTCTCAGATCTTTGCCAAAAAGATTTGACATGAAAGTCACAGCAATAGAAGAAGCTCAAGACATATGCTCCATGAAAGCTGAAGAACTCATTGGTTCCCTTCAAACTTTTGAAATGGGAATGAATGACACACATGCTAAAAAGAACAAAAGCATTGCCTTGGTTTCAAATGCAGATGAAGAAGAAGATGATGAACTAGCAAATGATAAAAGCTTCTCAGAAAATCTTGCATTGATTACAAAACAGTTCAAACAGATTCTCAGAGGTATGGAAGGTAAATCAAATTCCAGTGGAAGATTCACAAACTCTTCTGAAAACAAGAGAACCTATGATGCTAACAGAAGATCAAATCTTGCTGAAAAGACCAGTCAAGAAAAAGGAATCAAGTGCCATGAATGTGAAGGATATGGACACATCAAGAAGGAATGTCCCAACTTCTTAAAAAGACAAAAGAAGGGACTATCTGTAACCTGGTCTGATGAAGACTCAGGAGGAGATTCAGAAGAAGAATCAGCTAAGCATATTACTGCTTTAGCTGGACTGTGTGAATATGATAGTGATTCCAGTTGTGGAGAGCTTACTTATGAACAACTTGAGCAAGCATTCAAAGATCTATACAAAAGAAGCTCTGAAATATGCAGTGAGGTTATAAAGCTAAAGAAGCAGAATGAAGTACTAGAAGAGGAAAAAGCAAGTGATCAAGTAATCATTGATACCTTGAAAAGTGAAGTAACTCTTCTCAATTCTAAGATGGAACATATGTCCAAATCTGTTAGAATGATGAACAGCAGCTCAAATACACTGGATGTTATTCTTTGCAATAATAAACATTCAGGGGACAAAAGTGGACTGGGATACAACAGAGAAGAAGCCAGCTCTAGCAAAGCCACTTCAAAAATTACACAGTCAAACAAGATGTCCCAACAAATGCTTCAACATCAGAACACAAAGACTAACATAATGTTCCAACAGATGTCTCAACATTCTGGAAAGAACAAAATGAAGAAGAAGTATCAAAGATGGAGATGCCATCACTGTGGAAGATTTGGGCATATCAAACCTCACTGTTATAAGTTACATGGATATCCAAATCAGATGTGTCAGCAACCTTCCAAGCAGAAAGTAGAAGGTATCAAGAAAATGCAGCTTAGAAATCAGCAACCTCCTAAGCAAAAGACAGAAGTAATCAAGAAAGTTTGGAGACCAAAAGCTGACATTCAGACTGATCAAAGCCACACATCCAAGAACAAGATCAACAATCAAGCTTGGAGATCAGCTGAACAACACTCAGAGCAGAGGCATCAAAAGAAATCTCAACTCATCTGGTCAAAGAAGAGTACTGCATACATAACACATACATCATTGAAAGTATCAGCTAAGGAAGACTGGTACTTTGACAGTGGATGCTCAAGACACATGACTGGATTGAAGAATTTGCTAGTAAACTTAAAGCCACATTCATCCAGGTATGTTACCTTTGGAGATGGAGCTAAAGGAGAGATCAAGGGAGTTGGAACCTTGGATTGTCAAGATGTTCCAAGATTAGATGATGTGCTGCTTGTTAAAGGTTTAACTGCTAACCTGATCAGTATAAGTCAACTATGTGATCAAGGATATAGTGTAAACTTTACAAAAACTGAATGCATAGTGACTAACCAAAAGCAAGAGGTTGTCATGAAAGGAGCCAGATCTAAAGACAACTGTTACATGTGGGAATCCCAAAATCTCAGTCTCACTTCAACCTGTTCTCTAGCTAAAGAAGAAGAAGTGAAACTGTGGCATCAAAGACTAGGTCATCTTCATTTCAGAGGCATAAAGAAGATCATATCTATGGATGCTGTAAGAGGTATTCCTAAACTGAAGATTGATGATGGCAAAATATGTGGTGAATGTCAAATAGGCAAGCAAACCAAGATGTCCCATCCAAAGCTCCAACATCTGACAACTTCCAAAGTTTTGGAACTTTTACATATGGATCTTATGGGACCTATGCAGGTTGAAAGTCTTGGTGGTAAGAGGTATGCCTATGTTGTGGTTGATGATTTTTCAAGATATACATGGATAAACTTCATCAAAGAAAAGTCAGATGTATTTGATGTATTCAAAGAATTATGTCAAAGATTGCAAAGGGAAAAATCCAGCTGTGTGATCAGAATAAGAAGTGATCATGGAAAAGAATTTGAGAATCAAAAGTTCTTAGATTTCTGTTCTTCAGAAGGAATCAATCATGAGTATTCTTCTCCTATCACTCCTCAACAGAATGGGATTGTTGAAAGGAAGAATAGAACTATTCAAGAATCAGCAAGAGCTATGATCCATGCTAAGAAGTTACCTCTGTATTTCTGGGCTGAAGCTATGAACACTGCCTGCTACATCCATAACAGAGTTACCTTGAGAAAAGGAACCCTGTCCACAATATATGAAGTCTGGAAGGGCAGAAAACCCACTGTGAAGTACTTTCATGTGTTTGGAAGTAAATGCTATATTCTGGCAGATAGGGAGCAAAGGAGAAAAATGGATCCTAAAAGTGATGAAGGAATTTTCCTTGGATACTCTATAAACAGCAGAGCATATAGAGTATTTAACTACAGAACAAATGTTATCATGGAATCCATAAATGTGATAATTGATGATGCTCCTACAGATGTCCCAGAAGATGTTGGAACATCTGCTGATATCAAGATTGAAGCTGAAGAAAAGAATGATCAATATAACTTCACTCAAAATGATACAAGGTCAGAAGATTCAAGCAAACCTCCCTCCATCAGAATACAGAAGGATCATCCCAAAGATTTAATAATTGGTGATCCCAACAGAGGTGTGAGCACTAGATCAAGAGAAGTGATTTCAGGTTCTTGTTTTGTTTCCAAAATAGAACCTAAAAATGTCAAG
This sequence comes from Lathyrus aphaca, assembly GCA_963966055.1. NCBI lineage: Eukaryota > Viridiplantae > Streptophyta > Magnoliopsida > Fabales > Fabaceae > Lathyrus > Lathyrus aphaca. The sequence goes on along the minus strand of OZ014523.1, from coordinate 425,476,905 downwards.
GAAGCTCTCACTGATGAATACTGGATTTGTGCTATGCAAGAGGAATTAGGTCAATTCACAAGGAATGAAGTGTGGAATCTTGTACCTAGACCTGATGACATAAATGTGATTGGTACAAAATGGGTGTATAAGAACAAGTCAAATGAACAAGGAATTGTTACAAAGAACAAAGCTAGACTTGTGGCTCAAGGATACACTCAAATGGAAGGAGTAGACTTTGATGAAACCTTTGCACCAGTAGCAAGGCTTGAATCAATAAGACTACTGTTGGGAATTGCTTGTATCTTAAAGTTCAAGTTATTTCAAATGGATGTGAAAAGTGCCTTTCTTAATGGTTATCTTAATGAGGAGGTATATGTAGAACAGCCTAAAGGATTTGTTGATCCAAGCTGTCCAAATCATGTATACAAACTCAAGAAAGCACTTTATGGTCTGAAGCAAGCTCCAAGGGCATGGTATGAAAGACTTACCACATTTCTTATCAAGCAAGGATACAGAAAAGGTGGGATTGATAAAACCCTGTTTGTTAAATATGAAGAAGGTAATGTCATGATTGCACAAATATATGTGGATGACATTGTGTTTGGTGGGATGTCTGATAAGATGGTCAAACATTTTGTCAAGCAGATGGAAGCTGAATTTGAAATGAGTCTAGTAGGTGAATTAACCTATTTTCTTGGTCTGCAAGTTAAGCAAATGGAAGACTCAATGTTCATCTCACAAAGCAAGTACTCCAAGAACATAGTGAAGAAATTTGGAATGGAAAATGCTTCTCATAAAAGAACTCCTGCTCCTACACATTTAAAGCTGACTAAAGATGAGAAGGGTGAGAATGTAGATCATAGTTTATATAGAAGCATGATTGGGAGCTTGTTATACTTGACTGCTAGCAGACCAGACATTGCATTTGCAGTAGGAGTTTGTGCAAGATATCAAGCTGATCCAAAAGTCAGTCATCTCAATCAAGTCAAGAGAATCCTTAAATATGTTAATGGTACTTGTGACTATGGCATAATGTACTTTCATGGGTGCAAACCAATTCTCACTGGCTTCTGTGATGCTGATTGGGCAGGAAGTGCTGATGACAGAAAAAGCACTTCAGGAGGATGCTTCTTCCTTGGAAACAATCTGATTTCTTGGTTCAGTAAGAAACAGAATTGTGTATCCTTATCTACAGCTGAAGCTGAGTACATAGCAGCAGGTAGCAGTTGTTCTCAGTTGGTTTGGATGAAGCATATGCTCACTGAGTACAATGTCCCACAGGATGTCATGACATTGTACTGTGACAACTTGAGTGCAATCAACATATCTAAGAATCCTATCCAACACAGCAGGACAAAGCATATTGATATCAGACATCATTTCATCAGAGATCTTGTAGAAGAAAAGGTGATTTCATTGGAGCATGTATCTACAGATCTGCAGTTAGCTGATATTTTTACCAAGGCATTGGATGCTACTCAATTTGAGAACTTAAGGGGCAAACTTGGAATATGTTTATGTGATATCTAGCAGTTAATGAGATGTGCCAACATGTCATATGACATTGCATGGCTTAATTTCCAGATGGCAAAACTGGTCTGGACAAGATCTTTGAGAATTCCAATCCTAATCATTTGGACTGTAACGGCTACTTATTTAGGAATTCCTTATAAACAGCTATCAAGAGTCTCATCACATCATCACAAGCGAATCACATTAACTAGTAATCCTTCAGAAATCTTAAACCCTAAAGCTGCACATTCATCTTCCTCAACAATGTCTCAAAACCCTAAAACAGCTGAAGAAGTTCTCAACCAGGAAGACGTGGTTCATGCCACCCCTATTTCTATGGTGCCAATGCAATCAACACCATTAGACGAGCTCAGGGGAAATGCCTCTCACACTAAGAAGGCAAGAACACCAAAAAGAGGTAAAGATCAAATCAGAAGCAAAGCTAAAGAAATTCCTTCACATGTTAAATACTCCAAATATGTTGATGATTCCATCAAGGAGATTGTCAACCAAGTTTTCTCTGAACAAAGAGTAGTGAAAGGAATCTCTGTTCCCTTGAATACCATTCCTGCACCTCAAGAAGAACCTGCTCAAGATACAAAGAACACTGCTGCAGAACAAGATGTCCCAACGGATGTTGGAACATATGCAGATGAGAAAGCAAACTCATCTAATGCTGATACTGAACAGACTGAGGACAAGAAAGAAGTCTCAAGTGAAAGTGATAAAGAAGTTTCTATGGAACAGGCTAAAGACTCAAATGAAGATCAATCCTCTACTGATCAACAAGCTGATGAGGAGACTGCTCAATCCCCTCCAATAGTCAATCTGGAACAGGATTCTGATGCAGAGATCATATCATCTGTGAATCCCAGCATTGCCAAAAGGCTAAGGTCCAGGAAAGGAAAGATGCAAGATGAACCTGTCATTCCTGAGAAGAAGAAGGCTAGTCCAAAGAAAGGCAAGGCTAAAGCCACTTTTGGTCCAGCAAAACCATGGAGCAAGGTTCAAACTCAGAAGAGAAAAGCTGCAACACCATCAGATTCAGATGTTGGATCAGATGTCCCAACATCTCCTCCCAAGAAGAAACCAGCTCCAGCTAGAGCTTCAACTGTTGTTCCAGAAGCTCCCTTGGACAATATATCCTTCCATCATGTCTCCAGTGTCAACAGATGGAAATATGTGTACCAAAGAAGGGTTGCTTTGGAAAGAGAACTGAGCAGCAATGCACTTGAGTGCACAGAACTCATTGACCTAATCTCTGCCGCAGGACTGTTCAAGACAGTCTCAGAGTTCTCTCCCTGCTATGAACTTCTTGTCAAAGAGTTCATTGTGAATCTTCAGGAGGATTGCTCAAATGGTAAGTCCTCTGAGTTTAGAAAAGTTTTTGTTAGAGGTAAATGTGTACAGTTTTCTCCTCAAATCATCAATGAGTATCTAGGAAGAGAAACAGATGGACCCAATGAGCTAGGGAAAACAGATAATCAAATCTGTAAGGTGATCACTGCAAACCAGGTCAAAGCTTGGCCTGTGAAGGGAAAGCTCTCTGTGAGCATGCTTACTAGAAAATATGCCATGCTTAACAGGATTGGAACTGCAAACTGGGTGCCTACCAATCACACTTCATCAATCTCAACTGGTCTGGCCAGATTCATCTTTGCTGTGGGGACTCAAACCAAGATGGATTATGGAGCATATATTTTTGATCAGACTATGAAGCATGCCATCTCTACTGCAACAAAGCTGCCAATAGCTTTTCCATCATTGCTGTGTGGTATTGTTCTAAGTCAATACCCTGGAATTTTAACTGAGAAGGACATTGTCTGCAAGAGAGAGAGCCCCCTGGCTTTTCACTACAAATTATTTCTCAGTCACCATGCTGCAGATGTTGAAACACCTGCTGGGACATCTGCTGGTCCCTCCTCTGCTAAGAATCCAATCTCCAAGAAAGAATTAATTGCTGAGCTAAAGTGCACCTGCAAAGAGCTTGAAGCTAGAAAGAAGAAGCTGGAGGAAATAATTAAGAGGTTGGAAAGTAAAGAAGATCAGACAGCTGCATCTGGTGAAGACAGTGAAGCTGCAAGTGAAGCTGATAAAGATGAAGACACTGAAGTGGAGGAAGCTACTGAGAGTGATGAATCTGAGTGATCTGTGTATGTGAGGCATTTGTAATGACAGCAATGATTTGTAATTCTGGATAATAGTTCTTTGGCCCCTAATTTTGTGCCTACCAAGGGGGAGAACAACATCAAATGTAATTGCTGTTTAAATGAATGAAATCTGTTTGTTTGCTTCTGAACTGAATAAGTTTTTCTGTTGGAACAAGACTGGATAAAGACAGGACACATATATGTTTGAGGGGGAGTAATCTCAAATAAAATTCAACAGAAAAGTAATGATATACTCTGATAAAAAGAACTTCTGCTGCACTCTGAAAACCAGAAAAGATGTTAGCCAAAAATTAGCCAAAGGGGGAGTTTGTAGATGTTTAAGAATTGGCAGAATTTTTGACCAAACAAGAAATGTTAAATTCAGTTCAGAATGTCCTATCAGATGTTGGGACATGAGCAAACAGAGTATGTGAACTTGGTTCAGGATGTCCTACCAGATGTTGGGACATTGTATAAATGACTAAGTTCAGTTTTGTCAGGATGTCCCAACAGATGTTGAGACATCTCAGACCTGCTACCAGAATTAATTATTGATTAACAGATCAGAGATATTTAAGGAGAATTATCTGGAATTAATTAATGATGGATATAAAACAGAACAAGGCGCATCTGTAGGGAGTTTTAAATTGAAGATTCAGATTAAAACAGAAGACCTAATGCACCTAGAATATAGGAGGTAACAAACCCTAAATTCAAGGTGACAGCTGCTGCACATTAGGGCTGGATCATTCTACAGAAAGCCCAAAATTCAGAACCTATTTAAACAACAGAATCTCATAGAATTGAGCACGAATTTCAGAAGACTAAATAGGGTGTCTAGTGTTTTAATAGCAGGTTGCTTTTATGTACCACTTTATGAGCTTTTAAGCAAAAGTGCATTTGTGACTTGATTGAAACTGTGAAGTAAAATCAAGCTGTTATTGTTTGAAGGATGTCTTCAATTTCTGTAAACTTGTAAACTTGATCACTGGGTGATTGAGGGGGAGTGAGTAGGGTACTCTTATCTAAGTGAGTCTTAGGTAGAAATTGCATTGGGTAAGTATTAAGTGATAGATTAAACAGGGTGGTTTAAGTCTAGAATTAATATTACTAATAGTGGATTTCCTCCTGGCTTGGTAGCCTCCAGATGTAGGTGTGGTTATACACTGAACTGGGTTAACAAACTTCTGTGTTGTTTATTTTTCCTGTTGTTTAAGTTTTTGGTTAAATTTGTCAAATGTCCTATTAAGTGTTGGAACATCTCTTAGGACATCTCATTACAGAATTTTAGCTTTGATTTGAGTATTTAATTGGTCTCTGAAGCTCGCGTGCCCTAGTTTTTATTTCTTTCGATTCAGCTTGTTTAGGAAGAAGAAATGTGTTTTGAGAGAGGGGTTTGATTCGTGAGAGGATGGAGATCATTTCTATGTTCTTAGTTTTCATTTTTGATACGATTTGAGGGGTTTGGGGAGTTTTCAGGTGAGCTGCTCGCCGGAGAAGACGACCGGAAGTCTTCTCCGGCAGCCTGAGAGTGATTAGGGTTAATTGTCATTAATTAGCAAACTTCAAACCTGGGCCCTTGGATGTTGATTCCCGCGCGCTAGTGGATGGTCAGGATCAAGTCATTATGCCCTAATCTCTCTCATTAACTTTAATTAATTCATAATTAAATTAATTTGGTCAGATTGCATCCCCACCCTCCATTCACGCGCCAGTCAACCAATTTAAACTCAGAATCAATCTCATCCATCCATCCTGATTACTTTTATTTTTATTTGTTTTTATTTCATTTTATTTCAATTTATTTCAATTAACTTGCATAATTAATTTAAAATAGCAAAAATGTCTTAAAAATTATGAAACTTTTTCTTAAAAGTTTTATTAATTTTTAAGACACAAAAATATTTTTATTTTATTTTTTATCATTAAAAAAGTATTTTTAAATATTTAAAAGATTATTTTTAATTGATTAATGGAAATTAATTAATTAAAAATACTTTTAGGTATTTAAAAATTACAAAAAAATTCATGAAATGTTCTAAGACATTTAGAAACATTGTCCAACCTTCAAACCAAATTTCTTTTTTGATCTTGATGCATTTTAAGAATTTTTCATTGAATTAAATCATTTTTATGCATTATTTTGATCATAAGTTCAAAAATTCATTTCTGCCTATTGGAGAAGGTTGAGACATTGATTCTTCTTGCATTGTTTTGTGTTTGGCATGTAGTTTCTAGGGTAAAATGGCCATGATTTGATCTTGCATTTTCCAATTGTTTGACATTTATTTTGTTAAGAACCCTAAAAAACCCTAATAACTTAGAAAATTCATAACTTGAGTTTGGTTGAGAGTTGAGAGCTCCCCTTTGGGCAGTGGTTTATTATAGGTTTAGGGTTTCTTTGGGTAGCATTTTCCATTTTTTATCTTAGGGTTTGCTTCTGTTTTGGGTTTTTTGTTTGATGTTTGATTCATGAACCCTAATTTGGGATTTCTCTTGCATCCTTCTTGCATTTCCTTGCATAACATGACTTGTCTTTGCATTTTGTGCATTCTTGTGATCCATTTGACATCTTAAGACATATAGAAAGCATGTTTGACCATTGCATTACATATTTGCCATGTCATTTGTCTTGTATGATTCATAACTTTTCATGTTCATTCATGCTCCTTAACTTGCATCATTTGCATTCATAATCTTGTATGAACATCCCCATGCCTTGCCTCATGTTTGCAGCATCTCATAGCATCATTATCATCATCAACATGCTTCTGGTTTGGTCTAGCATCATGTCATTTCATTTCATTTAGCATTGCATTGCATTTCTTTCTAACATTTCAGGTGGTAAGTGAACTTGAGAAGTGAATTTGCCTTCACTTCTCATAACTTTTCTTTTCATCTCTCTTGCATCCATTGCTGCATTTCTATTTGTGTTTGAGATTGAGCTTGCTCATTCTTGTTTCTCCCACCTTCTTTCTTCAAGTGACTTGACTTCTTGAATGAAGCAAGTCACTTTGCTTCTCTTGATCTTATTCATCTGCTTCCTGGTGGCTCCTCTGAAGATTTGTTCTTGCAAACCTCACAAACCTTAGGATCATCCAAGCATGACAATGAATTAGGGTTTTGATTAGTCCCCCCATAGTTTTACCTTTGTGTCTCTCTTTGAGTCTTCTCTTCTCATCTCATAATCAGGGACTAAACCCTAAAGGCTTTAAGACTTTGTGATTAAGCTTATGCCTGCATCCTTCTCTTAGGATGGAGTGTATAACTTTAATCCTAAGTGTTAAACCCTTAATGAGTTTAAATCCCTTAATCAACTCACTCAATAATCATCAAGACATCACACTTGTAACTTGGGCCTTGCATTAGGGTTCTAATTCTTCCTTAATTGGTTAAGAAGGACTAACCCTAGTGTTAATGGACAAGTCCCCCTCAAGTTGTCTTACAAATCATAAAAATCACTTCATCACCATATCATTAAATAAAATTCACTTAATCAAAGGCTTGTTTTGTCATGGGTTTAATCCCTAATCATGGATTAAGTTGAGGAGTTTTCCTCAGCTTAAACATTCTCATCTATTATCCTTCTATTAGGATGGTGTAATGAGTCTGTTTAATCCTTGATTATGGCTTAACCTCATTACTCAACACTAAACAAAAACACCAAAAACATCTAAATAATCACAAGTAGGTTAATGATCTTAATCCTGCATCAAAGGTGATTAAGTGTGAGAATCTGACTTCACACTTAAAGTATTCTCATTACCCCTAATCAGAGGGAAGATGTGATGAGTTTACTAACCCATTGGTTTAGGCTTAAGCTCATTAACTTATGACAAATTCTCAAAAGCAATAAAAGACTGAAAACACAAAAACAAACAATAATCGTCTCCTCCGGGATTCTTTTCTCATCACCTTCACTCACAAACGAGAACTTGCTTCTTCCGTCTAATGCAAGACAGTTTGCACCTGAGCCAGACAGGTCATACACTTGAGCATTGACAAGCAAGCAGTTCATCAGTCAATTCATCTTTCAGTCTCTTTGGGTCGAACTACGGTGTTCTGACTTCCTCATTGCACGAGAGGATACGTAGGCATAACTTAACGGTTATCGAACAAAAGTCTCTGTATATTCCCCCTCCTCCAGCCTTATTCTTTAGCCTCATTATCATGAGCATTTCATCTCTGTTCTTACACTGACACATCATTATACACTTCACTACACTTTACACTGACACCTGTGCATTCCTTTCCAGCTATTTTATACACAAATCGCACTGACACTACCCCTTTAAAACACAAATCTTTTAAGCGTGGATCCCGTCGAGTACGGCGGACAATCTGGGTGCTAATACCTTCCCAGGTTGTAACCAACCCCCTTTCTCAGTCTCTCTGGTTCGCAACCGTCTTATCCGTATCTTTCTAGGTCTATGCAGCATTGCCTTTCCTCCGGGATAAAAATGCCTAGCTGGCGACTCTTTTCATTCCCTGTGAGTTCACGGCTGTGTGTTCTCGCACCCTCCTCTCGCCGACCGTTCGCGTCTGTACCCCTATCTGACCCTGTGTCACTTATCGGGAGCGACAGCTTGGCGACTCTGCTGGGGAACCTTATACTGCAACCAGGGCTTCTGGTTCTTTTTGTGGGTTCCTCCTAGCGCTTGTTTGATTTGTGTTTACTGGGGTGTTATGTGCTTATTTGTGTTTGTATATTTGTATTTATTTTGATTTATGTACAGTTTGCTTTACTACTTTCTTTATTGCTTTTGCATTATATCATAATTGTCATACTGTACTGCTGGCTGGATCTGGTTTTTTTTGTTTTGGTGGGTGGGTGTTTCATTGAGAGTTAAGATCCTATACCTGGGATCTGAGTGACACCTAGGTTAGAGTGAATCATATTCTTTCCCATTCCATTTCGGTCTGGTGCGGGAATATGAGACACGGTTCAGATATGGGTTTCTTCTTGAGAACTCTGTGTTGCAGATTTCCTGCAATGCTAGGGCTATCTGGGAAGCCTGCTAAGTCTGGATGACCTTTTAGTATTGACCTTCAGAAACTGAGGTGAATTAGAGGAGGAATTGTTATGGTTATTGTAAACACTGTACCTCCGGGTTAGAAGTGTTTACACTTCTCATAACTGATCCAAGTCTGAGGATCCTTGTTCTAGATCATCACCTGTGAGGGGGTTGGGCTGTTTACAGGTTTGCAGGTACCTTGACCTCAGAATACCATGTTACTTTGATTTGTTAAGAGTACTCCATGTTGGATAGTTCTTGTGATTCTAAACCCAGGACTTGTGGTTCTTTATTTGAGCCCCCCACCCTGGTTACTGGATTTATAAACCTCATCTGGATTTCTTACACACTTGGACCTATATCAGGGCATTTTGATCAAATCCAGCTCAGTCACAAACCCTTGCATTTCATTTGCATACATACCCATTGCATCATATTAACATTTGCTTATTTGTGTTTCAGGGTATCCACCTTCATCTGGTTTTGGTTTTGACCCCATCTGCAGTTTTGGCCCATCTTCACCAGCACCTGCTTCAGCTATCACTAGCACCAGCCAATCAGTGGCCCTCTTCTTCAGCATCAACATCAGTACCTATCTCTACTCAGTCTCAGCACTTATGGCTCCAAAGAAAAGCAACATCACCTATCATTTCTTCCAACCAGACTTATCAGACATCAGGAGGATCCAAACCCTGATCACTCCAGATCACATACCCTTGTTCAGGGAGAGTTATGGAGATATACTGGACATGGTTATGGATCTGGACCCTTCACAGAGGAGCCTCATCCACACCTGCATTCAGTTTTATGATCCTCCACTGAGATGTTTTACTTTTCAAGACTTTCAGTTGGGCCCCTTATTGGAAGAGTACTCCTCATTAGTTGGTATGCCTATCAGGAGAGAAATTCCTTTCAACCCTGAGATGGTCTTTCCTGCTAATGGAGAAGTAGCAAAAGCTTTGCACCTGGAGCCTGTCCTAATTGAGCAGCATATGACCTCTAAAGCTGGGATCCCTGGTTTTCATCTGGACTTCTTAATTTCTCAAGCTACCTTGAAGGCTTCTCTAGGAGAATGGAAAGCTGTTTGTGCCCTGCTGGCCTTGTGCATATATGGAATTGTGTTGTTTGCAGATGAGCCTCGATTCATTAGCAAAAATGCAATCCATTTGCTCATCCTGAAGAACCCAGTGCCAACTTTGCTAGGAGATCTCTATTACTCAGTACATCAGAAGAATGAGAAGCAGAGGGGAAGGCTAGTGAGGTGTTGTGCTCCATTATTCCATGCTTGGCTTCTTAAGCATCTACCCAGGACAGATGCATTTCTAAACCCTCATCAGCAAAGCAACTGGGCTAAGAGGCTCACTACTCTCATTTCAGCAGACATCAGATGGTGTACTCAAAGCACCAAGGGCAGAGATATCATTACAAGCTGTGGGCACTTTCCCAATGTGCCTTTAATAGGGGTCAAGGGAAGTATTAATTACAACCCTCTGCTGTTCAGGAGGCAATTGGGCTATGCACTAGTCCACACTCCAAGGGCACAGGACTTGGTGGAGACCCTTTACTGTGAGAACAAGATAAGTCTGGCAACTGTTAGGCAGGCTGCCTGGGCTTGGGATCATGTTCAAACCAAGGGAATCACCATTCTGGGGAAGTGCAATAATGTGGCATCAGTCCAATATTATGAGTGGTCCCATGCTAGGGCCCATTTCTCTGGAATGTCTTTCACCATAGACGACATGCCTGAGTCATCTTCAGCACCACCCCCTGCCACTATCAGTTTGGAGGAGTTTGGGAGCTTGAAGGAAAGAAATGAGAAGTTAACCCAGGCTTTGCAGAAGACCCTCCGGGAGAGGAGTGAAGGTGTGAGGGAGATTGAGAGATTGGAGAAATTGAGAGTGGAACACTTGACTAAAATTGAGAAGTCTGGAGATTATATCAACAAGTCTAAAGCTGGTGAACAGATTCTGAAGAATGCTTGTAAAGAAGCCCAGTTCCAGAGAGCAAGGACAGACTTGTACCTGAAAGAGAGTCAGGCCAGGTGGGTCCGGATCACTGAGGCCCGTACTCTAGAAGACAAGAGAGTCCAGGACAAGATGGAGCAGATGGAAAAAGCCCTGGCAGCAGCCCAGAAGGAAATATCAGAGCTAGAAATTAGAGCTGGAGTGAAGAGGTCTAAGGACCAAAGTCAGAACAAGAAGTTGACTGCAGCTGTTGCAATAAGAAACCTTCTCATCAGAGGTCTCACGGAGCGTCCGGCTGATCCTGTGACCGAAGCACTTCTTAAGGAAGTTCGTGAGGATGAGTTTGGCCTTGGGGTGTGATCATTTGCTTGTTGTTATTCCTTTTCATGTACTTTTGCTTGTTGTGATGTATTTTGACCCCTTTAAGGGCTTGTGTTGTAAAATGAACAAGTTGTATTATTTCATCTTATGTAATATATTTGTGTTGGTTTCTATCTGGGTTCACTTCAAAAGCAACTTCAACAGCATCATCTTCAAGGGTCTGGAAGGGTCAAAACTGAATGCCAAACCGGATACCTTGAGAGCAAATAAGCATAACTGCATTGCATGCTAACCCTTTTGTTGGTTTTGTAGGTTTTTGTTTTGTTGTTGCTAACCTCTGTTGTGATGTTCAGGAATTATTGCTCGCCGCCGGGTATTTCCCCTCAACAGGCCACACAGGTACCCAACTAGAAACAACCTTCCGGGAATTCAGATGGATCAGATGCAGCAGGACCTTACAGAGGTCAGAAACCAGATGGCAAACGAAAGATTGGAGATGAGAACCCAGATAACACAATTCATGGAAGTGATGAACAACTTAGCTCAAAGCCAGGAGAGGCTCAGAGCCTTGGTAGAAGGGAGGAATCAAGATGAGCCCCATGTGGGGACTGCCGGCACAAGTAACAATGAACGGGTGCAACCCCATGTTAACCCTCCTGTGTTTGGCCCACATCTACATCCTGAGATTAACATTCCTGCAAATGTTCAAGGAACAGCCACCGCAGCCAGGGTACTTCAAGAAGACCCTCAGGAGGATCAATTTACAGTAATGGGTGCTGGAGAGGAAACTTATGATAGACGATTGGAAGAAATAGCTGAGAAGTTGAGGTCCTTAGAATCTCAAAATTCTTTGGGTTTCGACGTCATGGACATGGGTTTGGTAGACGGGGTCATGATCCCCCATAAGTTCAGGCCTCCTTGTTTCGAAAAGTATAATGGGACTTCATGCCCCCGGACTCATTTGCAATCATTTCTGGGCAGGCTGAAGGCTTATACAATGGATGAGAAGCTCTGGATGTTCTACTTCGAAGACAGCTTGACTGGAGCATCAAGGGAATGGTATTCCCATTTGACAAGGGCAACTGTAAGATGCTGGAAGGACCTGGCAGAGGCCTTCATTAGACAGTATCAATACAACTTAGACATGGCACCCAACAGGACTCTCCTAATGGGAATGTCACAGTCGTCAAGGGAAAGTTTCCGAGAATATGCCCAGAGATGGAGGCAATTGGCTGCTGCCGTTCAACCACCAATGTCTGAGAGAGAAATGGCAGACATGTTTATGAACACTCTCCAGGGAACGTATATTGACAGGTTGGCTGCTTTCTCTTCCACTAGCTTCGCAGATGTTGTTATAGCTGGGGAGAGAATTGAAAGCCTGTTAAAAATGGGTAAGATCTCTGATAACGGTGCAAGCTCGTCCAGTAGTACAAGAAAGCCTTTTGCATGCCCGAGAAGAACTGGCGAGACCAATGCCATTCACACCAACAGGGGTAGGCCCCAATATGTTCAAAGGACAATAGCAGCAGTCACCATTCCTGCTCCAGCTCATCCACAGCCAGTCTATCAACCTCCGCAACAAGACTTCCAACAACAACCCCAGTATCAGCAGAATCAATATCCTCCAAGAAACTACAACAGCAACAACACTAACAACAACAATCAACAGAGGCCATTCCAACAGAGGCCATCCCAAGCTAACCGAGTGATCGACCCGATCCCAATGCCGTATGCTGCCTTGTTGCCACAACTTCTGAAACTCAACCTAGTTGAGCTAAGAACGTTGGCACCTCCGGATCCCAACAGTCTACCAAGGAACTATGACTCCAACGCTAGGTGTGCTTTCCATTCAAACGCACCTGGTCACAGTACAGAAAAATGCAGGGCTCTGCATATGAAGGTACAAGACTTGGTAGACTCTAAGGCTCTGAATTTTGCACCGCCGCCCAATGTCAATAAAAACCCAATGCCAAACCATGGTGGTCCCCGAATTAATGCTGTTGAAGAAGACCAACCGTCTTATTTAGTAACTAGTGTGGATCAGATCAGGACACCATTGGTGGAAATCAAAGCTCAACTCCGTGAAAACCAAATATTTCCAGGGTGTGAACTAGGGTGTCCCTATTGTAATATTTCATGGAATGGGTGTGAGGACCTGAGGAATGGCATTGACAGCCTTATTCAGAGTGGCCTGTTACAGATCACTACATCATTCCCAACAAACCCGACAACTTCATCAGCAACAGTCTCAGAACCTCCTACAACTACAGCAACTATTGTTCCCGACAATTCACCAGCAACATCAACAAGTACTCCATCTGTCCTCCCAAATGATCAGTTTTCAACAGTTTCTCCTGCTACAACTTCAGCTTCATTCCATTTCGAATCTCCATCAACAACAACAGCAGTCCTTCCAACAATACCTCCTACAACACCAGCAATCAATCATGAAGATGTCTCTACTGTTACCATATTCTACGATCCTGAAAATAATTCCGCCTACCATTTAGAAGGTGCTGCTCCCACCAGAGCACCAGTTACAATCTTTTATGATCCACAAACAATCACAGTCCCTTCAGCAGCAGCAATCAGTCCAGTCACTGTCACGGTGCCTGGACCAGTACCATATGAGAGCAACAGGGCCATCCCTTGGCACTATGGCTCTGACGTGTATTGCGAAGGAAAAAGAATCACTCTTGAAACATCAACACCTGCACCACAAATTGACAATGTGGGGGGAGGCGGAGGCTTCACTCGAAGCGGACGTCTCTTTGCTCCACCAATGCAAAGACCTACTGTCGAAGCAGAAGCTGCTGCCAAGGCAAAAGGAAAGAGCCCTGTGCAGGAAGATCAAACTGTTAAAGAAGCCTTGAAGACACCGTTCGATCAAGAAGTCGATGAGTTTATGAGAATCATCAAAAAAAGTGATTACAAAATTGTGGATCAACTTCACCAGACGCCATCCAAAATCTCTATCCTCTCACTGCTTATGTGCTCTGAAGCCCATCGGAATGCACTACTCAAGGTCTTGCACGCAGCTTACGTGCCTGAAGAGATTACTGTCAACCAGTTGGAAACCGTGGTTGGAAATGTTACTGCTAGCAATGGGCTAGGGTTTACCAATTCTGACTTGACAGCGGATGGCCGCAACCACAACAAAGCCTTGCACATAACCATGGAATGCAAAGGAGCTGTCCTTTCTCATGTGCTGGTGGACACAGGTTCTTCCCTGAATGTCTTACCAAAGAAGGCTCTGGTGAAGTTAGAATATGATGGATTGGCATTGAGACCCAGCAACCTGGTGGTAAGAGCCTTTGATGGTTCTAAGAGATCGGTTCTGGGAGAGATCGAGCTACCTGTGACAATTGGCCCACAGACCTTTAAAACTATCTTTTATGTGATGGACATCCAGCCCGCCTACAGCTGTTTGTTGGGTAGACCCTGGATTCACGCCGTCGGCGCAATAACGTCTACCCTTCACCAAAAGTTAAAATTTGAGTGGGAAGGCCAAGTTGTCACAATCTGTGGAGAGGAGGACATTTTTGTCAGCCACCTGGCAACCTATAAGTACATTGAAATGGATGGGGAGATCCATGAAACAATGAGCCAAGGTTTTGAAGCCTTGAATGTCAATGAAGCATCTGCTGTGTCGGGTATCTCCATGTCGTCTTACCAACAAGCCCGGAAGGTTGTTGAAGAAGGAACTGCCCTAGGCTGGGGCAAGGTTTTAGCTGTGGAGGAGAAGAAGGACAAGTTTGGGTTGGGTTACAGACCAACTCAACATCAAGCAAAGGCTGCTGCAGAGCCAGGTTTTGTCAGTGGGGGGATGCTTACCCCCGATGCTATCAACTGTCTGGAAGACGAGCTGGAAGAGGAGCGCAATCTGGAGAATTGGATTCGTCCAAAGATCCCGGGGAGCAGTGTCTCGAACTGGTCTTCCCAGGAAATTATAAGAGTTACTCATGCAGAGTAATTATTATTTCCTGTATTTTTATAGCATGCATCCAAGTCTTGCATCTTGCCCAAGATGACAAGACTCATTTTGTAATCAGGGCCATCTGTACTTTTGTGCAAACAAGATTAGATTAATGAAATATCAGACATCTTTTTGCAAACAAGGCTTTTTCTTTTCTGCTCACTGGTTTTTTCCATTTTTTTCTTTTTGTACAAAAATAAATGACGGTGTTTTCAAAATGATAACTTCATTTCACTTTTTTCTAAAGCAAGATTAAAATCAATCACTAAAATGAACAAACTGAACCCTTGCAGAGAGTGCCTTCCTGACAGCACCGACAACAGCACGGCTATGACACCGTATGACTTTGACAATCCAATCAATCAAGCTGATGAAGGGGTTGATGAAGAATATGAGCTTCCTGAAGAGTTAGCTAGGTTGTTGAGACAAGAGGAAAAGGTCATTACTCCTCACCAGGAGGAGATTGAAGTGATTAATCTTGGTACGGAGGAAGACGTGAAAGAGGTTAAAATCGGGGCCTGCCTGCAAGACTCAGTGAAGAGACAGCTGATAGATCTGCTTCAAGAGTATGTTGATGTGTTTGCTTGGTCGTATCAAGACATGCCAGGGTTGGATACCGACATTGTTGTGCACAAGCTGCCTCTAAGGGAAGAATGCCCACCAGTCAAACAGAAGCTGCGCCGAACTCGCCCAGACATGGCTATGAAAATCAAGGAAGAGGTACAAAAGCAATGGGACGTCGGGTTCCTTGCTGTGACTAGCTATCCACCGTGGGTTGCTAATATAGTACCTGTGCCTAAGAATGATGGCAAAGTAAGAATGTGTGTTGATTACCGGGATCTGAACAGAGCCAGCCCGAAAGATGACTTCCCATTACCTCACATTGACGTATTGGTGGATAACACGGCTCAGTTCTCGGTATTCTCCTTCATGGATGGATTTTCAGGGTATAATCAGATCAAGATGTCACCTGAAGACATGGAGAAGACAACATTCATTACACCTTGGGGCACGTTCTGTTACAAAGTGATGCCATTCGGACTGAAGAATGCTGGTGCCACATATCAACGGGCTATGGTGACATTGTTCCACGATATGATCCACAAGGAAATAGAATGTTATGTGGATGATATGATCGCCAAGTCCCTTACAGAGGAAGATCACCTGGTGAATCTGCTGAAGTTGTTCAAGCGACTGAGGAAGTACCAACTAAAGTTGAACCCCAACAAATGCACGTTCGGGGTGCGATCCGGTAAGCTGCTGGGCTTTATTGTAAGCGAGAAAGGGATTGAAGTGGACCCTGATAAAGTCAAAGCCATTCAAGAGATGCCTGCACCGAAAACTGAGAAAGAAGTTCGAGGGTTCTTAGGTCGATTGAACTACATTTCACGGTTCATATCTCACCTTACAGCGACCTGTGAACCCTTGTTCAAGCTGTTAAGAAAAGAACAGACGGTCAGGTGGAACGAAGATTGCCAGAAGGCTTTTGACAAGATCAAGGAGTATCTGCAAGAACCTCCAATCCTTATGCCTCCAGTTGAAGGAAGACCTCTGATAATGTACTTAACAGTATTAGAAGAGTCGATGGGGTGTGTGTTGGGCCAGCATGACGAGTCTGGTCGAAAAGAGCATGCAATATACTACCTAAGCAAAAAGTTTACCGACTGTGAACAGCGTTATTCACTGCTCGAGAAAACTTGCTGTGCTTTAGCGTGGGCTGCTCGCCGACTGAGACAGTATATGTTGACCCACACTACCTTATTAATCTCAAAAATGGATCCAGTTAAGTACATTTTCGAGAAGCCAGCTCTTACCGGACGGGTTGCAAGATGGCAAATGATTCTCACGGAATATGACATCCAGTACACCTCTCAAAAAGCCATCAAGGGCAGTGTATTGTCTGAATATCTTGCTGAGCAACCCATTAATGACTACCAGCCTATGAGGTTTGACTTCCCCGATGAGGACATCATGTTCATTAAAACAAAAGATCATGAAGAGCCTATTCACACTGAAGGGCCTGACCCGGAGGAAGAATGGACTATGATGTTTGATGGGGCTGTTAACATGAATGGTCGCGGTGTTGGTGCAGTACTCATTACACCCAAAGGAGTTCACATGCCTTTCTCGGCAAAACTCACTTTCAACTGCACTAACAACGAAGCTGAATACGAAACTTGCATTATGGGTCTTGAGGAAGCCATTGACCTCAGGATCAAGACATTGACCGTATTCGGAGATTCAGCTTTGGTAGTCAATCAAACCAATGGAAAATGGTACACCCACCAGGATCATCTGATACCATACAGGGATTATACAAGGAGGTTACTGACTTTCTTTACAACAGTCAAGCTTGAGTATATCCCTCGAGACGAGAATCAGTTTGCAGATGCTCTGGCTACCATTTCATCCATGATCAAAGTTCAAACGGCTAACTTTGTACCCCAGATTTCAGTGTCTAGACTTGATAGACCAGCATATGTATTTGCAGCGGATGTTGTAAAAGATGATAAGCCTTGGTTCCATGACATTAAGTGCTTCTTGGAGGATCAAACATACCCACCTGGGGCATCTACCAATGATAAGAAGACTTTGAGAAGGCTTGCTGGAAGTTTCTTTCTGAACACTGATGGATCTTTATACAAAAGGAACTTTGACATGGTACTCCTCAGATGTGTTGACAAGACGGAAGCAGACTTGTTGATGCACGAAGTGCACGAAGGATCCTTTGGTACCCATGCCGGAGGGCATGCCATGGCTAAGAAGTTGCTAAGATCAGGCTATTACTGGATCACAATGGATGCAGACTGTTGTGCTTACGCCAGAAAATGTCATAAGTGCCAGATCTACGCGGATAAGGTGCATGTGCCTCCCAATCCTTTGAACATCATGTCTTCACCATGGCCCTTTGCTATGTGGGGCATTGATATGATTGGCAAAATTGAGCCAACTGCTTCAAATGGTCACAGATTTATCCTGGTCGCCATCGACTATTTCACCAAGTGGGTTGAAGCAGCCTCATATGCAAATGTTACTAGGCAAGTGGTAGCCCGATTTCTGAAGAGAGATATCATCTGTCGGTATGGAGTGCCCGAGCGAATCATTACTGATAATGGTTCCAATTTAAGCAACAAAATGATGGCAGAGCTGTGCCGGGACTTCAAGATCCAACATCACAATTCTTCTCCTTACAGGCCAAAGATGAACGGCGCTGTTGAGGCAGCAAATAAGAATATTAAGAAGATTGTGCAGAAGATGGTAGTCACATACAAAGACTGGCACGAAATGCTACCGTTTGCCTTGCATGGGTACCGCACGTCAATCAGGACATCCACTGGGGCAACACCGTATCAGCTTGTATATGGTATGGAAGCAGTCCTACCTGTTGAAGTTGAACTACCCTCGTTACGGGTATTAATGGATGTTAAACTGAGTGAAGCAGATTGGGTTCGGTCCCGATTCGAACAACTGAGTCTGATTGAAGAGAAAAGATTGGCTGCAATTTGTCATGGGCAGTTATATCAGAAAAGAATGAAGAAAGCCTTTGATCAGAAAGTCAGGCATCGAGAGTACCAAGTAGGGGATCTTGTGTTGAAAAGAATCCTCCCTCCTCATACAGACCACAGGGGCAAATGGACTCCAAATTATGAAGGGCCATTCGTTGTAAAGAAAGTTTTCTCCGGTGGAGCACTGATGCTCAGCACCATGGATGGTGAAGATTTCCCGTCCCCTGTGAATTCAGATGCAGTTAAAAAATACTTCGCATAAAATGACCCGCTGGACATAAAAACAGAATGTAAGTCCAGGCAAAAAGTAGGGCATCCCGGCGAGTCAAAAACAGAATAAAAGACTCGGGCAAAAATAAGGGAAATAAATGAAAAAATGTACACCCGCTAAGTTGAAAAGCCGCATTGGACAACTCATGCAAAAATGGGTATCCCGATGGATTGAAAACCCGAAAGGGGGATCCATGCAAAATAAGGGAATAAGCGAACAACTGCATTCTGAATTCGTCTGTATCGCTTACAACTTAGAAAGCTTCGACGGAATCAAGCTTCAATCAGAATCAACTTTCTTCAGAAAGCAAGACGAGAAGAACGTCATTGTCATACGAGTCATAGCAGGAGAGGAAGCTCCTCAAAGCGTCGCCAACACTGCCAGCATTTTGTTTCTCAATTTGTAACAATCTCCTCATTTCAGGGGATTTGTTTCTTTGACTGTATCTCGCCAATTCAGGGCATATGAATTAATAAAATCAGATTTTTCAGTCATGTTTCGTCTTGTACATTTTTATTTACAAAGGATGTCTGATGTCTCTAAAAAACTAGTTGCATAAGTACAGATGCTTTTCTCCCAAAAGTAATAATAATAAAACACATGCTTGCAGGGAATATACTTACTCGTGAGAATGCTTAACTCCTTTGACGGAATCCAGTAAAGGATACCTCGGGACCTTTTGTGCGTCTCCTTATCTTTGCAGGATTGCAGGTATCCAGAACGCAACCTGGGGCATGCAAGTTACGTCTCAGCAGGCTGGTGAATCACTATCAACTCGGTCTACCTTCCACGTGGCACTGGAGAGTGCCCACTTCCCCAGCAAAGTTGCCAAACCAACATACACTCAATCTCAGCATCTGGAATGCTCTATCCCCAGCTGAGCTGCCTCTTGTTGCTCTCCCCAGCTGAGTTGCCTCTCATAATTCCCCAGCCAAGTTGTCGTGTCATCCTCAGCTGAATACAGAAGTCAGGGAGCCATCACCCCACAGAGTTTCAGCCTCTAACCAGAAGAGCAACGCATGAAGAGATCACAACAGAGTAAAGAAAGCTTCTACAAACCCCAGCTGGGTCTCTCATTTATAAGGATAGGTCTATTAATGACCCGTATCCCTAAGCAGATATCATATCATCAGATCTACCAGTGATCTCATCCCCAGCTGGGAGGTCCATTTCCAACAGATCGACCAGAGATCTTCGCAGTGACGGGATCCGAATCCCAGTGTGGTATCTTTGCATAATCATGGCATTTGCATCATACTATCCCCTCAGAGCGTAGCATTCCGTCTAATACGGAGCATTACGGCAAAAATCAAACATATAGCATAATCATAAGCCATGTTATGAATTAGCGCTTGTGAATAATAACCGTTCATCATCATTGTACAGAAAAACTCCCACCAGAGTCCCAGCAAAAGCAGTTGCCTCACAAATCACAAACACCAGTATGTACACCTTTTGGCACCCGTCCGTGTCATCACTCCCCAGTAAGGTTGCCTGAATACACTCTACAAACAAAATCACCCGTATTACAAATACTTCATGACACCCGTCCGTGTCATATTACCAGCAGAAAGCCAAAGACATCCTCTTTGCACCCACACATATACTTATATATACATTTTCTTGACACCCGTCCGTGTCATATCCCCAGCGCAGTCGCTTACACCTTTATCACCCATACACTTGTTAATATTTTACTTTTCTTTTTGACACTCGTCCGTGTCACTCTCCCCAGCAGATAAACACTCATCTATACATTATATATACTCACTACTCATTGGTACACTTATACAGATACTCGTCCGTATTTTGTATACACCATCCCTCATATCCCCACAGATTCGACAATAGTCCTTGTTCTTTGTTAACCAGTTGGTACTCGTCCGTATCATCATCTCAGAACATTGCGTCTAATGTTTGTTTCTACATGATGCTCGTCCGTATCATAAGTCTTAAGGATGCTCGTCCGCATCTTTAATCCATACACTGTGTCAAACACTTGTGTCTTCTTGAACATAGATACTCGTCTGTGTCTACTATTCCCCAGAAGGATTCCTTCAGATTCAACACTCGTCCGTGTTCTTTGTTAACCAGTTGATACTCGTCCGTATCATCATCTCAGAACATGTGTCAGTACTTGTTTCTACATGATACTCGTCCGTATCATAATCTTAAGGATGCTCGTCCGCATCTTTAATCTATACATAATACCAAACACTTATACTTTCCTTTCTTGGTTGTGAACGCTCGTCTGTGTTCACTATATCCCCAGTAGATCACCAACAAAGCATCTTCTTTTATCTGACACTCGTCCTGTGTCATGATAACCCTGAGAGCAGCCGTACCCTGCTGAGTGGTCGTCCTCCACTTCTTGATGGTCGTCCTCCATCATGCTCATCCGATGGTCGTCCCCATCGTTGTTTTTAGCAGTCGTCCCCTGCTAGGTGGTCGTCCTCCACCTCTTGATGATCGTCCTTCATCATTTTATCCAATGGCCGTCCCCATTGTTGATTTTGGTTATCTGGCATTCGTCCTATGTCATGAGAAACCTCGAGAGCAGCCGTACCCTGCTGAGTGGTCGTCCTTCACTTCTTGATGGTCGTCCTCCATCACGCTCGTCCGATGGCCGTCCCCATCGTTGACCTTTTCTATCCGATGGCCGTCCCCATCGTTGATATTTTCGGCAGCCGTACCCTGCCAGGTGGTCGTCCTCCACCTTTGATGGCCGTCCCCATCATATTCCTTTTATCCCCAACAGAGCAGCCGTCCCCTGCTAGGTGATCGTCCTTCACCTTTGATGGCCGTACCCCATCATCTGTTTATTTCATTTATTCTTTAACCCGATGGCCGTCCCCGTCGTGGTCCCTTTCCCTTTTAGCCCGATGGCCGTCCCCATCGTTGGTTACTTTACCTTTATGAACTTGATGGCCGTCCCCGTCATGTTTCATTAATTTCCAGAGAATTTTACAGCTTTATCTCGATGGTCGTCTCCATCACGATTTTATTTTCCCCAGCTAGTCGGCCGTCCCCGTCTTGGCTTTACCTTTTATCCCCAGCATGCCGGCCGTCCCCGTCATTGCTATTTACCCAGCAGTCGTCCTCTGCTCGACGGTCGTCCTCCGTTGCCCACACTTTACAATATACTTTGTTTTCCTTTTACAATCTATATCCCTTTTCTTCTTCATTCCGTGAGTGCAAATTTTGGACTGTCTTTGGTATTCAACCACAAGTTATCTTGTTTGCCTGTTAAGCCGTTGCTTACATCCTGCACAGCTAACTCATGTTTGAATAGGGGCAGCTGTAAACACCCCAAATTTGCCCTCACCCATTCACACCATGGCTTGTGATCACCTCATATGCATAAACACAAACATATCATCTCACATCTCATTTTTGATTCACTGCATAGTTTTTAGGGCATCTGCACCTAGGGTTTGTGATCTGAGCAATCCCAAAGCATCTTGAGCCATTCCAAAGGCCACCAATCATTTCAAAGTGGTCCATGTGTGTTCTTATGTCATATTCCATCTCCTCAAAGTCAAGAATGCAGAGGAATCACAAGAACTAGGGTTTGAGTGGATGCAGAGCCAGGTTGAACTACACAGTTGACTGAAAATTAGGGTTTTGGTTTCAGAGGCCATAACTCCAAATTTTTTGGTCATTCTTGTTTCCATTGATCTCTATATGGTATAGGGAGTATGCATATCAATTTTCATGAAGAAATTCCATAGGGAAGTCATCTGATCAAAGGTTGACTTTTCAGACAAGTCAGTGTAAAATCAGGGCATCTGAGGCCCCCAATGACCCAACCAATGGGTGATCTTCATCATTTTGAGTGTATATGATCTTTATTTGATCATTGAAGAAGGTTGAAGTTCATAAAAATCAAGAATTTAGGGTTTTTGAAAATGTTGACTTTTTGGGCATAGTTGACTTTTCAAGAATGCATCATTTTAGGTCATTTTTCAAGCCTTGATTCTTGATCCAAAAAGGCTTCAAATGGAAAAACTTTGGTCATGAAAGTTGTAGATCTCATCTTTACCTTTTCAAAAAGTACAAGAGCATGATCAAACTCTTTTTGGATCAAAAGTTATGGCAAGGCAAAGTTGGCTAAAATCATTAATTTTCAAGGCATGCTTCAAATGGAAATTTTGCAAAGTCTTGAACCAAAGCCAATTGTGACCTCTAGTTCATTTCAAACCATTACACAAACATTCTCTAAGTCACAAAAATCAGAATTGGACCAAGGTTCACATGTTTATGGTTTGTGTAATGAGAGATTTTCATGAAAAGGCAAAAAGTAACCAAGTTGCAAAACACTCATTTCTCCTCACCAACTTGCTGCATTGGTCCTTGAATCAAGCTAGCCTCACACACTCATCATGCTGCGCATCCCATGCCCATTGTACTTGCCTAGCACCTCACCATACTTGCCTTACACAAAAGTTGACCTTTTTGCAAAAGTAAACTTACCTATCACCACAGGCCATGTCACATCCTCTGGCCACTTGGATTAAAATAACATATCATTTTGCAAGCCATTCCAAGTACTAAGCAAGGCTGAAGCTCTCTCATTCATCACATACACAAAACACACCACATTGCAACTTGCTTCGAATCTGCCTCCACAGCCTGCAAACACTTCAACCATTTTCACCATTCAACTCACCTTGTTCCATAGACCACAAAGCACCAAGAACACAAGCCTGAAACAGCCTGAACATCTCACTGCCATTTCTCACTTCATTTTGCAGTTTCATTCGAAACTCTCACCATAGCTCAAAAACACACCAACAAACACCACAGACCTTCTCCATTCATCCTCAGGATCACAAACAACCCCTCACCATGACCTGAAAGTGCCAGAAACTCCATTGCCATTTCTGACCAAGCTTGAGCAGGAGCTTTCGAATCTCATTATCCAGCCAACTTAAACTCCTTTTGAGCATTCAAGCATCTTCTGTGGACCAAGTGGAGTGGATTGCACAAGGAGAAGTGGCCAGAAAGTCCTCAAATTGAAAGCTCCAAATCTCAGGTAGCTCGAAAATTATTTTTCCAGAAATCATTTTTCTTGTTACAAACTTGTTCTATGTGATTCACTGATCATCCTGATGTTCTTAGTTTTTGAAATGGCTTTGATTTGAGTATTTAATTGGTCTCTGAAGCTCGCGTGCCCTAGTTTTTATTTCTTTCGATTCAGCTTGTTTAGGAAGAAGAAATGTGTTTTGAGAGAGGGGTTTGATTCGTGAGAGGATGGAGATCATTTCTATGTTCTTAGTTTTCATTTTTGATACGATTTGAGGGGTTTGGGGAGTTTTCAGGTGAGCTGCTCGCCGGAGAAGACGACCGGAAGTCTTCTCCGGCAGCCTGAGAGTGATTAGGGTTAATTGTCATTAATTAGCAAACTTCAAACCTGGGCCCTTGGATGTTGATTCCCGCGCGCTAGTGGATGGTCAGGATCAAGTCATTATGCCCTAATCTCTTTCATTAACTTTAATTAATTCATAATTAAATTAATTTGGTCAGATTGCATCCCCACCCTCCATTCACGCGCCAGTCAACCAATTTAAACTCAGAATCAATCTCATCCATCCATCCTGATTACTTTTATTTTTATTTGTTTTTATTTCATTTTATTTCAATTAACTTGCATAATTAATTTAAAATAGCAAAAATGTCTTAAAAATTATGAAACTTTTTCTTAAAAGTTTTATTAATTTTTAAGACACAAAAATATTTTTATTTTATTTTTTATCATTAAAAAAGTATTTTTAAATATTTAAAAGATTATTTTTAATTGATTAATGGAAATTAATTAATTAAAAATACTTTTAGGTATTTAAAAATTACAAAAAAATTCATGAAATGTTCTAAGACATTTAGAAACATTGTCCAACCTTCAAACCAAATTTCTTTTTTGATATTGATGCATTTTAAGAATTTTTCATTGAATTAAATCATTTTTATGCATTATTTTGATCATAAGTTCAAAAATTCATTTCTGCCTATTGGAGAAGGTTGAGACATTGATTCTTCTTGCATTGTTTTGTGATTGGCATGTAGTTTCTAGGGTAAAATGGCCATGATTTGATCTTGCATTTTCCAATTGTTTGACATTTATTTTGTTAAGAACCCTAAAAAACCCTAATAACTTAGAAAATTCATAACTTGAGTTTGGTTGAGAGTTGAGAGCTCCCCTTTGGGCAGTGGTTTATTATAGGTTTAGGGTTTCTTTGGGTAGCATTTTCCATTTTTTATCTTAGGGTTTGCTTCTGTTTTGGGTTTTTTGTTTGATGTTTGATTCATGAACCCTAATTTGGGATTTCTCTTGCATCCTTCTTGCATTTCCTTGCATAACATGACTTGTCTTTGCATTTTGTGCATTCTTGTGATCCATTTGACATCTTAAGACATATAGAAAGCATGTTTGACCATTGCATTACATATTTGCCATGTCATTTGTCTTGTATGATTCATAACTTTTCATGTTCATTCATGCTCCTTAACTTGCATCATTTGCATTCATAATCTTGTATGAACATCCCCATGCCTTGCCTCATGTTTGCAGCATCTCATAGCATCATTATCATCATCAACATGCTTCTGGTTTGGTCTAGCATCATGTCATTTCATTTCATTTAGCATTGCATTGCATTTCTTTCTAACATTTCAGGTGGTAAGTGAACTTGAGAAGTGAATTTGCCTTCACTTCTCATAACTTTTCTTTTCATCTCTCTTGCATCCATTGCTGCATTTCTATTTGTGTTTGAGATTGAGCTTGATCATTCTTGTTCCTCCCACCTTCTTTCTTCAAGTGACTTGACTTCTTGAATGAAGCAAGTCACTTTGCTTCTCTTGATCTTATTCATCTGCTTCCTGGTGGCTCCTCTGAAGATTTGTTCTTGCAAACCTCACAAACCTTAGGATCATCCAAGCATGACAATGAATTAGGGTTTTGATTAGTCCCCCCATAGTTTTACCTTTGTGTCTCTCTTTGAGTCTTCTCTTCTCATCTCATAATCGGGGACTAAACCCTAAAGGCTTTAAGACTTTGTGATTAAGCTTATGCCTGCATCCTTCTCTTAGGATGGAGTGTATAACTTTAATCCTAAGTGTTAAACCCTTAATGAGTTTAAATCCCTTAATCAACTCACTCAATAATCATCAAGACATCACACTTGTAACTTGGGCCTTGCATTAGGGTTCTAATTCTTCCTTAATTGGTTAAGAAGGACTAACCCTAGTGTTAATGGACAAGTCCCCCTCAAGTTGTCTTACAAATCATAAAAATCACTTCATCACCATATCATTAAATAAAATTCACTTAATCAAAGGCTTGTTTTGTCATTGGTTTAATCCCTAATCATGGATTAAGTTGAGGAGTTTTCCTCAGCTTAAACATTCTCATCTATTATCCTTCTATTAGGATGGTGTAATGAGTCTGTTTAATCCTTGATTATGGCTTAACCTCATTACTCAACACTAAACAAAAACACCAAAAACATCTAAATAATCACAAGTAGGTTAATGATCTTAATCCTGCATCAAAGGTGATTAATTGTGAGAATCTGACTTCACACTTAAAGTATTCTCATTACCCCTAATCAGAGGGAAGATGTGATGAGTTTACTAACCCATTGGTTTAGGCTTAAGCTCATTAACTTATGACAAATTCTCAAAAGCAATAAAAGACTGAAAACACAAAAACAAACAATAATCGTCTCCTCCGGGATTCTTTTCTCATCACCTTCACTCACAAACGAGAACTTGCTTCTTCCGTCTAATGCAAGACAGTTTGCACCTGAGCCAGACAGGTCATACACTTGAGCATTGACAAGCAAGCAGTTCATCAGTCAATTCATCTTTCAGTCTCTTTGGGTCGAACTACGGTGTTCTGACTTCCTCATTGCACGAGAGGATACGTAGGCATAACTTAACGGTTATCGAACAAAAGTCTCTGTATATTCCCCCTCCTCCAGCCTTATTCTTTAGCCTCATTATCATGAGCATTTCATCTCTGTTCTTACACTGACACATCATTATACACTTCACTACACTTTACACTGACACCTGTGCATTCCTTTCCAGCTATTTTATACACAAATTGCATTGACACTACCCCTTTAAAACACAAATCTTTTAAGCGTGGATCCCGTCGAGTACGGCGGACAATCTGGGTGCTAATACCTTCCCAGGTTGTAACCAACCCCCTTTCTCAGTCTCTCTGGTTCGCAACCGTCTTATCCGTATCTTTCTAGGTCTATGCAGCATTGCCTTTCCTCCGGGATAAAAATGCCTAGCTGGCGACTCTTTTCATTCCCTGTGAGTTCACGGCTGTGTGTTCTCGCACCCTCCTCTCGCCGACCGTTCGCGTCTGTACCCCTATCTGACCCTGTGTCACTTATCGGGAGCGACATACGGCTGCCGAAAATATCGCGACATAGGATGAATGCCGGATAAAAAGGTCAACGATGGGGACGGCCATCGGACGAGCATGATGGAGGACGACCATCAAGAGGTGGAGGACGACCACCTAGCAGGGAACGGCTGCTCTCAAGGTTTCTCATGACATAGGACGAATGCCAGATAACCAAAATCCACAATGGGGACGGCCATTGGATAAAATGATGAAGGACGATCATCAAAAGGTGGAGGACGACCACCTAGCAGGGGACGGCTGCTAAATATCAACGATGGGGACGGCCATCGGATGAGCATGATGGAGGACGACCATCAAGAGGTGGAGGACGACCACCTAGCAGGGTACGGCTGCTCTCAGGGTTATCATAACACAGGACGAGTGTTAGATAAAAAGGAAAATTTGCTTTGTTGGCGATCTACTGGGGAGAAGTAAACACGGACGAGTGTTTATATCCAAGAAACAAAAGGTATAAGTGTTTAGATGTTAGTGTATAGATTAAAGATGCGGACGAGCATCCTTAAGACTATGATACGGACGAGTATCAGGTAGAAACAAACTGACACGTGTTCAGAGATGATGATACGGACGGGTATCAACTGGTTAACAAAGAACACGGACGAGTGTTGAATTTGAGGGGATTCTTCTGGGGAATAGTAGACACAGACGAGTATCTATATTCAAGAAGATACAATGTATGACGCGGTGTATGGATTAAAGATGAGGACGAGCATCCTTAAGATTATGATACGGACGAGTATCATGTAGAAACAAACACCAGACGCAATGTTCTGAGATGATGGTACGGACGAGTACCAACGGGTTAACAAAGAACAAGGACTAGTGTCGAATCTGAGGGGATATAAAAGGTATATACAAGATACGGACGAGTATCTGAGTAGTATGAGTAGTTAACCGCTGGGGAGAGCGACACGGACGAGTGTCAAAAGGAGAAGAGTGTAATATGAACAAATATTTGATATACCAAGTGTAGGTGACTGCGCTGGGGATACGACACGGACGGGTGCCAAGAAAGTGTATATAAGTATATGTGAGTACAAAGAGGATGTCTTTGGCTTTCTGCTGGGATATAACACGGACGGGTGTCAAAAGGAGTATATACTGGTGTTTGTGATTTGTGAGGCAACTGCTTTTGCTGGGAACTCTGGTGGGGATTTTTCTTCTGTATGTTGATGAACTGTAATCATTCACAGGTGTTGATTCATAACATGGCTCATGATTATGCTATGCATTTGATTTTTTGCCGTAATGATCCGTGTTAAAACGGAATGCTACGCTTTGTGGGTGAATATGATGCAAATGCTATGATTGTGCAAAGATACCAAAACCGGGATTCGGATCCCGTTGCTGCGAAGATCTTTGATTGATCTGTATGAAGCGGACATCCCAGCTGGGGATAAGATCACTGGTAGATCTGATGAGATGATATCTGCCTGAGGATGTGGGTCATTGATAGACCTAAATAGGAGACCCAGCTGGGGTCTGCAGAAGCCTTCTTCACTCTGTTGTGATCTCCATGCATTGCTCTTCTGGATAGAGGCTGAGACTCTGTGAGGAGATAGCTCTTTGACTTTTGTACCCGACTGAGGATGACAACTCGGCTGGGGAGAAAGAGAAATCATTGAGATCTCCCTAGGGATTCTGCTGAAGTAGATTCTTGACTCAGCCGGGGATATAGGTGCCTTCTGCGATGCCTGGCAACTCTGATGGGGATAAGCAACAAGTGGCAACTCAACTGGGGAAGTCACGGGAGGCAACTCAGCTGGGGAGAGAGCACTTTGGGTGCTAAAATTGAGTGTTGATTTGCCAGTTTGCCGAGATGAAGCTTATACGCCCCAAGTTGCGCTCTGGATACCTGCAATCCTGAAAAAGATAGAGAAACGTACAAGATAATCCCGAGGTATCCCTTACTGGATTCCGTCATAGGAGCTTAGACACTTATGAGAGTAAGCAAAATTTCCTGCAAGCATGTTTTTATTTGAAGATAAACATCTGTATTCTTATGCAATCAATGTTCTTTTAAGATATCAGACATTTTTGCAAAAATGAAAATGTACAAAACGAGACATGACTGAAAATCTGATTTTATTAATTCAATACGCCCTGAATTGGCGAGATACAGTCAAAGAAACATATCTCCTGAAATGAGGAGATTGTTACAAATTGAGAAACAAAAATGTTGGCAGTGTTGATGACGCTTTAAGGAGCTTCCTCTTCTGCTATGACTCGTATGACAATGACGTTCTTCTCGTCCTGCTTTCTGAAGAAGGCTGATTCTGATTGAAGCTTGATCCTTCAGAGCTTACCAAGTTGTAGATAATACAGACGAATTCAGAATGCAGTTGTTCGCTTATTCCCTTATTTTGCATGGATCGCCCTTTCGGGTTTTCAATCCATCGGGATACCCATTTTTGCCTGAGCTGTCCAATGCGGCTTTTCAACTCAGCGGGTGTACATTTTTGTTTATTTCCCTTACTTTTGCCCGAGTCTTTTATTCTGTTTTTGACTCGCCGGGATGCCCTATTTTTGCCTGGACTTACATTCTGTTTTTACGTCCAGCGGGTCATATTTTATGCGAAGTATTTTCTAACTGCATCTGAATTCACAGGGGACGGGAAATCTTCACCATCCATGGTGCTGAGCATCAGTGCTCCACCAGAGAAAACTTTCTTTACCACGAATGGTCCTTCATAGTTTGGAGTCCACTTGCCCCTGTGGTCTGTATGAGGAGGGAGGATTCTTTTCAGCGCAAGATCTCCTACTTGGTACTCTCGATGCCTGACTTTCTGATCGAAGGCCTTCTTCATTCTTTTCTGATATAACTGCCCATGACAGATTGCAGCCAATCTTTTCTCTTCGATCAGACTCAGTTGTTCAAATCGGGCCCTAACCCATTCTGCTTCATTCAGTTTAACATCCATCAGTACCCGTAGGGAGGGTAATTCAACTTCGACAGGTAGGACTGCCTCCATACCATACACAAGCTGATACGGCGTTGCCCCAGTGGATGTTCTGATTGACGTGCGGTACCCATGCAAGGCAAATGGTAGCATTTCATGCCAGTCTTTGTAAGTGACTACCATCTTCTGCACAATCTTCTTGATATTCTTATTTGCTGCCTCAACAACGCCGTTCATCTTTGGCCTGTAAGGAGAAGAATTGTGATGTTGGATCTTGAAGTCCCGGCATAATTCAGCCATCATTTTGTTGTTTAAGTTGGAACCATTATCAGTAATGATTCTCTCGGGAACTCCATATCGACAGATGATATCTCTTTTCAGAAATCTGGCTACCACTTGTCTTGTGACGTTTGCATATGAGGCTGCTTCAACCCACTTAGTGAAATAGTCAATGGCGACCAGGATGAATCTGTGGCCATTTGAAGCAGTTGGCTCAATCTTGCCAATCATATCAATGCCCCACATGGCAAAGGGCCATGGTGAAGACATGATGTTCAAAGGATTGGGAGGTACATGCACTTTATCTGCGTAGATCTGGCATTTGTGGCATTTTCTGGCATAGGCACAACAGTCTGCATCCATTGTGATCCAGTAATAACCTGATCTTAACAATTTCTTAGCCATTGCATGTCCTCCAGCATGGGTACCAAAGGAGCCTTCGTGCACTTCATGCATCAATAAATCTGCTTCCGTCTTATCAACGCATCTAAGGAGTACCATATCAAAGTTCCTTTTATATAAAGACCCACCAGTGTTCAAGAAGAAACTACCAGCAAGCCTTCTCAAAGTCTTCTTATCATTGGAAGATGCCCCAGGTGGGTATGTTTGATCCTCCAAGAAGCATTTAATGTCATGGAACCAAGGCTTATCGTCTTTAACAACATCTACTGCGAACACATATGCTGGTCTATCAAGTCTCGACACTGAAATCTGAGGTACAAAGTTGGCAGTCTGAACTTTGATCATGGATGAAATGGTAGCAAGAGCATCTGCGAACTGATTCTCGTCCCGAGGGATATACTCAAGCTTGACTGTTGTGAAGAAAGTCAGTAACCTCCTTGTATAATCCCTGTAAGGTATTAGATGATCCTGGTGGGTGTACCATTTTCCGTTGGTCTGATTGATTACCAAAGCTGAATCTCCGAATACGGTCAATGTCTTGATCCTGAGGTCAATGGCTTCCTCAAGACCCATAATGCAAGCTTCGTATTCAGCTTCGTTGTTAGTGCAGTTGAAAGTGAGTTTTGCCGAGAAAGGCATGTGAACTCCTTTAGGTGTAATGAGTACTGCACCAACACCACGACCATTCATGTTAACAGCCCCATCAAACATCATAGTCCATTCTTCTTCCGGGTCGGGCCCTTCAGTGTGAATAGGCTCTTCATGATCTTTTGCTTTAATGAACATGATGTCTTCATCAGGGAAGTCAAATCTCATAGGCTGGTAATCATCAATGGGTTGCTCAGCAAGATATTCGGACAATACACTGCCCTTGATGGCTTTCTGAGAGGTGTACTGGATGTCATATTCTGTAAGAATCATTTTCCATCTTGCAACCCGTCCGGTAAGAGCCGGCTTCTCGAATATGTACTTAACTGGGTCCATTTTTGAGATCAGTAAGGTAGTGTGGGTCAACATATACTGCCTTAGTCGGCGAGCAGCCCACGCTAAAGCACAACAAGTTTTCTCGAGCAGTGAATAACGTTGTTCACAGTCGGTAAACTTTTTGCTTAGGTAGTAAATTGCATACTCTTTTCGACCAGACTCGTCATGCTGGCCCAGCACACACCCCATCGACTCTTCTAATACTATCAAGTACATGATTAGAGGTCTTCCTTCAACTGGAGGCATAAGGATTGGTGGTTCTTGTAAGTACTCCTTGATCTTGTCAAATGCCTTCTGGCAATCTTCATTCCACCTGATCGTTTGTTCTTTTCTCAATAGCTTGAACAAGGGTTCACAGGTTGCTGTAAGGTGAGATATGAACCTTGAGATGTAGTTCAATCGACCTAAGAACCCTCGAACTTCCTTTTCAGTTTTCGGTGCAGGCATCTCTTGAATAGCTTTGACTTTATCAGGGTCGACTTCAATCCCTTTCTCGCTTACAATGAATCCTAGCAGCTTACCGGATCGCACCCCAAATGTGCATTTGTTGGGGTTCAACTTCAGTTGGTACTTCCTCAGACGCTTGAACAGTTTTAGCAGATTCACCAGGTGGTCTTCCTCAGTAAGGGACTTGGCAATCATGTCATCCACATAACATTCTATCTCTTTATGAATCATATCGTGGAATAATGTTACCATAGCCCGTTGATATGTTGCACCGGCGTTCTTGAGCCCAAATGGCATTACTTTGTAGCAGAACGTGCCCCAGGGTGTGATGAATGTTGTCTTCTCCATGTCTTCAGGTGACATCTTAATCTGATTGAATCCTGAAAATCCGTCCATGAAGGAGAATACCGAGAACTGAGCCGTATTATCCACCAATACATCAATGTGAGGTAATGGGAAGTCATCTTTTGGGCTGGCTCTGTTCAGATCCCGGTAGTCAACACACATCCTTACTTTGCCGTCTTTCTTAGGCACAGGTACTATGTTAGCAACCCACGGCGGGTAGCTAGTCACAGCAAGGAACCCGGCGTCCCATTGCTTTTGTACCTCTTCCTTGATTTTCATAGCCATATCTGGGCGAGTACGGCGCAACTTCTGTTTGACCGGTGGGCATTCTTCTCTCAGAGGTAGCTTGTGCACAACAATGTCGGTGTCCAACCCTGGCATATCTTGATACGACCAAGCAAACACATCCACATATTCTTGAAGCAGATCAATCAGTTGTCTCTTCACTGAGTCTTGCAAGCAGGCCCCGATCTTAACTTCTTTCACGTCTTCAACTGTACCAAGATTAATCACTTCAACCTCCTCCTGGTGAGGAGTAATAACCTTTTCCTCTTGTCTCAACAACCTGGCTAGCTCTTCAGGAAGCTCATATTCTTCTTCAACCCCTTCATCAGCTTGATTGATTGGATTGTCAAAGTCATACGAAGTCATAGCCGTGCCGTTGTCGGTGCTGTCTGGAAGGCACTCTCTGCAAGGGTTCAGTTTGTTCATTTTAGTGATTGATTTTAATCTTGCTTTAGAAAGGTGAAATAAAAGTTGTCATTTTGAAAACACTGCCATTTATTTTTTGTACAAAAAAGAAAAATAGGAAAACAGTGAACGGAAAAGAAAAAGACTTGTTTGCAAAAAGATGTCTGATATTTCATTAATTGATCTTGTTTGCACAAAAAGTACAGATGGCCCGATTACAAAATGAGTCTTGTCATCTTGGGCAAGATGCAAGACTTTGATGCATGCTATAAAAAATACAGGAAATAATAATTACTCTGCATGAGTAACTCTTATAATTTCCTGGGAAGACCAGTTCGAGACACTGCTCCCCGGGATCTTTGGACGAATCCATCTTTCTAGGTTGCGTTCCTCTTCCAGCTCGTCTTCCAGACAGTTGATAGCATCAGGGGTAAGCATCCCCCCGCTCACAAAATTGGGCTCTTTCGCAGCCGCTGCTTGATCTTGTTGAGTTGGTTTGTAACCCAACCCAAATTTGTCCTCTTTCTTCTCCACCGATAGCAGTTTGCCCCAGCCTTGGGCAGTTCCTTCCTCAACAACCTTCCGGGCTTGTTGGTATGATGATATTGAAGTACCAGGCACAGCAGATGTCTCATTCACATTCAAGGCTTCAATCCCCTGGCTCATCGTTTCATGGATCTCTCCGTCCATTTCAATGTACTTATAGGTTGCCAGGTGGCTGACAAAAATGTTCTCCTCTCCGCAGATTGTAACGATTTGACCCTCCCACTCATATTTTAACTTCTGGTGAAGGGTAGAGGTCACGGTGCCAGCAGCGTGAATCCATGGCCTACCCAAAAAACAGCTGTAGGCGGGCTGAATGTCCATCACATAGAAGATAGTTTTAAAGGTCTGCGGGCCAATCGTTACGGGTAATTCAATCTCTCCCAGAACCGATCTCTTCGAACCATCAAAGGCTCTTACCACCAGGTTGCTGGGTCTCAACGCCAATCCGTCATATTCTAGCTTCACCAGGGCCTTCTTAGGTAAGACATTGAGGGATGACCCCGTGTCTACCAGCACATGGGAAAGGACAGCACCTTTGCATTCCATGGTTATGTGCAAGGCTTTGTTGTGGTTGCGGCCTTCCGTTGTCAAATCAGTATTGGTGAACCCCAGTCCGTGACTAGCATTAACATTTCCCACTACTGCTTCCAGCTGATTGACAGTGATCTCTTCAGGCACGTAAGCTGCGTGCAAGACTTTGAGTAGTGCATTCCGATGGGCTTCGGAGCACATAAGCAATGATAGGATTGAGATCTTGGAAGGCGTCTGATGAAGCTGATCCACTATTTTATAATCACTCTTTTTGATGATTCGCATGAACTCATCAACCTCTTGATCGAATGGTGTTTTCAAAGCTTCCTTAACAGCTTGATCTTCCTGCACAGGGCTCTTCCCTTTTGCCTTGGCAGCAGCTTCTGCTTCGGCTGTGGGTCTCTGAATTTGTGGAGCGAAAAGACGTCCGCTTCGAGTGAAGCCTCCGCCTCCGCCCACATTGTCTACTTGTAGTGCAGGGGTTGATGATTCAAAAGTGATTCTTTGTCCTTCACAGTACAAGTCAGAGCCGTAATGCCAGAGGATGGCATTACTGCTTTCATAAGGTACGGGTCCAGGCACCGTGATGGTGACTGGACTGATTGCAGCTGTTGAAGGAATTGTGATAGTCTGAGGATCATAATAGATGGTAACTGGTGCTCTAATGGGAGCAGCACCTTCTGAGTTGTAGGCAGAGTTGCTTTCAGGATCATAGAATATGGTGACAGTTGAGACATCTTCATGATTTGTTGCTGGTGTTGTAGGAGACAATGGTGGAAGGATGGATGTTGTTGTTGTAGGAGGTTCAAAATGGAGTGATGCTGAAGTTGTAGCAGGAAAATTTGTTGCAAACTGATCAGTTGAGATAATGGATGAAGTACTTGTTGATGAAGCCGAAGAATTGTCAGGAACAATGGTTGTTGCAGTTGTAGGAGGTTCTGAAACCGTTGCTGATGAGATTGCTGGATTTGTTAGAAATGATGTGGTGATCTGAAGTTGGCCACTCTGAATAAGGCCATCTATGCCATTCCTCAAATTATCGCACCCATTTACCGAGATATTGCAGTAAGCACAACCCAACTCACACCCCGGGAACATTTGACATTCCAGGAGTTGAGCCTTGATTTCCACTAACGGTGTCCTGATCTGTCCCACACTGGTTATTAAATAAGACGGCTTGTCTTCTTCAATAGCGTTAATTCTAGGACCACCGTGGTTTGGCATTGGGTTTTTGTTGACATTGGGTGGTGGTGCGAAATTCAGAGCCTTTGAGTCGACCAGGTCTTGTACCTTCATGTGCAGAGCTCTGCACTTTTCTGTACTGTGGCCAGGTGCATTTGAATGAAAAGCACACCTAGCATTGGAGTCATAGTTCCTGGGTAGACTGTTGGGATCTGGAGGTGCCAGCGTCCTTAGCTCAACTAGGTTGAGTTTCAGGAGTTGTGGCAGCAAGGTAGCATACGGCATAGGGATCGGATCGATCACCCTGTTAGCTTGAGAAGGCCTCTGTTGAAATGGCCTTTGTTGACTGTTGTTATTGGTGTTGCTGTTGTTGTAATTTCTTGGAGGATACTGATTTTGCTGATGGTACTGAGGTTGTTGTTGATAGTTTTGCTGAGGAGGTTGATAGACTGGTTGTGGATGAGCTGGAGCAGGGATGGTGACTGCTGCCACTGATCTGTGAATATATTGGGGCCTGCCCCTGTTGGTGTGGATGGCATTGGTCTCGCCAGTTCTTCTCGGGCCTGCAAAAGGCTTTCTTGTACTACTGGACGAGCTTGCACCATTGTCAGATATCTTACCCATCTTCAATAGGCTTTCAATTCTCTCCCCAGCTATGACAACATCTGCAAAGCTAGTGGAAGAGAAAGCAGCCAGCCTGTCAATGTAAGTCCCCTGAAGGGTGTTCATGAACATATCTGCCATTTCCCTTTCAGACATAGGGGACTGAACAGCAGCAGCCAGTTGCCTCCATCTCTGGGCATATTCTCGGAAACTTTCCCTTGACGACTGTGACATTCCCATTAGGAGGGTCCTGTTGGGTGCCATGTCTAAGTTATACTGATACTGTCTGATGAAGGCCTCTGCCAGGTCCTTCCAGCATCTAATAGTTGCCCTTGTCAAGTGAGAGTACCATTCTCTTGACGCTCCAGTTAAGCTGTCTTCGAAATAGAACATCCAGAGCTTCTCATCCATTGTATAGGCCTTCAGCCTTCCCAGAAATGACTGTAAATGAGTCCGGGGGCATGAAGTCCCGTTGTATTTTTCAAAACAAGGAGGCTTGAACTTATGGGGGATCCTGACCCCGTCTACCAAGCCCATGTCCATGACATCGAAGCCCAAAGAGTTTTGAGATTCTAAGGACCTCAATTTCTCAGCTATCTCATCCAAACTCCTATCATAAGCTTCCTCCCCAGCACCCATTACTGTGAATTGGTCCTCCTGAGGATCTTCTTGAAGTACCCTAGCTGCGGTGGCAGTCCCTTGAACATTTGCAGGAATATTGACCTCAGGATGGAGGTGTGGCCCAAAGACAGGGGGGTTAACATGGGGTTGGACCCTTTCATTGTTGCTGGTGCCGGCAGTCCCTATATGCGGATCTTCTTGATTCTGCCTTTCCACCATGGCCCTCAATCTTTCCTGGCTCTGAGCCATGTTGTTCATCACTTCCATGAACTGCGTCATTTGATTCCTCATTTCTAGCCTTTCGTTTGCCATTTGATTTCTGACCTCAGTAAGGTCCTGCTGCATCTGATCCATTTGGATTCCCGGAAGGTTGTTTCGGGTTGGATAACGGTGCGGACGGTTGAGGGGAAATACCCGGCGCCTAGCAATAGTTCCTGAACATCACAACAGAGTTAGCAACAATAAAGCAAAAACCTACAAAACAAACAAAGGGTTAGCATGCAATGCAATTATGCTTATTTGTTCTCAAGGTATCCGGTTTGGCCTTCAGTTTTGACCCTTCCAGACCCCTGATGATGCTGTTGTTGTTGCTTGAAGAAAACTCAGATGAAGCAAACTAACACAAATATATTACAGAAGGTGAAATAATACAACTTGTTCATTTTACAACACAAGCCCTCTAAGGGGTCACAATACATTACAAGAAAATAGAAGTACATGGAAAGGAGGCAACAACAAACAAATGGTCAAACACCAAGACCAAACTCATCCTCACGAACTTCCTTGAGAAGTGCTTCGGTCACAGGATCAGCCGGACGCTCCGTGAGATTCCTGATGAGGAGATTCCGGGTTGTAACAGCTGTTGTTAGCTTCTTGTGCTGAGTTTGTTCTTTGGACCTCTTCACCCCTGCTTTGATCTTCAGCTCTGATATCTCCCTCTGGGCTGCTGCCAGGGCTTCTTGCTGTTCTTTTGCAGTAGCTTCCAGTTGCTCCATCTTGTCTTGAACTCTCTTGTCTTCTAGAGTACGAGCCTCGGTGATCCTGACCCACCGAGCTTGACTTTCCTTCAAATACAAGTCTGTCCTTGCTCTCTGGAACTGGGCTTCCTTGCAAGCATTCTTCAGAATTTGTTCTCCAGCCTTAGACTTTTTGATATAATCTCCAGACTTCTCAATCTTAGTCAGATGCTCTACTCTCAACTTCTCCAACCTCTCAATTTCCCTTATACCCTCACTCCTCTCCCGAAGGGTCTTCTGCAAGGCCTGGGCTAGCTTCTCATTCCTTTCCTTCAGGCTCTCAAACTCTTCCAAACTGATAGTGGCAGGGGGTGGTGCTGAAGATGACTCAGGCATATCTTCTATAGTAAAGGGCATCCCAGAGAATTGGGCCCTGGCACGGGACCATTCATAATATTGTGCTGATGCCACATTGTTGCACTTCCCCAGAATAGTCACTCCCTTGGTTTGAACATTATCCCAGGCCCAGGCAGCCTGCCTAACAATAGCCAAATTAATCTTGTTCTCACAATAGAGAGTCTCAACCAAGTCCTGTGCCCTAGGAGTGTGGACCAGTGCATAGCCCAGTTGTCGTTTAAACAGCAGAGGGTTGTAATTGATACTTCCTTTAACTCCTATTAGGGGCACATTGGGAAAATGCCCACAGCTGGTGATGATATCCCTGCCCTTGGTGCTCTGAGTGCACCATCTGATGTCAGCTGAAGTTAGAACAGTGAGTCTCTTAGCCCAGTTGCTCTGCTGATGAGGATTTAGAAAGGCATCTGTCCTGGGTAGATGCTTGAGAAGCCAAGTGTGGAACAATGGAGCACAACACCTCACTAACCTTCCCCTCTGCTTTTCATTCCTCTGATGCACTGAGTAGTAAAGATCCCCCAATAAAGTGGGCACTGGGTTCTTCAAGATGAACAGATGGATTGCATTCTTGCTAATGAATCGAGGCTCATCTGCAAACAACACAATTCCATATATGCTCAAAGCCAACAAGGCACAAACAGCTTTCCACTCTCCTAAAGAGGCTTTCAGGGTAGCTTGAGAGATCAGGAAATCCAGATGAAAACCGGGGATTCCAGCTTTGGAAGTCATATGCTGCTCAATTAGGACAGGTTCCAGATGCAAAGCTTTTGCTACTTCTCCATTACCAGGAAAGACCATCTCAGGGTTGAAAGGGACTCCACCCCTGATAGGCAAACCAACCAATGATGAGTATTCTTCCAATAGAGGGCCTAGCTGAAAGTCCTGAAAAGTGAAGCATCTCAGTGGGGGATCATAGAACTGAATGCAAGTGTGGATCAGGCTTCTCTGTGAAGGGTCCAGATCCATAACCATATCAAGTATATCCCCATAGTGTTCCCTGAACAATGGTATGTGATCTGGAGTGATCAGGGTTTGAATCCTCCTGATGTCTGATAACTCTGGCTGGAAGAAGTGGTAGGTGATGTTGCTTTTCTTTGGAGCCATGAGGCTGAGACTGAGTAGAAACAAGTGCTGATGATGATACTGAAGGGTGGGCCACTGACTGGCTGGTGCAGGAGACTGAAGTAGATAGCTGATAGCTGAAGCAGGTGCTGATGAAGATAGGTCAATACTGAAGATGGGGTCAAAACTAAAACCAAATGAAGATGGATACCCTGAAACACAAATAAGCAAATGTCAGTATGATGCAATGAGCATGTATGCAAATGATGTGCAAGGGTTTATGACTGAGCTGGATCTGATCAAATGCTCTGATATAAGTCCATGTGTGTTCAAGAATTCCAAATGGAGGTCTGTAAATCCAGTAACCAAGGTAGGGGACTCAAATAAAGAGCCACATGTCCAGGGTTTAGAATCACAAGAACTGTTCCAACATGGAGTATTCTTAAACAAACAAAGTAACAGGGTATTCTGAGGTCGAGGTACCTGCAAACCTGTAAACAGCCCAACCCTCTCACAGGTGGTGTTCTAAAACAAGGATCCTCAGACTTGGACCAGTTATGAGAAGTGTAAACACTTCTAACCCGAAGGCACAGTGTTTACAATAACCATAAAAAGTTCCTCCTCTAATTCACCTCAGTTTCTGAAGGTCAATACTAAAAGGTCATCCAGACTTAGCAGGCTTCCCAGATAGCCCTAGCATTGCAGGAAATCTGCAACACAGAGTTCTCAAGAAGAAACCCACATCTGAACCGTGTTTCATATTCCCGCACCAGACCGAAATGGAATGGGAAAGAATATGATTCACTCTAGCCTAGGTGTCACTCAGGTCCCAGGTATAGGACCTTAACTCTCAATGAATCACCCACCCACCAAATCAAAGACCAGATCCAGCCAGCAGCATGACAGTATGATATATACAAAAGCAATAAAGAAAGCAGTAAAGCCACTGTACATAAAGCAAAAATAAAAATAAATATACAAGCATAAATAAGCACATAATAACCTAGTAAACACAAATCAAACAAGCGCTAGGAGGAACCCACGAAAAGAACCAGAAGCCCTGGTTGCAGTATAAGTATCCCCAGCAGAGTCGCCAAGCTGTCGCTCCCGATAAAATGGGACTGGCCCAAGTAAAGGTACAGACGCGAACGGTCGGCGAAAGAGAACAATGAGAACACACAGCAGTGAACTCACTGGAGATGAATAGAGTCGCCAGCTAGGCATTTTTATCCTGGAGGAAAGGCAATGCTGCATAGACCTAGAAAAAGATGGATAAGACGGTCGCGAGCCAGAGAGACTGAGAAAAGGGGTTGGTTACAACCTGGGAAGGTATTAGCACCCAGATTGTCCGTCGTACTCGACGGGATCCACGCTTAAAAGATTTGTGTTTTAAAGGGGTAGTGTCAGTGCAATTTGTGTATAAAGGAGCTGGAAAAGAATGTACAGGTGTCAGTGTAGAAGAAGTAAAGTGTGATATGGAAAAATGATGTGTCAGTGTAAGAGAATGAATAAGATGCTCAAGATCATGAGGCTATAAAAATAATGCTGGAAAGAGGGGGGATATACAGAGACTTTTGTTCGATAACTGTTAAGTTATGCCTACGTATCCTCTCGTGCAATGAGGAAGTCAGAACACCGTAGTTCGACCCAAAGAGACTGATAGATGAATTGACTTGTGAACTGCTTACTTGTCTATGCTCAAGTGTATGACCTGTCTGGCTCAGGTGCAAACTGTCTTGCATTAGACGGAAGAAGCAAGTTCGCGTTTATGAGTGAATGAGATGAGAAAAGAATCCCGGAGGAGACGATTATTGTTTGTTTTTGTATTTTCAGTCTTTTATTGCTTTTTGAAGTTTGTCATAAGTTAATGAGCTTAAGCCTAAACCAATGGGTTAGTAAACTCATCACATCTTCCCTCTAATTAGGGGTAATGAGAATACCTTAAGTGTGAAGTCAGCTTCTCACACTTAATCACCATGGAGTAGGATTAAGATCATTAACCTACTTGTTGATTATTTAGATGTTTTTGTTGTTTTTGTTTAGTGTTAAGTAATGAGGTTAAGCCATAATCAAGGATTAAACAGACTCATTACACCATCCTAATAGAAGGATAATAGATGAGAATGTTTAAACTGAGGAAAGCTCCTCAACTTAATCCATGATTAGGGATTAAACTCATGACAAAACAAGCCTTTGATTAAGTGGATTTTATTTAATGATATGATGATGAAGTGGATTTTATGATTTTTAAGACAACTTGAGGGGGACTTGTCCATTAACACTAGGGTTAGTCCTTCTTAACCAATTAAGGAAGAATTAGAACCCTAATGCAAGGCCCAAGTTACAAGTGTGATGTCTTGATGATTATTAAATGAATTGATTAAGAGAGTTAAACACATTAAGGGTTTAACACTTAGGATTAAAGTTATACACTCCATCCTAAGAGAAGGATGCAGGCATAAGCTTAATCACAAAGCCTTAAAGCCTTTAGGGTTTAGTCCCTGATTATGAGATGAGAAGAGATGACTCAAAAGAGACACAAAGGTAAAACTAAGAAGGGGGACTAATCAAAACCCTAATCATTTTCATGCTTGGTTGTCCCTAAGGTTTGTGAGGTTTGCAAAAGAAGATCAATGGAACCACCAGGAAGCAGATGAAAGGATCAAGAGAAGCAAAGCAACTTGCTTCATTCAAGAAGTCAAGTCACTTGAAGAAAGAAAGTGGAAAGAAGAAGAATGAGCAAGCTCAAACTCTAACACATATAAAAATGCAGCAATGGATGCAAGAGAGATGAAAAGAAAAGTCATGAGAAGTGAAGGCAAATTCACTTCTCAACATTACTTACCACCTGAAATGTTAGAAAAGAAATGCAATGCAAAGCCAAATGAGATAAGATGACATGATGATAAACAAAACCAGAAGCATGTTGATGATGATAATGATGCTATGAGATGCTACAAACATGAGGCAAGGCATGGAGATGTTCATACAAGATCATGGATGCAAATGATGCAAGTTAAGGAGCATGAACTTACATGAAAAGTTATGAAACATACATGGCAAACAACATGGCAAATGCAATATGCAATGATCAAACATGCTTTCTATATGTCTTAAGATGTCAAATGAATCAAATGGATGCTTGAAATGTCATGGCAAGTCATGTTATGCAAGAGAATGCAAGAAGGATGCAAATGGAAGCCCAAATTAGGGTTTATGGATCAAACAACAAACAAAAAACCAAAAACAGAAGCAAACCCTAAGATAAAAAATGGAAAATGCCACCCAAAGAAACCCTAAACCTATACTAAACCAATGCCCAAAGGGGAGATCTCAACCCTTAACCAATCTCAAGCTATGATTTTTACAGGTTATTAGGGTTTTTAGGGTTCCTAAACAAAAGAAATGCCAAACAATTGAAAAATGCAAGATCAAATCATGGCCATTTTACCTCAAAAACTACATGCTAAACACAATGCAATGCAAAAAGAATCAAAGTCCAACTCTTCATAGACAGGCAGAAATGATTTTTTGAACTTATGATCAAAATAATGCACAAAAATGATTTTAATTCAAAGAAAAATTCTCAAAATGCATCAAGATCAAAAAAGAAATTTGGTTTGAAGGTTGGACAATGTTTCTAAATGTCTTAGAACATTTCATGAATTTTTTGGTGATTTTTAGATACTTAAAAGTATTTTTAATAAATTAATTCTCATTAATCAATTAAAAATAATCTTTTATATATTTAAAAATACTTTTTAAATGCTAAAAATAAAATAAAAATATTTTTTGTGTCATAAAAATTATTAAAACTCATGAGAAAAAGTTTCACAATTTTTAAGACATTTTTGCTATTTTAAATTAATTATGCAAAACAAATGAAAAGAAAATGAAAATAAATGAATTTTAAATGAATTAAAGAGAAGTCAGCTGATCCAAGGGCCTGAATTCAAAGTCACACGCGCGGGAGTTGACTGCGCGCCACATCTCACGGCTCAGATTCAAATTTCGCTAATCAATGCTTATGCCCTAATCTCGCCGTTAAACACATTCAGATGACCGGAACAGTGTTCCGGTCATCTTCTCCGTTCACCCAAAATCCCTAACTCACTCCACACGTATCTAAAACGAAATCTAAGAACACAGGAATGATCCCCACTCACTCACGAATCAAAACCCTAACTCAAAACAAATTTATCATTCCTACAATGGCTGAATCGAAGCAATCTATTTCTAGGGCAAAAAGTTTCAGAAGCATGGCAAACTCTCATCTCTCCACCATTTTCAAAACCAAATGCATATTCATGATCAGGAAGGCATATAGAACAGAATAAGAACTTAAAAAATGATTTCTGGAAAAATATTTCTTGAGCTACCTGAGATTCGAAGCTTTCACTTCAGCAACTTTCAGGCCACTCCCTTTAGTGCAATCCACTTTACTTGGTCCCCAGATGATCCTTGAATGCTTAGGAAGAGTTTATGTTGGCTGGATGAGGAGTTTGACAAGCTTCTGCTCAAACTCAGTTGAACATGGCAATGGTGATTCAGGCTGTTTCTGGCAATGGTGATGGGTTGTTTGTGGTCCAGAGGATGAGTGGAGAAGGTTTGTGAAGTTTGTTTGGATGTTTGTGAGCTGTGGAGAGAGATTCGAATGAAACTGCAGCTTGAGGTGAAAATGGTGAAGTGGTGTTATGGCTTGTTTCAGGCTTGGTTCTTTGATGCTTTCTACTCAATGGAACATGGTGAGATGATTGGTGAAAATGGTTTGGATGTTTGAAGTCTGGGCAGAGAGATTCGAAGAAGTTTGCAAGAGGGAGTGTGTTTGTGTATGTGATGTTGTGAAGAGTTTCAGCCTTGCCTCCTTTGTGTTATGGCCTGCCAAGGGATAGTATAAACAAATGCAAGTGGCCAGAGGATGTGACATGGCCTGTGGTGATTGGGATGTTTGCT
Organism: Lathyrus aphaca; assembly: GCA_963966055.1. Lineage (NCBI taxonomy): Eukaryota > Viridiplantae > Streptophyta > Magnoliopsida > Fabales > Fabaceae > Lathyrus > Lathyrus aphaca. The sequence goes on along the minus strand of OZ014523.1, from coordinate 425,432,853 downwards.
TTTGCCAAAAGTCAACTTTTTGTGTAAGAGAGGTATGGCTTGGTTCTAGGCTAGTACAAGGCATGGGCTGGCGCAGCAAGGGTGAGGGCAAGGGCTAGCAAAGCTCAGCATCCAAGGTTGCAAGTTGTAGGAAGTGTGATGAGTGGTTTTGCAACTTGTTACTTTTTGAAACTTCATGAGAAAAGTCTTGTTACACAAACCATAACCATGTGATCTTGGTTCCATTCTGATTTTTAGGACACATAGAATGTTTATATCATGGTTTGAAGTGAATTAGAAGTTACAAATGGCATTGGTTCATGATTTTGCAAAAGTCTCATTTGGTGCACATCTTGAAAATCAATGATTTTTGCCAACTTTGTCACACCATAACTTTTGATCCAAGAAGAATTTGATCATGTTCTTGTACTTTTTGAAAAGGGAAAGATGTAATCTACAACTTTCATGACCAAAGTTTTTCCATTTGAAGCCTTTTTGGATCAAGAATCAAGGCTTGAAAAATGACCTAAAATGAAGCATTCTTGAAAAGTCAACTATGCCCAAAAAGTCAACATTTGCAAAAACTCCAAATTCTTGATTTTTGTGAACTTCAACCTTCTTCCATGATCAAATAAAGATCATATACACTCAAAATGATGAAGATCACCCATTGGTTGGGTCATTGGGGGCCTCAGATGCCCTGATTTTGCACTGACTTGTCCAGAAAGTCAACCCTTGATCAGATGACTTCCCCATGGAATTTCTTCATGAAAATTGATATGCATACTCCTTATACCATATAGAGACCAATGGAAACAAGAATGACCAAAAAATTGGGTGTTATGGCCTCTGAAACCAAAACCCTAATTTTAGGTCAACTGTGCAGTCAAACCTGGCTCTGCATCCATTCAAACCCTAGTTCTTGTGATTATTTTGAAATCTTGACCTTGAGAGGATGTAATATGATAGATGAACACACATGGATCCCTTTGAAGTGATTGGTGGCCTTTGGAGTGGCTCAAGAAGCTCTTGGATTGCTCAGATCACAAACCCTAGGTGCAGATGCCTTAGAAACTATGCAGTGAATCAAAAATGAAACATGAGGTGATATGATTGTGTTTATGCATATGAGAATGATCACAAGCCATGGTGTGAATGGGTGAGGGCAAATTTGGGGTGTTTACAGCTGCCCCTATTCAAACATGGGTTAGCTGTGCAGGGTGTAAGCGAAGGCTTAACAGGCAAACAAGATAACTTGTGGTTGAATACCAAAGACAGTCCAAAATTTGCACTCACAGAAATGAAGAAGAAAAGGGATATAGATTGTAAAAGGAAAATAAAGTATATTGTAAAGTGTGGGCGACGGAGGACGACCGTCGAGCAGAGGACGACTGCTGGGTAGAGAACAATGACGGGGACGGCCGACATGCTGGGGATAAAAGGTAAAGCTAAGACGGGGATGGCCGACTAGCTGGGGAAAATGAAATTATGATGGGGACGGCCATCGGGATAAAGCTGTAAAATTCTCTGGGGATTAACGAAACATGACGGGGACGGCCATCAAGTTCATAAAGCAAAGTAACCAACGATGGGGACGGCCATCGGGTTAAAAAGGAAAGGAAAAGGGACCACGACGGGGACGGCCATCGGGTTAAAGAATGAATGAAATAAACAGATGATGGGGTACGACCATCAAAGGTGAAGGACGATCACCTAGCAGGGGACGGCTGCTCTATTGGGGAATAAAGGAAATATGATGGGGACGGCCATCAAAGGTGGAGGACGACCACCTGGCAGGGTACGGCTGCCGAAAATATCGCGACATAGGATGAATGCCGGATAAAAAGGTCAACGATGGGGACGGCCATCGGACGAGCATGATGGAGGACGACCATCAAGAGGTGGAGGACGACCACCTAGCAGGGAACGACTGCTCTCAAGGTTTCTCATGACATAGGACGAATGCCAGATAACCAAAATCCACAGTGGGGACGGCCATTGGATAAAATGATGAAGGACGATCATCAAAAGGTGGAGGACGACCACCTAGCAGGGGACGGCTGCTAAATATCAACGATGGGGACGGCCATCGGATGAGCATGATGGAGGACGACCATCAAGAGGTGGAGGACGACCACCTAGCAGGGTACGGCTGCTCTCAGGGTTATCATAACACAGGACGAGTGTTAGATAAAAAGGAAAATTTGCTTTGTTGGCGATCTACTGGGGAGAAGTAAACACGGACGAGTGTTTATATCCAAGAAACAAAAGGTATAAGTGTTTAGATGTTAGTGTATAGATTAAAGATGCGGACGAGCATCCTTAAGACTATGATACGGACGAGTATCAGGTAGAAACAAACTGACACGTGTTCAGAGATGATGATACGGACGGGTATCAACTGGTTAACAAAGAACACGGACGAGTGTTGAATTTGAGGGGATTCTTCTGGGGAATAGTAGACACAGACGAGTATCTATATTCAAGAAGATACAGTGTATGACGCGGTGTATGGATTAAAGATGAGGACGAGCATCCTTAAGATTATGATACGGACGAGTATCATGTAGAAACAAACACCAGACGCAATGTTCTGAGATGATGGTACGGACGAGTACCAACGGGTTAACAAAGAACAAGGACTAGTGTCGAATCTGAGGGGATATAAAAGGTATATACAAGATACGGACGAGTATCTGAGTAGTATGAGTAGTTAACCGCTGGGGAGAGCGACACAGACGAGTGTCAAAAGGAGAAGAGTGTAATATGAACAAATATTTGATATACCAAGTGTAGGTGACTGCGCTGGGGATACGACACGGACGGGTGCCAAGAAAGTGTATATAAGTATATGTGAGTACAAAGAGGATGTCTTTGGCTTTCTGTTGGGATATAACACGGACGGGTGTCAAAAGGAGTATATACTGGTGTTTGTGATTTGTGAGGCAACTGCTTTTGCTGGGAACTCTGGTGGGGATTTTTCTTCTGTATGTTGATGAACTGTAATCATTCACAGGTGTTGATTCATAACATGGCTCATGATTATGCTATGCATTTGATTTTTTGCCGTAATGATCCGTGTTAAAACGGAATGCTACGCTTTGTGGGTGAATATGATGCAAATGCTATGATTGTGCAAAGATACCAAAACCGGGATTCGGATCCCGTTGCTGCGAAGATCTTTGATTGATCTGTATGAAGCGGACATCCCAGCTGGGGATAAGATCACTGGTAGATCTGATGAGATGATATCTTCCTGAGGATGTGGGTCATTGATAGACCTAAATAGGAGACCCAGCTGGGGTCTGCAGAAGCCTTCTTCACTCTGTTGTGATCTCCATGCATTGCTCTTCTGGATAGAGGCTGAGACTCTGTGAGGAGATAGCTCTTTGACTTTTGTACCCGACTGAGGATGACAACTCGGCTGGGGAGAAAGAGAAATCATTGAGATCTCCCTAGGGATTCTGCTGAAGTAGATTCTTGACTCAGCCGGGGATATAGGTGCCTTCTGCGATGCCTGGCAACTCTGATGGGGATAAGCAACAAGTGGCAACTCAACTGGGGATGTCACGGGAGGCAACTCAGTTGGGGAGAGAGCACTTTGGGTGCTAAAATTGAGTGTTGATTTGCCAGTTTGCCGAGATGAAGCTTATACGCCCCAAGTTGCGCTCTGGATACCTGCAATCCTGAAAAAGATAGAGAAACGTACAAGATAATCCCGAGGTATCCCTTACTGGATTCCGTCATAGGAGCTTAGACACTTCTGAGAGTAAGCAAAATTTCCTGCAAGCATGTTTTTATTTGAAGATAAACATCTGTATTCTTATGCAATCAATGTTCTTTTAAGATATCAGACATTTTTGCAAAAATGAAAATGTACAAAACGAGACATGACTGAAAATCTGATTTTATTAATTCAATATGCCCTGAATTGGCGAGATACAGTCAAAGAAACATATCTCCTGAAATGAGGAGATTGTTACAAATTGAGAAACAAAAATGTTGGCAGTGTTGATGACGCTTTAAGGAGCTTCCTCTTCTGCTATGACTCGTATGACAATGACGTTCTTCTCGTCCTGCTTTCTGAAGAAGGCTGATTCTGATTGAAGCTTGATCCTTCAGAGCTTACCAAGTTGTAGATAATACAGACGAATTCAGAATGCAGTTGTTCGCTTATTCCCTTATTTTGCATGGATCGCCCTTTCGGGTTTTCAATCCATCGGGATACCCATTTTTGCCTGAGCTGTCCAATGCGGCTTTTCAACTCAGCGGGTGTACATTTTTGTTTATTTCCCTTACTTTTGCCCGAGTCTTTTATTCTGTTTTTGACTCGCCGGGATGCCCTATTTTTGCCTGGACTTACATTCTGTTTTTACGTCCAGCGGGTCATTTTTTATGCGAAGTATTTTCTAACTGCATCTGAATTCACAGGGGACGGGAAATCTTCACCATCCATGGTGCTGAGCATCAGTGCTCCACCAGAGAAAACTTTCTTTACCACGAATGGTCCTTCATAGTTTGGAGTCCACTTGCCCCTGTGGTCTGTATGAGGAGGGAGGATTCTTTTCAGCGCAAGATCTCCTACTTGGTACTCTCGATGCCTGACTTTCTGATCGAAGGCCTTCTTCATTCTTTTCTGATATAACTGCCCATGACAGATTGCAGCCAATCTTTTCTCTTCGATCAGACTCAGTTGTTCAAATCGGGCCCTAACCCATTCTGCTTCATTCAGTTTAACATCCATCAGTACCCGTAGGGAGGGTAATTCAACTTCGACAGGTAGGACTGCCTCCATACCATACACAAGCTGATACGGCGTTGCCCCAGTGGATGTTCTGATTGACGTGCGGTACCCATGCAAGGCAAATGGTAGCATTTCATGCCAGTCTTTGTAAGTGACTACCATCTTCTGCACAATCTTCTTGATATTCTTATTTGCTGCCTCAACAGCGCCGTTCATCTTTGGCCTGTAAGGAGAAGAATTGTGATGTTGGATCTTGAAGTCCCGGCATAATTCAGCCATCATTTTGTTGTTTAAGTTGGAACCATTATCAGTAATGATTCGCTCGGGAACTCCATATCGACAGATGATATCTCTTTTCAGAAATCTGGCTACCACTTGTCTTGTGACGTTTGCATATGAGGCTGCTTCAACCCACTTAGTGAAATAGTCAATGGCGACCAGGATGAATCTGTGGCCATTTGAAGCAGTTGGCTCAATCTTGCCAATCATATCAATGCCCCACATGGCAAAGGGCCATGGTGAAGACATGATGTTCAAAGGATTGGGAGGTACATGCACTTTATCTGCGTAGATCTGGCATTTGTGGCATTTTCTGGCATAGGCACAACAGTCTGCATCCATTGTGATCCAGTAATAACCTGATCTTAACAATTTCTTAGCCATTGCATGTCCTCCAGCATGGGTACCAAAGGAGCCTTCGTGCACTTCATGCATCAATAAATCTGCTTCCGTCTTATCAACGCATCTAAGGAGTACCATATCAAAGTTCCTTTTATATAAAGACCCACCAGTGTTCAAGAAGAAACTACCAGCAAGCCTTCTCAAAGTCTTCTTATCATTGGAAGATGCCCCAGGTGGGTATGTTTGATCCTCCAAGAAGCATTTAATGTCATGGAACCAAGGCTTATCGTCTTTAACAACATCTACTACGAACACATATGCTGGTCTATCAAATCTCGACACTGAAATCTGAGGTACAAAGTTGGCAGTCTGAACTTTGATCATGGATGAAATGGTAGCAAGAGCATCTGCGAACTGATTCTCGTCCCGAGGGATATACTCAAGCTTGACTGTTGTGAAGAAAGTCAGTAACCTCCTTGTATAATCCCTGTAAGGTATTAGATGATCCTGGTGGGTGTACCATTTTCCGTTGGTCTGATTGATTACCAAAGCTGAATCTCCGAATACGGTCAATGTCTTGATCCTGAGGTCAATGGCTTCCTCAAGACCCATAATGCAAGCTTCGTATTCAGCTTCGTTGTTAGTGCAGTTGAAAGTGAGTTTTGCCGAGAAAGGCATGTGAACTCCTTTAGGTGTAATGAGTACTGCACCAACACCACGACCATTCATGTTAACAGCCCCATCAAACATCATAGTCCATTCTTCTTCCGGGTCGGGCCCTTCAGTGTGAATAGGCTCTTCATGATCTTTTGCTTTAATGAACATGATGTCTTCATCAGGGAAGTCAAATCTCATAGGCTGGTAATCATCAATGGGTTGCTCAGCAAGATATTCGGACAATACACTGCCCTTGATGGCTTTCTGAGAGGTGTACTGGATGTCATATTCTGTAAGAATCATTTTCCATCTTGCAACCCGTCCGGTAAGAGCCGGCTTCTCGAATATGTACTTAACTGGGTCCATTTTTGAGATCAGTAAGGTAGTGTGGGTCAACATATACTGCCTTAGTCGGCGAGCAGCCCACGCTAAAGCACAGCAAGTTTTCTCGAGCAGTGAATAACGTTGTTCACAGTCGGTAAACTTTTTGCTTAGGTAGTAAATTGCATACTCTTTTCGACCAGACTCGTCATGCTGGCCCAGCACACACCCCATCGACTCTTCTAATACTATCAAGTACATGATTAGAGGTCTTCCTTCAACTGGAGGCATAAGGATTGCTCAGATCACAAACCCTAGGTGCAGATGCCTTAGAAACTATGCAGTGAATCAAAAATGAAACATGAGGTGATATGATTGTGTTTATGCATATGAGAATGATCACAAGCCATGGTGTGAATGGGTGAGGTCAAATTTGGGGTGTTTACAATCAGGATGATGAGTGGAGAAGGTTTGTGAAGTTTGTTTTTATGTTTGTGGCTTGTATGCTGAGTTTCGAAAGGTTTTGCTCTTGAGAGTGAAAATGAGGAAGTGATGATCTTGCTGGTTTCAGGCTCTTGTGTTATGTTGCTTGGCTTGCCATTTGTTTGTATAAACAATGCTGATTGGTCAGAGGATGTGACCTGCCCTTTTTTGATAGGTGTAGTAGCTTTTGCCAAAATGTCAACTTCTTGTAAGAGAGGCATGGGTCAAGTTTCAGCCAAGTACAAAGGGTGTGGGCTGCGCAGCAAGGTGAAGGGAAAGGCTAGGGCTGGTTCAGTAGCCAAGGCAGCAAGTGGGTGAAGTGTGATGATGGTTTTTGCAACTTGCTTGCTTTTGCTTTCCATGAAAATATCTTGCCTTACAAACCATGAAACATGTGATTTCTTTGGTCCAATCTGAATTTTAGGACTTGTGTGATGCTTGTGTATTGGTTTGATATCAACTAGAAGTCACAAATGCCTTTGGTACAAGATTTTGCAAATTTCTCATTTGGTGCATAACTTGAAATTTAATGATTTTAGCCAACTTTGATGCACCATAACTTTTGATCCAAGATGAATTAGGTCATGTTCTTGTACTTTTTGAAAAGGGAAAGATCTAATCTACAACTTTCATGACCAAAGTTTTTCCATTTGAAGCATTTTTGGATCAAAAAGTAAGGGTTGAAAAAGTTGCATAAAATGACATTTCATTAAAAGTCAACCTTGCCCAAAAAAGTCAACTTTGCAAAAACTTGTAATTCTTGAATTTTGTGAACTTCAAACTTCTTCCATGATCAAATAAAGATCAAATACACTCAAAATGATGAAGATCACCCCTTGGTTGGGTCATTGGGGCCCTCAAATGCCCTGATTTTGCACTAACTTGTCCAGAAAGTCAACTCTTGATCAGATGACTTCCCCATGGAATTTATTCATGAAAATTGATATACACACTCCCTATACCATTTAGAGACCAATAGAAACAAGAATGACCAAAAAATTTGAAGTTATGGCCTCTGAAACCAAAACCCTAATTTTAGGTCATCTGTGCAGTCAAGCCTGGCTCTGCCTCTACACCAATCCCAGTTCTTGTGATTCTTTGGCATTCCTGACTTTGAGAGGATGTAATATGATGCTTTAACACATATGGATCCCTTTGAAGTGATTGATGACCCTTGGAGTGGCTCAAGAAGCTCTTGGATTGCTCAGATCACAAACCCTTGATGCAGGTGACTTAGAATCTATGCAGTGAATCAAAAATGTGATATGAGATGGTATGATTGAGTTTATGCATATGAAATGATCACAAGCCATGGTGAATGGGTGAGGGCAAATTTGGGGTGTTTACAGTTTATTGTTACCAGGTGGAAGAACTGCTCATTCTAGATTTAAAATTCCAGTCCCAACTCTTGAAACTTCTATTTGCAACATTAATAAAAAGGATGATCTTGCTGAGCTTCTAAAGATAACAGATCTAATCATTTGGGATGAGGCCCCTATGGCTAACAGGTTTTGTTTTGAGTCTCTAGACAAATCCTTAAATGATATTATGAGTGGAACTACAAAATCTAAATTATTTGGAGGTAAGGTTGTTGTTTTTGGTGGTGACTTCAGACAGATTCTTCCCGTTATACCAAGAGGTACCAGAACTGATATTATCCATGAAACCATCAATGCTTCTTATATTTGGGATGAATGCAGAGTCTTGAAGCTTACAAAGAACATGCGCTTGCAAACAGGTGCAAACACTTCTACCATTGAAGAGATTAGAAGTTTTTCTGAGTGGATTTTAAAAATTGGAGATGGGACCATGGGTGAGCCAAATGAAGGTTATGCTGATATCTCTATCCCAGAAGAGTTTTTGATTTCGAATTTTGCTGATCCTATAAAGGCAATTGTTGAGGATACATACCCTGATCTTATTCATAACTATCTTGATTCGGATTATCTTCAAAGTCGTGCCATCTTAGCTTCAACAATTGAAGTAGTAGATGATATCAACCAATATATCACAAACCTTCTACCAGGTATGCAATTATCATTTAGTCACAAACTTATGTTAGTAATTTAAATATGATTGTGAATAATATTTTTTAATGCAGTTCATGATTTTATTTATCCAACCATACTTATGTAGTTATTATTTATATTCTTGAATTATTGTAGGAGATGAGAAAGAATACTTCAGTAGTGATTCTATAGATAAATCTGATGCTACTAACTTTGATGCATATGAGCATGTCACACCTGAGTTCCTGAATGCTCTAAAAACTTCCGGATTACCTAATCATGCAATAAGGTTGAAGGTTGGGGCAACTATAATGTTGATGCGAAATCTTGATCAGTCTGAAGGATTGTGCAATGGTACACGACTCACTGTAACTAGGCTTGCCAATCATGTCATTGAAGCAAAGATCATTTCAGGTAAAAATATTGGGAATACCATTTATATTCCTAGAATGTCTTTGTCACCGTCGCAATCACCATGGCCTTTTAAATTGGTAAGACGCCAATTTCCAATCATTGTTTCCTTTGCAATGACAATTAACAAGTCTCAAGGACAGTCTCTAGACAATGTTGGGTTGTACTTGCCAAAAGAGGTTTTTAGTCATGGGCAACTCTATGTGGCTATCTCTAGGGTTAAATCAAAAAAGGGCCTCAAGATTCTTATACATGACAAACATAAAGAGGCTTTGTCAACCACCAGCAATGTTGTCTTCAAAGAAGTCTTCCAAAATATTTAAATGGTATGGTTATTACACTTCAACTTTTAATTACCATGCAAAATTAAGCTTTTATTTCATTTACATACAATCTTAGTATACTTTTATTTCCATCTCTTTCAGGTTCGGCAATTGGATTCATTTTGCAAATGTGTTTAACAATACAATGTCATCATCCTTTGTAACACATGTTAAATTTTGTTATTCTTTGTAAACAATACAATTATTTTGACATTAACACTATTACATTTTGTTATTTATGAATGACATCCTTAATATTTTCCTTTTCTCATTTCTTATTTAATGTATGTATAAACTATGTCAATTCTATCAACATTTCACCCGTGCGGAAGCACGGGTTTTTAACTAGTGTGATGAATAGAAATCCTAAGTCTAAAATCAACATCTTTCCTTATAAAATACTAAATACAAGACAACCTAAATTGTCTTATCTTTAAACATGTGTTGTCATGCTTATATCAGGATCCCTTAACAAAAATGAGTCAAACTTGCCATTAGAGCCTATGAATGTATATTCATAGTGTATGCAAATAACCACAAAATGTACATGTTTTATAACATGAATTTTAAGGTTATCATAAATTCAAAATATGTTTCTTTCATGAAAACAAAGTCCCTTTTAAATCTAGAAATAGTAGAGGTGACAATTCAAGTTATATTCATGTGATGGGGAACAATATAAGCAAAAAATAAGAAGAAGAATAACAATATAGAATAAGAGAACGAGAGCCGCTAAAGACAATGGACCTGACTTTGTAGTCTCTACCATAAAGAATGATTCAACAAAACTTCGAAAAGTTATGACTTCACAAAATGTTGAGTTAAGGTAGGAAATCATAAACGAAAAAGATGGATCCCCTAGAATATATAAGACTTAGAACATAGTAGACTAGTTATTGTAGTGCAAATGACAAGTGTAATTTTATCGTCTCCACTGGAACTGGTTGTGTTTCAACTTTAAGTTTGATTTATCAGAAGATTGATTATTTGGTGAATACTTGAAAATTTGAATAACAGAAAATAAACTTTTGATGTTTCAAAAATGAGAAAACATTGTTGGGGTTAAACTTCATTGGTTTATTCTTATATAACATCATTGACTAATAATATGCAATTCTAATGAGTTATTACCACATGTTGCTCTCATCATAGATCATGTCATATTCAACAATGTGAGATCAGGTGTATCATGTAATAGACGATCTCTCAACTTATTAACCAATACATAAACATTAAGTTTCAATAGTAAATGCATATATTAATATCCATTTCACCAATTTCGTTATTCGTGCAATATTAAACCAAAATCTATTTCTAGACTTTATCATCCAATAAATGATAGACTTTGATCTAGAAATTACTGTAACGCCCCGATTTTTATTTAAATATTTTATTGAGAATGTTATATTGTGGTGTATGAAGAATAATATATATTATCGAACATAATTGTGATTGAAAAAGATACTTGTAGCGGTAAAATCATGAGTGTAAGCTATTGGCTAACTAACTCAAGGTAAACAGAGTCGCCACCGCGCTTTTATTTTATTCCAAATGGAAAAGGGAAAAAGAGCGAATAAAACCTAATGAATCTAAAAGCAAAAAGCTAAAAGAAACGAACAGAGAACGGGTAAGGGGATAGGTTACAAATTGGGAAGGTTTTACGCACCCAAAATGTCTGTGGTACTCCACGGGAGCCCTTTGAAATATTTATTGCTTTTTTGGTTTGAAAATGGTTTGTTTAAAAGAGATTGAAGAGATGAGAAGAGAAATATTTTTTAATATTTTTGTGTTTGAAGAGACGATTGTCTCATGCCTACGTACCCACAAAGTGCAATGCAAGATCAAAACCTCGTAGTTCGTGGTACAAAATGTGAAAAGAAACAATGAGTTGAATTGATTTTAAAATTTAATGATAAGTTGTCATTCTTTAGCGAATAATTCCGCTAGAAAGAATGAATCATATCTAAACATGAAAATGGTTAAAAAGAAACGTGCACGAGGGCACAAAAACAATTGAATGAGTTTTGGATATTTTTAAAGTGTTTTGAGAAGAAATGTTCGATATGCTTATGTGGTTTAGCATTTATTAAGAAACAAAATGAAAAGGTAAAACCGTTTGACCTAAGTCAAGGTTTAATTGTGAAAACGTTTGAAGTTTGAAAACAAAGAAGGTTTTGAAAATAGGAAGAAGATTTGAAAATTTAAGAAGTAGGAAGAGATGAAGACTTGAATGTAAAAGTTAAGGGAAGAACAAACAAACCGTATAGTGAACATTTTTTCGAAACAATAGGATTTCCATCTTCATAAACAAGTGAACTCAATCAGGGCCAGGGCCTTCAATCCATAATAACTTAAGCAAATAGAGAGATCCTAAAATCTAAGTCCAAACTCCAAGTCCAATGCTAAGGATAGTGGCCATAGTCCAAAGTTACAGTCACAAGTTTTTTAGATGTTTATTCCTTTATTAATGTTTTTGTGTCCAAATGGACAAAGGAAAAATCACAAGCATAAAAATATAAACATAAACAATATGGTGAATGAAATAGTTTAATAAAAGCATAATAAAAGAGATAAGGAGCGAGAGATTGAAATAAAGAGGATAAGGTGCGAGAATGAATTAAAATGTTAGTATATTAATAGTATAATAATATTTACATAGAAATTGTATGATGAACTTAATCAAACACAACCAAAATCGAGAGGCAACCGGATCCAATTGGATCTTATTCCGAATTCGGGACAAGTTTAGGTCTATGTTAAGCAATCGCCGAGTAATTTATGAAGTAATTACCCTACAAATGAGGCCGGCCACCACCAATTAAGGTGGAAAATATTTGTGCTAATACATGTTATAGAAATGATATTATGAATCATTCACCGGAAACATGTCGCACGAAAAGAAAAGTGGTAACGGTCTAATCTTAATCGAGATTTCACATTGAATTATCGAATGTAACCTATCACTATCCCAAAGTATAGAGAATGATCCAAATGATCATTCATCCATAGATTTGAAATAATGAAGATTAAATGTCTTCGAAAACCAATAATCGTCGAATCGGAGATCTCATCGACCAAAAATAAAAATAAGATGAAAGAAAGTGGATCTAATATAGAATCCATCAACAACAAAAAAAAACAATAGAACAATTCATAAAAAAAAATCATAAAGAAAATCAAATAAACCACTAAAAAAATAGCAAATATTTTTGTAATTGTTTTTCTAAAAAAAATCTTCTAAAAGAAATTGAATAGTAAAATAATAATAAAAAAATTCAAGGAGTTCTATTCAAAATAGAACTAAATCTCTAAAAAAGAATTACTTAAATCTTGAATAATAAAAAAAAATTAAAATAGTAAAACAAGGAGGGAGTATAGTATACTGATGGTGGTAATAGTCATCGATCCAAATGGATCAAGCGGCCTAAACACATAACAGTTTATTAAACAAAAATATAATAAAATTGTAAAACAAAAGAACAAAAAGAAAAAAGGAACAAAAAGCAGATCGTCCTCTTCTTCTTCACAAGGCGCCGTTGACACTATTCATGGCAGAAGGGGAAAATGGAGCTCCGTTAAGGTGTCGTTTCGACCGCGAGACCGAGTAGAGCAAGAATACGTAATCAATTCATCCCGATGTAAGATCTATACAACGAATTTCAGAGATGAAATCTTGTTGGTAAAAACTCACTACCTTCAAAAATGGTGAAATTGCTTCTCAAACTTTTCTCCCTCTTATTTGTGTTGTTGTTATTCGGATTTGATGAATTATTCTGGATTTTTGAATTGATGAATTTGGTTCGATTTGATGAAATTAAGAAGAAGAATGGTGTTTGAAATATTGAAATTCTGAGTTATAATTTTGGCAGGGAGATTTTGGCTTTTGAAGCTTGAAGAAATTGAATGGAATAGGGTCGTATTTATAGATGGAAGGGAGAATTTGAAGCTGATGTTTTCAGAGTCGTTTTGCTTGATTTTTCCACGTTTTGCAAGTCATGGCATTCGTGTGTAGCAGCTGCGTTTCAATCCTTTTGTTGCTGCGTTTTGAATTCAGCGTGATGTCTTATGGTGATGCAGCCTGTGTTTTAGAGTCACGGAGAATGAGTGTGGCTGAGTTTTTTTCGTTTGTGTACTGCGTTTCACTTTGTTTTTCTTTGCTTTCCGTTACGTTTTGGGATACTAGTTTGCTGCGTTTTGTTTCTCCCTTGCGTTTTGGTGTGAGGGTTGAGGCTTGAAGTGACGTGTTCACGGCTTGTGAATGGCTGGAAAAGTGATAGCTTGATGCGGAATACGACTTAGAAAGGGCTGGAAAAATTCACGTGTGTGGAATTTTAATGTGGCTTGGGATAATCTTGTGGGCCAACATGAAGTATGTGTGTTGGAAATCTGAGAGTGGGAAAGTATAAATCATAGCCTTTTCTTTCTATATTTTTTTAAGGTAAATGATGTAAAAATGAATCATGGGCTTTCTCTTTTTTTTAATGAAGTTGTGATAAAACAAAATGGGCTTAATTGGTATTATTAAGTGGACTTAGTAATTTTTCTTTGTGTGGTAAGAATTGGATTTTTGGAAATTGAAATAATTGGATAAAAAAAATTTAGATAGAAATGGATAAAAAAATGGTAAATGGAAATGGTTAAATGGAATGATTTAATCGGGAAAAAAATGGATAAAGGATAAACGGAGAGTGAATCTTAGAATGGATAAAAGTGATAGAATTATTTATGGGTTTAATGAAATGAATCGGATAATGGAAGAAAAAAGGAAAAAAATGAATTGGATGTGAAATAATAAAAAAAGGTTTTAAAATGGGTATGAATTAACCACCACCATCACACTGCCACAAACTTTGATCCAAAACCAAATTTGCACTGCACCACTGAATCTCTGATTAAACTGGATAAAACCACATAATGATTCGCAACTCAAGCCACAACCATCTGAATCGTCTAAAACCTGCCCTGATGATTCGAATCCATGCTGAGGAAAATAAATCCTCAGATGAACCACTAATGAACAGACAAACTTCGCACACAACATCTTAAACTTTGAACATGCACTGTCTGAGAAATAAACCACTGACATGAATAACTTGCAGTTGAATCAATCCTTTGATAATTTGACCAAGATTAGGTCAAACGTCTGTCTGAATCAAATCGTAACTGAACAATCGCATATGAATTAAAATCACTGCCCTGTCTTTAAAATCCTGCATACATAGAAGAAGAAGCAAACTGCAACATATTTTTGGTATTTTGGTTAGATGTTAGTAAATATAAACAAATAAAGGAAAATGAAAACACGGTGATCCCCTGTGAAGCATAGACCTGCAACTAAAAAGGAATAACGAACCAGTATGTGATCTTGTTTGTATGCAAGATGCAAATGAAATGCGAAGAATCTTAGGGTCAAAAATTAGGGTATGACAATATTGTGGCGGGTAATTGTATTATTATGTGATGAATAAATTAAATGGAATAAAATAAGAGATGAAGAAAAGGTGGTCAATTAGTAAAAGTATTAAGGGTAGAAGTGGAAGATCATAAGTTGGGTCTTAGGGGTTATGTTGGATATAAGGAAAAAGGGAAAACATAATCGTGTAAAAAAAAAGAACAGGAACGGTCGAAAAAGTTGTGAAAAGGAGAAGAAGAGGAAAAGGCTTAATCGTGAAGAAGAGTTCGCGAATAAGAAGAATTTCTCAATGGAACCTAAGTTAAGGGTGGGATTCTTCCATCTTAAGGGTTTTATAATGGGAATTGGGTAGGTTGAAGATTAGGGTTTGACGTTATGGTGGATTGAGAAGGAATTATGTTGGATTATGTGTTGTTGATTGTAATTAGTTGATAATTATGAATTAGATGGTGAAATTGATGAATATTGTGATTTCAGGTTGATTGTTGGTGTTGGGTATGTTCATTTTCGTAGCAGGTTTGAATGCTGAGAGAAAAGTTGCGATTTGCGAAATCGTAGATCTCGCTTAGCGAGCTAGAGCTTGCTTAGCAAACATAGTCAGGGAGTTTGGCGCCTAGTGAGCTATGATACTCGCTTTGCGAGCCTTGGAGCGTGAAAATTAATTTTTAATTATGAAAAATTACTGAAAAATATTTAATTACTTAGTAATGCTTAGGAATTGATGTGGGGTAGCTAGAAGTAGCGAGAGAAGAGTTATACGCCTAATTATAGGGATAATTAGGGTAATATAGCTCAACATAATCGACATGTCCATTGATGATATTGTTGTGATGAATAGTTGTGGTGATGATGTGTTTCATATGCTTGTTAATGATATATGAATATGTGGTATGTTGTAGGATATATTGTGTTTCTTGTTCGTAGTAAGAGTTAAATTACTTGAATATATGTTAAGAATGCATGATAATCGTGATTGTGACGAATAGTAATACGTTGATATATATTGTGATTGGTGGTTATTGTTGTTGTTGTTGTGTGATGTAGTTATTATGAGTATGCATGTATGTCAATGATGTTGCATGACATGTTGCATAGTTGAATAACATACCAAGTTGGGGGTATGTCTTTGTTGTGATGTTGATACGGTCATGAAACAGGGATCGTACGTGACCATGAAATAGGGGTTGAGGGTGTGATCATGAAATAAGGATCATACTAGACCACAAAAGAGGGGTAGAGAGTTCTGACGGGAAATGGATCTTGAAATAGAGATCAGATATGGTACCGCATGCATAGAGTCAAGTAGAGTCTCATTGCATGATTGTTGTTGTTGTATATGATGTTGTGATAGTTTATAATGTTGTTGTCTATATCATTATGGTATGTGATAGTTATTTTCGTATGTGATGGTTGAATAGTTGTTGTCAAGAAGTGGTGTATTGTTTTCTGATACTTGCTTAATTTTCATTATACAATTCCTTGTGATGTAAGTATCTCACCCCTTCTGTTTGATTGTTACCCCTATGTTGGTAACATGCAGGTGAGCAGGATAAGTCGAAGGGAGGTCAGTGAAGTCGAAATACTTCACGTCTTTAGGGTGTCGGCTCTGATACGTCGCTTTGGGAGTCAGGACGATGTTACTATTATTTGTTATTTCTTTTTGGAAACTTTTTTTTCTTGTATTTGAAATTATTGAATATTGATTTAAAGATAATTTCGCTGCATGTTGAATATTTGTTTTGAAAATGTATTATTGAGTCGTTATGAAGTTTTGAAGTTGAGTGTAACACTCGAATAAAAAGTTGAAAATTTTACTCTGATTTTTTTAAATATTTTTTTAGGGTAATTTGGATGCATCTGGTGAGGCAGTCACCTGGACTGTGTTCAAGAGAGAATTCCTGATGAAGTATTTTCCTGAAGATTTTCGGGGAAGAAGGAGATCGAGTTTTTGGAACTGAAGTAGGGTAGCATGTATGTGACTGAGTATGCTGCGAAATTCACTGATTTGGAGAAGTTCTATCCGCATTACAGTGAAGCAACTATTGAATTCTCGAAGTGTGTTAAATTCGAGAATGGTTTGAGGCCTGAGATCAAGAAGGCAATTGGATATCAGAGAATTCGTAGGTTTTCGGATCTGGTGGATTATTGTAGAATCTTTGAAAAGACAATAAGGCTCGATATGAACACTTCAAATGTTTAGCTGAGAGAAGAAGTAAGCAGCAAGTGAATCGTGGAAAACCTTATGCAGCTCCTACTGATAAGGGTAAGTAGAAGCAGAATGAGGGAAAAAGGTCAAGTTGGGGAGGTGTTCCTACTTCGTTTAAGTGTTATAGGTGTGGTGAGATGGGTCATCGTGTCAGTGAGTGCACAAGTGACGTGAAGAAGTGTTTCAAGTGTGGTCAGCCTGGACACTTGATTACTGAATGCAAAGCAAATCTGGTTACTTTCTACAACTGTGGGGA
Source organism: Lathyrus aphaca (assembly GCA_963966055.1). NCBI lineage: Eukaryota > Viridiplantae > Streptophyta > Magnoliopsida > Fabales > Fabaceae > Lathyrus > Lathyrus aphaca. The sequence continues at coordinate 425,415,430 of OZ014523.1, read as the reverse complement.
GTAAGGTCATATCAGTATGCATTGTCAGAAGTCCAAGAAAGCTGCAACTGGAGAAAGGTGTTCGCTTTGATAGGGACACAGACTTCCAGCGAGCATTGTCTGATAAAAGGTATTTGTCATATTAATAATATTCCATTGATTGCTATGATTGACACTGGTGCGACGCATTGTTTTATTTCTCTTGATTGTGTGAGGAAATTAGGACTTGTTGTGTCTCCAATGCAAGAAGAGATGGTTATATAGACTCCTGCTGATGGGTCGTTAATTACTTCTCTTGTATGTCTGAATTGTCTGTTATCAATCTATGGTAAAGACTTTGGTGTGGATTTGGTTTATCTTCCATTAAGAGGTATGAATGTGATTTTAGGTATGAATTGGTTAGGGTACAACCAAGTTTATATTAATTGCTTCAGTAAGTCGGTTTGGTTTCTTACTCCTGGTGAAGAGGAAGAAGAAGTTGGTTATTTGTCTACTCGAGCATTGAAAGAGCTTATGGATGATGAAGCGCAAGTTTTGGCGCTGTTTGCATCGTTGTCAGTGGATACGCTTTATCATGAGATCATCCAAAATTAACCTATCCCTACAATACTTTTTCACAAGTATCCCATTTACTCTTCTTTTCATCACATTCTTGATCACCTCAAAATAATAGATACACCAAGACATAGACATGTACACTTTAAAAAATAATACGTAATATTATTCATCTTTTATAATAAAGAACAAATTATAGGTAATTTACATCGCAACGACCGCAATCAGTATCAAAATATTTATATCTATCAAAGTCGCCACAATTTATCATTCTTTACAAACTTAAGGAACTTGAGAAAATAACCAAACAAATATTGAAATGGTTCTGTTATTCATATTTAATCATCGTATAATTATCAATTATAGTTAAGAAAACAACTGTCGCTCCCGATAAATGGGGAATGGCCCAAATAAAGGTACAGACGCGAACGGTCGGCGAAAGGGACAATGGGAACACACAGCAGTGAACTCACTGGAGATGAATAGAGTCGCCAGCTAGGCATTTTTATCCCGGAGGAAAGGTAATGCTGCATAGACCTAGAAAAAGATGGATAAGACGGTTGCGAACCAGAGAGACTGAGAAAGGGGGTTGGTTACAGCCTGGGAAGGTATTAGCACCCAGATTGTCCGTCGTACTCGACGGGATCCACGCTTAAAATATTTGTGTTTTAAAGGGGTAGTGTCAGTGCAATTTGCGTGTAAAAGAGCTGGAAAACAAAATGTACAGGTGTCCGTGTAAGAGAAAAGTGAAGTATATAAGTGAAGTGTCAGTGTAAGAACAGGAGTGAAATGCTCAAGATCATGAGGCTAAAAGAATAAAGCTGGAGGAGGGGGAATATACAGAGACTTTTGTTCGATAACTGTTAAGTTATGCCTACGTATCCTCTCGTGCAATGAGGAAGTCAGAACACCGTAGTTCGACCCAAAGAGACTGAAAGATGAATTGACTTGTGAACTGCTTACTTGCCTATGCTCAAGTGTATGACCTGTCTGGCTCAGGTGCTAACTGTCTTGCATTAGACGGAAGAAGCAAGTTCTCGCTTATGAGTGAAGGTGATGAGAAAAGAATCCCGAAGGAGACGATTATTGTTTGTTTTTGAGTTTTCAGTCTTTTATTGCTTTTGAAAGTTTGTTGTAAGTTAATGAGCTTAAGCCTAAACCAATGGGTTAGTAAACTCACCACATCTTCCCTCTGATTAGGGGTAATGAGAATACCTTAAGTGCGAAGTCAGCTTCTCACACTTAATCACCTTTGATATAGAATCAAGATCATTAACCTACTTGTGATTATTTAGATGTTTTTGGTGTTTTTGTTTAGTGTTAAGTAATGAGGTTAAGCCATAATCAAGGATTAAACAGACTCATTACACCATCCTAATAGAAGGATAATAGATGAGAATGTTTAAGCTGAGGAATGCTCCTCAACTTAATCCATGATTAGGGATTAAACTCATGACAAAACAAACCTTTGATTAAGTGGATTTTATTCAATGATATGATGATGAAGTGAATTTTATGATTTGTGAGACTACTTGAGGGGGACTTGTCCATTAACACTAGGGTTAGTCCTTCTTAACCAATCAAGGAAGAATTAGAACCCTAATGCAAGGCCCAAGTTACAAGTGTGATGTCTTGGTGATTATTAAGTGGATTGATTAAGAGATTTAAACACATTAAGGGTTTAACACTTAGGATTAAAGTTATACACTCCATCCTAAGATAAGGATGCAGGCATAAGCTTAATCACAAAGCCTTAAAGCCTTTAGGGTTTAGTCCCTGGTTATGAGATGAGAAGAGATGACTCAAAAGAGACACAAAGGTAAAACTAAGAGGGGATACTAATCAAAACCCTAATCATTGTCATGCTTGGTTGTTCCTAAGGTTTGTGAGGTTTTCAAGAGAAGTCTTCAATGGAACCACCAGGAAGCAGATGAAAGGATCAAGAGAAGCAAAGCAGCTTGCTTCATTCAAGAAGTCAAGTCACTTGAAGAAAGAAAGTGAGAATAAGAAGAATGAGAAAGCTCAAACTCAAACACATATCAAAATGCAACGCATGCGCGCGGGTAGTCAACCCAATCCAACGCACGAAATTCAAATGACACTAATTACAGGGGTTATGCCCTAATTATTTTCAGGTGGCCGGAGAAGACCTCCGATCGTCTTCTCCGGTGGGAAGTCCACCTGAAAATCTCCAAACTCTCTCAAAACGTAACAAAAATGAAAACCAAACATACAGAAATGATTCCCATGATCCCCTGAATCAAAACCCCATCACAAACATCATTTATTTTTCCCCAGAAACATGAATCGAAACAAACAATATTTAGGTCAACAGAGTTTCAGAGATCAATTAAATGCTCATTTCATCACCATTTCCAAAACTAAAAGCATCAGAATACTCAGTGAAGCATGGAGAACAAGTTTAGAACATAAAAAATGATTTCTGGAAAAATATTTCTTGAGCTACCTGAGATTCGAAGCTTTCACTCCAGCCACTTTCAGACCTCCTCTCCTTATGCAATCTACTCCTTATGACCTCTTGGTGATGTTTGAATGCTTTGGAGAAATTTATGTTGGCTGGATGAAGAGTTTGAGCAGCTTCTGCTCAAGCTCAGTTGGAAATGGCAATGGTGATGCAGGCAGCTTCAGGCCAATGTGAGTGGTTCTTTGTGATCAGGGTGATGTTTTAAGAAGGTTTGTGGAGTTTGTTTGAGTGTTTGTGGACCGTGGAGTGAGTTTCGAAAGAAACTGCAAGTTGGTGTGAAAATGGTGAAATGGTGTTATGGCTTGTTTCAGGCTTGGTTCTTTGCTGGTTTCTCCTCAATGGAACATGGTAAGATGATTGGTGAAAATGGTTTGGATGTTTGAAGTTTGTGGAGGCAGATTCGAAGAGCTTTGCCAAGTGAGGTGTTTTTGTGAATGTGATGTTGTGTGTTGTTTCAGCCTTGCTTCTTGAGTGTTATGGCCAGCATTTGGATAGTATATTTTAATCCTATAGGTCAGATGATTTGACATGGCCTCTATTGATTGGTAAGTTTGCTTTTGCCAAAAGTCCACTTTTTGTGTAAGGGAAGTATGGCTTGGTTCTAGGCTAGTACAAGGCATGGGGCTGCGCATCAAGGGTGAGGGGAAAGGCTAGCCAAAGTCAGCATCCAATGTTGCAAGTTGTAGGAAGTGTGATGAGTGGTTTTGCAAGTTGGCTCTTTTTGAAACTTCATGGAAAATGCCTTGTTACACAAACCATACACATGTGATCTTTGGTCCAATTCTGATTTTTAGGTCACATAGAATGTTTGTGTCATGGTTTGATGTCAACTAGAGGTCACAAACAGCCTTGGTTCATGGTTTTGCAAAATTCTCATTTGGTGCACATCTTGAAAATCAATGATTTTTGCCAACTTTGTCACACCATAACTTTTGATCCAAGAATAATTTGATCATGTTCTTGTACTTTTTGAAAAGGGAAAGATGTAATCTACAACTTTCATGACCAAATTTTTTCCATTTGAAGCATTCTTGGATCAAGAATCAAGGCTTGAAAAATGACCTAAAATGAAGCATTCTTGAAAAGTCAACTATGCCCAAAAAGTCAACACTTGCAAAAACTCCAAATTCTTGATTTTTGTGGACTTCAACTTTCTTCCATGATCAAATAAAGATCATATACACTCAAAATGATGAAGATCACCCATTGATTGGGTCATTGGGGGCCTCAGATGCCCTGATTTTGCACTGACTTGTCCAGAAAGTCAACCCTTGATCAGATGACTTCCCCATGGAATTTCTTCATGAAAATTGATATGCATACTCCCTATACCATATAGATACCAATGGAAACAAGAATGACCAAAAAATTTGGAGTTATGGCCTCTGAAACCAAAACCCTAATTTTAGGTCAACTGTGCAGTCAAACTTGGCTTTGCATCCACACCAATCCCAGTTCTTGTGATTCTTTTGCATTCATGACTTTGAGAGGATATAATATGATACTTGAACACATATAGACCCCTTTGAAATGATTGGTGGCCTTTGGAATGGCTCAAGAGGCTCTTGGATTGCTCAGATCACAAACCCTAGGTGCAGATGACTTAGAAACTATGCAATGAATCAAAAATGAGATATGAGATAATATGATTGTGTTTATGCATATGAAATGATCACAAGCCATGGTGTGAATGGGTGAGGGAAAATTTGGGGTGTTTACAACAACCAAACAAATATTAAAATGGTTTTGTTATTCCTATATCTATGACATGCTTCTAGCCTATAATGACACCATTAACAATAACAATAGCTTATTAGTACTAATAACATAATTAGTACTAACTAATCAACACTTAACACGAGTAGTTCCATAGACAGGAAGCTCCTCACAAAACCTTTCAGCTCCCAACACACCCAAATGATCCAACTCAAATAAATCAGAACTGGCATAACTCGCCACGTCATCATCGTCTTAATCATCATTCTGATTAACACACAAATCCTTAAACAAAACCAAAGCATTCTTCTTCTTGTAGCTATTACAACGATACTCATTCAAAAACTTTCTAGTAGCTTCTTCCACTTTAACCCTATCCTCTTCCACTCCACAAAAACGCACCGTTTTGTAGTTATCTTTGTGACAAAACGACACCGTTTTACTCAAACAAGACCGTGAAAACGAAAAAGCAGAACAACATGTGGTGGAACTGGAATCTAATTTTCTCTTGTCTTCGTAAGAAGAACCTTTCGTTTTCTTCTCATTGTTGTTGTTATTATGAAACAACGAGTTAAGAAAACTCGTGAGTCTTCCACCTGGTGAAATCGGTTGCTTCACTTTCTTAAGATTGTTGTAAATATTAACCGCTCTCGATTTTCTTTTTATCAAAACCGCTTCCTCACCGCGATTTTGATTTTTTGTTCTTGGTTTGGTTTCTGAACTCCGACGAAACCCATCGAAAACGTGATTCCTCTGTTTCTCGCTTTCAAATCTGAACGACTGGCTTGTTCTTACCGGTTTCGGCCTCGGTGGAATGAAGGCACGTGGTAGGGAGTCTATGTCGGAGGAGAATCCGACGGAGCTGGAGTCGGGAGAAATGGAAGTGGAACTGAAGAACAGAGCATCTTGTTCGTGATCGCGTTGGTGGAATTTTCTGTTGTCGGATTTTTTCACGACAGGAACAGCTTTATCGGTTTTTGGTTTGATGTTGAAATGTTTTGTGTCGGTTTTTAGTTTGTTGGTAACCGTTGGTTTTTGTTGTGTCTAGAATGAGGTTGTTTGGGTGGGTGATTTTTTTTCTCCGTCGTCGATGGAACGGTAAATTTGGTCTAAGAGTGTGGAAGAGAATGAAAGGTTAAGGAACCTGTCGTGTTTTGTAGATGTTTTTTCCAATTTTTACATTTTTGCCATGTAATGAATTTGGTGGGAACAAAAAAAAAGACCAAACTTGGAAATAATGAGGTAGTTTTAAGGTGTTGAAATTGAAGTTATTTGGGAGTTGTATGAGAAAAAGAGAAGAGGTGTTATGGGTTGTGAGAGGATTAAAATGAAGGGGTAGAAGGGGAGAGGGTGAGTTTATAAAGGGTAGAAGATCTGAAGATCGCCTGTGCAGAAAGCCTTGATTCTGCAGCTTCTAACTTTCTTTGGATCTCCTTCATAAAATGGTTTAATTATGAGACTGTCGCTCCCACCAAATGACACCTGGTCAGAAGGGGTACAGACCCGAACGGTCGGCGAAAGAGGAGGAATGAAAAGAGTCGCCAGCTAGGCATTTTTATCCCGAAGGAAAGGTAATGTTGCATAAACCTAAGAAAAGATGGATAAGACGGTCGCGAACCAGGGAAACTGAGAAAGGGGGTTGGTTACAACCTGGGAAGGTATTAGCACCCAGATTGTCCGCCGTACTCGACGGGATCCACGCTTGAAAGATTTATGTTTAAAGGGGTAGTGCCAGTGCAATTTTGTGTGCAAAAGCTGGTAAAGAATGCAAGTGTCAGTGTAAAAGAAAGTGTGAAGTGAAACAAGAGAGTGTCAGTGTAAGAACAAGAGTGAAATGCTCAAGATAACGAGGATTAAAGAATAATGCTAAAAGAGGGGGAATACAGAGACTTTTGTTCGATAACTGTTAAGTTATGCCTACGTATCCTCTCGTGCAATGAGGAAGTCAGAACACTGTAGTTCTACTCAAAGAGACTGAAAGATAAGTTGACTTGTGAACTGCTTACTTGTCTATGCTCAAGTGTATGACCTGTCTAGCTCAGGTGGAAACTGTCTTGCATTAGACGGAAGAAGCGAGTTCTCGTTTGTGAGTGAAGATGATGAGAAAAGAATCCCGGAGGAGACGATTATTGTTTGTTTTTTGTGTTTTCAAACTTTTATTGATTTTTGTGTTTGTCATAAGTTAATGAGTTTAAGCCTAAACCAAGGGTTAGTAAACTCATCACATCATCCCTCTGATTAGGGGTAATGAGAATACCTTAAGTGTGAAGTAAACACCTCACACTTAATCACCATGATGTAGGATTAAAATCATTAACCTACTTTCATTTATTTAGATGTTTTTGTTGTTTTTGTTTAGTGTTAAGTAATGAGTTTAAGCCATAATCAAAGATTTAATGGACTCATTACACCATCCTAATAGAAGGATAATAGATGAGAACATTTAAGCTGAGGAAGGTTCCTCAACTTAATCCATGATTAGGGATTAACCTCATGACAAAACAAAGCCTTTATTAGAGTGGATTTTAGTTGATAGTAAGATTAAGAAATGGATTTTTTGGTTGGTAAGACAACTTGAGAGGGACTTGTCCATTAACATTAGGGTTAGTCCTTCTTAACCAATTAAGGAAGAATTAGAACCCTAATGCAAGGCCCAAGTTACAAGATTGATGTCTTAGTGATTATTAGGTGAATTGATTAAAGGGATTAAACACATTAAGGATTTAACACTTAGGATTAAAGTTATACACTCCATCCTAATAGAAGGATGCAGGCATAAGCTTAATCACAAAGCCTTAAAACCTTTAAGGTTTAGTCCTTGATTAAAAGATGAGAAGAGAAGACTCAAAGATGACACAAAGGTAAAACTAATGGGGGACTAATCAAACCCTAATTGTGATCATGCTTGGGTGTTCCTAGGGTTTATGAGGCTTATAAGGAGATCTTCAAGGGAAAAGCCACCAAGGAAGAAGCAGATGAAAGGAGGGGAACAAAAAGAAGCAAGACAACTTACTTCACTTAAGAAGATAAGTTGCTTGAAGAAAGAAATAGGAGAAGGAGCATGAATGAGCAAGCTCACTCTAAGACAAATACAAAATGCAGCAAGGATGCATAATAGAGATGAGAAGAGGTTATGAGAAGTGAAAGCAAATTCACTTCTCAATGACTTACCACCTGAAAAGTTAGTAACAAGAAAGTGAAATGAAGTGAACATGAGATGAATGCAATGATGCAAACGAAAGTCAGAAGCATAAACATGATGTAAATGATTCTAAGAGATAAAACAAACACAAGTCAAGAGTTGTGGATAATCATACAAGGATAAGGATGCAAATGAAGCATGTTTTGAACCATGAAAGTTCATGAAAGTTTATGAAATGCAGTGGAAGTATAACATGGAAAATGAATGATGCAATGATCAAACATGATTCTAATATGTCCTAAGATGTCTTATATGTCATATTGATGCACAAAATGTCATGGCAAGTTCATGTATGCAAGCAAGTGAGAGATGAATGCAAATGGAAGAAAAATTAGGGTTTATGCACAAGACACAAAGCAAAATTCACAATTAGAAGCAAATGACAAGATAAAAAATTGAAAAATGGGATCAAAGGAACCCTAAACCTACACAAGTTAACTGCACAAAGGAGGGGACCTAACTCTTAACCTAATGGGGGTTATGATTTTCTCAAGTTAGCTAGGGTTTTAAGGCACTTCAAAAGGAAAAATGCACATCAAATTGAAAATGAAAGATAAATTCAAACAAATTTTACCCTAGAAACTACATGATATGAATAATGCAATGCAAAAAGAACCAACATCAAACTCTTCATGGTTAGGCAGAATGAATTTTTCTAAGTTAGGACAAAAATATTGCCTTTTAAGAACTTTAATTCCAAAGAAAAAAGTCAAAATAGATCAAGAACCAAAAAGAAATTTATTTGAAGAGTTTGATAATGTTTCTAAATGTATCAAAATGCAATGTGAATTTTTTTGGTATTTTTAAATATCTAAATGTATTTTTAATTAATTAATTCTCATTAACTAATTAAAAATAATCATTTAAATGATTTAAAAATAATTTTTGATGCAAAATATAAAAATATAAATATTTTTGGGTTCTGAAAATTATTAAAAGATTTGATAAAAAATTTCATAAGTTTTTGATGTATTTTACTATTTTTAATAAAATGATGAAGAAAATGCAATTAAAATGAATTTAAAATATGAATTAATGAAAGTAATCAGATCCAGTGGATGAGGTTCAAAGGGAAAAGGGAGGGAATTGACTTCGCGCGCTAATGGACGGCTGAAATTCAAATCTCACTAATTACACAATTAAGCCCTAATCTGAACCCTAATGACCTTCAGGTGACCGGAACAGTGTTCCGGTCATCTTCTCCGACCATCTCTTCTCTCAATCTCTATCAAAACGCCATAAAAACTCATCAAACTTTCCAGAATCAACCCTTGAACATCATTAAACATAAACCCCACAACAAAAATCATTTATTTTTCATAAATCATGAGAATCAGATCAAAACACATTTCACGGGCAAAGTTTCAGAACAACATAAAATCCTCAAAACTCAACTATTTTCAAAAAGAAAAGCATCAGCATGATCAGTGCAACATGAGGAACAAATCTATAACCTAAAATCAAGCTTTTGTAAAATTTGTTCTTGAGGTTACCTGAGCTGAAGCTTTCGAAAATGGCACTGTCTGGCTGCTTCTTTGCATCAAAATCTCTCCAATGATCTCCCTCAAGAGTTTGCAATGCTTGGTTGGAGTTTAAATGGCCCCAAAATGAAAATGGCAGAAACTCAGATCATGAAGTGTGAAAATCGTATTTTTGATTCTGGGCTTTTTAGGGCAAAGTGATGGTTGGGAAATGATCAGAGGGTTAGGGTGAGTTGTTCTGTGGAATTTGTTTTGAGGTTTGAGGCTTGTGTGATGAATTTCGAAGAAAAATGCATAAGAGAGGATTTTGGTGAATGCTGTGTTGTGAGAGGTTTCAGCTTGTGTTGTGTGGTGTGTTGAGTTGCTTTTGGTCAATGTATCAACTTCTGATAGATCAGAGAGTTGTTGTGGGCTATGCTGATTGGTATGGCTTGTTTTGCAAAAAGAATGTTAGGTGTCCTTTGAGGTATGGGCAAGTTCAGGCCAAGGAAAAAGGCATGTCTGGTGCAGCTGTGATCAAGGAGAACCATGGAAGTGAGATTGAGGCAAATCAGCAAGTGGATTGAAGTTTATGGGGGGTTATGCAATTTTCATTAAGTTTGGCCCTTTCTTGATTTCTTCATGCACAAGTCATGAAACTTGGAAATTCTTGGGCCAATTCTGACTTTTAGGCATTGAATTATGTTTGTATGATGATTAGAAGTCACTTAGAGGCCACATTTGGTTTTGGTAAGTGTTTTTGCTAGTTTCCTCTTTGGCACAAAAGTGAAAATTAAGTGATTTTGTCCAACTTTGCAAGGCCATAACTTTTGTTCTAAAATGAATTAGAATGAGTTCTTGTACTTTTTGAAAAAGGGAGGATCCAATCTACAACTTTCATGACCAAGAATTTTTCATTTGAAGCATTTTTGGATCAAAAAGTGGAGGTTGAAAAACTTTCCCAAAATGGCAAGTTTTCATTACAAGTCACTTTCCCAAAATGGCAACTTTGCAAATGGCTTGAAATTCTTCAATTTTGTGAGCTTCTAACATCTTCTAAGATCAAATAAAGATCATACACAATCAAAATGATGGAGAATCCCCTTTGGTTGGGTGATTGGGGGCCTCAGATGCCCTGATTTTGCACTGACTTGCTCAGGAAGTCATCTTTTGATCAAATGCCTTCCCCATTGAATTTCTTCATGAAAATTGGTATGGATGATCCTTATAACATATATAGACCAATAGAAACAAAAATGACCAAACAATTTGGAGTTATGGCCTCTGAAACCAAAACCCTAATTTTAGGTCATCTGTGCAGTTAAGCTTAGCTCTACTTCCATGCCTTTCCTCAGTTCTTGTGATTTTTGACTTTCTTGATCTTGGGATGATGTAATATGATGATTGAACATACATGGGCCCTTTTGAAATGATTGGAGACCCTTGGAGTGGCTCAGATAGCTCAGGGATTGCTCAGGTCACAAACCCTAGATGCAGATGACTTAGAACCAATGCAGTGAAGCAAAAATGCACTATGAGATGATGTGATTGAACTTATGCATATGAAAAGAATCACAAGCCATGGTGAAAAGAGTGAGGGAAAATTTGGGGTGTTTACAGCTGCCCCTATTCAAACATGAGTTAGCTGTGCAGGATGTAAGCAGCGGCTTAACAGGCAAACAGGATAACTTGTGGTTGAATACCAAAGACAGTCAAAAATTTGCTCTCACTGAATGAAGAAGAAAAGGGATATAGATTGTAAAAGGAAGTAAAGTATGATTATAAGGTGCGGGCGACGGAGGACAACCGTCGAGCAGAGGACGACTGTTGGGGATGAAGTAATGACGGGGACGACCGACATGCTGGGGAACTAGAGGGATCATGATGGGGACGACCATCAAGTAAAGAAACAAGACTCTCTGGGGATTTAAAGGTAAAGGCAATGATGGGGACGACCATCAAGTTGAAGAAATAAATGATGAGGAACGGTCATCAAAGGTGGAGGACGACCACCTAGCAGGGGACGGCTGCTCTGTTGGGGATAAGGATGAGGGACGGTCATCCGAGGTGAAGGACGATCACCTGGCAGGGTACGGCTGCCGAAAGTATCACGACCTAGGACGAATGTCGGATAAAAAGAGTTGACGATGGGGACGGCCATCAGATAAAATGATGAAGGACGATCATCAAGAGGTGAAGGACGATCACCTAGCTGGGTACGGCTGCTTTCGGGGTTTATCATGACATATGACGAATGTCAGATAACATGATCAACGATGGGGACGGCCATCGGATAAAACGATGAAGGACGATCATCAAGAGGTGAAGGAAGATCACCTATCAGGGGACGACTGCTAAAATATCAAGACATAGGACGAATGTCAGATAGAAAAGAAACTTGCTTTTTACTGGCGATTGCTGAGAACTTTTCTGGGGAATGGTAGACACAGACGAGTGTCTAAATGTAAAAAAAGGTATAAGTGTTTGACGTTGTGTGTAGGTTAAAGATGCGGACGAGCGTCCTTAAGACTTTGATACAGACGAGTATCAGTAGAAACAAACGCTGATGCATGTTCAGAGATGATGATACGGACGAGTATCAACTGGTTAACAAAGGACACAGACGAGTGTTGAATCTTGGGAAAGATGAGTGGTGTAAACAAGATACGGACGAGCATCTGAAATACGTAAACATGAGTGAGACACATACGAGTGTTTCAACTTTCTGGGGAGAGCACGACACGGACGGGTGTTGGAAGAAGTGTATTATAAACAAGTATTTGGTTTATAAAGTGTTTAGGCAACTATGCTGGGGAAGGTGACACAGACGGGTGCAAAAGGAGCATGTATTTGTATTTGTGAGTGCAAAGAGGATGCTCTGGCCCTCTGTCGGGGAGCATGGGGAGTATTTTGTACATTGTTGATAGAATGTCAGTATTTACAAGTGTTCGGTTCGACACATGGCTTATGGTTATGCAATATGTTTGATTTTTGCCGTAATGCTCCGTATTAGACGGAATGCTACGCTCTAGGGGAAAATATGATGTGAATGCTATGATTATGCAAAGATACTGATCCGGGATTCGGATCTCGTTGCTGTGAAGGTCTCTGGCCGATATGCTTGAAGTGGCATCCCAGCTGGGGATGAGATCACTGGTAGATCTGATATATATGACTCTGTATGGGGGAATAGGTTCCTGATAGACCCATCCTTGGTGATGAGGTACCCAACTGGGGTCCGTGGAAGCTCTCGTTACTTTGTCGTGAGGTCATTGCTCTTTTGGATAGAGGCTGGAGCTCTACGGGGAGATGGTTCCCTGCCTGTCACTTGGCTGGTGAGGAATGATCACTGAACGATCTTCCTAGAGACTTTTGTGATACTGCTGAAGATGATTGAAGCCTGGCAACTCAGCTGGGGAGAAGGCATCCCTGGTGCTATTTGGGAGATGTGCTGAGTAAATAGTGATTTGGTAGCTTGCTGGGGAGAAGCTTTCATGCCCCCTGTTGCACTTTGAATACCTGCAATTCTGTTATGATAAAGAAACGTACAAGTATCCCGAGGTATCCCTTACTGGATTCCATCATAGGAGTTTAGACACTCCCGGGAGCAAATATATTTCCTGTAGGCATGTAATTTAGAAAAGACGCATCTGTATTTATGCAATCAATATCTCAAGGACACCAGACATTTTGCAAATGAAAATAAAATGTACGAGACAAAGTGTAACAAAAAATATGATTTTATTAATTTGCGTGCCTCTGGACAGGCAAATACAATCAAAGAAACAGATCCCCTGAAATGAGGAGATTGTTACAAATTGAGAAACAAAAAGATGCTGGCAATGTTGATGACGCTTCAAGGAGCTTCCCTTTTGCTATGACTCGTATGACATTGACGTTCTTCTCATCCTGCTTTTGAAGAAGGTTGATTCTGACCGAAGCTTGAACCTTTCGGAGCTTACCATGTTGTAAGTGATACAGACGAATTCAGAACGCAGTTGTTCGCTTATTTCCTTATTTTGCATGGATCGCCCTTTCGGGTTTTCAATCCACCGGGATACCCATTTTTGCCTGAGTTGTCCAATGTGGCTTTTCAACTCAGCGGGTGTACATTTTTTATTTATTTTCCCTTATTTTTGCCCGAGTCTTTTATTCTGTTTTTGACTCGCCGGGATGCCCTATTTTTGCATGGACTTACATTCTGTTTTTATGTCCAGCGGGTCATTTTATGCGTAGTATTTTTTAACTGCGTCTGAATTCACAGGGGACAGGAAGTCTTCACCATCCATAGTACTAAGCATCAGTGCTCCACCAGAGAAAACTTTCTTTACTATGAACGGACCATCATAATTTGGAGTCCACTTGCCCTTGTGGTCTGTATAAGGAGGGAGGAGTCTTTTCAGCACAAGATCTCCTACTTGGTATTCTCGAAGCCTGACTTTCTGATCGAAGGCTTTCTTCATTCTCTTCTGATATAGCTGCCCATGACAGATTGCAGCTAGTCTCTTCTCTTCAATCAGATTCAGTTGTTCGTATCGGGATCGGACCCATTCTGCTTCATTCAATTTAACATCCATTAGTACCCGCAAGGAGGGTAATTCAACTTCAACAGGTAGGACTGCCTCCATACCATAAACAAGCTGATACGGTGTTGCCCCAGTGGATGTTCTGATTGACGTACGGTACCCATGTAAGGCAAATGGTAGCATTTCATGCCAGTCTTTGTAGGTGACTACCATCTTCTGTACAATCTTCTTGATATTCTTGTTAGCCGCCTCTACAGCGCCATTCATCTTTGGCCTATAAGGAGAAGAATTGTGGTGTTGGATCTTGAAGTCCCGGAATAGTTCTGCCATCATTTTGTTGTTCAAGTTGGAACCATTATCAGTAATGATTTGCTCGGGAACTCCATACCGACAGATGATGTCCCTCTTCAGAAATCGGGCTACCACTTGCCTTGTAACATTTGCATAAGAAGCTGCTTCGACCCACTTGGTAAAATAGTCAATGGCAACCAGGATGAATCTGTGGCCATTTGAAGCAGTCGGTTCAATCTTACCGATCATATCAATGCCCCAAATGGCAAAGGGCCAGGGTGAAGACATCACGTTCAAAGGATTAGGAGGCACATGCACTTTATCCGCATAAATCTGGCATTTATGGCATTTCCTGGCATAAGCACAACAGTCTGCATCCATTGTGATCCAGTAATAGCCTGATCTTAGCAACTTTTTAGCCATAGCATGCCCTCCAGTATGAGTACCGAAAGATCCTTCATGCACCTCGTGCATCAACAAGTCTGCTTCTGCCCTATCAACACATCTGAGAAGTACCATATCAAAGTTTCTCTTATACAGGGAACCATCAGCATTCAGGAAGAAACTTCCAGCTTGCCTTCTTAATGTTTTCTTGTCATTGGATGATGCCCCAGGTGGGTATGTTTGATCCTCCAAGAAGCATTTGATGTCATAGAACCAAGGCTTATCATCTTTAGCAAGGTCTGCAGAGAATACGTATGCTGGTCTTTCAAGTCTGGATACCGAAATCCGAAGCACAAAGTTGGCAGCTTGAACTTTGATCATGGACGAAATGGTAGCCAGAGCATCTGCAAACTGATTTTCATCTCGAGGGATATACTCCAGCTTGACTATTGTGAAGAAAGTCAATAACCTCCTAGTATAATCCCGGTATAGAATTAGATGATCCTGGTGAGTGTACCATTTGCCGTTAATTTGATTGATTACCAGAGCTGAATCTCCGAATACAGTAAAAGTCTTGATCCTGAGGTCGATGGCCTCCTCAAGACCAATAATACAAGCTTCGTATTCAGCTTCGTTGTTAGTGCAGTTAAAGGTGAGTTTTGCCGAGAAAGGCATGTGAACTCCTTTAGGTGTAATGAGTAATGCACCAACACCACGACCATTCATATTAACAGCCCCATCAAACATCATAGTCCATTCTTCTTCTGGGTCAGGCCCTTCAGTGTGAATAGGCTCTTCATGGTCTTTTGCTTTCAAGTACATGATGTCTTCATCGGGGAAGTCAAATCTCATAGGCTGGTAATCATCAATGGGTTGCTCAGCAAGATAATCAGACAATACACTGCCTTTGATGGCCTTCTGGGATGTGTACTGAATGTCATATTCCGTGAGGATCATTTGCCATCTTGCAACCCGTCCGGTAAGTGCTGGCTTCTCAAAAATGTACTTAATAGGGTCCATCTTCGAGATCAATAAGGTAGTGTGGGTCAACATATACTGTCTCAATCGGCGAGCAGCCCACACTAAAGCACAACAAGTTTTCTCGAGCAGTGAATAACGTTGTTCACAGTCGGTAAACTTTTTGCTTAGGTAGTAAATTGCATACTCTTTTCGACTAGACTCGTCATGCTGGCCCAGCACACACCCCATTGACTCTTCTAATACTGTCAAGTACATTATTAGAGGTCTTCCTTCAACTGGAGGCATAACGATTGGAGGCTCTTGTAAGTATTCCTTGATTTTGTCAAAAGCCCTCTGGCAGTCTTCGTTCCACCTGACCGTTTGTTCTTTTCTTAACAGCTTGAACAAGGGCTCACAGGTTGCTGTAAGATGAGATATGAACCTTGAAATGTAGTTCAATCTACCTAGGAACCCCCGAACTTCTTTTTTAGTCTTCGGTGAAGGCATTTCTTGAATGGCTTTGACTTTGTCAGGGTCAACTTCAATCCCTTTCTCACTTACAATAAATCCCAGCAGTTTACCGGATCGCACCCCGAATGTGCATTTGTTGGGGTTTAACTTCAATTGGTACTTCCTCAGACGCTTGAATAACTTCAACAGATTCACCAGGTGGTCTTCTTCTGTGAGGGACTTGGCAATCATGTCATCCACATAACATTCAATTTCTTTGTGGATCATATCATGGAATAATGTTACCATAGCCCGTTGATAAGTGGCACCCGCATTCTTCAATCTGAATGGCATCACCTTATAACAGAATGTGCCCCAGGGTGTGATGAAAGTTGTCTTCTCCATGTCTTCAGGTGACATTTTGATCTGATTATATCCTGAAAATCCATCCATGAAGGAGAACACCGAGAACTGAGCAGTATTGTCCACCAATACATCAATGTGAGGTAGAGGGAAGTCATCTTTCGGGCTGGCTCTGTTCAGATCCCGGTAATCCACACACATTCTCACCTTGCCATCTTTCTTAGGCACAGGTACAATATTAGCAACCCACGGCGGATAGCTAGTCACAACAAGGAAACCGGCGTCCCACTGTTTTTGTACCTCTTCTTTTATCTTCATTGCCATATCTGGGCGAGTACGGTGCAACTTCTGTTTTACTGGTGGGCAATCTTCTTTCAGCGGTAGCTTGTGCGTAACAATGTCGGTGTCCAACCCTGGCATGTCCTGATAAGACCAAGCAAAAACATCCACATATTCCCGAAGCATGTCAATCAGTTGCTCTTTCACTGAATCTTGTAAGCAGGCCCCGATCTTGACTTCTTTCAAATCTTCTTCTGTACCAAGATTAACCGTTTCGACCTCCTCCTGATGAGGAGTGATAACCTTCTCCTCTTGTCTCAACAACCTAGCTAGCTCTTCAGGTAGCTCATAATCTTCTTCAACCCCTTCATCAGCTTGATTGATTGGATTGTCAAAGTCATACGAAGTTATAGCAGTGTTGTTGTCGGTGCAGTCTAGAGGGCACTTTCTGCAAGGGTTTAGATTGGTTTATTTTAGTGATCAGTTTTATCTTATTTAGAAAAAGTGAAAATGAAGTTATTTATTTTGAAAAGCATTGCCATTTTATTTTTGTACAAAAAATGAAAAATGAAAAACAGTGAGCGGAAAAGAAAAGACTCATTTGCAAAAGATGTCCTGATATTCATTAATTGATCTTTGCACAAAATACAAGATGGCCCGATTACAAAATGAGTCCTGACATCTTGGGCAAGATGCAGGACTTGATGCATGCTTTAAAAACAGGAAATAATAATTACTCTGCAGGAGTAACTCTTACAATTTCCTGGGAAGACCAGTTTGAGACATGGTTCCCTGGGATCCTTGGACGTATCCAATTTTCTAGGTTGCGCTCGTCTTCTGACTCATCTTCCAAGCTATTCACAGCATTCGAGGTGAGCATCCCCCACTAATAAACTTGGGCTCCATTGCAGCCTCTGGTTGATCTTGTCGAGTTGGTCTGTAACCCAACCTGAATCGGTCTTCTTTCTTCTCCACGGGCAGCAGCTTGCCCCAGCCTTGGGCGGTACCTTCCTCAACAACCTTCCGGGCTTGCTGATATGATGTGATGGAGGTCCCAAGTACAGCAGATGTTTCATTAATATTAAGGGCCTCAAACCCTTGGCTCATGGTTTCATGGATCTCTCCATCCATTTCAATGTATTTGAAAGTAGCCAGCTGGCTAACAAAAATATCCTCCTCCCCACAAATGGTAATGACTTGGCCTTCCCACTCGAATTTTAACTTCTGGTGAAGGGTTGACGTTACGGCGCCGGCGGCGTGTATCCATGGTCTACCCAATAGACAGCTGTAGGCATGCTGTATATCCATCACAAAGAAGGTCCTTTTGAAAACCTGTGGGCCAATCATTATAGGCAACTCTATCTCCCCTAGAACTGATCTTTTAGAACCGTCAAAGGCTCTCACTACCAAGTTACTTGGGCGTAGTGCCAATCCATCATACTCCAGCTTCACAAGGGCTTTCTTGGGCAGGACATTGAGGGATGACCCTGTGTCCACCAGTACGTGAGAAAGAACTGCACCCTTACACTCCAAGGTAATGTGCAAGGCCTTGTTGTGATTGCGACCTTCCGTCGTCAGATCAGTGTTGGTAAACCCTAGTCCATTACTAGCGTTAACATTTCCAACCACAGCCTCTAACTGATTAACGGTAATCTCTTCCGGCACATAAGTTGCGTGCAGGACTTTTAATAGTGCGTTCCGATGAGCCTCGAAGCACATTAGCAATGATAATATGGAGATCTTGGAAGGTGTTTGGTGAAGCTGGTCTACCACCTTGTAATCACTTTTCTTTATGATTCTCATGAATTCATCAACCTCTTGATCAAAAGGAGTCTTCAAAGCTTCTTTGACAACTTGTTTTTCTTGCACCGTGCTCTTCCCTTTTGCCTTAGCAGCAGCTTCTGCTTCGGCAATGGGTCTTGTAATTTGCGAGGCAAAGAGACGTCCGCTCCTAGTGAAGCCTCCACCTCCCCCCACGTTGTCTATCTGAGGCGAAAAAGTTGATGATTCTAAAGTGATTTTCTGCCCCTCGTAGTACAAATCTAAGCCATAATGCCAAGGGATGGCATTACTGCTTTCGTAAGGAACTGGCCCAGACACTGTGATAGTGACTGGACTGATAGCAGCTGCAGAAGGGACCACAATGGTGTGTGGATCATAGTATATGGTGACTGGTGCTCTGACAGGAGTGGCATTTTGTGAGTTGTTGGCAGGAACATTTGCAGGGTCATAGTATATGGTAACTGTTGAGACGCTTTCATCAATTGTTGCTGATGTTGTAGAAGACACTATTGACTGGATGGATGTTGAAGTTGTAGCAGGAATAGTGACTGAACTTGCATCCGTTGAAGTAATTGATTGAGCAGTTGTTGGAGTTGTAGTAGAATCTGTTGGAACAATGGTTGCCGACGTTGTAGGAGTATCTGTGATTGCCGGTGAAGGAATTGTTGGATTTGTAGGCGTCGTTGTCGTAATCTGAAGGATACCATCCTTAATAAGACCATCTATGCCGTTTCTCAGCCTTTCACACCCATTGACTGCAATGTTGCAATACCCACAGCCGAGCTCACACCCGGGGAACACTTGGCATTCTAAAAGCTGGGCTTTGATTTCAACCAAAGGTGTTCGAATTTGTGTAACACTGGTGATCAAGGTGGATGGTTTTCCTTCCTCAATAGCATTGATCCTAGGCCCGTTGTGACTAGGCATTGGATTTCTTGTGACATTCGGAGGAGGTGCAAAGTTGAGAGCTTTTGAGTCCACCAGGTCTTGGACTTTCATTTGTAAGGCCCTGCATTTTTTAGTATTATGCCCCGGTGCGTTCGAGTGGAATGCACACCTGGCATTGGCATCATAGTTCTTTGGCATATTGGTGGGATCTGGAGGTGCCAATGTCCTTAACTCAACTAGGTTGAACTTCAGGAGTTGTGGCAAGAGTGTAGCATACGGCATTGGGATTGGGTCAATTATCCTGTTTGCTTGTGATGGTCTTTGCTGGAAAGGATGTTGTTGTTGGTTGTTATTGTTGTTGTAGGTTCTCTATTGCAGATACTGAACTTGTTGTTGATACTGTGGTTGTTGTTGTTGAGGATATGCTGATTGTTGAGGAATCGGAGCTGGAATGGTAACTGCTGCTACTGACCGGTGCATATATTGAGGTCTGCCCCTGCTTGCATGAATGGAATTTGTTTCACCGGCCCTTCGGGGTCCCACAAAAGGCTTTCTGGGATTACCGGATGAACTTGCACCACCGTCGGAGATTTTGCCCATCTTTAAAAGGCTTTCAATCCTCTCACCAGCTATGACCATATCAGCAAAACTGGTAGAGGAAAAAGCAGCCAATCTATCAATGTAGGTCCCTTGCAATGTGTTCATGAACATGTCAGCCATTTCTCTCTCTGACATGGGTGGTTGGACAGCAGCAACAAGCTGTCTCCACCTTTGGGCATATTCCCTAAAGCTTTCTCTAGACGACTGAGACATACCCATTAGGAGGGTTCTGTTAGGAGCCATGTCCAGGTTGTATTGATATTGACGGATGAAGGCTTTATCCAAATCCTTCCAGCATCTTATGGTGGCTCTAGACAAGTGTGAATACCACTCCCTTGAAGCCCCAGTCAGACTGTCTTCAAAGTAGAACATCCACAACTTCTCATCCATAGTATAAGCTTTAAGTCTCCCCAGGAAAGACTGCAAATGAGTGCGAGGACAGGAGGTACCATTGTACTTTTCAAAGCACGGGGGTTTAAATTTGTGGGGAATTCTCACCCCATCCACTAGCCCCATGTCCATCACATCGAAGCCCAAAGAATTCTGAGACTCCAGAGATCTCAACTTCTCAGCAATTTCGTCCAATCTCCTGTCATATACTTCATCTCCAGCTCCCATAACAGTAAACTGCTCTTCTTGGGGATCCTCTTGCAAGATTCTCCCTCCAGCAGTATTACCTTGCACATTTCTTGGGATGTTAGCTTCTGGATACAGATGAGGTCCAAATACTGGTGGATCAATACGGGGCTGGCCCCGTTCATTGTTACTAGTTCCTCCTGTTCCAAGATGAGGCTCTTCAGGAGTTTGTCTTTCCACCAGCTCTCTTAACCTTTCTTGACTCTGGGCTAAGCCAGTCATCACAACCATGAATTGAGACATCTGATTTCTCATCTCCACTCTCTCATTAGCCATCTGATTTCTGACCTCAGTCAGATCCTGTTGTACTTGTTCCATTTGAATACCGGGAAGGTTGTTGCGAGTCGGGTACCGGTGCGCGCGATTGACAGGGAACACTCGGCGACAAGCAATGTTTCCTGAGATCATAACAAAGTTAGAAACAATAATAATAAAACCTACAAAACAAAAAAAAAGTTAGTATGCAATGCAGTATGCTTATTTGTTTTCCAAGGTATCCGGTTTGGTTCTTGGTTTTGACCTTTCCAGACCTCGAGGAAGATGCTTGATGTTGCTGAGAAAAGAAACCCAATGAGAACAAACTAATATATTACAAATGCTGAAAAATACATAGTTTGTTTTACAACACATGCCCATGGAAGGTCAAAATACATCAAAAAGAAAAAGTACATCAAATGGAAATAACAACAAGCAAAGAATCAGACATCCAATCCAAACTCATCCTCTCTGACCTCCTTCAGGAGTGCCTCAGTCACTGGACCAGCTGGGTGCTCTGTAATGGTCCTGATGAGGAGGTTCCTAGTGGTAATGGAAGTGGTCAGCTTCTTATGCCTGTCCTGGTCCTTTGATCTTTTCAATCCTGCTCTAAGCTTCAACTCTGAAATCTCCTTCTGGGCTGCCAACAAAGCTTCCTGCTGCTTCTTATCATTGGCCTCTAACTGTTCAATCTTGGCTTGAGTTTTCTGGTCTTCTTGTGTACGGGCTTCAGTGATCCTGACCCACCTAGCCTGACTCTCTTGCAGATAGAGCTCAGTCCTAGCCTTCTGAATCTTGGCTTCTTTACAGGCATTCTTCAATATTTGTTCCCCAGCTCTTGCTTTCCTGATGTAGTCCTCTGTCTTCTCAATTTTGGCAAGATGTTCCACCTTGAGCTTCTCCAATCTCTCAATGTCCAGACGACCATCACTTCTTTCCCAAAGAGTCTTCTTTAAAGCTTGAGATAGGTTCTCATTTCTTTCCTTCAGCTTCTCAAATTCTTCTAGGCTGACAGTTGCTACTGGTTGTGCTGTAGATGGTCCAAGTATGTCCTCTAAGGTGAAAGGCATTCTAGTAATTTGAGCTCTAGTGCGGGACCAGTCAGAGTATTGAGCTGAAGCAACATTATTACACCTCCCCAGAATAGCCATCCCTTTTGTCAGGATGTTGTCCCAAGCCCAGGATGCTTGTCTGGCAGCAGCTGAATTGGGTTTTACTTCACAATATAGGGTCTCAGCTAAATCTTGCACTCTGGGAGGGTGAACCAAAGCATAGCCCAGTTGTCTCTTAAATAGTAAAGGATTGTAGTTGATGCAAGCCTTTACTCCAATCAGAGGCACATTTGAGTACTGTCCACAGCTGGTGATAATGTCCTTGCCTTTGGTGCTCTGGGTGCACCATCTGATATCATCTGAAGTCAAAGCAATGAGCCTCTTGGCCCAATTCTTCTGTTGGTGAGGGTTCAGGAAGGCATCTGACTTAGGTAGGTGTCTGAGTATCCAGGTGTAAAACAAAGGAGCACAACATCTCACCAACTTCCCCCTTTGTTTCTTATTCCTCTGATGAATGGAGTAGTAAAAGTCTCCCAGCAGTGTAGGCACTGGGTTCCTCAGAAGAAACAGATGGATGGCATTCTTGCTGACAAATTTGGGCTCATCTGCAAACAGTATAGCCCCATATATGCTGAGGGCTAATAGTGCACAGACTTCCCTCCATTCTCCCAATGAGGCCTTCAGGATGGCCTGAGAAATCAAGAAGTCCAAGTGCAAACCAGGGATCCCAGCTTTTGTTGTCATACTTTGCTCAACCAAGGCAGGCTCCAGGTATAGTGCTTTTGCTACTTCTCCATTTCTGGGAGCTGGCATCTCTGGGTTGAAAGGGATTCCACCCCTGATAGGTATTCCAATCAATGAAGAAAACTCTTCCAGCAAAGGCCTTAGCTGGAAGTCTGGAAAGGTGAAACATCTCAAGGGAGGATCATAAAACTGCAAGCATGTGTGGATCATGCTCCTCTAAGAAGGGTCAAGGTCCATAACCATATCCAAGATACCTCCATAATGCTCTCTAAACAATGGGATGTAGTCAGGTGTGATAAGTGACTGGACCTGCCTGATACCAGTCAACACAGGCTCAAAGAAATGGTAGGATATGTTGCTCTTCCTGGGAGTAGCCATGAATGCTGCTGAAGAAACTGAAGATTGGTACTGATGAAGATTACAGACTGATACTGGAAATGAGCCACTGACAGGCTGATGCTGGTGATGATGAAAATAGTTGAAGCAGATAACTGATGAAGCAAGGGTCTAAGCAGAAGAAGGGGTCAAAACCAAACCAGATATGATGTGGATACCCTGAAAGACAAATAAACAAATGTTAAATGATGCAATGATGATATATGAAAATGATATGCAAGGGTTTGTGATCAAGTTGGATCTGATTATCTGTCCTGATATAAGGCCATGTATGTTCAAAAGTCCAGATAGAGGTTTAGAAATCCAGTAACCAAGGTGGGGGACTCAAATAAAGAGTCACATGTCCGGGGTTAATCACAAGAACTGTCCAAAGTGGAGTACTCTTAAACAAAACAAAAATAGGGTATGATGTGGCCAAGGGTACCTGCAAGCCTGTAAACAGTCCCAATCCCCTCACAAGTAATGTTCTAAAACAAAGATCCTCAGGCTTGGATCAATTATGAGAAGTGTAAACACTTCTAACCCAGAGGTACAGTGTTTACAATAACCATAAAAGATCCTCCTCTAATTCACCCCAGTTTCTGAAGGTCATAATAAAGGTCATCCAGACTTAGCAGGCTTCTCAGATAGCCCTAGCACTACAAGAAATCTGTAGCACAGAGTTCTCAAGAAGAAACCTACATCTGAACCGTGTTTCATATTCCCGCACCAGACCGAAATGGAATGGGAAATAATATGAACCACTCTAGCCTAGGTGTCACTCAGGTCCCAGGTATAGGACCTCAAACTCTCAATGGAACCCCACCCACCAAAACAGAAACCAGATCTAGCAAATGACAGTATGAAATATGAAAGACTATAAAGAAAGCAAATAAATAAAGTTTTACATAAAGCGATAAAGCAAAATAAATAAACACACATAGCATATAACACCCCCAATAAACACAAATCAAACAAGCGCTAGGAGGAACCCACCAAAAAAACCAGAAGCCCTGGTTACAATATAAGGCTCCCCAGCAGAGTCGCCAAGCTGTCGCTCCCACCAAATGACACCTGGTCAGAAGGGGTACAGACGCGAACGGTCGGCGAAAGAGGAGGAATGAAAAGAGTCGCCAGCTAGGCATTTTTATCCCGAAGGAAAGGTAATGCTGCATAAACCTAAGAAAAGATGGATAAGACGGTCGTGAACCTTGGGAAACTAAGAAAGGGGGTTGGTTACAACCTGGGAAGGTATTAGCACCCAGATTGTCCGCCGTACTCGACGGGATCCACGCCTGAAAGATTTGTGTTTAAAGGGGTAGTGTCAGTGCAATTTGTGTGCAAAAGCTGGAAAAGAATGCAAGTGTCAGTGTAAAAGAAAGTGTGAAGTGAAACAAGAGAGTGTCAGTGTAAGAATAAGAGTGAAATGCTCAAGATAACGAGGCTTAAAGAATAATGCTGAAAGAGGGGGAATACAGAGACTTTTGTTCGATAACTGTTAAGTTATGCCTACGTATCTCTCGTGCAATGAGGAAGTCAGAACACCGTAGTTCGACTCAAAGAGACTGAAAGATAAGTTGACTTGTGAACTGCTTACTTGTCTATGCTCAAGTGTATGACCTGTCTGGCTCAGGTGCAAACTGTCTTGCATTAGACGGAAGAAGCGAGTTCTCGTTTGTGAGTGAAGATGATGAGAAAAGAATCCCGGAGGAGACGATTATTGTTTGTTTTTTGTGTTTTCAACGTTTTATTGATTTTTGTGTTTGTCATAAGTTAATGAGTTTAAGCCTAAACCAAGGGTTAGTAAACTCATCACATCATCCCTCTGATTAGGGGTAATGAGAATACCTTAAGTGTGAAGTAAACACCTCACACTTAATCACCATGATGTAGGATTAAGATCATTAACCTACTTGCATTTATTTAGATGTTTTTGTGGTTTTTGTTTAGTGTTAAGTAATGAGTTTAAGCCATAATCAAAGATTTAATGGATTCATTACACCATCCTAATAGAAGGATAATAGATGAGAACATTTAAGTTGAGGAAGGCTCCTCAACTTAATCCATGATTAGGGATTAACCTCAGGACAAAACAAAGCCTTTATTAGAGTGGATTTTAGTTGATAGTAAGATTAAGAAATGGATTTTATGGTAGGTAAGACAACTTGAGAGGGACTTGTCCATTAACATTAGGGTTAGTCCTTCTTAACCAATTAAGGAAGAATTAGAACCCTAATGCAAGGCCCAAGTTACAAGCTTGATGTCTTAGTGATTATTAGGTGAATTGATTAAAGGGATTAAACACATTAAGGATTTAACACTTAGGATTAAAGTTATACACTCCATCCTAATAGAAGGATGCAGGCATAAGCTTAATCACAAAGGCTTAAAACCTTTAAGGTTTAGTCATTGATTAAAAGATGAGAAGAGAAGACTCAAAGATGACACAAAGGTAAAACTAATGGGGGAATAATCAAACCCTAATTGTGATCATTATTGGGTGTTCCTAGGGTTTATGAGGCTTGCAAGGAGATCTTCAAGTGAAAAGCCACCAAGGAAGAAGCAGATGAAAGGAGGGGAACAGAAAGAAGCAAGACAACTTACTTCACTTAAGAAGATAAGTTGCTTGAAGAAAGAAAGAGGAGAAGGATCATGAATGAGCAAGCTCACTCTAATACAAATACAAAATGCAGCAAGGATGCATAATAGAGATTAGAAGAGGTTATGAGAAGTGAAAGCAAATTCACTTCTCAATGACTTACCACCTGAAAAGTTAGTAACAAGAAAGTGAAATGAAGTGAACATGAGATGAATGCAATGATGCAAACCAAAGTCAGAAGCATAAACATGATGTAAATGATGCTAAGAGATAAAACAAACACAAGTCAAGAGTTGTGGATAATCATACAAGGATAAGGATGCAAATGAAGCATGTTTTGAACCATGAAAGTTCATGAAAGTTTATGAAATGCAGTGGAAGTATAACATGGAAAATTAATGATGCAATGATCAAACATGATTCTAATATGTCCTAAGATGTCTTATATGTCATATTGATGCACAAAATGTCATGGAAAGTTCATGTATGCAAGCAAGTGAGAGATGAATGCAAATGGAAGCAAAAATTAGGGTTTATGCACAAGACACAAAGCAAAATTCACAATCAGAAGCAAATGACAAGATAAAAAATTGAAAATGGGATCAAAGGAACCCTAACCCTACACAAGTTCACTGCCCAAAGGAGGGGACCTAACTCTTAACCTAATGGGGGTTATGATTTTCTCAAGTTAGCTAGGGTTTTAAGGCACTTCAAAAGGAAAAATGCACATCAAATTGAAAATGAAAGATAAATTCAAACCAATTTTACCCTAGAAACTACATGATATGAATAATGCAATGCAAAAAGAACCAACACAAAACTCTTCATGGTTAGGCAGAATGGATTTTTCTAAGTTAGGACAAAAATATTGTCGTTTAAGAACTTTAATTCCAAAGAAAAAAGTCAAAATAGGTCAAGAACCAAAAAAAAATTTGTTTGAAGAGTTTGATAATGTTTCTAAATGTATCAAAATGCAATGTGAATTTTTTTGGAATTTTTAAATATCTAAATGTATTTTTAATTAATTAATTCTCATTAACTAATTAAAAATAATCATTTAAATGATTTAAAAATAATTTTTGATGCAAAAAAATAAAATAAAAATATTTTTGGGTTCTGAAAATTATTAAAAGATTTGATAAAAAATTTCAGAAGTTTTTGATGTATTTTACTATTTTTAATAAAATGATGAAGAAAATGCAATTAAAATGAATTTAAAATATGAATTAATGAAAATAATCAGATCCAGTGGCTGAGGTTCAAAGGGAAAAGGGAGGGAATTGACTTCGTGCGCTAATGGATGACTGAAATTCAAATCTCACTAATTACACAATTAAGCCCTAATCTGAACCCTAATGACCTTCAGGTGACCGGAACAGTGTTCCGGTCATCTTCTCCGGTCAGCTCTTCTCTCAATCTCTCTCAAAACGCCATAAAAACTCATCAAACTTTCTAGAATCAACCCTTGAACATCATTAAACATAAACCCCATAACAAAAATAATTTATTTTTCATAAATCATGAGAATCAGATCAAAACACATTTCACGGGCAAAGTTTCAGAACAACATAAACTCCTCAAAACTCAAATATTTTCAAAAAGAAAAGCATCAGCATGATCAGTGCAACATGAGGAACAAATCTATAACCTAAAATCAAGCTTCTGGAAAATTTGTTCTTGAGGTTACCTGAGCTGAAGCTTTCGAAAATGGCACTATCTGGCTGCTTCTTTGCTTCAAAATCTCTCCAATGATCTCCCTCAAGAGTTTGCAATGCTTGGTTGGAGTTTAAATGGCCCCAAAATGAAAATGGCAGAAACTCAGTTCATGAAGTGTGAAAATCGTATTTTTGATTCTGGGCTTTTTAGGGCAAAGTGATGGTTGGGAAATGATCAGAGGGTTAGGGTGAGTTGTTCTGTGGAATTTGTTTTGAGGTTTGAGGCTTGTGTGATGAGTTTCGAAGAAAAATGCATAAGAGAGGATTTTGGTGAATGTTGTGTTGTGAGAGGTTTCATCTTGTGTTGTGTGGTGTGTTTAGTTGCTTTTGGTCCATGTATCAACTTCTGATAGGTCAGAGAGTTGTTGTGGGCTATGCTGATTGGTATGGCTTGTTTTGCAAAAAGTCAAGGTTAAGTGTCCTTTGAGGTATGGGCAAGTTCAGGCCAAGGACAAAGGCATGTCTGGTGCAGCTGTGATCAAGGAGAACCATGGAAGTGAGATTGAGGCAAATCAGCAAGTGGATTGAAGTTTATGGGGGGTTTTGCAATTTTCATTAAGTTTGGCCCTTTCTTGATTTCTTCATGCACAAGTCATGAAACTTGGAAATTCTTGGGCTAATTATGACTTTTAGGCATTGCATTATGTTTGTATGATGATTATAAGTCACTTAGAGGCCACATTTGGTTTTGGTAAGTGTTTTTGCAAGTTTCCTCTTTGGCACAAAAGTGAAAATTAAGTGATTTTGTCCAACTTTGCAAGGCCATAACTTTTGTTCTAAAATGAATTAAAATGAGTTCTTGTACTTTTTGAAAATGGGAGGATCCAATATACAACTTTCATGACCAAGAATTTTTCATTTGAAGCATTTTTGGATCAAAAAGAGGAGGTTGAAAAACTTTCCCAAAATGGCAAGTTTTCATTACAAGTCACTTTCCCAAAATGGAAACTTTGCAAATGGCTTGAAATTCTTCAATTTTGTGAGCTTCTAACATCTTCTAAGATCAAATAAAGATCATACACAATCAAAATGATGGAGAATACCCTTTGGTTGGGTGATTGGGGGCCTCAGATGCCCTGATTTTGCACTGACTTGCTCAGGAAGTCATCTTTTGATCAGATGCCTTCCCCATTAAATTTCTTCATGAAAATTGGTATGCATGATCCTTATAACATATAGAGACAAATAGAAATAAAAATGACCAAAATTTTTGGAGTTATGGCCTCTGAAACCAAAACCCTAATTTTAGGTCATCTGTGCAGTTAAGCTTAGCTCTGCTTCAATGCCTTTCCTCAGTTCTTGTGATTTTTGACTTTCTTGATCTTGGGATGATGTAATATGATGATTGAACATACATGGGCCCTTTTGAAATGATTGGAGACCCTTGTAGTGGCTCAGATAGCTCAGGGATTGCTCAGGTCACAAACCCTAGATGCGGATGACTTAGAACCAATGCAGTGAAGCAAAAATGCACTATGAGATGATGTGATTGAACTTATGCATATGAAAATAATCACAAGCCATGGTGAAAAGAGTGAGGGAAAATTTGGGGTGTTTACAGAGACCAACAAGATGAAAGATATCTGTTATGATATTTCTCAGCAGAATTTCTTTGAAAGTCTGAAAGAAGTGGTCACCAACCTTGAGAAGGAGAGAACTCACCTTCTGGATGACAAGCCTTGGAAAGAACATAAACCATAGGAATCATCTTCTGCATTTCAACTAATGATTGTTCCTTTGGCTGAAAACAAAGGCAAAGAAACTGCTGAAGCACCTTCTGTTGAAGATTCTTCTGAGGAATACTCCACTCAAGCTGCTGCAACAGTTGAAGAACCAACTCCAACATCCTTTGTGCTGAAAACTCTGGAAAAACTAAAGAAAGAAAATGAATCTATCAAGCAGAGGTTGAACAAGCAAAATGAGACTAATGATGAACTCAAATCAATGATTGGACAAAAAGTTGAATCAACTTCTCATATCAAGTCTCTTTTGGAAGCTTTAGTTACCATGATTAACCCCCAACCATGATTATATCTTATGCTTTTCCTTCTGTTTGTTTGTTTTCTTGTTTTTATGATATTTCTATGTTTTGTCCAATGTTTTGCATGATTATCTGATTAATGAAGATCTTCTCTTTTGAATCTGTTTACTTTCATTTTTATGTCTTTTTGAGTAATGACAAAAAGGGGGAGAAAAGTAAATGATTCTGATCTATAACAATTTATCAAGACTAAGCCTTAAACATATTAATACTCTGATCAAACTGTATAAGTTGTTTATAGAACAGGATAAGTAATCAACTCAGGGGGAGCATAAGCTAAAGAACTTCTTATGAAAATTATGAAAGAATATATCACCATCTAAAGGGAGTTTCCATACCTTTTAATTATTTGTTCTAAATCAAAATTAATGTTTTGTCATCATCAAAAAGGGGGAGAGTGTTAGAACAAGATTTTGATTCTACTTCTCTGATAGAGTTTTGATGATAATAATATTTTATAAGAACAAATTATAACAATAAAATTATCTTCTCTGTGAAGGATAGAAGTTCTTATGAGAAGACAATCTCTAAGTTGCTCAGCATATTCTAATGCTATACAAGCTAAGCGCGTCACTCATAGAAGATCTGATGATAGATAGAAGTTCTCATCAAATACGTTTTTATAACTGCAAAATTCAAACATACTCTAATGTGAATTAAGTACATTTTGATTCTCATAATTAAAGGCAATTAAGAGGGAATTAAGAATAATGGCTTGGAACAATATCTTTTATTTTTGGAAGGACATTATGACTATTTACAATCTTCCAAAAATGACACCAAATGTTCTCAACGAATTTCTCCATCAAACGCTTATAAAAGGAGATCATTTGAAGAAATTGAAGCTTTTTCTTCCGCGCTCAAATATTTCTTATCAATTTCTTTTTATCTATTCTTAACTTTGTAAAAACTATCACTGTGTGATAATAGCTTTTTGAAGCAATTCAGTTACAACTTTTGTAAAACTCTTTGTAAAATTCCTTGAGTGACTAGTGTAGTTAGTAGACTCAAGAAGACTTTGACTATAGGTCTTAGTGGTTGTATTCAAGTTTTGAATAGTAGATTAAGACCTTGTTAAGAGAGGCAAATCACCTTGGCGGGTGGACTGGATGTAGTTTGAGTTCAAACGAACCAGGATAAATCAAAGTGTCTTTTTTTATCATTGGTTTTGAAAACCCAATTCCAACCCCATTTCCTTGTGTTTTTTTCTCTCCTTCAAGTAAAGGTGAATAGTTTGGTTGAAACATATAATGTTGTTGTTGTATTCCTCCTTGATGATAACGATGACGTTAATGTTGGTGTTGGTGTGTTAGGGTTGAAAACGATGAATCGATGATAATGACGATGATGAACAATGAACCAACGATGATGAACAATGATGAACGATAAACCGATGATGATGAAAGATAAACCGATGATGATAAACGATAAATGTTAGGGTTGATATGGTGTTTTGATTCTCAATACTAAACGTTAGGGTTGAAATGGCGTTTTGTATCGTTTCTCAGCAAAGAATGGCTGACGAGATAAGCTAATTAGCTTGATAAAAATGAATGAATGATACCCCCATGGGATATATTACTTACTAAATTAAATTTCACAAAGAAGTGTCAGTATATTACACAACGGTTCAGCTATGCAACCGTCATGGTATCACATTTATTTAAAAAGTAAAAATAAATAAAAATAAAAAGGCGCAGCGAAATGATAAAGAAACAAAATATTTTAGGGTGCTGAGATTCGAACCCATGAAAGAGTGATTATATAACCACGGTCGTATTTTTCCACCGTGATTATATCATATCAAAATTTTAATAAGTAAATAAATGAAAATATTCACGCGTTAATTAAAAGATGTCATCATGGTGGAAGGCAAACCGTGGTAGAATTAGAGATACCGAATGTTTATTTTATAGTAGTGTGATATCACCTCATACAAGGTCCAACATGAAGTCTTTCCCAAAGGACGCGGCTGAAGTCTTGCCCGAGGGTTTGGGCGAGACTTCATGTTCCTGAAAGTTTGATTTTTATTTTAATCATTTATAAAATAATATAAATAGAAGATACCAGTGAATTAACTGTATAAATTTTTTTACACTGATATAGTAATTAATCATTTACTTTTGTAATATATTATTAAAATTGAATCTAATATAAATGAAGTTGACGCTAAATGTTTGATAAATTGGTGTTTAAATTCAGATACAAATAAAAGTTACAAATTGATCTTAAAAAATTGAATATTGCACAAAATTGAATAGTTTTCGAGTGTTTCTTAATACACTCCTTGAGTTTCTATGGCACCTTGCAAATTTCCTTTTATGACCCCAGATTTTGGATGTGCACATTCGGACGCATATTTTTTCATTTGTTCCCGATGTGCATATTCGGAAGGCTCCACCGGATCTGCAGAACCGGAAAAACCAGAGTTAATTTTTTTTAAAATCAATTATTTGTTTTGTAGCGGATTTAATTTATCTTCGCAAATCAATATACATTCAAAAACATCCATATATAAAATAAAATGATATATATAATCATAATCATAATCTCTGTCAAAATACAGTACGAAAAAGTAAAAATAGTAGAATACATCAAACAAAAACTATTGCGTATGTCTAAGGATCTCTCCTGGATCCCATTCTCCTCTGCTCATACCAGCCATGTAATCTGCAAAGCATAATAAATAAACTAGAAATGTATAAAAATAATAAATAAATAAAAGAAAAAACCAAAAATTAAGGGAAAAACAAGTTTCTTTCGGATGTGCACATCCAAAAGTACTCCAAAATTTTAAATGTTGGAAACTTACGGATGTGCACATCCAGAATCAACCAACGTTGAAAACAAGTTTCTTTCATTTTCAAAATCGCAGTCATGGTTGTTGTCCCATGGAGAAGGGCGTTTTAATGCCCTAATCGTCCGTTTGAATCAGCATATAACACCTACATTGTCTCTAAACTATGTTTTACATACTACCTAACAATTTCTACACATAAATTTCAACTCTAAATCGATTATTCGTAAATAACTTTGAAACTCTAAAATTCGAAAACTAACTGATTAAGCTGAGATATAAAGGTTGTATAGTGTCTTGATCATTGTAGAAGTTGTTCTGCGCTGAACTCAAGTGAAAAAAATCGGGATTTGTGGGAATGATATTTTGAGAGTTTGAGAGAGTTTTTGAAATGAGAATGTGAAAAGTGGGGGAAGAGGGTATGACGCGAAGAGTTATTAGAAATACTTCCTGATGTGCACATCCGAAAGTTTCCTGGATATGCATATCTGAAATAAGACAACGTAAGTGATGCGTCCTGAAGTGCACAACCGAAAACAAGAGGCAAAAAAATAATTTTGTGTAGTGGCTAAGAAATTCAAGAAGTGTGTTAAGAAATCCTCTAATTTTATATGTGTTTGAATTTTAAAAGCTTCTCGTATCGGACCGAATTTTGATTTGATTTTTAAAACTCATTCAAATCAAACCGAAACACATTCATATATGTTAATATTTTTTACTTTTATTAGTATGATATATTTCTTCAATTTATCATTAGTTGATATTCAATTCATTTTAATATAATTTATTAGAATAATTTATCTATTTATTTTTATTATTATATTTGTTTCAAATATAACCGAGCGTTCATATTATATATATATATATATATATATATATATATATATATATATATATATATATATATATATATATATATATATATATATATATATATATATATATATATATATATATATATAAAAGAAATTTTGTGAGAAAAAAATATATTTCGCATAAATTAACGTTGCCAAATATAAAAAAAAACAAATTTATTTCAAAACAAGATAAAAAATTCTAATGGAGTACCCTTTTATAAATGCAATATAAATTTTGTGACGAAATTACTCATTATAATGGAGTTATTTTATAAAAAATAAAATCATATTTATCTTCTCATTAATTATTCCAATATTTTCCGTCATCTTTTGATAAAAATCTACTACTATATTTACGTTTAAATCGTGATTGCCTTTTATCTAATAAAAAAACAATGGTTATTTGAATAGCCTTAACAAAATCTAAATATTGACGTCATTTATATTTTCGGCATGAATATAGAACAGATAAATATATTGCGGTTTTGGAGGAAAGAATGACAGAAAGTGTATTTCTGATAGAATTTTCATCTATAAATATAAGATATATGGCTAGCTTAGAACCCTAGTCATGGAGCGTGATTGGGCAGACTTAGATTCACTTGCTCTCAATTTGATTCTTGAGAAGTCAATAGAACCAATCTATCACATTTGGTTTGGTTCTGTCTGCAAAAATTGGCACTCAGTTGCAAAGCTTAATCATCATCACAACATCAGAAGTAATATGCTGCCTATGCTAATGATCCCTTCAGAGAAGAGTACAGAGAAGCGAAAACTGTATAGTGTTGTAACAAATAGAGTGTATCCCTTTGAATTGACAATGCTTAACAAAAAGAGATGTTGTGGCTCAAGTTATGGATGGCTTGCAACAGTTGATGCAGATAATATCATAACATGGGTGAATCCGTTTAAAAATGTAGCTCCTATTATTTTACCATGGATTGATATTTATATGAAATATAAACACTGCGAATTTAACATTCATAAGATTACTTTGTCTGCGGATCCTATCACAAGTCCAAATGATTATGTTGTTGCAGCGATTTATACCAATCGCGGTGCTTTAGCTTTTATTAAAGCGGGACAAGAGGTTTGGACATATATACAAGAAAACATCCATTTTGGTTTCGTTGATGTTACATTCTACAATGGTTTGGTTTACGCGGTAGATCGATGGAAAAAAATTGTCTCTTTTGAACTTTGTTACTCAAGTGACCCTCATGACATTTTTGGTAGGGAAAGAAGAAATCCAAATGTTGTTTTAGAAACTAGTGAAGATGAAATTTATTCTCCTTTAACTTATCTAGTGAAATCTTTGGAGGGAGAGTTGTGGATGGTAAGAAGGTTTATAACTAGAGAGGAAGACAATATAAACAAAGGTACTAAAAAATTTCATGTATTTAAATTGGAATTAGATGACAAAGGTGAGAAGGTTATTCACTTGTTAAAACTTGAGAGTTTGGGAGATAATGTTTTATTTGTGGGTGATGGTGATTCAACAGCTTCATATTTTTCAAATTCTCTACAAAAAGATTCAATCTATTATTCTGATAATTATTTTGATGATGAGCCTGATTCTTATCCTCAAGGTCCTTTTGACTTAGGAGTCTATAATGTTAAACATGGAAATTTTGGCCTTCATTGTCCTTACAAACCTTATTTCAAGAATATGGCACCTCCTATGTGGATTGCGCCATGTTTTAAGTAGGATTGTTGAATGTTTTGATTGATTATTTTATTAGTTTTGTTTGTTATAAACATGGAAGCTTTGAGTATAGATTTTTAACTTTTTCTCTTTATATCTTTGAGTATAGATTTTTAACTTTTTCTCTTTATAAATAATTATAACTTTTTCTCTTTATATCTTTCAAATGGCAAAAGGATAAAACTAAGGGAACTAAGACACAACCCTACATTGTTCATTAAAATGGTGGTCCTAATGGTGAGTGAGGTTTTTCTAATCCTAAAGAGCAAAAGAAAAAGAAAGAACAAAAAGGATGCAACTTACTTCCTAAGGAAGATAAGTTGGTCCTAACAAAGGGGAATCTTACCAATCACAAATATGGAAATAAAAGGTGAATTAAATGCATAAAGAAAATGCATAAGAAATAAAAGGATAAGGTGTAAGGAAACATACCTTTCCCTCCCTACAAAACAAAGATTAGTATTGCATTTCATTAGAAATAATAAAGCAAACTCACACCAATTAAATCCTACTAAATCTAGGACTCAATCTAAACTCTATCTTACTTCCAAAAGAACTAAAAAAATGCTAAAACAAAATTCAGCACCTATTACAGCCCCTAAAGTAAAAACAGCTAACAAAAAAATGTATAACACAATGTAACTTTCTACATATCACAATCAGCATGTAAAGATAGGTGTAGAAAGTCACATACAGCATACAAACACACATTTTACAGCTACTGCACTAACAAACAGCTATGAAAACATGGGACAGATTTGATTCTTTTTTCATTTTTATGTACAAGGTAAGTGATAAACAACACATTAATGTCAATTAACATGGATTTACACACATCACAACATGTGAAACTTGATTAACAAGTGATCATTTATTATCATGCATTTATTTGTTAAAAAGAACAATGATCAACAAGAACAACCACACTTTTCCATATTGCACAAATAAGCATTTTGTCATGAAATTGAACAAGTATCACTACAAGCCTCAATTATTACACATGCATGGCATAAAAATCAGAATTGAATTCATGCCAATAAGTGATCCCTTAAGCATAAGAAGCATGCATGAACATGTGAAACACTTAATTACTTTTAAGCAAAAAATCAACATGTACCACTTAATCATTTAATCAATCCAACGAGCAAGGATCACAACTATGAAGCACAAATCAATTTTAAGTGAGCATTTAACGTGTGAAACAAATGATTAAAGAGTAGCAATACACATCAAGAATCAATTATAGCACATATGTATATTTAACACAAAACATAGAAAAGTGAATGGAATCATGTCGAAACGACTCGAAACAAATGAATCGGCTACTGGAAATATACCCAAAAATTCCCTAAAATCAATACCTAAGCATACCTGAACATTAGAAGCATAAAGAAACAAGAACAAGCAAGAAAATAAGCTAAAAATCCAAAAACTAATTGCGTTAACCGGTTAACCAAATTGGTTAACCCGTTAACGGACCCCAGACAACATTAATCTGGCAAAAAACGCATGTGTTAACTGGTTAACCAAATGCGTTAACCGGTTAACACTGAACAGAAAGTGAAAAATTGTTTGGATATAAGTGCTTTTGGCCACAATCTTACTTCTAAACGACCCTAACACACATCTAATCATGTTAACACGAATTTCTACTCAATTAGGGTTTATTAACACATGCTAGAACCTATAACAAGCTACAACCTAACTTCTAATCCATTAAAATCCATAAATCGCAAGCAAAACATAACGAAAATGTAATGAATCACAAGTAATACGAAAAGCACTTAAAGAATGCCAAAATGGCGAGATGGAAAGAATAACTTAAATCAAGCATAGTTTTAGATCACCAACCTACGAAGCGGAGAAGTGCTTCGGTAAATGTTGCAAGATCAGAGCTTGATCGAAGAGAAACCTGAAGAATCCGCAACTACGCAAAATAAATGCGTTCTTGATGCTTGAGACTCCTTGCACTTCCGATAAGTAGAAATCTTCACAAAAATCAATAGATTCTTCTTCTTCAATGCACAAATCAAGGGCTGTTGGAGGCTAAGCTTTAAGATCTTCAAGTTTCAATGTGAAACTTGAAGAGCTTCTTTGAAAAAAGCTTTGGTGAAAAGGGAAACGGAGGAAAAGGGAGAGAGAAAAGTGATTCTAGAAATTATGAGAGAGTGAAAAATTGGGAACCTTTTGCATTGAAGTGATTAATGTTTATATAGAGGCTAGGCTTGGAGCTAGGTTTGGGAATGGAGTTAGGTTTAGGAATGAAGTTAGGTTTGTAGTTAGTTAGGGTTAGGGTTGGAGAGGGAATATTCCTTGGAATATTCTATGGAATGCTCTAGAAGGTTGTGGAACATGGTAGAAGAATCCAAAGGAAATGGAGTGGAATTGAAGTGGAAAAACAAGAGGGAAAGGAATGAAAGGAAATGTGGAAGGAAAATGGAGGGAAAGGTGAAATCAACCACTTTTCAAATGATTTTTTTTCTTCAAAAAAGGTAGGTTTTGTTTCTTGATTTTTTTATGATTCCTCCATAATTTCCTAATCAAATTTAAACCATAGGATCCTTGTAATCCTAATTTCATGATTTTGATCTCAAAAAGTCAGGAGTTGACTTTTTACTCGATCCTTGATTTTCAATCCACTTGACCAATTGAACCTCTTCCAAAATGATTCCATGAATGAAATTTCAACCCTAGACACTTGACATCATGTAGAAAACAATGGAATCAACTTTGGATCAAAATTTCACTGAGAAGCCCAGTAGAATAGAAACCCTAATTTGGTCCCTTTTCATCAGGAGATGTTGCACTGCTTGCCTCCTTTGATCAATTCAATTCGTTTCAGGATTTGTGCCATCAAATGAATACCTGTGGGATGTTGTGAACCCTTTGCACAAGGTTGAGGAGCTTTGTAACCCCTCGGTTGTCTTCGTATAGCCTTCAATTGCTCCAATCAATGATCACATGCCTATGCCTCAATTATGATGAACATGATGCAATATTTTTTATGGTTACTTGAACTTGTTTATGCTAAATGCTATGCAAAATATTGAGAAAATGAGAGGGAAATTTTGAGGTATTACAGCTGCCCCTATTCAATCATCTGTAGACCTGAATGAATAATTGCAATGGCTTTTAGACATCCAGGGTATGAAGTGATTGAATACTCGAATAAAACCTAGAAATTTGAACTCTGTGGATGAGGAAAATGTCATATGCTTTTATTCAATATTGTTTTTTTCTTCTCTTTTTTTTTGTGAACTCTGATAAAGCAATGGAAATAGAACAAGGTGAAACGGGATCGTTGTACATAAACGAGAGCCCAGGCAAATAGGACCGTTGTACAAAACGAGAACCTGCGACGCGACTGTTGTACAAAACAAGACGCGGAATGGGGGGCATGTTGTACCAAACAGGGCTTAAAAACGAGACCATTATACAAAACAAAACTCGACGGTGGAATGGGATCGTTGTACATAAGCGAGAGCCCCGACAAACAGGACCATTGTACAACACGAGAACATGCGACGCGACTGTTGTACAAAATAAGACACGAAATGAGGGGGCTATTATACCAAACAGGGCATGAACGAGACTATTGTACAAAACGGATCACGATGGTGGAATGGGATCATTGTACATAAACGAGAGCCCGGGAAGACAGGGTCGTTGTACAAAACGAGGGCCTGCGACGCGACTGTTGTACAAAACAAGACGAGGAATGGGGGCCTGTTGTACCAAATAGGGCTTAAAAATGAGACCATTGTACAAAACAGAACTCGACGGTAGAATGGGATCGTTGTACATAAACGAGAGCCTAGGCAAACAGGGTCGTTGTACAAAACGAGAGCCTACGACGCGACTGTTGTACAAAACAAGACGCGGAATGGGGGCCTGTTGTACTAAACAGGGCTTCAAAAATAGACCATTGTACAAAACGGAACTCGACGGTGGAGTGGGATTGTTGTACATAAACGAGAGCCCAGGCAGACAGGACCGTTGTACAAAACGAGAGCCTACGACGCGACTGTTGTACAAAACAAGACGCGGAATGGGGGCATGTTGTACCAAACAGGGCTTGAACGAGACCATTGTACAAAACGGAACTCGAAGGTGATGACAAACCTTGACTTGGATAGACAAGGATGCTTGGCAAATGGTATTGGTTGAAGGGACGTAAAACACAAGGAAGGGGGGTTGGAATTGGGTTTTCAATAACTAATAAAAAATGACTTAAAATACTCTTTAATTTATCCTGATTTGTTTGAACTCAAAGTACATCCAGTCCACCCGCCAAGGTGATTTTGTCTCCATCAATGAGGTCTTAATCCACTATTCAATATTTGAATACACACAATGACCTACAGTCAATGTCCTCTTGAGTCTTCTGACTTAAACTAGTCACTCAAGGAAAGATTCTTATCTTTTACAATGATAATAAAAAGTAACTAACTTGTTTCTAATAAAGCTATAATCACAAGGTGATTTGTTATAAGAAATGTATGGTGCAATATGTAAGTCGTAGGAGCCAGTGCTTTTACTCTTCAAAATGATTCCTTTATATAATGCTTGATTTGATGAGACCGTTGGAGACATCTTGAGCCAATTATGGATATTAGTTAATACCATAAAAACCTTCCATAATCAAAGATATTTATTCCTGTTGCACCCCAAAATTTGCCCTCACAATACAAGACTTTGTGTTCTAAGAAGGTTCACAAGGTTCACAAGTTCTCTAACACTTGCATAACCTTTCATGAAGTTCATAAAGTCCACAAGCTACTTTATGAAGGTTCACAAGGTTCACAAGTCCCACAGTGCTTTCAATACCTTTCATGAGGTTCATGAAGTCTACAAGTCACTTCTTGAAGGTTCACAAGGTTCACAAGCTTTTCAACACTTACAAGACCTTTCATGAGGTTCATGAAGTCTACAAGTCACTTCTTGAAGGTTCACAAGGTTCACAAGATTCACAATGATTACAAAGCTTCCCTGAGGATCATGAGGTCTACCAAGCCACTTCATGAGGTTCACAAGGTTCACAAGCTTCACAATACCTCCCATGAGTATCACAAGACATTTCATGATGGTTCACAAGGTTCACAAAGTTCACAATTGGTCAAAGAAGTTGACATTTCCCTCAGACAATGCACCTCCTAAGCAGTGCATCCAAAACTAGGGTTTTGACTTTAATCAGGCTAAATGGACTTCCAATACCTCAAGTGAGTTTCATAACATCTTATATGTATATAAGAACCCCCATGACAAGTTTCAAGACTTTTCTCAAAAGTTTGCTCAGTCAGATGATCAGATAAGTCAAAATCAGTCAATGCAGTTAAAAAGTCAAACTGAGGTCAACTGTGGTCAAACCAAAGTCAAACTTCATGATTTTTTGCCAACATCAAGTATATGAAGTAAAATTCATCATTTGATCAAGGGTTGATCATGATTCATCAAGGAGATTCCAGATCATCAATAATCAGGAGTTTCTAAATTAGGGTTTCCTCAGTAAAAGTCAACTGAACTTTGACCAGGCATAACTTTCACATACTTCATCACCAAGTCTCCATCCAAAGCTCATTTTGAAGGAAATTGAATTCTCTACAACTTTGATGTTGAAGGTTAAGCCCAAAAATGCTTCATTTGAAAGATATGATCTAAGACATTATAGGTCATTTCAAAAGTCAACAAAAAGTCAACAGCTTCAAAAGGGCATAGCTTGAGATTGGTAAATGATATGGACCTGAAACCAATGGGGTTGTTTAGAGGACTCTTCAAGCTTTCCAAAAAGTCCAAGAACACCCTCATACCCTTAAAATTGAGGGAGATGTGCCTTTGCAAAGTTGGACAATTTTGTGATGGTTTATATTGAAAAGGGAGGTTCAAAATCATTTCTTTTCAAATGGGCCACCCAAATTGTGACCCAATCCACTTCATAAAGCCATGCACGAAATTCCCATGATATTTTCATAATTTTTATTTTATTTAATTAATTTATTATGATTTTTAATTCTTAAAATCATCTTAAAATTAAATAAAATATTAAATTTGAAAATTAAATTGGTTTGTTAGTTCTAGAAAGTTATAAAGTTCATATGGAGCAAATTGATACAAGAATCATGAGGATTGGCTCAAAATAGAAAGCTTTGGTTCACAAATATTGGATTTTCATGGCATGATCTTTCTCAATCTCAAAATATCAAATCTTCCACTAAATCAATCAATTTTCTTAACCTAATGGACTCACTTATATATACTGATCATAAACCCTAGCTGAGACACGAATTTGAGCAGCCAAGAGGTAAGAACAAGAACACAAAAATTCTTCAAAAAGTGAAATTCGGTTTTGGAGATTTGAAGCATTACAAGGTATTCTAAGAATGTGGTTGGCTTCCTGGATCATCATGGAACCTAAACCAATCATCACATTGCCATATATCATCATATATTGCCGTACCCGAATCAAATTTGACATTGCATTTCAATTTTTCGATTATGACTATTTGTGCATCATTAACGAATTTTGTTTGATCTTTTATGCTTGTGAGGTCCCAAGGATTGTTTCTGGACAATTGGATTGAAGAATGAGTGTGTAAATCGCAAACGGCCATGTTAGGGTTTATGACCTCATAATTAGGGTTTCATGTTTGAATGTATATAAATCAATTCTAAAAACATAGGATTGTTGTGTGAACTCTGTGGATTGTGAATCACTAATCAATTTCATAAATCAGTAGTGTTTAGTACAAGTTTGAATTTTCGCAGGTTGAAGAACATGAAGAACACCCAGGAAAATTCGCAGGTAAATTTGTAAATGTTTTCGCAGGAAATTTCGTAAGTCCAGAGGAAGAAGAAGAAGTTTGCCGCGCGTTTAAATAATTCAAATTTGGATATTATATTTTTTGATTTTGTTTCAATCCAATATCACCAGCGCGTCTGTGGTCTGGTGGTAAAGCTGGAATGAATACGCTATAAGGGCCACGGTTCGAATCATACTAGGGCCATTGTTTTTGTTTATTTTTTCAGGAATCAAGGAGGCTTAAAATATAATGATGCAAAGCCAACGAATGGATAGATTGGCTCTTCCAGCCGGGTGGTGAGATGCGCGTTTGTGAATATGAGGGTCCTGGGATCAAATCCTCCCCAGGCCCTTTTGTTCTTTTTATTTTTCTATGGAATTTTCAAGATCAGAACATAAAAGAGTCTGGATTCATTCTTCTAGCACCTGCGCCTGGCTGGCCTGGTGGTTCTTGTTGCTGCCTGCAAGCAAGAGGTCCTGGGATCAAATCCCATCAGGTTCCTTTTCTCTTTTTTTTTTTTTTTGTTTTCTTTTTGTTTTCTATATTAATTCAATTAATTTAAAATTATAAAATATGTATATGTATTATATAACTTAATTAATCTTAAAATAATTCTTTAAAATATAATAACACTCTTGTTTTTTTATTTAGAATTTTATTTTGTATAATTTATGTTAATTAAGATAATGTTATGTAAATATTAAAAATAAATTTGTATAAATATATAAACCCTAATCCTAAAACCCTAAAAAATATTTTTCTAACAAACCCTAATTTATATTTCAAAACCTAATTCTATTTTTTTTAATAATTTATTTTCTAATTCTTATTATAATTATTATGTATATAATTTTTAATATAGTTAATTTTTGTAAATATAATTATAAGTCAAATTAATTTCCTGTTAATATTTAGAAATAATTTAATTTAGGATAATTATATGATTAAAAATAATTTGTAAATATAATGAATAATAGAAATTGAATATGCTATTTAAAAATCCATCTTTTTCTTATAATATGCATATAAATTGTAAATATATATTTATAATAATTAGAATTTTGTAATTATACTCTATTTGAAAATAATTTAATATTTAATATGTGAACTGAAAAATATTTGGTTATGTATGTTAATTCTTGGTTTTTATTATTACTAATTATATTGTTACTAATTTTTGTCTATTATAATTTTATTTATCATTCTATTTTTTTATATTTCTAATCTTTGTTTATTATTTCTAATTATTCTTATTATTATTTTACTAACCACATTATTTTGCTTTAATTTTCTATTATTAATTTTTATTATCACTAACCCCTTTATTATTTACATTTTATTGTTTAATTTTCTATTTTTATTCATTATTATTTTGTAATTGTTTCCCGGTTGTAATTTTTTGTAATTATTTTATTTATTATTGCAATGGTTAGTAATTAGGGAGTGTTAACTTGTATGTAATATTAAAATCAATTTAGATAATTCTTAAACAAAGATAATTAATTTAAACACTTCACACACGTAAGTCGATTTAAAATCGCCGTCTCACTTTCTAAGGATATCCCTCTCGTTGCCTACGAATAATGGTTAAGTGGGGTGTATAAAAGCAAGTCCCTCGAATAAAAATCATCAAAGTCCCTTATGTTGCCTATACGAATCGAGTCCCTTCGGAAAAGATGATGATAGTCCCTTATGAATGCTTATTACACCCCACCATTGCCTTAAAGATCAAATTGTCCCTCATATGTCCCTTAAACATCCAAAGTAAGGACTACTTACTCCATTATAGTAGGGATAGTCTTACTAAGGAAAGAATAAAAAGCAAGAAAGACCTTTAAACATTAAGGTAAGTTACTTTTAAGTACTTAAGCTCATTTCAAAACTTTCTTCACACTTAAACAATTTTCAAACAAAATTTTCAAACATGTTTTTAACACATCCTTACATGGATTATTTATTAACTATTCTGAAAATTCTTTTATTCACACACTACACTTTCAAAACAATTCAAAAGTGAGCTTAAGTACCTAAGAGCCCATGGATAACCATGGATGAAAAGGGTGCTAACACCTTCCCTTTTCATAACCTACCCCCCGGACCCAAAATATTCTCTAAGGTCTTTCCTGTTCTTTTATAACCTTTCCTTATGGATAAAATAAAAGTCGGTGGCGACTCTTGCTATCCGCAACATTGTTTTAAAGTCAGTTCACCGGGTTACAGAACTGGCGACTCTGCTGGGGATCTATTTAAGAGGGGTACCCTTAGGAATTAAGATCACTTTGAATTGTTTGCCTTGTTTGCTTTATATTATCTTGTTGGGGTGCTCTTATGTGTGAAAGATCCTAACCCGGATCTATTGTACCTTAGGTAAATGGCAATAGACCAAGGAAACTGTACGGCGTATACCGATATGGTTGATCTGGTGGCCATAGTTAGTGCGACTTCTTGGTTGGTGCTTATATTCCTTAAGTCAAGTTGAGGATAATATTGAGGCTGCCATACGTTGTCAAGGCACTAACTAACTTTTAGAACCCTAGTTAACTCATCTTGGCCTTTAGAAAGTAGTGAGGTAGCCGGCTTTGGTGCAGACTGAAGTTGGTTGACACTCGATGCTACACTCATTGAGATCTTAAACTTGGAGGGTTTTGGTTGGCAAGTAAGTTGCTTTCTGATCAACCACCCTGGTGAAGGATCAATGATATTGAGATCCCTTAGAACCCGGTTACTTTTGTAGGACAGGATGAACCAACTAAACTTCAGGGGAGGGTACTTACCTTTAAACCTCATGCAAGCCTTTAAACCTAGGGCTATGGTGTGACTTGTTTGTGTGTGCCACATGTTTGTGATTGAGCATTACATCATGACATCATCATGCATCATGAGCATATCATTTTCCCTAACCATTTCAAGGACCAAGGGATTTATCTTTGTTCTTTGTTGCAGGTCATGGCTTCTGTTCGTAGGAACACCATCAGGATCAACTTTGTGGGGATACCTCCCAAGCTTAAAGAGTTGGTTTCTCAAGTGTCTGATCACTCCCGGTTCAACAAGAGACATGGTCACCTATTGGACCTAGTCACTTCAGGATTCAGTGAAGACATGATGAGTGTCCTATTTCAGTTCTTTGACCCTAAGCACCATTGCTTTACATTCCCTGATTATCAGCTGGTCCCAACCATGGAGGAGTTCTCTAAACT
This sequence comes from Lathyrus aphaca, assembly GCA_963966055.1. Taxonomy (NCBI): domain Eukaryota; kingdom Viridiplantae; phylum Streptophyta; class Magnoliopsida; order Fabales; family Fabaceae; genus Lathyrus; species Lathyrus aphaca. The sequence continues at coordinate 425,370,740 of OZ014523.1, read as the reverse complement.
TCTGGGTATCCCTGTTCTTGATCAGAAACCATTCACAGGTTTAGAGAAGGAACTTAAACCAGAGGTCATTGCTGCAGCTCTACATCTGAAGAAGTCTGACATTGTTCTAGAGACGAGAAGTGGAGTCAAGGGTATTCTTGCCAAGGTATTAGTGGATAAAGCTCAAATGTTCTTGAAGGCCATGAGCCATGATGCTTTTGAGGAGATCTTAGCCTTGCTGATATATGGCTTAGTATTGTTCCCCAATCCAGATCAGTTCATAGATGTTCATGCCATCAACATTTTCCTGAGTCACAACCCAGTGCCTACATTGCTTGGAGATATCCTACATTCTCTTCACACCCGTACTACAAGGGCAAGAGGAACTTTGATGTGTTGCATACCTTTACTCTCTAGGTGGTTTATTTCTCACCTTCCTCGCTCAGTAATGAAGAATGAGCAAGGGTTCAGATGGTCCAAGAGGATCATGTCACTATCTCACTCAGACATCCATTGGTGCTCCAGATCTATGGAGAATGTTACCATCATTGACCGTTGTGGGGAGTTTCCTAATGTGCCACTTCTAGGCATAAGAGGAGGCATCACCTACAACCCCTGTTTAGCTTTACGACAGTTTGGTTACGCTCGGAGCGATGGTCCTCATGACATGTTGATTCAGGGCATTGTGTTTGATTACGACAACGATCTTCAGGGTTACCGTCAGAGATTTATACGAGCTTGGGGAAAAGTAAACAGGGTTGACAGCAAGACACTGGAGCCTAAATATACTATTCCTATGGAGGCTTATCTCAGATGGGTACGATCTCGTGCTCAGACGCTCATGATGCCATATCCTGCCATCCTACCAGTTACCATGGAACCTGTTGCTGAAGGAGATACTGCTTATACTATCCTTCACCCAGACATGCCTACTGATAAGGAAGACTTGCAGAGATCATGGATCCAACTGAAGGAGCAAAGGGATACTTTCGAGGCTCATTACAAAGCAAGCCAAGCAAGAATCCTAGAGCTCACAAAGCAACTTCACGAAGAACGGAACCTCAACTCATACCTCAACACAAAGAGGAAACGTCCATGGGAGACTTAAAACCCCATCTTTTGTACTTATTTCATTTCCATTTTTGTAAGCCTAAAAAGGCAAAACAAGTTATTACTAATAAAAAGTTACTTTCTTGTTTGTTTAAGCAAATTTAAATCCTGCGGTCCTTGAAAACATTGCATATGCATTCCCATACCATTTCATTGCATCACAGGTTTACAATTGTGCACAGGTTTCTCATCTTCTCGCTGTTTATTTCAGCAATGGCACTTGAACAATCAGTTAAGGATCTTCAGGCACAGAATGCACAGTTCCAAGAGCTGATCTTGAACCTATCCAAGGGGCAAGATGATTTGAAGGCACTGCTGGCCAAGAAGACTAAGAAGACTAGAAGGTCTGCTGGGTTGCTCAACATGGGAAGAAGATTCAAGGGTCCTGTCAAGACTAAGGAACAGATTGAAGACTATGAATCTGAGGAATCTGAGAAAGAGGGAGGCAGTCTCCACAACACTATGGGGGACTCTGATTCTGAGGCTAATTACTACCATGAGCCTAATGAAGACAAGTTCAAGAGGTTGGTGGATAGGATGGATGCTATGGAATTGCAGAAATCATCTGGGCTGGATTTTGAAGATTTGAGTTTGATATCCGGGGTTGTGATACCCATTGGTTTCAAAGTTCCTACCTTTGTTGTTTATGATGGGGTCTCCTGTCCCAAGCTGCACTTAAGGTCTTATGTCAGAAGGATTCAACCTCACACTGCTGACAAGAAGTTGTGGATCCACTTTTTTCAAGAGAGCTTATCTGGAGCTCAGCTGGAGTGGTATTATCAGTTGGAGAGTGTCAACATCAGAGATTGGAATGATCTTGCTGAAGCTTTCTATAAGCAGTACCAATATAATGCTGACTTAGCCCCCACACGCATGCAGCTGCAAAGCATGTCAATGGGTGCCAAAGAAAGTTTTAAGGAGTATGCTCAGAAATGGAGAGATTTAGCTGGAAGAGTTCAACCCCCTTTGACTGACAGGGAATTGGTTGACATGTTCATGTGTACGCTGAATGGTCCGTTTTACAGTCATCTCATTGGAAGCTCATCATCTGGCTTCACTGAGTTGATTATGACAGGAGAGCGAGTAGAGAATGGTATCAAGAATGGTAAGATCCAAGTGGGTGCTTCTTCATCAGGTGCTGCAAAGAAGCCTCCCACTGGAAAGAAGGAATCCAATGCTGTTTATGGTCACCCTGATCGTAACAAAAGGCATCAGTCTGTTAGTGCAGTGCATATTTCAAATCCAACTCCTGCAACAACAGAGCAGCCTCAGGGACACCAACCAAAGACTAGAAGACAGTTCACGAGAATCAACATGTCAATGGCTCAGGCATTGCAACACTTGTTGAAAGCTGAACTCATTACTTTGAGGGAGGCTCCTCAGAATCCCAATGTTACTTCTCCCAAGTACAATCCCAATGCACGATGTGCATATCATTCAAACTGTCCAGGACATGATACTAATAACTGCTGGGTCTTGAAGAACAAAATTCAGGATATGATTGATGCTGGAGAAATTGAATTTGATCCACCAGGTACTCCAAATGTGATTACGGCTCCAATGCCAAATCACGAGAAGACTGTCAATGCCATTGATGAAGATATTGATGAAGATCTGCATGTCTATTCAGTTATGGAGTTGAGCACACCATTGTCTGTTATCAAAAAGAGGTTAGTACAAGCTGGGATCTTTCCAGGTTGTCGTGAAGATTGTCTGTATTGTACCTATAAGCCGGATAGTTGCTTCATTTTGAGAAATGGTATTCAACGTCTCATGGATAAGTATACTATAGTATTTGAAAGAAGACCAGCATCTGTAGAAGATATGGTGGATCGTCTGACTCAGGGTAAGAAAATTGAAGAGGTTGATATGGTTGACAAAGTACCGGTAAGAATCACTGCAAGGAAGCCCATCAAGATCTCTCATCAGGGTCCTATCAAGATTACGGCTGAAGGTCCTGTGAAAGTTGTTGCTGAAGCCAGAGTGGCTCCTCTGATCATTACCACTCCTGGTCCTATTCCTTATACATCTGACAAAGCTGTGCCTTGGCACTATGGGTCTGACGTTTACATCCATGGTGTTAAGCAAGAGCCTGTAGCTGATGTGCCTGCTGACATTGATAATATTGCTGGATCTAGCAAGATCACTCGTAGTGGAAGAGTCTTCTCTCCTCCAGATCTTTCAAAGAATACAGCTACTCCTGCTGTTACTTCCACCACTGATGCTCGGGGCAAAGGTCCTGTAATTGAGCCTGTATCTACTGATGTTCCAGCTGCTGATGACCTCTCTAAGCAAATGGAAGAAGTATTGAAAATCATTCGCAAGAGTGATTATGACGTTGTTGACCAATTGGGGCATACTCCCTCAAAGATTTCTATGCTCTCCCTGTTATTATGTTCTGAGGCTCATGCCAAGTCATTGATCAAGTTTCTAAAGATGGCTCATGTGCCCAGTGCAATTTCTGTGGACCAATTTGAAAACTGTGTTGCCCACCTGACCTATGACAATGGGTTAGGATTTTCTGATGCTGATTTGACCCCTGCCAAGAGGGATCATAACAGGGCCTTGCATATTTCAATTGAATGCAGGGGCACTACCCTGTCTCATGTACTGATAGACAATGGTTCCTCTCTGAATGTGTTGCCCAAGGAAGTCCTGAATAAGCTGAGTCCTGAAGATACTGTGTTGAAGCCCAGTAATATTGTGGTAAAAGCTTTTGATGGTTCTAGAAGAGTAGTGCATGGGGAAATTGATCTTCCAATCAAGGTTGGCTCTCAGGTGTTTACTGCTACATTCTATGTGATGGATATTCGTCCTTCATACTCTTGTCTGCTTGGTCGTCCCTGGATCCATGGGGCAGGTGCTGTGACCTCTACATTGCACCAAAAGTTGAGATATCCGGTGAATGGAAAGGTTGTTACTGTCTTTGGAGAGGAAGAATACTTTGTCAGCCATGTAAGCACTTTCAAGTATCTGGAAGTAGAAGGTGAATACATTGAGACTCCGTGTCAGTCATTTGAAGTGGTTCCCTGGGTTGTTAATGATTATGTAACTCCTCCTGCTGTGAAGAAAGTTCCTGTGGTCATCAGAAAACCTCCAACAATGGCAATGGCCTCCCTCAATGATGCTAGAGCTGTGGTGGATGAAGGTGGTTGTACTATTTGGGGTCAGCTTCCTGATATTCCATACAAGTCTGACAAGTTTGGTTTGGGTTTCACTGCAGAGTCCCAGAAGGCTGTTCGTCGTGCTCGTGCTGCTCGTATCACCAATCAAGGGGTTATCAATGCTGTGGGAGATCAAGATGAAGACTACAACTTGGATGCATGGATTTTTCCTACTGTGGGTGCTGGACTCAATAATTGGAAAGCTGAAGATGTTATCCCTATCTCCTTTAGTCAGGAGTAAATACTATTACTGTGTTATGTTTTTAAATTTGTAATTTCTTGAACAATAAAACTTTCAAGCCATGTGCCTTACCCGGGGCACAATGGTGTGCTTGTTACGGGCTGTCATTTCATTTGCATACTTCATTCAATAAAATCAGTGGACGTTTCGTTTTCGTAAATATTGTGTTCCTTGTCTTTCTTTTCTTTTATTTTTGCTTTATCAGCTATGTGTTCTTACACACACCCACATCACTAAATGCAGATCCTCATCCACTCTGGATCCTGTTGATAACAGTTCTACTATTGCCAATTATAATTTCGAGAATCCGATCTATCAAACTGAAGACGGGAATGAGGACGATTGTGAAATACCTGTAGAGCTTGCTAGGTTGTTACAACAAGAAGAGAAAGCTATACAGCCATATGAAGAGCCAGTCGAAGTTGTGAATCTGGGAACTGAAGAAAACAGAAAAGAGGTCAAGATAGGGGCTGATTTAGAGAACAGTGTCAAGAGCAGGTTGATCCAGATGTTATGTGACTATGTGGAGATCTTTGCTTGGTCTTATGAAGATATGCCAGGGTTGGATACAGACATTGTGGTTCACCGTTTGCCAGTGAAAGAAGATTGTCGTCCAAAGAAGCAGAAGGTTCGTCGTATGCGTCCTGAAATGTCAGAAAAGATCAAGGCAGAGGTAATGAAACAATTCAATGCAGGGTTCTTAGCAGTGACTTCTTATCCTCAGTGGGTCGCAAATGTGGTACCGGTTCCTAAGAAAGATGGTAAGGTACGTATGTGTGTAGACTACAGAGATTTGAACAAGGCTAGCCCTAAAGATGACTTTCCACTTCCTCATATTGATATTCTGGTAGACAACACTGCTCAACATAAGGTATTCTCTTTTATGGATGGTTTCTCTGGTTATAATCAAATCAAGATGGCACCTGAAGATATGGAGAAGACAACATTTGTGACACAGTGGGGCACCTTTTGCTATAAAGTGATGCCATTTGGTTTGAAGAATGCAGGGGCAACATATCAGCGTGCTATGGTGGCTTTGTTTCATGATATGATTCATCATGAGATAGAGGTATATGTGGATGATATGATAGCTAGATCTCAGAATGAAGAGCAACATCTTGATCATCTGCACAAGTTGTTTGAGAGGTTGAAGAAATACAAGTTGAGATTGAATCCAAACAAGTGTACTTTTGGAGTTAGATCTGGAAAGCTCCTAGGTTTTATTGTCAGTGGAAAAGGTATTGAAGTGGATCCTGCAAAAGTGAAAGCTATACGAGAGATGCCAGCTCCCCGTACTGAGAAAGAGGTTAGAGGTTTCTTGGGACGATTGAACTACATTGCAAGATTTATTTCCCAATTAACTTCTATCTGTGAGCCAATTTTCAAGTTGTTGAAGAAGGATCATGTGATGGAATGGAATGATGAGTGCCAGACTGCCTTTGATGAGATCAAGAGATATTTGCTAGAACCACCAATTTTGATGCCACCAGTTGATGGAAGACCTTTGATTATGTACTTAACAGTGTTAGAAAACTCAATGGGGTGTGTGTTGGGGCAACATGACGAGTCTGGTCGAAAAGAGCAGGCAATATACTACCTTAGCAAAAAGTTTACCGACTGTGAAACAAGATACTCACTGCTCGAGAAAACTTGCTGCGCTTTGGCATGGGCTGCTCGCCGACTAAGACAGTATATGTTGACCCATACTACCTTGCTGATTTCAAAGATGGATCCAATTAAGTATATATTCGAGAAACCTGCTCTCTCCGGAAGAATTGCAAGATGGCAAATGATCTTAACAGAGTATGACATACAATACACTACTCAGAAGGCCATCAAGGGAAGTGTTGTTGCTGATCATTTGGCTCATCAAGCAGTGGATGATTATCAGTCAATGAATTTTGAGTTCCCTGATGAAGACATTATGACTGTTACCAAAGAACCTGGACAATATGACGGACCTGAACAAGGATCCCGATGGACTATGGTTTTTGATGGTGCCTCAAATGCACATGGTAATGGTGTTGGTGTTGTGATTAGTTCCCCTGAAGGTTGTCATACCCCGATTACTGCCAGACTTTGTTTCTATTGTACCAATAACATAGCTGAGTATGAGGCATGTATCATGGGTATTCAAGTTGCTATTGATATGAAGATTCAGTTCCTTGATGTGTATGGAGATTCAGCCCTGGTAGTGAGTCAGATTAAAGGAGATTGGGATACCAAGCATGATAATCTCATTCCCTACAGAGAACATGTGTTGTCTTTGATCCCACATTTCAAAGAGATTACCTTTGGACATATTCCACGAAGAGAGAATCAGTTGGCAGATGCATTGGCCACCATGGCATCTATGTTTGAGATCAGTTGGGATGATGAAGCTCCCAAGATTACCATTGATAGATTTGAGAAGCCTGCATACTGCAATGAGATTGACACAGAAGGGACAAAGGAGAAGCCTTGGTTTTATGAAGTAAAAAGATATCTCGAAGCTCAGGAGTTCCCTGAAGGGGCATCTGTCAAAGATAGGAAGTTCTTGAGGAGGTTTGCTGCTAAGTTCTTTTTGAGTAATGGGATTCTGTACAAGCGCAATCATGATTCAACTATGCTTCGTTGTGTGGATAAGAAGGAAGCAACTGAGATTATGGAAGAGATGCATGATGGGACCTTTGGCACTCATTCTAGTGGTCATACTATGGCAAAGAAGATATTGAGAGCAGGTTACTATTGGTCTACCATGGAAACTGATTGCTATCAACACTCCAGAACTTGTCACAAATGTCAAATCTATGCTGATAAAGTTCATGTACCTCCATCACCATTGAATGTGTTGACTGCTCCTTGGCCCTTTGCCATGTGGGGCATTGATATGATTGGTGAGATCAAGCCTACTGCTTCTAATGGGCATCGTTTCATCCTGGTTGCTATTGATTATTTCACGAAGTGGGTGGAGGCAGCTTCATATGCATCTGTAACTAAGAATGTTGTGGCTCGGTTCATTAAGAATAATCTCATATGTAGGTATGGCATCCCTGAAAGGATTATCACTGACAATGGCTCTAATCTGAACAACACTATGATTACTGATCTCTGCACGCAGTTCAAGATTAAGCATCACAACTCTTCTCCGTATCGTCCAAAGATGAATGGGGCAGTTGAAGCTGCCAATAAGAACATTAAGAAGATTGTACAGAAGATGACTGTTACTTACAAGGATTGGCATGAGATGTTACCATTTGCTCTTCATGGTTATCGTACCACAATACGTACTTCAACAGGGGCAACCCCATTCTCCTTGGTCTATGGTATGGAAGCAGTTCTGCCCATTGAAGTTCAGATCCCCTCCTTGAGAATCATGAAGGATGCAGGCTTGAATGAAGATGAGTGGATTCAGACTCGACTGGACCAGATAAATTTGATTGATGAGAAAAGGTTAGCAGCAGTTTGTCATGGCCAGATGTACCAGAAGCGAATGATCAAAGCTTTTAACAAGAAGGTTAAGCCAAAGGTATATCAAGCTGGTGACTTGGTAATCAAGCGTATCATATTACCACAGGGTGATCCTAGGGGCAAGTGGACTCCGACATATGAAGGACCATTTGTAGTCAAGACAGTATTCTCAGGAGGTGCCATGATATTGACTACAATGGATGGTGAGGACTTCCCACAGCCTGTAAACGCAGACATAGTTAAAAAATACTACGCATAAAAAGAGACCCGCTAGGTTGACTGGCCTAGGCAAAAATAAGGGCATCCCGGCAAACCAAAAGGGTTTGGGCAAAAATTAGGGATATATATGAAAAGATGTACACCCGGCAAGTCGAAAACCTGAAAAGGCGGCTTGGGCAAAAAAGGGTATCCCGGTGGATTGAAAACCCGAGAGGGCAATCCAGGCAAAAGTTAGGGATTAAAGCGTATGACTATGTCTCGTTTGGATCACTCATAAAACTGCAACCAGTTGTACTACTTATTCAAGCTCGAACAAAGATCAATCCAATCGTTTCCGTCTCAACAGCGAGAAGATGAGATACTTGAGTGGCAATAGTAGAATTGAAACTCAATAGGATTGTTTCCCACATAGCTGATTCTCTTTTGTAAAACTTTATGACAAAATCCTCTTACTAGGGTTTATGTCTCCTTGTACAAACTTACCCGTGTATGGGTCACTTTTGATATAAATAAATTCCATCTTTTGAATTCAGATTTACTTTTACCCTATTTACATAAGCAAAATGTCCATTGGTTGTGTTTGAATGTATGTATGCTTTTGAATATGATTAATGTTTACCAGAAATACATGTATGCTTTTGAATATGATTAATGTTTACCAGAAATACATGTATGCTATTAATATGATTAATGTTTACCAGAAATGCATGAAAATGCAGTAATAGTATTTACTAAGGACGAACGAGGGAAGGATTTCAACGAAGCTTCGCCGGTTCATCTTTACAAAACAATCACAAAACTCTCAGTAGGACTAGTCCATCTTCATAAAGTCTCATCTCCCCTGGAATTTATATCCATCTCTTTTATCCTCATACGGATATACGGGAAATTACTTTCCAATAAGGGTACGACGAACGAAGACGGGATGTTATACTTATCCTACTATCAAACGAAAACGAAGGTTATATATACCCTACTATCCCCAGCATACGGGATGTTATCCATACCTTACTATCCCCAGCATACGGGAGGTTATCTATACCCTGTTATACCCAGCAGACAGAGGTTATACATTCTTCAACAACGAATCGGGATTTATTTTCCCTGGCCAGCAGTGGTTATACGAAGATATCCAGACGTTTCCGGCAGTTGTCATATCATACATACATCATTTACATCATACCATAGCATATATATCCATATACATAATACATTACCTAAGTACATCATATCATACATGCATACATAAAGCATAAACTAATATTGTTGTACAGAATGCTACTTTGTTTTCAGGTTAGTTATCCAACAAGCAAACTTATGATCTTTGGGACTGCTTTATTGTAACCTCAGGGTTATTTTATCCTCCTGATGAGCTCATCATTATTTCAAGACTGCATTGGAGTTGTCATTATTGATGTCTCCATCCTCCTGAAATCAGTACTTCAAGACTGCATTAGAGTTATCATTATTGATTGCTCTATCCTCCTGAAGACATATCACATTATTATTTCAAGACTGCATTGGAGTTGTCATTATTGATGTCTCCATCCTCCTGAAATCAGTACTTCAAGACTGCATTAGAGTTATCATTATTGATTGCTCTATCCTCCTGAAGACATATCACATTATTATTTCAAGACTGCATTGGAGTTGTCATTATTGATGTCTCCATCCTCCTGAAATCAGTACTTCAAGACTGCATTAGAGTTATCATTATTGATTGCTCTATCCTCCTGAAGACATATCACATTATTATTTCAAGACTGCATTGGAGTTGTCATTATTGATGTCTCCATCCTCCTGAAATCATTATTTCAAGACTGCATTGGAGTTATCATTATTGATTGCTCTATCCTCCTGAAGACATATCACACTATTATTTCAAGACTGCATTGGAGTTGTCATTATTGATGTCTCCATCCTCCTGAAATCAGTACTTCAAGACTGCTTTAGAGCTTTCCATTGCTCTATCCTCATGAAGACATGCTGTTACATCAGTATTACTCCAGACTCCTGACAGCTTTCATTATACTACTAAAGAACTTTCCCCTAGTGGCATTTTTAAGCCTACTCAATCATGTTCAACCAACCATCAATATCACTCTATGCACTGGTGAGTGCAAATTTTTGGGCTTTTGTGTTCAATCCCCTTCAACCTTCCAGGTTACGACTGGCAAATATACCAATCTAACCCCTCAGGTTTCAGAAAATTGAACAGGGGCAGCTGTTGCACCCCAAAATTTGCCCTCACAATACAAGACTTTGTGTTCTAAGAAGGTTCACAAGGTTCACAAGTTCTCTAACACTTGCATAACCTTTCATGAAGTTCATAAAGTCCACAAGCTACTTTATGAAGGTTCACAAGGTTCACAAGTCCCACAGTGCTTTCAATACCTTTCATGAGGTTCATGAAGTCTACAAGTCACTTCTTGAAGGTTCACAAGGTTCACAAGCTTTTCAACACTTACAAGACCTTTCATGAGGTTCATGAAGTCTACAAGTCACTTCTTGAAGGTTCACAAGGTTCACAAGATTCACAATGATTACAAAGCTTCCCTGAGGATCATGAGGTCTACCAAGCCACTTCATGAGGTTCACAAGGTTCACAAGCTTCACAATACCTCCCATGAGTATCACAAGACATTTCATGATGGTTCACAAGGTTCACAAAGTTCACAATTGGTCAAAGAAGTTGACATTTCCCTCAGACAATGCACCTCCTAAGCAGTGCATCCAAAACTAGGGTTTTGACTTTAATCAGGCTAAATGGACTTCCAATACCTCAAGTGAGTTTCATAACATCTTATATGTATATAAGAACCCCCATGACAAGTTTCAAGACTTTTCTCAAAAGTTTGCTCAGTCAGATGATCAGATAAGTCAAAATCAGTCAATGCAGTTAAAAAGTCAAACTGAGGTCAACTGTGGTCAAACCAAAGTCAAACTTCATGATTTTTTGCCAACATCAAGTATATGAAGTAAAATTCATCATTTGATCAAGGGTTGATCATGATTCATCAAGGAGATTCCAGATCATCAATAATCAGGAGTTTCTAAATTAGGGTTTCCTCAGTAAAAGTCAACTGAACTTTGACCAGGCATAACTTTCACATACTTCATCACCAAGTCTCCATCCAAAGCTCATTTTGAAGGAAATTGAATTCTCTACAACTTTGATGTTGAAGGTTAAGCCCAAAAATGCTTCATTTGAAAGATATGATCTAAGACATTATAGGTCATTTCAAAAGTCAACAAAAAGTCAACAGCTTCAAAAGGGCATAGCTTGAGATTGGTAAATGATATGGACCTGAAACCAATGGGGTTGTTTAGAGGACTCTTCAAGCTTTCCAAAAAGTCCAAGAACACCCTCATACCCTTAAAATTGAGGGAGATGTGCCTTTGCAAAGTTGGACAATTTTGTGATGGTTTATATTGAAAAGGGAGGTTCAAAATCATTTCTTTTCAAATGGGCCACCCAAATTGTGACCCAATCCACTTCATAAAGCCATGCACGAAATTCCCATGATATTTTCATAATTTTTATTTTATTTAATTAATTTATTATGATTTTTAATTCTTAAAATCATCTTAAAATTAAATAAAATATTAAATTTGAAAATTAAATTGGTTTGTTAGTTCTAGAAAGTTATAAAGTTCATATGGAGCAAATTGATACAAGAATCATGAGGATTGGCTCAAAATAGAAAGCTTTGGTTCACAAATATTGGATTTTCATGGCATGATCTTTCTCAATCTCAAAATATCAAATCTTCCACTAAATCAATCAATTTTCTTAACCTAATGGACTCACTTATATATACTGATCATAAACCCTAGCTGAGACACGAATTTGAGCAGCCAAGAGGTAAGAACAAGAACACAAAAATTCTTCAAAAAGTGAAATTCGGTTTTGGAGATTTGAAGCATTACAAGGTATTCTAAGAATGTGGTTGGCTTCCTGGATCATCATGGAACCTAAACCAATCATCACATTGCCATATATCATCATATATTGCCGTACCCGAATCAAATTTGACATTGCATTTCAATTTTTCGATTATGACTATTTGTGCATCATTAACGAATTTTGTTTGATCTTTTATGCTTGTGAGGTCCCAAGGATTGTTTCTGGACAATTGGATTGAAGAATGAGTGTGTAAATCGCAAACGGCCATGTTAGGGTTTATGACCTCATAATTAGGGTTTCATGTTTGAATGTATATAAATCAATTCTAAAAACATAGGATTGTTGTGTGAACTCTGTGGATTGTGAATCACTAATCAATTTCATAAATCAGTAGTGTTTAGTACAAGTTTGAATTTTCGCAGGTTGAAGAACATGAAGAACACCCAGGAAAATTCGCAGGTAAATTTGTAAATGTTTTCGCAGGAAATTTCGTAAGTCCAGAGGAAGAAGAAGAAGTTTGCCGCGCGTTTAAATAATTCAAATTTGGATATTATATTTTTTGATTTTGTTTCAATCCAATATCACCAGCGCGTCTGTGGTCTGGTGGTAAAGCTGGAATGAATACGCTATAAGGGCCACGGTTCGAATCATACTAGGGCCATTGTTTTTGTTTATTTTTTCAGGAATCAAGGAGGCTTAAAATATAATGATGCAAAGCCAACGAATGGATAGATTGGCTCTTCCAGCCGGGTGGTGAGATGCGCGTTTGTGAATATGAGGGTCCTGGGATCAAATCCTCCCCAGGCCCTTTTGTTCTTTTTATTTTTCTATGGAATTTTCAAGATCAGAACATAAAAGAGTCTGGATTCATTCTTCTAGCACCTGCGCCTGGCTGGCCTGGTGGTTCTTGTTGCTGCCTGCAAGCAAGAGGTCCTGGGATCAAATCCCATCAGGTTCCTTTTCTCTTTTTTTTTTTTTTTGTTTTCTTTTTGTTTTCTATATTAATTCAATTAATTTAAAATTATAAAATATGTATATGTATTATATAACTTAATTAATCTTAAAATAATTCTTTAAAATATAATAACACTCTTGTTTTTTTATTTAGAATTTTATTTTGTATAATTTATGTTAATTAAGATAATGTTATGTAAATATTAAAAATAAATTTGTATAAATATATAAACCCTAATCCTAAAACCCTAAAAAATATTTTTCTAACAAACCCTAATTTATATTTCAAAACCTAATTCTATTTTTTTTAATAATTTATTTTCTAATTCTTATTATAATTATTATGTATATAATTTTTAATATAGTTAATTTTTGTAAATATAATTATAAGTCAAATTAATTTCCTGTTAATATTTAGAAATAATTTAATTTAGGATAATTATATGATTAAAAATAATTTGTAAATATAATGAATAATAGAAATTGAATATGCTATTTAAAAATCCATCTTTTTCTTATAATATGCATATAAATTGTAAATATATATTTATAATAATTAGAATTTTGTAATTATACTCTATTTGAAAATAATTTAATATTTAATATGTGAACTGAAAAATATTTGGTTATGTATGTTAATTCTTGGTTTTTATTATTACTAATTATATTGTTACTAATTTTTGTCTATTATAATTTTATTTATCATTCTATTTTTTTATATTTCTAATCTTTGTTTATTATTTCTAATTATTCTTATTATTATTTTACTAACCACATTATTTTGCTTTAATTTTCTATTATTAATTTTTATTATCACTAACCCCTTTATTATTTACATTTTATTGTTTAATTTTCTATTTTTATTCATTATTATTTTGTAATTGTTTCCCGGTTGTAATTTTTTGTAATTATTTTATTTATTATTGCAATGGTTAGTAATTAGGGAGTGTTAACTTGTATGTAATATTAAAATCAATTTAGATAATTCTTAAACAAAGATAATTAATTTAAACACTTCACACACGTAAGTCGATTTAAAATCGCCGTCTCACTTTCTAAGGATATCCCTCTCGTTGCCTACGAATAATGGTTAAGTGGGGTGTATAAAAGCAAGTCCCTCGAATAAAAATCATCAAAGTCCCTTATGTTGCCTATACGAATCGAGTCCCTTCGGAAAAGATGATGATAGTCCCTTATGAATGCTTATTACACCCCACCATTGCCTTAAAGATCAAATTGTCCCTCATATGTCCCTTAAACATCCAAAGTAAGGACTACTTACTCCATTATAGTAGGGATAGTCTTACTAAGGAAAGAATAAAAAGCAAGAAAGACCTTTAAACATTAAGGTAAGTTACTTTTAAGTACTTAAGCTCATTTCAAAACTTTCTTCACACTTAAACAATTTTCAAACAAAATTTTCAAACATGTTTTTAACACATCCTTACATGGATTATTTATTAACTATTCTGAAAATTCTTTTATTCACACACTACACTTTCAAAACAATTCAAAAGTGAGCTTAAGTACCTAAGAGCCCATGGATAACCATGGATGAAAAGGGTGCTAACACCTTCCCTTTTCATAACCTACCCCCCGGACCCAAAATATTCTCTAAGGTCTTTCCTGTTCTTTTATAACCTTTCCTTATGGATAAAATAAAAGTCGGTGGCGACTCTTGCTATCCGCAACATTGTTTTAAAGTCAGTTCACCGGGTTACAATTCCCAGCATTAATTCAGATATTTTTTAATTAAGGCTTTAATGAAAGAATCACCATCTTCTAGACAACAATCAGAGTGAGTTAATTCTTTGTACGCAACTTTTAATATTGTCTTTAATGAAGGATTCTCTTTAACTTATATAGCTTATATTTTATAGCGCAAGTCTTCTTCTATTGAAGCAAGCCTTCTTTTCAATAACTTCCTTTTTAAGAACTTCTACGATACATAAATAAGTAATTTATTCTCAGCATAAGTTAGAACTTCTATTCTTGCATAATAATAATTGTTATCATCAAAACTCTTAGAGGATTAGAATCAAAATTGTTCTAACAATCTCCCCCTTTTTGATGATGACAAAACATTTATTTTGATTTAAGAATAGAGTTAAAAGTATTAGAAGGACTCTCTTTGGTTTATGAGAATTATCCTTTCAGAGATTTTTCATTAGAAGTTCTTTCAACAAATTTAATTCTTCCATCAGAAGTTCTTTGCTTTAGCTCCCCCTGAGTTGATTACTTAACATGTTTCTATTTAGAATAACAACTCAAATAGTTTTATCAGAATATTAATATGTTAGAGGTTAATCTATATAAACTGCTATAGATCAAAATCTTCTATGTTTCTCCCCCTTTTTGTCATTAATCAAAAAGTTAAAAAATGCAGAAGTAAAACATGATTATAGAGAAACAAAATAGAGCAAGGTTTTCATTAATAGGTAGCAAGGCCAAAAGAAAACAAAAATAGATGATCAAAAAGCAAACAAGAAAACAGATGAAAAAAAGAAACAAATTCAGGGAATGGGGTTCATCTTAGTAACTAATGTTTCCAGAAGGTATTTGATTTCAGGAGATGACTCCACTTGCTTGCCAATCATAGTCTTCAGTTCAGCATTAGTTTCATGCTGCTTGTCCAACCTTTGCTTGACCATTTCATTTTCCTTTTTCAATTCTTCTAAGGTTTTCAGCACGAGAGATGTTGGTAGAGTTTCTTTAGTAGTAGCAGCAGCTTGATCTTCAGAGTTTTCTTCGATAGAAGGTACTGGAACAGATTCATTTTCCTGAACTTCTTCAGAAGGAACTAAAACCATCTGAAGATCAGAGTATGATTCCACTGGTTCTGGTTCAATCCAGGGCTTGTCATCCAGAAGTAGAGGTTTGTTCTTTTCAATTTTGGAGACCACTTCTTTGAGATACTCGCAGAAGTTCTGGTGAGCGATATCATAGCAGATATCTTTAAGCTTTTTGGTCTCCACGTTGAACCATTTTCTGAATATTGCCCATAGAAAGTCAGAAGCAGCTGGATCAGGAAGCTCTGAGAAGGATACCTTTAGATTCTCAAGTCTGATTTTCATTTTTGCTTCAAAAGCTAGCAGAAGTGAATCAATGTCTGTTTTGGTGGGTTTAGGTTTTGGAGCAGGAATAGTAGTTTTGTTTGTGACAGAAGATAATTTTTGGAGAGCCTCTATGTCAATGGAAGTTCTAAGTGGGTCTTCTGGTTCAGAGTTTTCTGGAGGAGTATCTGGAACTGTGATGAATATGGGTGAGTTTGGTGGAGTGGATTTATAAGAGGACAATTATTTTTATCTTATAGGTGATAGGTCAAAAACAAGTGTGTTTAAGTCAATGTGCATAGGATGGAAAGCACTGGTTTGTTTTGTTTCAGAAGTTTGAATATGATTATTTTGGTGATATTCAAATGGTTGGAATGCATCAATATCAGATAGAACATTTGAGATAGAGGGAAGAGTGCCATTACCAACAGTTCCAGAGCCAATAATTTTTCCTTTTTGGTTGCCTCCAAAACCTACATAGCCTCCAGCTTTCAACTCAAGACTTTGGAACATATGCTTTCTTCCTGTCATGTGTCGTGAGCATCCAGAGTCCAGGTACCATGATTGGTGTTTCAGTTTGGCTGTTAAAGACATCTGTAACATAAACAATTTTATCTTTGGGTACCCATATCTTTCTGGGTCCTTGTTTGTTAGTTTTTACAAACTTCTGATTGATATTACGTTTCATATCAGAACTTGTAGAACAAGATGATTCAGAATCATCTGAAGTTTATTCAGACTCAGAAGATGAACATGCAAACATTGCACTAATGGCAAAAATATCAGAAGATGTTCAAGGAAGGGGGGTTGGAATTGGGTTTTCAATAACTAATAAAAAATGACTTAAAATACTCTTTAATTTATCCTGGTTCATTTGAACTCAAACTACATCCAGTCCACCCGCCAAGGTGATTTTTCCTCTATCAATGAGGTCTTAATCCACTATTCAATATTTGAATACACACAATGACCTACAGTCAATGTCCTCTTGAGTCTTCTGACTTAAACTAGTCACTCAAGGAAAGATTCTTATCTTTTACAATGATAATAAAAAGTAACTAACTTGCTTCTAATAAAGTTATAATCACAAGGTGATTTGTTACAAGAAATGTATGGCGCAATATGTAAGTCGTAGGAGCCAGCGCTTTTACTCTTCAAAATGATTCCTTTATATAATGCTTGATTTGATGAGACCGTTGGAGACATCTTGAGCCAATTATGGATATTAGTTAATACCTTAAAAACCTTCCATAATCAAAGATATTTGTTCCCAGCATTAATTCAGATATTCTTTAATTAAGGCTTTAATGAAAGAATCACCATCTTCTAGACAACAATCAGAGTGAATTAATTCTTTGTACGCAACTTTTAATATTGTCTTTAATGAAGGATTCTCTTTAACTTATATAGCTTCTATTTTATAGCGCAAGTCTTCTTCTATTGAAGCAAGCCTTTTTTTCAATAACTTCCTTTTTAAGAACTTCTACAATACATAAATAAGTAATTTATTCTCAGCATAAGTTAGAACTTCTATTCTTGCATAATAATAATTGTTATCATCAAAACTCTTAGAGGATTAGAATCAAAATTGTTCTAACATTGGTATCCTCTATGGGGAGTACTTCAGGTTGAGAAAATTTACGGGTCTTATGTAATATACCTTAAAACTGGCCCATGTTGGCATGCACATGCTTGGATTTTTGGCGTAATGCTCCATGATTATGGAAATGCTACGCGTTTGAGGATGCAAATGCAATGATGATTATGCACATGCAAATGCAAAGAGATCTCCTGATGAGGAGATAAAAATTTCCCATGGAGCTTGACTGGGGAGACATGATGATCACTGCATTGATCTGGTTAATCCTTGTGAGGAGAAAAACAACTTTGCGGGGGATATTGTTAATGATACACCGGCTCTGAACCGCCACCACTGCCAAAAATAAATTGGAATTTGAGATTAGAAATCCAAGACCTTGCCGGAGACGGACTCTTCTTGCTAGGTACGCTACCCGTTGAACTTCGCTGGGGAAATGAAAACCCTCTGACTTGGCTGGGGAATCAGATGTTTGACATTCTGGTGAGGTAGCAAACTGCTGGGGGGGGGGGAAAGAAACTCCTTATACTGCTGAGGATTTCCCCTGTATTGAAGGGGGCCTCTGCTTGGGGAGGACACCAATCTTCTGTCATTACTGTTGGGGAAGATTTCAACTTCCAACTCTACTGGGGGTGATGGAAGACACACGGGAAGACACTTGTTCTTTTTCAAGCATATTTGGTGATACATTCCTCCTGGAAGTTTGCTTTACTTCTACTAGCAACGCCTGTACCTGCACCTGCATAAACACAACTGATAGTGCCTGCAACATGGAGAGTTAGTTTGGACCTGTATGCCCCAGCTTATGGTATGAATCATCATCCTGGTCACTTAACCTTTTTTAGAGTTGTATTAAATGTTTATGTCCTCCTGCACGAGTTAGAAAGCATTCAAATGTTCATAACACAAATTTAAATCACAATTTGATGTACGTTTTTGCAATCAATCAATGTTAGATAAAAAACCAAAAACGAAAGCAGATAGTCACAGGTTTGACTGAAAATGAATTTTATTGATTTGGAAAACAACCATGAATAGGCATTACATCAGGAAACAATTCCCTGGAAAGAGGAAATCGCCCAAAAGGAAAACAAACTATCCTATTGGCAATGTAAAAAATGGATCTCATCAATTTTCGACCTTGCTATGACTTGTATATCTTCAAGACTATCCGCTTGCTCTGTCCCTAAGAAAGGTAATTGGACTGGTCTTCAAACCTTGGAATAACCTTAGTTGCAAATGGATCACAAATCTTGCAGACCGCAGTCGTTCGTGTTAGTCCCTCTTTTGCGTGGATCGCCCTTTCGGGTTTTCAATCCATTGGGATACCTTTTTTGCCTGATTTGTCCGATGTGGCTTTTCAACTCAGCGGGTGTACATTTTTTTCAATATTTCCCTAATTTTTGCCCGAGCCTTTTATTCTGTTTTTGGCTCGCTAGGATGCCCATTTTTTCCTGGATCTTTATTCTGTTTTTATCCAGTGGGTCTTTTTACACGAAGTATTTTCTTACTGCGTCTACGTTGACAGGGGAATGGAAATCTTCGCCATCCATAGTAATTAGCCAAGGCACTACCTGAGAAGACCGTTTTAACCATGAATGGACCTTCATAATTGGATGTCCACTTGCCCCTATGATTGTTGAGAGGAGGAAGAATACTTTTCAGCACCAAATCACCTGGTATGTACCGTTGAGGCCGTACTTTCTTGTCGAAAGCATGTTTCATCTGCCGTTGGTACAACTGTCTATGACATACAGCTGTTAGTCGTTTCTCTTCAATGAGGCTCAGTTGATTGTACCTGGAACGGAGCCATTCAGCTTCATCTAGCTTAACGTCATTCATTATCCTCAACGAGGGGATCTCAACTTCGACTGGTAGGACCGCCTCTATACCATACACCAATGAGAACGGGGTTTCCCTTGTTGAGGTACGCACAGACGTTTGGAACCCATGCAGCACAAATGGTAGCATCTCATGCCAATCTTTATATGTCACAACCATCTTCTGCACGATTTTCTTGATGTTCTTGTTGGCCGCCTCGACGACGCCATTCATCTTCGGGCGATACAGCGAAGAGTTGTGATGCTCTATTTTGAAATCTCGGCACAAGTCAGTTATCATCTTGTTATTGAGGTTAGAATCATTATCAGTAATGATTCTTTCGGGAATTCAATACCGACAAATGATATCTCTTTTGATGAACCGGGATACCACCTATTTTGTAACATTGGCATAAGATGCCTCTTCGACCCACTTCGTGAAATCGTCTATGGCAACCAGGATGAAGCGGTGACCGTTAGAAGTTATTGGCTCAATCTTTCCAATCATATCAATGCCCATCATGGCGAACAGCCAAGGTGAAGACACGACACTTAATGGATTTGGAGGTACATGGACCTTATCAGCATAAAGTTGGCACTTGTGGCACTTGCGGGAATATTTACAGCAATCGGATTCCATGGTGACCCAATAATATATCGATCTTAACAGTTTCTTTGCCATAGCATGTCCTCCAGCATGGGTACCAAAGGAGCCTTCATGAACTTCTTACATCAACAGGTCTGCTTCGTATCTATCCATGTATCTGAGCTTTACCATGTCGAAGTTTCGCTTGTATAGCACATCATCTTGATTCAAAAAGAATCCACCTGTTAGCCTTCTGAGAGTCTTCTTGTCTTTACTGGATGCCCCAGTCGGGTACTCCTGAGATTTCAAAAATTGCTTGAAGTCATGATATCAAGGTTTATCATCCTCACCACTGTCAACTGCGAAGACATAGGCAGGTCTTTCGAGACGAGAGACCATGATTCGAGGCATGTATTTCTCTTGACAAACTTTAATCATGGATGATAAAGTTGCTAGAGCATCAGCGAACTGATTTTTATCTCGCGGAATATAACTCAGCTTGACTTTGGTGAAGAAAGTTAGCAACCTCCTGGTATAATCCCTATAAGGAACCATGTGAGGTTGATGAACTAACCACTTGCCATTGACTTGGTTCACTACCAGAGCAGAATCTCTGAAAAATCTCTAGGTTTTTGATTTACGAGTTGATTGCCTCCTCAACACCCATGATGCAAGCTTCATATTCTGCTTCATTGTTGGTACATTTGAAAGTCAGCCGAGCAGCGAAAGGCATATGGACACCCTCTGGTGAGATAATGACAGCACCTACTCCGCTTCCGTTTACGTTCACAGCTCCGTCAAACATCAACTTCCATTTGGATTCGGGGTCTGGACCCTCTTTCGGAAGTGGTTCTTCACAGTCTTTCAACTTGAGGAACATAATATCCTCATCCGGAAACTCGAATCGCATGGGCTGATAATCGTCAATTGGCTGCTGAGCCAGGTATGCTGACAATACACTCCCTTTTATTGGTTTTTGCAAAGTGTACTGGATATCACATTCTGTCAGAATCATCTGCCATCAGGCTACCCTTCCTGTTAGAGTCGGCTTCTCGAAGATATACTTTACAGGATCCATCTTGGAATTTAGGAAAGTAGTATGAGTCAGCATGTACTGTCTTAGTCGGCGAGCAGCCCATGCCAAAGCGCATCAAGTTTTCTCGAGTAGTGAGTAGCATGTCTCACAATCGGTAAACTTTTTGCTAAGGTAATAGATGGCGTGCTCTTTTCAACCAGACTCGTCTTGCTGACCTAGCACGTATCCCATTAATCCTTCGAGTACAATGAGGTACATGATTAAGGGTCTCCCTGGCACTGGAGGCATGTGAATCAGAGGTTCTAGCAAGTACTCCTTGATTCGGTCGAAGGCTTGTTGGCAGTATTCATTCCATTTGATAGCCTGATTCTTCCTTAGAAGCTTGAAAATAGGCTCACACATGGTTGTTAGGTGCGAGATAAACCGAGCAATGTAGTTTAGTCTCCCTAAGAAACCGCGTACTTGCTTCTCAGTTTTTGGTTCAGGCATCTCCTGGATGGCTTTTACTTTGGCCGGGTCAACCTCAATTCACGACTCACTAATAATAAAATCCAACAGTTTACCAGAACGTACCCTGAAGGTGCATTTGTTCGGACTCAACCTTAATCTGAATTTCCGGAGTCTGTCAAACAACTTGGCTAGATTGACTAGATGCTCTTCTTCTATTTGGGACTTTGATATCATCTCATCAACATAGACCTCAATCTCGTGATGAATCATGTTGTGAAATAGTGTCACCATTGTTCGTTGGTAAGTGGCTCCAGCATTTTTAAGACCAAACGACATGACTTTATAACAGAAGGTGCCCCAAGGCGTAATGAAGGTAGTCTTTTCCATATCCTCAGGAGACATTTTAATCTGGTTATTGTCGCTCCCGGTCGGCGAAAGAAGAAAAGAAAAGAGTCGCCAGCTAGGCATTTTTATCCCGAAGGAAAGGTAATGCTGCATAAACCTAGAAAAGATGGATAAGACGGTTGCGAACCAGAGAAACTAAGAAAGGGGGTTGGTTACAACCTGGGAAGGTATTAGCACCCAGATTGTCTGCCGTACTCGACGGGATCCACGCTTGAAAGTTTGTGTTTAAAGGGGTAGTGTCAGTGCTATTTTGTGTGCAAAAGCTGGAAAAGAATGCAAGTGTCAGTGTAAAAGAAATGTGAAGTGAATAAAAGGAGTGTCAGTGTAAGGAAAGAGTGCAAAGCTCAAGACTATGAGGCTTAAAGAATTATGCTGGAGGAGGGGGGAATATACAGAGACTTTTGTTCGATAACTGTTAAGTTATGCCTACGTATCCTCTCGTGCAATGAGGAAGTCAGAACACCGTAGTTCGACTCAAAGAGACTTAAAGATAAAATGACTTGTGAACTGCTTACTGTCCATGCTCAAGTGTACGACCTGTCTGGCTCAGGTGCAAACTGTCTTGCATTAGACGAAAGAAGCGAGTTCTCGTTTGTGAGTGAATGAGGTGAGAAAAGAATCCCGGAGGAGACGATTATTGTTTGTTTTTGGGTTTTCAGTCTTTTATTGCTTTTTGAGGTGTGTCATAAGAAAATGAGCTTAAGCCTAAACCAAGGGTTAGTAAACTCATCACATCTTCCCTCTGATTAGGGGTAATGAGAATACCTTAAGTGTGAAGTAAACACCTCACACTTAATCACCATGATGTAGGATTAAGATCATTAACCTACTTGTATTTATTTAGATGTTTTTGGTTTTTTTTTTAGTGTTAAGTAATGAGTTTAAGCCATAATCAAGGATTTAATGGACCCATTAC